>CM033406.1:2852564-4271346 GCA_019426215.1 Buddleja alternifolia
GCAGCCTCAAAAATCTTGGAGCAGGAACCTTCAATGTTGGTGAGCGAGTTCCGTACTGCTTGTCTGAAATCTCTAGCTTCTGAATCACTCTCAGAATCCAAATCGGAAGAAGGACGCTCAAGAGACGGAATGAGTCCGTAAGAGCTAGAAACTATAGCCTTGCCTTTGAATTTATCTCTGATAAATGGCTCTTCAGGCTTTTGAGCAATTTCAGCATGCACTTCTTCAATCGCTTGGTCTATTGAAGGATCTTCGATCGCTGGGGGCTCGACTATAGGGGCGCTAGAAGAATCTGGCAAAGAAGCCTCAGAAATTGGAGCGACTTCCTCGGTAGGAGTTGGTTCTTCTTTAATTATTTGGATTGGGAGAGAATGATCTTCAATAGCAATGACCCAGAGTGGGCCAAGTGCTTCCATCACATGCCTTGGACTAATCAGGCTTGATTGCGGAATGAAGAATATTGCGTCTTCGCGCTCTTCTGTACAAAGTGCAAGTTGCACACCTTCCGGCAATTCTATTCTTGAAGTATAACACTTGAAAACGTCCAGAATAAGAGGCATCAGCGCTTGAGCTGCTGTTTGATCCACTGGCCTAATTAGCGAAATCATCTTGGCTACTTGAATGTTCTGTTGATTGAAGAGCACAGGGTGTAGATTGTATCCTCTGAAATTGCTTAACCCTGAGTAATGATTAAAAGAGATGTCCAGTGCTTGGGCATTTTCTATCACTGCTCGTATCCAATGGACTCTCCTTTTGAACTAATTAGTTATTCAGACGCAGATTTTGCATGATGCAAAATAGATAGTGTACACGTCAATTTCTAGGTGATGGACTAGTTTCGTGGCATGGTAAGAAACAACAATCCATAGCAACTTCTACCGCTGAAGTAGAGTATGTAGCCACTAGGAGCTGTTGTGAACAAATCCTTTGGATGAGGCAACAACTTAGAGATTATGGAACAATCTTAGGTCCTACCCCAATCTATTGTGATAACCAAAGCACTTTAGCTATGACCCAAAACCCAGTCCTTCATTCAAGAACTAAACACATTGACATTTGCTACCATTTCTTGCGTGACTATGTTCAAAAGAAAGATATCTCCATGCACTTTATTGGAACTGACAAACAATTGGCAGATATCTTCACCAAAGCGCTCAACGAACAACGTTTTCTCACTTTGAGAAGCAAATTAGGTATGATCGATTTAAACGCTTAAATCATAAAGCATCATATTTTTTAGGCATATAATTTAGGGGATATCCACTTTATGTTTATGTCTAAAGCGTTTTTCAAGATTGAAATGAGTTATCAATTTTAGGGGGAACTTTAAAATTGTATTTGTTTCAATCTATAAGCGACTGTGATCAAAAATGACTTTGGAAATTTTATGCATTGATCACTAGCATTTATTTCTTCATGCATGACAAAATCAATCTCTAACAAAATTAAATAAAAATGCCTTTTAAAAGATCAAATACGATTTTACCAAAAAGACTTCAGCGTTAAAAGATTCCCACTTTAACGCTAAGTAACTTTCTCTAAAAATCATGCATAGTTTTCATCGTTAAAAGGTAGCGTGTGGATACGTCCAAAAGAAGAGATTTGACAACTGCCCACACGTGCCTATCAAATCAAACTGACAGTTAATGATTCCAATCTAAAAACTAGGCGGTTCAGTAACTGCACTTGTCTGAGTACGTGTCATTGTACTATCAGGCTCGTGTAATTCATGCCGAAAATTTCAAAATTATTCAAACGTTTTTTAAAAACTAACTGCGGATTTCAAACATTTATAATTCATAGCTGTTACTCTATTTTACCGCACTTTTTGACATCTATCTTTATGAGTAAACGACTCAGATTAAATGCTTCAATTTTCAAAATTAAAAATTCTAACACCTGGCATTAATCCAAGCAACTGAGGAGTTATTTTTGCCTCTATTTAAACCTTCCACGATTTTACAGAAAAGCTTTATCACTCTCAAACATTCTTTGCTGTAAAATCTCTCTCTTTCTCAAGGCAAAAGATTTCTTTTAACTCTCAAAAAGCTTCAAACTTTCATCAATGGCGCCACCAAAATCCTCAAAATCTTCCAAATCTACCACAGGAAAATCTTCCAAATCTGAGAAACCAGTCACTGTTAATGCCGGATTTCTTGTTAACTGGGATTACCTCTATGATAACCAGAACTTCCCTCTGAGGACTATTCTTCCTCTGGTCCAAGAATCTGGTTTGCGCGAAATGGTAACCTCCCATTCAAACATCTATGAGAAAGAAACCCTTTTCTTCTTCAAGAACGCAAAAATTTCTGACGATGGAAACTCCATTTCCTGCATCTTTCCATTTGCTCGTGAGACCTTTGTTCTCACTCCTTCTCTTCTATCTTCTTTACTACAAATGCCAAATGATGGTGGAGAAGTTGAAGACGTCACTCTGGCCGACACCACCAAGGTCTGGGCACTGATCAAGAAAGATGAAGTTAAAGCTGCTTATGAACCTAACTTCAAGAAGAATGACATGAAGGGCGAATATGTCATTCTAGCTGACATATGCGCAAAGATGATCGATTGCAGAAAAGAAAGCTTCGATAAGATCTCAAACGTTCAGTACAAAATGATGGTAGCCATTCTGACCAAATTGAAGATTAATTGGTCACTTTACATTCTTAATCGCTTTAAGGCAGCGATGGCCAAGTTGGTGAATCCCAAGCCTTATGGGATTGTTTTGAGTTTAATTTTAAATGCTAATGGTTTCGTCAACACCACTGGAAAGAAGGCCCCAACGCTCAAATTCTATGGGAAAAAGATGATTGGTGAGTTGCATAATCCCAAGCATCGAAGTGGAGCATCTGTCCCCAAGGAAGAGCATGAGCGACTTCTTGCCAAAGGAGTTGTTCGTAGCGATGATGAAGAGAAAGCGTCTTCGTCTTCATCATCATCTTCATCAGAAGAAGCAATGGCGGTTAAGCGACCAAAACGTAAAATCGTTGTTAAAGTCATTGAGCCAACCAAGCCCCCGAAGAAGCAGAAAAAGAAGCAGGAGCCCAAGAAGAAACAAAAGTCTTCTTCTCTTTCTCCCAAATCGCCCTTTCCCCCTCCAGCGTTTATCTTCCCTCAAGAAGAAGAAGAAGTAGTAGTAGAAGAAGTACCGCTAACCCGCAGGTATACTCCTTTATCCACTCCAGCTGCATCAACAAGCGCTCCAGTCGAGCCAGCTGTCACGGACTTAGCCTCAATACTAACGTCTCGTGCGGCACTTAGCTTCGACCCGCCTCTTGCGTGACTCGTGCTAAGTCAGCCTCGCCCACTCGTGCTCGTGTGCTAAGGGAATTTGGCAAAGTACACCAAGAAGCTCTTTAAGTAAACACTCTATATTGCTCTCCAAACTTGGTTGGTTACAAATGAACTCCTACCATCTATTTATAGTGATCCACCTCCTCAATGGACGGTTGAGATCATCTTGATCCTACGGCTAATATTGAGCATCTAGATAATTCTTCTAGATATTTTACAAGACTAATCTAGAGAATTCTACCAACAAATGCTCCTACACTATTCTAGAGAATTCCTACCATTCTCTACACATCTAGATACATTCTAGATTATTCTATCCATAACTATATATACAAGGTTGTGTAGCTCCATGGACTTTTGGAGTCTCATTTGGTGGAAGGAGTTTTTGAAAACTCCCGGGGCGTGACATCCTCCCCCACCCAATTCGACGACGCCCTCGTCGTCGCGCAACATTGTCCCACGGCTTACCCGATCGTCCCTCCGCAGCATGCTCATTGGAAACTCTTCCCTCGCCTAAGGGTTTGATCTTGCCGGGGTTCTCGTGTGTCTTCATCGGCATAGGTCTTTCTTTGTCCCACAGTTGCCTCCGAAGTTGCCTTGTCTCGCGTGGATTCTTCTCGCAAGAGTCCACGGTTGGTGTCTTCGTACTCGGCCTCGGCCCATCCTTTGCATCCTCGATCAATTGGATGGCCGACAAATACATGGGCTTCGCCTTAGCCCCTTGGTTGCTCCCGATTGTAGGCACTATGCACGGCGAACCCTTGTCCAAAATCCACAAACAATCAAATATAGGCATTGGAACTGCACATACCTTGCGCATGAAATCCAATCCTAGTACGACCTTATAGTCGTCCAACTCGGCTACCGAGAAGTCGACTCGTCCCTTCCACGGCCCGATACTCATCTCCACGTCCCGAATCTTACCACCGAGGCGTATGGCGTCAGAATTCACAGTCTTGACCCATCCTTCGCCTTGTGTGACCTTGAGGCCCAACCTCTTCGCCTCCTCCGCGGTCACGAAATTGTGCGTAGCCCCAGTGTCTACCATCGCCTTGGTAGACCGCCCATTGATGTGCGCCTCCACGTACATCAGCCTCTTGCTTGATGCGGTTGGCGTTGGCTCCTCTTTGACGGCATTTAGAAGTTGCACAGCCCCTAAACGCCTTGGCCCCTCCTCTAAGCCTTCATCGGGTTCTTCCACATACTTACATTGCGCTGCCTCCTGACCCTCCATGATCGCGTGCAACGTCCCGAGCTTCGGGCAATCCTTGTAAGAGTGTGGCCCCTTGCAAACATAGCACCCTTGTTTTGGCACGAAAGATTGCTTCTTCGTCTCGTAATCCTTTCGGCTCGACGAGTTCCCCGAACTCGCCCCTTTGTAAGGCGCCTTGTGGGTTTGGTCATCCTCATGATGCTTGCCTCCCCCACCATTGCCCGTGCCATCCCTCTCGCGCTCCTTATGATGGTGTTGAAACTCGCTTAGGGACTCGGCAGCGGCAATTGCCTCATCTATCGTGTGGACGCCCCGTCGATGCAACTCTTGCTTTACCCAATTTTGTAGCCCGTCCACAAAGTAGAAGAGTAAGTCATCATCGTTCATGTTCGGGATTTGAAGCATAAGAGTTGTAAATTCTTCGACATAGTCCCTAATGGTGCCCCTATGCCTCAACTCCCGCAATCTCTTACGAGCCTCATAAACGACATTCTCCGGGTAGAAGTGCCGTTTAAGCTCCCGTTTGAAGTCTTCCCAAGACTCGATCTTGCATAAACCTTTCCCGATATCGGCATGCTTCCTGCGCCACCATAACATTGCGGTATCGGTAAGGTAAAGTGTAGCCGTACGTACCTTCGAGTCCTCGTCCGTCAAGTTGAGCCCCTCGAAGTACAACTCCATTTGCCATAGGAAGTTCTCTACCTCCTTGGCGTCCCTTTTGCCATCAAACCCCTTCGGCTTGGGGTGGTCCACTCTTGGACTCGACACCATGGTACTAGCCCCACTAGCCATGGCCTTCTTGCATAAGGCAACGTCTTCCCGCATCTCCTCGACCATCACTTGTAATGCTCTCATAGCATCCTCAAGCCTAGCAAGACGTTCCTCCTGAACGGTGCTAGTGTCAAGGCAAGATCGCACGTCCGCCTTAATCGACCCAATCTCTTCGAGAACGTGGCCCTCCAACGTCTCGATTGTGTGCTCCGCACGTTCAAGTCGCTCGCCTATCTCCGCGACGACTCCCACGACACCACTCTCAAGTGGTCGGCTTGCATCCCTCGTCATCTTCGGGTGGGGCAGAATGGCCTCCCTACCAAGCTCCCCTAACAAACCCGATGTAGCCTCGCTTGCCATTACCCGAACACTTCCACACGCAGCACCTTTGCCCAACCGGGCTCTGATACCACCTGTCACGGACTTAGCCTCAATACTAACGTCTCGTGCGGCACTTAGCTTCGACCCGCCTCTTGCGTGACTCGTGCTAAGTCAGCCTCGCCCACTCGTGCTCGTGTGCTAAGGGAATTTGGCAAAGTACACCAAGAAGCTCTTTAAGTAAACACTCTATATTGCTCTCCAAACTTGGTTGGTTACAAATGAACTCCTACCATCTATTTATAGTGATCCACCTCCTCAATGGACGGTTGAGATCATCTTGATCCTACGGCTAATATTGAGCATCTAGATAATTCTTCTAGATATTTTACAAGACTAATCTAGAGAATTCTACCAACAAATGCTCCTACACTATTCTAGAGAATTCCTACCATTCTCTACACATCTAGATACATTCTAGATTATTCTATCCATAACTATATATACAAGGTTGTGTAGCTCCATGGACTTTTGGAGTCTCATTTGGTGGAAGGAGTTTTTGAAAACTCCCGGGGCGTGACATCCTCCCCCACCCAATTCGACGACGCCCTCGTCGTCGCGCAACATTGTCCCACGGCTTACCCGATCGTCCCTCCGCAGCATGCTCATTGGAAACTCTTCCCTCGCCTAAGGGTTTGATCTTGCCGGGGTTCTCGTGTGTCTTCATCGGCATAGGTCTTTCTTTGTCCCACAGTTGCCTCCGAAGTTGCCTTGTCTCGCGTGGATTCTTCTCGCAAGAGTCCACGGTTGGTGTCTTCGTACTCGGCCTCGGCCCATCCTTTGCATCCTCGATCAATTGGATGGCCGACAAATACATGGGCTTCGCCTTAGCCCCTTGGTTGCTCCCGATTGTAGGCACTATGCACGGCGAACCCTTGTCCAAAATCCACAAACAATCAAATATAGGCATTGGAACTGCACATACCTTGCGCATGAAATCCAATCCTAGTACGACCTTATAGTCGTCCAACTCGGCTACCGAGAAGTCGACTCGTCCCTTCCACGGCCCGATACTCATCTCCACGTCCCGAATCTTACCACCGAGGCGTATGGCGTCAGAATTCACAGTCTTGACCCATCCTTCGCCTTGTGTGACCTTGAGGCCCAACCTCTTCGCCTCCTCCGCGGTCACGAAATTGTGCGTAGCCCCAGTGTCTACCATCGCCTTGGTAGACCGCCCATTGATGTGCGCCTCCACGTACATCAGCCTCTTGCTTGATGCGGTTGGCGTTGGCTCCTCTTTGACGGCATTTAGAAGTTGCACAGCCCCTAAACGCCTTGGCCCCTCCTCTAAGCCTTCATCGGGTTCTTCCACATACTTACATTGCGCTGCCTCCTGACCCTCCATGATCGCGTGCAACGTCCCGAGCTTCGGGCAATCCTTGTAAGAGTGTGGCCCCTTGCAAACATAGCACCCTTGTTTTGGCACGAAAGATTGCTTCTTCGTCTCGTAATCCTTTCGGCTCGACGAGTTCCCCGAACTCGCCCCTTTGTAAGGCGCCTTGTGGGTTTGGTCATCCTCATGATGCTTGCCTCCCCCACCATTGCCCGTGCCATCCCTCTCGCGCTCCTTATGATGGTGTTGAAACTCGCTTAGGGACTCGGCAGCGGCAATTGCCTCATCTATCGTGTGGACGCCCCGTCGATGCAACTCTTGCTTTACCCAATTTTGTAGCCCGTCCACAAAGTAGAAGAGTAAGTCATCATCGTTCATGTTCGGGATTTGAAGCATAAGAGTTGTAAATTCTTCGACATAGTCCCTAATGGTGCCCCTATGCCTCAACTCCCGCAATCTCTTACGAGCCTCATAAACGACATTCTCCGGGTAGAAGTGCCGTTTAAGCTCCCGTTTGAAGTCTTCCCAAGACTCGATCTTGCATAAACCTTTCCCGATATCGGCATGCTTCCTGCGCCACCATAACATTGCGGTATCGGTAAGGTAAAGTGTAGCCGTACGTACCTTCGAGTCCTCGTCCGTCAAGTTGAGCCCCTCGAAGTACAACTCCATTTGCCATAGGAAGTTCTCTACCTCCTTGGCGTCCCTTTTGCCATCAAACCCCTTCGGCTTGGGGTGGTCCACTCTTGGACTCGACACCATGGTACTAGCCCCACTAGCCATGGCCTTCTTGCATAAGGCAACGTCTTCCCGCATCTCCTCGACCATCACTTGTAATGCTCTCATAGCATCCTCAAGCCTAGCAAGACGTTCCTCCTGAACGGTGCTAGTGTCAAGGCAAGATCGCACGTCCGCCTTAATCGACCCAATCTCTTCGAGAACGTGGCCCTCCAACGTCTCGATTGTGTGCTCCGCACGTTCAAGTCGCTCGCCTATCTCCGCGACGACTCCCACGACACCACTCTCAAGTGGTCGGCTTGCATCCCTCGTCATCTTCGGGTGGGGCAGAATGGCCTCCCTACCAAGCTCCCCTAACAAACCCGATGTAGCCTCGCTTGCCATTACCCGAACACTTCCACACGCAGCACCTTTGCCCAACCGGGCTCTGATACCACCTGTCACGGACTTAGCCTCAATACTAACGTCTCGTGCGGCACTTAGCTTCGACCCGCCTCTTGCGTGACTCGTGCTAAGTCAGCCTCGCCCACTCGTGCTCGTGTGCTAAGGGAATTTGGCAAAGTACACCAAGAAGCTCTTTAAGTAAACACTCTATATTGCTCTCCAAACTTGGTTGGTTACAAATGAACTCCTACCATCTATTTATAGTGATCCACCTCCTCAATGGACGGTTGAGATCATCTTGATCCTACGGCTAATATTGAGCATCTAGATAATTCTTCTAGATATTTTACAAGACTAATCTAGAGAATTCTACCAACAAATGCTCCTACACTATTCTAGAGAATTCCTACCATTCTCTACACATCTAGATACATTCTAGATTATTCTATCCATAACTATATATACAAGGTTGTGTAGCTCCATGGACTTTTGGAGTCTCATTTGGTGGAAGGAGTTCTTGAAAACTCCCGGGGCGTGACACAGCGCTTGAGAACCAGCGAGTGTTCCTCTTCCTTCTTCTAACGATGTTCCTGAAACCAGCTCAAAGCCTAAAGCCACTACTCCATCTGAGAGGATTTCTCGTGTTCGGGGTAAGTACTTGTGATAAACAATGTATTATCTCCTTTCCTCGTTAGTTTCTAAATCTCTAACGCTAGGATAAAATTATTTCAGCCGAGTGTGAAGCAAATATCCAGACTGTTCTTAACACTCTTGAGAAATTGTGTATTCCCATTCGTGTTGATCCCATTACTTCTTTCCTCGATTTAGATCCTGAAGAAGTCCCGGAGCCTGAGGATCAAGCACCATCTGTTGAGACAGATCAAGCTACTGAAACTGTCGATGAACCTCCTCAGGGTAAGCGTTGTAGTCTTTCGTGTCTATTTCTACTCTATAGACATTTTTCTTACTTTTCTCAAACGCTTACATGTATCCGCTTCAAATGCACAAGTCGCTGATGCTCCTCCACCCTCCGCGGTTCCTATTAAAGTGGATGTTGATTTATCAACAGTGGTGGAAATCGCTCATGAACTTGTTGCAGTCCTTCCTGACGTTGATATTTCTCCAGCACAAAAAGCAACTCTTGAAGTTAAGCGATCACCTGACGTGACTGAGTTTGTCCCCACTCCAACCGGTCCTCCTCCTCCGGCGACCAACTTCTTTCCAAGAGACTATAATTCAAACTTAGAATATTATTATGCCTGGAGAGAGATGACGCTTTGTCAGATGATTGATATGGAGATCAATTTCCACACTACCCTCCACAATCCAAATCTTTCAGACTCTAAAAAATTAGCAGTATTTGAAACGCTTGCCACTGGTGAGATGATGTTGATGAAAGATATCATTGCCCACCTAGGATATCTGGAACCATCAACGATGTCACTAGCCAAGTTCAAATACTTTCAAAAATACGACAAAAGCATGGAACGCAATTACCCTTTTCGCCGAACTTATGTCTAGATACGAAATCTACACATGGGTAACTGGGAAAAGAATCCTGATGAAGAGCAGCTGAAGAAACTAGGATATTCAGCTCTTCCCCAAGTCGTTCACTCAGAAGCTAACCAATCCTCCACTAAGCCGCTGAACTTGTGGAAAGGAAAGGGTGCTATGCTTCAAGATCACCCTAACCCCATCAATTTCTGGGTTGAAGATGAGGCAAGGGAATTTCTTGCTAAACTATGGGCAGATAATTTCATTCTTGAAAAAGAGCGATTCAAGAAATTGCTTGCCACCTGGATCGATTCTGAACTCGCTGAGCAACTAGGTAAACGCTGGATAGCAGAAAGTTCTAGATGGGCAAAAGACTTTGTGTTGAAATGCCATATCGCTGATAAAATGATGAGGTATCCCTTCTTATTTAAATTTGGAATAGAATATCGGCGTAGGGGGTATGCTCTATTTCTACTACAGCAACGTGATTCGCTTGTGGGTCCTATCAGCGCTTTATCGTACATTAGAAAAAGTATGGAGAGTTATGTCCGCGAGCAGCTTACTCAAATCAGTTAAGGGGGCTACATATTTCACCCAAGAGAAACCTTCGCCTAGCGACTGCAGATTGATCTGAATGAGGACGCTTCTACAAGTAAGCGCAATGATCTTCATAGACCAAGTGAAGCGCATATGATGGATTTAACTGATGATCTTGCTAAATTTCATAGAGAAAGTCGAGCGATAACTGAAAATGCTCAATCACTGGATCTTACCATTACTCCACACTTTGGTTATGGTCTTAGTGATTTCAGAGACTATAACTTGCTTCATGTTCTATTCTGCGAGCACAACATTCAAGTTGCCAAGATTGATCTCTCTTATCAGAAGACCTTTTGATCTAGCGCAAGCCCAAGCACTTATGCCTTTTCTACTGGACTATAAGAATCTGTACGCATCTGACGTAGAATTCTTGGAAAACGCTGATCTAGCGTTAAGTTCTGAAGCGCATGAAGATGCTATCTTGTTTATTCCGCGAACTTTCTATCAAAGTCCCAGGCATGTCATGGAAGCGATTGGCCCCCTCTGGGTCATTGCTGTTGAGAAACCTTCTCCTCCCTTGGAAATTATTGAAATAGAAGAGGAACAAACTCCTTGTGTTGCAGCCGCTCAAACTGACAGCGTTCCAGTAATCGAGGTTTCCATTCTTGAACAAATTGATCAGATTGAGAAAGCGACTTAATCTCTTGCCTCAGCGATAGAAGAAGTTCATACTGAAATTTCCGAAGAGCCTGAAAAGTCGTTTATTAGAGATAAAACCAAGGGCAAAGCTGCAGTTTCTAGCTCATACGGACTCATTCTGTCTCCTGAGCGTCTTTCTTTATCAGACTCCGATTCGAAAAGTGATTAAGAGACTCAAGACTTTAGAAGAGCTGTGAGGAATTCGCTCAATAACATCAAGGGTTCCTGCTCTAAAATACTTGAAAATGATGATACACATATCAAGTTAGTCTCTGATACTAGAAGTTGTGATATTGCAAACACTGCTACTAAGAGCACCATCGCAATCGTGAATAACATATCACCGCTGATTACTACCCTTTCCGAAAAGTTCAATCGTCATTTAGCCCAGAACGCTTCAGCCGATACTGAAAGGCACAATTCTTCCAATTCGGTTGCACAGAGTATCGCTCAACAAGTCGCTCTACTTGTTGATGAAGTTAGGCCATTGCGCAGAGACATTGCTGAGTTGAAAACTTCCCTTAATGATGTCAAGAAGGGGGAAGGAGAGTCCCAAGCAAAAGGAAAAGCCTTAACGGAGCCCATCTCTAAAACAGATAACAAGCATTGGAGTTCCATGTTCGAAGAAATAGTGAGCATAAAGAAAATGCTTACTAAGAAGCGAAAGCCAAGATACTATCAAGGCAAGCACTTGCTTCCGGACTTAGACGTTGAATTCTTAGAGAGTATGGGTTTTCATCCATATGTCGGACCTCTTAGCAGACCTATAAACTGGAAATCCACCAATGATTGAAGACAAGACATTTACCATGACTTGATTCGAGAACTTGGAATCCCTCCGAGGGATTGGGTGGAAAGATTATTAGAGCTAAATGAGAGCGCTAGACTGAGAAGGCACGACTATGATGAAGTTCAGCATACAACCATGATAGATGTTGATAGATTTCTCCTGGATCTAGTGAATGAAATCTTTCAAGAAGAGACAAACAAGAAGCGACAGAAAAGATGATTACGTATAGTGCTTTATATATTTCTGTTGTTCCTTTAATTATCTACCTTCAGTATAAATCATGTATGCTTAATCTTATAAAATGAATGAATGAATGATTTATCACTGAAACAACTTGTTGAGGCTAATCTAACTTTAGCTAACTTAACTAACTTTCCAAACGCTAACTTATGATTATTTTGGGCTTTCTTTTGAACTCTTAATCTATAAAAGAGTTATAAAAGTTAAGGTTATGACATCATCAAAAAGGGGGAAATTGTTAGGAAATTTCATGTTAGATGTTTTGATGATGACAAGATAGGATTTTATGTTAGACTCCAAAAGAATGTAGTGTGTATTTTCTTAGAACATTTGCATAAGCGTTTGAAACGTTGTAATTTTATTAAGCTTGTAATTTTTATCTTTGAAGACTTTAGACTAAGTATTGAATACTAAGTCGCTAGTACAATTCTAGGTGAGTTTATAAGAGAAGAATTTGAAGATCAGCGTCCGAAGACAAGTGAAGATGAAGATTTTATCTTAAGCGACTGCTAATCGCTAAGGACTGTTTCAGGGTTTATGAATCAAGCGATCAAAGTAATCAAGCGATCAAGTAGATCAGATTCACCTGAAATAAATTCCGAAGTTACTAAGGACTTAAATGCAATCATTTAACGGGCAATTATTTCCAACGGGAAATAAATTTAAATGCATTAAATGCTTGATAAGAGCATTAAATGTGATAAGGACAGATTGTATACGGAGCAAGCTACCTATTGGCTAAGACTGTCAGAATTTCAGAGTTCAAACTTGCCACATCAAATCAGTGCAGCATAATTTTAGGAATGTCAGAGAAAAGGTATGACTCACTCGCGCGTGAGAGGCATGCTCCTACATGTGTCCAATGGACAAATCCCAAGAAATTGCATATAAATACCTTACCTCAGCAAACCCTAAAAGAACACGTACATACACAAGAAAGTAAAATTCTGTTGAAATTCTCTCTCGAGAAAAAGCTTAGAAACTCCATAGCCAAAATTCTTTCAAGCTTTTTATATACATTCCAGACAGTCACAGATATCTCAAACATCTTCAAAGAAGAACCATACACTATTATTGAGATATCATAAATTGTTTGAACTTCCTAAAATCAAACAAACTCGTGATCAAAAATCCTCAACCTCATCTATCTGTGTGAAGAAGAAGTTGGCTCTACAAGCAGTATTTCTGAATGAGAGAAGCTTGTTGGTGAAGATCTTCATTGGTGCTGAAGTCTGTGTGATCAAGGAGCCTAAGATCATCATCCCTTCCTCTATTTTGTAGAAGCCTCTGTGTGATCCTTCGATTATCAACTTAGTGGAATTCCTCTAAGTGTTCAAGAAGAAAAAGGACGTAGCTGGGATTACACCACCCAGTGAACCTTATAAATTCTCGTGTTATTTACTGTCATTTACTGTTTTATTATCTTACTTTATATTTTATCATCTATCCTGAAAAGGATAAGAAAAACGGTTAAGGGACTAATTGACTAAAACGAACGCTAAAGCTTTAAAAAATCACTTCCGCTGTGTTAACCCTGATTAAGTGATCTAAGCGTTACCTTACTTTGGTAAATAGCTAAAATCACTAAGTCTAAGTTATCTTTGTTGAAGCGCCTTACCTAAGCGCTCATCTCTCTAAGCGTTCAAACCTTTAAAAGTGATACGAAACTTTTGAAGTCGAAAAAGATTTCAGGGTCTATTCAACCCCCCCCCCCCTCTAGACCCTTTCGCATGCCACTTGGGACCACTAAAATTTATGCTCTGTATGTGTGAATGTGTGCAGTGCGTGTAAAAAATGTGTAATGTATGTAAAAAGTGTGTATCGTGTATGAAAATATGTGTAGGTGTGTAAAATATGTGTAATGTGTGTAAAAAGTATGCTCTGAATGTGTAAATGTGTGTAGTGCATGTAAATTAGGTGCTCAATTTGTGTAAAAAGTGTGCATTATGTGTAAAAAATATGTAATGTGTGTAAAAAATATGTTGTGTGTGTAAAAAGTGTGTTGTGTGTATGAAAATATGTGCAGTGTGTGTAAAAAATGTGCATTGTGTGTGAAAATATGTGCATTGCTTGTAAAAAGTGCGTTGTGTGTGTAAAAAATATGCATTGTGTGTAAAGAATGTGTTGTGTGTATAAAAGTGTGAAGTATGTGTGAAAATATGTACAGTGTGTGTAAAAAATTTGCAATGTGTAAAGAGTGTGCAATGTGTGTAAAAAGTGTGTTGTGTGTGTTATAAATATGGAGTGCGTGTGAAAATGTGCGCAATGTGGGTAAAAAGTGTGCATTATGTGTAAAAAGTGTGTAGTGTGTGTAAAAAGTGTGCAGTGTGTGTAAAAAGTGTGCAGTGTGTTTAAAAAGTATGCAGTGTGTGTGAAAATATGTACAGTGTGTGTAAAAAGTATGGAGTGTGTGTGAAAATGTGTGTAAAAAGTGTGAAAAATATGCAGTGTGTGTAAAAAGTGTGTAGTGTGTATGAAAATGTGTGCAGTTTGTGTAAAAATTGTGTAGTGTGTGTGAATATGTGTGCAGTGTGTGTAAAAAATATGCAATGTGTGAAAATATGTGCAGTGTGTGTAAAAGTATGGAGTGTGTGAAAATATGTACATTGTGTGTAAAAAGTATGTTTTTGTGTGTAAAAAGTGTGCACATGTCTATAAAATGTGTTGTGTGTGTAAAAAGTATGGAGCGTGTGTGAAAATATGTGCAGTGTGTGTAAAAAGTGTGCATTGTGTGTGAAGTATGTGCATTGTGTTTTAGAAAGCGTGTTGTGTGTGTAGAAAGTGTGCATTGTGTGTAAAATAATGTGTAGTGTGTGTAAAAAGTGTGTTGTGTGTATAAAAAATGTATTGTGTGTGTCAAATGTGTGTAGTGTGTGTAAAAGGTGTCTAATGTGTATAAAAAATGTGTTGTGTGTGTAAAAGTGTGTTGTATGTGAGAAAATATGTTGTATGTGTAAAAAGTTTGGTGTTTGTATGTAAAAAGTGTGTTGATTTTAGTTGGAATGGATTTCAAATGATTGGGTGTGGGAGTGGATTTGAAATTCATTAGAAAATGAGTTTCAAATTCACTCAGCCCTAATATGGATTTGAAATCCATTTATTTAGAATTCGGGCCAAACAGTAAAGAATGGATTTCAGTTTTAGCAGGGGATTTGAAATCCCCAAACCTAAATCCATCAATCCAAGCACAACCAAAAATAATTTGCATGTGGAGAACAACTGTAGTAGAACTTCATCAGTTATGTAAGTGTAAAGATTAATCCATATGGACTTCATGCTCCATCTGGTGACTTGTTCATCACTTGGCATGTGGAGACGACATCTTTCTATGGTGGAAACTTTGTTGCTAAATTTTATGTGTAGGAAATTGTATTCACTTTACTTTACCTTCACCTCACGCATTGGATTTTAAAATTAGTGAGATTTCCACCACATATACCCCCGCAAACATCATGGAATATTCTCATGATGTTTCTATAGATTAGCATGTATAATCAAAATTAATTAATTGTTGGATAATTAAAATGAAGTACACAACATTAAAACTCATATGCTATGTTGTAGAAGTCTCTTTCCCACAAATGTGTATGGCCATTCCCACCTTAGTCAAGACTAATGACTTGTTATTTCATTGGTTATCTCAAATCTAAGTGCATAAAACTCCCGGTGTATTCTTTAACTTGTATCAGTTACATAACCTATAAAAAAGGCACATAAAGCTATCTTAGAAGTGATTGATAGTAAGAAAATAACAAAGGAAGAGGAGAAAGAAAAAATATAGTTATATGCCAATGACAAAAAAAGGTGTTGAAACAATCCTGATATTCACGCTTTTGATACTATTTTTTGTACATGCTTCTTCAGCAACCACTTTTCCTTTATGTTATGGAAAATGCATGTTTTTTTGCGTAGTATTTGGTCCAAAACTTCCCTGTGCTCTAGAATGTTTGCTCCAATGTTATATTAAAAATAAACGCTCAAAACGACTCTATTATTGCAACCTTGGTTGTGCTGCTAATCAATGCGCTCAGTTTGGAAATGGTGTGCTTTTTTCTCTATAAGTCCATCTCGCTTTAATTTGTATATCTTAAATTATAGCTTTATCATATACACTTTTCTCTGAGGTATTAAACACAATTGTTTTGATTTTGCAGATACAAAAAAGGTGGGAAGGTGCATAAATGATTGTGAGAGAAATAAATGCTATTCACGAAAACTTTAGTGTTCGTAGTTTCTTAGAAGATATGTATGACTGTGATTTATATGAAATATCAAACAAAGTTAAATGAAATTATTTATATTGGTTCTCTACACTTTTATTATTTATCGTAACTAATAAATAAAACGTGAATGATATGATATCGTTAAAATAATTCATGTATATAAATATTGTTTAATTTGAAAATGTTCTATATTGAAAATACAACCGATAATTTAACTAAGTGAGATATTGTTTATTAAATTGTAATTATCTGAAAACTAAATATTGATTGACATGAAAAGGTGGTGGTGGTATTACCTCATCATATATGTATAACTTCCTACCTTTCTCCTCGGTTGCACTTACCTCATATTCCTTGTCCACAAATTTAAAGAGTCACCCTTTTACTCCTTGTTGGTCCCAAGTGACATATGCAAATGATTTAAAGGGGACCCTGAAGTTTTTTAGTCTTAACTTAAATGCAAGGTATGGTCAGTTGATCAAAGTAGGATCAAGGTTGAAGCGTTTGTGACACGAGTTGCATAGCGGAAAACCGTGTTGTGCGCTCAGAGGTTGCAAACAGCGACCCCACTATTTGCGCCACCATCGCGGGCGCCAAAACGTACCGCCGAGTTGATGGAGGTGGCCCATGTGACCAATGGGTCTTTATGCAATATTGATTTTTGGGGCTCTTTTGAAAATTTTCAATAGTTATGAGTTCGTTATTTAATTTCTAAAAAGTAAATAATTTTTGGTAAGTCTATGATTTTTGGGAATTAAATAAAATTGTGAGTTTTTGAAATTGGCAATTTTTGGATATTAAGAAAATTGGTATTTTCTTGGAGTTTTCTAAAAAATGGGTTTTTAAGAATACTTAAATTGGTCCTTTGATGTAATTGAATTATCTTTAATTAAAGAATTTATATGTATGAGCTTACATGATGCGGGCATGATTATGTGGCTTATGTGGTGATTTGAGTCTGATCCTTAGACTAGTCTTTTATATTTAAGGCATGTGTGCCATGTTTTCTTTATAAGAGGGTGAGGTTTCCTTTTTTTGTATTGCACTTCGTAATTGAAGATGAAGATGGAGGCATTCAAGTTCAGAGCTATCAAGACCTTAGATAGGGTCCGGGTCCATAAATTAGAGTAGTCTATTACCTTGATGGCTCAGGGTGTTTTTAGATGGCTCAGACAAAGATCACATTTACTTTTTTTTAGTGGCATGCTTATGGTTATTTTTCCTCATTTTCTTTTGATGTGCTTGGTTGCATGATCATCTAAGAAACATAAAAAAAATTAAAAAATGGTGAGACCTTATTTGTGAAAACCACACTATAACTATTTAAGTCCCTTAATGGATTAATTGTAAACTTGGATGCTTTCAGTTAATTTGGACCTTTCACCATTAGTTGTGAAAGGGAATAGCAGGGGCTTGACTCCTTTGGCCATGATTCGTGAAATGAGTGTCAAGTTAAAGTAATAATTTTTCCAACTAGGCCTTCTATGAGACTTGGAAGCCAAATAGAAGGATACATGGGAATCGGTTTTGTTTAGATATTGTCCATGGGTCGTGGAACAATCTAGACCACTAATTTGCCATGAGAATTCGATGGGTTGGACTTAACTAATAGTATTGCAAGGGCTGATGTTCTTGGGGCATGCACGAAATGTAAGGCAAACAGATCTTGAGAACCATTAATGAGTGGAAGGGGACGACATGCCCATCAAGTACTACTGTCATATTGGCCATGGGTCATGGGTTATGATGGGGTATTTGAAGGTCAATCCCACTGGAAGATTTATTTTTTCTCGTATTCCATATATGGAGTGATGGAGCTCGATAAGTAGTGGGAGAACACATGTGATTAAAGACCAAATTACATGTGGATATAATTGAGACTAGTTGTTAATCATATTCCATTTCTCGCTACATATAGATAATATGGCTAAAAGTCCACTCACAATAATCCATGAATCTAATATGTTAACTGGACCAAACTTCTCCGACCTGAACCACAGTCTTAGGATAGTCATACAGCCTGAAGGCATCACTTATGTAATGACACAAGCAATTGAGCCCACCCATGAGTAGTTCGCCACTCGTGTGGTCCTTGATGCTCATGAGAAATGGCGCAGGGAAAACATCTATGTGCAATGTCTCATACTTACCACTATGACAAATGAGTTGTAGAGGCAGTATGACATTATGAAATTTGCATCGGAGATTATCCTTGCACAGGAGATTTATACGGAGATAAGACACGTCGATAGAGGTATGCTATCACTCACGAGCTATTTGGGGCTCGCAAGACTGAAGGAACATCGGTCACCGACCATGTATTGAGAATGATCACTCTGGTGAACAAACTTAATGAAATGGAAGTGCCGGTAAACGTTGACTTAGAAGTCGACTTGGTCCTTCAATCCTTCTCTCCATCCTATGGTTAGTTTGTAGTGAATTTCAATATGAACCACTTGGTTGTCAGTCTTCTTAAGTTGCTGGACATGTTGCGTACTGCTGAGGCAACAATCAAGAGGACTAACCCGGTTATGCTTGCTGGTACTTCATCCTTCACTGCTCATAAGAAGGGGAAAGCAAAACTACAAGAAAATGTGCTTTTTAACACAAATATATTAACTACGTTGAAAATAATGTAGTTAAAATAAAGCTTTTGCCATGATATTTAAATCGTAGTAAAAAATTTCAAATTATGTCATCTAAATACTACACGGAGATACTTCATACTAAATACTTATCTATTAGCTATGATGTTTAATGTAGTATATATTGGAATAAAATTGTCGTGATTTTACTTAAATTATAGTGAAAATTGAAACAATTGCTACACCGTCGCCTCATTCAAAGCAAAAGAAGTGAAAGTGTGTCAAAAAGAGTTATGAAAGGAAATACTCACTCTCCCACTGACACGTTCTCCACCAAAACATTCAGCTTCTTCTCAACACCGATCAGATTCGCGTCTCCTCACAAGTAAGAGATCTACCAAGCCCATCTTCCATAGTCCTTAATTTGCTCTCTTTACTCTCACAAACGATTGTTGTTGACTCATCTTGTGTGCGTGTTTGTGTGTATATTTGATGTTTCTCTTTGTGTATGTGAAATATACGTGGGGTCTCTCACTTAATTTGTATCATATACAATTTTAACATATGTTAATATTTTGGGAGGTCTAGCATCATTTCATTTATGTTCTTTGATCTCATGCTCAAGTAACAAGCCCTTCATCATTTTAGTCATCCAATAATTAAGTAATATATGAACTAAGAATCAAGGATCACCAAGTTAAATTCTTCAAATACTATAGTATTTAATTCATTGTAGTACTTTAAGTCATGTTCTGACAAATGGTGAATGTTGGAACCATAAAATATATGGTTGCAGTGGGTCTTTTTTTTTTGTTAGAAAAGATAGGAGTGCGTGCTAGTCTTAGTTTGACTGCTTATTGTTTCATTCTCAACATTTGATCTCCTTGCATTTATGGGTAACTAGCAAAATCCATCATGGGTGAAAAGATTCCCTCTACATTCTTAATTTTACTAAAACTTTGCATCATAAAAAGCTTGAGGTGGTACTTAGATTCACGAAGGAAGTGGCATTGATAGAGTCTAGAACACAAGAAAAACGAGCTCTTCAGAAAAAGATTTTGTCAAGTTATTTAGTAAAAAATTTCAATATTCAAGAAATAGAATGAAGATGCTTCTATGGTTCTCAATATTGAACACTCTGTACTATCTTAACTTTACATGCATGTAAAGTTAAGATAAAGTTAAGATAGTTGAAATAAAATTATAAGAAACCATTTATTTAGATGGTATCTGATGAACTACCAGCTTGGTACCCAAACCGGAACCGCAAAGCCGATGGGTGTGGGTTGATATAACAACCAATGTATTTAGAATTTGGGTCTAGATTTATCGTACTCAACCGTACCGTTGATTGGAGGCCCAATACGAGGAGCACATTTAACTCAAAGCTTTTAAATCATCTAGCTCTTGAAGTCATTTTTAAGATAACAATCTTGAAGGGCCACAGAATGTAGACTTGGAAATTTAAAACCAGTTGACTAGGTAGGTTTGACTTTGTTCTACACAATTTAAAGAGATAATTGCATAAGACCCCCCAGTGATATGCGAAACCTGCGCCAAACTCCCCTATGTTAATTTTTCTGCGAATCACCCCCTTGTGTTATTTTTTATTCTGCATATTCCCCTTTTTTCTATTTTTTTTTTTGGTGTTTTTTTCCATCATAAATGTTCTAGATCCAACCCAAATTAAATTATTTAACTATTGTAAACATGTTTGGGGCAAAAATGCATTTGAATTGACATTTATGATTAAAAAAAATATCAAAAAAAACCAAAAAAGGGGGAATATGTAGAATAAAAAATAACACAAGGGGGTGATTCGCAAAAAAATTAACACAGGGGAGTTTGGCACAAGTTTCGCATATTACAGGGGGGTCTTATGCAATTTTCCCCAGTTTAAAATTATAGAAGGATGGTGATAGTAAAAGAAAGGGATTACTGCAAAAAAAACCCCTGTGTTAATGTCAAATTGCAAAAAACCCCATGTGTTAACGAAATAGGCTAAAAACTCTCCTGTGTTATTAAAAAGTCTGCAAACAGTGGATCACACGCGCCCTCGGCAGCAGGCACACCAATCTCGACAGATTGGTGTGTGTGTGAGGGTTGGCTCCTTATGCCTTAGCCTTTCCCTTTTCTTTGTTTTTCAAGTGTAAATTAGTGTACACTTTGTCCCACATAGGTTTTTTCTCAAACCTTAAGCCTTTGAATATCTATAAATAAAGGTTTTTAGTGAGTTCAAAATTACAAGAAGAAAAAGCCAAAATCTTGCAAAGAAATTTTCTAAGTATTTGGAAAATATAATTGCAAGTATAAAGTTTCTTTTTTAAGAAATTTTATTTTAGTAATTTTATTTTGGGAGCCCACTCTCCCGGGTTTAAAAAGATGCTCTGCGAAGAAGACTTTGCGGTACAAGGGCTCGGTTCAATCTTCGGAGGAAGGTTGTATTATTTTGAGTTTTTAATTATTGTTTTAGTTTAATTATTGATTTTATTTCTATAGCATGCATGAATTAATTAGTTTGAATTAAATTGTTTAATTAGTTAGTTTTTAATTGCTAGCTATAGTTGATCAATAATTATTAATTAAATTGTTTAATTAGTTATCCTTGCCATAGTATGTTTGATTTAAAATTTTTTAATGTCATGCATGTACGCATTAGAGATAGATTCTTTAATTTAAATTCCGCTGCGTACTTTTTGGGGTTATTTTCGAAGTAATTTCCCAACAAGTGGTATCAGAGCAGGGCTCTTGATACGTACATGTGAGACATGTAGGCTTGATTGCATGTTTTAAATCGAATGATACTATGGAATATTATAGAATTAGATTCTAGATATTAATGCTTATAACAT
The DNA here is from genome assembly GCA_019426215.1 of Buddleja alternifolia. Lineage (NCBI taxonomy): Eukaryota > Viridiplantae > Streptophyta > Magnoliopsida > Lamiales > Scrophulariaceae > Buddleja > Buddleja alternifolia. The sequence goes on from CM033406.1 coordinate 2,874,102, forward strand.
GTAATTTTAATTATGATTAAAGCATGCTAATTTGATTGAGATCAATATGCTTAAATTGTTTAAAGGCATGAATACTTGTTTATAGCATTAATATATTTGTGTATATTCAACATGATTTGATCAAATGTGTTATTAAATTGTTTAAATAATATGTTGAATATATTATGTCAATCATATGTTTAAATAGTTTGACATGATGATTGAGTGGGAGTGTTTTTCAATTTTCATGATGATAAATAGTTCAAGTGTTGGATTATTGTTCAATTAATTTTGAAAATTCTAATTTGATTAGAACTCATAATTTGTTTAATTAAGCCAATGTTGTCATTATGTGATAATGAAAAATCCACGCATTATAAAATATTAAGTGGGAGTGAGATTCAAGAGTTGAATTCTCACGGCCTCCATTACTGGTCTAATGGTATAGTGCGTCTATATTATTCCCCGAGGAATGTATTTGTTCACGATTACAAGATTAGATCCCTAATGGATAGATTGAAGTATGTGTAAACGAGTGCGATCACGCTGCCGTGAAGTATCTCGAATACCATATGGATTGTCTAAGTAATGGTATACACTTGATTGAGATAACATATTAGCCTCCCTGAGGAGCTCTGTTATGTCATCCCAAAGGCTAAAGATTGAAATGGTGGGTTAATGATGTTTAGTAAGAGTTACAAGGGAAAAACATATTAACTGAGAAATGTTCTCGCCTAAACTTATTATATTTTTCGATCCTGCAGCCAGGAAGGAAAATGTATAAAGTTATGTCATCATTGCATGAACAAAATATGGTTATGTGGATTCCAATTTTGTTTGTTTGCTAAAAATAATTTGACTCATAACTTGTTTGTAAATTTTTCAGTTTCATAAATGGCATCCATTAGTCCTCTGCAATCTATCCTTAAGGAAAATAAGTTCTTAGGACCTAACTATGCTGAGTGGAAAATGAATCTCGAGATTGTGCTTACTCATGATGAGCACAAATTTGTTCTTAGCGAACCATGTCCTCCAGTTCCTACTACCAATGAATCACAGGCTGTTAGGGACCGTTATGAACGGTGGCATAAGGCCAATGAGATGGCGAAATTCTATATCCTAGCATCGGTATCTAATGTTCTCAAGCATCAGATGCAAGAGATGGTGACTGCAGCAATGATGATGCAACATCTCAAGGAGATGTTTGGTGGTCAGGATAGGATAGCTAGGCATGAGCTAATGAGGAAAATACTTACTACTAAGATGACTGAAGGAACACTAGTTCAAGAGCATGTCATGAGGATGATGGCTTACTTGAATGAACTAGAAATCCTCGGTGCGAAAATTGACAGTCAAACCCAGCAGGATATGATCCTGAACTCTTTGCCAAGTTCATTCACTCAGTTCAGGCTTAATTATGCTACGAATAACAAAGATTACTCATTGCCTGAATTAATTAATGAACTGCAAGTCGCAGAAGGTGTTATGCGAGCTAAAGGGAGTGTCAATTTTGCTCAGACATCTGGTACGAAAGCTAAGAAATGGAATGCTAAGAAAAAGAAAAAGGGTAAGAACAAAGTTGCTACTGTAGCAACTAATATTCAAAAGAAAGTCAAGCCTGCAAAAGGAAAATGTTTCCACTGTGGGGAAGATGGCCACTGGAAGAGGAATTGCCCAAAATATTTAGCAAGCCTTCCTGCTAAATCTGGCAAAGCACCTAATCAAGGTATAATGATATCTTGTTTACTTGAAACATGTTTAGTTGGAAGTCCACCAGGTTCGTGGTGTGTGGATTCAGGATCAACTAATCATATTTGCAACATGTTGCAGGGATTTCAGCTGACCAGGAAGCTAAGTGATGGTGATATGTACCTACTGATGGGAGATGGTACAAGCGTGCCAGTAGTAGCTATAGCGCTTGTTAGTTTATATTTTGTGAACAGAGTATTAATTTTGAAAGACTGTCTATATGTGCCTTCTATCCGTAGAAATTTGATTTCTGTTAGTTGTTTGATAGATGATGGTTTCATCGTTGTTTTTTAACAAGGTTTATTTATTAAGCATAATAAATCGTTTATTTGTAAAGGCACTAGGAAAGATGGTTTGTTTTTATTATTTCCTGATAAATACTCTGTTGGTAATTCTGAGGCTAATACAAGTAAACAAATCTTACCATTGAAAAGAAAAACTCCAATGACTGATGAAGCATATATGTGGCACTTGCGTTTAAGTCATATTAAATCTAATAGGATCCAAAGACTGGTATCTGATGGACTTATAAGTCCATTAGACCTTAAAAATCTACCAGTCTGTGAATCATGTTTGGAGGGTAAAATGACTAAAAGGCCTTTTAAGGGAAAAGGCAATAGAGCCACGCAGTTGCTTGAATTGATTCACACTGATGTTTGTGGACCAATGAACATTCAGGCAAGGGGAGATTTTGAGTATTTCATAACTTTTATAGATGATTACTCAAGGTATGGATATGTATATCTAATGAAACATAAGTCTGAAACTTTTGAAAAGTTCAAAGTGTTTAAGGCTGATGTGGAAAATCGATTAGACAAACATATCAAATCACTTAGATCAGATCGAGGTGGTGAATATCTATCTAGAGAGTTCTTGGACTTCTTAACTGCAAATGGGATTAGATCTCAGCTTACTGCACCAGGTACACCCCAGCAGAATGGTGTTGCAGAACGAAGAAATAGAACGTTGATGGAAATGGTAAGGTCCATCATGAGTCATGCGACTCTACCTAGTTCTTTTTGGGGATATGCACTTGAAACAACTGCTTATTTATTGAACTTAGTCTCATCTAAGTCAGTTCCTAAAACAACTGTGGAGTTATGGATTGGGCGAAAGCCTAAGATTAACTATCTCCGTATTTGGGGATGTCCAGCACATGTGTTAAGGAAGGATCCTGACAAGTTAGAGTCAAGGACAGAAGTATGCTTGTTTGTAGGATATCCTAAAGAGACTAGGGGTGGTCAATTTTATAGTCCTAATGATCGTAAGGTATTTGTGAGTACAAATGCCAAATATCTTGAGGATGAACTATTAAGTGACTACAAGAGTCGAAGTAAGCTTGTATTGGAAGAGATGACAGTATTAGATACTACATCTGAGCAGCCTAGAATGACTGAGAACATAGATAATACATATGATGTACCTAGTAACGACTGATGTAGAACTTAGCACACATGAGCCACGTAGTAGTGGGAGGATTATCAGGCCCCCTGTCAGATATCTTGAGGAAACCCTCGTGGTTGAACCTGAACTTAGATCTGATCCTCTTAACTACAACGAAGCTCTAGCAGATATAGATGCTGATCGATGGGTCACTGCAATGAAATCTGAGTCGGAGTCAATGTACTCAAATAATGTCTGGGAACTTGTAGAGGCGCCGGAAGGCATTAAACCCATTGGGTGTAAATGGGTCTACAAGAGAAAGAGAGGAATGGATGGGAAGGTAGAGACCTTCAAAGCAAGACTAGTGGCGAAGGGTTATACCCAGATAGAAGGCATCGATTATGATGAAACCTTCTCGCCAGTAGCCATGTTTAAATCCATAAGGATTCTCTTATCCATTGCAGCTCATTATGATTATGAGATATGGAAAATGGATGTTAAGACAGCGTTCTTGAATGAAAATCTTCAAGAAGAAATCTATATGATACAACCAGATGGATTTGTAGTTGACAATCAGGAGCATATGGTATGCAAACTGAAGAAGGCCATTTATGGACTCAAGCAAGCGTCTAGATCATGGAACATCAGGTTCAATGAAGCTGTCAAATCTTTTGGATTTGAACAGTTACCTGATGAACCATGTGTGTATAAAAGACATCATGAAAAGGTTATAATGTTCTTAGTGCTTTATGTGGATGATATCCTACTCATTGGGAATGATGTGGGAACATTGTCTGCTGTTAAGATTTGGTTGTCCAATCAATTTGATATGAAAGACCTAGGTGAAGCCAGCTATGTTCTAGGGATCAAGATTTTGCGAGACCGAAAGAACAAGATGTTAGGCTTATCACAAGCTGCATATATAGATAAGATATTGGCAAGGTATAACATGGCGGATTCCAAGAAAGGGTCATTGCCTTTTAGACATGGAATCCAGCTTTCTCGAGAACAGTGTCCTAAAACACCTAAAGAGGAAGAACAGATGAGAAATGTACCCTATGCTTCTGCTGTGGGTAGTCTCATGTATGCTATGCTCTGTACGAGGCCAGACATCTGTTATGTTGTAGGAATGGTCAGTAGATATCAGTGGAACCTTGGACCAGAACATTGGGTGGCAGTGAAGCATATTCTAAAGTACTTGAGAAGGACTAGAGATTATATGCTTGTCTATCAAGGTGAGGAGCTGTTACCAATGGGTTACTCAGATTCAGATTTTCAATCTGATCGTGATTCTAGACGTTCTACCTCGGGATATGTGTTTACTCTTAGTGGAGGAGCCATTAGATGGAGGAGTATAAAACAGTCTTGCATCTCAGACTCCACTATGGAAGCTGAATATGTGGCTGCTTCTGAAGCTGCTAAAGAAGCTTATTGACTAAGAAAGTTTCTTATGGATCTAGAGGTTGTTAGAGAAGGGCTAACACCGATCACACTCCATTGTGATAATTCTGGTGTTGTAGCCAATTCTAAAGAACCAAGAAGCCATAAGTGTTCGAAGCACATTGAGAGGAAGTATCACAGCATTAGAGAATATGTAGATCGTGGAGAGATTGTAGTTACCAAGATAACCTCAACTAATAATTTGGCAGATCCCTTCACTAAAACATTGGCACAAAAGAGTTTTGACTCTCATTTAGAAGGGATGGGTATTAGATATATGGCTAATTGGATTTGAGGGCAAGTGGGAGATTGTTAGGGATTGTGCCCTAAAAATCCAATTATATGAAACGTTTATATATCGTTTATGAAATTGATCTTTATTAATTTTGTTGCAAGTTATGAGTATTATAGAAATCGTACTATAAGATAGACGTAGTCCAATATAATATATAATAATCCAAATGGAAGTGTTGTTACATGAAAAGACTTGGGTTATATGTGTCATATATTATTCTAAATGGGTTGTAGTCGGTGATAAGAATGGATGTCTTATCTGCTAAATGCTATAATATACTATATTCGATGATTTGTCTTAATCATGGGAATGAGGATTCCATATATAGTATATTCGTGTAAATCAATGAGATTGAAACACTGAACCGGACCAATTAAGTTATTTGTTTTTTGGCTACTATCGAAAATAAATAACTTCAACAACAACTCTAAATCCTATGATTGTCGTGGACTAATGCATCTAGTGTATATTACTTTGATGTATTCAGAAGTGAGGTCTTCGGTGGCCAATATACTTTATACATTGAGTAATTGCATAAAATGTGATTATGAAGGACATTCATAAGGAATCTATAATCTCCATGAGAGATAAGAAATATTCCCTTTAATGGATTTGCAATGTTCAACTATTCTAAAACTTTGGCCAAAGTATTTCAGGTGAAGTGTCACTGAAATTAAACGAAAAATGAGTTTTCGTATGAAAAGTTGACAATGAGCAAATTAGCAATTTTAGGATAAGAGGTGAAGAATAAAATAATAGTAGCATTGATTTTAGTTCTTCACGAATATTTCAATAGAGGAGTTAGTTGTAATATTCGTAAGTATGTGAACTCTTGAGTAATTTAATTAATTCTAGAGTGCAACAATATTTATTTAGTGGACTTAAATATTGTTAAGTGGTAATCAAATATTACCATGCGATGGTAATTCTATTTGACCCATTTGAAGCTAGAATTAATTTTTCCCTAAGGTCCCTTCGCAAGCCTCGAAAAGAAACCCAATAAAATACTAAAGTATCCATTGGATGGATAGTTTGAACTTAGATGAAAAACTATGTGAGAAATATCTTTAAAGAAAGATATTTAAATTTAATTGAATTGAATTTAATTAAAAAAAAAGGGCTGCAGGCGCGTGGCAACACTCGCGCGTGACCGTCACGCGCGCGTGACAGCCAGCGCCTGCTGGCTGTGTCTGGCGCGTGTGATACACGCGCCCTCGGTTGCAGACACACCAATCTCGGCAGATTGGTGTGTGTGTGAGGGTTGGCTCCTTATGCCTTAGCCTTTCCCTTTTCTTTGTTTTTCAAGTGTAAATTAGTGTACACTTTGTCCCACATAAGTTTTTTTCTCAAACCTTAAGCCTTTGAATATCTATAAATAAAGGTTTTTAGTGAGTTCAAAATTACAACAAGACAAAGCCAAAATCTTGCAAAGAAATTTTCTAAGTATTTGGAAAATATAATTGCAAGTATAAAGTTTCTTTTTTAAGAAATTTTATTTTAGTAATTTTATTTTGGGAGCCCGCTCTCCCGGGTTTAAAGCGAGGCTCTGCGAAGAAGACTTTGTGGTACAAGGGCTCGGTTCAATCTTCGGAGGAAGGTTGTATTATTTTGAGTTTTTAATTATTGTTTTAGTTTAATTATTGATTTTATTTCTATAGCATGCAATTAATTAATTAGTTTGAATTAAATTGTTTAATTAGTTAGTTTTTAATTGCTAGCTATAGTTAATCAATAATTATTAATTAAATTGTTTAATTAGTTATCCCTTGCCGTAGTATGTTTGATTTAAAAAATTTTAATGTCATGCATGTACGCATTAGAGATAGATTCTTTAATTTAAATTCCGCTGCGTACTTTTTGGGGTTATTTTCGAAGTAATTTCCCAACAGACTAGAGCTTGCTTTTGTCTTGGAGGTTGTACTAGAGCTACCCAAATAATATTTGGGGAGATTTCATAGATTAACAGTGATGTACTATTAAATTTAGAAGGATGATAATGGATTGGTTGTTTGAGTTCTTCTTTAATAATATAGCATGCATGCTTATACGACTTATGGAGTTGGATCACATTCCAATCCTAGAATCACGATCCACATCATTTAGAGCTTTGTATCAATGGAACTGATTTGTACTTTAGTAATGCAGTTTGTTGCTGAGAATGTGAAGGAAAATAGAATAATTGATTAAATTTGCGTCTAGGTTTGTTAATTTTCAAGAGCTTGTATATCAAAATTTAGATTTTTTTTAGCATTTACGGATAACTTTATGTATACATGGAAATTGATATGAATAATATGCATAAAAGTAAATGCTAAAAGTTAATATGAATATTGATGGTTATGTGTTCACTAATGTTGATTCCAGCTGAAAGAAGCAAAACAACTTCTATGATTGTAATCCAGTCAAGGTTTGCTGATTTAATGAATTTCTATTTCAAAGTTTAATCTTTTTAGCTTATATGGATTGAATATGAATAAAATTTAAAAGTTTAATTAACTAATTATGCATATAGCTAGGTTGCAATCCTAACTTTATTTTTCTCAGGAGCACTTAAATAAAGTTTGTAGAGGACATCATACTAAGTACCAACCCAAATGAAAGGTCGATGATTGCTTTAGGACATAAATTTGTCAAGGTTGTCATTACAAAGGCAACTAAACCTGGTTTTCTTTCTAAATGCAGCCTCGTAGGGGTGTAATTACTATTCGAGAAGAGTTGAGAAAAGTGAGGCATGAGACTATGTTATTGTACCCTAAATAGTAAATACCCTACTTATATGATACTTTAATGCTCATACTTTCAATGTGAATTTTTTTGCTATTTTTGTAGAAGTATTGTATCCCTTTTACATGCATTAATGACTAACATTTTCTTTTACATTAGTGACTAACATTTTCTTTTGATAAATCCAGGTTATGGGGAAGTAAAATGGATTAGTAATTTCAATATCGTGTTACAGTGGTTTGGTGGATACTAATGGTTGATGTGCATTTCTTTATTTATTTATTAACTCTTTTTATTTTGTAATTGCACAATCAAATTTTGAAATAGGCGATATTAGTTTATTTGGCATTGTTGAAAGATGAGTTTGTACCTAGCTTTATTTTTACTATCAGTGCATAAATAAGATGTTATTGATAAGCATCTTAAAAGAAATTTATTTGATGCGATAGCTTAGTTTAGACGGGTGATTATTCTTATTTTTAACATATGATATAGATATATGTGTTGTGAATCGAACCAGTGGATAAAAAAAAAATCGATTCACAAAGCCCGGATTCAATTCATGTTTTGATAATTTCATATTCACATAAATCGGATTCAAGAATTAGAAGTAATTTAATCACCTTTTCAATGAATTTCCAAAGCCCAGCTTTTGCAGAGAAGCAATGGATCGTTCCTCCTCTAGATAATCACTCGAAAAGTGATCTCCAATTCTGAAGGTCGACCTCTTCTACCTTAGACTGGGTTGGTCGACTTAGGGTTTATGTGGAGGGAGAAAGGATTTTGTGTTTTACTATTTTTCACTCTCTAAGATGAAAAACTGACAAAGTTCTTATTTTAATTAAACACCTAATGCTTAAATAAAAGACTTCTCCTTTGCTTAGGAGAAGAGGGGAGTAGCCATGTAATACCCTAGGGATAGGTGTACCGGACTTTATCCAATTTCAAGCCCAATGTTAAGTACTAATTAATATTCCTAGTCCAATCCATTTTGGTAATTAATTAAATACTAATCTCGTTTCATTAATAGTACTTTATTAATTCTAAATTAATAACACTATTAATATTGATTGAATAAAATAATTTAATTACAATAATTAAATATATTTATTATAATCAATACATATCCATTTGATAATTTCCACTCTAAGTGAAATTACCAAAATACCTTTCAAAAAGTAAAACTCCTTTATTTTATCATCTTTACATAGCGCAACTCTTTAGGCTCGTCTTGATCGACATTGGGAGGATTTCAAGGGTAGTTATCACTAAGTCATCCCATGAAGCTATACCGAAATCCAATCACGTACGAGATGAATATTTCATCACGAACCTTTATGTTATAATTACCATATGAGTATAAACTCTTCCCTATCGCAACCCGATCAAGTAAGAGTCATGGAACGTCAAGCTCATATAACTTGATACTGTACTATAATCATACTGATGTGAAATTACTAAATTGCCCTTTATATCCAATATAAGTCAGCCATTAATGCTTTGGCCAAAGACTTATATTACACAGAACCTATGACATACAGGTCGCTTCTCGTTTACTTTCGAAACAGTGAATTTCTTATTAGCAGTCCACTTTCCATTATCGAACGCACCAATTGAATCGTACTTCAGGATTGTGTTGTGATTCAATCTAGTGGATAAAAATTTTGATCTGAATCACACCCGAGAATCAAATTCGGGGATATTCATGATATTGGTGATAAACAGAATAGGAACGAATTATGGTAGAGAGTAATCGAATTACCTCTTGACAACAAAATTCTGAATTACCAGTAGCAGCCCCAGACTTCTGTCTCAAGATAATCACGCAGAAGAAAAGTTCTTTGAAAAAGGCTCTGATCTCCTCCCGGTAACAATGGCAGCGGCGGCTAGTTGGAGAGAGAGGGAGGAAATTTTCTTTTCTATTGCTCTAGGTTTCTTTTTGGCTCTCAGTCAGATTCGGAAACAATGACTTGTGTATGTAGAATACTGACACTGACTGAATACTTATTCACATAAGCAGAACCCCTTGGTATTATAGAGAGGGGTGGCCGCTAGGCCTAGTACAGGTGGGCTTCCGGGCTTTGTTCCATCTTAGCCCATGTGTAGTTAATTAAATCCAAGTTCAATCCAATTGACAATTAATTAATTACTTTAATCTAATTAAAATTAATCTAATTAATTTAATTCAACTTATAAATTACTTTTCAATTAATTTAACTTATGAATAATATGATTTAATTTATTTATTTAATCCAATTAAATTTCTTAAATTAAATCATGTCATCCATTTTGTCAGTCAATTCACATCTAATGTGATTTTACCAAAATACCCTTAGCATGGAAATATTCCTTTTCTTCACATAGCGCGACTCTCTAGGCTCGATTCAATTGGAAATGAGAGGATTTCAAAGGATAAGGTTGTCACCTAGCCAACACTATCGAACCAAATCGTAACCCAATTGAATACGAGATGAACATGTCATCACGAACCTTGATTACGACTACCATATGTGTATAAACTCTTTACCGACGGGACCCGATCAAGTAAGAGCCATGGTACGTCAAACTCATATAACTTGATGTACTCAATAATCATAACAATGTGAAATTACCAAACTACCCTTAGTGACCATCACTAGTTTAGTTTATTTGCTTTGGTCAAAGATTTTGTAATTTCTATTGCTTATGATCGTACAGGTCACATACTCATTTACTGTCGAGACAGTAAATCCCATATTGGCAATTATCTTATAAGGTCGAATGCACCATGTAGATCGTACTTCGAGGCCGACCCCACCTATCAGGTGATGCGAGTCTAACTACTCAGATAACATATCTAATACTACAAGCACATCATAAATAACTCCTTAAGTCTAAAGCTCACACATATTATCACAATCTTAATCCCAATCATTGATTGTCAAAGAGTAAATACCTATGTGATTGGATTAATGCGAGTCGAGTTCAAATATGTTAATTCCATTAATCATATTCATGGAACCAGTTCCCACTATCAAATCAGTGTATGACTAGCACTTCCTTATCAAAGAAGGTGTCATACGAATTGAATTTTAATGCCCAATTAAACTTTACTAACTCGCGAACTCCTGGTTTAAGAGATTAAGTACTTGACTATTCCAATACCTCCTCTTTTCCATAAGAGGTGGAACGCCTACCTTCAAATCTCATGGAATTATTTGTCCAACACATTTAAATGCCATTAGATTTATATGAACAAAATTAAAACCTTTATTCTATAAATAGAAATGATAAAATGTTTGTACAAATAACTTATCAAAGCCCTACTCAATCTAATTCCTCATAGGCATTGAGGGCATACACCTAACAATATCCCACTTGCATTCAATGTCAATCGCTATGGTATTTGATGCCCATCTTCTCCAGATGTTTATCTAGCACTGCTTGTGATAATGGCTTAGTGAGTGGGTCAACCACGTTTTCTGCTGAGGCTATTTTCTACACGGCGATATCGCCTCTTCCGACGATTTCTCGTATTATATGATATTTGTTAGAGTTATGCCCTCAAATGCCATAAGAGGATAGAATTATAGGGCATTAGTTTGTATCTAAATATTCTTGTTTTAATAAAAGGCATTTGATGTTGTTTCTTAAAAGCATTTGTAAGGTTTAAATAAACATTGATTAGTCCTTGATATTAAGGCGAACATTCTACTATCTATGGGTTAAGGAGGTTGGCACTAGAAGTGTTTGATCTTTAATATCTAAATTGGTTCGCAAGTCGAAGAGAGTATTGACTGGACATCATTACTGGATATAGACTTGTATGATGTAAGTTTTGACAGGGGAGTGCCAGTCGAACACTATGAGTATGATAGTGGGAACTTATATCATAGACACATCAGTTAGACTGGTGTGTTCGAACACGGCGCGCATCAGTTATGTCACATGGATTTTCACTCAATGACAGTAAATGACAAAACTGATAAGTTGTGATAGGTACGCGCGAACCTTAGACCTGAGTAAACACGTTGAAGATGTGCTTGTGACATCAAGTCTGTCATTAGAGTAGTTAGATCCATTTCATCAATTGGTGGGGTCGATCTCGAAGTGCGGCTTGATGATTGATTAGCAATATGGGATTTATTCTCTCATAAGTGAGTGAGCAAAACATCCTATGCCGTCATGAATGAGTGAGATCAAAGACTTTGGCCAAAGCATTAGAGATACTTATGTTGGACATGAAAGTATACTTAGTGACCTCGATTCATTATGAGGTGAGAATATATTCAAATCCAGTGAGTTTGACTAAACCATGACACTCACTTGACTAGGATATATGAATAAAGGGTTTATACTCGTGCGGTATTCACAGCGTGAAAGGTTTGGAATGATTCTATACATTCGTTCTCAATTGGGTTATGATGTGGGCCACAGGACTGGCTAGGTGGTATTCACATCCTTTTGGTTTTCTCCCAATTACCTTTTGAGACGAATCTAAAGAGTCGCACTTAAAGGAATTGTAAAGTAAAAATCATGGAATAAAACTTGAGAGAAATCTTTCGGTATTTGATATTGTGATTAATTAATTGATCATTAGATGATCTTATTAATTAAGTAAATAAGTTCATGAGTTAATTAATTTCCTAGTGAAATTAATTATGGAATTAACATGTGTAAGTTAGTTATTTAATTGATATATTTATTGGATAAATTATATTAATTAAATAATTAATTAAACAAATACACAAATTGGACTAAGCCCGAGGGCATTAAAACGCCCAAGTTGGGCGTCCATATACCTTTAGTTACTTAGGTTAATTATTCTAGTTGTAGAATAAATATACTACCTAGTGAATAATTATACCATAGCCTCACTTGTGACTTTCTCTTCAAGTTAAAACTCTCCACCTCTCTCTCATCTCTCTAGCCGTCAAGAGGAGAAGAAAATAAGGGATTTTTGCTTTCGGTTCCGGCGTGGTGATTTAGAGGCAGTGGCGTTATTGCATCTCCAAAAGAATCAAGTTGCTGGTTCAGAAATTTTAATTACACAAAAAAGGTACATATTTCTCAACATGATTTAAATATGTGAAATCAAAGATGAATCCACCATGGATTTTATTTATGCTTTGGGCGTATTTTATTTTCGTTGCGTTTTTATGTACAAAACCCAACAATATTTCCTCATCACGTGTTTAGATTTGTTGTGAGACCTTGGTTATTTAGCTTGCGGAATTGCTCTGTTGTTGTCACACTATAGTGGTAACGACATTTACATAGTAGGAACAAATTGAAGTTCAGCTATGAACTTTCTCATCCAAACAGCTTCTTTGGCTGCCTCAGAGGCTACCAGATATTCTGCCTCCATTGTGGAATCAACAATTATGCTCTGCTTGGAACTTTTTTGAGACATTGCTCCACCAATGAGTGTGAATATGTACCTAGAGGTGGACTTGAGGTCATCAGGATCAGATTGAAAATTTGAATCGGTGTAGCCGTCTACCTTCAATTCGCTATTTCCATAAACTAATAGCATATCTTTAGTTCTTCTTAAGTACTTTAAGATACACTTCCTTGTTGTCCAGTGCAGCGCCCCTGAGTTTGCTTGAAACCTACTGACCATGCTCACAACATGTGCCAGATCTGGTCTCGTGCACAAAATCGCGTACATAGGACTTCCTACTATCGATGCATAGGGTGTATTCCTCATTTCCATTCTATCATTGTCCGTTTTAGGACTCATAGATTTGGAAAGATGAATACCATGTCTCATAGGCAAAAGTCATCCCTTAGAGTTATGCATTTCATGTCTCTTAAGAACTCTCTCTAGGTAGAGCGCTTGGGAGAGACCTATCATTTTATTCGCTCTATCTCTATATAGGCAAATTCCCAGACTGTAGGTCACTTCTCCCAAGTCTTTCATGGAGAACATGCTTGAGAGCCATGTCTTAACTGATCTTGTTGGTCCCAAGTGGCATACAAAAGGGTCTAGAAAGGGGGGGGGGGGGTTTGAATAGACCCTGAAGTCTTTTTCGACTCCAAAAAGGTTTCGAATTAAAAAGGTTTTGGACTCTTGAAATGTGAACGCTTGACTGAGCGTTTACTTAGAAATATAGACGCTTAGGTTAAGCGTCTGATGAAGACTGTTTTTAGAGAGTTAACTTAGACTTCAAGATTTGAATACTTTAATCGAGTGGGTTTAAGCGTTCAGTTCTTTAATCAGTGTTAGCACATCAAAATGATTTTTCTAGTTTTCTTTTGAAAGCTTTAGCGTCACCAGAAGTTTCTTAGTTACTTGGCGTTTGATTTAATTTTACTTAATCAATTTATGCAATGATATGATATGAAAGAATTGACTGAAAAGTAAATAACACAATATTTGTAAGGTTCGTTGGGTGATGTAATCCCAACTACGTCCTTCTTCTCCTTTAACACTTGGAGGCAATCCACTAAAGTGATTCTCAAAGAATCACACAGAATCTTCTACACAATAGGGAGAGATAGATGTCGATGACTTGAGCTCCTTGATCACATAGATTTATGCTCCAAATCATTTCAATCTCCTTGCTTCTTGCACCCAGAAATAATGCAAGTATCCAACTTCGACTTCACACAGATCACGAGGCTTGGATGGGTTTTTTTAAGACGGTTTGTTTGATTTTGATGAAGTTCAAACAACTTGGAAATATCTCAGTAGGAAAGTGGTTTCTTCGAAAAGAATGTTTGAGATATTGGGTTGACTGTCTCAGGATATGAAGAAAAGCAAAGAGAATATTTTCTTGAAAGTTTTGGCTTTTCTGAGATTGTAAGGAATGAGACTTCAATGCAGCAGCAATTCGACTTGATAATTGTTCTCTATATTTGGCTTGTTGTTGAAGTCCTATTTATAGGCATTCTTGGAGAAAGTGTCCGTTTGAAACATGCACAGGCGCGTGTCTCTCACTTCCGCGAGTGAACAACTTTTGTCCCTTTTCCTGAAAATCTGCTGCACAAAAGTTGGTGCTGCAGTCTGAAATAGTTGACAGTCCAATAGGGTGGCTTCTCCGTACGTCTGAAAGTGCTTATCACATTTAATGCTCTTATCAGCATTTAATGCATTTGAATTAAATACCCGTTGGTACTTAATGCTTTGAGAATATTTGCATTAAACTCCTTCTGGTCTTAGAAATAAATTCAGGTGAAATTACTTCTGTCCCATAGGGAAACGCTTGATGTAGCTGGTCAATTGGATGCTTGGAGACTTTTATCTTCTTTCAGAAATCAAGCGCTTGAGTCTTCGAACTTTACTACTGATAAACTCACTCAGAAATTATCAGACGCTCAGCCTAAGACTACTTAGCTTAACAATCTAAAGTAAAAATAAAACAAAGCCTAATAGACCTATTACAAAACTAACGCTTCAAAACTTATACAAATTTTCTACTAAAATCAAACTTACATATTTTGGGGTCAAACACAAAGTCCTAATTGTCATCATCAAAACATCTAACATGAAATTCCTAACAATTTCCCCCTTTTTGATGATGGCAATACTTACTCTTTTATAGTTCAAGAGTTAGACAGCCAAAAGTAAAAGTTAGCTTGATTAGATAACGTTAGTTAAAGTTAGTTACGCTTCAACGAGATGTTTCAGTTGAAAAAATGCATTCTATATATATCGAGAATTACAGGAATTTTTACAACTAAACAAGTTAAGAAATAAGAGACAAGAATATAGATAATGTAAAATCAGAAAGCTTTAATGTCTTGGTCTGACTCTGTATCGCTTGGGCATTTAAGCTCGGATAGCTTCAGTCAGATTGTCTTCCAAGGTCATCATTGCTTGATGATCTTTGTTGATTATGAGCTTGTTTTCTTTTTGTTGTCTCTTCTTGAAGGTAGTAAAATGATTGTCCCAGTCAGTTGGGTCAATACCGATATACCTTAGGCAGATTCGAAAATCTTGGATAAAGTCAGTCTTCTTCCTCTCTTCAGCTAAGATTCTTGGATCTGTAGGCTCTGGAATGGACGTTCTTTGAAGAGGGATGTCAAACTGTTCAAGCAGTGCTCTTGTAGGTATTGGTAGATTTGGATATAACGCTCTAGGAGGATCCCTTAGCGTACTACTGGGCGCTCCAGATGTACTTTGAGCAGTTATCCAAGACGGAAGACTAAGCGCAGAAGTAGAAGTAAGCACTTGACGCTTAGGAGACGGAGGCTCTTCAGCTCTTGAACTAGACGCTTTCCTCTTTTATCCTTTCTTCTTCTTTTCCCCCTTATTGCCATCATCAGACTTTAAGAAATGATCTGTGAGTAAACTGACCTGATGAGCAATCTGAGACATAGAATCTGTGATGTCATCCAGACGCTTGTCGAAGCGTTCCTGCAGAGCGAGAAGCTTGGCGCTAATAGCATCATTTAGAGAGGTCTCAAAGGTTTCAAGGCGCTTCTCAAGCTCTTCTTTCATGGCAAGTTGGGTTGCTTGAGTGGCATCATGCATTTCTTGAAAATCTTGCTTGCACTCACTAACAGCCGCTTGAGCTGAACTACGCATATGAGCAATTTGGGCGCTCATTACGTGAGTTTCAATCTTTGCCAGATCGTCTTTAATCCAATGGAGAGATTCTTCGTTATGAGTAGCGTGGGCGCTAATATTCTCCAAGACGGATTTGAGCAAAGGACCAAAAGATTGACTCTCATTTGAAGGAACCGCTTGAGGAGCCGGTCGCTTGAACCTTGATGAGTGTTTGAGAGAGTCAAAAGAAACTTGATGGGCTGGATCAAAAACAGTACCTCGAATGTCAAGAGACAGATCCTCATCACCATCAACAGTAACAGATTCAGAAGCGTCAAGAATATCCTCTGGTAGAGACGCTTGAACGAGTTCTTCAGCAGACACTGGAATACTTGTAACTGCAGATTTGAACGCTTCAGCTGGTTTATCAGGCGCTTCCTCAAGCGTTGACTCTGGTTGACGAAAGTCATCAAATTGGAAGTTCCAGCGTGCTAGATCGGCATAAGAAGTGGATGCAGAGTCCAAGAGTTCAGTGAGTCTGGTTCGGGAAATACAAGTACCGGAGATGTATGTGCGAAGAGGACTGTCAATAGCCCTGATGTGCATTGGACCAATGATATCAAGCACATGATTTGGGAAGACTTTGGACGGCGCTTGAGTGATGGAGAAGAGTGAATCTGGACAGTATTGTCTGGAAAATCCAATCAAGCAGTCAGAGGGAAGAGACGTAGGACGCAGATGTGCAGGTACACAATCAACATAGTACTCTTCAAGATATGGATAAAGTGCTTGAGCCAGCTCTTGATTCCTTTCAAGCAGGGAGAGGACGAACTCATTGTGATCAAGTACCTCGCTGCGGATTGAAGGGAGCAGTGGATATCCTTTGAATGGACTGATTACTGAGTCGTTCCAAGATCTAAGATTGGCAGTGAAGATCTTATCGAATAGAGAGACAGGAGTCAAAATCTTCACCATCAGATTGAAGTTTTCTTCACAGTGGCTTGGG
Organism: Buddleja alternifolia; assembly: GCA_019426215.1. Taxonomy (NCBI): domain Eukaryota; kingdom Viridiplantae; phylum Streptophyta; class Magnoliopsida; order Lamiales; family Scrophulariaceae; genus Buddleja; species Buddleja alternifolia. Next base: position 2,891,151 of record CM033406.1, read on the forward strand.
GCAAAATTCAAGCACAATACACCAGATGTACCACTGGAAGAGGTTTGAGCGTTGAACAGAAGAGGAGTGGTGGAAAATCTGTGAAGCTCTTGACGCAGACACTGTTCGATTTGATGTCTAACAATTGGGAGCTTGAGAACAGGTCCGACTCTCTGTTGACGCTGCTTGAGGCAATACTTGGCGAACTGACGCTTCTTGTCATGCATGCCTATGCCGAAAAGATGGGGAGCTTGGACTAGCTCTGAGAAGGTATATTTGTGTCCCACATACGCTTCAACCCAGTTAACTTCATTTATGCAGAAGTCTGTGCCAGCAGTCACCATAGCGCGAATGCCTTCAAGATGAATATCTCTGATAGCTTCAAAACGGTATCTATCAGGCTGATAGTTAGCATTCCAAACGCTGTCAAAATAGGCATCAGCTTCAGTCTGAAGCAAGTCTGTCAACGATTCGAGACGCTCACCGGCATGAGCAGCCTTATTCTTCCACAGACGAAGTGGACGGACTGATGCAAGATTTTCAGGGCTATGAGCAGTCTGTGGGAAATGTGTGTAGCCTTCTCTGTTCAAGACTGACTCTGAAGGATTGAGAAAGCTAGGACGCAAAGGCTCATACATACGAATGCTGTAATCCCTTAGGGCGAACCCGGTTGGCTTGCTGTGCCCATAATCCAGATAGTATGCTAAGTCCATGTCACATCTAGGAGTTCGGCCTCCTTGTCTGCCTTGTATGATGACTTTGATTTGACTGTCAAAATCAATCAGTCGAGCAACATCATTCTCTGCAGCAATATATCTTTCTTCGTTGTATCCTGCAGCAATGAAATATTCTTTGAGCGCTGGGGGGCATATAATTGATTGAATGACCAATCGTCGTCAGCGGGTCGAGTTGGAAGAAGTGTCTAGGCGCTGGAACGTCTTCAGCATCGCTCTGACCTTCTGAGCGTGCCTCTGTTATAGCCTGAACAGGAGATGAAGTCTGAACCTCTGTAGCAGCAGGTTCCTCAGCTTCAATTGCAGCAACTTCTGTGGCAACATCTTTAGCAATAGTAACGACTTCGGTCAAGTCAACATCCAGGATGATATCAGTTGACGCTTCAGTAGCAGCTGGAACTATAGCTGAAAGAGAGGAACTATCCTCTATAAGAGCAGGATCTTCTACAGATGTAGGAAAAGAGATGTTGTGGGAAGAAATAAACTTACCCTGAGAACTTGTCTCAACAGCAATACTTTGAGCGCTTGGCTCAACAGTAACTTGAGCGCTTGGCTCATCAGTCTCAGGCTCTTCAGGAACGGGAGCAGCTCGACGCTTGCTAGTCCTGGAACGCTTGAAGATTTTCTTCACGTTGACTCCTTCAACGAGTTTAGGCGGTGGAGCGGGAGGATCAGCAGCTGGTTCTTCAAAGTCTATTTGTTTAATGATCCCTTCCAGCTTCCGTCTTTTGAGAGGTAACTTGTCCTCTACATCCTCATCGGTTTCCTCATCAACCTTTTGAGAGGAGGCGGCAAATTTAACTTTGTGTTTTCTGGGAGCCCTCTTCTTGGTTGCAGCCGGACGCTTCACAGCTACTTCTGGCACTAGACGCTCTGCTTCTTTATCGGACGCTTGACGTACTTCCAGACGCTCAGATAGTGGTTTGGCAGCACCACCAATTTTGGGAGGATTGAAGAGATTGTTCAAAATCCTTTTTCCCAGCAACTTGGTCTTATTCAACGGAAGACCAGAAGAATATACACACTGTGATTTGTATAAAAGGTCACTCAGGACAAGCCCATACGGTTTATTCGAGCCGCTTAAACAAGTCCCGAAATCTTCCAAAAACGTACTCACTCCAGTTGATTTTGATGTTCAAGAGTATGGCAGTCATCATCTGGAATTGTACTGGGTTCACCTTATCAAAGGTTCCCACTCTGCATTCTATGATCTTGCTGCAGAAATCAGCCAATAGTCGATATTTGGACACCAGGTCTTTCTTTTCGAAATATTGAGTGTAGGGTACATCGTCGTACGCACTCATGGTTGTCCATGCTTCCTTGATCTGTTTTAAGGTAATAGAATCCAGTGCCTCACCCTCATTTGGGAGTTTGAAGTTCTCGGCAATGGAGGCAGCAGTCAGAGTGAATTCCTTGGGAGACTCCTTCGAGGATAGAGGAATTAGACAAGAGATAGACTTCTTGTCCTCTGAAAGTTTGGCAGTCCTCCAGAAGGTATCCACTTCAGTTGGAAACAGATACAAGTATTGAGTCAAGAATAACTTGAGCCCAGCTTTGACGACCATATCCATCATATCTGTTAGATTGATCTGAGGTTGCTCATACAAAAATTTCCAGTCGACAACAAGGCCTTCAGTAACCTTGATGGTAGCTTCGGCAGAAGTAGACGAGGATTTCTTTGGTGCCATTTTTAGTGAAAGAGATGAACTAAGATTTGCTTTTGCTTTTGAGAGAGAGAAAGTAAATTTGCAGAGATTTTTTAGTATGAGTAAATGAATTTTCTGCAAATTGTGTTTTAAATGACAGAGGTTAATTTTTGAAACTTGTGTTCTCTTATCTCTGTAGGATTGACACACGTGTAAAGAGTTTTAATCTCAACCATGAATTCATTAACCGCGGACGCGATTTTTATGTAATAGAGAGAAGTTACATTTGGTAATTCTCATATAAAGATTTGACATCCGAGTTAAAGTTTTAAAAACGTTTGGCATTTTCAGAGTGTAACGCACGCGCCCGTTTGTACACTGACATGTACACAAACACGTGCTATCTCTGAACCGTCATTTTGAAAAGGTTTTTAATTACCCGCCAGTTTGATGTGATAGAAGTGTGTGGATAGAGTACACAATAGACTGTTGAGTCTATCCACTACTTCAAGGAGCGTGTAAAAAGTTTTATGCATGAATTTTTAAAATCATTTTTATATTAAGTGTTGAATGGAATAGTTTCAACGCTTAATACCACTTATTGGAGACAATATGGGCACTTAAAGCTAAACTCCTTTTATGGTTTAGCGTCCAACATATTGCACAAAAGAATACTGAGCGTTGATGATCATGTATCTGAAAGTTTTTGATCATTGACGCTTAGTTATGTTCAAGTATAGTTTTAAGGTTCCCCTTAAATTTGATAACTTGTACCATTTGTTTTGTTTTGCAAAGAAAACTTTTAGACATAAACCAAATGGATTCATCCTAAATTGTATGTCAAATAAAGTATGATGTTTGATGATTAGGCGTTTAAATCAATCATACCTAGTTCACTTCTCAAAGTGAGAAAGCGTTGTTCGTTGAGCGCTTTGGTGAAGATATTTGCCAATTGTTTGTCAGTTCCAATAAAATGCATGGAGATATCTTTCTTTTGAACATGGTCACGAAGGAAATGGTATCTAATGTCAATGTGTTTGGTTCTTGAATGAAGAACAGGGTTTTGAGTCATGGCTAGAGCGCTTTGGTTATCACAAAGAATGGGGGTTGGACCTAGGATTGTTCCATAATCTCTAAGTTGTTGCCTCATCCATAAAACTTGTGCACAACAACTTCCTGCAGCTATATACTCAGCTTCGGCTGTGGAGGTAGCTATGGATTGTTGTTTCTTGCTATGCCATGAAACTAACCTATCACCTAGAAATTGACACGTACCACTAGTACTTTTACGATCTATTTTGCAACCTGCAAAATCTGCATCTGAGTAACCGATTAGTTCAAAAGGAGAATCCCTAGGATACCATAAGCCCACATTTTGTGTGCCTTTTAGGTATTTAAGGATTTTCTTGGCAGCAATTAAGTGTGACTCTTTAGGATCAGCTTGAAATCGTGCACACATGCATACCGAAAACATGATATCAGGTCTACTTGCAGTAAGATAAAGAAGTGATCCAATGATACCTCTATAATTAGTGATATCAACTTTCTTTCCACTTTCATCTTTATCTAACTTAAGCGTTTGGCTCATTGGAATTTTTGAATATGATGTATTTTCCATACCAAATTTCTTAATCATGTCTCTCGTATATTTAGCTTGGTTAATAAATATTCCATTAGGGAGTTGTTTAACTTGTAATCCTAAGAAGAAAGTTAACTCACCCATCATGCTCATTTCAAATTGTTCTTGCATCATTTTCGAAAATTTCTCACACAGACGCTTGTTAGTAGAGCCAAATATGATATCATCAACATAAATTTGGACTAAGAGAATATCTTCGTTATTGGTAATTTTAAATAATGTTGTATCAACGCTGCCTTTTGAAAAGCCTTTACCAATAAGAAAGATAGAGAGAGTGTCATACCATGCTCGGGGTGCTTGCTTAAGCCCATAAAGTGCTTTGTCTAGCTTGTACACCATACCCTTACCATGGTAGTTGAAGAATCCCGGTGGTTGCTCCACATATACTTCTTCTTGGAGTTTACCATTCAGGAAGGCACTCTTCACGTCCATTTGATATACTGTAAACTTGTTAAACGCTGCATACGCTAGAAACATGCAGATTGCTTCAAGGCGGGCGATAGGAGCGTATGTCTCATCAAAGTCAATGCCCTCTTCTTGGCAATATCCTTGAGCTACGAGTCTGGCCTTGTTTCTTATTACGATGCCATTCTCATCCATCTTGTTTCTATAAACCCATCTAGTTCCAATGACTCCTTGGTGAGTTGGTCTTGGTACTAGTGTCCAAACCTTACTACGCTCAAATTGATTAAGTTCTTCTTGCATGGCTTCAATCCAACTTGGATCACTTAGCAGTTCATCCACTTTCTTAGGTTCCATCTGAGATAAAAAGCTTGCGAACATAGCCTCATTGAATGTAGCGGCTCTCGTTCTAACAGGCGCTCCAATATCTCCAATCATTTGCTCTGGTGGATAATCTCGCAGCCATAGTCTATCTGGTTGGAAGGGGTTAAGAGATTGAACAGGCGCTTGGGGATCAGACGCTTGACTACCTTCTTGCGTAGGCGCTTCAAATTCACAATTCCTTGTTTGCTCTTGATGATCATTTTCTTCATGATCATCAGCATTTCTTATGTAATAATCCAGAGTAATCTTACGAGTAATCTTAGGAGGTGGCACTGAGATCTCATCATCATCGTCAGTATCTTCAACAATAGTAATCTTAGACGCTTGATGACAAAGATCTTCAACTCCTACATCATTTATATGAACCTTACTTTGTTCTTAGTTAGCATCATCAAAAACAACATGAATAGATTCCTGAACCTTCAATTTGCCCTTGTTTAGGATATGAAAATTCTTCCCATTCTTGGCGTAGCTTAGAAAGATTCCCTCATCCGCTTTAGGATCAAATGTCTTTAGGCTTTGGGATCCATTATTATGAATAAAGCAATTAGAACCAAAGACGTGAAAATATGAGACATCTGGCTTACGTCCCTTCCATAGTTCATATGGAGTTTTTTCATGCTGTTTGTTGATCATGCAGCGATTTTGAGTGTAACACGCAGTGTTGATCGCTTCGGTCCAAAACCTAGGAGCAAGCTTGGATTCTGCTAACATTGTCCTAGCGGCTTCCTTAAGCGTTCGGTTTCGGCGCTCAGCAACACCATTTTGTTGGGGAGTTCTGGGAGCTGAATACTCATGATGTATTCCATTTTCTGCACAAAACTTCTCAACAATCTTGTTAGAAAACTCAGTACCGTGATCACTTCTTATTCTTGCAACTTTAAGATCTTTCAATGTTTGAAGTTGTCGAATAAGCGTTGTTAACTTGTCACATGTTTCATCTTTGGATGACAGAAATTCCACCCAAGTAAATCGAGAGAAATCATCTACTATCACCAAAGTATACTTTTTACCGCTTACACTGGTTGTTTGAACAGGTCCAAACAGATCCATGTGAAGTAGTTCAAGTATTCTAGAGGTAGATAGATGAGGTTTTCTCTTGAACGATTACCCATTTGACAAGCGTCACAAAGGCGATCCTTGTGAAATGGTCCGTTTGGTAATCCCTCTACAAGATTTTGACTTATAAGCTGAGAGATTGTTTTAAAGTTGAGGAGGTTCATTTTTCTATGCCATAACCAACCCTTTTTAGATTCAGTTTTAGCAACAAAGCATGTTGGGTTGTTATCAAGTGTTGAACACCAATCTACCAAATATATGTTATTAGTTCTTTTTCCTTTCAATTTAGTAGACTTAGTCTTAGCGTCGTTTATATAGCAGCAGTCACTTGAGAATATGACTTCAAAGCCTTTATCACAGAATTGACTTATGCTTAATAAATTGTGCTTCAGACCCTCAACAAAATAAACATCACTTATCATGATGTTCCCCCTATGCACAGTACCTATACCTTTGGTTTTACCTTTGGAGTTGTCACCAAATACAACCTGAGGACCATTGGCAGCTCGATAGTTGATCAGAAGATCCTTGGAACCAGTCATGTGCCTTGACGATCCACTATCGAAGTACCAAACAGATGTATCCACTCTAGCTCTAGGTACCTGCACTCAAGAAGGGAAGTTCTATTTCTGTTTAGGTACCCATTGTTGCTTGGGTCTTTTAACATTAGTAACATTGTCAGTTTGAATTAGAACTTTAGGAACCCATATTTGCCTAGTCTTCATTGTAGGAATATTGGCCTTTTTGGGTTTCACATTGTGATGTGTGTGCTTTTTGGATGTATAATAATATCCTTGATTATAATAACAATCATAATCATAATCATCATAGTATCGATAATATGATCTTGACTATCTTGGATATTGACGCTGATATTTGCTTGGCACTGGCTTGGGTTGCACTTTTGTTGCTGGACGCTTAGCGCTTGATTCACAGTTGTCAGTCTTATTTTTAGCTTTTTGAGCGTTTGGATAAACCCGTCTTTGTGAATCATTTGCCTTAGTTTTACCCTTGCCTGAGTTAGTTTTGACTTTCTCATTTGGCCTCTTACCATTGTCACTTGGTTCATTTTGAGTTTGACCTTGTGAACCTTTTTCAACAAAGATAACACCCTTTCCTTTGTTGTTTGTTGTAACATTAGATTGATTGGATTGTTTACCGAGTTTATCGCATCCTAAATCGGTCTTCTCACCAAATAATCTGGTTACTTCAGTCACATTATCCAGCTGTCTAGAGACTTTTGATAATGATGAGATGAGCTGCTCTGATTTGGCAAGTCTAGCGATCAAATCAGCTTCTCTCTTGACTATTATATCAAGATCACCTTTTAATTGAATAACTTCACTCTCAAGCGATTGGTTTTTCTCAATGCATTATTGCTGAATTCGCAACTCTGCTCTGAGCGTTACTTTATCTTTAGTGAGTGATGAAATAATAGTGAGATCATTTTGATATATTTTGGCAGCTTCTTGACATTCATTATAGTATTCTCTGACTTTGTCAAGTAATTCATCATAAGAAAGAGGAATTGATAATTCATTGATTACCTCAGGAGACGCTTCATCATCTCTGGCCATGAGACATATGAGCGCTGAGTCATCTAATGGCTCATCATCATCACTACTTTCGTCTGATGATTCTAAATCTTCAGGTGCGGATGCTGGTTCTGATTTCGCTAGTAAACCTTGTTGCCGAAGGTTGCTCCTGAATTGGTTTCTATCCAAGTAATCCTGCCTTGAGGGCTTGGATACGTTTGGATAAGGGCAATTTACCTGGTAGTGCCCTGGTTTCCTGCAATTATAACAAAGATTAGTTTTCATCTTTTGTTCATTTGATAACCTTGCAGTGTGTGGCTTTGAGACCATGGGTGCTGAGAGATTTTGAGTAGACGCTTGATGTTGAACAGGCGCTTGGGGTGAAGGAGCAGAATACTGAGGCGCTTGGTACTGTTGTTGTACTGGAGTGGGCGCTTGATATGAACCTTGTCCTTGATTATTGAAACCTTTTCTTTTCTTTTCATATCTCAAGAACTTCCTGAATCTATTCAGCAAAGCCAACTCTTCTTCCTCATTGATATCTGAATTCTTTCCTTTATTACCCGATTTGCCCTTGATTGATGCAATAAGCGCTCCAGATTCAATCACTGGACTACTCACAATATCACTGGCAGAATTCAACTCGAACTCAAATGCTTTTAGTTCTGAAAAGGCGTCTTCTGAAGTTAGAAGATCCAGCATATTTGATTCTCTCATAGCGGTTGTCTTCATCAAGAATTTACTTGGTAAGCTTCTAAAGAGTTTGACCACCATTTCTCGGTTCTGTAAATCCATTCCCAACGATGTAAGTTCTGTAACTAGAGCTGTAAATCTTATATCCAATTGCTCTAACGTTTCATTGGGTAGCATCTTAAATCCATTAAACTTTTCCTTGGCAATGGAAAGTTTGTTTTCTTTGATTTGGGCTGAGCCACCACAAATCGTATCCAACTTATCCCATATTTCTTTAGTAGTTTTGCAAGATTTGATTTTGTTAAATAAGTTGTCATTATCACCAATAGCCGTATATAGAGCGTTACGTCCAACATTGTCTAAATTAGCTCTTCGACGCTCATCTGGAGTCCATTCTTATTTTGGTTTTTCAACGTAACCATCGGGAGTTTCTTCTGTGGCTCCAGGTGCTCTTGTGATAACTTTATATATTTTGATTGGCCCATCTAAAATGATATCACATGAACAGAGATATGTAAATGCTTTGACTTTCCATGTGTCATAATTTGATTCGTTCAGCTTGGGAACTTTAGCAAATGCCATTTCTAAATTTTAAAAGGCAACTAAATTTTTGAAAGAAAAGGATCTAAACAAGCAGTTATGCTTGGAAATTTTAAAATTTCAATTTTAACCGCTCTGATACCACTTGTTGTTCCCAAGTGGCATACGAAAGGGTCTAGAAAGGGGGGGTTTGAATAGACCCTGAAGTCTTTTTCGACTCCAAAAAGGTTTCGAATTAAAAAGGTTTTGGACTCTTGAAATGTGAACGCTTGACTGAGCGTTTACTTAGAAATATAGACGCTTAGGTTAAGCGTCTGATGAAGACTGTTTTTAGAGAGTTAACTTAGACTTCAAGATTTGAATACTTTAACCGAGTGGGTTTAAGAGTTCAGTTCTTCAATCAGTGTTAGCACAGCGGAATGATTTTTCTAGTCTTCTTTTGAAAGCTTTAGCGTCACCAGAAGTTTCTTAGTTGCTTGCCGTTTGATTGAATTTTACTTAATCAATTTATGCAATGATATGATATGAAAGAATTGACTGAAAAGTAAATAACACAATATTTGTAAGGTTCGTTGGGTGATGTAATCCCAACTACGTCCTTCTTCTCCTTGAACACTTGGAGGCAATCCACTAAAGTGATTCTCAAAGACTCACACAGAATCTTCTACACAATAGGGAGAGATAGATGTCGATGACTTGAGCTCCTTGATCACACAGATTTCTACTCCAAATCACTTCAATCTCCTTGCTTCTTTCACCCAGAAATAATGCAAGTATCCAACTTCGACTTCACACAGATCGCGAGGCTTGGATGGGTTTTTCTAAGACGGTTTGTTTGATTTTGATGAAGTTCAAACAACTTGGAAATATCTCAGTAGGAAAGTGGTTTCTTCGAAAAGAATGTTTGAGATATTGGGTTGACTGTCTCAGGATATGAAGAAAAGCAAAGAGAATATTTTCTTGAAAGTTTTGGCTTTTCTGAGATTGTAAGGAATGAGACTTCAATGCAGCAGCAATTTGACTTGATAATTGTTCTCTATATTTGGCTTGTTGTTGAAGTCCTATTTATAGGCATTCTTGGAGAAAGTGTCCGTTTGACACATGCACAGGCGCGTGTCTCTCACTTCCGTGAGTGAACAACTTTTGTCCTTTTTCCTGAAAATCTGCTGCACAAAAGTTGGTGCTGCAGTCTGAAATAGTTGACAGTCCAATAGGGTGGCTTCTCCGTACGTCTGAAAGTGCTTATCACATTTAATGTCTTATCAGCATTTAATGCATTTGAATTAAATACCCGTTGGTACTTAATGCTTTGAGAATATTTGCATTAAACTCCTTTTGGTCTTAGAAATAAATTCAGGTGAAATTACTTCTGTCCCATAAGGAAACCCTTGATGTAGCTGGTCAATTGGATGCTTGGAGACTTTTATCTTCTTTCAGAAATCAGGCGCTTGAGTCTTCGAACTTTACTACTGATAAACTCACTCAGAAATTATCAGACGCTCAGCCTAAGACTACTTAGCCTAACAATCTAAAGTAAAAATAAAACAAAGCCTAATAGACCTATTACAAAACTAACGCTTCAAAACTTATACAAATTTTCTACTAAAATCAAACTTACATATTTTGGGGTCTAACACAAAGTCCTAATTGTCATCATCAAAACATCTAACATGAAATTCCTAACAGATGTCAATAAGACTATGTCATTCCCTATAAGTAGTATGTCATCTACATATAGAACCAGGAATGTCAACTTGCTTCCACTGACCATTTTGTAGACACATGGTTCGTCTTCATTCTTGATGAAGCTATATTTCTTTGTTTCTTCATCGAACCTTAGATTCCATCTCTGAGAGACTTGCATCAGTCCATAGATGGACCTATTACGTTTGTAAACTTTATGAGAATCTACTACGAATATGAAGCCCCTGGGCTGTTGCATATAAATGTCCTTCTCGAGGTATCCATTTCAGAATGTGGTCTTTACATCCATTTGCCAGATTTCATAATCTATGTTTGCAGCAATGGCTAGAAGAATTCTAATAGATTTGATCATGCAACTAGCGAAAAGGTTTCCTCATAGTCAAACCCTCTTTTTTATTATACCCTTTCGCCGCCAGCCTGGCCTTATAGGTATCCATCTTGCCATCCCGACCAACCTTTCTCTTATAAATCCATTTGCATCCAGTTGGTCTTACTCCATTTGGTAGATCAGTAAGAGTTCAGACTTGGTTCGAATACATCGAATCAATCTTTGCTTTCATTGCCTCAAGCCACTTTGAGGAATCTATATCCATCACTGCTTCATCATAGTTAGAGGGATCATCTCCATGGTTTCCTTCTGCAACATCATACAAATAATGATGTGTATCGTGCAGATAACCATATCTCGCATGTGGCTGAGATACTCTGCTAGATTGTCGCTGCGACGGTTGTGTCAAATTGGGTTCTGATTCTTAAACTAATGTCTACGAAGTGATGTTATCTTGTTCTTCCAAAACAATCTTCCTACCTGCACCACCTTCTCGAATGAATTCTTCTTCAAGAAAGTGGGCTTGCAAGGCCATGATGATCCTATGATCATTTTGTAGGTAAAAGAGGTATCCCACAGAATCTACGGGAAAATCGATAAGACGTCCTTTGAAGGATCTATCCTCTAGTTTCTCTACGTTGGTCTTCTTTACAAATGCTGGGAAACCCCATATCTTTATGTACTTGAGACTAGGCTTCCTACCGCTCCATATTTCATATGGTGTAGTAGGAACAAATTTTGAGGGATATTTGTTCAGAATATGCTCAACTGTAAGCAAAGCATGTCCCCACAAAGAAATGGGTAAATTAGTGTAGCTAAGCATGGAGCGTCTCATGTCCAACAGAGTACGGTTCCTTCTTTCTACTGCCCCATTGAGTTGTGGAGTTATTGGAGGAGTTAGTTGTAATACTATGCCTTGTTCTTTTAAGAACTCGTTAAACTCAGCACTGATGTATTCGCCACCTCTATCAGATCTAAGTGTCTCAATACTGTGCCCAATCTGTTTTTCAGTTAAAGCTTTGGATTCCTTGAACCATTCAAGTGCTTCGGACTTATACTTTATCAGATAAACTAGACCATACTTAGATTGGTCATCTGTGAAGGTTATAAAGTACTAAAAACCTTAAAGGGCGGCATCCTTGATGGGCCCACAAACGTCAGTGTGAATTAATCGTAAAACTTCATTTGCCCTTTCGAAATGTCCAGTGAATGGTGACCTAGTCATCTTGCCTTTAAGACATGATTCACAAGTAGGATATGGGTCAGACCCAAGTGGGCCAATAAGCCCACGTTTTTCCAACTCATGAATCTTAAATTCACCGGTATGTCCTAGTCTGAGGTGCCATATGAGTTATTAGTTTACTCCACTCATGCTACGTATTAACCATACATTGATTTTGGACATTCAAATAGTATAAACCATTAATTAAAGATGCAGAACCAACACACTTACTTCCAAAATAAATACCACAAGAATTATGTTTAAAAGGAAATAAATATCCTTTCCTAACCAATATTGGAATAGAAACAATATTCTTAAGCCCATTGGGCAAAACTAGGCAATCATCTAAAATAATTTGATGTCTAGAAAATAATATAACAGAAGTAATTTTAATGTGCTTCGCAGCCACGCTGTGTCCGCTTCCAATATTGATCATCACTTACTTCTCATCCAGCTTTCTACTTGCCTCCAGACCCTAATTCAAAACACATATATGAGCACTAGCTCCGAAATCTAAAATCCAAGAAGTAGAAAATATCATCATAGAATAATTTGTTTCTAAAGCATAAAGTTCTATACCTGCTTTATTTTCTGCTTTCAGCTTCAGACAGTCACGCTTCCACTGCCCTGCTTCTTTGCAGTGGAGGCATATGTTTGTCTTCTTAGGGGCCCTACCCTTGAACCTCTTCTTTTGGTTTGCCTTACCTTTGGTCTTCCCAGAATTTTTTTCCACTCCCAGTTGCTTCTTGCCTCGTTTCTTCTTCAGAGTTTTTGTAGTCTCAGTAGAAATGACCAAGCCAATCTCTTTCTTCTTGGGGTCCATTTTTGATTGAGCATTTGATAGTTTGTTCAAAAGACTCAGCAATGAACACTCAATGTCATTCATATTGAAATTCACTATGAATTGCGAAAAAGACTTGGGTAGTGACTGCAGGATGAAATCAGTCTGAAGCTAGAAATCTATAGAGAATTCGAGGGCCTCCAATCTCTCAAACATGGAGATCATCTTCAAAACATGATTCCCAACTTTCTCTCCTTTCTTCATTCTCGCCCTAAAGAGTTGACAGGAGATCTCATAACGAGCAGTCCTGCTGTGCTCTCTATACAGTTCATTCAGATGCACCATGATTTCAGCAGCTGTTCCCATCTTTTTATGAGACAACTGCAGTTCATTGGTCGTCGATCCCAGCATGTACCCCTTGGCATGAGTGTCAGCTTTTATCCAGTCTTCATGGGCAAGCCTATCTTCAAAATATACGGGGTCCGAAACTTTAGGCATCTCTTCATCGAGCACACTCCCAAAGATTTAAAGCTGAGGACCATCCTTAGATTTTGTATCCAATCAACGAAATTTAGTCCAGTGAGGACATTTTTTGCAAGTAATATTGTCAAGGGTTTGTCATATTGTAGGAAATAAACTGCAGTAAAATACCCAAATTTATGATTAGATGTGTTATTATGTATTTTTAAGTAAAATCAAGGATTTCAATATTTACTTGACTCCCACTATTTTTTTTCGAAACATTGCACTCCCATGCAATGATCGAAAACCTCATTAGATTGGTTTCATAGTGAGTGATTGAGTTCCTCAACGATCTAAACAAGTTGCAACCTTGAACGATATATGGCCTGTTAGATCATTGAGGTGATGTCATACATCAATCGGTCTAACTGATAATTCAATCTCCTTTAGCTCATGGATCACTGAACCACAAACTTTTTGATATATAGGTGGTGATCCATCTGAGTCATTTATCCCATCAACTCCTTTCAGTCTAACAATTTAATCCCTCCTTGCAACCTTCAACGATATATAGGGCGGAATTTTCTTCGACATGAAGGCATCAAATGCACTTGAGAAGATAGAGTACCACGTCTTGATGCATGGCCCCCTCATTCCAGGAAGATGACATGCACTAGAAGTGAACCTACTTTCTAAAGTTTGATGGAGAGCTAGGACATTCAATGCCCCTTTACTTACTCAGTATTTTTCAATAGAAGAATTATAACATTCGATAATGTTAATTATGTTGGTCTCACTTTGCACATAAATTTCTTTATCGCGCAATTTTAAAGGAAATGCATAAAAATAAGCCTAGCAATTCTAACAACACACACATGTATGGACTATCTAGATCATCTTGAGCCAATTAGTGATCAGGGAGGGGTTCTATCTATTACAAGGGTCACTGCCTATACAAGATCTAATCTTCATACTTCTCCAAGACTTCATGTGCCACCATGATCCGCCATTTGGGCCTGTCTCTAAAAATTAATTCCATAGAAATAACCTATACAAAAATTCTATGAATTGAAGATACTAGCTGGGGGGCTCAAACTCCAGCCCAATACAACCCAAGTTAGACTAGGGGTGTTCACCGAGTCGAGCCGGCTAGCTCGACTCGAGCTCGAGATTTTTCGAGCTCGAGCCGGCGATCGAGCCGAGCTCGATCTCGTTTGTAAGTGTTCGGATCGCGAGCTCCCTTTAATATATATGTTAATTAATATATATTATATAGTTTTTATTATATATATTATAATATTTATTTATTAATATAATAATATAATTTACTAAAAAATAAAAAATACAGATGTAGCTCGCGAGCTCGAGCTTGAGCCAAGCTACTTGTTTCTGTTACGAGCTTGAGCTCAACATATGCGGCTCGATCGAGCTCGAGCTCAGGTGAAAATAATCAAGCTCGAGCTCGAGCTCAAGCCTGGAAAAATCACCAGGCTCGGCTCGAGCTCGGCTCATGAACACCCCTAGGTAAGACAACAAAGATAAACCCCAAGTCCATACATGGTTGTTTACATTAAAAATAAAACTGGGTTTTGCGAATTAAAAAACCTAGATAGCCCAACCTCAAATGATGGACCCAAGATAAAAGATTAGGCCCATTGTAAAACAAACTTATATAAGTAGTTTGAAATGAAAGAAGCCCAATAAAGCCCAGGTTTCACAAAATAACATCTCGGGCTCCAAGGAATCGACTCAAAAGACAGGTTCAAAAGGATGAAAATCCCACAAGAAAGAAAGCCCGCCAAGACGAGAGGATTTTGAAAAGGAAGTTGGAGGCAGTTCCTAGCAGTTAAGGACGTGGAATCGCGGAACTGAGATAAATACGAAAAAGGAAAAAGAAAAAAAAGGAACAGCAGAATCATCGACAACTTCATATTTTTCTTCTTAGGAGTAGCTCTAACTAGGAGTAGTTTTTTAGCTTAAATTAGCGATAGTTTTAGTTTGTAACATTTTGTCAAGAATTGCTGGGTTTGGCTTCCAAGGCTTGTACCGGCGCTCGTTTGTTTGTAATTTTTTCAGAATCGAAGACTTTCATGGAGGTATAAATTATCTTTTTTTTAGATTTGAGTATTTGATAGGTAGTTTGTATCTTGAATTAAGTTTTCATTCATCACTCTTATATTCGAAATTGTTGAATCATAAAGGCTTGAACCACCTTGTAGCCAATCGAACGCGGGGGTTGAAAGGTAATCTCAAAATATAGGTTATCACGGGGGTTTGGGACAAACATTTGGATCCACCCTAATCTAGTTTGTTTTTAAAACGAAACAAGTTTTTGGCGACCACAGTGGGAGAATACAGTTTTGTTCTAAATTTACTCCTGATAAAGATATAAAAATGTCTGAAGATTCCGTCAGAGATGAACTCGGCGAGGATCTGGAAAATCAACCCATCTCGAGATATAAGGTTAGGGCAGATAAGATGTACGAACAGTTTGTTTGGGTTATGCAACAAACTCTATTAAGTGCTCGAGAAGATCAGCGAAGAGAATTCAATGATCAATACCGGGCCTTGGCTCAGGAATCTGCTCGCATATTTACAGCAATAGTACAAGATATTGCTGTAAGTGCTCGAGAAGGCCTTGCATGAGAGGTTACTCGAGTGATAACCGAATTAGGAGAAATTTTTAATCAAACCTGCGATGCATTTTCTGGTATGATAAATGCTCAGGTAGTGTCAGCACTCGAGCCCTTAATTAATAGACATAATGTGTTGGTAGAAAAAGTAACCTAATATCAGTTGAACCGATGACTCAGATTAGACACTTAGACTTAGGAGAGCCACCACCAGGTTACCCTAGAGAAAACATAACTAGGAATAGTCAGTTCGAGATAGGTCAGACCTTGAATACAAATGAACTTAATGTTTCGAATTTGAATCCATCTATACTTGGGGGGAAAACAGCGATGGGACAGCAAGGTTTTACCCAAAGTATATGTCCTCCTTCGAATGTTCTCCCAAATGTTAATAACAATCAATTTTAGACACAACCTCTGAGACCTTGTTAAACTACCCCACAAAATAGATATGCGCAAGTACCAGCGGGTTACCCCACTAACAATTATGGTAATAATTTCGAAATACCTCCAAATTACACCCAAGGGCCATTCCATAGGGGGCAAGGCCAAATACCAGTTTATGTCGGAGCCTCGAGCGCTCCTTATCCTATAGGAAATAATGGTTTCCCTAACATACTGGTAAATCCAGGAATCCCCACTTTCCCGAATAATGTCCAGGTACTATACACAGGGGGGCAACCCGTGCCCAAAGCCCATATGGGAGGAAATGTTGGGGGACCATTCTTTGATCCCGTCCAAGATCAACTCGAAATGATTATTGAAAGAATGTACGGGCCCAGTTTTCGAAGGAATCATAGGATGATGCTAGGAAAATCGTATCCCGACTGGATAGATAGAAACTTTCCATTTCCTCGAAACTATAAGATCCCTGATTTCACTCTATTTTCAGGGGATGACTATATATCCACCCTTAAACATTTATCTAGATTCACTTGTCAATGTCGAGAGGCTGCAGACCAAGAATTTCTTAAACTAAGGCTTTTTCCCAGTTCAATGACGGGGTCAGCCTTTAACTAGTATATATGCTTATCCCCAAACTCCATACATAGTTGGGACGAAATGCAGTTCCAATTTCAAAATCACTTTGCTCGAACGGATCTTGGGATCTCGATGAGTGACCTTGCTAAGATTATACAGAATGTGGGAGAATCGGTCGAAGAATTCCTCTCGCGGTTTAAGAAGGCTAGGGTTAAATGTCACCATAATTTACCTGAATCGAAATTCGTACAACTAGCACAATAGAATATGTCTTTTGAATATAGGCTTAGATTCGACGGTATGCGTTTTGCCGACTTTAGAAGTCTAGCAGAGAGCACGATAAGATATGAAAACATGTTAAGAGAAAAGAGCCAGAGAAAGCATCAAGGGTTCAATACCTTTGAAGTTGGAATTCCATGGGTATTCGAAGATACCTATGAAATTGATCTGGCAGAATTCGTAAAGGGACCCCCATTTCTATGTGGGGCTCTCAAAAGAAAGGACTGTATAGCTACAGGATCTTTACAAACAAACAAAGAAAAAGAATATAGTTTCGATGTGACTAAGACTGCGCGAATATTCGAATTGCTCCTTACGAATAAAAAACTTAGGTTGAAGGGTAAACATTGAATCCCTTCAAAAGCAGAGATTAAGGGAAAACCATACTGTAAATGGCATAACATCTCTCACGAGACGAATAAATGTGTTATGTTTAAAAATCTAATACAAGAAAAGTTAGATTTGAAAGATATCATTTTTCCGGATACTTAAAAAACAAATATTGACGAAGATCCTTTTCCTGTTTTAAATTTTGAGATAAACACTATAGACGTTAACGTTTCTGAACATTCTGATTTAAAGGTACAAAAAGAGTCCAAGTTGGCGAATCAATTGTTCAACACGCTGATCGATGAAGGAGTTTTGACCTTCCCGAAGGTGAAAGATGAGGGGTTAGAAGGCATGTGCAGATGGCATATGAATACCATGTATACTACCGATCAGTGCCAGATTTTTAGACACTTCATAGCGAAGCAATACGAAAGAGGCACTATAAACCTTTCAGGGATCGACAAAAGGATCTTGGACTTAGACCAGGAAGGGAAACCAAAGGAAAAAGAATCAATCGTCGTGACGAAAGGGCCAACTCGAAAGAGCGAAGAGATGTCGTACAAGGAGGTACTCGAAACCCCTGTGCGCGAAACTATTTACCAAACTCCTATGAAAGTGGTAAATAATTTGACCCAAATACCAAAGATCTTATGCAATCAATGTGCTGACATACTGCATTATGAGTTGGTAAGACTGCAAGTGATTTCGAATGATCCTAATTGGATTCTGGCATATCAAAGGGAATGGAATAAAAGACAGAGGCACGAAACAAGTGATCAATTCCTCGAATCAATGCCTTATAATAGGCATTTTTGGGGAAGAGGATATGGAAGATTCACACCAGCTGGTAGGAATTCACCTTTTGATAGTCTGGGTGGACATTATAATCAGTTTGCAAAGAAGAGAGATGACCCTTCGAAGGTTATCGCCCAGCAAGTGGCTTACTCTCGAGCATCTGTGGCCTTAGAAATGCAACAGGAGGCAGTGATTGCTAATCTAAGGATGGAGGAAGAGGCCTTAGCGAAAGGTATCCTAAAATAAAAAATAGTGAGGAACCCAAGTCAAGAGGATGTGGAAAAAGATGTTGATCAGTTGAGCGACCAACTGAGAGAGGCAAGTTGGAAAGGAAAAGGTATCCAAATTGAGGATGATGAAGAATTGGGGGACTTCAAATCTAGGGACGACCTAGATATTCTGTTAGGAGATACGCCATATGAAGAATCGGCAAGCGAAGCTGATTTGAAGGCGAAAGAAGCTTCATTGGAAAGAGCTTTGCAGTTCGAGGAGAACAGGGATGTGGACATGGTGACCATGCTGCCATCCGAATTCGTAGCAAGAGAAGGTGCAGATGAGGAAGGGAAAGTACTCGAACTCATGACTGGCCCATAGAAAGTTAACCCATCTTGCTTTCAAATTTCTAGTAACAAATCCTTCGCTTGGGTTACATCAGTTTAAAGATTGTTTCGCTTGGGCGCATCATGAGATGCCCGGGATCGATACAAGTGTAGCTCGACATGAGCTACCGATTAAACCAGGATTCAGACCAATAATACAAGCATCGAGGCGTTTATCCCCAAATCTAATGGGAGCAATCAAGGATGAAATAGAGAAACTAGTCGAAGCCAAGTTTATTAGACCTACTCGATATGTTGAATGGCTGGAAAATATAGTACCGGTAATTAAAAAGAATGGTAAGGTCTGAATATGAATCGATTTTAGAGATTTGAATAGAGCTACGCCAAAGGACGAATACCCCATGCCAATGGTAGACGTACTAATTGATGCGGCTGCTAGACATAAAGTGATGTCTTTTATGGATGGGTACTCGGGATACTATCAATTAAAGATCTCCAGAGCAGACAGGCATAAGACAGCTTTTAGATGTCCAGGTTCCATAGGGACCTTTGAATGGAGGGTCATGGCGTTTGGTTTAAAAAATGCTGGGGCAACATATCAATGGACTATGAATTATATTTTTCACAATCTGATTGGAAAATCCTTAGAAATATACATCGATGATGTAATGGGTAAAGCTCAAATTCATGAAGAGCACATGCAATCTTTGATAGAAGCCTTCCAACGAATGAGGCATTTTCAACTAAAAATGAATCCCTTGAAATGTGCTTTCGGTGTAGAAGCTGGAAATTTTTTAGGATTTTTGATCCATAATAGAGGTATTGAGGTAGATCGAAACAAAGCCAAAGCTATCATAGAAGCAAATCCTCCAGGAAACAAAAAAGAATTACAACGCTTCTTGGGATAATTGAATTTTCTACGAAGATTCATAGCTAATTTGGCCGGGAAGACGGAAGCTTTCTCCACTTTGTTACGATTAAAAGATAACGACGAGTTTGTTTGGGGTGATAAACAAAAAGAGGCATTTGATGCTATAAAGAAATATTTGACTCAACCTCCGGTGTTGATTCCTTCTCGAAAAGGGAAAACTTTGAGATTGTATATATCGGCAGCAAAAATGTCTATAGGCTGTTTATTCGTACAAGAAAATGACAGGGGCTATGAACAAGCTGTTTTCTATTTGAGCATATTGCTAAACGATGCAGAAAAGAGGTATACTTCGATAGAAAAATGGTGCCTCAATCTATACTTTGCTTCGGTGAAATTGAGGCATTATTTTGCCGCATATTCTATTGAAGTAGTATCCCCGACTGACGTTATTAAGTTTATGATTAATCAACCTTTGGTTAAAGGTCGATTGAGTAAATGGAGTCTTAGCTTGTTCCAATTTGATTTAATCTACGTGCCACAAAAAGCAATAAAAGGCCAAGCATTAGCTGACTTTTTAGCTAATCACCCATCTGTCGAAGGGAACACCCTGGTAGGATTCGAAATTGATGTCATAAGTACTGCCCCTTGGATCTTATATTTCGATGGATCAAGCTTGAGACAGTGCAGGTGTCGGGATATATATCATATCTCCATCCAAATTAATCACCAAGATGTATGCAAAAATTGAAGGTGATTGCACTAACAATAGAGCGGAATACGAAGCTCTTATTTTGGGATTAGAAGTATTGCGAGATATGAAAGAAAATAGGTTTAAGATTAAGGGAGACTTCCAATTAATAGTAAATCAAGTAAAAGGAATATTTAAATGTGTAAGCCCTGTAGCAGTGGCCGCATTTGCTCGAATAAATGAGTTACTCGAACATTTTGAGGAAGTTGAAATCTTATACGTACCTCAAGAAAAGAATCAAGTATCTAATGATTTAGCCCAACTGGCGTCAGGCTACAAATTTGATCCAGATATGTTTGAGTCAATTATCCAACTCAAACCGAGGGTAGTGATACCTTTCTAACAAAGAGCAGCCCAAATTTACAAAATCGACATTTTTAAAGAAAAACAAGATTGGCGCCTGGAAATCATCAAATATCTCCAAAACCCAGCTAAGGGAGGTTTCTCAAATAAGTTGAAATTGATGGCCCATCACTATTTTTATGATAGACAAGAATTGTACAAGAAAGATTCTCAAGGGATACTATTGAAATGCCTTGATTTAGAGGAGGCTTTAATTATAATGGTAGAAACCTACGAAGGGGTATGCGGGGCCCATCAATCAGGCCAGAAAATGAGATGGCTAATACAAAGATATGGATTCTATTGGCTGACAATCTTACGAGATTGCATAAGTTATGCTAAGGGATGTAAGCAATGCGAGAAATATGGAAAAATATTGAGACAGCCGACTATGCAGTTAAACTCCATCATAAAACCATGGCCGTTTCGAGGATGGGCCATGGATATAATTGGAAAAACTAAACAAGCTTCATCTAAGAAGCATAAATATATCTTAGTTGCCACTGATTATTTTACTAAGTGGGTAGAGGCTAGGGCCTTTGAAAATATCAACTCAACAAAATTAATGTATGCAAGTTCAATGTATCACAAGAGAAGTTCTGAATTGAATCTCACACGAAAATTTGAGTTGAATCCCAAATTAAAGCTTGGGTAGTAAGAGGAGTTTCCAAATATACAATAGGTTAAGTGTGTTCAGAATTGATTCATCGACGAGGATTGATACTTCAAAATAACGGTAAAGCGTTTGCAAGATAGCATAAAATAAATTGAAGAGGTAACTAACTCAATGACGAAGGAACTTGGGATTTACTTCAATGGTTTGACAGGAGTTAGATAGAATATTAATATAGTTAATAAAGAATAATAGATTAGAACAGAATAATTTGATTACTCAACTAAAAATTCAAGAAGGAGACGGCGCGAAACTCTTCAAAGGCTAGAATATGAAATTTTAAGATGAACGAACTTATAACATGAGGAAAAATTACAAGCATCCCATTGAATCATACAGGGAATCAAAGAATAATGTGTTGGCCAGAAGTGGTTACAAGTAATCTCAAATAGATAAAAGAGACTGGACAGATAAATAGGAAATGTAAATTATTGCTTTAATGAAGGGAATTAAAGAACTGAGAATGACAAGTGAATTAGACTATGAATAAATGAGTGTGTTTGCAAATGCATACATTATATGCCATAAAAAGGACCTTAATGCAGATTATCATCTCAATATTCATGGAATAAGTAACTACTTGGATGAGCTTCAAGACAAGGAGACCAAATATACCTCACAAAAAAAACTGAAAGATTTATGGGTTCAAAGAGGCCATCGTTGTCAATGGATTAAGCAACGTTTTATATAGAAGCGTGTGAAATGAATTCAATTAAAGTGAATAGTTACAAGTTCAAATTTCACGAGGATTGATCAATTGAGTATCACAAGTATAGTCCAAATCAATATCCACAAAAACGTGGATAACGAGAGACATTGTAAATGATTAGAAAATTATCATGTCTCGATAAGTGCAGAGCGGAAAAATACAATTTAGAACGATGATTCTAGAATAAGAGTTGAATTTTCTTCAAAGATTAAGAATTCAACAAGTATTAGAACTTACGAATAAAGTCATAGAAGATGACCTTGAGAGGCTTTCGAATAGTAAATGGGGAAATTCCAAGGAGTAAAACTCCCAAGTATGAAAATAATGAACAATATGGAATTTCAAATATGAGAGTTTCTCAATTATGAAAGAAATATAATTTTTAATAATGATGTTTACTAGATCCCCGGACATAATAAAGAAGCATGTCGATAAGAGCTGATTTCAAAAGAGATATGAGAAAGCGATGGGGAAGATTAAAGTTATGTTTGCGACAAGAAATCCTCTTTCGTTTATGAAACAAAGGGAATCACCCTTTTTGAGTTTGTTCCTAACACATCTACCTCTAACTTCATACGATCGTCACAAGACGAAAGATTGAGTAGTACAGCAGGACGAAATAAAGCAATCCTCATTCTAGGCCAGCTTTTTCTGAATTAACATTGAAATGGGCTTGTATGAATCGTTGCGCATCCATTCTTCGATAAGGAGCATTATTTACCATGCAAAGTCGCCTCCAAAAGTCATCTTACTTCTATTTCTCGTAATAGAAACTATTATCGCCTTAATGAAATGACTCATTGCTGCAAATTCTTCTAGATAGGCTTCTAATTCTAGCTTAGCTTCACTAGTAAAGGGATAATCCATGAAATCGATTGATTTACATGACAAGAATCGATTTAGTAATGCAGATGCCTAGTCACTTACCAAAGAGAATATAAATCAATTCAAGGAAAAAGGATGCCTTTTGGGTAGAGAACTGTGATCCCATGCAAAATAGATTGCACTCGTTGATGCTTCCATGAATGAGGAACTAATGCTTTACACTTGAAGCGAAAAAGAAGTGGAGCAAAACACGAAGGTGAGGGACTACACGAGTTCAGTGAGATGAAAGATTCAGGGCCCTCATCGCCATATTTGCGACAACTATCGCCACCATGCAAAATACTTACTATTCTAATTCATACTTAAATCCAAATAGCGGTGTCTTTTCGATCCATTCAAACTTACTCTGTTATTCATCTAGAAAATCGAGATTATCTTCAATCTAAAAAAAAAACTATTATCTTCTACTCACTAAGTATAAGATTGCCTTTCAACAAAATACCAATATAGTCCAAAAAACTCATCTCGAATTAGCGGAAACACATATTGAATGCATCCAAAGCATAAATGTACCACATTCCACATCGCCGAACCAACATCTTTATCAAAAGTTCTTCCCTCAATATCATTAGCTTAACTTAGAAATCCATTACTCTTCCACAGTCCGAAGATCTCATCCCGGTATAGCTCAGGCACTAGCTTAAGCTCTGATACCACTCTGTCACGCCCCCAAATTCAATCCATAAAGGGATAAAATCTGAAAGTGTGAGCCTATCCAAATAATAGTTCAATCCTAAAATCTCCAAACAACTCGACAACTTCTAGTTGGTTCCCAACCCTAACACCGTCACTAAGATAAAGTAAACTTACTATCCATAACTTACTTTGCAATTATCGCATCTGGAATTGTCCATGTCTACACTCATGATCCTCTGAGCCAGTCTCACTGCTCAAGTCACCTCTAACTGGAAGAAAGTAGTGAAATACGTACGCAAAGGCTTAGTGAGCGCCAGTGTACGTGTGAAAGGTGCTTAAAATTGTTTTTAGACCTAAAAATGATAAATTAATGAGGTGAAAGCAATAATAGTTTTTGTTTATCGAAGGATCATTGGAAACACGAGTTAAAATGATATTTGCATGCATAAAACCATTTAAGCAATAAATGATAAGACTCCAAAACTTTAGCGTATGCATGATAAAGTTTTGTTCAAGGATCATTGAAAGTATGAGTGAAAATTGAATTTTTGTTCACAAGAACAAATACTCATGTTTTAAAACATGTATTTACATAGCAGGCAGTTCAATGCAAGTAACATGTACAAGGCACGCTTAAGCAGGATGGGGCCATGTGAGCAATACCATCGCGTCCAATGACTCGCCCATGGCACTTTGGGTCCCGCTGCTTCTTCCTTATCACCCCTGAACACGAGGATTAAAAGCCATCACCTTATACCTCCCCACGAAGGCTTGCGATGTCAGATTGGTCATATCTGGAGTATGCCACACGATCTAGTACCCACTCACCCTCAGAACACTCCGTCTTTAGGTGTTAGGATTTGGCCGTGGATAGAAGGAACCGTTTAAGACCGCAAGCCCATGCTTGACCGGCCGAACCCTGCCCTATCCATGCCCGACACTTATCCACTTAATATGCAACACATTTCACTCGAATGTTGTCACGATGTATGATCACAATACCAGAACCATATGATGGAGTAATTTCACGAAATCCGTAAAACCGATGTTTATTTTGAAATTATTCTTGCAAAAATATACATTTGAAACAAGTACGCAATCACGTATGTCACGAATGATGCAATAGTCGCCTTTTAGCTCACGGTAGGATATCCATTCGATTAAAATCATTCATGCAGTTAACAGTTGGCGCCATGAAATGGTTAATGCAAATGAGTTCATGATTTGCTTATGAAAGTGTTGAAACTCATTTTCATGCGAAGTATTGAAAGCATGTGTGAAAGTATATAGATATTTATACGACATAAATAAAGTTCCTTCCAATTTTGGAAGACATATATTTATAATTTTGAGAGGCAACTCACCTTTTCCAATCGAATACCAAAGCTCAAATCCAGAGTTTGAGTGATGCTCATTGCTCAACCTATCTCGCAAGTGCAATTACCCGACATCGAGACAATGCAAGATTGGGTCCATGAGTATCAAAACTTCACTTTCCAGCCATGAATGTATTACTCAAGATAGCTATACCATGCCCTCGTATATCGCAATGCATCTCCGTCGCCACCACTTTTTTTTTAAATCCCATTAAGTTCTTCCTTTTTCTTTCCTTTATTTTATTATATTATTCTAGTTCCATCTCCCTTCTCCAATCCCAGTCCCTCAATCACCTCCAAAAATTAACATTTTGTGCTTTTATCTTTTCTTTTCCCTTTTTCTTTTTCTTCTCTTTCATTCTTCTTTTCTATTATTTCATTTCTTTTTCTCTCTTTTCTCGTTCCTGTTTTGCCATGTTTTTCCTTTGCTTATCCATTTCATGCCTTTTCTCTGTTTCATTTGCTTCTCTCTTTCTTCTTCCCATTGCCTCTCTTTTTTTTCTTTCTATTTTTGTTTGTCTCCCCACATTTCTCTCTTTCTATATATCTCCCTGTTTTCCTTTCTTTCACCACCCCCATTTTGCCTCTTTCTTTCTTTGTAATAGCCAATTGAGTGTATATACACCAAATATAGGCAAACACCTATACCTTTCACACATGCACATACGCCTTGCAAAAGTAGCTCAGAAACAGTGGCGATGTATTCCTTCCGCCGCGCTTGCGTAGCTCTGTCATTGCTTTCATACCATCTCCGTACATATATATAATAATGTATGGTCCACTTTACACATATAATACACAATGTCGGACTGCAGGTCATTAGTGAAACTCTTACAATTTACAGAATTCCATTCAAGTCTCATAATTCAACCATACTCAAATTAAATTGAACTTCAAAATTCTAACTTCAAACAATCTTTTGAATTTCAGGTGAAGGAGCTTCTGATCTTACCCAAGCTTCTTAAAACAAGGATGTGTATAATTTTTAAACTAAATAACTAAGAAATTTAGTAAACTAAAAAAATTAGATTAATTAGAACAAGAAAATATAAAATTAAGGAGAAAGTGGGCGTACTGATCTTGAAAAAAAGGACTATGCTTTCCAAGCGGTATATATATATAGTCATTTACATGTGTCTTATATGTAAGTAAAGATACTTTGAGGTGGCTTATTCTCAAGATAGGGGGTGGCAACGTGTCCTTTGTTGCTCTTAATCCAATCAGCTTTCACATTTTTATTTTTTTTTAGAATTCAGCCCCAAAAACTCACGTGAACTGTAGTTCACTCCTTGAATTCAATTCAATCCCTAATATTGAATCAACTTCAATTGCAAACCATTTTATTTTTATGATGGTCCTTGATATTGCTGAAATGGAATATGGATGTAATCTATTGAAATGAACACGATGCTAATTTAGGTGTGCTCAACTACTCGAATCAAAATAAATAAAAGTGTGAATAGTCAAATTTAACTCTTGAAATATTAGGGTATCACAATTACGACTATCATATCTGTATAAACTCTTCAGCAACGTAACTCGATCAAGTAAGAGTCATGGTACGTCAAACTGATATAACTTGATGTTGTACTCTGTAATCATAACAATGTGAAATTACCAAACTACCCTTAGTGATCACCACTAGTTTAATTTATTTGCTTTGGCCAAGGACTTT
Source organism: Buddleja alternifolia (assembly GCA_019426215.1). Taxonomy (NCBI): domain Eukaryota; kingdom Viridiplantae; phylum Streptophyta; class Magnoliopsida; order Lamiales; family Scrophulariaceae; genus Buddleja; species Buddleja alternifolia. The sequence continues at coordinate 2,917,752 of CM033406.1, forward strand.
GTAATTTCTATTGCTTATGATTGTACAGGTCACGTACTCATTTATTGTCGAGACGGTGAATCCCATACTGGCAGTTATCTTATAATGTCGAATGCACCATGTGGATTGTACTTCAAATTCGACCCCACTTATCTGGTGATATGGGTCTAACTACTCTGATAACACATCTAATACTACAAGCACATCATAAATAACTCCTCAAGTCTAATGCTCACACATACTATTGCAATCTTAATCCCAATTATTGACTGTCAAAAAGTAAATACCCATGTGATTGGATTAATGCGAGTGGAGTTCAAAGAGATTAGTTCCATTAATCATATTCATGACACCAGCTCCCACTATCTAATCAGTGTACGAATGGCACTTCTTTGTCAAGAAGGTGTCATACGAGTTGAATTTTAATACCCAATTAAAATTCCTTAACTCGCGAACTCCCATTTTAAGAGATTAAGTACTTGACTATTCCCAGTGCCTCCTCTTTTCCATAAGAGGTGGAAAGTTTATCTTCAAATCTTATGGACTTATTTGTTCAACACATTTAAATACCATTAGATTTATATGACAAAGTCAAAATATTTATTTTATAAGTAGAAACGATAAAATGTTTGTACAAATAACTTATCAAAGCCCTACTAAATCTAATTTCTCATAGGCATTGAGGGTATACACCTAACAGGTTGACCCCACCAACGGGTGATTGGGCCTAACTACTCTAATAACTTATTCAATGGTACGAGCACAATGTAAATGACTCCTCCTCAAGTCTAAAGTTCACTCATACTATTATAAACAGTAATCTGCATCATTGTCTGTCACTGAGTAAAAGCCCATGTGATCGGATTACAACGAGTCGTGTTTGAATATGTTAACTCCGTTAATCATATTCATGACACCAGCTTCCACTATCCAATCAATGTAAGACTTAGCACTTTCCTTGTCAATGCAAGTGTCATACGAGTTGAATCTAAATTCCCAATTTAGATTCTTTAACTCGCGAACCATGTTTATAAGATCAAGCACTTAACTCCACCAGTGCTCCTACTTATCAAATAAGGAGTGGTGAGTACACCTTGATCTTAAGGACCTATTTGTTCAATACATTCAATGCCAATTTCTAAGAACAAACTCAGTGCCTTTTATTAATCAATAATAACAATGTTCATACAATATAAATAAAACGCCCTCTTAAATCTAATTCCTTAATGGCATAGAGGGCATAACACCTAACAATCTTGCACTTGCACTCAATGCCAATTGCTATTGTATTTGAGTCCCATATTCTCAAGTTGTTTCTCTAGCATCACCGATGATAGAGGCTTAGTGAGTGAGTCAGCTACATTTTTCGCTAAGGCTACTTTCTGCACGGTGATGTCGCCTCTTTCAATGATTTCTCGTATTACATGATACCTTCTCTCTATGTGTTTAGATTTGTTGAGAGACCTTTGTTCTTTAGCCAGTGCTATTGCTCCATTATTGTCACACCATAGTGGCAATGGCATTTCCATGCTAGGAACCACTTGAAGTTCAACCATGAACTTCTTTATCCAAACAACTTCGTTAGCTGCATCAGAGGTAGCTATGTATTCAGCTTCACATGTGGAGTTCGCAGTTGTGCTTTGCTTGTAACTTTTCCAAGACACTGCTCCACCATTCAGAGTGAATAAAAAACTAGACGTAGATTTTCGATCATCCACATCAGACTGAAAGTCTGCGTCAGAATATCCATCTACTCTCATTTTTTCATTTCCATATATGAGAAGCATATCCTTTGTTCTTCTAAGATACTTAAGGATAGTTTTCACAGCCATCCAATGCTGCTCACCCGAGTTAGCTTGAAATTGACTAACTACACTCACAACGTAGGCTATGTCAGGCCTCGTGTATAACATTGCATACATGGTACTTTCCACTACTGATACATATGGGATTTTACTCATCTTTATTCTATCTTTATAAAATTTTGGACTCATAGACTTAGAGAGATGTATTCCATGTCCCATGAGCAGAAGTCCTCCTTTAGAGTTACTCATTTCATATCTCTTAAAGACTTTCTCTAGGTAGAGTGCTTGGGAGAGACCTAACATCCGATTTGCCCTATCCCGGTAGATACGAATTCCAAGGATGTAGGTCGCTTCTTCTAAATCTTTCATAGAGAATGTGCTTGAAAGCTATGCCTTGACTGATGTTAACGAGCCTATGTCTTTCCCCATTAGTAGTATGTCATCTACATACAATACTAGGAATGTCAACTTGCTCCCAATGGACAATTTATAGACACACGGTTCATCTTCATTCTTAATGAATCCATAAGATTTTGCTTCTTGATCGAACTGTTGATTCCAGCTGCGATACGCCTGTTGAAGTCCATAAATGAACTTATTTAGCTTGCAAACCTTATGAAAATTTGCATCGAATATAAAACCTCTGTGCTACTGCATATAAATGTCCTCCTTGAGGTATCCATTAAAAATGTTGTTTTTCACATCCATTTGCTAGATTTCATAATCTAGGTTTGCTGCAATGGCGTGCAGGAATCAAATGGACTTGATCATTTCTACGGGCGAAAGGGTTTCCTCATAGTCAATGCTCTCTTTTGACTATAATCTTTTGCGACAAGTCTGGCCTTATAGGTACCTACCTTGCCATCCAGACCAATATTTCTCTTATAGATCTATTTGCACCCTATCGGCCGTACACCCTCAGGGAGATCAGTAAGAGTCCAGACTTGGTTTAAATACATCGAATCCATCTTTGCTTTTAGGCCTCCAGCCATTTTTCGGAATCAATGTCAATCGCTGCTTGCTCATAGCTAGAGGGATCATCTCCATGGCTTCCATTTCCCCAAGCAAGCAAATATTGTTGTTCATAAAGGTAACCATATCTCTCAGGCGGTCGAGATACTCTACTAGAGTGTCGCATCGACGGTTGTGTCTTTTGAGTTTCAGGGTCAGTTCTTTGTACTTGAATTGGTATCTCCAAAGGGGATTCATTTGGTTCTTCTAATAGAACCAGTTTCCTACTTGCACCTCCTTCTCTAATTAACTCATCTCAAGAAAGAATGCTTCTAAAGCCACGATTATTCGATGATCATTTGGTAGGTAAAACAGGTATCCCATGGAGTCAGTGAGAAAACTTATGAATCGACCCTTGAGGGATCTTTCCTCTAGTTTCTCTACCTTAGTCTTTTGGGCAACCCCACACTCTTATGTACTTACTATTAGGTTTCCTCCCACACCACAACTCATACGGTGTTTCAGAAATGGATTTCAAGGGATACTTATTCAGTATATGTACAGCTGTAAGCAAAGATGTCTCCACAATGAAACAGGTAAATCGGTGTAGCTAAGCATAGATTTCGTCATATCCAATAGAGTATGATTTCTGTGCTCAACTACTCCATTTAATTGTGGGGTTGCTGGAGGAGTAAGTTGTAACACTATGTCGTGTTCTTTTAAGAACTCATCAAACTCAGCACTCATGTATTTGCCACCACGATCCAATCGAAGTACCTTAATATTGTGCCCGGTTAGTTTTTCAATCATAGTCTTTGAACTCCTTGAACCGTTCAATAGCTTCAGACTTATGTTTCATTAAATGTAGGAGCCCATATCTACTATGGTCATCGGTGAATGTAACAAAGAACTGAAAACCTCTGTAAGCCTCATCCTTGAAGGGCCAACAAATGTCTGTATGAACTAAACCCAATGATGGGTTGTTATATATCAAACACAATAGAAAAATTTAAATCCCACAGTGTTTCATCTTTGATTTCATGTATTCAAATCATGTTAGAGAACGTGTACCTTTTTTCGTATTATTGAAACTTCTGAACCAGCTTTTGATCCATTTTCCAAGTAGCGAAACAGTCACTGCCTCTAAATCACCACGCCAAAATTGAGAGCGAAAAATCCTTCTTTTCCTTCTCCTATGGACGGCTAGAAAGAGAGAGAGAAGTGGAATTCTTTTGACATGAAGAGAAAGACAATTATGAGGCTAGGGTTAATTATTTCTACCAAATAGTATTTATACTACATAAGAAAATAATTAAACCTAAGTAACTAATGCCTTAGGCATCCTCGGTGGACGCCCACTTGAGCGTTTTTAGCCCTCGGGCTTTAGTCCATGTAATTAGTTTTAATTTAATTAATTATTTAATATTATTTATCCAATAAATAAATTATTTAAATAACTAATTAATCCAAGTTAATTCTATAATTAATTTCATAAAGAAGTTAATTAACACATTAACTTAATTAATTAATAAGTTCATCTAATGATTTGAATTAACTAATTAATTGCGATATCAAATATCGAAAAATCTCTCAAGTTTCATTCCATAATTTTTGCTTTGCAATTCCTTTAAGCGCGGCTCTTTAGATTCATCTCAAAAGGCAATTAGGAGGAAGCCAAAAGGATGTGGGTAACACCTAGTCAGTCTCGTGACCCACATCGTATCCTAGTTGAGAACGAATGAATAGAATCATTACAAACCTTTCACGCTATGAATACCGTACGAGTATAAATGTTGAGTTTGTGCTCACGATGCCAATGAGGACTTAGAGAATAGGGCAGTAGTTTATATTGTACAACTTATAAATAATATAAAGGCATTAATGAGTTGTTCATATAATACTTAATGGCATTTATAAGTCTTAAATGAACAACTAGTCCGTGTGTGTCAAGGCAAACCTTCGCACTCCTTATAGTAGTTAAGGAGATGGGCATTGGAAGGGTTTGATACTAGATCACTTAAATGGTTCGCAAGTCGGAGAATCTCAATTGGGCATTGAGATTCGTGTGGACTTGTATGACACATGCTCTGATTAGGAGTGACACTCTAACACTATGGGATAGTGTGAGTTTGTGTCATGGATACATTGATTGGATTTGATTAGTGTATTCGAACACGACTCGTAGTAATCCGATCACACGGCTTTTTACTCAGTGACTGTCAATGATCAGATTACTGATTATGATAGTATGCGTGAGCCTTTGACCTGAGTAATCAAGTTGAAGATGTGCTTGTGACATCAAGTTTGTCATTAGAGTAGTTAGATCCAATTCACCCGTTGGTGGGGTCGACCTCGAAGTGCGGTTTGATGGGCAAGTAGCAGTATTAACTGGTTAGCAACATGGAATTCACTGTCTCGAAAGTAAACAAGAAGCATCCTATGCGATCATGGGTAAATGAGATTAAAGTCTCTGGCCAGAGCTCATGAACTAACTCGTGTTTGACACAGAGGGTAGTTCTGTAATCTCATATTACTATGATTTTTAGCATAGCATCGAGTCCTGTGAGTTTGACATATTCCATTACTCTCACTCGATCGGGATACGTCAGTGAAGAGTTTATACTCATACAGTATTCATAATCTAGAGGTTCGTAATGACATATTCATTTCGTACTCGGTTGGGCTACAATGTGGGGCCACAGTGCTGGTTAGATGTCACTCACGTCCTTTGACATCCTCCCATTGCCAATCAAGATGAACCTAGAGAGTCGCGCTATAGGAATAGACAGGGAAATCGATTGTTGTATTTGGAGGGCGTTTTGGTAATTTGTCCTTTGGAAGGACGAATTAATTAATTGAACTAATTAATTTAATTAGTTGTTTAATTGGATTAAACATAGATAATTAAATTAATTATGTTGACTAGGTCAACTATGATATTAATTAATTATTTAGTTAATTAATTAGAATATTAATTTAATCTGTATATTTAATTGGATTAAATTAATTGGGCTAAGATGACTAAGTCAACATAGCCCAATAAAAGTCCAATTGGGCCCTTAAGGGCGTGTGTTTTGGTGGGTTTGGTTGAAGGCTTTATTTAATCCTCCAACACAAGCTAGAAAACATAACAGTTCGAAATTCACAATACTAAAATCCTCCACCAGAAATTCAACGTAGAGAAAATAATTTCTCATCCTCTCTCTCTCATCTAGCGGCCCCTGGAGAAAAGAGATGGAGATTTCTGGAGTCAATTCCGACGCGTGATTATCTAGAGATGGGACACGTGGACCATTGATCGGAGATTTGAAGATTCTCGGGGATTGATTGAATACGCGAAAAGGTAAATTTTTGCGTTCATCCTTTTTTAATTAAAATCAACGAACAACGAATTGATCTTGGCTGTGGGAATCCGGATATGAATTTAAATTTTCACTGTGCATGATACCAGGATTCCCAACAGTGGTATCAGAGCCAAATTTGTTGGCTTCGTTGATTTTTTTATGCGTGTTCTTCGTGTTCATATTGTATGTTCATGTTAATTACGCAAATGATGATTTTGAATTATCGAGAATGGATCGGAAAATCTGCTGTGGTGTTGTTTTTGTTTTCTGATTTTAATATGATTAAATATCTGGAAATTCAAAAATCCAAAATGTGAATCAGAATTTGGACTGAATTTTGGGGCTGAAAATCGAATTCGGGTATTTCTGAAATTGGGGCTGTTTTATAATTTTTCTGAAAATCTGGGCTCAACTTCTGGAAATTGCTGGGCATTAAACTGGAAGTAAGGCCGGTATCGTGAAGAAGACGGAGGCGACCTTCAACCGACGAAGTGCGTGCAGATCCGACGAAACCTTTCTAAAATCTGCTTGGAGTAGATCTTTCTGAACGGTGTCGGACGGAGCTGTTGTTTTTCGGCGTCTTCATGTCCGATTTCACATTTGGGCAGCGAAGATGATAGTGGCGATCGGAGCGCTGCTACACGTTGAGAAAGGAGGCGTTGGACGTCGCCAAGATCTTCGTCCGAAGCTTCAGTGCACGTCGCTGCAATCACTGACGTGAATCTCCGGAAGAGACGTGGAAATCGCCGGTGAAGAAGCTTCTTGCTCTGGGATTTTTGGCTGGAATTTTTTAACTAAAATTCGTGTTGCTGCCGCCGGGCTTGAGTCGATCGTCGGAGATGGTAATCGCCGTCAAGGCCGCAGCGCTGGCCGTCGCATCCATGGCCGGCGCGACCACCGCCGTGACGGCCAGCGCAGCTGACGGCGCGATGGGGAAGAAGCTGCTGCCAGGGGCAGCAGCGTGGTCATGTGTGAATTGGGCCGAGCCCAACACACATTAAATTTATGTGTGGGGCTTGGCCCAACTACAAAAGTTTAATGTGAGTGTGGGTTGGCCCGAAGCATAGGATACTTGGCCCAATGCAATCTCATTTATTTCCTATATTGGGCTTATAACTAATTGAATGGTCGGCCCACACATAAGAAATAGAGTTGGCTTAGTCCAACGTCTGTTTTTATGGAAATGGGTTGGCTTGGTTGGTTTAGTGGGTTTGGCCCAATGAATGGAACATGAAGAAATGGGTTAATTTGGGTTGAAGACCCAATGCAACCCAACTAAATTAAATTGGGTTGGACTCAATACCCAATGTTAAATGAATTGGGTTTCCTTTCTTCATTTTAAATTAGAGCCTTCAATTAAATTAAATAAGATTTAATTTATATTAAATTAAATTGATTTTAATTTACTTATCAAAATTAAATTGGATTTAATTTTGTAAGTTGATTAAATTGGATTTGATCACCTATCGAAATTGAATTGATTTTATTTAGATGACTAAGTTAAAATTCGTTTTAATTTTGTAAATGATTAAATTAGATTTGATCATTTGATTTGCGAGCCCATGGAAATTAAATTGGATTTATTTTCACCCGTGAAAGTTAAATTGAGTTTATTTTTCATTTGGATTAGATTAGATTTAGCCTAACCATGGAAATTGAATTTAGATTTAATTTCACTTTAATTAAATAAGATTTAGTCCTCCTATGGAAATTAGATTAGATTTAATTCCACTTGGATTAAATTATATTTAATCTTTCCATGAAAATTAAATTGGATTTAATTATTTGTAAGTTAGATTTTTCGATCGTATGAAAATTAAATTGGATTCAATTTTACTTCGATTAAATTGGATTTAGTCTTAGTATGAAAATTAAATGTGATTTAATTTTCATATAATCAAATTGGAATTGATTAAATAAATAAATTAGATTTATTTTATTCTTATGTTCACATATATGTCTTGTATTTGATGCATGCTTGTTATATGTGATGTATACACTTTTCATGGAGTTAGGATTTATTTATTTTATGTTAATGATGCATGCTTAAAATATTTATTAGCCCATTGGTTTGGGCCGATCTAGATAGTCCATGAGAATGTGTGATAGTAGAATTGCTAGGTTTTTCTACGCTTTATATGCATGTTAAAAGTTAAATGCTAATATGCTTAGTGAGACCTAATTTAATGCTTAAATCCTCCCAATTAAATAATACTGAGTTAGTAAAGGGCACTGGGTGTCCTCTCCCTCCACTAAGCTTAATGAGATTAAAAATTGAATCTAACATATGGCATCTTCCCAGTAAGTGGGGGTCATAAATTAAGACTCAATTCTAAAATTTCATTAAGTGCATTAGATTCCTTAATCGAAGCATATTTCACCCCAAATATCGTTAAAGGATTGTAAGGTGAAATTCAAATGTTAGATTATAAGGAGTTAGTGAGAATGAATTCAGATAGTTCACGAACTTATATATCGTTAAAGGGTTGCAGTTTGGTGAATTATGGGAAAAGAAAATTAAACCATCTATTGGATAGATTGGTGTTAGACGCCACTTTAAAAGGTTAGTGGGCCAAATATCGTTAAAGGGTTGCAACCCACTTAACCATTTAAAGAACTCAATCACTCACTACGAAATCTATCCAACAAGATTTCCGAAAAATTGCAGTGGGAGTGCAATGTTTCAAAAATGTAGTGGGAGCCAAGTAAAATTAAAGTCCTAATTTTACTTGTGTACAATATAAACACTTAATTGATATCTTGGTTTAATTTTCTGCTTTACTTTATATCTCTCTTAGATTAGAAACCCATTTAGTTAGTTATGCTTGAGAATTTTGTCCAAACTGGCCTAACCTAATCAACTGACTTCGAAACTTGAGGATGGTCCTCAGTTTAGAGTAGTTAAACTATATGCTTGAAGAAAGAATTACTCAAGTCTAAGTATGTGACGATAAGTATGGGCTTAAATCTGAGGTGCACTCGGTATAGAACTATGTGTTTTAAAAACTAAGTGTTCTATGACTTATATGCATTCTAGAGTTAGTGCTCATGATTGAAGAATTAAAAAAAAGTGAAAAGTTGGAAGAACGAGAGCTGATTTATGGTGGAACCAGACATTGTGTCATGGGTATCCACATAAGATCCAACTTTGTTCTTTTAAATATTCTGGGCATTTTTTATAGTGTTGGATGATTGATTAGTTTTTTTCCAAATGGTACTAAGAATGTTATCCTTTCCTGACTAGGTCAAGAAATGATACTTCTTTAAGTTTGGTAATAACTTACCTGACATTTATTTTGGAAATAAAAGTAGGAACAATGCATCCTTACTAAAATTGTTAACAACGATTTAAAAGTCCGGAATTAGTGTACTGTGAACATAGATACTAAAGAGCGTAGTATGCTAGAGACAAACTAGAGAAATTGTTTAGCACCTAAGATTAGGTTATGCCTTAAGAGCATAAGATTCATGAGTCAGGAGAAACATGGGGTAAAAGCCCATTGGGATTAGATCCCTATCCAAACTTAAGAATCTCATCTTTAGGATAGGATGACCAAATCTCCCTTCACCGGGAAAATATTAAAGGGCCATTCAAGTTTTGAAGTTTGATGCATACTGACGTCTATGGTTGAAAATGGATATCATACAAGGACGCTACAATTGGATCGCAGTGACAAGTATATGATTACCTAATTCGACCCGTTCTTAAAAGAACGAGCATAGTTTCACAGCTGACACTTCCAGCGACTCTACAATTGAATAGGGCAGTAGTATGCAAGAACGATGCATTGTTGGACATGACATACTCTATGCTAAACTACATGGAATTGCCCAAATTCATAGTGAGTGATGGGTTGCTCATAGGTATATCTTGAATAAATGTCCCTTTAAATTCATTCCTAAAGAACCATATCAGAAGTGGTGCAAGTGGAATAAGTCCTTAAAAAGGATATTTTTGTTGGTTATCTCAAATAATTCAGTGGGATACCTCTTTTACCTACATGTTGATCGGAGGATCATTGCGGCCTTAAAAGCCACCATTCTCGAAGATAAGTTCATTTGAGAAAGTCAAGTTGGTAGAAAGATTGTTCTATAAGAACAAAACAAAACTCCTTAGGAGACTACTATTCAAGAAAACTAAACCAAGTCCCTTGTAACACAACCACTAATGAGTTGGTCTGGTGGAGTATCTCAGCCGCCTGGGATAGATGGTTGTCTGCTACAAGGAAAGCATAAGTTGTATACTATAGCAAAGATGAACCATGGATACAATCCCTCTAAGCATGACAGATCGATAGTGGATATGGACTCTACGGATAGGTGTAAGGCTATGAAAGTGAAGATGGATTAGATGTCTTTGAATCAATCCTAAGCTCTAGTAGATCGCCCCGAGAGTATTGTACTCATCATAGGCAAGTACATTTATAAGGGAAAGATTGATTCGAATGGCAAGGCCAGGCTGATGGCGAAAGGGTGTAGTCAAAAGAAGGGCATTGACCATGAGGAAGCCCCTTTGCCACAACTATAATCAAAACCACTAGAATCTTACTTTCGATAGTAACACACCAAGATTATGAAAATTTGGCACATGGATGTGAAGACTCGTTCATAAATGGATTCCTCAAGGAGGACATCCATATGGAAGAGCCTAAGGGTTTCACATCTGAATTGAACGCTTAAACCTATTTGGTTAAAGTATTCAAATCTTAAAGTCTAAGTTAATTTTCTAAAACAGTCTTCATCAGGCGCATAGCCTAAGCGTCTATATTTAAAGTAAACGCTTAGTCAAGCGTCTACATTTCAAGTGTCCAAAACATTTTAATACAAATCTTTTTGAAGTCGAAAAAGACTTCAGGGTCTATTCAACCCCCCCTTCTAGACCCTTTCGTATGCCACTTGGGACCAACAAGTGCTATCAGAGCGATTAAAGTTGAAATTTTTAAAATTTCCAAGCGTAGCAGCTTGTTTAGATCCTTTTTTCAAAATTTAGTTGCTTTTAGTTTGTCTTTCATGGCATTTTCTAGAGTTTCTAAGTTGACTGAGTCAAACTATGACTCATGGAAGGTCAAAGCTTTTACTTATCTTTGTTCATGTGATGACGAAATGTGCGATATTATTTCAGATGGACCAATACAAATTCAGAAGATTATTACCAGAGCGCCTGGAGCCACAGAAGAAACTCCAGATGGCTATGTTGAGAAGCCCAAACAAGAATGTTCCACTGATGAGCGTCGAAGAGCAAATCTGGACAATGTTGGTCGAAATGCTTTGAATACAACTATTGGTGACAACGACAATTTATTCAACAAAGTTAAATCATGTAATACCACTAAAAAAATCTGGGATAAGTGTTAGAGTTAGTGCCCGACGCACCAATTATTGGGCGCCATTCTTTGTAATAGTAACTCTAGAGTTGAACAATCGTTTTCTTACAAAAAAAGTCAATCTCTTTTTATGTGTGGCATGTCTTTATTCTTAAATTAGTTTTTACTTTGGTTTAGAATAAAGTCCCGAAGGATCACACATAGCTATGGGACATCATTGCACATTGGGTGTGGCAATGCTGGAATATGTCTCGAAAGCTGTGATCTTTAAACATTGTTCCAAGTCGTGAAAGGGTTCATCGAGATAAAGGGATATCGATGCAACCCAAAAGACTTGCTCATATGATGCATACTCTGGTAGAAGTGTATCTCGTTCCATAGATACCGGCACGGTGAAAGCCAATGCATATATGAGGGTCGCCATTGTGGTAATGGGCGAACTGAACAACCCCATGGAAGTTCCTGAAATGGATTCCCAGTCGAATGTGGAACTTCCAGTGGTCTTGTAGTATAGAGTAATCCTTATGGACCTAAGATTTCATTGGATGTCTTATGCGTAACCGCGCATGTTCTTGATTTGTTACATTATCACTTTAGATGATCGAATATGGGCAAACTCAGACATGCACGTCTTACGTAGTAAGGCACGTGAGAATCAAGAGGAATCTATCTCTGACATTAGCCAGTCGGTTAATCTCCTATGGTTACATAGTGAATCGACTTAAGGAATCTTCGACCGAAGTATGATATCTAAAGAGGCGTAGGGTTTCCTCGTTTAGATAGTCGAAGTCAATTTCACATAATGTGGGAAACATAGTATTGAATTAATAGAGCTTCGACCTTAGCCAATGCTCTAGATTCAATCGGGAGATTAGATAGAGAGATCTTACTTATGCGAGGATCAAGATCGCAAAAGGCGTATCTTTACTTTTGTTTTATCTAGGTCTTCGGGACCCTATGCTAGGTGGGCAACCGCGATTTGTAAGTGCCAAGAATTAGCTTGGTGACTAATTCGAGGCTTGATTAAATCAAAGGATTGATTTAGTCTAGTACTTTCCATTTTAGGAAGGTACACTAGCACTGTGGGAAGGTGTACTTACTACTAGATAGAAACGAGCCTAAGGGGTCACACACTAACTCGAGAGAGTCACTGCTTGAATAGATGTGATTAATCAATTTCGAGGAATTTGAGGGAATTAGGAAAGCTTGGTACTTTCCTAATATGGAATCTAAATTAATTGAAGGATTCAATTAATTTTACTCTTTTAATTAATCTTGTAGAATTAATTAAATTAATGGACCTAGTAGAGTCCAAGTATTTTATTTAATTGGGTGGAGCCTAAGTTAAATAAATAAATATTGGAATTAGTTGGTTGGATTTAATTTGACTTGTATTTAATTGATGGGTTGCACCTATAATTAAATTGAGAAGTCAAAATTAAATCCTAAAGTCCAATTAAATGGAGTTGACCGATTTGTGAGTGTAAATAAGAGAGGGGGCGATTTTATGTGTGGTGGAAGAGGAAAAGAGTTTTCCCCTCCTCCAAATCTTCATAGGATATGGATTACTAGAGAATTTGGGAGAAATGAAGTTTCCTTTTCCTAATAGGACTCTAGGTAATCTTCACCTATAAATAAGAGATGAAGGAGACTAAAATAGATGATGAAAAAGCTGGAAAATCCGCCCCTCTCTCTTAGACCTAAAATCGGCCACCTCTGTCCTCTTTCCAACAAGACGTCGTTTTATTCATGTGTTGAATTAAACGACTTAGAAAATATTCCTGCCTTTCACATAATCAAGCCTAAGTTAAGCTTAGAATCGTTTTGTTGTCTAGGACGCAAGGCAAGACGATTGGTGACTTGAACGAGGTGTGGATACATCTTAGAGGTGCGACGCTTGGAGCACTCGAAATCGGGAGATACGAAAAACGACGGGCAATTTCTCACCCAAGGGAAATTGTGTGGATTTGCACCACATGGTTGCTGAGATCCAAAGTACGAGGGAAAACAATATTTTCGAAAGGTATAATTTCGTTTACCTCCTTATCAAAATCGATCGAACCAATTCCATATTCCTGTTTTCGGGTGGTTGTACGTTTACTTTTGTAAATTTCGTTTACCTCCTTATCAAAATCGATCGAACCAATTCCATATTCCTGTTTTCGGGTGGTTGTACGTTTACTTTTGTAAAATTTTAATTTCCGCTGCCACAAGCCACCCGAGGGAATGAGTCAACCCAACAGTGGTATCAGAGCCATGGTTTGGCTCGATCGAATTTTTGTGTGATTATGCATGTTTGTTTTTATGTTTTAATTGTAAAATCGAAAGCATGATAATCAATATGTTCATTGTTAGACTAGGATTGATTTGATTTGGGATGTTGTTTGATTTTTATGATTTTAATGTTTAAAAGTCATTGGTTTTAAAAATCATGAAATCTGAAATTTGGGTATATGATTGTTTTCGAAGGTTTTGATCTAGTTTTATGAAATCACCTTTGGTGGGGTGTTGCGAGATGGTTGAACCGAAGGTTTAATCATCAAGTAATGAAACTCAGACCTTAGGAGAATTCAGATTCGTTAATCGAAACTCGAAAGAATCACGAACGTGTGAAAAACTGATTTGAAAATCGCGAACAGCAACAACCGCTGCACGCGGCGCCCAGGCGTGGAGTAACCCACGCCCAGGCGCGCGGATGACCACGCCTAGCAGAAAGTTAAATATTTTTTTTCCTTTCTTCGTACTTTCTGAAGGTGGGTGACCCAAAAACCTTACCTATGATGTTTTAGACTTGTAAACTCTGAGAAAGGTTTTAGAAATCAATATCGAACTTATCCCAATGATATTTGCAATCTAGTTTGAATGATGAATGGGTAAAATTTACTTTATAACATGTATGTTTTTTGCTTGGCATGTTTATGTGATAAAAGGATGAACCACGAGCCTAGTCGTAGTGTTGGTTTTCTATGTATGTAATTATTCTAGAGTTGTAAATAATAGCTGGTTTGGCTCTTTCCTTTTCGTATAGTAGATTAGTAGTTTTTGATATTCTATGTAATCGAAGACGGAGCCAAGACTTGAAGACTTGTATGCTGAGACGATACCATTGTAATAGTCTAGGCTGTGTTTTTATTTTCTAGAAATGTCCAAACCCACTTTGGCTCGAGTGGGTTGCTAGGTTAGGGCTCGAGATGGTTCATCCTCAATTTTACCGCTTTGTGGATGTTTTACTTATCTGTCTATAATGATTATGTGATGTAATGCATGCATAGGATAGATAATTAGAACAAGATAATTAAATTTGATGAGACCCCCCAATAAGCATGTTATAATTCCCTCCTGTGAAAATATTAGGCTTATATGATATTAAGAATGGAATTCTATTATCATGCGTTCCATCATAAGTATACACCATGTGAAACGCCGCTAAAGGTTCAATCCTTTTGCTCAGAAAATGGGGTGGATTAGATCTGAGGTAGGCTGTGGGTGTTTACTAAGCACTACGGTGCCCCGTGGAAATCGGTTGGTTTCATTGCTTTGCTCAGAAAATGGGGGCAATGAAATTGATGGTTATACATGGGATACTTGATGGGTCGAGCCTAACATCGTCCCTCATGTGTTAGCTCAGAAAATGGGGCACATGTGGGAGATGAGGAAAACCATCTTGAGAACTATCTAAAAAAGATAGAAGGTCCGGTAAGGCTACTATTCAAAATCATCGTATGTTAGCTCAGAAAATGAGGCATATGATGAAGTGAGAATGGATCTCAAGCCCACTAAAGAAACTAACGTTTCTTCGAATTATGTCAAGAGGGTAGTATGATTTGAGAAAATGTGAGAGACTTGTACAATTAAAGACCAAATTGTATAAGGACTTTATTTGAAAATCCGTTATTGATTGTCTGTTATGCATTTTTGTAGATAAACGAAAATGGCCAATAATCCTTTCAAAACCCTAATTGAAACAAACAAACTAACTGGATCAAACTTTGAAGATTGGCTTCGTAACCTTAAGATTATCCTTTCATTTGAAAGAAGACAATATGTGCTTGACATACCGATGCAAGATGAGCCGGAAGAGGATTCATCTGATGATGAAAAGTTCCAGTACCAACAATGGAAGGAAGATGACATGCAAGTGCGATGTCTCGTGTTGGCCTCTATGAGCAACAAGTTGCAGAGACAACATGAGACGATCGAGAATGCTGCGTCGATCCTCCTTCATTTGCAAGAGTTGTATGTCACTAGAACTAGGCGAGAAAGATATGCTATCTCCAAGGAGATCCTCAAAGCTCGAATGACTGAAAACTCTGATGTAAGTGCGCATGTACTTAAAATGATTGGGCTAATTGAAAAATTGGCTGGTCTGGGCGTGGAACTTGACAATGAGCTTTCTATGGATTTGGTCCTACAGTCATTGCCTAACTCTTATGATCAATTTGTGGTCAATTTCAACATGAACCAACTTGAAGCAAAGCTTCCTGAGCTGTTGAACATGTTGAAGACTGCTGAAAGCACCATCAAGAAGGATAAACCAGTGCTTCTTATGAATTCTTCATCAAAAGCCAAGAAGGGCAACAAGAAGAAGAATAAGACTAAGAAGCTGAAAGGTAATGGTGGTGTGAAGAAGGGTAAGAAGTCGAAGTCTAAAAAGTCTGATGAGTGCTTCAAATGTGGGAAAGTTGGGCACTGGCAAAGGAACTGCAAAGAGCCTCCGGCTCAAGGTATGTTCTTTGTTGAAGTTAACTTCCCTGTTAACGATTCTTCTTAGGTTTTTGACACTGGATGCGGTGTTCATATCTGCAATGATTTGCAGGTGATGAAAAGAACCAAGGAGCTAAGTAGAGGAGATATGACCCTGCGGATGGGGAATGGAGCATTGGTTGCTGCCAAAGCCGTGGGGACAATCTACTTAGAGTTAGGAGATAGGAAATTAGTTTTACATTCCGTTTATTTTGTTCCTGAAATAATAAGAAATATTATCTCGATTCCGGTTTTGGATAGAGAAGGATATTGTTTTGAGATTCGTAATAAAAGTTTGCTTTTGTTTTATGAATCGTCTCTTGTTATGGAATCGAAAGTGAAGGATGGAATGTATACTATATCCCCAATAATTTCCAATCTCAATATTTAACAAAGTAACAAACGTAAACAAGATAATCAAGTAAATGCACAAATGTGGCACGAAAGACTTGGACATATTTCCAAAGAAAGAATTCGAACAATGGCAAAACATTTAGGTGTAAATGACTTAGATAAATTGTCAAGTTGCGAATCATGTCTTAAAGGAAAAATGACCAAGTTACAGTTTTCGGGGAAAGCGGAACGAGCCACAAAACCATTGGACTTGGTCCATACGGACGTGTGTGGGCCAATGAGTGTGAGCACTCATGGTAGCCAAAGCTACTTCATAACTTTTACCGATGATTCTTCACAGTTTGGTTACTTATATCTTATGAGATATAAATCTGAATCCTTTGAGAAGTTTAAGGAGTTCAGAAACAACTTGGTAGAAGTATTAAGGCTCTTCGATCGGATCGAGGAGGAGAATACTTGTCTACCGAGTTTCTTGATTATCTTAGAGAGAATGGAATTCTCTCACAGTGGACACCGCCCGACACGCCTCAACATAACGGGGTAGCCGAGCGTAGGAATCGAACATTGCTAGATATGGTTCGATCCATGATGGGTTCCACTAAAGTTCCTAAGTAATGTGGGGTTATGCTCTTGAAACGGTTGTCTATCTGTTGAATAGATTGCCTAGCAAGACGGTGCCCAATACCCCATATGAAAGTTGGTGTGGAAAGACGCCCTCATATAATCATTTGAGAATATGGGGGTGTCCAGCTTATGTAAAGCACTTAGTGGGAGACAAATTGGACCCCAAGTCCTCTTTGTGCCATTTTGTAGGATATCCAAAAGAAACTGTTGAATATTACTTCTACAGCCCAACGCAACAAAAGGTTATTGTTTCGAGAAACGCCAATTTCTTGGAGAGGGGTCACCTTCTAGATAGGAAAGGCGAGGCTGTAGAACTTGATGAGGTCCATGAGAATGGATCAAGTCAAGAGATACAAATTAACCCACCCGACACCAACGAGGCTACATCAGAGGCACCCACTGAAAACACACAACCTTTGAGGAGATCAAAGAGGATCCCAAGGGAGCCTGAAAGATGGCTAGGCCTATTGCAAGAGGAGGGCGCTCAAGATCCTCCTCTAGACTCTGATCCGAAGAGTTTTAAGAGTGCAATGTTTGACATTGATTCAAGAAGATGGCTAGAGGCCATGACATCCGAAATGGACTCCATGTACTCCAACAAGGTATGGACCTTGGTTGACCCACCTGAGGGCATCAAGCCCATTGGCTATAAGTGGGTCTACAAGCGAAAGCTTGGAGTCGATGGAGAGGTAGTCACCTATAAGGCTCGCCTCGTGGCAAAAGGATTTACTCAAAGACAAGGGATTGACTATGAGGAAACCTTCTCACCAGTGGCTATGCTGAAATCCATTAGGATTATGCTTGCAATATCTGCATATTTTGATTATGAAATATGGCAGATGGATGTAAAGACTGCATTCCTCAATGGAGAAATTGAGGAAGAGATTTACATGCAACAGCCAGAGGGCTTTACATCAAAAGGGAGCGAACACAAAGTGTGTAAACTCCAAAGGTCCATCTATGGACTTAAGCAAGCTTCTTGAAGTTGGAACAAACGTTTTGACACTGTCATACAAGAGTATGGATACGTTCAAAATGTTGAAGAGGCATGTGTGTATAAGAAAGACAGTGGGAGCGCAGTCACGTTCATCATACTTTATGTCGATGTCATCCTACTAATTGGAAATGATGTAGGGATGATGTAGTCAACTAAAGTATGACTCTCTTATAAATTCTCCATGAAAGATATGGGAGATGCGTCCTACATACTCGGTATGAAGATCTATAGGGATAGATCGAATAGGATGCTAGGTCTCTCCCAATCTGTATATGTCGATCGCGTACTCAAAAGATTTGAAATGGAAGAGTCCAAGAAGGGATTCTTGCCAATAGGACATGGCATCACACTTTCCAAATCTATGTGCCCAAAGACTGAGGAAGAAAGAGTGAAAATGTCCAAAATTCCCTATGCTTCTGCGATAGGAAGTATAATGTACACGATGATATGCACAAGACCCGATGTAGCTTATGCATTGAGTGCGTGTAGTCGATATCAAGCGAATCCAGGCATAGCACACTGGAGTTCGGTGAAAACAATCCTTAAATATCTAAGGAGAACTAAGGAATTGTTCTTGATATACGGACGAGGAGAATTGGAATTAGAGGGGTTTACTGATTCGAGTTTCCAATCCGACAAGGATGACTCGAAGTCAGTCTCTGGGTTTGTATTTCTGCTTAATGGCGGAGCGGTTAGCTGGAAGAGTTCCAAGCAAGCAACCATAGCTGACTCCACCACTGAAGCAGAATTCATTGCAGTAAATGAGGCTGCAAAAGAAGCTGTTTGGATGAGGAACTTCATCCAAGAATTGGGTGTCGTTCCATCCGTTGGGGATCCAGTAACGGTATACTGTGATAACAACAGGGCTATTGCACAAGAAAAAGAGCCGAGGTCTCATCAGAAATCTAAACATGTTATGAGGAAATTCCGATTGATACAAGAAATCATTGGAAGAGGCGACGTGCGAATGGAGCGCGTGGATACAGCGGACAACAAAGCGGACCCACTCACCAAACCCCTTAGCCAAAAAGTATTTGAAGGACATCTGGGAAGAATGGGCCTTAAGTACATGGGCAATTGGCGCTAGGGCAAGTGGGAGATTGTTAGAGTTAGTGTCCGGCGCACCAATTATTGGGCGCCATTCTTTGTAATAGTAACTCTAGAGTTGAACAATCGTTTTCTTATAAATAAAGTCAATCTCTTTTTATGTGTGGCATGTCTTTATTCTTAAATTAGTTTTTACTTTGGCTTAGAAAGTCCCGAAGGATCACACATAGCTATGGGACATCATTGCACATTGGGTGTGGCAATGATGGAATATGTCTCGAAGGCTGTGATCTTTAAACATTGTTCCAAGTCGTGATAGGGTTCATCGAGATAAAGGGATATCGATGCAACCCAAAAGACTTGCTCATATGATGCATACTCTGGTAGAAGAGTATCTCGTTCCATAGATACTGGCACAGTGAAAGCCAATGCATATATGAGGGTTGCCATTGTGGTAATGGGCGAATTGAACAACCCCATGGAAGTTAGTGAAATGGATTCCCAGTCGAATGTGGAACTTCCAGAGGTCTTGTAGTATAAGAGTAATCCTTATGGACCTAAGATTCCATTGGATGTCTTATGTGTAACCGCGCATGTTATTGATTTGTTACATGATCACTTTAGATGATCGAATATGGGCAAACTCAAACATGCACGTCTTACGTAGTAAGGCACGTGAGAATCAAGAGGAATCTATCTTTGACATTAGCCAGTCGGTTAATCTCCTATGGTTTCATAGTGAATCGACTTAAGGAATCTTCGGTCGAAGTATGATATCTAAAGAGACGTAGGGTTTCCTCGTTTAGATAGTCGAAGTCGATTTCACATAACGTGGGAAACATAGTATTGAATTAATAGAGCTTCGACCTTAGCCAATGCTCTAGATTCAATCGGGAGATTAGATAGAGAGATCTTACTTATGCGAGGATCAAGATCGCAAAAGGCGTATCTTTACTTTCGTTTTATCTAGGTCTTTGGGACCCTATGCTAGGTGGGCAACCGCGATTTGTAAGTGCCGAGAATTAGATTGGTGACTAATTCGAGGCTTGATTAAATCAAAGGATTGATTTAATCTAGTACTTTCCATTTTAGGAAGGTACACTAGCACTGTGGGAAGGTGTACTTACTACTAGATAGAAATGAGCCTAAGGGGTCACACACTAACTCGAGAGAGTCACTGCTTGAATAGATGTGATTAATCAATTTCGAGGAAATTGAGGGAATTAGGAAAGCTTGGTACTTTCCTAATATGGAATATAAATTAATTGAAGGATTCAATTAATTTTACTCTTTTAATTAATCTTGTAGAATTAATTAAATTAATGGACTTAGTAGAGTCCAAGTATTTTATTTAATTGGGTGGAACTCAAGTTAAATAAATAAATGTTGGAATTAGTTGGTTGGATTTAATTTGACTTGTATTTAATTGATGGGTTGCACCTATAATTAAATTGAGAAGTCAAAATTAAATCCTAAAGTCCAATTAAATGGAGTTGACCGATTTGTGAGTGTAAATAAGGGAGGGGGCGATTTTATGTGTGGTGGAAGAGGAAAAGAGTTTTCCCCTCCTCCAAGTCTTCATAGGATAAGGATTACTAGAGAGTTTAGGAGAAAGGAAGTTTCCTTTTCCTAA
The DNA here is from genome assembly GCA_019426215.1 of Buddleja alternifolia. Classification (NCBI taxonomy): domain Eukaryota; kingdom Viridiplantae; phylum Streptophyta; class Magnoliopsida; order Lamiales; family Scrophulariaceae; genus Buddleja; species Buddleja alternifolia. Next base: position 2,938,553 of record CM033406.1, read on the forward strand.
TAGGACTCTAGGTAATCTTCACCTATAAATAAGAGATGAAGGAGACTAAAATAGATGATGAAAAAGCTGAAAAATCCGCCCCCTCTCTTAGACCTAAAATCGGTCACCTCTCTCCTCTTTCCAACAAGACGTCGTTTTATTCATGTGTTGAATTAAACAACTTAGAAAATATTCCTACCTTTCACATAATCAAGCCTAAGTTAAGCTTAGAATTGTTTTGTTGTCTAGCACGCAAGGCAAGACGATTGGTGACTTGAACGAGGTGTGGATACATCTTAGAGGTGCGACGCTTGGAGCACTCCAAATCGGGAGATATGAAATACGACGGACAATTTCTCACCCAAGGGAAATTGTGTGGATTTGCACCACAGGGTTGCTGAGATCCAAAGTACGAGGTGAAACAAGATTTTTGAAAGGTATAATTTCGTTTACCTCCTTATCAAATTCGATCGAACCAATTCCATATTCCTGTTTTCGGGTGGTTGTACGTTTACTTTTGTAAAATTTTAATTTCCGCTGCCACGAGCCACCCGAGGGAATGAGTCAACCCAACAATATGTTGGCTATAATCTGTGGTGGTTTAACTCAGATTAAAGAGAACAAGCTTTCCATTGCCAAGGAAAGGTTTAATAGTTTTAAGATGTTACCTAACGAGACCTTAGAGCAATTGGACATAAGATTTACAGCTCTTGTTACGAAACTTACATCATTGGGAATGGATTTACAAAACCGAGAAATGGTGGTTAAGATCTTTAGAAGGTTACCTAGTAGATTCTTGATGAAGACAACAGCTATGAGAGAATCAAATTTGTTGGATCTTTTAAGTCCAGAAGACGCCTTTTGAGAACTCAAGGCATTTGAGTTTGAGTTAAACTCAGCTAGTGACGTTGTGAGTAGTCCGATAATTGAATTTGGAGCGCTCGTAGCATCAATCAAGGGTAAATCGGGTAATAAGGGAAAAGGTTCAGATATCAATGAGGATGAGGAACTAGCACTTCTAAATATATTCAGAAAGTTCTTGAGATATGAAAAGAAAGGAAGTAGTCCTAAACATTAAGGACACAGTTCATATCAAGCGCCTGCTCCAATACATCAACAGTTTCAAGTGATTCAGTATTCTGTTCCTACATCCCAAGCGCCTGTTCAATACCAAGCGTCTACACAAAATCTCTCAGCACTCGTGGTCTCAAAACCACACAATGCAAGATTAACAAATGAACAAAAGATGAAAACTAATTTGTGTTATAATTGCAGGAAACCAGGGCACTACCAGGTAAATTGTCCTTATTCAAACGTATCTAAGCCTTCAAGGGAGGATTACTTGGATATAAACCAATTCAGAAGCAACCTTCGTCAACAAGATTTGCTAGCGGAATCAGAACAAGTATCCGCACCTGAAGACCTGGAGTCTTCAGAAGAAAGTAGTGATAATGATGAGCCAGTTGATGACTCAGTGCTCATTTATCTCATTGCCAGAGATGATGAAGCGTCTCCTGAGGTAAACACTGAATTGTCTCTTCCTCTTTCTTATGAAGAATTACTTGACAAAGTTAAAAAATATTATAATGATTGTCAAGTTGCCGCCAAATTATACCAAAATCACTTTGATATTATTTCATCGCTCAAAAGTGAATAAGTGACGCTCAAAGCAGAATTGCAAGTTCAGCAACAGTGCATTGAGAAAAATCAATCGCTTGAGAGTGAAATAATCCAGTTGAAAAGTGATCTTCATATGATAGTCGAGAGAGAAGCTGAGCTGATTGCTAGACTTGCTAAATCAGAATAGCTCGTCTCATCATTGCCTAAAGCGTCAAGAAAGCTAGACAATGTGACTAAGGTAATAAGGTTATTTGGGGAAAAGACCGGTTTAGGATGCAATAAATTCGGTAAACAACCAAACAAATCAAATGTTACGAAAAACAACAAAGAAAAGGGTATTTTCTTTGTTAAAGAAGGTTCACAAACACAAATGCTAAATGAACCAAGCGACAATGGTAAGAGGCCAAATGAGAAAGCCAAAGTTGACTCAGGCAAAGAAAAGGAGAAAGCGAATGATTCACAAAGAAAGGTTCATCCAAACGCTCAAAAGGCTAAGGATAAACCTAACCACTGTGAGTCAAGCGCTAAGCGTCCAACATCAAAAGTGCACCCTAAGCCAGCGCCAAGGAAATATCAGCGTCAATATTCACAATGGTCTAGATCATATTATCGCTACTATGATGATTATGACTATGACTATGATTATGATTACTATTATAATTGAGGATATTACTATACACCCAAAAAATACACACAACACAATGTGAAACCCAAGAAGGCCAGTATTCCTACAATGAGGACTAGGCAAATATGGGTTCCTAAAGTTCTAATTCAAACTAACAATGCTACTAATGGTAAAGGACCCAAGCCAAAATGGGTACCTAAAAAAGAAATAGAACTTCCTTTTTGATTGCAGGTATCTAGAGCTAAAGCCAATACATCTATTTGGTACTTCGATAGTGGATCGTCAAGGCACATGACTGGTTCCAAAGATCTTCTGATCAACTATCGAGCTACCAATGGTCCTCAGGTTGTATTTGGTGACAACTCCAAAGGTAAAACTAAAGGTATAGGTACTGTGCATAGAGGGAACATCATGATAAGTGATGTTTATTATGTTGAGGGTCTAAAGCACAATTTATTAAGCATAAGTCAATTTTGTGATAAAGGCTTTGAAGTCATATTCTCAAGTGACTGTTGCTATATAAATGACCCTAAGACTAAGTCTACTAAATTGAATGGTAAAAGAACAAATAATGTATATTTGGTAGATTGGGGTTCAACACTTGATAACAACCCAACTTGTTTTGTTGCTAAAATGAATCTAAAACGGGTTAGTTATGGCATAGAAAAATGAATCACCTCAACTTTAAGACAATCTCTCAGCTTCTAAATCTAAATCTTGTGGAGGGATTACCAAGAGGATCATTTCATAAGGATCGCCTTTGTGACGCTTGTCAAATGGGCAAACAAGTCAAATCATCCTTTATGAGAAAACCTCATCTATCTACCTCTAGAATACTTGAACTACTTCACATGGATTTGTTTGGACCCGTTCAAACGATCAGTGTGAGTGGTAAAAAGTATACTTTGGTGATAGTGGATGATTTCTCTCAATTCACTTGGGTGGAATTCCTTTCATCCAAAGATGAAACATGTGACAAGTTAACAACGCTTATTCGGCAACTTCAAACATTGAAAAATCTTAAATTTGCAAGAATAATAAGCGATCACGGTACTGAGTTTACTAACAAGGTTGTTGAGAAGTTTTGTGCAGAGAATGGAATACATCATGAGTATTCAGCTCCCAGAACTCCCCAATAGAATGGTGTTGCTGAGCGCCGGAACAGAACGCTCAAGGAAACTGCTAGGACAATGTTAGCAGAGTCCAAACTTGCTCCAAGGTTTTGGGCCAAAACGATCAATACTGCCTGTTACACTCAAAACCATTGCATGATCAACAAACAACATGGGAAAACTCCATATGAACTGTGGAAGGGACGTAAGCCAAATGTTTCATACTTTCATGTCTTTGGTTCTAAATGTTTTATCCATAATAATGGATCCCAAAGCCTAAAGACATTTGATCCTAAAGTGGATGAGGGAATCTTTCTAGGCTACGCCAAGAATGGAAAGAATTTTCTCATCTTAAACAAGATCAAATCGAAGGTTGAAGAATCTATTTATGTTATTTTTGATGATGCTAACCAAGAACCGAGTAAGGTTAATGTGAATGATGTAGGAGTTGAAGATCTATGTCATCAAGCGTCTAAGATTACCATTGATGATGATAGTGACGACGGTGATGAGATCTCAGTGCCACCTCCTAAGATTACTCGTGAGGATATTTCGGATAACATTGCAAAAATCTACTGATGATCATGAAGAAAGTGATCATCGAGAGCAAACAAAGATTGGTGAACTTGAAGCGCCTACGCAAGAGGAAAGTCAAGCGTCTGATCGTCAAGCGCCTGTTCAACCTCTTAACCCATTCCAACCATATAGACTATGGCTGCGTGATCATCCACCTGAGTAGATTATTGGAGATATTGAAGCGCCTGTTAGGACTAGAGCTGCTACATTTAATGAGGCTATGTTCGCAAGTGTTCTATCTCAAATGGAACCTAAGAAAGTGGATGAAGCGATAAGTGATCCAAGTTGGATTGAAGCCATGTGATAAGAGGCATTTTTACGTGTTTTTAAGCCCATGGGACTTATGCTATGGATTCATTTATTGACAAAATCATGCCACATTTGCGTTTAAGCGGGGTGTTAAGTGATTACAGGTGATAAATTTGAGCATACGAAGAAACGAGGCGAAAAACGACGTATAAAACAAGTTCAGGCCAATTTGCTTCTGTCGTCCACGCCCAGGCGCCGGACAAGATGCAAATAACGTCAACATTCTGCTGTCCACGCCTGGGCGCCGTACTGTCCACGCCTGGGCGCCGTACTGTCCACGCCTGGGCGCCGTATCTGCATTAATTTCCACGGTTGAGCGCTATTTCTGTATGTTTAGAGACCGAATTGGATGAAGTTCCCTTCTACAATGTTGTAGAACTATGTGTTAGCTTCAAATGAGGACTTGAATCATCCAAATCAGAGTTTCGTGGAGAGAGTTATGAATGAAATACGATTGCTGCACAGGACACATTGCATTTAATTTCAGCATTCTGTCAGCGGCGCCCGAGCGCCGTCATGCCCGCGCCTAGGCGTGACCACATCCGAGTTTTGATTCCTTTCAGCCAAAAGTTCATCATTTGATGGTGGAATGGAATATTTAAAGCCAAGAGGTCATCACATGTGTTGAGGGGATGTCATAAGTGTGTTTCTTGGTAGATCTACTTTATGGAATTTTATACTACACACTTTAGAGTAGTGGAGGACACACTAGGGAGACACACACTAGGGAGCCCATCATTTCTTGTCATCTTAAGCCATTTTCTTCACTCTTGACCGATCACACCTTGGAGGAGGAGGCAGCTGGCCATTACTCTTCACCCATCATCATTCATCACCATTCTTCATCATTTTGAAGATTGCAAAGAAGGGGGATTGAGCTAGAGATTGAAGCTACAAGCAAGGATTCATCATCATTCAAGACTTAGGGAGTTTCTTTTGCATTTCATTTACATGTTTATGTTAATAACTATGTATATGATTGTTTTAGACCTTCTTGAGCTATTGAATATGAGCTAATCTTGTAGAACTAAGGCCATGTGAAGGCCGAATTCATGAATCTATATATGTGAAGTTAATTTTCGTATTAATTCTTCTAATTGCTTTGTGTGTTGATTTTGTGCTTTTATCACAATCATATGCTTGATCTCCATATGCTTGCTATTGTGCCTAATCTAGTCATTCGAGAGAAGATAGGTTAGGGTTCAAATGAATCAACACATCATCCGAAACTAATGTGGAATTGCTCCTAGATATAGGTAAAGATTTCCGGGTGAGGTTAGCCGGATTTATCCGGGGAAACTCTAGAACGTTAATGCGTGGTTGTTGATTAGATTCTCGGATAGACATATTTAGAGAACCGTCAATCAATCATAGGATTGTTATGTGCCGAGACATCGGGTAATGATTAATTAAGGAGTTTTCACCAAAGCAATAGGAGTCTAATAATTCGAAGAGTAGCTCATATATATAGACGAGTGGATTTGGTCATAGCATGCGCCTTAGTCTTTTTAACCAATTCGTGAGGTTTAATTCATAGCTTGTTCCCTCCTTTGATTTTTCGTTTACTTAATTGTTTTTTCTCTTGCTTTACTTTAATTGTCTTTACCTTCATTACGAATCTTAAACTAAAATTCAAGTCTCCGTGGTTCGACAACCCGGACTTATTTTGTCCACTTTTATTACTACACACGACTAGTGCACTTGCTATTAAAAGCACGTTAGGTATTAGCGTGTCAAGTTTTTGGCGCCGTTGCCGGGGACTTGTTTATTTTAGTTTTTGATTTTTGTTTACATTTTTCATAATTCTTAGTTTTCGTTTATTTCTTGATTTTCTTTTATTTTCGTGTTTAGTCTAATTTTGTTTCTTGTGCTTAATTGTTAGGTTCGATTTGTGGTGCATGACCCGCTCCTCAAATGAGCCTTTGCTTGATTTTGTTATTTTTATTTTGAACATGTGCTCCGGGTTTGTAGATGAGTTCGAGAGATGGCGGACAATATCTATCAACCAAATCCGAATGCACGTTTCCCGGATATGAATTTACCAAAGGATCGGGAGTGGTTACAAGGCATTCTCCAAGCTATGCAACCGCCTCCTTCTCAACCACTTCAGTCGGTCCGGGATTGTCTACCATCCAGCGTCTTTACCATACAGGAGGGATATCATTTATCCCCGACTCTGGAGGAACGAGAATGGGTTCGACAACTCCTATACGGCTTACAACTCACACTAGATGATTTGGATCAGCCGAAAAGTATGAAATTGGTACACAAAGCCATTGATGCTTTGTATGAAGGACCAATTAAGGAGGCTCTAATGATCATTGAGGAAATGAAAAATGAGAGGATTTCTATGAAGGTGTCATCGCCTCAGCGTCGCACACCTAACATTCAAGCGATACCCGGCCCCATTTTTATCGAAGAATTGATATCAAAGAAGCCGACGTTGAAGGAAAGGACACTCGAGCCTTTACCAGAAGCTTCTTTGGTATCTTCTTCCCTCTCCACGGGTATAGAGGTCATTAGTGCCCATGATAGTAAGTTGTCCTCTAGTGTAGGAGATGATATGGTTATTTGTGATAACTATGAGGTTTTTAAGCATCCAATTGATTCTACATTATCTTTACGCATTGATGCTTTTGATCCTTTTAGTGTTGAGCTTTTTCAGGAAAGGATAACCAATAATCTACTCGAGTCCTACCTCACAAACTCCAAGTTTATCACTTCGATGGGTGAAGGAAAAAGATCTACTATCCATAGCTTGGAGAATAGTCTATATCATCACCCGACACATGGGGAAGAAATGACGATTTCTTGGCCCATACTCAAGCTACTTCTCACAAACACCGGGCCATGTTTCATTCTTGATTGGAGAGTAAACAAAGCATTCATACGTCATCCTCCTTGAGCCGACCCGATAAAGTCAAGCTAATGACTATAAAAAAGCGCCTCTTGGGAGGCAACCCAAGTTTGTAAGTTTTCTTTTTGTTTTTTTTGTTTAGTTTAGTTTGTTTCCTTGTGTTGTGTTCAAGCATGCACTTTTGGCATGTTTTTCTTTATGTCTTGATGGTTTGTGTGTGAGTGCATAACATGTAGTAGACGAGTTTTTCTTTGGAATATCTTTCGTGGGGATTTGAGCTTGGAGCGGATCTCACGTGATTGAGGGTTGCTTTTCGGCACCCTTGTTGTAAGTACTCTCAGTTACTCCCCTTTTGAGTATGTATAATTGCGTCAACATTGAGGGTAATGTTGAGTTTAAGTGTGGGGGGTATCTATATGTCGTGGATCTTTGTTTTTAGCTCAAGTTTGGGGGAATCGTCGCTATTACATGTATTTTGTGCTATTTTTTTGTGAAAATCAAGCATAACAAATTTTTGGATAGAATTTCAACCCTTCACTTGAGGCATTGAGCATGGTTAATTTGAATACATGGTATGTTTTCTCTATCAATTTGGTTTTTAATGGCTATACACATCGTTCCTTGCTTGTGGGACCCTAACTAGACTAGATTGACCTTAAGATGATTCACATATGCACATAAATCGAGGGTAGAGGAGTTGAGTGGGCAACCATCTTGAGACGCTTAAGGAGTTTTCCCGAAAATATTAACTTAGATTTCTCATAAGGTTATAAGTTGAGTAGTAATTTCATATGCTAAACAATGAATTTAAAAGGTTCAATTTTGGTATGACCAAAAGTGGTCAGGCTAATACGTACCGGAGGTGAAAAGTTTCATGCCTACATACTGTACTATTATGCTAATTTGAGCTAAGCTCAAGCCAAAAAGAAGTGAATTGTTTAAAAGATCTAGTTTTATTTCGTGGCCTTTGACACTCGAGTGATTAAATCCTTAGGAGTGTCTCTACACTTAATGCCCCAAAACTATCTAGTTTGGGAGTCATTGATCTAAAGCTTGTTACATGGGTGTCATAGAAAGTCTAATGGAATAAAACATTGCACATGATCTAGCCTTAATGAATTTAATGGAAGTTTCATACGAATTGAAAGTTGAATGTTGAGATAATGAAATTTAAATGGCTATGAGATTTTCTATAATTCTTGTGCTTTATGTTTGATCAAAAGTTGATAGATATGGGATTAATGTCCAAAATTTGGTAAGGATGCCTCTCGACTATAATACTTTAGATTTATTTTTCACTACACCCTAGGGAGTCTTTTCAAGTATTGGTGTCACATGAGCAAAAATAGTTGATATGTATATATATTTGTGAACTTTAAAAGGTTGATTTTATGCCATTCATTCTTGTTGATCATGTTGAGGTGTATTAATTTGGTTGGATAAATTTTGTTAGATTTTGTGGGTATATCGTCTGCAAACCCTCACGAGACTATAACTCGTCCTTTGAGGTAACTCAAAGGTTCAAAGTCTTGTTGCATTCGCTAAATGCAACCGTTTACTCCACGAAAGTGAGTTAGGTAGTTTTCTTTTTGTTTCTCTCTTTGATTGATGATGTTTCCTTATCTTAGAACTCTTATTGCTCGAGGACGAGCAATTGATAAGTGTGGGGGTGTTGATAAGAGGCATTTTTACGTGTTTTTAAGCCCATGGGACTTATGCTATGGATTCATTTATTGACAAAATCATGCCACATTTGCGTTTAAGCGGGGTGTTAAGTGATTACAGGTGATAAATTTGAGCATACGAAGAAACGAGGCGAAAAACGACGTATAAAACAAGTTCAGGCCAATTTGCTTCTGTCGTCCACGCCCAGGTGCCAGTATTACCACGCCCAGGCGCCGGACAAGATGCAAATAACGTCAACATTCTATTGTCCACGCCTAGGCGCCGTACTGTCCACGCCTGGGCGCCGTACTGTCCACGCCTGGGCGCCGTATCTGCATTAGTTTCCACGGTTGAGCGCTATTTCTGTATGTTTAGAGACCGAATTGGATGAAGTTCCCTTCTACAATGTTGTAGAACTATGTATTAGCTTCAAATGAGGACTTGAATCATCCAAATCAGAGTTTCGTGGAGAGAGTTATGAATGAAATACGATTGCTGCACAGGACACATTGCATTTAATTTCAGCATTCTGTCAGCGGCGCCCGAGCGCCGTCATGCCCGCGCCTAGGCGTGACCACACCCGAGTTTTGATTCCTTTCAGCCAAAAGTTCATCATTTGATGGTGGAATGGAATATTTAAAGCCAAGAGGTCATCACATGTGTTGAGGGGATGTCATAAGTGTGTTTCTTGGTAGATCTACTTTATGGAATTTTATACTACACACTTTAGAGTAGTGGAGGACACACTAGGGAGACACACACCAGGGAGCCCATCATTTCTTGTCATCTTAAGCCATTTTCTTCACTCTTGACCGATCACACCTTGGAGGAGGAGGCAGCTGGCCATTACTCTTCACCCATCATCATTCATCACCATTATTCATCATTTTGAAGATTGCAAAGAAGGGGGATTGAGCTAGAGATTGAAGCTACAAGCAAGGATTCATCATCATTCAAGACTTAGGGAGTTTCTTTTGCATTTCATTTACATGTTTATGTTAATAACTATGTATGTGATTGTTTTAGACCTTCTTGAGCTATTGAATATGAGCTAATCTTGTAGAACTAAGGCCATGTGAAGGCCGAATTCATGAATCTATATATGTGAAGTTAATTTTCGTATTAATTCTTCTAATTGCTTTGTGTGTTGATTTTGTGCTTTTATCACAATCATATGCTTGATCTCCATATGCTTGCTATTGTGCCTAATCTAGTCATTCGAGAGAAGATAGGTTAGGGTTCAAATGAATCAACACACCATCCGAAACTAATGTGGAATTGCTCCTAGAAATAGGTAAAGATTTCCGGGTGAGGTTAGCCGGATTTATCCGGGGAAACTCTAGAACGTTAATGCGTGGTTGTTGATTAGATTCTCGGATAGACATATTTAGAGAACTGTCAATCAATCATAGGATTGTTATGTGCCGAGACATCGGGTAATGATTAATTAAGGAGTTTTCACCAAAGCAATATGAGTCTAATAATTCGAAGAGTAGCTCATATATATAGACGAGTGGATTTGGTCATAGCATGCGCCTTAGTCTTTTTAACCAATTCGTATGGTTTAATTCATAGCTTGTTCCCTCCTTTGATCTTTCGTTTACTTAATTGTTTTTTCTCTTGCTTTACTTTAATTGTCTTTACCTTCATTACGAATCTTAAACTAAAATTCAAGTCTCCGTGGTTCGACAACCCGGACTTATTTTGTCCACTTTTATTACTACACACGACTAGTGCACTTGCTATTAAAAGCACGTTAGGTATTAGCGTGTCACCATGCAAGAAGAGCTGAATCAATTCGAGCGTAGTAAGGTTTGGACGCTAGTACCAAAACCAACTCACCAAGGAGTTATTGGAACTAGATGGGTATATAGAAAGAAGATAGATGAGAATGGCATTGTGATAAGGAACAAGGCTAGACTCGTTGCTCAAGGATATCGCCAAGAAGAGGGAGTTGACTTTGATGAGACATATGCTCCTGTCACCCGTCTTGAAGCAATTTGTATGTTTCTAGCGTATGCAGTGTTTAACAAATTTACAGTGTATCAAATGGACGTGAAGAGTGCCTTCCTGAATGGTAAACTCCAAGAAGAAGTATATGTGGAGCAACCACCGGGATTCATCAACAACCATGGTAAGGGTATGGTTTACAAGCTAGACAAATCACTTTAAGGGCTTAAGCAAGCACCCCGAGCATGGTATGACACTTTCTCTATCTTTCTTATTGGCAAAGGCTTTTCAAAAAGCAGCTTTGATACAACATTATTTAAAATTACCAATAATGAAGATATTCTCATCCAAATTTATGTTGATGATATTATATTTGGCTCTACTAATAAGTGTCTGTGTGAGAAATTTTCAAAAATGATGCAAGAACAATTTGAAATGAGCATGATGGGTGAATTAACCTTTTTCTTAGGATTACAAGTTAAACAACTCCCTAATGGCATATTTATTAACCAAGCTAAATATACAAGAGATATGATTAAGAAATTTGGCATGGAAAATGCATCATATTCAAAAATTCCAATGCGCTAAACGCTTAAGTTAGATAAAGTTGAAAGTGGAAAGAATATTGATATCACTAATTATAGAGGTATCATTGGATCACTTCTTTATCTTACTGCTAGTAGACCTGATATTATATTTTCGGTATGCATATGCGCACGGTTTCAAGCCGATCCTAAAGAGTCACACTTAATCGCTGCCAAAAAGATCCTTAAATACCTAAAAGGCACACAAAATGTGGGCTTATGGTATCCTAGGGACTCTCCTTTTGAACTAATTGGTTACTTAGATGCAGATTTTGCAGGCTGCAAAATAGATCGTAAGAGTACTAGTGGTACATGTCAATTTCTAGGTGATAGGTTCGTTTCATGGCATAGTAAGAAACAACAATCCATAGCTATCTCTATAGCCGAAGCTGAGTATGTAGCTGCAGGAAGTTGTTGTGCACAAGTGTTATGGATGAGGCAACAACTTAGACATTATGGTATAATCCTAGGTCCAACCCCCATTCATTTTGATAACTAAAGCGCTCTAGCCATGACTCAAAACCCTGTTATTCACTCCAGAACCAAACATATTGACATTAGATACCATTTTCTTCGTGACCATGTTCAAAAGAAAGATATCTCTATGCATTTTATTGGAACTGACAAACATTTGACAGATAACTTCACCAAAGCGCTCAACGAACAACGTTTTCTCACTTTGAGAAGTGAATTAGGTATGATTGATTTAAACGCTTAATCATTATGCATCATATTTTATTAGACATATGATTTAGGAGGAATCCACTCTATTTATGTCCAAAATTTTTTGAAAAGTTGTTACAAGTTATCAAACTTAAGGGGAACCTTAAAATTGTACTTGAAACATATTCCAAGTGTCAATGATCAAAAACTTTCATATGCATGAACATCAACGCTCAGAATTATTTATGCACAATATGTTGACGCTAAAAATATAAAAGGATCTAAATTTCAAGCGTCAATATAAATTTAACAACGAATGGTATCTGTTGAGCGTTGAACCAATTCCATTCAATACTCAATATAAAATTGTTTATAAAACTCATGCATAAATTTTATAAGCTTCTTGAAGTAGTGGATAGACTCAACAGTCTATGTTGTACTCTATCTTCACGCTTCCATCACATCAAACTGGCGGGTAGTCAAAACTTTTCAAAATGGCTGTTCAGAAATAACACGTGTCTATGTACGTGTTAGTGTACCATTAGACGCGTGTACTACACTCTGAAAATCCCAAACGTTTTTCAAAATTTAACTCTCGGATGTCAAATAATTATATATGGGAGTTACCAAATGTAACTTCTCTCTCTTACACAAAACTCGCATCCGCAGTTAATATTTTCATGGCTAAGATTCAAAATTAAAAGAAATTCTTTACACGTGTCTAAATCCTACAGAGACTAGAGAACACAAGTTTCAAAATTTTTCTTCTGTGTCATTTAAAACACAATTTTTGCAGCAAATTATTTACTTTACTCTCTGCAAATTTTACTCTCTCTCTTTCTTTCAAAGCAAAAGAAAAATCTCAGTTCATCTCTTTCACTGAAAATGGCACCAAAGAAATCTGCTTCTACTTTGGCCAAGCCTATCATCAAGGTGACTGAAGGCTTTGTTGTCGATTGGAAATTTCTTTATGAGCAACCTCAGATCAACCTAACTGATATGATGGACATGGTAACCATGGCTGGGCTCAAAACATTCGTTACTAAGTTTTCTATTTGTTTCCAACGGAAGTCGGCCTCTTCTGGAAAACTGCTAAACTCTCTGCAGACAAGAAGTCTATCTCTTGTCTCATCCCTCTATCCAAGAAGGAGCCACCAAATGAATTTATTTTGTCTGCTGCTTCCATTGCCAAGAACTTCAATCTCCCAAATGAGAGTGAGGCATTGGATTGCATCACTTTGAATCAAATTAAAGAAGCATGGACAACCATGAGTGCTTATGAAGGTGTACCCTACAAACAACACTTTGAAAAGAAAGATCTGGTATCCAAATACCGACTGTTGGCTGACTTCTGTAGCAAGATTATAGAATGCAGAGTGGGTACCTTTGGTAAGGTGAACCCAGTGCAATTTCAGATGATGACGGCGATACTCCTCAATCTCAAGATAAATTGGAGTGAGTATATATTTGGAAGGTTTAGAGACTATTTAAGCACCCCAAATAAACCTTATGGACTTATTTTGAGCGACCTATTGTATAAATCAGACCGTGTCAACCGCTGAACAAGACCAAGATGCTGGGAAAAAGAATTCTGAACAATCTGTTCAATCCTCCCAAGGTTGGTGGTGCTGCTAGATCACTATCTGAGCATTTGGAAGTACGCGAAGCGTCAGATAAAGAAGCTGAGCGTCTAGTTCCAGAAGAAGCCGTGAAGCGTCCGACTGCAATAAAGAAGAGGGCTCCCAGAAAGCCCAAGGCTCAAGTCATTCCTTCTCCTGAAAAGGATGATGAGGATACTGATGAGGAGGCAGAGAACAAGATTCCTCTAATCAGGCGTAGGAAGCTGGAAGGGATTATTAAACAAATAGACTTTGAGGAACCATCTACCGCTCCTCCCGCTCAAACGCTCAAGCTCATTGAAGGAGTAAATGTAAAGAAGATCTTTAAGCGTACCAGGACAAGCAAGTGTCAAGCTGCTCCTGTTCCTGAGAAGCCTGAGACTGTTGAGGCAAGCGCTCAAGTTGCTGTTGAGGCAAGCGCTCACGTTGCGGTTAAGACAAGTTCTCAGGGTAAGTTTATTTCTTCCCACAACATTTCTATTCCTACATCTGTAGAAGATCTTGCTCTTATAGAAGATAGTTCGTGTGTTACAGCTTTAGTTCCAGCTGCTGCTGAAGCATCAACAGACGTCCACCTAGATGTTGAGATGACAGAAGTTGTGGCTATTGCCAAAGATGTTGCCACAGAAGCTGCTACACTTGAAGTAGAGGAACCTGCTCCCCAAACGATTCAAGAATCAATTAGTGTTCCGGCTATAACAGAGGCATGCTCAGAAACTCAGAGCGTTGCTGAAAAGGTTACAAAGCCAAGGCACTTCTTCAAGCTGGACCCACTGAAGACGATTGATCATTCAATCAATTTTATGCCCCCAGCGCTCGAAGAAGACTTCATTCCAACTGGATATAATGAAGAAAGATACATTAATGCTGAGAATGACGTAGCCTCGCTAATTTACATCGATAATTAGATCAGGGATATAGTGTTCAACACCGAGCTGACAAAAATTGAGAGGAAGTACTATCTGGCCCTTCAACTTGGTAAATCTCCTGGTCAGATACCATCTTCTCTTATTCTTCAACAAGACAGACAAGGAGGAAGAACTCCTAGGTGTGATGTGGATCTTGCCTACTACCTGGATTATGGGCACAGTAAGTCTACTGGTTTTGCTCTGAGAGACTACAACATCAGAGTGTATGAACCTTTTCGCCCAGAGTTTCTCAACCCTTCAGAGGAAGTCTTAAACAGAGAAGGCTACACACATTTTCCTCTTATAGAAAACAGTGATGAGAACAAGAATTCTGTCAATCCTCTTCGACTCTGGAAGAACAAAGGAATTCATGCTGGTGAGCGTCTCGAATCTCTAACAGATTTAATCCAGACTGAAGCTGATGCATATTTTGATAGCGTCTGGAATGCTAACTATCAACCTGATAGATATCGCTTTGAGTCTATCAAAGATATCCATCATGAAGGCATTCAAGCTATGGTTAATTCTGAAACAGACTACTGTATGGTAGAAGTCAACTGGGTTGGAACGTATGTGGGCCATAGATATACGTTCACAGAATTAGTTCAAGCTCCCCATCTATTTGGCATAGGCATGCATGACAAGAAGCGTCAATTTGCCAAGTATTTTCTTCTAAAGCGTCAAGAGCGAATTGGACCTGTTGATAAGTTGCCTAAATTTCAGCAACAGATAGAGCAGTGTATGCGTCAAGCGTTGCACAGACTGTCTATTACTCCTCTCCAATTCAACGCTCAAGCGTCCACTAGTGGCAGTTCATCTCCATCCTGTTTGAACTTCTCACCAAGTCACTGCGATGAAAACTTTCGATTGATGATGAAGATCATGGCTCCCATTCCTCATTTTGACAAGATCTTCACTGACAATCTACGGAAGCCAAATGGCTCGAGGATTCAAAACTTCTAAGGTTATCCACTTCTACCTTCTATCCGACAAGAAGTAAGCGAACACTATGCTTATGTTCTTTCCTTACTTGAACGCAATCAAGGTATAGCTCGGGCAGTGTATCCGTATTTGGAAAACTATTACTGCAGGTATGTGCCAGAAGCTCACAAGTTACAGCGCCTTCCTACAGATCGGATTATTGGATTTTCCTTGCATTACTGCCCAGATACATTATTTCTCATTCCAAAGACACAGTCAAGGATCTTCCCAAACCACGTATTGGACATCATGGGTCCAATGTACGTCCGAGCCAGAGATAGTCCGCTCCGCACCTTCATTCAAGGGACTTGCATCTCTCTCTCACGCCTAACTAAACTTCTAGAAGCTGCTTCAAATTCATATGTAGAGATAGCAAATTGGAACTTCTAATTTGATGATTTTCGCCAACCAGAGTTAGCTCCTGAGGAAAAATTTTCTAAGTTAGTTGAAGCGTCTGCACCCTCCGAAGTTGAAAATATTTCAGCGTCTGCTGAAGAACCAGTTCAAGTGTCTCAACCAGAGGATATTCCTGACGTTCCTGAACTTGTTATTACTGATACTGCTGAGGATCTTCAAACTGATGTACGAGGTACAATATTTGATCTTGCATATCAAGCTCCCCTTGACTCACTCAAGCATACATCCAGATTCAAGCGACCGGCTCCTCAAGCGGTTCTATCGGATGTGGGTCCAGCGTTTGGACCTTTACTGAAATCTGTCTTAGAGGAGATGAGCAATCAAGCTACTCAAAATGAAGAATCTCTTTACTAGATTAAGACAGATCTGGCAAAGATTAAATCTCAAATCATGAACGCTCAAATAGGTCATATGAAAGGTTCTGCGCAAATGGCTGTGGATGAGTGTCGTAGAGAATTTCAAGAGATGAATGATGCTACCAACGCTAAGCTTCTCGCAATGAATGAACAGTTTGACAAACGTTTTAATGATATTACAGCTTCATTGTCTCAGATTGCCTCTCAGGTTAGCCTACTCACAGAACATTTTCTGAAGGCTGATGATGGCAATAAGGGGGAAGAGAAGTGAAATGGAGAAAAGAAAAGAGCATCTGGTTCAAGAGCTCAAGATCCTCCTCCTCCGCCGAAGCGTCAGCATTTATCTACTCTCTCTGAGTCAAGACTCCCATCTTGGATACCTGCTTATGGAGTAAGTGATCCTGCTGGAGCGCCTAGTAGAACGCTAAGAGAACCTCCACTAGCTCTATATCCAAATCTACCAATACCTACTAGAGCACGGCTTGAACAGTTTGACATTCCTCTTCAAAGAACGTCGATTCCAGAACCGACAGATCCAAGAATTTTAGTTGAAGAAAGGCAGATGTCTGACTTCAACCTAACTTTCAGAATTTGCTTAAGGTATATTGGTATTGACCCAACTGATTGGGACAAGCACTTTGCTGATTTCAAGAAGAGACAAAAGGAAGAGAATAAGCTCATAATCAGTAAAGATCATGAAGCGATGATGACCTTGGAGGATAGCATAACTGAAGCTATTCGAGCTGAAATATCCAAGCGATACAAAGTTAAACCAAGTCGTTAAAGTTTTTTGGTTTACATTATCTATGTTCTTGTCTCTTATGCTTGTTTAGTTGTAAAAATGCCTATAATCATTTATATATATAAAATGCATTTTTCAGCTGAAACAACTCGTTGAAGCGTAACTAACTTTACTAACCTTATCTAACCAAAGCTAACTTTTATTTTGGCTATTTAACTCTTGAACTATAAAAGAGTAAGTATTGCCATCATCAAAAAGGGGGAAATTTTTAGAAATTTCATGTTAGATGTTTTGATGATGACAATTAGGAGTTTATGTTAGACCCCAAAATATGTAAGTTTGATTTTAGTAGAAATCATATATAAGCTTTGAAGCGTTAGATTTGTAATAGGCTTTATAGGCTTCGTTCTGTTTTATTCTAGATTGTTAGGCTAAGTAGTCTTAAGCTAAGCGTTTGATGAATTCTGAGTGAGCTTATCAGTAGCTAAGTTTGAAGACTCAAGCGCCTGAAGTCTGAATGAAGATGAAGTTTCCAAGCGTCTAAATATCCAGCTATATCAAGCGTTACCTTATTAGGCAGAACCAATTCAAGGATGGATAAGTGTCTATCAATGATGGATTTTACCTGAATTTATTTCCAAGTCCAGAAGGAGTTTAATGCAATTATTCTCAGAGCATTAAATATCAACGGGTATTTAATTCAAATGCATTAAATGCTGATAAGAGCATTAAATGTGATAAGCACTTTCATACGTATGGAGAAGCCACCCTATTGCACTGTCAACTTTTCACAGACTGCAGCACCAACTTTTGTGCAGCAGATTTTCAGGAAAAAGGACAAAAGTTGTTCACTCGCGGAAGTGAGAGACACGCGCCTGTGCATGTGTCAAACAGACACTTTTCCAATAATGTCTATAAATAGGACTTCAACAACAAGCCAAAAATAACGATCAATTCCAAGCCAAATTGCTGTTGTATTGAAGTCTCATTCCTTAAACTCTCAGAAAAGTTAGAATATTTAAGCAAACATTCTCCTTGCTTTTCTTCAATTCCTGAGACAGTCAACCAATATCTCAAACATTATTTTTGAAGAAACCCACACTACTATTAAGATATTCACAAGTTGTTTGAACTTCATCAAAATCAAACAAACCGTTTAGAAAAACCTCATCCAAGCCTCGCAATCTTGTGAAGTCGAAGTTGGATACTTGTATTATTTCTGGGTGAAAGAAGCAAGGGGATAAAAGTGATTTGGAGCAGAAATCTATGTGATCAAGGAGCTCAAGTCATCAACATCCATCTCTCCCTAATTTGTAGAAGTTTCTGTGTGATTCTTTGAGAACCATCTTAGTAGATTGCCTCCAAGTGTTCGAGGAGAAGAAGGACATAGTTGGGATTACACCACCCAACGAACCTTACAAATATCGTGCTCTTTACTTTACAGTCATTCTTCATATTATTATATCTTTGTATAACACTGTTAAGTAAAACTCAAGAGAACAGTAAGCAACTAAAACATTTTCTTGTGACGCTAAAGCTTTCAAAAGAGAAGATTCTAAAATTATTCCGTTGTGCTAACACTGATTAAAGAACTGAACGCTTAAACCTATTTGGTTAAAGTATTCAAATCTTAAAGTCTAAGTTAACTTTCTAAAACAGTCTTCATCAGACGCTTAACCTAAGCGTCTATATTTAAAGTAAACGCTTAGTCAAGCGTCTATATTTCAAGCGTCCAAAACATTTTAATATGAATCTTTTTGAGGTCGAAAAAGATTTCAGGGTCTATTCAACCCCCTCTCCCTTCTAGACCCTTTCGTATGCCACTTGAGACCAACAATGCGTGAGCCTTTGACCTGAGTAATCAAGTTGAAGATGTGCTTGTGACATCAAGTTTTTCATTAGAGTAGTTAGATCCAATTCACCCGTTGGTGGGGTCGACCTCGAAGTACGGTTTGATGGGCAAGTAGCAGTCTTAACTGGTTAGAAAAATGGAATTCAGTGTCTCAAAAGTAAACGAGAAGTATCCTATGCGATCATGGGTAAA
The DNA here is from genome assembly GCA_019426215.1 of Buddleja alternifolia. NCBI lineage: Eukaryota > Viridiplantae > Streptophyta > Magnoliopsida > Lamiales > Scrophulariaceae > Buddleja > Buddleja alternifolia. The sequence goes on from CM033406.1 coordinate 2,957,560, forward strand.
TGAGATTAAAGTCTCTGGCCAAAGCTCATGAACTAACTCGTGTTTGACACGGAGGGTAGTTTTGTAATCTCATGTTACTATGATTCTTAGCATATCATCGAGTCCTATGAGTTTGACATATTCCATGATTCTCACTTGATCGGGATACGTCAGTGAAGGACTTATACTCATACAGTATTCATAATCTAGAGGTTCGTAATGACATAGTCATTTCGTACTCGGTTGGGCTACGATGTGGGGCCACGGTGCTGGCTAGGTGTCACCCACATACTTTAGCATCCTCCCATTATCAATCGAGATGAACCTAGAGAGTCGCGCTATAGGAATAGACAGGGAAATCGATTGTTGTATTTGGAGGGCGTTTTGGTAATTTGTCCTTTGGAAGGACGAATTAATTAAATGGGCGAATTAATTGGATTAAACATAGATATTAAATTAATTATGTTGACTGGGTCAACTATGATATTAATTAATTATTCAGTTAATTAATTAATTAGAATATTAATTTAATATGTATATTTAATTGGATTAAATATTTGAGGATTAAATTAATTGGGCTAAGATGAATAAGTCAATGTAGCCCAAGAAAAGTCCAATTGGGCCTTTAAGGGCGTGTGTTTTGGTGGGCTTGGTTGGAGGCTTTATTTAATCCTCCAACACAAGCTAGAAAACATAACAGTTCGAAATTCACAATACTGAAATCCTCCACCAGAAATACAACGCAGAGAAATGAAATTCTCATCCTCTCTCTCTCTCTCATCTAGCCGCCCCTGGAGAAAAAAGATGGAGATTTTCAGAGTTAATTTTGATGCGTGATTATCTAGAGACGGGACACGTGGACCGTTGATTGCAGATTTGAAGATTCGCGGGGATTGATTGAATACGCGAAAAGGTAAGTTTTCGCTTTCGTCCATTTTTAATTAAAATCAACGAACAACGAATTGATCTTGGCTGTGGGAATTCGGATATGAATTTAAATTTTCGCTGTGCATGATACCAGGATTCCCAACAATAAACCTTTTATTCTTATATCCCAGTCAAGTGAGAGTCATGATTTACTCAAACTCATAGGACTTGACCATATGCTTAACTCATAATGAATCGAGGTCACTGAATATACTCTTATGTCCAACATGAGTATCTCTAATGCTTTGGTCAAAGTCTTTGACCTCACCCATTCATGACGACATAGTATATTTAGCTCATTCACTATGAGAGAATAAATTCCATTTTACTAATCAGTTAAGATTGCTACTTGCCCATCAAGCCACACTTCGAGGTTGACCCCACCAACTGGTGATTTGGATCTAACTACTCTAATGACAGACTTGATGTCACAAGCACATCTTCAACGTGATAACTCAGGTCTAAGGTTCACGCGTACCTATCACAACTTATTAGTTTTATCATTGACTGTCATTGAGTGAAAACCCATGTGATATAACTGATGCGAGTCGTGTTCGAACTCATCAGTCTGACTTTTGTGTCTATGACATAAGTTCCTACTATCATATTCATAATGTTCGACTGGCACTTTCCCGTCAAAACTTATATCATACAAGTCTCTATATAGTAATGATGTTCAACTAATACTCTCTTCCACTTGCGAACCAATTTAGATACTAAGGATCAAACACCTCTAATGCCATTTTCCCTAACCCATAAGGAGTAGAAGGTTCGCCTTATTATCAATGACTATACGTTGTTTATGAAACCTTACAAATGCCTACAAGAAACAACATGAAGTGCCTTTCATTAATATCAGAATGTTTAGTTACAATTGAATGCTCTATAATTCTATCCTCTATGACATTTGAAAGCATAACACTAACAATCTCTCACTTGCACTCAATGCCATTTGCTATGGTATTTTATACCTATATTTTCAAGATGTCTTTCTAGCACCGCCAGTGACAATGTCTTAGTTAATGGGTCAGCGACATTGTCTGTTGAGGCTATTTTCTGAATAGATATTTCTCCTCTGGTAACGATCTCTCTTATGATGTGATATCTTCTCTCTATGTGTTTGGACTTGTTGTGAGACCCTGGTTCCTTTTTCTGTGCTATTGCTCTAGTGCTGTCACAATAAAGGGGCAACAAAAGCTCCACGCTTCGAACCACTTGAAGTTCTCCAAGAAACCTCCTTAGCCAAACAACTTCTTTAGGCAGCTACATATTTAGCCTCGGTGGTGGAATCCGCGGTTGTGCTTTGCTTGGAACTTTTCCAAGTCACCGCCTCACCGTTGAGGGTGAATATGAACCCCGAGGTGGATTTTTGGTCATTGACATCTAATTGGAAATTTAAGTCGGTGTAACCATCCACTCTTAAGTCACCACACCCATAGATGAGAATCATATCCTTAGTTCTCTTCAGATACTTTTGGATATTTTTCAGAGCTATCTAATGTTCCTTGCCTGGGTTTGCTTGAAATCAACTAACAACACTTACTGCATAAGCAATGTCACATCGAGTACATAGCATTGCGTACATCAGGATACCCATTACAGATGCATAGGCTACAGTGCTCATCTCCTTTCTATCTTCCTTACTTTGCGGACACATAGTTTTTTAAAGATGCACCCCGTGCCTCATTGGCAGGAAACCTTTCTTAGAATCCTCCATCCTAAATCTCTTCAGGACCTTTTCTAAGTAAAGGGCTTGAGAGAGCCCTGTCATTCTATTTGTTTGATCTCTATAGATTCAAATCCCTAGAATGTAAGTAGCTTCTCTCAAGTCTTTTATGGAGAAAGTACTGGAAAGCCCTATAAGCAATATGTCATCTGCGTATAACACAAGGAATGATATCTTGCTCCCACTAACCTTCTTATAAACACATACTCATCTTCGTTTTTGATGAAGTCAAATCCTTTGGCTGTCTCATCAAATCGTAGATTCCAGCTACAAGATGCGTGCTTAAGTCCATAAATGTATTTTTCTAGCTTGCACATCTTATGGATACCATCCTCGGATACAAAACCTTTGGACTGTTCCATATAGATATCCTCTTCCAGGAATCTATTCAGAAAAGCAGTTTTGACATCCATCTGCCATATCTCATAGTCAAGTGGAGTTGCTATTGCAAGTAGAATTCTTATAGACTTGATCATAGCTACTGGCAAAAAGGTTTCTTAGTAGTCAATTCCTTCCTTTTGACTATACCCTTTTGCCACTAGCCTAACTTCATATGTGTCAACCTTGCCATTAACACCAATCTTTCTCTTATAAATCCATTTACACCCAATTGGTATAATACCATCAGGCCGATCTACAAGTGTCCAGACTTGGTTTGAATGCATCGAGTCTATTTTTGTTTGCATAGTTTCACACCATCTTGCAGCATCACATCCACTATCGCTTGATCATATGTGGAGGGATCATCTCCATGACGCTCCTTTAATAAAGAATAGATGCCCAGCTCCCTCTACAGGAGATATCCATACCTCTCAGGCAATTGAGGTACCCTATTTGATCTTTGCGATTGTGGTTACGTTATAGAAGGTTCGGTTCTTACTTCCTGTGTAAATGTATCCAATGGAGTTTCATTTTGTTCTTCAAGAACAATGTTTCTACGCGCTCCACCTTCTTGAATGAACTCATCTTTAAGAAAGTGGGCTTGAAAAGCTACGATGATCCTTTGATCATCATGCAGGTAAACGAGGTATCCCATGGAATCCTCAGGATAACCAACAAAATGCCTTTTTAAGGATCTAGCCTCCAACTTGTCTACTTTAGTCTTTTTGACATAAGCAGAACATCCCCAAATCTTATTGTGATTAAGACTTGGTTTCCTATTTCTCCATATTTCATATGGGGTCTTAGGAACGGACTTGGACAGACATCTATTTAAGATATGTACAGCTGTAAGGAGTATGTGACCCCACAGTGAAATGGGTAAGTTAGTGTAGCTGAGCATGGAGCGAACCATGTCCAACAAAGTTCGATTCCTTCGCTCGGCTACTCCATTCAACTGCGGTTTCGCTGGAGGTGTGAGTTGTAATATTATACCATTCTCTCTAAGGTATTCATCAAACTCCGCATTCATATATTCTCCTCCTCGGTCAGATCGAAGAGACTTTATATGTTGCGTAGTTTGATTTTCCACTAAAACCTTGAATTCTTTGAATCTGTCAATGGATTCAGACTTATGCTTCATCAAGTACACTAGAATATATCTTGAATGGTCATCTGTGAATGTGATGAAGTAAAGGAAACCTCCACGAGCCATTTCTCCAAATGGTCTACAAACATTAGTATGCACTAAACCTAAGATTTGTGAGGCACTTTCAGAAGTCCCATGTGAAAGGGGATCTAGCCATTTTGCCCTTGAGACAAGATTCACGAGTAGGATAGGGATCCAATCCCAATGGACCTATTAGTCCATCTTTCTCCATTTTATGAATTTTGTGCTCGCCGGCATGGCCTAGTCTAAGATGACAAATTAATATTTGGTTAACTCCTTGCCTACCACGTTTCCTTTGTATAGTATTTACAGCACACTCATTCTGGACATTAAGGTAATACAAACCATTCGCTAAAGAAGCAAAGCCTACTAATTTATTACCATAATAAATGTTGCAGTGTTCGTCAATAAAACGGAAAGTATAACCATGCTTAACTAAAAAGGGAATTGAAATAATGTTACTAAGCCCATTGGGCAAAACCAAAATATTATTTAGAAATAGTAAATGTCCAAAATTTAAAAGCAATGAGGTAGATCCAATTCCAGTAGTCGCGATGCTTTGCCCGCTACCTACTCTTATCTCTCTTATCTTCACCTCATCATGGCCCAGCTTCCTACTTTGTTCCAGATTCTGATTCACACAACATACGTGAATATTGGCTCCTGAATCAAGAATCCAAGAAGTGGAATATATGGTAATAGAACAATTAGTTTCAAAAACATAAAGTTCCTTACGTTTCGCTCCTTTGTTCATATTTGGATAGTCTCTTCTCCAGTGGCCTAGCTCACCACAGCATAAGCACTTGTCTTCATATCTTTCCCTCTTATTCCTCCCTCCCTGCACTTTGTTACGAGTTCCCTTGGATGCTCCCATTCGCTAATTGTTGTTATTATCCCTTTGTTCATCCAATGAATTAGGAACAGTGACATCAAATAGATTATTGCACTTATCTGCCCTTATTTGATTCTGAGCAACCTTGAGTTTATCCAGTAGCCCAGCTAATGAACCCTCAATGTCATTCATGTCAAAGTTTATGACAAAATAATAGAATGAATCATGGAGTGACTGTAAGATGAGGTCAACTTAGAGATGTAGATCCATATAAAAATTCAAAGATTTAAGTTTCCCTATCATGGTCATCATTTTGAAAACATGTTCTCCTACATCCTCACCTTCATCCATCTTAGTTCGGAAGAGATCTCTTGATATAAAATATCTGGCGGTCTTACCGCGTTCTCCAAATAACTCATCCAAGTGAAGGATAATATCTCTTGCATCATCCATCTTATCATGGGATCTTTTCAACTCAATGCAAATGGAGCTTAAGATGTACGCTCTTGCTCTATAGTTGTCATAACACCAATCCCAATGAGCCAGGCGAACTTCATCACCTTCATCTCTTCCAGGAATGGAAGGACGACCAGCTTCCAATACATAATCTATGGATTCACTACTAAGGACCATCCTTAATTTTGTGAGCCATTCTATGTAATTTGGTGCAGTAAGAATGGTATTCTCCATCAATTTTGATAGTGGTTTTGGAGACATTTTTGATTGAGAGAGATAAAACAATAAATTACTGCAGAAAATAAACCAGACTTGATTAGATGATTGTAACTAAAACTATAATCAAGTAAAATCAAGGACTTCAATTTATGACTGTGCTCCCACTACATTTTTCGAAATTCACACTCCCACTGTGAAAATCAGAAGTGATCGTTATTTATTACTTCGTAGTGGAGATTGATTTCTTTAATCAATATAGTGGATGGCAACCGTTTAACGATATTTGGTCCACTATTTAATTAAAGTGATGTCTAACATCAATCTATCCAATAGACGATCCAATCTTCTTTTCCCATAATCCATCAAAACTGCAACCCTTTAACGATATATAGGTTTGTGGACTATCTAAGTTCATTCCCACTAACACCTTTTAATTTAACATTTGAATTTCACCTTGTAACCCTTTAACGATATTTGGGGTGAAATATATCTCGATTAAGGCATCTAATGCACTTCAATGAAATTTTAGAATTGGGTCTTAATACATGACCCCCACTTACTAGGAAGATGTCATATATTAGATTCAATTCTTAATCTCATTAAGCTTAGTGGAGGGAAAAGATGCCTAGCGCCCCTTTCTAACTTAGTATTATTTTTGATTTGGGATAATTTATGTTCTAAACATTGATTTATGTCTTACTTTGCACATTATCAAATTTTTATAACGCAGGATAGGATAATACATGCAACATACATCGAATGAAACATGCATCAAAAGCTATTAAAACATCACATATATTCATGGGCTTTTTCTAAGGGCCCAAGCCAATGGGCCATCAAAAGAAAAGAAAAACTAGACTATTCTTCTTGGGCTCCAAGCTCCTTTCCTTTTTGGATCGACTCCTTCTTCAAGGCCTAGTCTAATTCTATCTATTACATAAGAATTACAACATCCTATACAAAATTCTAAGAATAAAATAATGGGCTCAAATCCGGCCCTTACAACCCATAAAAAGAAATACATCCAAATAATGAAACCTAAGCCCATGAATAATGTCACCATCATATAATACATGCTCGCGATAAATAAAGCAATTATGTTGGTGATTAAGATAACAATTAATTAGTCCAACTAATTAATTTTCTCATAAAATTCCAAATTTTATTCATATTATAATAAAAAGCCTTCTAGAGAGAATTTATTATTTAAATAAATTAATTAATTAAAATCCTCCAAGAATAATTAATTAATCTTTTATTCAAATAAGTAATATTCAATAAAAACTAATAAGGCTCGATTTCATCAAACTTAAATTACCAACCCATTGGCCCATTTAAATTTAACGAGTTTAGTCCAAAACTAATTTATTGAATGTCTTATCTTTTAATTAAACCAATTTGGGCTTATTTAATTAAAACCCCGGTCATCACCCTTTTGACCCATCCGAAAAATTAAAATAGCCCAAAGCCCGTTTATTAAAAAATTAGACCCATTTTACATACAACCCGACCCACCCGACCTAGATCGTAACCCAGGCCCCCATGGGCTAGGCCGTGCGCACGGGTGTGTCGCTGTGCGCCCAATGCAAGGCTCACCCCCGTGTACTAGGCTCGCTGTATGTGCCTCCTGCGCGTACGTCGGCTGGCCGAATGTGCGCACAGGAGGTGCACACCGTGCGCCTGGGTTGTGCGCACGTTGGGTGGCCTTTGGCTACCCGCTGTGCATGGTGTATAGCCTGTCTGCGCACAGTGTGGGCAGACAGCGCACGTCGTGCGCCTCGTGCACGTTTCGGGGTTTTTCAACCCCATTTTTCTCACATGATTTGATTATTTGATTCATCATATTATCATGCAATAATATACAAGAAAAAACGCAGGAAAATCATGGGTCTAAATCATAAATACATCATCATATTCATCATGCTTCAAAAACATGAAAAACACATAAAATCACGTATTTGACTAAATACGGAAATCAGAGATTAACTCTGATACCACTGTTGGGTTTTTATATATAAAATGCAGTGGAAAAATCTAAATCTTATGGCGGTTCATCTCCGATTTCATATATTCAAATCATGTTTAAGAACGTGTACCTTTCTTCATATTATTGAAACTTTTGTACCGGTTTTTTATCCCTTTTCCAAGCAGCGAAATAGCCACTGCCTCTAAATCACCACGCTAGAATTGAGAGCGAAAAATCCTTCTTTTCCTTCTCTTATGGACGACTAGAGAGAGAGAGAAGTGGAATTTTTTTGACTTGGAGAGAAAAACAATTATGAAGCTAGGGTTAATTATTTTCACCAAGTAGTATTTATACTACACAAGGAAATAATTAAACCTAAGCAACTAAGGCCTTAGGCGTCCTTGGTCGACGCCCACTTGGGCGTTTTAAGCCCTCGGGCTTTAGACTATGTAATTAGTTTTAATTTAATTAATTATTTAATTAATATTATTTATCCAATAAACTAATTAATCCAAGTTAATTCTATAATTAATTTCATAAAGAAATTAATTAATAAATTAACTTAATTAATTAATATGATCATCTAATGATTTAAAATAATTAATTAATGCGATATCAAATACCGAAAAATCTCTCAAGTCTCATTCCATAATTTTTCCTTTGCAATTCCTTTAAGGGCGACCCTTTAGGTTCATCCGAAAAGGCAATTAGGAGGAAGCCACAAGGATGTGGGTAACACCTAGCCAGTCTCGTGGCCCACACCCAATTGAGAATGAATGAGTAGAATCATTACAAACCTTTCACGCTGTGAATACCGTACGAGTATAAAGCCTTTATTTTTATATTCTAGTCAAGTGAGAGTCATGGTTTAGTCAAACTCATAGGACTTGACCATATGCTTAGCTCATATTGAATCGAGGTCACTGAGTATACTCTTAGGTCCAACATGAGTATCTCTAATGCTTTGGCCAAAGTCTTTGACCTTACCCATTCATGATGACATAGGATATTTAGCTCATTCACTTGTGAGAGAATAAATTCCATTTTGCTAATCAGTTAAGATTGCTACTTGCCCATCAAACCGCACTTCTAGGTCAATTCCACCAACGGGTAAATTGGATCTAACTACTCTAATGACAGACTTGATGTCACAAGCACATCTTCAACATGATTACTCAGGTCTAAGGTTCACGTGTACCTATCACAACTTATCAGTTTTGTCATTGACTGTCATTGAGTGAAAACCCACGTGACATAACTGATGCGAGCTGTTGACACGCTAAAAGCTAACGTGCTATGATAGCAAGTGCACTAGACGTATATAGTAATAAGTGGACAAAAAGTCCGGGTTGTCGAACCACGGAAACTTGAATTTTAGTTTATGATTAATGAAAATGGACAAAAGTAGATTGCAATAAAACGAGTAAGCTAGTGACGAACCAAAAAGAAACGAACTATAGATTAAATCTCACGTATGATAAAATGACTAAGGCACATGCTACAACCGAATCTACTCGTCAATATAGATGAGCTACTCTTCGAATTATTAAACTCCTATTGCTTTGGTGGAAATTCCTTAGATAATTATTACCCGATGTCTCGGCACATAATAATCCTATGATTAATTGATGGTTCTCTAAATATGTCTATCCGAGAATCTAATCAATAACCACGCATTAACGTTCTAGAGTTTCCCCGGATAAATCCGGCTAACCGCACCCGGAAATCTTTACCTATTTCTAGGAGCAATTTCACATTAGTTTCGGATGATGTGTTGATTCATTTGAACCCTAATCTATCTTCTCTCGAATGACTAGACTAGGCAAGATAGCAAGCATATGGTGATCAAGCACATGATTGTAATAAAAGCTCAAAATCAACACACAAAGCAATATGAGAATTAATACGAAAATTCACTTCACATATATTGATTCATAAATTGGCTTTCACATGGCCTTAGTTCTACAATATTAGCCTCTCATCAAGGCTTTAAGAAAATCTAATACAAACATATACATACTCATGGAAATAAACATGTAAATGCAAATAATTAAAACTCCCTCAATTGATTGATGATGGATCCTTGCTTTTTGATCTCCAATCCTTAACTCCTCTCTCTTTGTTCCCCTCCAAAAGTGATGAAGAATGGTGATGAATGATGATGAGTGAAAAGTGATGGCCAAAATGTCTCTCTCTCTCCCCTCCTCCAAGATGTCCTCCGTCAAGTGTGCTAAAAAATGCCTTAAGAAGACCACAACAAATCAGCTCCTAGTGTGTGTCTCCCCTAGTGTGTCCTCCACTACTTTTAAAGTGAGTAGTATAAAATTCCATAAAGTAGATCTACTAAGAAACATACTTATGACATCCCTCCCATACATGTGATGACCTCTTGGCTTTAAATGTTCCATTCCCCCATCAAATGATGATCTTTTGGCTGAAAAGAATCAAAATTCGGGTGTGGACACGCCTAGGCGTGGCATTACGGCGCTTGGGCGCGGGATTCAGAATGCTGAAATTAAATGCAATGTATCCTGCGCAGTAATCGTATTTCATTCATAACTTTCTCCACGAAACTCCGATTTGGATGATTCAAGTCCTAATTTGAAGCTAACACATAGTTCTACAACATTGTAGAAGGGAACTTCATCCAATTCGGCCTCTAAACATACGGAAATAGCGCTCGAACGTGGAAAGTGGTGTAGATACGGCGCCCGGGCGTGGGCAAGATGGCGCCTAGGCGTGGTAAGCAGAATGTTGACGTTATTTCCATCTTGTCCGGCGCCTGGGCGTGGGTTTTTAGGCGCTTGGGCATAGGGGTGCGTAGCAATTTGGCCTAAACTTGTTTTATACGTCATTTTTCATCCCGTTCTTTGATTGTATCCATTTAAGACCTGAAATCACTTAATGCACGAATTAAACGCACATGTGGCAAGAATCAAGCGATAAATGAACCTAAGACATAAACGCAAAGGGGCTTAAAAACACGTAAAAATGCCTCTTATCAACACCCCCACACTTATCAATTGTTCGTCCTCGAGCAATAAGAGTTTTAAGATAAGGAAACATCATCAATCAAAGAGAGAAACAAAAAGAAAACTACCTAACTCACTTTCGTGGAGTAAACGGTTGCATTTAGCGAATGCAACAAGCCTTTGAACCTTTGAGTTACCTCAAAGGACGAGTTATAGTCTCATGAGGGTTTGCAGACGATATACCCACAAAATCGAAAGATTTTCAACCCCGATCACTCAACGTAAATTACAATGATTAATAGCACACAATGGTATGAATTCATCTGTTTAAACTCAAATTACAAATATATACACATCACACATTTGCTCATGTTACGCCTTAATATTGAAAAGATCATCCTAAGGGTGTAGTGTAATAAATCTCAAGTATTATAGTCAAGTGGCATTCTTACCACTTTTCAAGCATTAACCCCATATTTATCAACTTTTGATTATTCACATGGTACGAGAATTGAATACAACTTCATAGCCACTTAAAAATTCATCACTTCATTCCACTTTCGGATTTATCTTATGCACTTTCAACTCGAAACATTAGAGGCTAGACCATGTGCAATGTTTGATCCTCTTAGGCTTTCTATGACACCCGTGTAACGAGCTTTAGGCCAATAACTCCTAAACCAGATGGCTTTAGGGTATCAAATGTGGAGACACTCCTAAGGGCTTAATCGCTCGAGTGTCAAAGGCCACAAAATCAAACTAGGTCATTATTCACTTAACACTTGCATTGGCTTGAGCTTAGCTCAAATTAGCAAAATAGTACAGTATTCTAGGCATGATGCTCTTCGCCCCCAGTATCTATTAAGCCTGACTTTTTCAGTCATACCAATGTTCAACCTCTTTTTATTATTATTAAGCACACGAAGTTAACGTTCTCAACTCATAACACATGTGAAAATTCTAAGTTGATATTTTCGGGATCAAGCCTTTAAGTGTTTCAAAATGATTGCCCACTCAACTCCTCTACCTTCGATTTAGGTGCATATGTGAATCATCTTAAGGTTAATCTAGTCTAGTTAGGATCCCATAAGCAAGGAACGATGTGTATAGCCATTAAAAACCAAATTGATAGAGAAAACATACCATGTATTCAAATTAACCATACTCAATGCCTCAAGTGAAGGGTTGAAATTCTATCTAAAAAAAAATTAAATTGCACACATTTCACATGTAGAGGTACAACACCCCCCAAACTTGGACCGAAATATGTAAAACATGAATCAACATGACTATAATGGATCTAGTATACCCCCCCACACTTATCATGAACATTGTCCCCAATGTTTGAAAAAGAGAAGGGCAAAGTACACGTCACCATAGGGAAGCTGAAAAGCAAACCCGAGTCCATTTAAGGCAATCAAGTCCACGGATGGCAATCACTGTGTCGATCACTACATAGGTAAACAAATGTTAGCCATACAGAGCATCAAACATTGGATAGAATAAAATAAAACAAAACGAGACAAACAAAAATGAGAAACATGCATGGAAAGAAAACATCAAGCATCCAAACATAAAACATAAAATATCCAACAACCCAACAAAAGATATCCAAAAACAAAAAGAAACATGCATGGAAATAAAACAAGATAAGCCTAATCGGTGGTGCCAAAACGGTCAATGTAATCCTCATCCGTTCCGCCGAGATCATCCAAATCAATCAACGGGCTACCCTCATCATTATGAGCCTCATCATCACCTCCTACAGGAACGAGAGCACCTGACTCGTGCAAATCTGCGGGCTGCTGAGGCGGGGGGTGCGGGTAAGGTGGAGGAGTAGAATAATCAAACGGCCCCCGACCGACAAACGCATCATGCTCTACAAGAAGCTGACGGAAATAAGCACAAGTGTCGGACATGACCACCCTCATCTCATCTCGCACTCATCCCTCAATTCATCCTTTAATTGTCTAATGGCGGCGGCATCCATAGGTGGAAACTGTGGGGAGCTAGTAGACCGGGATGAAGACGGGCGAGGCCTCTTGGAAGTAGCTGGTGGTGGAGGAGCCTGGGAGTCGTCATCTACCACGGTGAGATAAGAACCAGGAAGCTCAGTACGCTCCATAGGAAATGTGGGAACCTTAGCTGCCTTGCATAAAGCTGTGATCAGTGACGGGAGAATGATGGGAATCTTCCGAGTGGGACCTTCGCCCTTTTGCTTAGCCAATTCTTTGTTAATCAACGGCCCTAACTCATTCTTCAACTTCCTAAAGTGGTCCGTCAAAACTTGTGGATTACCCGGGCAAAGTCCACAGCTTTCTTGGACATAATAGCATAGATGAGGGTGGCCCGTTCCTTGTTTGCCTCTGATCGATTGGTACTCGGTATTAAATTGAATCGGATGAAGTCGAGCCAGAAAGCAGCCTCGGGTAATAGAGCCCTACGGGGGACATGAGCTTCTCCGGGTACCCATTCCCACCCCTCTCGGCCAATAACCCGCAAAATATCCGACAGGCTAACTCGGAGGCGCCCTGCATTGTAAAGAGTGGTGAACTCGCATGTCTGAGGGGTCGGGGTGCCTATGCTCTCCCTAATCTGTCTCAACTCATAATTGACATGTTTGCCCCGTACCAAAAGGGTAGTCCCCAGCCATCCTCGTGTCTCAATCTCATCATAAACCCCAGAGCTGAAGAATTCCAGGACCCAAGGAAGACGAATGGCCTCGGGCTTTTGACAGAAAAACTGTAAGTGATGGAACTGTATCAATTCGTGCACAGAGGGCTGTCCCCGGGTGGTTAAATAATGCTCCTTAATAAGGGTGCGGGGGGTGCTCAAACTCTGACACATAATTTGGACTTGGGAGTTTTCAAAACGGGTATTATCGGGAGTCTCGGGCTCATTAGAGGAACCCTCACCCACTTTTTTCTTACCCTTGGACGGTCTGTTGGTAGTTCTCGTCATTTGCAACAACAATGATCAACTTCTCAACTACTCAAATCAACCCAAATGCAACCAACCCAACACAACAATCATCAACGCCCAACAACACACCAAAATCAGAGAGCAACCCACAATCTAGCACACAATCCACGGATTTAACCGATTCCTCAATTCTTTAAGCAATAATCCACAGATTTAATCAACAATATAGCATCCAATTTCAACAACAACAACCCACAAATTCAATTTCAACCCACAAATTGATAACAATAGATCATCCAATTCAACAACAACAACCCACAAATTCAATTTCAACCCACAAATTGATAACAATAGATCATCCAATTCAACAACAACAACCCCCAATTTTTTTGATTACAATCCACAAATCCAATAGAAGTCCTCAAATGCAATAACAAAAAAAAATTCAATCCACATCGGACGAAGCCCCAAATAATCCTCAAAATATAATGTAAGGCACCTACTCGTCGTCTATGAATCGGAAATGGAAGAAGGGTAAAGCCAAAACTCACCTTTTTCCCCAAAATTTTCGCACCGAGTTGGATGTGAAAGAGGGGCCACTGTGCAGCGAGTGATGTTGATGGAAAGTGGCGGTGAAACACGGTGGAGATGGCCGGAAATGGTGAGAGTGTCGCCGGAAATCGCTTGGGAGAGGAGTTGTGAAGAGTTTGTGAAGAATTTTGACCGTTTGACCCACAAATTTGTTTAAATCAGAAACGGGCGCCTAGGCGCGCGTGTTTGGGCGCCTAGGCGCGCGACACAGCGTACCTGGATTTTTGACTGGTAATGCCCGCGCCTAGGCGGGCGTTGTTTCGGCGCTTGGGCGCCCCTTTCAGAACCGGGCGCCTAGGCGGGCGTTGTTTCGGCGCTTGGGCGCCCCTTTCAGAACCGGGCGCCTAGGCGGGCGTTGTCTCGGCGCTTGGGCGCCCCGTTCAGAAATATTTTGTAAAGAATTTCATTTCCTGTTTCAAAAGGGAAGAGACAAAACACTTAAAACACAAACTAACAAAGATGTAAGACTAGAAAATAAAGCAACAAACGGGATAATAAGGGAAAAAGAAAAGGAAACGGAAAGAAAACATGGGTTGCCTCCCAAGAAGCGCTAGTTTAGAGTCATTAGCTCGACTGAAAGCGAAGAATCACGAAGGGTCCGCGAGGATGAAGGACTCTTTGTCTCTTGGTCCATCCATCCCTAAGTAAGGTTTTAGACGTTGAGCGTTGACCAAGAAAGTATGTCCTTTATCTGTTGTAAGCTCGACGGCGCCGGATGGATAGACCTGGGAAATCAAAAATGGGCCCGACCATCGAGACTTAAGCTTCCCGGGGAAGAGTCGGAGTCGATAGTTGTATAGCAACACCCGCTCTCCCTTGTGGAATTCCCGGGGGAGAATATGTTTGTCATGCCACATTTTGGTCCGCTTCTTATAGAGTTTCGCGTTCTCATAGGCAAGATGACGCCATTCTTCGAGCTCGTTGAGTTGTAGCAAACGTTGTGTACCTACACTTTGAGAGTCAAAATTTAGAAACTTAATGGTCCAATAAGCATGATGCTCGAGTTCAACGGGCAAGTGACATGTTTTGCCAAAAACAAGACGATACGGGGACATGCCAATTGGGGTTTTATAGGCGGTCCGATAAGCCCAAAGAGCATCATCCAATTTAAGGGACCAATCCTTTCTTGATGCGTTGACAGTTTTTTCTAAAATACGCTTAATCTCCCTATTCGAGACCTCCACTTGGCCACTAGTTTGTGGGTGGTATGGGGTCGAAATTTTATGCTTCACCCCGTACTTGGTCAATAAAAGTTCAAACTGCCTGTTGCAAAGTGGGTGCCCCCGTCACTAATGATGGCTCGGGGAGTTCCAAATCGAGTAAAATATGCTTCTTCAGAAAATGAGTGACAACCCGAGCATCATTAGTAGGCAAGGCCACGGCTTCCACCCATTTGGAGACATAGTCTACCGCAACAAGGATATATTTATTTGAACAAGAACTGGGGAAAGGGCCCATGAAATCCACACCCCATACATCAAACAACTCACACTCTAACATGCTATTTAAGGGCGTTTCATGATGTTTAGAGATGTTCCCCATTCGTTGACAGCGATCACAAGATTTGACATAATGATGTGCATCTTTAACAAGAGTAGGCCAGAAGAAACCTGATTGGAGGATCTTAGCTACCGTTTTGGAAGGCCCAAAATGGCCACCTACCGCCATATCATGACAATGAGATAGGATAGCATGCACGTCCGTTTCGGGTATGCAACGTCGAATTAAGCCATCTGCACAAACTTTGAATAAAAAGGGTTCGTCCCAAAGATATTGCTTTACATCAAATAGAAATTTCTTCTTTTGATGAAAAGTGATATCCGGGGGAAGACGGCCCGTAACAATGTAATTGGCAAAGTTAGCATACCAAGGTGAAATTTTTTCAGAAATAGCAAGGAGGTGTTCATCCGGGAATTCCTCACGAATTGGTATCTCATCTAACGGATCATTCACTAGCTCTAATCGTGAGAGGTGGTCAGCTACTACATTTTTGGTGCCTTTCTTGTCTTTTATCTCTAAATCAAATTTTTGGAGTAACAAAATCCACCTAAGAAGTCTTGGTTTAGCATCTTTCTTGGCAAGCAAATATTTTAAAGCCGAATGATCGGTGTAAACTATCACTTTGTTTAGCACGAGGTAAGAGTGGAATTTATCGAATGCAAAGACTATGGCGAGTAATTTTTTTTCCGTGGTGGCATAATTCAATTGTGCATCGTTAAGAGTTTTACTAGCATAGTAAATGGTTCGAAATACCTTTTCCTTCCTTTGGCCAAGGACCGCTCCAACCGCGGTGTCACTCGCATCACACATCAATTCGAATGGTAAGCTCCAATCGGGGGATGACATGATAGGGGCGGAAACTAAGCGTTCCTTCAAATCAAGAAAGGCCTGCATACAAGAAGAATTGAAATCAAAAGGTGCATCTTTGACAAGCAAATTAGACAACGGTTTCGCAATTTTAGAGAAATTCAAGATGAATCGCCTATAGAAACCAGCATGTCCGAGAAAACTCCTAACAGCTTTTACCGAAGTGGGCGGGGGAAGTTTTTCAATGACCTCAATCTTGGCTTGGTCCACTTCGATCCCTTTTTGAGAGATCTTGTGGCCAAGCACAATCTCCTCCCGGACCATTAAATGGCATTTTTCCCAATTCAAAACAAGGTTGGTTTCTTCACAACGTTTAAGCACAACATTTAGATGAGCAAGACAAATATCAAAAGTTGTTCCGAAAACAGAAAAGTCATCCATAAAAATTTCAAGGAAATCTTCAACCATATCATGAAAAATAGCCATCATGCATCTTTGAAAAGTGGCCGGGGCATTACACAAGCCAAATGGCATCCTTTTATAAGCAAATGTGCCATAAGGACAAGTGAAAGTGGTTTTCTCTTGGTCCTCAGGATCTATGGCAATTTGATTATAGCCGGAGTAACCATCTAGAAAATAATAGAAATCATGCCCGGCTAATCGTTCAAGCATTTGGTCAATAAAGGGGAGGGGGAAATGATCCTTACGTGTGGCATCATTCAACTTACAGTAATCTATACATACACGCCACCCACTAATTATACGAGTTGGGATAAGCTCATTATTCGCATTCTCAATTACCGTTATCCCCCCTTTCTTAGGCACCACTTGGGTAGGGCTCACCCACGCACTATCAGAAATAAGATAGATTATACCTGAGTCGAGCAGTTTAATCAATTCCTTCTTTACTACCTCTTGGATTTGTGGGTTTGATCTCCTTTGGGGTTGGCGTGTAGGCTTGGTGGAGTCCTCCATAAGTATTTTGTGCATACATATCGCTGGACTAATGCCTTTGATGTCCGCAAGTTTCCACCCAAAAGCCCGTTTGTGAGATCTCAACACCGTCATTAATTGCTCTTCTTGTGATCCTGAAAGAGATGAGGAAATGATCAATGGGAGTGTTTCGTCGTCGTTCAAGTACACATATTTAAGGTGAGAGGGGAGGGGTTTGAGTTCGAGAGAGGGGGGTTCTTCAATAGATGGGCGAGGTGATCCTGACAATGATCTATCAACTTTGATGAATCCTCCCGATTGAGAGGAAGATTTGTACTCCAAGCTTAGAACCCTTTCCACTAGATCATCTTTCTCCGAGTCCACTTGCATGGATTTCATAAGATTCTGTTCGAGAGAATTTTCAATTGTATTGTCCTGTAAATACTCAACAATCAAATGGTCAAATGTATCAATTCGATAACACGAGTCATGATCAATAGGATGTTTAAGGACTTTGTAAACATCAAAGGTAACTTTGTCATCGCCCACATTCAAGGTAAGCTTACCATTAGCAATGTCAATTACCGCCTTACCCGTGGCTAGGAATGGTCTCCCTAGGATTAATGGTACCTCCACATCTTCTTCCATGTCGAGTACTACGAAATCAACGGGAAAATAAAACTTGTCGACTTGGACAATAACGTCTTCGATTATCCCCTTAGGCCTCTTGATCGATCGGTCGGCTAGTTGAAGGCTCATTGAGGTCGGCTTGGGATTTCCAAGGCCTAGCTTTTTAAATAGTGAGTATGGAAGAAGATTGATGCTGGCCCCCGAGTCACATAACACCTTCTTGAATGATAGGGATCCAATCGTGCACGGGATTGTGAGGCTCCCGGGATCTTGGAGCTTAGTTGGCAATTTATTGAGCAATACGGTGGAGCATTCTTCCGTGAGGCACACCGTCTCATTCTCTTCCCACTTCTGCTTGTTGGAGAGTATGTCCTTGAAGAACTTCACATAATTCGGCATTTGGAGAATGGCGTCAATAAACGGAATATTAATTCTCACTTCCCGAAGGATTGCCAAAATTCGAAGAAAGCTCGGATCCATCTCCTTTTTCTTCTTTTTGTGAGCATTTGGGAAGGGGAGACGAACTTCGATAGGGGGAGAAAGCGTCGGATTAGACGGATGAAAACCCACTGAAACAGTAGGCGGCGCCTGGGCGCGTATATCGGCGCCTAGGCGCGGATCTGTTGGCGCCTGGGCGTGCATTTCGGGGCGCTCGGGCGCGGGATGCAGAACATATGCATCTGGCAGGTTTGTGGGTGGCGCCTGGGCGCGTATATTGGCGCCTAGGCGCGGATCTGTAGGTGCCTGGGCGTGCATGTCGGGGCACTCGGGCGCGGATGTACTGGCAGTGTCATTCTCCAATTGTTTGCCACTTCTCAAGGCTATGGCATTGCATTGGGCCTTCGGGTTCTTTTCCGTGTCGCTTGGGAGAGTCCCCGGAGCTCTACCGTTAACCGCATTAGAACGTTGCCCTACTTGTGTTCGCAAATCCTTCATCTCCATACACATATCCTTTATCATACCCCGAAGTTCGTTGAAAGATGTATCGGACTTTTTCATGTGAGCATCTAGTTTCTCATCGATTGTGGGAGGTCGCATTTGCACTTGACCTTGACCTTGTCCATTGAAATTGCCTTGCCTCGGGGGTGGGTTATTGAAGGGTGGCCGTGGAGCTTGATAGATCCCCGGTTGTGCGTTCTGTGCGGGGTTGGGCCTTTTTGGAAAATTCTCCGGTATATGAAAGTTCACCCGAGGTTGATTTTGATTCCCTACATAATTAAGATTGCCAACCTCCGGTTCCAAGACTACTACTTCCTCTACTACTTCCTCAATACAAGCAACCTTTTTAGAGGATGAGGCCTCTTCATCGTCGGGGTAAAGCTCGTCTTCTCGGGCCAACTGTTCGACTTTGTCCCATACACTTTGACAGTCTAACCCAAGGAGATCTCCTCCCGCACCCGCGTTTAGTCTATGCCGAATACGTGAGCTAACCCCATCATAGAAATGGAGTACTTGTTCATTCAACCCAAAATTATGATCGGGACATTTACGGAGCATGCCCTTATATCTAGCCCAAGCCTCGGCTAAAGATTCATTGCTCCTTTGCCTAAACCCTTTTATATTACTCCGTAGCTCATTGATTTTTGAGGGTGGAAAGAATTTATTTAAAAAGGCATCGACCAACTCACTCCATGTTGTAATAGATTGTGGAGGTAAGGATTTGTACCATGTTGTCGCCCTATCCTTCAATGAGAAATGGAAGACTCTTAGACGAATCGCATCAAGATCTCGTGGGTGATATTGAATGGTCACAAGAGCCTCATCTATGGTTTCCAAATGAGCGTGTGGTGATTCGTGCGGTTCTCCATAGAAAGGATCTCCTTGCACCATATTAAAAATGTGAGCCGGAATGTGGTAGTTTGGTGTGAAGAAATTAGGCACGACTACGGGCCCCGGAATGGTATGGACCCTAGGTGGTAAGCTACCCCGAACCGACGGGAGTTGTGGAGGAGGTACCACTTGCATGGTTTGTAGAACACCTTGTAACCACTCCCTAGTTTCCGGTGAGTTCATGTCCGGGAAATTTCCATTCGGGTTTTGGTTGAGATTATTGGCCATTTCTCTTGCTCGCCTACTAGTCCGAAGAACTCGTTCAATTTCGGGCTCCAACTCGTATAGAGGCTTGTTTGAGGAGCGGGTCATGCACCTCAAGAACCTAACAATTAAATACAAGAACAAAATTAGACTAAACACGAAAATAAAAGAAAATCAAGAAATAAACGAAAACTAAGAATTATGAAAAATGTAAACAAAAATAAAAAAAACTAAAATGAACAAGTCCCCGGCAACGGCGCCAAAAACTTGACACGCTAAAAGCTAACGTGCTATGATAGCAAGTGCACTAGACGTATATAGTAATAAGTGGACAAAAAGTCCGGGTTGTCGAACCACGGAAACTTGAATTTTAGTTTATGATTAATGAAAATGGACAAAAGTAGATTGCAATAAAACGAGTAAGCTAGTGACGAACCAAAAAGAAACGAACTATAGATTAAATCTCACGTATGATAAAATGACTAAGGCACATGCTACAACCGAATCTACTCGTCAATATAGATGAGCTACTCTTCGAATTATTAAACTCCTATTGCTTTGGTGGAAATTCCTTAGATAATTATTACCCGATGTCTCGGCACATAATAATCCTATGATTAATTGATGGTTCTCTAAATATGTCTATCCGAGAATCTAATCAATAACCACACATTAACGTTCTAGAGTTTCCCCGGATAAATCCGGCTAACCGCACCCGGAAATCTTTACCTATTTCTAGGAGCAATTTCACATTAGTTTCGGATGATGTGTTGATTCATTTATACCCTATTCTATCTTCTCTCGAATGACTAGACTAGGCAAGATAGCAAGCATATGGTGATCAAGCACATGATTGTAATAAAAGCTCAAAATCAACACACAAAGCAATATGAGAATTAATACGAAAATTCACTTCACATATATTGATTCATAAATTGGCTTTCACATGGCCTTAGTTCTACAATATTAGCCTCTCATCAAGGTTTTAAGAAAATCTAATACAAACATATACATACTCATGGAAATAAACATGTAAATGCAAATAATTAAAACTCCCTCAATTGATTGATGATGGATCCTTGCTTTTTGATCTTCAATCCTTAACTCCTCTCTCTTTGTTCCCCTCCAAAAGTGATGAAGAATGGTGATGAATGATGATGAGTGAAAAGTGATGGCCAAAATGTCTCTCTCTCTCCCCTCCTCCAAGATGTCCTCCGTCAAGTGTGCTCAAAAATGCCTTAAGAAGACCACAACAAATCAGCTCCTAGTGTGTGTCTCCCCTAGTGTGTCCTCCACTACTTTTAAAGTGAGTAGTATAAAATTCCATAAAGTAGATCTACTAAGAAACATACTTATGACATCCCTCCCATACATGTGATGACCTCTTGGCTTTAAATGTTCCATTCCCCCATCAAATGATGATCTTTTGTCTGAAAAGAATCAAAATTCGGGTGTGGACACGCCTAGGCGTGGCATTACGGCGCTTGGGCGCGGGATTCAGAATGCTGAAATTAAATGCAATGTATCCTGCGCAGCAATCGTATTTCATTCATAACTTTCTCCACGAAACTCCGATTTGGATGATTCAAGTCCTAATTTGAAGCTAACACATAGTTCTACAACATTGTAGAAGGGAACTTCATCCAATTCGGCCTCTAAACATACGGAAATAGCGCTCGAACGTGGAAAGTGGTGTAGATACGGCGCCCGGGCGTGGGCAAGATGGCGCCTAGGCGTGGTAAGCAGAATGTTGACGTTATTTCCATCTTGTCCGGCGCCTGGGCGTGGGTTTTTAGGCGCTTGGGCATAGGGGTGCGTAGCAATTTGGCCTAAACTTGTTTTATACGTCATTTTTCATCCCGTTCTTTGATTGTATCCATTTAAGACCTGAAATCACTTAATGCACGAATTAAACGCACATGTGGCAAGAATCAAGCGATAAATGAACCTAAGACATAAACGCAAAGGGGCTTAAAAACACGTAAAAATGCCTCTTATCAGCTGTATTCAAACTCATCAGTCTGACTGATATGTCTATGACATAAGTTCCCACTAACATACTCATAGTGTTTGACTGGCACTTCCCTGTAAAAACTTATATCATACAAGTCTCTATCTAGTAATGATGTCCAATTAATACTCTCTTTGACTTGTGAACCAATTTAGATACTAAGGATCAAACACATGTAGTGCCATTCTCCCTAACCCATAGGGAGTAGAAGGTTCGCCTTATTATCAAGGACTATACGTTGTTTATGAAACCTTACAAATGCCTATAAGAAATAACTTGAAATGCTTTTCATTAACATAAGAATGTTTGGTTACAATTCAATGCCCTATAATTCTATCCTCTATGGCTTTTGAGGGCATAATACTAACACCCAAAACTTCCTTGGATCTTTCAAAATGTCCGGTGAAAGATGACCTAGTCATTTTATCTTTTAGATAGGATTCACTTGTTGGGTATGGATCAGATCCAAGAACGCCGATAACCCTTGTTTCTCCGACTCGTGAACCTTGAATTCACCGGCATGTCCAAGTCTAAGATGCCACATAAGTCTTTGGTTAGTACCATTCATACTATGCTTCTTAGTCATAGTGTTAACTATGCAATGGTTTTGAACATTAATATAATACAATCCATTAACTAAAGATGCTAAGCCAACATTTTTATTCTAAAATAAATATCACAGTCGTGTCATTAAAAGTAAACAAGTATCCTTTCTTGACCAATACAGGAATAGAAAAAATGTTCTTAAGCCCATTGAGCAAAACGAGGCAATTATCTTAAGTAATAGAATGTTCAGACATTAATGTAATAGAAGTGCTTTCAACGTGTGTAGCCTCGACACTGCGCCCACTTCCCACATTGATCATCACTTCTCTTTCTCCCAACTTCCTACTTGTTTCTAAATCCTGGTTCAAAACACAGATGTGAGCACTAGCTCCTGAATCTAGAATCCATAAAGTAGAGAACATAGTTGTACAACAATTAGTTTCTAAAACGAAAAGTACTATACCTGTTTTTCAGCTTTCATCTTAGGACAATCCCACTTTAGTGCCTTGGCTCCTTGCAATGGAGGCAGACGTCCATTTTTTTGGGGTCCTACCCTTGAATTTCTTGACCTTTTTGGCTTTATCGTTGCTCATTGATTTGGAGACTCCTAGCTGCTTCCTACCTCTTTTATTTTTCTGATTTCTCTTAGAATCAGTAGAAATGACTAGAGCAAGTTCTTTCATTTTCGGCTCCAATTGAGACTGAGCATTGATCAGCTTATTCATTAGCTTAGCTACTATGCACTCAATGTCATTCATGTTGAAATTCACAATGAATTGTGAAAATGATTTTGGGAGCAACTGGAGAATGAGATCGGTTTGAAGGTGAAAGTCCAGGGTAAAATCAAAGGCTTCAGGTCTCTCAATCATAGAGATTATTAGGAGGAGGTGATCCCCAACCTTCTTTCCTTCTTTCATTCTAGCTCCAAAAAGTTCTTTCGATATATCATACAGAGCAGTCTGACTGTGTTCTCCATATAGTTCCCTCATGTGTAGCAAGATCTCCCTAGACTTCTTAATCTTCTCATGAGAACGTTGGAGATCATTACTCATCAAACCCTGTATGTAACCTCTAGCTTTAACATCATCCTTAACCCATGTTTCATAGGCAAGTCGATCCTCAAAGTTGTTAGTATCTGGTACTGGAGGCATCTCATCATCGAGTACATATTCTAAACCCTCGAGACTAAGGAATATCCTTAGATTTCTTTGTCAGTCAATGAAATTATGTCCAGTGACGACATTTTTCTCAAGCAGAATTGTGAGTGGGTTACCCATTATAGAGAGTAATTATCAAACTGCAGAAAATATCACGATTATTCAATTAGATGCTTAATATTGTTTAAAACAAGTAATTGTAAAATACTTGTACAATTACTTGTCTCCCACTATTTTTCTCAAGTGTTGTACTCCCGCTACAATAATCAGAAACTTTGTTGGATTGGTTTTATAGTGGGTGATTGAGGTCCTCAATGTCTAGATGGGTTGCAACCTTTTTCAATATATGGCCCGTCTAGAAATTGAGGTGGTGCCTAGCACCAGTTAAACTATAAATGGTTCAATCCCTTTGTTTCATGAATCACTTAACCACAACCTTTTTCGATATGTAGGTGGTGATTCATGTAAATCCATTCCCACCAACTCTCATCAGTCTAACATTTTAGTCTTGCCTTGCAACCTTTTTCGATATATGGAGCAAAATTCGTTTCGACTAAAGGCATCTAATGCACTAAAGAAGATGAATCATATTATCTTTATATATGACCCCCTAATACCGGGACGGTGCCATATACAATATGCAGCCATCTCGTTCTGAAGTTTGATGGAGAGCCAGGATATCAAATACCTTTTACTTACTTAGTATTATTTGATATAGGGAGATTTAATAACTTGATAGTTATTATATTTTGGGTCTCACTTTACACATTAATTTATCAAGCACTATTTATGGAAATGCATAAGAAAAAAGCCTAGCAATTTCTAACAACACACATGTATGGGCTTTCATCTAGATTGTCTTGAGCCAACGAGTCAAATGGGGAGGGGTTCTAATCTATTACAAAAGAGATCCTTGACTCCACTCCAAGTTTGCCACCATCTTCTGTCTTCATTGGACCTATCTAATATTTTTATTACAGTGGTACATGCCTATACAATTGATCTAAATAAAAATAAAGATACAAATCGGGGGGACTCAATCTCCAGCCCAATACAACCCAGATAATAAAAAGAAACTAACTCTAAGCCCATACGAGGTGTCACAATAACATAATGATAAAAGGAGCACATAATCGAATTAAACACATATGTTATTATTATTAAATCGTATTTAATGTTAAATTAAATCCAATTTAATTAATATTAAAAAATAAATCCAATTTTTTTTTTAATTATAATGTCAATGGGCCAAGCCCACACATTTACTTTAATCCAATTAAAGCGGACTTTATCAAATAGAGCCCAACATGGGTGAAATAATTTAAATGAGAAATTAAACTCTAATTCCAAATTAATTTGGGTCAACCCTATTTCAGTTAATCCATAAAATAAAGCAAGCCCAACAAGCTGGTCATTTAAATCCAATTTAAGTACCAACGATTAAATTTGATGATTAATTTAAGTGGCTAATAAATCTAATTTTAGCCTTAGAAAAATCCAATTTTTCAAACAAACTAATTAAAATCCAATTTTAAATAAAGTAATGAAAATTAAATCCAATTTAATTCTCAATTAAAATCTAATTTTAAAATTGAAAAAGATTTTATGGGGCTTTTAATAATAAAATTAACCCACAAATATAATTTTAAAATTAATCCACAAAAATAATTTTAAAAATGCCCGTTTAATCTTGTAGGATTAATTAAAATTACACGTTGGCCCAAGCCCGATGCAAGGCCATGCCCCATTACCACACGGCGTCACTGCACCGCTGTCGTTGGGTTGCACACCATGCGCTGCCCGACAGCTGTGTTTTCGGAGATGATAAGCTTGAGTTTTACGTGTTTTAGGTCCCGATAATTGGTTGGTTTAGAGTAGAATATGAGTGATATTTACCACTTGTGGCCTTAATGTGTGTCTTAAATGAGTACAGGTTAAATTCATGACAATCGAGCGAAAAGGGCGGAAAAACATTATTTTGGCCACATACTGCATGCAACGTACATAAGTGGAGATATTAACGTTCGGGTGTGGCCACGTCATCAACGTATGTACGTGAGGAATGTAACGTTCGAACGTTAGCCCAGTCAACTCCCAGTCAACAACTTATGCCATGTCACGACGTTCGAATGTGAAGGGGCCAACGTACGTACGTTGGAGTCGGCTGGAAGAATTTTGGCAAGTTTTCATACCTAATTCAACTAGGAGAGTTGGGGGATCCTCTTCTATATATACCTCTTCTTACAACATAAAGGGGGTTTGAAATTTTTAGCTTGGAAAGGGATTTTTGAGCAAGGAGACCAGCAAGACGAAGAGAACGACGATTCTGCATCAATTCATCACTACGTAATAGGGAGATTTTTATTTCTAGAATATTTGTCTATGAATAATTCTATGTCTTTGATGTGTTTTCCAATTACAATGATGAACTAATTTCCTTTATCTAGGGCCATGTGAATGCCAATTTTATGAGTTTGTATATATGAAGTAATCTTTCGTATTAATTCTAGTATTGCTTTGTGTGTTAATTTTGTGCTTTTATTCCAAACATATGCTTGATCACCATATACTTTCTAATTAGCCTAGTTTATTTATTCGGGAGAATATAGATTAGGGTTCAAAAGAAATTAACACATCATCCGAAAAACATGAGGAATTGCTCCTAGGGATAGGTATATATTCCCGGGTGCTGTTAGCCGGATTTATCCGGGAAAATTCTGAAGCGTGAATGCATGGCTAATGATTTGAGTCTCGGATAGAAATATTTAGAGAACCGTCACGTAGTTATAGGATTATTACAGCCGAGACATCGGGTAATAATTATTTAAGGGTTTTTCCACCAAAGCAATATTAGTCTAATAAGTCAAAGAATAATTCATATATATTAATAAGTAAATACGACTAAAGCATGTGCCTTAGTTATTTTATCTCATAAGAATCTCAATCTCATTTTCTAGCCTTGTTTCCGAATTTTATTTACTTTTAATACAATCGTAGTTATTTAATTTAATTTCAATTGCTTTAAATTTTATCAATCTAAAATACGAGTCTCTGTGGGTTCGACATCCCGGACTTAAAATCCATTTTATTTCTGCACACGACCAGTCCACTTGCTGTTTCAAACACATAAGGATTTTTCGTGTCAAGTTTTTGGCGCCTTTGCCAGGGACTTGTTTTATTTTAGTTTATAAGTTTATTGCAATCAGTAGTTTACCTTTTTTTTTTGTTCTTTTTATCTTCTAGCTTTAAATTTCTGTGGTTTGCTTCTTTGCTACGAGCAGATTGATCTTTTGGTGAATGACCCGAGCCTCCGGAGAGGCTTTAGAGAAATTTGATCCCGAGATCGAGCGAACATTTCACGCAAACCTAAGAAAGCGAGCTATGGCTGGAAATCTCCCTGACATCACTCTCCCAGAGAACAGGGAATGGGTTCGAAATCTGTTACAAGCTATGCAAGTGGCACCTCCAGCACCACCACCCTCGGTTCGTGGCAATCAGCCGCCCCGTGTGTATACTACACTAGGACCAGTTATTTTCCCGAATTTTGCCACACCAAACTTCCACATTCCACCTCACATGTTCACCATGGTTCAGGCTGAACCGTTCTATGGCAACCTAAGTGACTCGCCTCATGATCATCTGGAGCACTTCGAGAATGTGTTATTCACCATGCAATTTCATCCACGAGATTTGGATGCAATCCGACTCAGATTATTCCATTTTTCTCTCAAGGATAAGGGGACCCTCTGGTAGGATAAGGGGACCCTCTGGTATAAGTCATTACCCCCCCCCAGTCAATTGAAACGTGGGGTGAGCTAGTCGAGGAATTTCTCAACAAGTTCTTTTCTCCATCAAGGATCAATGAGCTCAGAAGTGAGATTAAGGGGTTTAAGCAAAAGAGGGATGACTCATTGGCTTCTGCATGGGCAAGATACAAGGGTCTACTTCGGAGATGCCCGGATCACAACTACACACAGGATGAGAGAGTGCTACACTTCTACAATGGAGTCTGATCTCAAATTCGACGCCGACTCAATGCGGGAGCCGGTGGTGATCTTTTGGGTCTTGATAGCCAAACAGTGTGGGGAAAGCTTGAACAGATGGCACGAGAAGATGAACTGTACCCTGAAGATGAAGATGAGATCTCTCTCCAGACCCGACGGGTTGCCAATGTTCAAGTGGTAGAAGTAGAAGTCGAGGAAGAGCCCATTATTGGCGATGTGAACTATGTCGGAAATTCACATAGACCTCCACTAAACTTCAACATACACGAGAAATTTTCGAAAAGGCCAAATCAGGCACAGAATGCACAACCGGGCATTTATCAAGAACCAAGGGCTCCATTCAACAACACTCAACCTCAAAGGCCTAAAAATTATAGACCACAAGGTCAAGCTCAAGCTCAGAGACCTCTCACTGTCGAAGAAAGATTGAATGCTCATATGCAAAAATTGGACGAATCATTCGCAGAGCTTCGTCTAATGATAAAGGATGTTTTCACGGGAATGAAGGAGATGAAGCATCAACTTGGGCAATTATCAACGAACGCGGGTGGAAGAGCACCCGACACACTGCCAAGCGATACAGAGAAAAATCCGAAGGAGCAGTGTCATGCCGTTACCCTCAGTAGTGCCAAAGAAGTCACAAATGCATCTCTCCAGCACCCAACGTCCGAACGTGAAGAGGACAACGTTCGAACGTCGGACAATTCTGAAAAATCGGACACACTGCACCCAACGTTCGAACGTGAACACCCTGACATTCAGGCGTTGACCGGTCAACGTTCGAACGTTAGGAAAGATAACGTTCGAACGTCAGAGGTAGACAGGGCCTCTTCTGAAACCTTATCTCCTTCTTCGTCTAAACCTGTTGAAATACGTCTTCCCTTTCCCCTAGCACATAAAAAGAATAAAAAGGAAATGGATAAGAGTTTTCTTAGGATTTTAGAAATTCTTCGAGAAGTTCGAATTAACATTCCTTTTATTGATGCAATTTTGCAGATGCCCAATTACATCAAGTTCTTCAAAGATATTCTCTCCAATAAGCAGAAGTGGGAAGGAAATGGAACAGTGTTCTTGACTGAAGCATGCTCAGCGGTAGTGTTGAATAAGTTACCACAGAAACTCAAGGATCCAGGGAGCCTCACAATCCCATGCACTATTGGGCAACTCAAATTCGACCGAGTGTTATGTGATTCGGGGGCCAGCATAAATCTCCTCCCGTACTCGTTGTACCAGAAATTGGGTTTGGGGAATCCGAAGCCAACCTCGATGAGTCTTCAACTTGCCGATCGATCAATCAAACATCCGAAGGGAATCATAGAGGATGTGATCGTGCAAGTCGACAAATTTTATTTTCCGGTAGACTTCGTGGTTCTAGAGATGGAAGAAGATGTCGAAGTTCCTCTCATCCTAGGAAGACCTTTCCTAGCCATAGGTAAAGCTATGATCGACGTAGCAAATGGTAAGTTAACCTTGAATGTGGGAGAGGAGAGAGTTACTTTTGACGTATGCAAGGTTTTAAAGCATGTTGGTGATGATGAGTCATGTTTAAGAATAGATGCTTGTGATCCTTTGGTTTTTGAGAATTTTCAGGAAACCATCTCTGACGATCCACTTGAGATATGCATAATGAACTCCAAGGATGCTGCATCAGCCAATGATAGACAACTAGCAGCTATTCACAGTCTGGAGAGGTGTACACAATGCGCCCTTGTGAGGAAATTTGAGAAGTTAGATAGGCCACCATCAAGCCAATCCGTACCATCCATCGAGGAGCCACCAACCCTTGATCTAAAAGCCTAACCTTCGCATCTTAAATACGTCTATTTAAATGATAATGAAACCTTGCCACTTATCATCTCTTCTTCTCTTACAAAGCAACAAGAAGCAAGGTTACTGACAGTATTGAAGGATCACAAAAAGGCCTTTGGATGGAAGATTGCTGACATTAAGGGGATCAGCCCAGCCATTTGCATGCACAAGATTCTGATGGAAGAGAGCTCAAAGCCCACCATACAACCACAACGGAGGTCTAATCCTCAAATTCAAGAAGTGAAAAAAGAGGTAATCAAATTACTCGATGCTGGCATCATCTTTCCTATCTCCGATAGCCCATAGGTAAGTCCAACTCAGGTAGTGCTAAAGAAGGGAGGTACGACAGTCGCTCTTAATGATAAAAATGAGTTAATCCCATCTATAATTGTCACTGGTTTTAGGGTTTGCATCGATTATCGAAAATTGAATGAATATACCCGTAAAGACCACTCCCCCCTTCCCTTTGTCGATCAAATGTTAGAGAGATTAGCTGAGCATGAGTATTATTGTTTTTTGGATGGGTACTCCGGCTATAACCAAATTGCCATTGCACCTGAGGATCAAGAGAAAATTACTTTCACTTGTCCTTATGGCACTTTTGCTTATAGGCGGATGCCCTTTGGTTTATGTAATGCACCTGCTACTTTTCAAAGATGCATGATGGCTATATTTCATGACATGATCGACCAATTTATTGAAATCTTCATGGATGACTTTTCTGTTTTTGGCTCTAGCTATGATAGATGTTTGCACATTCTAAACCTCGTTTTGCAGAGGTGTGAGGAGACTGATCTGGTCTTAAATTGGGAGAAGTGTCATTTCATGGTACAAGAAGGAATCGTTCTGGGTCATAAGATATCTAAACAGGGGATTGAGGTGGATAAAGCAAAAATTGAAGTAATAGCCAATCTTCCACCACCTACCACGGTCAAAGCAAGGCGGAGTTTTCTGGAGCATGCCGGGTTTTACAAGCATTTTATTTCTAACTTTTCCAAAATTGCTAGACCTTTGTCTAACTTGACCATGAAAGATGCAATATTTGACTTCAATGATGCATGCATGCAGGCCTTCCTCACTCTGAAGGAAAAGTTGATCTCAGCACCTGTCATGGCCGCCCCCGATTGGAGTTTGCCATTTGAGCTGATGTGCGATGGCGACACTGCCGTAGGAGCTTTACTTGGTCAAAGGAAGGGTAAAATCTTTCATACTATTTACTATGCTAGTCGTACCTTAAATGAAGCACAACTCAATTATGCTATGACTGAAAAAGAGCTTTTGGCTGTGATCTTTGCCTTTGACAAATTTCACTCATATCTTGTGCTTAACAAAGTAATAGTATACACTGATCATTCAGCCTTGAAATACTTGCTTGCTAAAAAAGATGCAAAACCTAGACTACTTAGGTGGATCTTACTACTACAAGAGTTTGACTTAGAAATAAAAGATAAAAAAGGATCTGAAAATGTAGTAGCTGACCATTTCTCTAGGCTGGAGTTAGTAGATAAGAAAGTGGATGAAACCCCCATAAGAGATGAATTCCCTGATGATCAACTTTTTGCTATTTCTTCTATTTCAATTCCTTGGTATGCAAATTATGCTAACTATATAGTTGCTGGAATTTTGCCCCCTGATTTAACATACCACCAGAGAAAAAAGTTTTTACACGATGTTAAGCAATACCTGTGGGAAGAGCCATATTTATTTAAAATTGGTGTAGAAGGAATTATTAGGCGTTGTGTACCCGAGGAGGAAATGGCATCTGTCTTGGCCCATTGCCATGACATGTTGATAGGAGGCCACCATGGCCCTTCTAAGACTGCTGCCAAGGTATTGCAATCAGGTTTTTTCTGGCCTACTTTATTTAGAGATGCACATGCTTATGTTAAATCCTGTGATCGATGTCAAAGGGTAGGTAATATTTCTCGACGACATGAAATGCCTATGAATACTGTGCTTGAATGTGAACTTTTTGATGTGTGGGGTATAGATTTAATGGGACCATTTCCCAGTTCCTGTTCCAATAAGTACATTCTAGTTGCTGTTGATTATGTGTCCAAGTGGGTCGAAGCTGAGGCTTTGGAAACTAATGATGCTAGGGTTGTTCTTAGATTTCTTAAAAAATGGATTTTCACACGTTTTGGAACACCTAGAGCAATTATAAGTGATGGAGGCACACATTTTCGTAACAAGCAATTTGAAAATTTGTTGAGCAAATATGATGTTAAACATAAAATCTCAACTCCTTATCACCCTCAAACTAGTGGGCAAGTCGAAGTGTCTAATAGAGAAATAAAAAGGATTTTCGAAAAATCGGTAAATAGCCATCAAACTGATTGGTCTCTGAAGTTAGACGATGCATTGTGGGCCTACCGTACTGCTTTTAAAACCCCAATTGGCATGTCCCCATATCGTCTTGTGTTTGGAAAGGCTTACCTGTCGAACTTGAACATCGTGCCTATTGGGCTATCAAATTTCTAAATTTTGATGCAAGTGCTGTAGGTAATAAGAGGCTACTTCAACTGAATGAGCTCGAGGAGTGGAGACAAGAGGCATACGAGAATGCAAAACTGTACAAGGAACGGACTAAGAAGTGGCATGACAAGCATATTCTACCACGGGAATTTGAGGACGGAGAAGTGGTTCTAATGTACAACTCTAGACTCAAACTTTTCCCAGGAAAACTCAAATCTCGATGATCGGGACCATTTCGAGTCACACGAGTGTATTCTTCGGGGGCTGTGGGGCTCATTACTGATGATGGACGAGTGTTCTTGACCAATGGACACAAGCTGAAACACTACTCGGGCACCGATTGGAACGCGGACACCTCGTCTGTCCAATTCCAAGAACCATCGACTTAAGTCGATTCTGCATAGTCGAGCTATTGACTATAAACAAGCGCTTCATGGGAGGCAACCCATGTTTCTTGCTTTTCTTGTTTTCGTTTAGCTTTTGGTTTGCTTTTGTTTTCGTGTTTTCTTATTTCGTTTTTTTGTGCCGTTGTTTTGTTACAGGAAAATGGTCCGTGGGAGGTAAACTTTTTGGCTATTGCATGGAACGTACGTACGTTTGGGGGGTCAACGTTCGTACGTTGCAATTTTAAAAATTTTTGAGCTACTGTCTCCAACGTTCGAACGTTGGCTTTAAAAAAAAAAAACAAAAACAAAATTTATTTTGACAGTCAGATTTTTAAGAAGACAAAGCACGTCTTCTTCTTCTTCCTTCATACCAGAAAACAAACATCCCCGAATTCCTAAAAACAAAAAAAAAGCCCTAATTTTCTCCTCCCTAATTTCACCACCACAACTCCACCCCTCTTCGCCACCACCGTTGCATCTCCGCCACCATCCACCGAAATTTGAGACCCCCGATTTTAATTCCCCACACTCAGACAAAAAAAAAAAAAAAAACACCGCACCATTGCCGCGCCTTTCTCGCTTCCACCGGAGAACAACGCCGCTGCACTACCATCAACCCGTCGCCGGTTTAGCTCAGATTCAACCAACGTGCGCACGTTGGCCAGGTGACATTCGGACGTCAGGTTCAGTACCTACAAAGATTTTCAAAATTTGACATTCTGACTCGGTAAGTGCTTGGCTTCACCCATCTTTGTGATTTCAACGAATTCAAAGCCGTGTGGGGCTCGTGTGCATTTGTGTGCTTGTTAATTGTTGGTGAATTTTGGACTGTGAATAAGTTTGGGGGTGTACAGGCTGAATGAATTGTTGAAGTTGAGGGGCTGTGGTGAGTTTCATTTGTTTCGATTATTACATTTTGGTGAGGTTTGTGTGGTTGAATACGTTGGGGGTCCGAATTTATTATTGACGTTTGAAGGGTTATTTTGTGTATTTGGTGTTGTTGGGGTTTGTTGTTTGTGGGCTGTTGCTGTGACTGCTGCCTTCCAGTTGTAGGTGGATTGTGTGTGCGGATAGTGCTGTTGATTTTCAGTTGGGATTAGTGTGGCGGTTGAAATGGCTAGAACAAAGGGTAACAAGGCCGGCGCTGGGTCCTCGAAAGGGAAAGAGCCCGTGGTTGAACCAGAAGTATCTGATAATGAGGAGGACGAAAATGTCGACCTTGACCCTCGATTTGATGACTTGGAGGTTCAGGCCGTCTTTAGGAGGTTCGGTGTACGGGCGATACACAAAGAAAGGCCAATATTGATTCGGAAACCTTCGTGAAAGGCCCTGCTTGGATTCCACAAGTGGCAACCATTCCTCGAGGAGCCCCACAGGATTAACCCATTCTGGGCATAGGAATTCTATGCGTCAGCGGTAGTCTGTCAGAGAATTAAGCAACGCACGAGCAGCTATGGGGTTCTATCTTAAACAACTGTACGGGGGCTAACTGTTATATATGATGAGTATGCCATCCGAGAGTGCCTTGATC
The DNA here is from genome assembly GCA_019426215.1 of Buddleja alternifolia. Lineage (NCBI taxonomy): Eukaryota > Viridiplantae > Streptophyta > Magnoliopsida > Lamiales > Scrophulariaceae > Buddleja > Buddleja alternifolia. The sequence goes on from CM033406.1 coordinate 2,991,522, forward strand.
TCACACCTAGGCCACCTGGTTGTGCTTATAACGAGTTGGTACGAAACCACTACCGGGCTGTAGATTTGGCGGTTGTTCTTCAGGAATTGGCGGATGAGGGAACTGTGTGGGTGAACAATACAATGTTTAAGGCCTCTGGACTAAAGAATGAAGCCAAATTTTGGTATGAATTTGTCCGCGACTGCAGAATGCCGAGCATGAACAAGTCTGAGGTGTCCAAGGATCGCGCTGTCCTTGTCTATGCCATATTGCAGCGGATGGAGATTGACACTGTCCAGCTTATCTCTTCCGCTTTACAGACCCAGATTAAGCGCTTATGTGGAGAGTTGTCTGGGGATAACTTCACTGCTCCGTCCAAGAAGAAGACACCGTTTATATTTCCATTACTTATCAGCAATTTGTGTGAGCGCACTTCAGTGGAATAATACTGGAATAATACCGGGGAGAAGAGTTGGATGCGCCGGGGATTCTTTTGGGGTACACCGGGAAGGTTCGCAAGGCTCAGGGAAACAAGCGACCTCGCCCTCCCCCGACTCGTGGCGAGGGATCGAGTAGGCAGCCCCAGGGGCCGGTTCCCCCACAGTTAGCTTCCAAGGTTGCCCTAGCCCATGAGATGTCTCAGATTCTGATAGGCCAGTCAGTTGTGATGGCTAACATGCAGATGCTAGCTCAGTACCAGTGGCAGTTGATGATTGCCTCTGATATTTCAGCCGGGCGCCTAGCTTTTGACTACCCTGCTGTTCCTGATTTTATTCCTCTCCTGACCGCGCCTGTTTACGAGCTAAGGTTTGACCCGGCTGATCTTGATGAGGGTGATGAGGATGGCGCTGCTGATGATGATGATGGAGTTGCTGCAGGGGATGATATGGATATGTAGTGATGAACTTTACCGTTTTGGGATCCTTTTCGCTATTGCCCTGTTTTTCTTTCGTTTTCATTTTTAGTGTTTTAGTTCAGATTTTGTTTTGGTTTATTTTCTGCTTTTCTGTTATTTGGGCATGTACTAATTTGACTGATAGCTTTATCTATTTGTACTGCCTGTCTTGTGTTTTCTGTCTTAGCCTGTGCCTATATGAAATTTGTCTACTTAGCTGAGCAAACGGAAAACGTGCGTAGAAGAGTTCAGATGAGTGTTGAGCATTTTGATAGGATCATCTCGATTTTAGGCTCAACCGTCTCCTCCTAGGTTTGCTTTTTAAGCTTTCCGGTTGTGTAAGTACTTCTTTTACCCCTTTTCACGGTTTGAGTTTAGATGTAACATTGAGGACAATGTTAGGTTTAAGTTTGGGGGTGTTAGGTAGTGCTTAGTATATTCATGTTTTGTGCTTATAATGAGAAATTCAAGAAAAATTAGGCATGAATTTTTTTTTTAGTCCCCAATTGTTGCAATGAAACTGATTAACTTGAATTTGATGGCATAATGTCGTGACTTATATTTGAATTTAATGGAATATACATGTCTAGACTTTGCTCGTGGGACCCTAGATTAGAGTAGATTCGCCTTAGATGAATCACAAATGCACTACAAGTCAAGGGTAGAGGAGTTAAGTGGATAATCATTCTGAAACACTTGAGGAATTTCTCCCGAAAATATTGACTTAGATTTTTCTTAGGGTCATGAGTTGAGTAGTTACTTCATATGCCTAATGAATAATGAATAAGGTTGATGAAAATTGGTATGACTATAAAGTCAGGTTGATATGTACTGGAGGTGAAAAGCTACATGCCTATAAACTGTACTATTAAGCTAATTTGAGATTTGCTCAAGCCAATTAAAGTTGAAAGTGAATGAAAGGTCTAGTTTCATTTCGTGACCTTTGGCACTCGAGCGATTAAATCCGTAAGCAGTGTCTGGACACTTAATGCCCTAAAACTATCTAGTTTGGGAGTCATTGATCCAAAGCTCGATACATGGGTGTCATAGAAAGCCTAAAGGAATAGAACATTGCACATGACCTAGCCTTAATGAATTTAAATGGAAGTTTCATGTGAAGTTAAAGTTTAAATGGTTAAGTGGTGAAATGTAAGTGGTTATGAAGTTGTCTATGAGGCTTGTACTTTAGGATTGATCGAAGGTTAGTAGATATGGGAGAAAATCTGAAATTTGGTAAGGGTGCCACTTGACTATAATGCCGTAGACTTACAATCACTACACCCTTTGGAGGTTTATTCGAGTCAAGGTGTAACATGAGCAAGTCTATGATATGTATATACAATTGTGGAGCCTTAAAGGTCAATTTTGTGCCATTGTTTTCTTGTTGGTTAAGTTGATTTGTGTTGGTTGGGTGGGGCTGAAAATTTTATGATATTGTGGGTAAATCATCTGCAAACCCTCACGAGACAAAACTCGTCCTCTTTTGGTAAAATTGAGGTTTAACAGCTTATTGCATTCGCTAAATGCAATCGTGCTCTCTACGAAAGTGAGCTATCTTTTCTCTTTTTTCTTTTTCTTGGTCTTGTTTGAGTCTTAGTTTTCTTTTGGTTAATTGCTCGGGGACAATCAATGTTAAATTTGGGGGTGTTGATAACCTTGATTTTTACGTGTTTTAGGTCCTGATAATTGGTTGGTTTAGAGTAGATTATGAGTGATCTTTACCACTTGTGGCCTTGATGTGTGTGTTAAATGAGTACAGGGGTAAAATCATGACAATCGAGCGAAAAGGGCAGAAAAACATTATTTCGGCCACATACTGCATGCAACGTACGTACGTGGAGATATTAACGTTCGGGCGTGGCCACATCATCAACGTACGTACGTGAGGAATGTAACGTTCTAACGTTAGCCCAATCAACTCCCAGTCAACAACTTATTCCACGTCACGACGTTCGAACGTGAAGGGGCCAACGTACGTACGTTGGAGTTGGCTGGAAGAATTTTGGCAAGTTTTCATACCTAATTCAACTAGGAGACTTGGGGGATCCTCTTCTATATATACCTCTTCTTACAACATAAAGGGGGTTCGAAATTTTCAGCTTGGAAAGGCATTTTTGAGCAAGGAGACTAGCAAGACGAAGAGAACGACAATTCTGCATCAATTCATCACTTCGTAATAGGGAGATTTTTATTTCTAGAATATTTGTCTATGAATAATTCTATGTCTTTGATGTGTTTTCCAATTACAATGATGAACTAATTTCCTTTAACTAGGGCCATGTGAATGATAATTTTATGAGTTTGTATATATGAAGTAATCTTTCGTATTAATTCTAGTATTGCTTTGTGTGTTAATTTTGTGCTTTTATTCCAAACATATGCTTGATCACCATATGCTTGCTAATTAGCCTAGTTTATTTATTCGGGAGAATATAGATTAGGGTTCAAAAGAAATTAACACATCATCCGAAAAACATGAGGAATTGCTCCTAGGGATAGGTATAGATTCTCGGGTGTTGTTAGCCGGATTTATCCGGGGAAATTCTAAAACGTGAATGCATGGCTAATGATTTGAGTCTCGGATAGAAATATTTAGAGAACCGTCACGTAGTTATAGGATTATTACAGCCGAGACATCGGGTAGTAATTATTTAAGATTTTTTCCACCAAAGCAATATTAGTCTAATAAGTCGAAGAATAATTCATATATATTAACAAGTAAATACGGCTGAAGCATGTGCCTTAGTTATTTTATCTTATAAGAATCTCAATCTCATTTTCTAGCCTTGTTTCCGAATTTTATTTACTTTTAATACAATCGTAGTTATTTAATTTAATTTCAATTGCTTTAAATTTTGTCAATCTAAAATACGAGTCTCTGTGGGTTCGACATCCTGGACTTAAAATCCATTTTATTACTGCACACGACCAGTCCACTTGCTGTTTCAAACACGTAAGGATTTTTCGTGTCAGGAGACCCCCACCATGGTCTCGCAATTTAATTAGCAAAAACCCAATAGTTTAAACATGCATAAAAGTAAACGATAACACCCAATATTTACGTTTTGCATACAATACAGAAAACATAAAAAACATAAAACACTCATATTTATATTCGTCAAATATATAATCATTTATAACATGTATTCATATTCATCAAATAACATAAATGCATGATGAAATTATCAAGAACCATGAATTTGGCTCTGATAACACTGCTGTGAATCGAACCAGCGGATAAAAAAAAAATTTGATTCAAAAAGCCCAGATTCAATTCATGTTTTGATAATTTCATATTCACATAAATCGGATTCAAGAATTATAAGTAATCTAATCGATGAATTTCAGAAGCCCAACTTTTGAAGAGAAGCAACGGATCGTTCCTTCCTCTTGATAATCATGCGAAAGATGATCTTCAATTCTTGAAGGTCGACCTCCTCTACCTTAGACTGGGTTGGGCGACTTAGGGTTTATGTGAAGAGGGAAAGGATTTTGTGTTTTACTATTTTTCACTCTCTAAGATAAAAAACTGACAAAGTTCTTATTTTAATTAAACACCTAGTGTTTAAATAAAAGACTTCTTCTTTGCTTAGGAGAAGAAGGTGGCGGCATTGCAGTACCCTAAGGATAGGTGTACTGGGCTTTATCCAATTCCAAGCCCAGTGTTAAGTATTAATTAATATTCACAGTCCAATCCAATTGGTAATTAATTAAATACTAATCTCTTTTCATTAATAGTACTTTGTTAAATCTAAATTAATACCACTATTAATATTGATTGAATAAAATAATTTAATTACAATAATTAAATATATTTATTATAATCAATACATATCCCTTTGATAATTTTCGCTCTAAGTGAAATTACCAAAATACCCTTCAAAAAGTAAAACCCATTTATTTTATTATCTTTACATAGCACGACTCTCTAGGCTCGTCTCGATTAGCATTAGGAGGATTCCAAAGATATAGTTATCACCAAGCCATCCCGTGAAGCTATACCAAAACCCAATCAAGTATGAGATGAATATTTCATCATGAGCTTTTACGTTATAATTACCATATGAGTATAAACTCTTCACTGACGCAACCCGATCAGGTAAGAGTCATGGAACATCAAACTCATATAACTTGATAATGTACTATAACCATACTGATGTAAAATTACTTAACTACCATTTATATCCAATATAAGTCAGTCATTAATGCTTTGGCTAAAGACTTTAATTTCAAGCATCTATGACATGCAGGTCACTTCTCGTTTACTTTCGAGATAGTGAATTCCTTATTGGCAGTCCACTTCCCACTATCGAACACACCAATTGAATCGTACTTCGAGGTTGACCCCACCAACGGGTGATTAGGCATAACTACTCCAATAACTTATTCAATGGTACGAGAACAATGTAAATGACTCCTCAAGTCTAAAGTTCACTCATACTGTTATAACAGGTAATCCTCATTAGTGACTGTCACTGAGTAAAACCCATGTGATAGGATTACAACGAGTTGTGTTCGAATATGTTAACTACGTTAATCATATTCATGACACCAACTCCCACTATCCAATCAGTGGAAGACTTAGCAGTATTCTTGTCAAAGCAAGTGTCATACAAGTTGAATCTAAGCGCCCAATTTAGATTCTTTAACTCGCGAATCATGTTTATAAGGTCAAGCACTTAACTCCACCAGTGCTCCTACTTATCAAATAAGCAGAGATGAGTACACCGTGATCTTAAGGACCTATTTGTTCAATACATTCAATGCCACAATTAGATTTATAATAACAAACTCAATGCGTTTTATTAATCCATAATCATAATGTTCATACAATATAAATAAAAAGCCCGCTTCATGACTTCCTTGGTTGGACACTCAACCCCTTCTTTAGAATTTTGCCGAACCATCTATTGATGCTCCAAAAGAGGCTTTGACGCTCCATCCACCTTGGGCGGATTGAGGAGATTCTTCAAAATCCTCGACCCCAAAATTTTTCCTTGGCCAAAGGTTGGCCTGCTGAATTAACAGAATCTGATCTGAATAATAGATCACTTAGCCATAGGGCTTGTTCACTATCTCTAAATAATCCCTGAATCTTCCGACTACATAGGCGCTCTAGTTTACCTTGATATCCATCACAATGGTTATCATCATCAAAAATTGTAGCAGAGTGACCTTGTTGAAAGTTCCAACACGACATTCTATAAATTTGCTACAGAAATCTGCCAAAAATCTATACTTGAGCAGAAGATCCTTCTTGTCGAAGTTTAGCTTGAATTCCATATTTTTATCATGGCGGATTCTTGCCCAAACCAAGTCCACCTGACTTGTAGAGATTGATTTCAGAGCCACACCCACATTTGGTAACTAAAAATTCTTGGCTATGGAGTCAACAATTAGTTCAAAACTCTTGGTCTTCTTAGGGTAACTGCAGGAGCAGAAGATGGAGTTCTCGTCTGAAGAAAATTCGGTCTTCTTCTAGAAGTCTGTCACTTCGTTGGAGAAATAGTAGGAGTATCTCATCAAAAAGGTCTTCAGACCAGTTTTAGCAATAGAGTCATGTTAGAGTATATGCCCTCGAATGCCATAAAGAGGATAGATTTATAGGGCATAAACATTGTAACTAAACTATGGTTTTTCTATTAATATAAGGCAGTTGATTGTTATTTTCTTATAGGCATTTATAAGGTGTGAATAAACAACGTAAAGTCCTTGATGACAAGGCGAACCTTCTACCTCCTATGGGATTGGAGGAAAGACACTAGAATGGTTTGACCCTTGGCATCTAAAAGGATTCGCAAGTCTAAGAAATATTGATTGGGCATCAATAGTGAATAAACACTTGTATGATGTAAGTTTCGACAGAGAAAGTGCCAGTCGTACACTATGGAAATGGTAGTGGGAACTTATATCGTAGACGTGTCAGTTGGATTGATATGTTCGAACACGGCTCGCATCAGTTCATCACATGGGTATTCGCTCATTGACAGTCAATGATGAAACTGATAAGTAGTGATAGGTACGTGTGAACCTCTGACCTGAGAAATTGAGTTGAAGATGTACTTGTGACATCAAGTCTGTCATTAGAGTAGTTAGATTCAAATCACCTGTTGGTGGAATCGACCTCGAAGTGCGACTGGATGGGCAAGTAGCATTGTTAACTGATTTGCAATATGGAATTTATTCTCTCATAAGTGAATGAGTAAAATATCCTATGCGATCATGAATAAGTGAGGATGAAAGTCTTTGGCCAAAGCATTTAAATACCGCGATTTATTATGAGCTTAGGCATATGGTCAAGTTATATGAGTTTGACTTTAAACCATGATTCTTACTTGACTAGGATATAAGAATAAAAGGTTTATACACGTACGGTATTCACGGCGTAAAGGTTTGGAATGATCTTATTCATTCGTTCTCAATTGGGTTACGGTGTGAGCCACGAGACTGGCTAGGTGTCACTCACACCTCTTTGGATTCCTCCTAATTGCCTTTTGAGACGAACCTAAAGAGTCACGCTTAAAGGAAGTGCAAAAGGAAAAACATGGGAAAAAGACTTGAGAGAAATTCACGGCATTGGATGCCGTAATTAATTAATTAATTATTGGATAATTTAATTAATTAATTAAATTAATGAGTTAATTAATTTCTTGGAGAAATTGAATTATAAATTAATTGGGAATTGAATTAATTGTATTTTTAATTTATTTATTGGATAAATAAATTATCCGATTAATTAATTAGCAAGCAAGACGAAAGCCCAAAGGCTTCCGAGCCCACTAAGGGGCGGCCAAATAGACGCCCAAATAGGGCTCTTGCATGCTAGGGTTATTGTTTCATAATAATATAAATATATCACAAGGTGAAAAATAACACAAGGCAACTTACATAACTTTCTCTCCAAGAAAAAGTCTCCCACCTCTCTCTCTCTCTCTAGCCGTCTTTGACAAGGAAGAAAGGAGGAGTTTTTCATTTTTGATTCCGGTGTGACGAATTAGAGACGTTGGCAAATTCGGCGTTAGAGAAAAGGATCACGTTCAGAAATCAACATCCGCGAGAACTGTAATCTTTCTATACACAATTAAACACGAGGATTAGAGATGATTCGGGCTTTGGGAATTAAATTTACTTTCCGCTGCGTTTTATTCGTATAATTCCCAACAAGTCAAGCGTATCCCTCATCGGAATATCGTCTTTCTCATACAAATATTCCTAGTCTACCACAAGGCCTTCAGTAACCTTGATGAGATCATCAGTAACATTAACAACTTTCTTTGGTGCCATTTTTAGAGTTTGGAAAGATGAGAAATTCAAAGATAGTTTTTTCTTTGAGAGAGAAAGATAAGAGAAGTGCAGAGAGTTTGTGTAAAAAGTGAAAATAATTTTCTGCAAATTTTTCTTTTAAATGAAAAGGAAGTGAATTTCAGTTTCTCTAATTGATGCACGAAAACTCAATCGTATATTTAATAGCAAGAGGACCGATCATGTGTAGTAATAGAGTGGACAATTAAGTCCGGGGTGTCGAACCCACAGAGATTTGTGTTATAGAGAAAACAGGAAATTAACTTAAGCAATTTTAAACTTAAAGAGAAATAAACCATAAACTGTCAAAAACAATAATTAAAGGTGTGTGAAAAACAATGAATAAAAACAACTAAGACACATGCGTCGACATAAATTAATCAATTCTTGTTATATCAGTATTCTCGTATTTTAGATAAATATTGCTAAGGTGGAAAATTCCTTAATATTATTATCACACAGATCCCTCGCTCATGATAACCTATACTAGATTGGTGGTAACAATCTCTACTGCATGCATTAAACACTAGAATTTTTTCCAAATTTTTTCAGATTTATCCTTCCAAATAAACTCGTCTAACAGCATCTGGCATAGTATAACGAACTTAGAAGACGTTATTAATCCTTTTTGCACCTCAATTAACTTTCTCCCGAACAGATAAACTAAGCATTAGATCTTATATATATTGGCCAGACACACTAAGCATTGCGAACAAGATTATAACACAAAGCAATATAAATCATTCATATGAGAAATACTTTTATAACTCAAAAATCATAATTCGGCCTAAGCATAGCCTTAATCTACAGATTTAGCTACACATAATGATATGAAAAACTACTAAAGAATTTTTGAAAGTAATAAACAAATAATAACAAAAACTCCCCATGACTGTGTGGAAAATCTTCTTCTTCCTTCAAGCTTCCTCTACTTCTATGGAGAATTACAAAGGATAAAACCCTAGTCTAACTCTCTCTCTATGTCAAGACGGAATATTGATGTAGAATAACTCTAAAAAATGCTGCTCTCTTAACCCTGCTGCATCACTTTGTATTTATAGGTGTGGTTTGAGAAGAGTCTCGTGTAAGTGTAGAGTTTGGAAAATTTCAAAACTGTTCTGTCGACACGCACGTTAGAACGTTAACTTCCTGGCGTCCGCGCGTGATCTCCCTTAACGTTCGGGCATAACACCTCTTCACATTTGAACGTATTGATGTTCCACGTTCAAACATTAGCTTCCTTGACTTTCTGCTCCGAAATTCTTTCTTACGGCTTCTTTCACCCTTTTATCTCAAATGCTATGATTTATACTTGGATACTCAAAATAAACATATTACACGCATATGTGGTATAAAATCATATTTAATTCTACGAAAATCATACAACTATAGGACTATAAAACACGTAATTCTCAACTCTATCAACTCCTCCAAACTTGTACATTAATCGTCCTCGAGCAATGATAGACATCAACACAATAAAAAATAAACTAAAAAAAAACAAACAAAGAAATACTCTTTCGTGGAGTAAACTATTACACTTAGCACGTGTCACAAACCTTTAAACCTTTAAGTTCACAAAAAAGGACGAGTATAGTCTCGTGAGAGTTTGCAGACAATATACCCACAAAATCTAAAAATTTTCAATCCCAACCGAATCAACACATCTCAACATAATTAACAAGAGTAAATGACACAAAATCATCCTTTTAAGATCAAAAATATATATACAAATCAAATGCTTTTGCTCATGTGACACCTCAACTCAAAAAGACTCCATAGGGTGTAGTGAAAATAATTCTAAGGCATTATAGTCAAGAGGCATCCTTACCAATTTTTGGACATTATTCCCATGTCTATCAACTATTGATCAAACATAAAGCACAAGAATCATAAAAAACTCCATAGCCATTTAAATTCCATTACTCAAACATTCAAACTTTAAACTCATAGGAAACTTTCCAATTAAATTCATTAAGGCTAGATCATTTGCAATGTTTTATTCCCTTAGGCTTTCTATGACACCCATGTAACAAGCTTTAGATCAATGAATCCCAAACTAGATAGTTTTAGGGCATTAAGTGTAGGACACTCCTAAAGATTTAATCACTCGAGTGTCAAAGCCCACGAAATAAAACTAGATGTTTCATTCAATTAAACTTTTTTTGGCTTGAATGTAGCTCAAATTAGCATAATAGTATAATATATAGGCATGAAACTTTCACCTCCAATACATTTAGCTTGACCACTTTTGGTCATACCAAAATTCAACCTTTTTCATTCATTATTAAGCATACAAAATTAACTAATCCTCTTATAACCTTATGAGAAATCTAAGCCAATATTTTCGGGAAAAATTCCTTGAGTGTCTCAAGATGGTTATCCTCTCAACTCCTCTGCCCTCAACTTATGTGCATTGTGAATCATATAAGGAAATCAATTCTAGTCTAGGGTTTCAAAGATACATATTTTCCATTAAATTCAAATTATTCAAAGAAATCATGCCATTTTTTCCAAGTTAATCAATTTTATTGCATCAATTGGTAGGACTAAATTTTTTTCTCATACTTGATTTTCTCAACAAAGAAGCATATAAACATGATAGCAAGAAATTTCCCCCAAACTTAAGCTAAAAATTAGGATTGCATTTTATCAAAGTTCAAAGTAAGTACTTTTCTACCCCCCAAACTTAAATCCAGCATTGTCCCCAATGTTGTTATAAAACAAGCATACACAAAGGTAAAAAGAACATTTACAACCAAGGATGTTGACTTCCAATGCATCCTCATATAGCTCCTACTCCTCTCGAGTCAAATAAGCATCTCCAAACATGGGGTCTAATTTTGCATCATATCTAACACTTCATCTCTACTAACCATCAAGCAAAAAGAAACATACATGCCAAAAGTGCATGTATTACAAGAAAACAACATAAAAACACAAAAACAACCTAACTAAAAACTAAAAATAAAAAAAAAACCGAATAAGGGTAGGATACAAAACCATCAAGACCGCACCCCCGCCAGGGTGGATGCGGGATCCTCATCATCATCGGTGGTGTCATCATCATTCTTCTCTTTATCATCGGGCAAACGGTGGAAGGCGGGGACGGGTGGATACGGGAAATATGGCCTCCCCAATGAACGATCCATGGTAAGGGCTAAATCCCTTTGATAGTGGGCCATCATCCTCATGTTTGCCATCATAATGGATTGTGTCGCCCTAATTCCCTTTTGTGCTTTCCTCATTACTTTAAGATCATGTGCGATTGTAGAAAGGGAAATAGGTGTGGAGGTCCTCTTCGAACTAGCCCCTCTCGCGGGTAAATCTAGGCATCGGGGCCTTATCTTGCTTCTCTTCCCTAAAAGCGATATCCACTCCCGGTCTTTCGAATCCTTCATCACTTTTCTGCCTCACTCCTTGCTTATGGCATAGTGTGCTAATCAAAGATGGATAAATCAATGGAATCTTCTTGGTAAGGCACTAATTAGCCATCTCACTCCCCATTTTTCTCACTTGAACCAACAAAGCATCAAAGAAGAGTTGAGCCAAATCGACCCTCTTCAAAGTCATAATGCAATAAATAAGAAGGGCTCTCTCCTTGTTAATCGAAGACCGGTTTCTAGTAGGTAAAATACAATACCTAATGAACTCGAACCAAAAGAAGGGACAAATGCAAAAAAAACCCTTGTGTTATGACTTTTTTGCTAAAAACCCCTTGTGATCACGAAATAGCCTAATCACCCCCTGTGTTCCTAAAGAAATCTGCAAAAAGCCACTTTTCATTAAAAAAAAGAGCGTGATTTTCATATTTTTCACTTTTAATGACATGTTTATTTTTCATTTATACGCTCTCCAAACAATATAAAAGGTAAAATAGTGTTGGTTCACCTAAAAAACACAAATTTCTTTTTATTTTTTTAACAAAAAGTGACTTTTTGCAGACTTCTTTAAGATCACAAGGGATGATTAGGCTATCTCGTGATCACAGGGGGTTTTTAGCAAAAAAGTCATAATACAGGGTTTTTTTTTGCATTTATCCCCCAAAAGAATCCCTCTGGTTTCAAATCCCTCGGTAGTATCTCTCTTTTGTTATCACAAAACTTTGCTCAGTCTATTGCAATTTCTTTCAAGACCATATCCCAATCTAAGGTATTTGCCTCCTCTTACTCCACCAACTTTCCATAGGCACACTTTGAAGGCATGGGAAGATTTATATACTCATTCATTTTTGCTTTCGAAAAATCCACTTCCTCTCCTCTCACCATCACCTTGTACACTCCGTCTTGCAAATTTTCTCTCGAATCCGTGCTTACACTATTTGCATAGAATTCCTTTAACCAAGCACGCACTATTGATAAGAATAAGTGTTGCCTTGTGGCGAGCACGAACATCTTCTTTACTCCTATGGATCTCTCTTTGGGTAGCTCATACCCATCAAGTCTCTTGCAAAGTTGTTGAATATTTTCTTCTTTCCTTGTAATGATGGCCTCTTGTTTAACACCTTTATCCTTTTTCACTCCCGAACTCTCCCCTCGACACAATTTTCCAGATCTCAATCTCACCATTAGAACAAACACTAATCCAAAATTTCCCCCAAACTTGTCCAATAAAATCTCTCCTCAGCTCAACTCGATCACCACACCACAATAGCAAATACCAATACCAAAATATACAATATCAATAGAAAATGGCCCACATGGATATCATAAGTATCGAACAAGAAGGGATAAAGCCAATCACTTACATTGTATGCGGCACAAAAAATAGAACTCACGTCCAGAGACGCACGTTCGAACATTGGATTTCTCACGTTCGGACGTGAGTCACGCAATGTACTATGTACTTCTTCTTATTTTTCTCTTTTGTTGTGCTGGATGAAAAACCCTTGATCTACAGCTGATGTGGAATTGTTTTTTGTGTGAGATTATGTAATGGGTTTATATTGGGTATGAGTATTTATGGTGTGTGATAGATGGATTTATATAGAAAAATTTCTTTTGTAAAAAGAATTTTATATGGAATAGATATTGATAATGATGGAAGGTTTTGATGTTGTGGAAGGATTTTATGGATGGGTTGTGATTCAGAGTTTGATTTGGAAAGGTAAGATGTATTTTGCGCAAGTATCTAAGAGAAGAGGGTATTTTGAATGGAATAGGATAAAAATTTAAATCAGTGTCTCCGCTTTGTCTTTCTTTTCTGACGGGCTCCACTTTCGAACGTGGAAAGGGGACACGTTCGGGCGTGCTGTTGATGTAAACAATTTTTCTCACAAACCCCACGTTCGAATGTCCTATGCTTAACGTTCGGACGTCACATGCAACACGTTCGAACGTTCATGCTTCCACGTTCGAGCATGCTGTCTGGAAACTTCTTCTGTATTCTACCTCTTTTCTGCACAAAAACAAAACATAAGATCAAAAACAACCAAAGCAGAACAAAACAAACTAAAATAAAACAAAATAAGAGAATAAACTAAAACATCTCAGGTTGTCTCCCGAGAAGCGCTTCTTTAAATTCATTAGCTTGACTTTGCAGAGTCGGCCTAAGTTGCTGGATCATGGAGTGGACTAGAACCCTTGTCCAATCTTCCATCAATTGGTTCATCGTGTTGCACTTCTGCGGATTTGGTGACAGCCACTTGGTCCATCGTATCGAGGTTTCCAACCTCCTTAGCACTCATATCTTCTTTACTTACTCGACTGCTCGGGTCATCAAACGAATGTTCCTACAAAACTCCATCCTCAAAAGGATCAAAAGCATCTAGTATAGAACAAGTATTCTCAAGGAATTCATGCTTAAAACTTCTATAGGCATTAGAGTTACCTCCTTATCCCCTATATTCAATGTAAGCTTATCATGTGCCAGGTCTAGTGTGGCTAGGAATGGTCTTTCTAGGATCAGTGGGACATCAAATGTTAGGATTATGCCCTCAGATACCATAGAGGATAGAATCTATAGGGCATATATCTTGTATTGAACTTAAACTGTTCTTAAATAAAAGGCATTATTGAGTTTTCACTTAATTCTTATCTGCATCTATAAGTTGTGTAAAACGTTTTGTCCATGTTTTCAGTGCGATCCCTCTACTTCCTATGGGATAGGAAGATTGGCACTAGAGAGATCGATCTTGATTACTAAAATAAGTTCGCAAGTAATATGAAGTCTTTAATGGACAAATAAAGACTTCGAATACTTGTACAATCTTAGCTCCGACATGGGAGTGCCTGTCTGGTATCATGGGATGATAGGAGATTAAGCTTGAAGACACGTCAATGGAACTGATATGTTCGAACACGTCTCGCATCGGTTCTGTCACATTGGTTTTCACTCTGTGACTATCAATGACGGAACTGATTATGCGTAATAGGTATATGTGAACCTTTGACCTGAAGTATCAAGCTGAAGATGCACTTGTGACGTCAAGTCTTTCACTAGAGTAGTTAGACCCAATTCACCCTTTGGTGGGGTCAACCTCGAAATGCGGACTTGATGGGCAAGTGGTAATCTTAGCAGATATCTAATATGGGATTTGTTCTCTCATAAGTGAATGAGTATGTACCCTTGTACCCTATGTAATTATAGATAAATAGAGATCAAAGTCTTTGGCTAAAGCAAACGAGACGATTGTGCTTGGCACTAAATCGATCTCAACGATCTCGTATTTATTATGATTTATGCATATGGTCAAGTCCAGTGAGTCCGACATAACCATGACTCTCACTTGACCGGGGAACGTGAACAAAAGGTTTATACATATACGGTATTTACGATTGGAATGTTTCAGAATGATCCTGCCATTCGTTTTCGTTTGGGTTACGAAGTGGGCCACGTGACTGGCTAGGTGTTACCCACTTCCTTTGGTTTCCTCTCATTGCCAAACGAAACGAACCTAAAGAGTCGCGCTAAAGGATTGACAAAGAAAAATGAAGAAAAAGGAATTTCTATTATTTCTTCTAGGAGTTTTAATTTATTGGATAAATTAAATAGTTAATTATTCATTCGATGAAATAATTAATTATAATGATAAGATTAATTATTAATTAATTTCCTTGTGAAATATATTAATGAATTAATTTAATTAATTAATTTGGTTATTTAATTAATTAATTTATTTATTGGATATAATAAATTATTAATTGAAATAAGAAATTAATTAAGCAAAGCAAATCCCGGGGCTAACTAAGGAGTCCAATTGGATGCCTATGAGGCCTCAAAGTGGCGTCTTTGAGAGGCCACATATTAGGGCTCTTTTGTTTTGACTTGTTCAATAAGTCATGAGGTATATAAAGACTCTTTGACTTAGAATAAGAAGAAGAATACACAACTCTCATAACTCTCAAAAGAAAGAAAAATATTCCTCCCCCCTTTATACCTAGCCGTTGACCATAGAGAAAGAAGAAATGGGATTTTTCGTTTGTTGATCCGTGCGTGACGATTTAGAGACGACGTATTTTCGTTGTTTGGATCGAGTTCAAGTTTGAAGAATCAAACCAAATGATTGAAGATTTGGAAGCTTCAATATTTTGAGTTTGGAGAAGAAGAAGTTTTTCTCCATCATCATATTCATATTAATGAGTAAGTTTTATTCGTCATACGCTTTTAGATTCAATTATGCGAATTAGAGTACCAATTGGGTTTTCGTTTTAATTTTTGAAATTCTTTCCGCTGCGTTTATGCTTTTTCGAACGAAACCCAACATCAAAATCTTCCTCCATTTCAAGAACCACAAAGTCGACTGGAAAGTAGAACTTGTCGACTTTAACTATGATATCTTCGACCCCGGTTCGAATAGGAGGAGTACACCATGCTAATGTGCATTGGATGATCCACATCTCAAGGGATTCTTGACAGATTTATCTGTGAGCTGCAATCGCATATTTGTGGATTTTGTCTCTCCAAGGCCTGACTTCTAAACGAGTGCATAAGGCATCAAAGTGATCCTGGCCCCGGAATCACAAAGAACTCTGTCAAACTTTATATCCCCAATAGTGCATGGAAAGGATAGACTACCCGGATTCCTACAAGATTGTTAGTTTAATGTCCTCAAATGCTACTAGAGGATTATTAAATGATAGGACATTATTAATTTGTAATTATTTCAAATTAAATCAATAAAAGGCTATTAGCTGCTTACTATTATATTGACATTTATGTATTGTAATCATCTATAAGTCCATGAACACAAGAGTTAACTCTCTAAGGCACTAGAGGAGTTTGATACTTGTGTACTAAAATTGTCTGCAAGCCAACGATTTTCATTTGGGCAATGGAAATCATGAAGGCTTGTATGATATGAGTTTTGACGAGAAAGGTGTCTATCAATCACTAGGAAGTAGTGAAGAACTCACATCATAGGTGCAATGATGGAGATAGTGGCACTCAGACATGACTCGCATCGATTCTGTGACATAGGTTTTTCACTCTTTGACAATCAAATACAGAATTGACTAAATTGTAATAGGTGTGTCTGAACTTTAGACTTGAGGAATCGAGTTGAAGATATACTTGTGACATTAGGTTCGTCATTAAAGTAGTTAGGCCCAATTCACCCTTTGGTGGGGTCAACCTCGAATTGCAACCTAATGGATAAGTAGTAGTCTTAACTAATATCCAAGACGGGATTCGTTCTCTCGAAGGTGAACGAGGAATTATCCTATGCATTTATATGTAAGTTAGATCTTAAAGTCTTTGGCCAAAACATTCACTGATCTGAACTTATTATAAATATAGCATAGTGTCAAGTTAGTGAGTTTGACTAAAAATGATCTAATCATTTACAATTGGTCTTGACCGGGATAAGGAAATGAAGAGTTTATATTCACACGATATTTACAATTGGAAAGGTAAAAATGATCTAATCATTTAATCTAATTTGGGTTAAAATATGGACCACTTGACTGGCTAGGTGGGACCCATATTCAAAGGAATCCTCTCATTGCCAAATATAGACGAACCTAAAGAGTCACGTTTAAAAAGGAAAAATTGATACAAAAAATGGAATATTTCTTGTGGTAATATTTTAAGTACTGGATACTTAACACTAATTAAATGGAATTAATTGTTAGGAAATTTCATGTTAGATGTTTTGATGATGACAAGATAGGATTTTATGTTAGACCCCAAATACAATGTAAGTTTCTGTTTTGATAAATCTTTGTATAAGCGTTTGAAAGTATGTAATTTTTATTAGGCTTGTAATTTTTATCTTCATAGATTTTAGACTAAGTATTAGATACCGAATCGCTAATAGAATTCTAGGTGAGTCTATTAGAGAAGAAGTTGAAGATCAGCGTCTGAAGTCAACTGAAGATGAAGATTTGTTCTTAGCGCCCGTCAAACGCTAAAGGACTGTTTCAGGATTTATGAATCAAGCGCTCAAATCATTCTAGCGATCCAATGTAAGATTCACCTGAATTAAATTCTCAAGTCATGAAGAACTTAAATGCAATCATTCAACGGACATTTATTTCCAACGGGAAATAAATTCAAATGCATTAAATGCCTGATAAGAGCATTAAATGTGATAAGCGACTGTGACTTGTGGACAAGCCACCTTTTTGACTAGACTGTCAGAACTTCAGAGTTTATAGCTGCTCCCATCCAATCGATGCCAGTAGATTTTCAGGAATGTCAGGTTTTCGGTAAAATCACGCCTGTGTGAAAGGCACGCTCCCACATGTGTCCAACGGACAAATCCCAAGAATTGCCTATAAATACCTTACCTTCAGCAAATCCTAAAAATATGGTACATAATATTACAAGAGAAATTTACGTAACTGCACAAGAAAAAGCTTAGAAACTCCATAGCTAAAATTCCTTCAAGCTTTTTATCTACATTCCAGACAGTCACAAATATCTCAAACCTCTTCCAAAGAAGAAACCTAAATTCCTATTGAGATATTTCAAGTTGTTTGATCTTCCCAAAAACAAACAAAACCTTGTGATAAACCTTCAACCTTTCATCTGAGTGAGAAAGAAGTTGAAAAACACTTACAGGCAGTATTTCTGAGTGAGAGAAGCTTGCAGAAGATGATCTTCATTGGTGCTGAAATCTGTGTGATCAAGGACCCCGAGATCTTTTTCATCCTTTACTATCTTGTAGAAGATTCTGTGTGATTCTTTGAAAATCATCCTAGTAAATTCCTCCAAGTGAAAAAGGAGAAGAAGGACGTAGCTGGGATTACATCACCCAGTGAACCTTACAATCTCTTGTGTCCTTTACTTTAATTATTGTCTTGATTTACATTATTTTATATTCTTTGAAAAAGACAAGCTAGTTTCAAAGCTGTTAGGAAATTTCATGTTAGATGTTTTGATGATGACAAGATAGGATTTTATGTTAGACCCCAAAAAACAATGTAAGTTTCTATTTTGATAGATCTTTGTATAAGCGTTTGAAAGTATGTAATTTTTTATTAGGCTTGTAATTTTTATCTTTATAGATTTTAGACTAAGTATTAGATACCGAATCGCTAATAGAATTCTAGGTGAGTCTATTAGAGAAGAAGTTGAAGATCAGCGTCTGAAGTCAACTGAAGATGAAGATTTGTTCTTAGCGCCCGTCAAACGCTAAAGGACTATTTCAGGATTTATGAATCAAGCGCTCAAATCACTCTAGCGATCCGATGTCAGATTCACCTGAATTAAATCCTAAAGTCATGAAGGACTTAAATGCAATCATTCAACGGACATTTATTTCCAACGAGAAATAAATTCAAATGCATTAAATGCCTGATAAGAGCATTAAATGTGATAAGACACTGTGACTTGTGGACAAGTCACCTTTTGACTAGACTGTCAGAACTTCAGAGTTTATAGCCGCTCCCATCCAATCGGTGCCAGTAGATTTTCAGGAATGTCAGGTTTTAGGTAAAATCACGCGCTGTGTGAAAGGCACGCTCCCACATGTGTCCAACGGACAGATCCCAAGAATTGCTTATAAATACCTTACCTTCAGCAAACCCTGAAAACATGGTACATAATATTATAAGAGAAATTTACGTACCTGCACAAGAAAAAACTTAGAAAATCCATAGCTAAAATTCCTTCAAGCATTTTATCTACATTTCAGACAGTCAAAAAAATCTCAAACCTCTTCCAAAGAAGAAACCTAAATTCCTACTGAGATATTCCAAGTTGTTTGATCTTCCCAAAAACAAATAAAACCTTGTGACAAATCTTCAACCTTTCATCTGAGTGAGAAAAGAAGTTGAAAACCCCTTAAAGGCAGTATTTCTCAGTGAGAGAACCTTGTAGAAGACGATCTTCATTGGTGCTGAAATCTGTGTGATGAAGGAGCCCGAGATCTTTTTCATCCTTTACTATCTTGTAGAAGATTCTGTGTGATTCTTCAAAAATCATCCTAGTAAATTCCTCCAAGTGAAAAAGGAGAAGAAGGACGTAGCTGGGATTACATCACGCAGTGAACCTTACAATTTCTTGTGTCATTTACTTTAATTATTGTCTGGATTTACATTATATTATATTCTTTGAAAAAGACAAGCTAATTGCAAAGCGATTAATTAACCAATCGAACGCTGAAAATCATTTCCGCTGTGCTAACCCTGATTAAGCCATCTTGGCATTACCCTACTTTGGTAAATTGCTAAAATCACTAAGTCTAAGTTATCTCTACTGAAGCGCCTGACCCAAGCGCTCAGCTTCTAAGTGTTCAAATCTTTAAAAGTGATATGAAATTTTTGAAGTTGAAAAAGACTTCAGGGTCTATTAAACCCCCCCCCCCCCGCGCCTTCTAGACCCTTTCGTATGCCACTTGGGACCACGAAGTGGTATCAAAGCGGTTGAATTAGAAACCTAAGCATTTTCGAGCGTAACTGCTTGTTCAGATCCATCTTTTTAAAACTTAATCGCTTTAAATTTTCTCTTTACAACATCTCATTATGGCTTTTAACAAAATGCCTAAGTTGGTAGAATCAAACTATGATTCTTGGAAACTTAGAGCATTCACTTATTTATGCTCTTGCGATAATGAAATGTGTGATGTGATCACAGATGGCCCCATTCAGATTATGAAAGTTGTAACTCGAGCCCCTAAAGCAACCGAGGCCACTCTAGATGGTTATGTCGAGAAACCTAAGTTAGAATGGACGCCTGATGATCGAAAAAGGGCAAATCTAGATAATGTTGGACGAAGTGCGCTTTACTCAGCGTTAGGAGACAATGATGCATTGTTCAACAAGATCAAGCAATGCAAGACTTCCAAAGAAATATGGGATAAGTTGGCTATAGTGTGTGAAGGATCGGCACAAATGAAGGAGAATAAGCTCTCCATAGCCATGCAAAGATTCGAACATTTCAAGAAGCAGCCCAATGAGACACTAGAACAATTGGACGCAAGATTTACTTTGCTCATTACAGAGTTAGTGTCACTAGATAAGGAATTGACCAACAAGGAAATGGTCAATAAGATTTTCAGACGTCTTCCAAGTAAATACTTGATTAAGACTGTTGCTATGAGAGAATCACAGACCTTGGAGACTCTTACTCCAGAACAAGTGTTTTCAGAGTTAAAGGCATTTGAATTCAAATTGGGTGAAGTCAGCTACACATCGACTTCAGTGACTGAATCAGGAGCTTTAATCGCTACTACCAAAAGTAAAGGTAAAGCGGTTAGCGAAGTGAAATCAACGGAATCAAATGAAGAAAAGGAAATGGTCTTATTGGTCAAGAAATTCAAGAAATTTCTAGGATATGAAAAGAGAAATCCAATTGGACAAACTTCATTTCAAACCCCTACCCCTGCTCCAGCGCCTTTGTATCAAGCACCAGTGTACTCTGCACCTCAACCAGTAGCGCCAGTTCCTTACCAAGCGCCTACGACTCCTACTCTAAATCTCTCAGCGCCAGTCGGATCAAAGCGATTATCCACTGAACAGAAAATGAAAACTAATTTGTGTTATAATTGTAGGAAACCAGGGCACTACTAGGTAAATTCCCCTTATCCAAATGTGTCTAAGCCCACAAGGCAAGACTATGCGGATAGAAACCAATTCAGGAGCAACCTTCGCCAACAAGGTTTGCTAGAGGAATCTGAACCATTCCCCGCACCTGAAGAGGATTTGGAATCATCAGATGAAAGCAGTGATGATGAGCCTACAAGCGACTCAGAGTTGATCTGTCTCATGGCAAGAGAAGATGAAGCGTCTGACGAATCGCTACAAGAGGTAACCAATGAATTATCTCATCCTCTTTCTTATGATGAATTACTTGACAAAGTTAATGAATATTATAAAGATTGTCAAGAGGCCGCCAAAATATATCAAAACGATCTCGTTATTATCTCATCACTCACAAGAGATAAAGTAACGCTCAAAGCAGATTTGAAAGTTCAGCAACAATGCATTGAGAAGAACCAATCACTTGAGAGTGAGATTATTTAATTAAAAAGCGATCTTGATATAATAGTCAAGAGAGAAGCTGATCTGATCGCTAGACTTGCCAAATCAGAGCAGCTCGTCTCATCATTATCAAAAGCTTCTAGAAAGTTGGATAATGTGACTGAGGTAACTAGATTATATGGTGAAAAGACCGGTTTAGGATACAATAAATTCGGTAAACAACCTAATAAATCTAATGTTATGGAAAACAACAAAGGAAAGGGTGTTACCTTTGTTGAGAAAAGTTCACAAAGCCAAACGCTAAATGAACCTAGAGACAATGATACGAGGCTAAATGAGAAAGCCAAACCTGACTCAGGCAAGCGTAAGGCTAAAGCAAATGATTCACAAAGAAAGGTTCATCCAAACGCTCAAAAGGTTAAAGATAAACCTAACCACTGTGAATCAAGCGCTAAGCGTCCAGCACCAAAAGTGCAACCCAAGCCAGCGCCAAGGAAATATCAGCATCAATATCCAAGACAGTCAAGATCATATTATCGATACTATGATGATTATGATTATAACTATGATTATGACTACTATTATAATCGAGGATATTATTATACACCCAAAAAGCACACACAACACGATGTGAAACCCAAGAAGGCCAGTATTCCTACAATGAAGACTAGGCAAATATGGGTTCCTAAAGTTCCAGTTCAAACCAAAGTTACTAACAAAGAAGGACCCAAGGCAACATGGGTACCTATAAAGAATTAGAATTATCCTTTAAATGCAGGTACCTAGAGCCAACACCGATACTTCAGTTTGGTACATTGATAGTGGATCATCAAGATACATGACGGGTTCCAAAGATCTTCTAGTCAACTATCAAGCTACCAACGGTCCTCAAGTTATATTCGGTGATAACTCCAAAGGTAAAACCAAAGGTATAGGTATCATGCATAGGGGGAACATCATTATTAGTGATGTATATTATGTTGAGGGTCTTAAGCATAATTTGTTAAGCATTAGTCAATTTTGTGATAAAGGCTTTGAAGTAAAATTTTCAAGCGACTTCTGCTATGTTAACGACGCTAAGACTAAGTCTACTAAATTAAGAGGTAAAAGAACAAACAATGTATATTTAGTAGATTGGGATTCTACAATTGATAACAACCCCACATGCTTTGTTGCTAAAAGTCAAAATGAATTGGGTTGGTTATGGCATAGAAAAATGAATCACCTCAATTTTAAGGCAATCTCTCAGTTAATATCACTAAATCTAGTAGAGGGATTACCTAATGGTTCTTTTCAAAAGAATCGCTTATGTGATGCATGCCAAATGGGTAAAAAAGTTAAATCATCTTTTAAGAAGTAACCATGCCTATCTACTTCTAGAGTTCTTGAACTATTGCATCTAGATTTGTTTGGTCCCATTCAAATCATGAGTGTTAGTGGTAAAAAGTACTCGCTAGTAATAGTTGATGATTTCTCTCGCTATACTTGGGTAGAATTCCTAGCGACCAAAGATGAAACTAGTGTCAAGCTCACATCGCTAATTCGTCAATTACAAACTTATAAAGATTTAAAGGTGATAAGAATTAGAAGCGATAGAGGAACTGAATTTACTAACCAATTTGTTGAGAAGTTTTGTATGTACTTTGGAATACTTCATGAGTATTCTGCTCCTAGAACACCTCAACAGAATGGAGTTGCCAAGCGATGGAACAGAACGCTTAAAGAAGCCGCTAGGACGATGTTAGCAGAGTCCAAGATGCCTCAAAGGTTTTGGGCTGAAGCCATCAACACCGCTTGCTACACTCAGAACCGGTGTATGATCAACAAGCAACATGAGAAGGCTCCATATGAGTTTTGGAAGGGACGTAAGCCAAACGTTTCATATTTTCATGTATTTGGTTTAAAATGTTTTATTCATAACAATGGATCCCACAGCCTAAAGACTTTTGATCCTAAAGCGGATGAGGGAATCTTTCTAGGCTATGCCAAGAATGGATAGATTTTTCGCATCCTAAATAAGATCAATTCGAAGGTTGAAGAATCCATTCATGTTGTGTTTGATGATGCTAACCAAGAACCGAGTAAGGTTAATCCTGATGATGTAGGAATTGAAGATCTCACCCAACAAGCGTCACAAATCAATCTTGGTGATGATAGTGGTGACGAAGATGATGAGATTTGTGTACCTATTCCTAAGGATACTCGTGAGGTTAACAATGGTGATAATGTCAGAATCGCTGATGATCATGAAGTGAATGATCATCAAGAGCAAATTGGAACTGTGAATGATGCAGCGACTGTGCAAGAGAGTCAAGCGTTTGATAACCAAGAGTCTCTTAACCCATTCCAACCAGACCGCAAATGGCTTAGAGACCATCCACCAGAGCTAGTAATCGGAGATATGGAAGCACCTGTTAGAACTAGGTCAGCTACAATTAATGAGGCCATGTTCGCAAGTTTTCTATCTCAAATGGAACCAAAGAAAGTGGATGAAGCGCTCAGTGATTCAAGTTGGGTAAAAGCAATGCAAGAAGAGCTTAACCAATTTGAGAGAAGCAAGGTTTAGATGCTAGTACCAAGACCAACTCACCAAGGAGTTATTGGGACTAGATGGGTTTTTAGGAACAAAATGGATGAAGATGGGGTTGTTACAAGAAACAAAACTAGATTAGTTGCTCAGGGTTATTGTCAAGAAGAGGGTATTGATTTTGATGAGACATATGCCCCAGTAGTCCGTCTTGAAGCGATCAGGATGTTCCTAGCATTTGCCGCATTCAACAAATTCATAGTATACCAAATGGACGTGAAGAGTGCTTTCCTGAATGGTAAACTCCAAGACGAAGTCTATGTGGAACCACCTCCAGGATTCATCAACAACCATGGCAAAAGTATGGTCTACAAATTGAATAAGGCACTCTATGGCCTTAAACAAGGACCAAGAGCATGGTATGACACTCTCTCTATCTTCCTTATAGGTAAAGGCTTTTCAAAAGTCAACGTTGATACAACGTTGTTTAAAATTACCCATAATGAAGATATTCTCTTAGTCCAAATTTATGTTGATGATATTATATTTGGTTCTACTAATAAGCGATTGTGTGAGAAATTTTCGAAAATGATGCAAGATCAATTTAAAATGAGCATGATGGGTGAATTAACTTTCTTCTTAGGATTACAAGTTAAACAACTCCCTAATGGAATATTTATAAACCAAGCTAAGTATACAAGAGATATGATTAAGAAATTTGGTATGGAAAATGTATCATCCTCAAAAATTCAAATGAGCCAAACGCTTAAGTTAGATAAAGATGAAAGTGGGAAGATGATTGATATCACTAACTATAGAGGTATCATTGGATCACTTCTTTATCTTACCTCTAGTAGACCGGATATTATGTTTTCGGTATGCATATGTGCACGATTTCAATCTGATCCTAGAGAATCACACTTAAATGCTACCAAGAGAATCCTTAAATACCTAAAAGGCACACAAAATGTGTGCTTATGGTATCCACGGGACTCTCCTTTTGAACTAATAGCTTATTCAGATGCAGATTTTGCAGGATGCAAAATAGATAGAAAAAGTACTAGTGGTACATGTCAATTTCTAGGTGATAGACTAGTTTCGTGGCATAGTAAGAAACAACAATCCATAGCGACTTCTACCGCTGAGGCAGAATGTGTAGCCGCTGGGAGCTGTTGTGCACAAATCCTTTGGATGAGGCAACAACTTAGAGACTATGGAATAATCCTAGGTCCTACCCCAATCCATTGTGATAACCAAAGCGCTTTAGCTATGACCCAAAATCCTGTCCTTCATTCTAGAACCAAACACATTGACATCAGATACCATTTCTTGCGTGACCATGTTCAAAAGAAAGATATCTCCATGCACTTCATTGGAACTGACAAACAATTAGCAGATATCTTCACCAAAGCGCTCAACGATAAACGATTTCTCACTCTGAGAAGTGAATTAGGTATGATTGATTTAAACGCTTAAAATATAAGAGCATCATATCTTTATAGGCATAAAATTTAGGGGGAATCCACCTTATGTTTATGTCTAAAGCGTTTATCAAAAATCTGAAACAAGTCATCAATATTAGGGGGAACTTTAAAATTGTACTTGTCTCAATATATAAAGCGACTGTGACCAAAAATGACTTTCTAAATTTTAACCATTGATCACTAGCGCTTATTTTCATGCATGACAAAGTCAATCTCTAATAAATGAAACTGTCTTTTATAAATCCAAGCGATTGATCTTATCCTTAACAGATTAAAAAAACAATTTAACAAAAAGACTTTAGCGTTGAAAAGATTCCCACTTTAACGCTAAGTAATTCTCTTTCAAAAGATCATTCATAGTTTTCATCGCTAAAAGTAACGTGTGGATAAGTCCAAAAGATTAGATTTGATAACTACCCACACGTGCCTATCAAATCAAACTGACGGTTATGATTCCTATCTAAACCTAGGCAGTTCAGTGACTGCATAAGTCTGAGTACGTGTCAGTGTACTATCAGGCGCGTGTATTTCACGCTGAAAATTTCAAAATTTTTCAAACGTCTTTTACTTAAATGGGTAATTGCGGATCCCAAAAACTCTCTATTTTGTAACAGTTAACCTATTTTTCCGCACCTTTTGACATTCGTACTTATGCATAAACGTCTCAGATTCAAACTTTTCAATTTTTCAAAATTCAATGATATCACATGTGGCAGTCATCTAAGCAACTGAGGAGTTATTTTTGCCTCTATATATATTCTTCAAGGCTTTTATAGTCAGACTTTCTCACTTCCAAACTCTCTCTCTGCTGTAAAATCTTCATCTCTTTCAAGGCAAAAAAAAAAAAAAAACTTCTCTCATTCCTTCAAAAGCTTCAAACTTTCAGCAATGGCACCCAAAGCTTCAAAATCATCCAAGTCTGCTACCGGAAAAACTTCCCGCGCTGAAAAACCAGTCACAGTTAATGCCGAATTTCTTGTTAACTGGGACTACCTGTTTGATAACCAAAACTTCCCTTTACGAACGGTTCTTTCACTCATTCGTGAATCTAGTTTGAGAGATATGATTACCACTGTTTTTAACTACTTTGAAGAAGAATCTCTCTATTTCTTCAACAATGCTAAAATTTCTGACGACGGAAACTCCATTTCCTGCGTCTTTCCTTTTGCTCGTGAGACCTTTGTTCTCACTCCTTCACTAATATCTTCCCTATTGACCTTACCCGATGATGGTGGTGAAGTAGAACATGTTACTCTCGGTGATGCGACTAAAGTCTGGGAGTTGATCAAGAAAGAAGCCCCTTCACAGCTAATTGATCTATCACCCAATCACAGGCCGCCATCAGCTCGACTAAGAGTTCCGAATTGAAAAAGTAAACTGAACTTTAAGCTGCTTATGAGCCAAACTTCAAGATGAACGACATGAAGGGCGAATATGTTATTCTCGCGGATATTTGTGCCAAGATGATCGAATGTAGAAAAGGAACATTCGATAAAGTTACAAATATTCAGTACAAGATGATGGTAGGCATTCTGACCAAATTAAAAATTAATTGGTCTCTCTATGTTTTTAATCGCTTCAAGGTAGCAATGGCCAAGTCAGTTAATCCCAAGCCTTATGGCATTGTGTTAAGTAGAATTCTAAGCGCTTGCGGTTTTACAAATTCCGCTGGAAAGAAGATCCCAGCGCTCAAGTTCTATGGCAAGAAGATAATTAGCGAGCTGCTCAAACCAAAAAAGCATGGTGGTGCAGCGGTTCCCAAGGAGGAGCGTGAGCGACTTCAAGCTAAAGGAGTTGTTAGAAGCGATGATGAAGACCAAGCGTCTTCCTCTTCATCATCGTCCTCGTCTGCAGAAGCAGTGGTGGTTAAGCGACCAAAAAGGAAAATCGTTCTCAAAGTCGCTGAACCAGCCAAGTTAGACAAAAAGCAAAAGCCGGAGCCCGCAAAGAAGAAGCAGAAGCCAGAGCCCAAGAAGAAACAAACATCTCCTTCTCCTTCTCCTAAATCTCCATCTCCTCCTCCAGCATTTATCTTCTCAGTTCCTGAAGAAGAGGAAGAAGTAGCAGAAGA
Organism: Buddleja alternifolia; assembly: GCA_019426215.1. Lineage (NCBI taxonomy): Eukaryota > Viridiplantae > Streptophyta > Magnoliopsida > Lamiales > Scrophulariaceae > Buddleja > Buddleja alternifolia. The sequence continues at coordinate 3,019,144 of CM033406.1, forward strand.
AGTACCGCTTGCCCGAAGGCGTACTCCTCTCTTCACTCCAGCTGCATCGACGAGCGCTCAACCAGAGCCATCGCTTGAAGAGCCAGTGAGTGTTCCACCTCCTTCTGACGCTGTTCCTGAAATCAGCTCAGATCCTAAAGCCTATGATCAATCTAAAAGGCTTTCTCGTGTTCAGGCCGAGTGTGAAGAAAATATTCAGACTGTTCTTAACACTTTTGAGGATTTGCATATTCCCAATCGTGCTGATCCTATAACTTCTTTTCTAGATTTAGAATCAGAAGAAGTCCCGAAGCCGGAGGAACCTGTCCCTAACATAGAAACAGATCAAGTGACTACGTCAGTCGATGATATTCCTCAGGGTAAGCATTTCAGTCTTTTCTTTGTAATTTCTACTTAGTAGAAATTTTGCTTGCTTTTCTCAAACGCTTCTATGTATCAGCTCGAGATGCACCTCAAGATGACCCAAACGCTGATGCACCTCCACCTTCAGAGGTTCCCATTGAAGTAGATTTTGATATTGCAACTGTTGTGGATATCGCTAAGGACGTAAGATCTTCCTGATGCTGAAACTTCACAAGTCAGTGAAGCGACTGAGCATCCTGAGAGGTCAATAGAAGTGGCCCCCATTCCAACAGAAGCGATTGCTCTTGTTCCTACTCCAACAGGACCTCCTCCTCGTGTCATCGATTTCTTTCCTCGCGGATATACTCTTGATATTGAATTTTATTATGCCGCTAGAGAACGAGACACCCAGACGCTTGCAGAGCTCGAAATCTCTTTTCAAAACACTCTCCATCGGCCTGATCTTTCCAACTCTCAAAAGTTTGAATTCTTTGAGCAGTTTGCATATTTAGTACTTTACAACCTGGAGCGACTTCAATCTCGCTTAGAGTACATCCGAAGACCAGTGTTCAACAGAACCACATTTGACGAAAAGCGATTTAATTTCACCGGTCGCTCAGACGAGTCTTTCTATCCTCTTCGAGCTAGCAAGATTGTTTTCAAGAATCCCCACATGAGCGATTGGAACAAAAATCCTGATGAGGAAGATCTAAACAAAATAGGATATTCGGCTCTCCCTAAAGTCGTCAACTGTCCTCAGAATGCTCTCTCTCCTACTCCACTTAAATTATGGAAAGGCAAAGGACCACTTGTGGCTGAGCGTCCCAATCCAGTGAATTCATGGATAGAAGATGAAGCCCGAGAATATCTTGCCAGATTATGGGCTGAGGATTACGATGAAGAAACTACACGCTTCGAGAAATACCTTGCCGCTCGAAAAGAACAAAAGAAAGCTGATAAGCTTGGAAAAAGATGGATGATGGATACAACTAGATGGACTGAAGAGTTTGTTTTACACTTCTATACTCGTGACGAACTCATGAGGTATCCATTCCTCTTTGAATTTGGAATTGAATACAGACTCCGAGGACTTGTGACCTTTTTGCTTCAACAGCGTCAGCATATTTCCGGAAATGTTAGCACTCTACCAGGTTATAGGCAACCCATTGAGACCTACATTCATCAATAGCTAGCCTTATTCAACCAAGGTGGACGCTACATCTTGCATCCTCGTCAAGCGTTTGTTCAACGAGTCTTTCCTGACCTCAACAAAGAAGCCTCCTCCAGCAAACAGCCGTTTCTTCCCGGCCAAAGTTAAATTTTTGTCGATGTTTCAACTGAGCACGCTGAGTTTGCTGAACTCCACAGAGATAGAAGAGTAGTGATAGAAAATGCACAAGCGTTGGACATCACTTTCAACCACTATTCAGGGCTGAATGACTTCCGAGGATACAATCTTCACCCTGTGCTCTTTTGTCTACAGAACATTCAAGTGGCCAAGATGATATCGCTGATCAGGCCAGTGGACCAAGAAGCAGCTCAAGCGCGGATGCCATTTATTTTGGACTTTTTCCAATCTGATACTTCGGAAATTAATTTGCCTGAAGGCGTGCAGCTTGCTCTAAGCACTGAAGAGCGAGAAAATGTTATCTTCTTTATTCCGCAAATCAGCCTGATAAGTCCAAGGCATGTGATGGAAGCGCTCGGCCCACTCTGGGTCATTGCTATTGAAGATTCTTCTCCTTCCGTCCAAATAGTTGCAACAGTCGAATCTCCTACTGTGGATGACGCTCAAATTCTCGAAGCTTCTTTGCCAGACCCTTTTAGCGCCCCAGTAGTTGAGCCCCCGTCAGCGATCGAAGATCCTTCAATGGATCAAGCGATTGAAGAAGTGCACTCTGAAATTGCTCAAAAGCCTGAAGAGCCATTTATCAGAGATAAATCAAAAGGCAAGGCTGTAGTTTCTAGCTCTTACGGACTCATTCCGTCTCCTGAGCGTCCTTCTTCCAATTCGGATTCTGAGAGTGATTCAGACGCTAGAGATTTCATACATGCAGTACGGAACTCGCTTACCAACATTGAAGGTTCCTGTTCCAAGATGTTTGAGGCTGCTGATAGACAAATCCGAATAATGTCTGATACGCGAAGTTGCGATATTGGCAACACTTCCAATAAAAGCATTATTACAATCATGAACAGCATATCACCACTTGTCGCTGAACTCTCATCCGAATTCAACCGTCACTTAGCTCAGAGCGCTTCGGCTAATGCTGAAAGACATACTTCGACCGATGCAGCTACTCAGAGCATCGCTCACCAAGTTGCTCTCCTAGTTGACGAAGTTCGACTCTTGCGAAGAGAAGTCACTGAGTTGAAAACCTCTCTTGATGATGCCAAGAAGGGGGAAAATGCAGAAAAGCATCAAGCGTCCAAAGCGATATCAAAGACAGATAATAAAAATTGGCGATCAATGTTTGAAGAACTAGTGAGCATCAAGAAGATGTTAACTAAAAAGAGAAAGCCAAGGTATTATCTAGGAAAATATCCGCTTCCAGAATTGGACATCAATTTCTTGGAAAGTATGGGATTTCAACCTTTTTCCGGTCCGCTAAGACGACCTATCAATTGGAAACCATCAAAAGATCCAAGAAAAGATATCTATCACGATTTAATTCGTGAGCTTGGAATTTCGCCAAGAGAATGGACAGAAAGGTTGTTACAACTTAATGAAAGCGCTAGACTTCATAGGCATGATTACGATGAAGTTCAACATATGACAATGATCGACATTGATCGTCTCCTATTGGAATTAGCGCTAGAAGTTCTCCAAGGCAAAGAAAGAGCAAAACGACAGAAAAAGTGAATGAATCTTTCTTTTTATATTTATACTTCTGTTGTCGCTTTCATTATATTACTTTCAGTATAAATCATGTATGATTACCTTTCCATATAAATGAATGATTTATCGCTGAAACAACTTGTTGAGGCTAATCTAACATTAGCTAACTTTACTAACTTTTCAAACGCTAACTTATACTTTATTTGGGAATTTCTTTTAAGTAACTCTTAAAAATTATAAAAGAGTTATAAGATTTAAAAGTCTTGACATCATCAAAAAGGGGGAAATTGTTAGGAAATTTCATGTTAGATGTTTTGATGATGACAAGATAGGATTTTATGTTAGACCCCAAAAAACAATGTAAGTTTCTGTTTTGATAGATCTTTGTATAAGCGTTTGAAAGTATGTAATTTTTTATTAAGCTTGTAATTTTTATCTTTATAGATTTTAGACTAAGTATTAGATAACGAATCGCTAATAGAATTCTAGGTGAGTCTATTAGAGAAGAAGTTGAAGATCAGCGTCTGAAGTCAACTGAAGATGAAGATTTGTTCTTAGCGCCCGTTAAACGCTAAAGGACTATTTCAGGATTTATGAATCAAGCGCTCAAATCACTCTAGCGATCCGATGTCAGATTCACCTGAATTAAATCCTCAAGTCATGAAGGACTTAAATGCAATCATTCAACGGACATTTATTTCCAACGAGAAATAAATTCAAATGCATTAAATGCCTGATAAGAGCATTACATGTGATAAGCCACTATGACTTGTGGACAAGCCACCTTTTGACTAAACTGTCAGAACTTCATTGTTTATAGCTGCTCCCATCCAATCGGTGCCAGCAGATTTTCAGGAATGTCAGGTTTTAGGTAAAATCACGCGCTGTGTGAAAGGCACGCTCCCACATGTGTCCAACGGACAGATCCCAAGAATTGCCTATAAATACCTTACCTTCAGCAAACCCTGAAAATATGGTACATAATATTACAATAGAAATTTACGTACCTGCACAAGAAAAAGCTTAGAAACTCCATAGCTAAAATTCCTTCAAGCTTTTTATCTACATTTCAGACAGTCACAAATATCTCAAACCTCTTCCAAAGAAGAAACCTAAATTCCTACTGAGATATTCCAAGTTGTTTGATCTTCCCAAAAACAAACAAAACCTTGTGACAAATCTTCAACCTTTCATCTGAGTGAGAAAAGAAGTTGAAAACCCCTGAAAGGCAGTATTTCTGAGTGACAGAATCTTGTAGAAGACGATCTTCATTGGTGCTGAAATCTGTGTGATCAAGGAGCCCGAGATCTTTTTCATCCTTTACTATCTTGTAGAAGATTCTGTGTGATTCTTCGAAAATCATCCTAGTAAATTCCTCCAAGTGAAAAAGGAGAAAAAGGACGTAGCTGGGATTACATCACCCAGTGAACCTTACAATTTCTTGTGTCATTTACTTTAATTATTGTCTTGATTGACATTATTGCTATTGTACAATCTTCACCCTGTGCTCCTTTGTCAACAGAATATTCAAGTGGCCAAGTTGATATCGCTGATCAGGCCAGTGGACCAAGAAGCAGCTCAAGCGCTGATGCCATTTATTTTGGACTTTTTCCAATCTTATACTTCAGGAATTAATTTGCCGGAAGGCGTACAGCTTGCTCTATGCACTGAAGAGCGAGAAGAGGCTATCTTCTTTATTCTGCAAAGCAGCCTGATAAGTCCAAGGCATGTGCTGGAAGCGCTCGGCCCACTCTGGGTCATTGCTATTGAAGATTCTTCTGCTTCCGTCCAAATAGTTGAAACAGTCGAATTTCCTACTGTGGATTCTAGTACCCCAGTAGTTGAGCTCCCATCAGCGATCGAAGATCCTTCCATGGATCAAGCGATTGAGGAAGTGCATGCTGAAATTGCTTAAAAGCCTGAAGAGCCATTTATCAAAGATAAATCCAAAGGTAAGGCTACAGTTTCTAGCTCTTATGGACTCATTCCGTCTCCCGAGCGTCCTTCTTCCGATTCGGATTCTGAGAGTGATTCAGACGCTAGAGATTTCAGACAGGCAGTACGGAACTCGCTCACCAACATTGAAGGTTCCTGCTCCAAGATTTTTGAGGCCGCTGAGAGACAAATCCGACTAGTGTCTGATACGCGAAGTCGCGATATTGCAAACGCTTCCAATAAAAGCACTATTACAATCATGAACAGCATATCACCACTTGTCGCTGAACTCTCATCCGAATTCAACCGTCACTTAGCTCAGAGCGCTTCGGCTAATGCTGAAAGACATACTTCGACCGATGCCGCTGCTCAGAGCATCGCCCATCAAGTCGCTCTCTTAGTTAACGGAGTTCAACTCTTGCGAAGAGAAGTCGCTAAGCTGAAAACCTCTCTTGATGATGCCAAGAAGGGGGAAAATACAGAAAAGCATCAAGCGTCCAAAGCATTATCAAAGGCAGATAATAAAAATTGGCGATCAATGTTTGAAGAACTAGTGAGCATCAAGAAGATGTTAACTAAAAAGAGAAAGCCAAGGTATTATCTAGGAAAATATCCGCTTCCAGAATTGGACGTCGATTTCTTGTAAAGTATGGGATTTCAACCTTTTGCCGGTCCGCTAAGACGACCTATCAGTTGGAAACCATCAAAAGATCCAAGAAAAGATATCTATCACGATTTAATTCGTGAGCTTGGAATTTCGCCAAGAGAATGGACAGAAAAGTTGTTAGAACTTAATGAAAGCACTAGACTTCATAGGCTTGATTACGATGAAGTTCAACATACGACAATGATCGACATTGATTCTCTCCTGTTGGACTTAGCGCTAGAGGTTCTCCAAGGCGAAGAAAGAGCAAAGCGATAGAAAAAGTGAATGAATTTTTTTATATATTTATATTTCTGTTGTCGATTTTATTATATTACTTTCAGTATAAATCATGTATGATTATTCTTTCTATATATGAATGATTTATCGCTGAAACAACTTGTTGACGCTAATCTAACTATTAGCTAACTTTACTAACTTTTAAACGCTAACTTATATTTATTTGGGCTTTTCTTTTAAGTAACTCTTAAATTATAAAAGAGTTATAAGAGTTAAAAGTCTTGACATCATCAAAAAGGGGAAATTTTTAGGAAATTTCAAGTTAGATGTTTTGATGATGACAAGATAGGATTTTATGTTAGACCCCAAATACAATGTAAGTTTCTATTTTGATATATCTTTGTATAAGCGTTTGAAAGTATGTAATTTTTATTAGGCTTGTAATTTTTATCTTTATAGATTTTAGACTAAGTATTAGATACCGAATCGCTAATAGAATTCTAGGTGAGTCTATTGGAGAAGAAGTTGAAGATTAGCGTCTGAAGTCAACTGAAGATGAAGATTTGTTCTTAGCGCCCGTCAAACGCTGAAGGACTATTTCAGGATTTATGAATCAAGCGCTCAAATCATTCTAGCGATCCAATGTCAGATTCACCTGAATTAAATCCTCAAGTCATGAAGGACTTAAATGCAATCATTCAACGGACATTTATTTCCTACGGGAAATAAATTCAAATGCATTAAATGCCTGATAAGAGCATTAAATGTGATAAGCCACTATGACTTGTGGACAAGCCACCTTTTGACTAGACTGTCAGAACTTTAGAGTTTATAGCTGCTCCCATCCAATCGGTGCCTGAAGATTTTCAGGAATGTCAGGTTTTAGGTAAAATCACGCGCTGTGTGAAAGGCACGCTCCCACATGTGTACAACGGACAGATCCCAAGAATTTCCTATAAATACCTTACCTTCAGCAAACCCTAAAAATATGGTACATAATTTTACAAGAGAAATTTATGTACCTGCACAAGAAAAAGCTTAGAAACTCCATAGCTAAAATTCTTTCAAGCTTTTTTTCTACATTCCAGATAGTCACAAAATATCTCAAACCTCTTCCAAAGAAGAAACCTGAATTCCTATTGAGATATTTCAAGTTGTTTGATCTTCCCAAAAACAAACAAAACTTTGTGATAAACCTTCAACCTTTCATCTGAGTGTGAAAGAAGTTGAAAAACCCTTTCAGGCAGTATTTCTGAGTGAGAGAAGCTTGTAGAAGACGATCCTCATTGGTGCTGAAATCTGTGTGATCAAGGAGCCCGAGATCTTTTTCATCCTTTACTATCTTGTAGAAGATTCTGCGTGATTCTTCGAAAATCATCCTAGTAAATTCCTCCAAGTGAAAAAGGAGAAGAAGGACGTAGCTGGGATTACATCACCCAGTGAAACTTACAATCTCTTGTGTCCTTTACTTTAATTATTGTCTTGATTTACATTATTTTATATTCTTTGAAAAAGACAAGCTAATTGCAAAGCGATTAATTAACCAATTGAATGTTAAAAATCATTTCCGTTGTGCTAATCCTGATTAAGCGATCTAGGTATTTACCCTACTTTGGTAAATTGCTAATCACTAAGTCTAAGTTATCTCTATTGAAGCGCCTGACCCAAGCGCTCAGCTTCTAAGCGTTCAAATCTTTAAAAGTGATACGAAATTTTTGAAGTCAAAAAAGACTTCAGGGTCTATTCAACCCCCCCCCCCCCCCCCGTTCTAGTCCCTTTCGTATGCCACTTGGGACTATCATTAATTATTTGAGGAAATAAGTTAATTCATTTATAGTTTAATTAATATAGGGATTAATGCAAAAAAAACCCTGTGTTAACGAAATAAGCTAAAAACCACCATGTGTTTTTAAAAAGTCTGCAAACAGTGGATTTTTGGAAAAAAGAGAGCGTGGTTTTTATGTTTTTCACCTTTAATGACATGTTTTTTTGTCATTTATACACTCTCCAAACAAAGAAGCATGTCATTAAAGGTGAAAAACATGAAAAAAACGCTCTTTTTTTCCAAAAATTCATTGTTTGCAGACTTTTTAAAAACACATGGTGCTTTTTAGCCTATTTCGTTAACACAGGTGTTTTTTTGCAATTTCGCATTAACACAGGTTTTTTTTTTGCATTAATCCCATTAATATATTATTTCTTGGAGAAATAAAATGAATTAAATAAAGTATCTGGTATTTAATTAGATTAATTAATTAGATTGAATTAATGAATTAAATAGTAGATTACACTAAGCTCAAATTGGTGCACCAAGTGGCACACCAACGCCTAAGAGGGGCGGCCACTAGGCGCCTATTATGGGCTTAATTTGAGCCCAAGGTATTAACTTAAGTAATATAAATACATCACATTAGTTAATACCTAGGTAATAAGTTGTAATTCACTAAGGCATAAGAAAAAGAACTCCTCTCCCTCCCTCTCTCTCTCTAGCTGTCGGTATACACCAAAGAAAGGGGAAGATTTTTCTCATCAAGTTTTTCCTGCAAGACAAGTTAGAGACAAAAAAATTGGACTGCTCGAATTATCAAATTTTCAGCCGGAGTAATTTCGCAAAGAACTTAAAGAATTCAGGCTCGTGAGTTTTCTCAACCACTTTGCTACAACGGGTAAAGTTTGTGTTACCCTATCGTACATACATGTGATAAAACCCCAGAATTGATCCTATTATGGGAAAATCCGAAAAAAAAAATTAATTTCGTTTTTCGCTGTGTTTGGTTTATTTCTTCCAACAAAGATAGCATCTACAACAAGAACATTAATGCGCACTTCTCTCAAACTCTTAAGAATGCGAAGGAAATTCTTATCATGTTCATTCTTTTTAACCTTCTGAGCTAAGGAAAATGGAAAACCTACTTCAACAGGGGAAGGGGGGTCAGTAACATTAGACTTACAACCTGGATTCACTGCCTTGGATGGTTGAACATTAGGGGTGTCCACGTTCGGACATTGAGGATGCAACGTTCGAACGTTAACTCCTTCACGTTCAGACGTCTAAAGCGGGATATCCACTGCCCCTGGAGTATCACAGGACATTCGAACATTACATGACTCACGTTCGGGGCATGCTGTACGCATTCTTCACTTCCTTCCCACTTCTGAGCGTTATTGTGAAGCAGTGTTCCTTCGGGTTTTTCTTAATATCACTCGGTAATGTACTCATGTTTCTCCCTGAAAGGCTATTCGAAAGTTGTCCTATGTGATGTTTCATCTCCTTCATTCCCGTAACGACATCTTTTAGAATCAAGTGTAGTTCTTTAAAAGATTCATCCGACTTGCAAATGTGTGCATCGAGCCTATCATCATTGTTCACAAGTCTTCCTTAATCTTGCTGCTGAAATTGCACTTGTAGTTGGTTGTTGCTGGACTGAAATGGTGGTCGAGGTGCTTGTTATGCTACAGGACTTCCGTATGGTGGATTATTTGGCCTTCGAAGGAAATTCTTAGCTCCTCCAAAAATAGCTTGAAGTCTGTGCCGATTCATATAGTTGACCTATTTCGTGACCTCTGGCTCAACTCCTTCCTCTACCTATTTAACTACTACCACCTTGTTTAGTGCAGGTGTGCTATCTTCCTCCACGGGGTATAACTCATCCTTCTGAGCTAATTGCTCTATTTTCTTCCAGACAGATTTATTATCAAGACCCAATAAATCACCCTCGGCTCTAGCATTGAGTCGGTATCTAATCCTAGAGCTTACTCCATTATAAAAGTGTTGCACTAATTCATCTTGAGTAAAATTATGGTCAGGACACTTCATTATCAATCCCTTATACCTATCACACCCATTTGCTAACGACCCATTCTTTCTTTGCCTAATCCCTTTAATATTACTATGAAGCTCATTATTCTTGAAGGTAGAAAAAATGTATTCTTCAATGAGTATAAAGTGAAAGAACTTAAGTCGGATAGCATCTAGGTCTCTGGGATTAAATTGCATGGTCAACAAAACGTTTTCAAAGTTTTCCAAGTGATCATGTGGTGACTCACTGTTTTCTCCATAAAAAGGGTCGTTTTGTGCCATACTAAAAGGATGTGATGGGATGTAAAAATTTGGTGAGTGCAAAGGTATTATGACAACAGGACCAGGTAAAGTATGTACCCTAGGTGGTTGACTACCATGAACAGATGGTAACTGAGCCGGTCCTGCCGGCTGCATTGCTTGTAGAATATTTTGGAGCCATTCACGATTCTCAAGAAGGTTCATATCCGAAAAATCGGCTGCCATGGCTCGATTTATACGATTTGCTCGAATTGTTCGTTCAATTTCTAAATCAAATTCCTCGAGATCTCCGTCATGAGATCAGGTCATAAACCTGAAAGAGATATTAAACGAAAAGGTAAAATAAAGATAGAATTTAAACTAAAAACAAGAAAGTTTGAATTAAAATAACTATGCTAAAACAGACATAGCCCCAGCAACGACAGCAAAAATTTGATGCACGAAAACCCAATCGTGTACTTAACAGCAAGAGGACTGATCGTGTGTAGTAGAGTGGACGATTAAGTCCGGAATGTAGAATCCACAGAGATTTGTGTCATAGAAAAAATAGTAAATTAACTCAAGGAATTATAAACTTAAAGAGAAATAAATCATAAACTATCAAAAATAATAATTAAACGCGTGTGAAAACCAATGAATAAAAACAACTAAGATACAATCGTCGACATAAATTATTAAGAGTCATTTTTATGTGTTTTTAAGCCCTTTATGTTTATGGTTTAGGTTCATTTATCGCTTGATTCTTGTCACATGTGCATTTCATCCGCGCGTTAAGTGATTTTAGGCCTTAAATGGATGCAAATGAAGAATAGGGCAAAAGACGACGTATCAAACAAATTCAAGATAGGATGTTTTTCAAGTCGGTGCACAGGCGCCAGATGAAGAAGAGACGCAGTAGTTGCATGTAGTATGGCGCCTAGGCGCCACCTTGACCGCACCCAAGCGTCGTTACCTTCGCAGTCGAGCGCCATGATTTCCACGCCTGGGCTCCACTTGACTTCTCCCCTAAGACAACTCTGCCACGTAGTCCGTGCCTAGGCGCCGCTGTAACCATTTTTTGAAGAATATATATTCCAGATTTCAGCAAGAGGAAGGGGTTGGAATTTTGGGGATTTCTGGGCATTTTCTTGGATTTGAACCATCCTATCATCAACCTTAAAGAGCAAGAGAGGAGGGAAAAGAAGGGATTCAAGCTTCCAATCAAGATCTAATCATCAACTTAGCTTAGGGAGCTTCTTAGCCTAAACTCATTATTTGTCTATGAATTTGAATTTAGTGTTGAGCTTTTCATTGATGCATTTTATGAGCTAATTTGTTAAAATAGGGCCATGTGAAGGCCATGTTGCTAGTCTTGTTATAATAAGATCATGTTTCGTTCAAATTCGTATATTGCTATGTGTTGTGATTTTGTGATTGAATGTCTTACATATGCTTGATCAACATGTGTTAGATATCATGCCTAGGTGAATTATTCGAGAGAAAATTGAATTAGGGTGCAAGAATTTCACAACATCACCGACCAAATAGGAGTTTCCCTAGACATAAGGAAAGACTCCCTGGTGAAGTTGTTCGATTTTCATCGAGTAAGCTCTAGCTCTTTAATGCATACTTAGAGGTTAGATTTCCGGGTAGACATACTTAGGAAATCGCCATTAAGTATAGGAGTGTATCACGAGACATCCGTTATTCTTTACCTTAGGATCTTTCACCATAGCAATGTATGCCTAATGAATTGGTAATGATCTTAGGATAGCAATACGCAACATGTGCCCGAACATGAGCCTTAGTCACCTCTTCACCTTGGAAGTTTAATCTCTCTTTACTTTCGCTTTAGCTTATTCTACTTTCCTTTTTAGTTAAATCTCTAATTTACTTCCTTTTGTTATCAAAAATCATAAACTAAATAACTAGTCCTTGAGGTTCGACAACCCGGACTTAGTCTATTTCTATTACTACACATGACTAGTGCACTTGCTATCAACCACGTTAGCTATTAGTGTGCCAAGTTTTTTGTGTTGTTTCCGGGGACTTATTTAATTTATTTTTTGATTTTATTTTATGCTTTCATAATTCTTAGTTTTTTGTTTATTTCTTGCTTTTCTTTCATTTTTCTTGTTAGTCTAATTTCGTTTCTTGGGTTTACTTAATAGGTTTGTTCTTGGTGCATGAGCCGCTCCTCCAACGAGCCTTTACTTGATTTTGAGCCTGAAATTAAACGTGTTCTCCGGGATAATAGATGAGTTCGTGAAATGGCGGATAATATCTATCAAACAAATCCAAATGCACGTTTCCCAAACATGAACTTACCGGAGAATCGGGAGTGGTTACAAGGCATTCTCCAAGCCATGCAACCGCCTCCTCCTCAACAACTTCCATCGGTCCGGAGTAGTCTACCACCGAGGGTCCACACCATACCGGGACCCGTAGTCTTGCCCAATTTCTATGCACCGAATTATCACATCCAGTCTCACATCTTTAGTATGGTGCAAGGAGAACCCTTCTATGGTGAGCCTCATGAATCGCTTCATGCACATTTGGAGACTCTAGACGATGACCTTAGGACTACCCAATTTCATCCACGGGATCTCGATGCAATTCATCTAAGAATCTTCCACTTCTCGCTAAAGGATATGACGACCACGTGGTACAAATCTCTACCACCCCAATCCATCACAACATGGGGTGAGTTAGTCGATGCATTTTTGAACAAATTCTTCCCACCCTCCAAGATCAATGAGCTCCAGAGCAACATCAAAGGATTTAGGCAAAGGAATAATGAATCCTTAGTCGAGGCATGGGCTCGGTGTAAAGGCATGCTTAGGAAATGCCCGGATCATAACTTCGGATTGAATGAGCAAGTGTTACACTTCTATGATGGAGTCCGATCACGCATTAGAAATAGGCTTAATTCGGGTGCGGGAGGTGATCTCCTCGGTTTAGATTGTCAAAGTGTGTGGGATAAGATCGAACAATTAGCCTGGGAAGATGAGCTTTATCCTGATGATGAAGAGGTATCTGCCAAAAAAATTGCTTGCGTTCAAGAGTTGGAAGAAGAGGTAGCTGTTGAACCAATGGTTGGAAATATAAACTATGTTGAAAATGCCAATCGACCTCAAGTAAACTTCCATGTGCCCAAAAATTTTCAAAGAGGCCTAATCTGGCACAGAATGCACAACCAAGTATTTATCAAGCACCAAGGCCTTCATTCAACAAAAACCAAGCTCAAAGGCAAGGCAATCCTCATGCACAAGGGCAAGTTAGGCCTCCTATAACCGATGAACGTCTCGATGAGAAGTTGGATGAATCATTCAAAAAGTTCTAAAACATGATGAAAGACATGTTTGTAGAAATGAAAGATATGAAAACACACATGGGGCAACTGTCAAGGGCGATTAGTGAGAGAGCACCGGGAACTTTGCCAAGTGACACAGAAAAGAATCCTAAGGAGCAATGCTATGCGATTACCATAAGGAGTGGAAAACAGTTAGAGAACGATTTGGTTTGTAGCTTGATGCCCAAGCCCCACCAGACGGCGCCCAGGCGCCGGAGACACTCTGTCAGGAAGAAAAGTTACGCACTGTGGTGCCCAGGCGTGACTCAGATGGCACCCAGGCGCTGTCTCCTACTTCTTCCACCTCTAGTTCATTGTCTCTGACTGCCGCTCCACCCATTGAAATCCATTTACCATTCCCGTTAGCTCAACATAAGCATAGAAAATAGATGGATCCAAGCTTCTTTAGAATCCTAGCTATTCTTCGTGGAGTTTGAATCAATATCCCCTTCATTGATGCCATTTTTCAAATGCCCAATTGCATTAAGTTCCTTAAAGACATCTTTACCAACTAAAAGAAATGGGAAGTGAACGAGACGGTATGTCTAATTGAGGAGTGCTCGTCCATTGTGCTCAACAAGTTGCCTCGTAAGCTCAAAGATCTGGGGCGCCTAACCATTCCGTGCACCATTGGGCACCTCACATTCGTGAGAGTTCTTTGTAACTTAGGAGCTAGCATCAACCTCCTTCCTTACTCTATTTTTAAGAAGCTCAGCCTTGGAGATCCTAAGCCAACATCCATGTCCTTACAATTGGCGGATCGCTCCATCAAGCACCTAAAGTGCATTATCGAGGATGTCATTGTACAAGTCGACAAGTTCTTTTATCGAGTTGACTTTGTGGTTCTTGAGATGGATAGAAACATTGGTGTCCCCTTGATCCTAGGAAGACCGTTCCTAGCCACTAGAAATGTAAAGATTGACATGGGAAAGGGTAAGTTGACATTGAAAGTAGGAAATGAAAAGGCTATATTCGATGCTTATAATGACATGAAACCATCCTTGGATGATCTTATTTGTTTAAATGTCGATGCTATTAACCCTTTGCTTGATGAGAAATGTGCAAGTGGCAAGACTAAGGGCACTCTCAAGTTAGAGGATGAGGTCCCCAAGGAGAACCAAGACAAGGTGAGAAAGGAGGATTCATGCATGAAGTACATTCCACCACATCAACGTGTTTGTGAGATCGATAAGACAAATCCGGCACTAAGGGCTAATCTCAAAATACCGCAATATGAGTGGAGGCGAGTGGGGCATGAGGATAAATGGAGGAATGCCAAGGATATTGTCGTTCTAAATGGGCCACCTATTTGAACCTCAAAGAGCACAAATTCAAGATAATGACTATAAACACGCACTTCTTGGGAGGCAACCCAAGTTTGTAGGTTTTATTTTCTTTTTGCTTTCATTTTTATCTTGTGTAGTTTTGTTTCCTTATGTTATATTCAAGCATGCACTTTTGGCATGCTTCTATTTGAGTCTTGATGGTTTTTTATTGTGAGTACATGACATGTAGTAGCCGAGGTTTGCTTTTGATTGAGTCAACATTGAGGGCAATGTTGAGTTTAAGTTTGGGTGGGTGGTATGAGTAGCGCTTATTGATTTTATGTGTCATGTGATCTTATTTTTAGCTCAAGTTTGGGGAACCGTTGCTACTACATATATTTTGTGATAAATTTTTGAGAAAAATCAAGCATAACAAAATTTTGTTCTAGGATATTAGCTTGCCAATTAGACTTAAGAACTCGAGACAATGGCATGATATCTTGTATGTTTCTATTAATGATTTAAAATGTAAAATTACACATCTTGATTGTGCTTATTTCAACCTTAGTTGAGAATCAATCTTCCTTAGATGATACACGTTGCACATAAGTCAAAGGTAGAGGGATTGGAAGGGGTTCCCCATCCCTAGACATGTGAGGAGTATCCCCCGAATATATTAACCTAAAATTTACATGTTATTTTGAGATGATTAGTTGCTTATGGGTCCATAATTGTGTTAATGGAGTGAATGATTTTATAAAGATTTTAACTAAGCGCAAAAAGGGAATTGGTTCAGCGCTTAATAAATATTGTGAAAAACTTATGTTGACGCTTAGATTAGAATTTTTTTAAGTTTGAGCGTCCAACTTATCATGCACAAAGAGTGAGCATTCATGATCTATGCAGAAAAATAATTTTGATCATTGACGCTTACTTGGCTTGTAAAAGTACAATTTTAAGGCTCTCCCTTAAATTTGAAAACTGATTACAACTTTTCAAAATTATTTAGACATAACTGTAAAAGTGGATTCCCCCTAAATTATATGCCTAACAAAGTATGATTAAGCATTTAAATCAATCATACCTAATTCACTTCTTAAAGTGAGAAATCATTGTTCATTGAGCGCTTTGGTATAGATACCCGCTAATTGTTTTTCTGTACTAATAAAGTGCATGGAGGTATCTTTCTTTTGAACATGGTCACGTAGGAAATGGTATCCTATGTATTGATGTTTGGTTCTGGAGTGAAGAATTGGGCTTTGAGCCATAGCTAAGGTATTTTGATTATCACAATAGATAGGGATAGGACCTAAAATTGTACCATAATCTCTAAGTTGTTGCCTCATCCATAGAATATGTGCACAACAACTTCCCGCTGCTACATACTCGGCTTCAGTAGTAGAAGTAGCTATGGATTGTTGTTTTTACCTATGCCATGCAACTAACATAGCACCAAGAAATTGACATGTACCACTTGTACTCGTTTTATCAATTTTGCATCTATGTCTAAATAACCAATTAGTTCAAAGTCCATTGGATACCACAAGTCCACATTTTGTGTGCCTGTTAGGTGTTTAAGGATTCTTTTGGCAGCAATTAAGTGTGATTTTTTTGGATCAACTTGAAAGCTTGCATACATGCATACTGAAAACATGATATCAGGTCTACCTGGCAGTTGGATAAATAAGTGATCCAATGATACCTCTATAATTAGTGACATCTACTTTCTTCCCACTTTCATCTTTATCTAACTTAAGCGTTTGGCTCATTGGAATGTTCGAAGATGATGCATTTTGCATACCAAATTTCTTAATCATATCTCTACTATATTTAGCTTAGTTTATAAATATGTCATTAGGGAGTTGTTTAACTTGTAATCCCAAGAAGAAAGTTAATTCACCCATCATGCTCATTTCTAATTGTTCTTGCATCATTTTTAAAAATTTCTCACACAGATGCTTATTAGTAGATTCGAATATAATATCATCAACATAAATTTGGACTAAGAGAATATCTTCATCATTGGTAATTTTGAATAACGTTAAATCAACGCTGCCTTTTGAAAATCCTTTACCAATAACGTTATATCAATGCTCGAGGTGCTTGCTTAAGGACATAGAGCGCCTTATCTAGCTTGTAGACCATACTCTTACCATGGTTGTTGATGAATCCTAGTGGTTGCTCCACATAAACTTCTTGTTGGAGTTTACCATTCAGGAAGGCACTCTTCACATCCATTTGATATACTTTGAAATTATTAAACCCTGTATATACTAGAAACGTGGGAATTGCTTCAAGACGGGCGACGGGAGCATATGTCTCATCAAAATCAATACCCTCTTCTTGGCAATATCCTTGAGCGACAAGCCTCGCCTTGTTTCTTATAAAAATACCATTCTCATCCATCTTGTTTCTGAAAACCCATCTAGTTCCAATAAATCCTTGGTGAGTTAGTCTTGGAACTAGCATCCAAACCTTACTACGCTCAAATTAATTGAGCTCTTCTTGCATAGCTTCAATCCAATTGGGATCACTTAGCACTTCATCCACTTTCTTAGGTTTCATTTGAGATAGGAAGCTCGCAAACATGGCCACGTTGAATTTAGGGCCTCTAGTCCTCACAGGAGCTCCAATATTTCCACTTATTTGCTCAGGTGGATGATCACGAAGCCATAGTCTATCTGGTTGGAAAAGGTTGAGAGTTTGTTGAGGTGCTTGATCTAGCGTTACATCATCCTTAACCTATTGCACAGGCGCTTGAATTTTGAAAGTTCTATTTTGCTCTTGATGATCATTCTCTTCATTATCATCAGAAATTCTTACAATATGATCATTAAAACCAACTGGAGTAGCTATCTTAGGAGGCATAAAAATTTCATCATCGTCATCACTTTCATCATCAATGATGATTTTGGACGCTTGATGACAAATAGTGTTAACCTTACTCAGCTCATGGTTAGTGTCATAGAAAACAACATGAATGAATTCCTCAACCTTATTAGTTCACCTATTTAGGATGCGAATTTTTTTTTCATTATTAAAGTAGTTTAGAAAGATTACCTCGTCTGCTTTAGGATTGAATGTTTTAAGGTTATGGGATCCATTATTATGAATAAAGCATTTTGAACCAAAGACGTAAAAATATGAAATATTTGGCTTGCAACCCTTCCATAGTTCATATGGTGTTTTACCATGATGTTTGTTGATCATGCATCGGTTCTGAGTATAACATGTAGTATTAATTGCCTTGGCCCCATACCTTGGAGCAAGCTTAGACTTAGCTAACATTGTCCTAGTGGCTTCCTTTAAGGTTCTGTTCCTTTGCTCAGCAACACCATTTTGTTGAGGAGCTCTAGGCGCTGAATACTCATGATGTATTTCATTTTTTGTATAAAAACTTCTCAACAACTTTGTTAGAAAACTCAATACTGTGATCGCTCCTTATTCTTACAACTTTATGATTTTCCAAGGTTTGGAGTTGCAGAATAAGTGTTGTGAGCTTGTCACATGTGTTATCTTTGGATGTAAGAAATTCCACCCATGTAAATCGAGAGAAAGCATCTACTATTACTAAAGAATATTTTTTACCACTCACACGTATTGTTTAAACAGGTCTAAACAAGTCCGTGTGAAGTAGTTCAAGTATCCTAGAAGTAGATAGACAAGTTTTTCTCTTGAAAGATGATTTAACTTGTTTTCTCATTTGACAAGCGTCACATAAGTGATCCTTATAGAAAGGTACTTTTCGTAATCTCTCTACAAGATTTAGCGTTACAAGCTGAGATTCATTTTGCTTATGGTTATGGTCCAAAATCATCATTGAACCCCAATCTACCAAATAAACATTTTTCATTCCTTTACCTTTCAATTTAATGTATCCAGTCTTAGCATCATGTATATAGCAATAAGCGCTTGAAAATATAACTTTCAAACCTTTATCACAAAATTGTCTTATCCTTAATAAATTATGTTTAAGACCCTTGACATAATATACGTCACTTATCATAACGTTCTCCTTATGCATGATACGTATACCTTTGGTTTTACCTTTGGAGTTGTCACCAAATACAACCTGAGGACCATTGGCACTTTGAAAGTTGATCAAGAGATCTTTTGTGCCTGTCATATGCCTTGAAGACCCACTATCAATATACCAAATAGATGTATCGGCTCTGGCTCTGGATACCTGCATTTAAGGGCAGTTCTAATTCTTTTTAGGTACTCATTGTCACTTGGGTCCTTTCACATTAGTAGCGTTAGTCTGAATTAAAACTTTGGGAACCCATATTTGCCTAGTCTTCATTATGCGAGGATTGGCCGTTTTAGATTTCATATTATGGTGTGTGTGCTTCTTAGGTGTATAAAAATATCCTTGATACTTATCATAATCATAATCATATTCATACATAACCATCATAGTATTGATAATATGATCTTGATTGTTGTGGATATTGAGGCTGGTATTTCCTTGGCTCTGGCTTAGGGTACGCTTTAGGCGCTTGACGCATAGCGTTTGATTCACATGTGCAAGGTTTCTCCTTAGCCTTTTGAGTGTTTGGATAACCTTTTCTTTGTGAGCCATTCACTTTCGTCTTTTTCTTACCTGAGTTAGCTTTGACTTTCTCATTTGGCCTCTTACCATTGTCTTTAGGTTCATTTGATGTTTGACTATTTGAAACTTTTTCAACAAAGAATACACATTTTCCTTTGTTGGGTGTCGTAAACTTTGATGTATTTGGTTTGTTATCAAATTTATTGTATCCTAAACCGGTCTTTTCGCCAAAGAGTCTAGTTACCTCAGTCACATTGTCTAGCTTTCTTGATGCTTTAGGCGCTGGCGTAACCGTTTTCAAGTGTGTAAAAGTCAGATTTCAGCAATGGAAGGGGGTTCGGATTCTTGGGGATTCAAGGCGATTTTCTGCTATTTTGAGCCACAAATTCATCAATCTTTGAAAGAGAAGAAGGGGGATTAAGCTAGAGATTGAAGTTCAAGCTAGGATTCATCATCAACCAAGCCTTAGGGAGTTTTACTTGCTTTCATTACATGTTTATGTTGATAATTATGTATATGATTGTTCTAGATCTTCTTGAGCTATTGATGATGAGCTAATTTTGTAGAACTAAGGCCATGTGAAGGCTAATTTTATGAGTCAATATATATGGAGTGATTTTTTGTTAATTCTCCTATTGCTTTGTGTGTTAATTTTATGCTTTCATTCCAATCATGTGCTTGATCACCATATGCTTGCTATCTTGCCTAATCTAGTCGTTCGAGAGAAGATAGGTTAGGGTTCAAGGGAATTAACACATCATCCGAAACAAATGAGGAATTGCCACTAGAGATAGGTAAAGATTTCCGGGTGCTGTTAGCTGAAATTCATCCGGAGAAACTCTAAAACGTTAATGTGTGGTTATTGATTAGATTTTCGGATAGACATATTTAGAGAACCGTCAATTAATCATAGGATTATTATGAGCCGAGAGATCGGGTAATAGTTAACTTAGGAGTTTCCACCAAAGCAATAGGAGTCTAATAATTCGAGGAGTAACCCATATATATTGACGAGTAGATTCGGTTGTAGCATGTGCCTTAGTCATTTTATCATACGTGAGTTTTAATCTATAGCTCGTTTCCTCTTTTATCCTTCGTTTATTCAATCAATACTTGCAATTTACTTTATTTGTCTTTTCTTTTATTGAAAATCTAAAGCTAAAATCCAAGTTTCCGTGGTTCGACAACCCGAACTTTTAGTCCACTTTTATTACTACCATGACTAGTACACTTGCTATTCAAGCACGTTAGGTATTAGCGTGTCAACGGACTTTGATTCACTTGCTTCTTTCACCAAAAAATAATGCAATTCTTCAACTTCGTCTTCACACAGATTGCGAGGTTGAGCGAGGTTTTTGTCAACAGGTTTGTTTGATTTTGAAAGTTCAAACAACTTGGAATATCTCAGTAGTATGTAGGGTTCTTCTGAAAACATGTTTGAGATATTCATGACTGTCTCAGGGATTTTTCAAAAGCTAAGAGAATGTTTGATATGAATTTTTGAGCTTTTCTGAAAGTTTAATGTTTAAGACTTTAGTGCAACAAGGTTTTTGACTTGTAATCTTGTTGTTCTCTGTTTTGGCTTGTTGCTGAAGTCTTATTCATAGACTTTCTTGGATAAAATGTATGTTTGACACTAAGCTAAGCATGTGTCTATCACTTTCACGAGTGGATTGCTTTTTGTCTTTTATCAGTAAAATTCTGCTGCAAAAGATGGTGCCGCAGACTCTCTGAGTTGACAGTCCAATAGGAAGGCTTCTCCATACGTCCTAGAGTGCTTATCACATTTAATGCCCTTATCCGCATTTAATGCATTTGAAATTAATGCCCGTTGGACGTTAATGCTCTGACAATATTTGCATTTAACTCCTTGTGGACTTAGGAATTAATTCAGGTGAACTCTGTCTTGGTAGACGCTCATTCAACCTTGAATGATCATTGGCTTGTATCTTCACATCGATGCTTGGAGTAGCTTGAAGCTTAGATACTTGCTTAGAGATCTTCATCTTCATTAGGACTTCAGATGCTTGTACTTCAGACTTAACTTATGACAAACTCACTCAGAGTATTATCAGACGCTCAGTCTAAGATACTTAGCCTATCAATCTAGAATAAAACCAATAAAAGCCTTATACAAATATAACGCTCAAAGCCTGTACATAATCTCTAATGAAATTTAAAATTACATAATTTGATGCCTAACATAAATCCTAATTGTCATCATCAAAACATCTAACAAGAGATTTCCTAACAAATACACTCGATGCATTCCAATCAGGTCAAGACTCTGGTAGATTATCCCGAATTTATAGCACGTATTGGGTGTAAATGGATCTATAAGAGGAAGATAGGCCTAACGAAAAAGTTGACACATACAAGGCTAGGCTTGTAGCAAAAGGTTATAGTCAAAAGGAAGAAATTAACTATCAAGAAAATTTTTCACCAGTGGAAATGATCAAGTCTATTCGTATTCCACTTTCAGTAGTTGTACATATAGACTATGAGATACGGCAGATGGATGTGAAGACGGCTTTTCTAAATGGATTCCACGAGGAGGATATCTATATGGAACAGCTAAAAGGCTTTACATCTGGTTCTGATATTCATAAGGTGTGCAAGCTTAAGAGATCCATTTATGAACTTAAGAAAGCCTCTAGGAGTTGGAATCTTTATTTTGATGAAGTTGTCAAAGGATTTGACTTTATCAAGAACTTAGATGAACCATGTGTTTACAAGAAGGTTAGTGGGAGCAAGATCATTTTCCAGTCTTATATGTAGATAACATTCTACTTATAAGAAATGATGTATGAATGTTGACTTCAGTCAAAGCATGACTTTCGAGTACATTCTCCATGAAAGACTTGGGAAAAGTGACCTATATTTTAGGAATTCATATCTATAGATACAAAACGAATAGAATGATAGGACTTTCCCAAGACTTTTATTTAGAGAAGGTCCTAAAGAGATTTAGGATGGAAGGCTCTAAGAAAGGTTTTCTGCCCATGAGACATAGGGTGCACCTTTCAAAGTCCATGTCTCCTCAAAGTGAAGAAGATAGGAAAGGAATGAGTACGGTGCCCTATGCGTCTGTAGTGGGTAGTCTGATGTATGCCATGTTATGTACACGTCCTGACATAGCCTACTTGGTAAGCGTGGTGAGTCGGTTTCAACCAAACCCAGGTGGAGAACATTGGACCGCTGTAAAAAATATCCTAAAATACCTAAAGAGGACTAAGGATATTGTCCTAACATATAAACATGGGGATTTGAAAGTGGATGGTTGTACTGACTCAGATTTCCAGTCTGATGTAGATGATTGGAAATCGACTTCAGGGTTTCTATTCACGCTCAATGGTGGAGCCATAACTTGAAAAGTTCCAAGCAAAGCACACCGTTGATTCCACCACTGAGGCAGAATACATAGCGGCGTCTAAGACTGCTAAAGAAGGTGTTTGGATTAGGAATTTTCTTAGAGAACTTCAAGTGGTCCCTAGTGTAGAGCTGCCATTGTCACTTTATTCTGACAATAACGGGGCTATTGCACAAGAAAAGGAACCAAGGTCTCACAATAAATCCAAACACATAGAGAGGAGATATCATATAATAAGAGAAATTATTGGAAAAGGCGAGATAGCTATTTAGAGAGTAAATTCAGCCGAAAATATTGTTGACCCATTGACCAAGCCTTTGACACAGGCAGTGTTAGATCGACATCATGAGAAGATGGGTATTAGATACTTGTAATTGGCATTGAGTACAAGTGGGAGATTGTTAGATTTATGTCCTCAAATTCCATAAGAGGATTAGAGAGAATAAGGACATTATAAGTTTGTAATTGTTATTCTATTTCAATAAAGGCATTTTAGTTGCTTACATTATTATTGGCATTTATATATATTGTAATCATCTATAAGTCCCTGAATATAAGGCGCTAGAGGAGTTTAATACTTGTATACTAAATTGGTCTCCAAGTCGAGGATTCCCAATTGGGCATTGGAAATCATTAAGACTTCTATGATATAAGTTTTGATGAGAGAAGTGCCCGTCAATCACTAGGAAGTAGTGAAGAACTCATATCATAGGTGCACTGATGGAGGTCACAGCACTCAAACATGACTTGCATCAATTTTGTCACATGGGTTTCACTCTTTGACAGTCAATAACAGAATTGATTAATTGTAA
The DNA here is from genome assembly GCA_019426215.1 of Buddleja alternifolia. Classification (NCBI taxonomy): domain Eukaryota; kingdom Viridiplantae; phylum Streptophyta; class Magnoliopsida; order Lamiales; family Scrophulariaceae; genus Buddleja; species Buddleja alternifolia. Next base: position 3,042,533 of record CM033406.1, read on the forward strand.
TAGGTGTATCTGAACTTTAGACCTGAGTAATCGAATTGAAGATATATTTGTGACATTAGGTTTGTCATTAGAGTAGTTAGACCCAATTCACCCTTTGATGGGGTCGACTTCAAACTAGAATCTAATGGGCAAGTAGTAGTCTTAACTGATATCCAAGATGAGATTTGTTCCCTCAGAAGTGAACGAGAAATTATTTTACGCATTTATAAGTAAGTTGGATCTAAAGATTTTGGACAAAGCATACGATCTATTTGAGAAAGAATCAAATAAGAAAGCTCACTGATCTAGACTTCTTATAAATATAGCATAGAGTCAAGTTTATGAGTTTTAACCTAAACTATGACTTTTACTAAACCGGGATATAGAAACGAAGAGTTTTTATTCACACGGTAATTACAATAGGAAAGGTTTACAATGATATAATCATTCCGTCTTATTTGGGATACGATGTGGGCCACTTGACTGGCTAGGTGTTACCCACATTCAATGGAATCCTCCCATTGCCAAATTAAGATGAACTTAAAGGAGTCACGTTTAAAAAGGAAAAATTGAATGAATTTTTAGAGTATTTCTTGTAGCAATATTTTAAGTACTGGATACTTAAAATTAATTAAATGGAATTAATTATTTAGAGGAATAAGTTAATTCATTTATGATATTAATTAATATATTATTTCATAGAGAAATAAAATTAATTAATCATCCTATCAATTATGTAATTAGTTTAATTAATTGGATTGAATTAATTAATTAAATAAAAAATTGGACTGAACTTAAGGTTGATGCACCATAAGAGTGTGTGGGGCGGCCTTAGAGACATCCTACATGGGCTTTTTGAGCCCAAGGTTGTAACTTAAGTGATATAAATATATCACTTAATTAAACATAACCACAACAGAAGTCAATATACACTTGAACTACAAGAAAAAAAAAAACACTCTCCCCCCTCTCTCTCTCTTCATAACCGTAGGCCTCTAAGCCAAAGAAGGAGGAGTTTTTCATTCAAGTTTTTTGGCCAGATAAGGCACCGCAATTATATTGCTCAGATCAAGAATCAATCAGTCGGATAAATTCGCGAAAGAAGTGAAGTTTTCGAAAGCTTGAAGAAAAGATAGATTTTTCCAACCACTTCGCTTGAATGGGTAATGTATCAAAAACCTTCTTTTACATACGTGTGATTAAACTCGGGTTGATCCTGTTTTGGAAAAATCTGAAAAAAAATCGTTATACCGTTTCCGCTGCGTTTTATAAATTTTTCCCAACAGTGAAACCCTCAGGCTATTCCTTACAAATCTTCTCGCCAATATTTCCATTCAGGAAATCTATTTTCACATCCATCTGCCAAATCTCATAAATTTTCTCATAGTCAATTTCTTGCCTCTGAGAATAACCTTTCACCACTAAGCGAGCTTTAAAGGTGATAAACTTTCCATCTACTCCTAAATTTTGTTTGTATACCCACTTGCAACCAATGACATTAATGCCTGGTGGTGGGTCTACCAAGGTCCGAATCTTGTTGGAGTACAAGAATTCCATTTCAGATTTCATGGCTTCAAACCATTTTCCTGAGTCCTTGTCGGATGTTGCCTCCTTATAAGACCTTGGATCTTCATCCAATGGGAGGCCCTCCTCATTGCTTTTCAACAAGAGACCATAATACCTCTCAGATTGTCTCGGGATCCTTTCGAATCTTCTTGGAGGTGGAATTTGTGTACTTTCAGTTTCTGGTTCACTTTGCCTCTCTTCCATTTCGAATCATGTTTGTGTTTCTTGAGATTCCTCAAGTTCTATTACCATTTCTATATTCTCACTGAAGAATTCCTTCTCCAGAAATATAGCGTTCCTTGAAACAATGATCTTTGATTTCATGGTGTGATGGAAATAGTATCCAAGGGATTCCTTAGGATAACCCACAAACCTACATAAAATAGATCTCGAATCTAGCTTATCTCCCACTAGCTGCTTGACATGAGCAGCACACCCCCATATTTTAAGCTACCTATATGAAGGTGATTTACCGTGCCACATCTTATATGGCACTTCAAGAACACTCTTTGACGATAACCTATTTATTAAGTAGACCGCTATCCTTAGGGCATAACCTCAGAAAAACAGTGATAAATTCGCGAACATCATCATCGATCGAACCATGTCCATTAATGTTCAATTTCTACGCTCAGACACACCATTTCATTGTGGTGTTCCAGCGGCGTCCACTGAGAGAGAATGCCATTTTTTTTCCAAATAATCCAAAAACTCTCCAAACAAGTATTTTCCTCCTCAATCAGATCAAAGAGCCTTAATAATTTTACATGTTTGCTTTTCTAGTTCATTTCTAAATTCTTTGAACTTATCAAAAGCCTCAGACTTATATCTCATAAGATATAAATAACTAGAATAATCATCGGTGGAGGATATGAAGTAAGAAAACTTTCCCAATGCATTAATGCTAAGTGGTCCACGCACATCTTTATGAACTAACTCAAGTATATCTTTGGCATGCTCCATTTGGCCTCCTAATGGTGACTTTGTAATTTTGCCCTTCAGACATGATTCACAAGTCGGTAGTTCCTCTTCTTCATCAAGCTCAAGAAAACTTGACAACCTGCGAATCCTATCTTTAGATGCATGACCAAGTCTAGCATTCCAAATTTGTGCATTGATAGATCATTAGATTTACGCTTCCCTTTGTTTATTTGTTGAATTTCTAGAGAATTAGTAGATGGGTAAATATAAAAGGTTGTTATACATACATACTTTAATGATTAATTTTGAACCCAAAACCATTATTTATTTCAGAAGAATAACCTTCTTTATCTAAAACAAAAATTGAAATTAGGTTCTTGGGCAATCCAGGAAAATAATAAACATCCTTCATTATGAACCTACTACTATCCTCAAGAACTAAGATGACATTTCCAACAGCCTTCACAGCGACAGACACTCCATTAGCCTTTCTCAAGACCATGTCCCCGTCATTTATTTCTCTGCTTCTAGACAGCACCTGCAAGTCATTGGAAAGGTAAGTACCACATCCGATGTCAAACACCTAATAAGCATGGTTAATTGACAAATTAAACTAAAAAATAAACACAGCTTCATTGTGGCAGTTAAAAGATGCAGGACAATCCTTGCTCAAGTATCCCATCTTATAGCAACGAGGGCATTCACCCTTGTCTTGTCTCCAAATGTTTTCTCTAACTCATCGATGAGATCCTTGGCTATCTTGACATATCTATATGTCTCAATCATGCGGTCAGACATCATAGATAATATGAAATGTCGTACATAAGCCTCATCATCGATTTGCTTTGTTCCATACTCCAAAGTATGAGCATGAGTTATCGATCTGGGCCAAGATGCGATTTCTCCTTTGATTATATAATTAAGATTCTCAGCCATGAGGTATACATCCAGAAATAGATGCCAATGGGCGTAATTTAAGCCACAAAACTTGTTGGTTTCAAGAATTCTTAAACTTGCATTAACGATATACATGATATTTAAGTGAAAAGTGAAAAACAAATATTAGCATTCAATTTTAAAAATATTGACATGCAATCAAGGAATTTTAAATTACATGTGTGCTCCCACTGCTTTTCAAATTCCATCAGCCCATTGGTAGAAAATGGGAAACTCGGCAATTTCCAGTGGGCTCGAGCTGCATATTGGCTCATACCTCATCCTATGTGTCATTGCCAATGGGTGATAACAATTGACAGGGCACGATGGCCCCATCCATTCCCACATGGTCCTCGGGATGTTCGCCTTGTTGGGTTTCGCTAAAAATCATATAAACGCAGCGGAAGGGTTTCAAAAATTTAATTTGCAAACCCAAACTTTGATTTCAATGATCACATATTCAAATTGACAATTCCGCTTAACGAATAAATACTTACCAGTTGAAGCGAAGTGGTCGAAAAATCTTATTCTTCACTTGAAACTTGAATTGATGAATTCTTGATTTCTTCAATCCACATATAATCTTCGATTCTTGAATTCTTTGAATTTCTTGAAATTGATCCGAACAACGAACTTATGTTGTCTCTAAATTATCATGCACAGATTGATTGACGAAAAATTCCCACTAATTTCTCTAAGGGGCGACGGCTAGTATTAGAGAGAGGGAGGAGGATTTTTCTTCTTTCTTTCTAGGAGAGTTATGAAAGTCATACCCTTGTTCTAGTTCAAAGAGTCCTTATATACCTCATGACTTATTGAACAAGACAAAACAAAAGAGCCCTAGTAAATTGGGCATCACCTTGGACGCCCAATATGACCTAGTATGGACGCCTTCTTTAAGTCCGGGAATTATTTTGTTTTAATTAATTTCTTACTCAATTAATAATTTATTATATCCAATAAATAAATTAATTAAATAAATAATCAAATTAATTAGATAAATTAATTCATTAACATATTTTCGTAGGAAATTATTTAATAATTAATCTTACCCTTATAATTAATTATTTCATCTAATGAATAATTGATTATTTAATTTATCCAATAAATTAAAACTCCTAGAAGAAAAATAGAAACTCTTTTTTCATTTTTCTTTATCAATCCTTTAGCGCGACTCTTTAGGTTCGTTTCGTTTGGCAATGAGAAGAAACCAAAGGAAATGGGTAACACTTAGCCAGTCATGTGGCCCATTTCGTAGCACAAACGAAATTGATTGATTGGATCATTTCCACAGCCTTCCAATCGTAAATACCGTATAAGCACATGGCTATGTCAAACTCACTGGACTTGACCATATGTATTAATTATAATAATACGAGATCATTGAGATCGATTTAGTGCCTAGCACAATCGTCTCTTTTTGCTTTGGCCAGTTACTTTGATCTCTATTTATCTATAATCACATAGGGTGTTTTCTCACTCACTTATGAGAGAACAAATCTCATTTAAATATCAGCTAAGACTACCATTTGCCCATCAAGTCGCATTTCGAGGTCAACCCCACCAATGGGTCAATTGGGTCTAACTACTCTAATAAAATCCTTGACGTCACAAATGCATCTTTAGCATGACGTTTCAAGTCAAAAGTTCACTTACACCTATTACGCATAATCAGTTCTTTCATTGACAGTCACAGAGTGAAACCCATGTGACAGAATCGATGCGAGTCATGTTCGAGCATATCAGTTCCACTGATGTGCCTACAATCTTAAGCTCTTACCATCCCATGGTACTAGACTGGCACTCCCATGTCAAAGATAAGATTGTACAAGTGTTCTAAGTCTTTATTTGTCCATTAAAGACTTCATTTTACTTGCGAATTTGTTTTTAGTAATCAAGATTGATCTCTCTAGTACCACTCTTCCTATCCCATAGGAAGTAGAGGGATCGCACTGAAAATGTGGACAAAACGTTTTACACTACTTATAGATGCAGATAAGATTTAAGTGAAAACTAAATAATGCCTTTATTAATAATATCCAAATAAGTTAATTACAAGATACATGCCCTATCATTCTATCATCTATGGCATCTGAGGGCAAAATCCTAACAATCTCCCACTTCCACTCAATGCCACTCATTGTGGTATCTTATACCCATCCCTTCCAGGTGTTGGTCTAGAACAGCCCGAGGTAGTGGTTTGGTGAATGGGTCAGCTATATTGTCGGCTGAGGCTCTTTTCTGCACTGCTATCTCTCCTCTGCCAACGATCTCTCTGATGATGTGAAATCTTCTCTCAATGTGTTTAGACTTGTTATGAGACCTTGGTTCCTTAGCTTGTGTTATTGCTCCATTGTTATCACAATAAAGTGGCAACGGGAGCTGTGAACTAGGAACCACTTCAAGTTCTCCAAGGAACTTTCTCATCCAAACAGCTTCTTTGGCCGCCTCTGAAGCTGCCAAATATTCAGCTTTAGTGGTGGAATCCACGGTTGTGCTTTGCTTGGAGCTTTTCTAAGACACCGCCCCACCATTAAGCGTGAAAACAAACCCTGAAGTGGATTTATGGTCATCGACATCAGATTGGAAATCCGAGTTAGTGTAACCTTCCATCTTCAGGTCTCCACCTCTATAGACGAGAATCATATCCTCAGTTCTATTAAGATACTTTAGGATATTCTTCACAGCTATCCAATGTTCCTTTCCCTGACTTGCCTGAAATCGACTCATCACGCTTACAGTATAGGCAATGTCGGGTCTTGTACACAGCATGGCATACATTAGGCTACCAACAGTAGAGGCATAGGGTACTTTACTCATCTCCTCTCTATCTTCCTCACTTTGAGGACACATAGATTTGGACAAGTGTATTCCATGCCTCATGGGAAGAAACCCATTCTTAGAATTATCCATCCTAAACCTCTTTACGACCTTTTCTAAGTAAATTGCTTGGGAGAGACCTATCATTCTATTCGTTCTATCTCTATAGATACGAATTCCTAGAATGTAAGTTGCTTCTCCCAAATCTTTCATGGGAAACTTACTCGAAAGCCATTTCTTGATGGTGGAGAGCATTCCCACGTCATTTCCCATAAGTAAAATGTCATTCACATATAGTTCTAAGAACGAGATTTTGCTCCCACTAGTCTTCTTGTAGACACAGGGTTCATCTTCGTTCTTGATGAAGCCATATCCCTTTACTACTTTATCAAAACGGAGATTCCAGCTTCTAGATGCTTGCTTGAGACCGTATATGGACCTCTCAAGTTTACATACTTTATGGATATTGGTCTCGGATACAAAACCCTTTGGCTGTTCCATATAGATATCCTCTTCGAAGAATCCATTTAGGAAAGCCGTTTTGACATCCATCTACCGTATCTCATAATCTAAGTATGCAGCTATGGACGACAGTGTTCGGATGGACTTAATCATGGCCACGGGCAAAATGTTTTCTTGATAGTCAATTGCTTCACTTTAACTATACCCTTTCGCTATGATCTTGGCTTTAAAGATGTCAACCTTGTCATCGCTAATTATCTTTCTTTTGTAGCTCCACTTACATCCTATAGGTTTGATACCTTCAGGATGATCTGCCAAAGTCCAGACTTGGTTTAATTGCATAGAGTCCATCTCTGTTTCCATCGCTTCTCGCCATCTTGAAGCGTCGACATCCACCATCACTTGATCATAGATACAAGGATCATCTTCATGACCCTCTCGTACTACAGTGTGGAGTTGAGGCTCCCCCTGTAGTAGATACCCATACCTCTCAGGTTCATGTGGTATTCTACCAGATCTACGTGGTGGTTGTGGTACTATTGGGTTAGGCCTTTGGTTCTTGGACAATTGTCTCAGAGGGAGTTTCATTTTGTTCTTCTAGAACAATCTTTCTACCTTTTCCCCCTCCCAAGATGAATTCATCTTCTAGGAAGTGGGCTTGTAGGGCCACAATGATTCTCTGATCATCATGTAGGTAAAAGAAGAATCCCATGGAATCTTTAGGATAACCAATGAAACGTCCCATGAGGGATCTTGTTTCCAATTTCTCCACTTTAGTCTTCTTGACATAAGCAGGACATCCTCAAATCTTAATATGATTAAGACTTGGTCTCCTATTATTCCACATCTCATGCGGAGTTTTAGGAACGGGTTTAGAGGGATATCTGTTCAATATATAAGCAACAGTAAGGAGCATGTGTCCCCACAACAAAATGGGTAAATCAGTGTAACTAAGCATGGAACGAATCATGTCTAACAGAGTTCGGTTCCTTCGCTCGGCTCCTCCATTTAGTTAAGGGGTTGCTGGTGGTGTTAGTTGTAACATTATTCCTTTTTCTCTAAGGAATTCATCAAACTTGGCACTCGTATATTCTCCTCCACGATCCGATCGCAGAGTTTTTATATTCTGCCCAGTTTGGTTTTCTACCAAAGCTTTGAATTCTTTAAACCTTTCAAAGGATTCAGACTTTTGCTTCATCAGATACACTAGACCATATTTTGAATGATCGTCTGTGAAAGTGATGAAGTAGTAGAAACCCCGACGAGCCATTTCTCCAAATGGTCAGCAAACGTCGGTTTGCACTAATCCGAAGATTTGAGTGACTCTTTCAAAAGTCCCGATGAAGGGTGATCTAACCATCTTGCCTAAGAGACATGATTCGCATGTTGGATAGGGATCCCACCCTAATGAGCTTAAAAGCCCATTTTTTCCATTTTATGAATCTTGTGCTCTCCGGCATGGCCCAGTCTTAGATGCCACTTGAGTCTTAAGTTAGCTTCTTGCCCACCACGTTTATTAGTTATAGCATTCACATCAAATGAATTACAGACATTTAAATAATACAAATCATTAACTAAAGAAGCATTGTCAACTAATTTATTTTCATAATAAATGTCGTAATTTAATTTAGAAAAACGGAATGTATATCCAATCTTAACTAAGATAGGAATAGAAACAATATTCTTAAGCCCCTTAGGCAAAACTAAAACATTATCTAAAAACAATAAATGTCCAGAATTCAAATATAAAGAAGCAAATCCAATCCTAGTAGCTGCGACGCTTTCCCCGCTGCCTACTTTAATCATCACTTCTTCCCGGCCCAGCTTTCTACTTCTCTGCAGATTCTGTTCCAAACAATACACATGGACACTAGCCCTTGAGTCCAGAATCCATGAACTAGAAAAAACAGTCATAGAACCATTAGTTTCAAAAATAAATAGTTCCATACCTTTTGCGCCTTTACCTAATTTAGGAAAGTTCCTCTTCCAGTGGCCAAGCTCACCGCATTCGAGACATATGTCCATCTTCTTAGGTCCTTTGCTCTTGCGGCCATATTCTAATTTCTTTTGAGTTCTTTTGGATATTTCTTCTTGCTTTCTCCCTTTTCCATTTCTTTGATCATCCTCTAATGAATCCATCCTTTCCCTTATCCTCATACGAGCTTGTTCACTTTCAAGCTTCTTTGATAGCCCAGCTAATGAACAATTGATATCATTGATATATAATTTCATGACGAAGTAGTAGAAGAAGCCTGGGAGCGACTGTAGGATGAGATCAATTTGAAGATGAATCCCAGACCCAAATCAGTGAGTCGTGTGTCGGAACACACGACCCGACGGGCCGTGTGGCCTAGTGGCCTAGCCGTATGCTATGCGTGCAGCAACACAGTGCAAGCAGTGCGCACAGCGGCAAGCGCGCAGTCAGTTCGGGGCCCTTGGAGCCCCGTTTTTCCTTGTTTCTTGATTTTTTACATAATCACAAATATACCCAGTCACATGCTTCAAAAAAACATATTATGCATATCATAACCCACATAAACACAATTAAATATGTGAATTAGAGATTAGCTCTGATACCACTGTCGGGTTTCAAAAATTTAATTTACAAACCCAAACTTTGATTTCAATGATCACATATTCAAATAGACAATTTCGATTAACGAATAAATACTTACCCGTTGAAGCGAAGTGCTTGAAAAATCTTATTCTTCACTTGAAACTTGAATTGATGAATTCTTGATTTCTTCAATCCACGTATAATCTTCAATTCTTGAATTCCTCAAATTTCTTGAATTTGATCCGAACAACGAACTTACGCTGTCTGTAAATTACCACGAACGGATTGATTAACGAAAAATTCCCACTAATTTCTCTAAGGGATGATGGCTAGTATTAGAGAGAGGGAGGAGGATTTTTCTTCTTTCTTTCTAGGAGAGTTATGAAAGTCATACCCTTGTTCTAGGTCAAAGAGTCCTTATATACCTCATGACTTATTGAACTAGACAAAACAAAAGAGCCCTAGTAAATTGCACATTACCTTAGACGCCCGATATGACCTAGTAAGCGTCCATTTGGACGCCTTCTTTAAGTCCGAAAATTGTTTTTTTTTAATTAATTTCTTATTCAATTAATAACTTATTATATCCAATAAATAAATAAATTAATTCAATAATCAAATTAATTAGATAAATTAATTCATTAATATATTTCCATAGAAAATTAATTAATAATTAATCTTACCCTTATAATTAATTATTTCATCTAATGAATAATTAATTATTTAATTTATTCAATAAATTAAAACTCCTAGAAGAAAAATAGAAACTCCTTTTTCATTTTTTTTTTATCAATCCTTTAGCGCGACTCTTTAGGTTCGTTTCGTTTGGCAATGAGAGAAAACTAAAGGAAGTGGGCAACACCTAGCCAGTCACGTGGCCCACTTTGTAGCTTAAACAAAATCGAATGATTGGATCATTTCCACAGCCTTCCAATCATAAATACTATATAAGTATAAACACTTTGTTCGTGTACCCCAGTCAAGTGAGAGTCATGGCTATGTCAAACTCACTGGACTTAACCATATGTATTAATTATAATAATATGAGATCATTGAGATCGATTTAGTGCCTAGAACAATCGTCTTTTTTTGCTTTGGCCAAAGACTTTGATCTCTATTTATCTATAATCACATAGGGTGCTTTCTTACTCACTTATGAGAGAACAAATCTCATTTAGATATCAGCTAAGACTACCATTTGTCCATCAAGCCGCATTTCAAGGTCGACCCCACCAATGGGTGAATAGGGTCTAACTACTCTAATGAAATACTTGACGTCACAAATGCATCTTCAGCATGATGTTTCAGGTCAAAGGTTCACTTAGACCTATTACGCATAATCAGTTCTGTCATTGACAGTCATATAGTGAAAACCCATGTGACAGAACCAATGCAAGTCGTGTTCGAGCATATCAGTTCCACTAATGTGCCTAAAATCTTAAGCTCTTACCATCCCATAGTACTAGACTGGCACTCTCACATTAGAGATAAGATTGTGCAAGAGTTCTAAGTCTTTATTTGACCATTAAAGACTTCATTTTACTTGCGAACTTGTTTTTAGTAATCAAGATTGATCTCTTTAGTGCTACTCTTCCTATCCCATAGGAAGTAGAGGGATCACACTGAAAACATGGACAAAATGTTTTACACTACTTATAGATGCAGATAAGATTTAAGTGAAAACTAAATAATGCCTTTATTAATAATATCCAAATAAATTAATTACAAGATAGATGCCCTATCATTCTATTCTATATGGCATCTGAGGGCATAATCCTAACATGCCTCACATTTCATGTACGTCCCAATAATACGATGCCACAGTACATCATTCTGTGGTTAATTCTGGCCCATCAAATTCTCATAGCGCAACAGTGGCCAGGTGGTCCCACGTGTTGTAGCTAACTCCTTTGCAAACTAAAATCCATGTGCACTTCTAGTATAACTTCGTTATTATATAGAAGGCCTAGTTGCGAGATTAACACACCTAATCTTGCCAGAGCATCCCACGTGCCATAGCCAATGATGATAAGCCTCATGCTATTCCCTCTTGCATCTAATGATTGAAGGCACTAGACCTAATCAGGAACTTACGGGCCCTTAATTTATCCGTTTACGGACTTAATATTTATTTAAAAGAGATTTTTCAAACAACGTCTCACCCTTTTAGTTACTTATCTTTTTTAAGCGATCATGCAAATATGCACATCATACATAGCATAAGATAATAACTAACGGCATTTACAAAGCGGTAAATGCGATCTTAGTCAAGCCAATTCCTAAACACCCCAAGCCATCAAGGTGTTGACCAATCTAATCTATGGACCCAGACACTATATAGTTCTTCAAGTCTTCATAGGCTTGAACGCTTCCATCTCCGTCTTCATAATTACATATAAACTAAAGGTTTCTCTCTCTATTACAAGAAAAGAAAACATGGCACACAGGCCTTAAATTATTACAATGACTAGTTTATGGCTCGACCCAGATCCACATAATCACATAGAACATGTTGTCATGCAATTCATGAATTAATATTTACCGACTTTAATAAGGATAATAATGGTAATCACATTAACTAATGGATCCAATGACCTAAATTTCTAAAACCCAATTTTAGAAATTCTCATGTAAAAGTCTTACTTTTTCAATTAATCTAACAAATATAATTTCAAAACCCCAATTTTAATTAATCTTGAAATTAATAAAATTCCTATTCTGTTTCTATTTCCAAAACCTAAATAAAACCCTATTTTGAATATTCCATTTTAGGACAAACCTAAAACCTAGTTAAAATAGATCCTACAAAATATATTATAAGATATATTTAATATATATAAACTTGGTAAACAAAATCAAAATTTTCCACCAAGTACATACATACACACGTGTGCGCGCGCACGCACATACACGCACACACACACACACACACACACACACACACACATATATATATATATATATATTTATCTTTCACATATTAATTAATTAGTCTTTCCCAATTTAATATTCCAATATTAAATTACAAGATTATTATTAATTAATATTATTTAATTAATATATTCCTTTTCCCAATTAATTAATCTCTCCATTAATTCACAAACAATTAACTAGTCAATAGATACTGCACTAAGTTATGTGTGTGACCTCTCAGACTCATTAACAAGCTAGCAATAAGTCCTCTCCATAGGCTAGATTAATTATTCCCAATAATTAACTAGGTATTGGATTAACTTCACCAATTTGTTAGGATTATGCCCTTAGATGTCATAGAGGATAGAATGAAAGGGCATCTTTCTTGTAATGAACTTATTTATTATTTATAATAAAAGGCATTGTTTATTTTTCACTTAAATCTTATCTGCATCTATAAGTAGTGTAAAACATTTTATCCATGTTTTCAGTGCAATCTCTCTATTTCCTAGGGGATAGGAAGATTGGCACTAGAGAGATTGATCATGATTACTTAAACTCGTTCTCAAGTAATATGAAGTCTTTAATGGACAAATAAAGACTTAGATTACTTGTACAATCTTAGCTTTGACATGGGAGTGTCAGTCGAACACCATGTGATGATGGGAGCTTAAGACTGTAGGCACATCAGTGAAACTAATATGCTCGAACACGACTTGCATCAGTTCTATCACATTGGTTTTCACTCTGTGACTGTCAATGACAGAACTGATTATGCGAATAGGTATAAGTGAACATTTGACCTGAAGTATCAGGCTGAAGATACACTTGTGACGTCAAGTCTATCACTAGAGTAGTTAAACCCAATTCACCCGTTGGTGGGGTCGATCTTGAAATGCGGCTTGGTGGGCAAGTGGTAGTCTTAGCTGATAACTATTATGGGATTTGTTCTCTCGTAAGTGAATGAGAAAGTATCCTGTGTGATTATAGACAATAGAGATCAAAATCTCTGGCCAAAGCAAAAGAGACGATTGTGCGAGGCACTAAATTGAACTAAATGATCTCGTATTATTATAATTAATACATATGGTCAAGTCCAGTGAGTTTGACATAACCATGACTCTCACTGGATTGGGGCACGTGAACAAAGAGTTTATACTTATATGGTTACGATTGGAAGATTGTGGAATGATGCAATCATTCGATTTCGTTTGGGCTACGAAGTGGGCCACGTGACTAGCTATGTGTTACCCACTTGCTTTGGATTCCTCTCATCGCCAAACGAAACAAATCTAAAGAGGCGCGCTAAAGGATTGATAAAGAGAAATGAAAGGATTTTCTATTTTATTCTGGGAGATTTAATTTATGGGATAAATTAAATAATTAATTAATTACTCATTAGATGAGATGATTAATTATAAAGATAAGATTGATTCTTAATTAATTTCTTAAGGAAATAAATTAATGAATTAATTTATCTAATTAATTTGGCTATTTAATAAATTTATTTATTTATTGGATATAATAAATTATTAATTAAATAGATAATTAATTAAAACAAAAGATGGGTCGGGCTATGTGGGGGGCGTCCATTTGGACGCCTCCTAGGGCTAAGTTGGGCGTCCAATTAGATGCCCAACAAGAACTCTTTTGTTTTGTCTTGGTCAATAAGTCAAGTGATATTAAAAAGGACTTTTGACCTAGATGAGATATAAGTTATCATAGAACTCTCCTAGAAAGAAAAGAAAAACTCTCCTCCCTCACTCTAGAACTCTAGCCATCATTCTCCAAGAGAAAAGAAGGGATTTTTCATCAAATCAATCTGCGTGATTATTTAGAGGCAATGTACATTCATTGTTCGGATCAAGAATTCAAGAAAGCTTCAAAGGATTCGTGAAGATTGGATTGCACGTGTTCTTGGAAATTGAAGCCTTCAAGTTTCAAAAAATTTGAAGGAGGAATTAGTTCTCAAACCACTTCGCTTCAACGGGTAAGTCGTTATTTGTTTTAGCGTTTATTCGATTCAAATATGCAAATCGAGAAATTCACTTTGGGATTAATTTTAAAAAACTTCTGCTGCGCAATTTTTTGCATAACCCAAAGCACATATTGGTCATGGTTTGATCTCTACCAACGTCATCATAACTTCTCAGATATTAACAATGAAAATCAAACCTATCCAGATTACGATCTTCATGTGAGTAAAATCCTTTCATCAATTTCCCATCTATGGTCTAGGGTATGGCGATGGTCGAATCCTAATAACCTTAGAAACTATGACTGTGTTGTGACATCTAATGATCCAGTCTTCCAAGCCGGGACCACCAATCCCTCTTATAAGACAACCGCTTTGATCAAAGGCTTTAATCGATCATTTAGATTCTCTCAACAGCATAGAAAATGTCGGGTACTTTACCCTACATGAATTCCTTACGACTGCCGTCTATTCTGCTGTACTATCAGACTATATCCAACATATGCCGCCATATGACTCTCCTAGAGTGCAATTCTACATCAAATCATAGTGGATAGTACCCTTCGCAATGACATCTCAAGTCTAAGGAATAATCTCACACTACGAAACCCAAGGACTCCATGTTCAACAGAACTAACGAGGAATCCTTGCGGGATCGTTCAATTCCATACTTCTCTCAAGTATGAATCTTCGTGTATATATTAACCCATCCGGCCATTGACAATGGAACACGTCAATTTCTAATAAGAGTTACATACACGAACAAGTCTTGACGAGCAGTGATATCCCACATCTCACAACCTTTATGACTTAAAACACATTTTAGGATTACGATCTTTGAAAGAATTCTATAGGTATCCTGACCGCTCCCCTAACCATACGGTAATCCCTGAGATCTCTATCTATACTAACATAAGCAATTAACAATAAAGAAGCATACCATAAATAAACCATTTAATATATTTAAAATAAGACTGTCACAGTGTTTACAAATGAAATGGATGAGCCTAAACAATTGCTTGCCAGGCACACAACACTATCATATTCGCCATCATTTCATTTGAGCCAACAACCTCAACATCAACATCTTCATCTTCAGACTGCATATCATCACTGGCCCGGTCATCATCTTCATGTTTCCCAAAACCTCTATCCTCCATATTTTTATCTGCTCCAGGAACCTCTACAGCAACATCGTGTAGACGCTGAAGTAATATAGGTTTCTCAATCAATGGAAAGGTGCTCACTACCTGGTGCTAACAAAATATATAATTTTTTTTTTTTTGTTATTGATGTTAAGTTTTGGAAACTTCAAAGTCTCACAATTACCTTATCTTTCGTAATCCCCCTAAATTTTTGTTGAACTTCCGCATGGTCCTTCGGGATGTTCATGCCACCCCACTTCAAAAATCACGGGATGGCACGAATCAGGCACTAACATCCAAACAGGGTATACGCTCATACACACAAGCCTACAATTAATGAGGGAAACAACAATTAGTACTACAATCAAAATCATTGATTACTTCCTCTTGAACCATACGTCAAGGTTTAACGTATAATACTGCATATGAAAAAGTATTCACTTACCATAAGCCTAATAGTACATCCATCCATGTACTTATTTGTTCACGGTGTTGTAAAAATGGAGGCACATTTGCTTCATAAAAAATTCGTGAGCAGCCTTGTCCTAGGCATGTTCACGAATCGCAATCCAATCATCCAAATAAGTTATCATAAATTCTAAAGGAGGTAAATACATTGTACCCCCCCCCCCCCCCGGTGGTATACGAAATTCTTCAAAAGCCTCTCTATGACAGCAAAATTAACAAAAAAAACCTCCCTACGATTTTTCAAATTATACCCACAGCCTCCCTTGAGTGTTTTGCCTATAAAATTTTCTGTTAGGATGAAAATACCCTTACTTTTATAATTATTTACAATACACATTTTCGATTTTATTTTAAATTTTCTAATTATTTTACATTTAATTTAATTTCCTTTTTCTTTTCATTTTCTTCTCAAAACCCTAATCCACATTTCCTCTTTTCCCACCATCCAAGCCAAGCACAGACTTCAATCCCACTATCTTAACCTGCCATCAAACTGACATTTGACTCTGCAGTGGCCACCCCCACCATCGGCCAAATCTCGAACACTGCCGCTGCTCCTCCACCTCTGCAAGTACCATCATCGATCCACTCAAATTCATCATTGTCTTCTACATATAAAAACCAATCATCAAAACCATCCTCAAATTATTTCTTACAAACTAAAACCACATGTATTTCTAAGTTTTCAAGGCATTGGAGCAAAACCCAGCTCATAATTTTCCATGAACAACATGGAAATTGAGGTGGGGTTTGGTGCGGAATTGAAGAATTTGTGATATGGGGTTGTGAAGCAAAGTGTTGACTATACCTGTGTGAGGAATTTATCAAGGAGTTTAGGGCGGAGGTGGGCATGATGGGTCAGCGGTGAGGTGGTGTAAACGGTAGTCCGGAGGCGACGAACGGTGGTGGCTGGTGTGCTTTACTTACCAGTCTGCACAATTATGTATATATATATATATACTTATTAATGTTATTAATACATATTACTAAGGTGGAGGCAGTAAAGAGAAGCGGCGGCCCTGCGACGGTGTAGGCTGCGGCAATGAACGATTGTTAGTGGTGTTCTTGTATGTACGTATATATACGTTTGCAGAGTATAAAGAAACACATATTATTGTTATTATTATATATATTTTATTATTTATTTTATGAATTTTAAATATGTGATGTGAGTGGAAAATAGTCTTTGGGCCAAGCTAACTAAATCAATACTTATTGGGCTTAAACCCAATGGATCATGGACTTGGGCTTTTCTAGAAAGCATAAAACTTAGCTGGTGTCCCTGACGACCCGACCTGTGCAGGTGGAGCAGATCTAGTTAAAGCAAGCCTGGAGACAAGGATCAATTAATCAAGATACTTTCTATATAAAGACCTGCGGAGGTCAAGCCAACAGATTGCCTTTTCTTTACCATATATACCTGATTAGATCTCGACCAAAATAGAGGGATCATGATTTATTCTTATTATCTTATGTATTTTAGGCATAATTGACTTACCATTCTAGCCTAACCATCAAAATCTTGTATAAATATCCCCTATGAGGATGAATAAAGCAAGCTACAATAAACCCGTGGACCTAGGTCTTCATTAGACCGAACCACGTAAATCTCTTGTTCATTTATTTACATTCTTATGCTTTATATTGTAATATTATACTTTATATCGCATTATTCTTATTGGTGTAAAATCCACACACATCAATTGGCGTTGTCTGTGGGAATATTGAGCAAGACGTGAGTTATTTTTATCATTTTAGTAAGTTGTTTGTAAGAGGTTTGATGGTGGAATGAGGTGTAGGTGAACGGATCAATCAAGTTTGCAAAAATATTTTCCAAGAAAAAATACACATATTCTTTCTACCAGAATACTCCCTTAGGCAGCAGGTTTATAATTTCAATTTTCATGCATTTCTTATGAGTGATGTATGATTTCGATAAGAACCGAGAAATCACGTATGAAAAGGGAAAATCCCTAAGTTTCACTTATATTTTCATTCTTCTAAGAGCATAAATTGGGAATACAAGTTTGTTTTAATTCTTTTATGAAGTCATTTTTATAGATTAGCGATGAATTAAGACGTTAGGGTGCTAGCTATGCAAGTATGAAAAATTCAGGTGTGGCGAGCCAGGTATGAAACTGTAACCAAAGCATACCTAAGGCAAAGGTGGGAAAAGTTAGATAGCTAAAGCGGCTAAGACTGCTCAGTAAAGGCAGTAATAGCTGAGGAAGCTTATGCTGCTCAGAAAAGGTAGGAAAATTGGTAATAGTTGAGGCAGGTCATGCTGCTCAGCAAAGGCTAAAAAATCGATAATAGATGAAGTGGCTAAGGCTGCTCAACAAAGGCGGTAATTGCTGAGGCAGCTCATGCTGCTCAGCAAAGGCGGGAAAATCAATAATAGCTGAAGCAGTTAAGGTAACTCAGCAAAGGCGGTAATAGCTGAGGCAACTCACGCTGCTTAGCAAAGGTAGGAAAAACTGATAATAGCTGAAGCGGCTAAGACTGCTCAGCAAAGGCGGTAATAGCTGAGGCAGCTTATGCTGATCAGCAAAGGAGGGAAAAATTGGTAATAGCTGATGCAGCTCATGCTGCTCAGCAAAGGTGCGAAAAGTTGATAATAGCTGAAGTGGCTAAGGCTACTCAGCAAAGGTGGTAATAGCTGAGGCAGCTTTTGCTGCTCAACAAGGGAGGGAAAGTCGGTAATAGCTGAGGCAGTTAAGGCTGCTCAGCAAAGGCGATAATAGTTGAAGCAACTAAGGCTGCTCAACAAATGAGGGAAAAATCGGTAATAGTTGACGCAACTAAGGCTCCTCAGCAAAGACGTGAATCCAGGTTAGGTTTTTGCACAACCGAAAGAAAATGTAAAACGTTCCATAATGAAAATCATTCTTGGACATCATTCAAGTATCATGAGCATAGCATTGTGTGCGCATCATAGGCATGGTCAAGCATCATCTATGCATCATGTGCATGGCTACTTATCCACATCATAAACTAAGTTTTAATATTATTCAATTAGGATTAAAGAGTTATACTTACTGAGAAGGTAAAAAACTTTCTTGAGGTTTTCGCAGGACTTACAATTTTCACTAACATTTATCTTTGTGATTTATGATTTTTTGTCTTTTCAGAAAATTTACTAGATGGAGAAGACTACAAGGGAAAACAACTCCCTTGCCCATGGAACATGCTAAATTTGAATCAATGTGCTTTATTTTTATGATTTAATGTATGGACTCACGAAATCGCTAATATTTTTTGTAGTTTTGATTGTTGTGTTTATAGGTAAAGCCTAGAGGTTGTAAAGCCTTCTTTGCAAGGTCAAGTGCAAAGCTCCGAAATTCTAGTAAGATTTTATTTTATGAAATATTTAAGATTGAGATATGTGTGTGTATATATATATATATATGAAATAAAATATTGAATTGTGGAGTAAAGGGAAGTTGGTGGAGTGGAGGTAGCTAGAGGTTAGGACTCTACCATCTGGATGGGTAGCCCGGATCTGTCTAGGCAGGGATCATTCATCTACAGATCAAACGGCCCCGGGCCAGGAAGAAATAAGGAGGGGTGGGTCCTTGGGATAATTTATGGACCTACCCTATAGAAGACAGGGGTTTGGAGCGATAAGGAGGAATGGGCAGCTATAAGGATGGAGGTGAGATAAGGAGGAAAATTCGGAGAATGTGGTACATAAGGAAGGATGCTGACCGTATGGGCTGGCCACCCTAGCTCGTCTAGGAAAATTTTGGTACAGAGGGAGAAAAGGGGAATTAAGGCAGTTGGTAAATGCAAATCTCCATGATTGTATGCGCCTAATGATGAGTGTTCGATCCCTTGTGCAAGTCTCCACGATTACACAATGGTGGTACAAGTCCCCATAATTGTACGCACTAGAAAAAGGGTGTGTGATCCCAATGCAAGTCCCCGCAATTGCATAAGAGAAAGAATGAATGCAAGTGTTAGGTTAATGTCCTCAAATGCCACTAGAGGATTAGTAAATGATAGAACATTATCAATTGTAATTGTTTATTAAATCAATCAATAAAAGGCATTTTAGTTGTTTACATTCATATTGGCATTTATATATTATAATCATATATAAGTCCATGAATACAAGACTTAACTCTCTAAAGCACTAGAGGAGTCTAATACTTGTGTACTGAAATAGTCTACAAGTCACAGATTGTCAATTATGCAATGGAAATCAAGAAAACTTGTATGATATGAGTTTTGACGAGTTAAGTACCCGTCAATCACTAGGAAGTAGTGAAGAACTCATATCATAGGTGCGCTGATGGAGATAGTGGCACTCAGACATGACTCGCATCAATTCTGTCACATGGGTTTTCACTCTTTGACAGTCAATGACAGAATTGATGATATTGTAATAGGCGTGTTTGAACTTTCGACTTGAGGAATCGAGTTGAAGATATACTTGTGACGTTAGGTTCGTCATTAGAGTAGTTAGGCCCAATTCACCCATTGGTGGGGTTAACCTCGAACTGCAACCTAATGGGCAAGTAGTATTCTTAACTAATATCCAAGAAAGGATTTGTTCCCTCGTAACTGAACGAGGAATTATCCTATGCATTTATAAGTAAGTTAGATCTTAAAGTCTTTGGCTAAATCTTTCATTGATCTGAGCTTATTATAAATATAGCATAGTGTTAAGTTAGTGAGTTTGACCAAAACCATGACTCTCACTTAACCAGGAAAAGGAAACAAAGAGTTTGTATTCACACGGTATTTACAAATGGAAAGGTATAAATGATCTAATCATTTTCATCTTATTTGGGTTAAAATATGGACCACTTGACTGTCTAGGTGGGACCCATATTCAATGGAATCCTCCCATTGCCAAAGATAGATGAACCTAAAGAGTCACGCTTAAAAAAGAAAAATTAAATGAAAAGTGGAATATTTCTTGTGGTAATATTTTAAGTATTGGACACTTAAAATAAAATAAATAGAATTAATTATTTAGAGAAATAAGTTCATTTATTTATGATTTAATTAATATAATATTTCTTGGAGAAATATAATTAATTAAATGGGTTATATATTATTTAATTGAATTAATTAATTGGATTAAGTTAATTAATTAAATATTAGATTAAACTAAGCACAAAATTAATACACCATGTGGCATTCTAAACCTAAAGAAGGCGGCCCCTAAGGGGTTTTATGGGCTTAGTTTGAGTCCAAGGCAATAACTTAAGTGATATAAATATCACCTTAATTATTAGCCTAGGTCATAAGTTGCATTACACAGCACACAAGAAAAAGAATCCCTCTCCCTCACTCTTACCTAGCCGTCGGCTTCAATACCAAAGGAGGAGGAAGTTTTTCATCACGTTTTTCTGGCGAGACGATTTAGAGGCAGAACACTTGGACTGCTCAGATCAAGAATTAATCAGCCGGAGATTTATCGCGAAGAATTGAAGAATTCAAATTTGTGGAAATAATCTACCACTTCGCTACAATGGATAATGTGAATTTACCCTATCATACATAAGTTTGATTAAACCCCGAAATTAACACTGCGAAGGGAACATCCAACAAAAAAATTATTTTATTTCCACTGCGTTTGGTTAATTTTTCCCAACTTTGGTATCAAAGACAAATCGCGAGGTTAGGCGTATGTAAATTATGTGTAATTATGTGTTGAAGTAGCATGTTTTATAGTTTTTATCAATGCATGATTAGATCTGTGGATTTCGCATTATTCGTGTTTCTTGAGAAATATATTTATTTTCGTTCGTTGGAAATTAATAAAAATTGGATTTTATGTAATTTTAATGTGATGGAATTAAAAAATTTCAATTGCGATTTTGACCCGTCGCCAGCGTGAAGCAGCGCGCTGTTGAGCTTGCACGCGTAACAGCATGCAGATGGGCTTGCGCATCGCCCCAGCAGCTGCGATGAGCGGCGCAGCATCCCATCTCCCCAACTGAGCGATGAGCGGCGCAGCATCCCATCTCCCCAACTGAGCGAGCCTAACCCGTGTGTTTAATACAAATGGGTTTTTGCAAACCTGACCCGAGTCACCGATGGGTCAACCCAGGTCCACTATTAAATAATATTTATTATTTGATTTTGATTAAAATTAGATTTTAATGCAAAATAAATCATATTAATTATTTAATAAGGCTAATTTTATTTCCATCTAATCTAATGTTAATTAAAGTTAGACTTTGAATTTAATTGGATTTCTTCTATTATAGAATTTGGTGGTCCCAAGTTGCATACGAAAGGGTCTAGAAAGAGGGGGTTGAATAAACCCTGAAGTCTTTTTCGACTTCAAAAATTTGTATCAATTTTAAAGATTGGAATGCTTAGGAAGCTGAGCGCTTGGGTCAGACGCTTCAGTAAAGATAACTTAGACTTAGTGATTTCAGCAATTTACCAAGGTAGGGTAACGCTTAGATCGCTTAATCAGGGTTAGCACAGCGAAAATAATTTTAAAGCTTTAGCGTTCGTTTAGGTTAAATAGTCGCGTTTGTCTTTTTCAAAGTAATTAGGAAAATATAAAGTAAGACAATAATGAAAGTAAATGACAAGATATATAAGGTTCACTGGGTGATGTAATCCCAGCTACGTCCTTCTTCTCCTTTTTCACTTGGAGGGAATTTACTAAGATGATTATCAAAGAATCACACAGAATCTTCTACAAGATAGTAAATAGGTGAAAATGATCTCGGGCTCCTTGATCACACAGATTTCAGCACCAATGAAGATCGTCTTCTACAAGCTTCTGTCACTCAGAAATACTGCCTGTAAGGGGTTTCAACAACTTTCTCACTCAGATGAAAGGTTGAGGGTTTTGTCACACAAGTTTGTTTGTCTTTGGAAAGATCAAACAACTTGGAATATCTCAGTAAGAATTTAGGTTTCTTCTTTGGAAGAGGGTTTGAGATATTTGTGACTGTTTAGAATGTATAAAAAAGCTTAAAGAATTTGGCTATGGAGTTTCTAAGCTTTTTCTTTGAATGAAAATTTTAGCAGAGTTTTCTTGTGCATGTACATGTCTCTATGTTTGGGGTTTGTTGGAGTGAGGTATTTATAGGCAAATCTTAGGATCTGTCCATTGTACACATGTGAGAGTGTGCCTTTCACACAGCGCATGATTCTACCTTTTCTCTGATATTCCTGAAATCTTGCTGGTTCCGATTGGACGAGAGCAGCTATAAACTCTGAAATTCTGACAATCTAGTCATAAGGTGTCTTGTCCACAAGTCATATTGGCTTATCACATTTAATGCACTTATCAGGCATTTAATGCATTTGAATTTATTTCCCGTTGAAAATAATTTTTTGTTGAATGATTGCATTTAAGTCCTTCATGACTTGAGGAATTAATTCAGGTGAATCTGATACAGATCGCTAGAGTGCTTCGAGCGCTTGAATCAAGAATCCTGAAATAGTCCTTTAGTGTTTGACAGACGCTAAGGATAAATCTTCATCTTCATTTGACTTCAGACGCTGATCTTCAACTTCTTCTCCAATAGACTCACCTAGAATTCTATTAGTGATTCGGTATCTAATACTTAGTCTAAAATCTACAAAAATAAAAATTACATACTTTCAAACGCCTATACAAATGATCTATGAAACATAAACTTACATTATATTTTGGGGTCTAACATAAAGTCCTATCTTGTCATCATCAAAACATCCAACATGAAATTCCTAACAATTTCCCCCATTTTGATGATGTCAAGACTTTAATTCTTATAACTCTTTTATAATTTAAGAGTTCAAAGAAAAGAAAAAAAAACATATAAGTTAGCGTTTGGAAAGTTAGATAAGTTAGTTAGTTGTTAGATTAGCCTCAACAAGGTGTTTCAGCATTCAATCATTCATTCAAATAATTTCAAATAAAGTATACAAATGATTGTGCTGAGAGAAAATAACAAAATATAAAGATAAGGAAAAGAAGCATCATCTTCTTTGCTGCTTGGTCATTTCTTCTTTTTGATAGATTTCATTTGCTAGGTCTAGCAAGAGTTGATCAATATCTATCAAGGTAGTGTATTGGACTTCATCAAAGTCATGTCTTCTTTGTTTAGCGCTTTTCTTTAATTCTAAATATCTTTCCACCCAATCCCTCGGAGGGATTCCAAGTTCTCGGATCAAGTCATGATAAATGTCTTGTCTTCGATCATTGGTGGATTTCCAGTGTAAAGGTCGTCTAAGCGGTCTGGCATATGGAGAAAAACCTATACTTTCTAAGAAATCGATGTCTAAGTCCAGAAACAAGGACTTGCCTAGATAATATCAAGGCTTGCGCTTCTTAGATAGCATTTTCTTTATACCTGCTATTTCATCAAACATAGAATGCCAGTGCTTATTATCGGTTTTGGAGATTGCTTTGGACGATTGATGCTTTTCTTTCTCATTTTCCCCCTTCTTGGAATCATCAAGAGAGGTCTTCAGATCAGCAATATCTCGACGCAAAAGCCGAACTTCTTCAACGAGTAAAGCAACTTGTTGAGCGATACTCTGGGCAACGGCATTGGAAGAATTGTGCCTCTCAGTATCAACTGAAGCGTTCTGGGCTAAATGACAATTGAATTCTGAGGAGAGTCCAGCGATTAGAGGTGATATGCTTTCCATGATGGTAATAGTACTCTTGTTAGCAGCGTTGGAAATATCACGGCTTCGAGTGTCAGACACTATTCGGATTTACCTATCAGCGGCGTCAAAAATCTTTGAGTAAGAACCCTCAATGTTGCTTAGCGAGTTCCGTACTGCTTGTCTGAAATCTCGAGCGTCTGGATCACTTCGTGAATCCGAGTCTGAAGAATAACGCTCAAGAGACGGAATGAGTCCGTAAGAGCTAGAAATTGCAGCCTTGCCTTTGGTTTTATCTCTGACGAATGGCTCTACAGGCTCTTTAGCAATTTCAGCATGAACTTCTATCGCTTGATCCATGGATGGATCTTCAATCGCTGACTGGGGCTCGACTACTGGGGCGCTAGAGGGATCTGGCAAAGAGGCCTCGGGAATTTAAACAGCATCCACAGCAGGAGAATCTTCTATTTCAACAATTTTGATGGAAGGAGAGGGGTCTTCGACAGCAATGACCCAGAGTGGGCCAATTGCTTCCATCACACGCCTTGGTCTTATCAGGTTGGTCTGCGAAATAAAGATTATAGCGTCTTCGCACTTTTCAGTGCTTAGTGCAAGTTGCACTCGTTCTGGCTGATCAACTCCTGAAATATAAGAGTTATAGAAGTCCAAAATAAATGGCATCAGCGCTTAAGCCGCTTCTTGGTCTATTGGCCTGATTAGTGAAATCATCTTGGCCACTTGAATGTTTTGTTCACAAAAGAGCACAGGGTGAAGATTGTATCCACGGAAGTCGTTTAGCCCTGAATAGTGGTTGAAAAAGATATCCAGCGCTTGTGCATTTTCTATCACTACTCTTCTGTCTCAGCAAACTCAGCGTGTTCATTTGCAACATCGACAAAAATTTCACTTTGTCCTGGAAGAAGCGGCTGTTTACTGGTGGAGGCTTCTTCGTTCAAATCTGGAAGAATGCGTTGAACAAACGCTTGACGGGGGTGAAACACATAGAGTCTGCCTTGACTGACTAAGGCCAGCTGTTGACGGATGTAGCTCTCGATGGGTTACCTGTAAATTGGTAGATCGCTAACATTTCCGGCGATATGCTGACGCTGATGAAGTAAAAAGGCAGCAAACCCTTAGCGTTTGTATTCAATTCCAAATTCAAATAAGAATGGATATCTCACAAGTTATTCAAGGGTATAGAAGTGTAAAACGAATTCTTCAGCCCATCTGGCTGTATCCATCATCCATCGCTTTCCAAGTTTATCAGCTTTCTTCTGTTCTTTTCTGGCTGCAAGAAACTTTTCAAAGCATTCAATTTCTTCATCATAATCCTCAACCCATAATCTTGCAAGGTATTCTCGGGCTTCATCTTCTATCCATGAGTCGATAGGATTGGGACGCTCAGCAACCACTGGTCCTTTTCCTTTCCACAGTCTAAGAGGTTTAGGGGATAGAACGTTCTGAGGAGAATGAACGACTTTGGGGTTAGCGGAGTATCCAATCCTGTTGAGAATTTCTTCGTCTGGATTCTTTGACCAATCATCCATATGGGTATTCTTGATGATAATCTTATTCTGGCGCAAGGGATAAAAGGATTCTTCAGAATGGCCAGTAAAGTTGAAACGCTTCTCGTTAAATTCTGCCATGTTGAACGCTGGTCGCCGAATATACTCAAGGCGAAATTGAAGACGCTCAAGATTGTAGAGACCTAGGTCGGCGAATCACTCGAAGAATTCAAACTTGTGACAATTGGAAACATCAGCTCTATGGAGAGTGGTTTGAAAGTTGATTTCTGATTCAGCAAGTGTCTGGGTGTCCCGTTCTCTAGCAGCATAATAAAATTCAATGTCTGCATTGTATCCGCGAGGAAAAAATTCTATGACACGGGGAGGAGATCCGGTTGGAGTGGGAATGAAGGCAATAGATTATGTTGGGATAGGGGCCACTTCTATCGACCGCTCATCATGCTCAGTCGCTTGACTGACTGGAGATGTGTCAGCGTCAGGAAGGACATGGGCTACTTCCTTAGCGATATCCACAACTGTTTCCATATCCACATCCAATTCAATGGGAATCTCGGAAGGTGAAGCTGCATCAGCGCCTTGTGCATCTTGAGCTGATACATGTAAGCGTTTGAGAAAAGCAAGCAAAATTTCTACGAAGTAGAAATTACAAATAAGATACTACAACGCTTACCCTGAGGACTATCATCGACTGACGCAGTCGCTTGATCTGTTTCTACATATGGTACAGTTTCCTCAGGCTCCGGGACCTCTTCATCAGGATCTAAATCGAGAAAAGAAGTGAGGGGATCAGCACGAATAGGTATATTCAAAGTCTCAAGAGTGTTAAGAGCATTTTGAATATCCGCGTCAACTTCGGCTAAAAAAGGTTTTATCCTAGCGTTAGAAAAAGGAAACCTAACGAGGAAAGGATAAACTACTCTATTTTTCACAAGTACTTACCCTGAAAACGAGCAGCCTTCTCAGAAAGAGTAGTTGCTCTAAGCTCAGGAGAAAATTCAAGAACAGCGTCTGAAGAAGGAGGAGGAACACTTGCCGAGTCTTCAAGCACTGGCTCGACTGGAGCGCTTGTCGATGTATCTGGAGTGGATGAAGGAGTACGCCTGCATGCTAGCGGTACTTCTTCTTCTACTACTTCTTCCTCTTCCTAAGGGAAGATAAACGCTGGAGGGGGAGAAGGAGAAGGAGACTTCTGTTTCTTCTTGGGCTCCTGCTTCTTTGCTGGCTTGGCTGGTTCAGCGACCTTAACAGCAATCTTTTATTTTGGTCGCTTAATCACCACCTCTTCTTCCGATGATGATGATGATGAAGACGAAGATGCTTGCTCTTCATCATCGCTGTGAACTCCTTCGGCAAGAAGTCGCTCACGCTTTTCTTTGGGAACCACTGCTCCACCACGCTTCCTTGGCCTTAGAAGCTCGCCAAGCATTTTCTTTCCATAAAACTTTAGCGCTGGTATTTTCTTTCCAGTGGATTTGGTGAAACCGCTAGCGCTAAGAAGACGACTTAAAACAATCCTGTAAGGCTTGGGATTAACCGATTTGGCCATAGCTTGTTTGAATCGATTAAAAATGTAAAGTGACCAATTTATCTTTAGTTTGGTTAGAATAGCCACCATCATCTTGTACTAGAGATTTGAAACCTTATCGAAGCTCCCCTTTCTCCATTCGATCATCTTTGCACATACGTCCGCAAGAATGACATATTCGCCCTTCATGTCGTTTTTCTTGAAATTGGGTTCATAGGCAGCTTCAACTTCATCTTTCTTGATCAATGCTCAAACCTTTGTAGCCTCACCAAGAGTAACATTCTCGACTTCAGCTCCATCGTTCGGCAAGTTTAGTAAAGACGAAATCAGAGAAGGAGTGAGGATGAAGGTCTCACGAGCGAAGGGAAAGATGAAGGAAATGGAGTTTCTGTCGTCGAAGATTTTTGCATTCTTGAAGAAGAATAGGGTTTCTTCCTCAAAGAAGTTGAAAACGGCAGTTATCATGTCGCGTAAACCAGATTCTTGGATAAGTGGAAGAACAGGCCTTGGAGGGAAGTTCTGGTTTTCAAAGAGATAGTCCCGGTTAACAAGAAAATCGGTGTTAATAGTGACTGGTTTTTTTTATTTGGAAGATTTTTCGGCAGTAGATTTGGGTGCCATTGATGAAAGGTTAGAGTTTTTCTGAAAGAGATAATTTTTGCCTTGAGAGAGAATGAGATTTTACAGCAAAGAAAATTTTGGGAGTGATAAAGTTTTATTGTAAAGGTCGTGAGGGGTTTAAATAGGAGCCAAAAATAACTCCTCAACTGGTAGATAAATGACATGTGTACAGAAGTTAATTTTGAAAATTATAAAAAGTAAATCTGTGTCGTTTACTCATAAAGACGGATGTCAAAAAGTGCGGTAAAATGGGTAACTACTGTGGAATATAATGGTTTGAAATCGCAGTTACCTTTTCAAAAACGTTTGAATAAGTTTGAAATTTTCAGTGTGAAGTACACGCGCCTGATAGTACACTGACATGTACTCAGATGGGTGCAGTTACTGAACCATCTAGTTTTTTTAGATAGGAATCATTAACCGTCAATTTGATTTGATAAGCACGTGTGGGCAGTTGTCAAATCTAATCTTTTGGACTTATCCACACGCTACTTTCAGTGATGAAAACTATGCATGATTTTTAGAGAAATTTACTTAGCGTTAAAGTGGGGATCTTTTTAACGCTGAAGTCTTTTTGAGAACAAAATTTAATTTCGTAAAGTTAAAGATAAAATCAATCGCTTGGATTTATAAAAGACATTTTCATTTATTTGAGATTAATTTAGTCATGCCTAACAGATAAGCGCTAGTGATCAATGCATAATTTTTCAAAGTCATTTTTGATCATAGTCGCTTATGAATTGAGATAAGTACAATTTTAAGGTTCCCCCTAAAATTGATGACTCATGTCAATAAAGAAAGTATGATTTAGACATAAATATAAAGTGGATTCCCCCTAAAGTATATGCCTAAAAAGTATGATGCTTTATGATTTAAGTGTTTAAATCAATCATACCTAATTCACTTCTTAAAGTGAGAAAGCGTTGTTCGTTGAGCGCTTTAGTGAAGATATCTGCCAGCTGTTGGTCAGTTCCAATAAAATGCATGGAGATATCTTTCTTTTGAACATGGCCACGCAAGAAATGGTAGCGAATGTCAATGTGTTTAGTTCTAGAATGAAGGACATGATTTTGGGTCATAGCTAAAGCACTTTGGTTATCACAATGAATTAGGGTAGGAACTAGGATTGTTCCATAATCTCTAAGTTGTTGCCTCATCCAAAGGATTTGTGCACAACAGCTCCCAGCGGCTACGTACTTTGCTTCAGCTGTTAGAGTTAGTTCCCGGCACACCAATATGGGCGCCATTCTTTGTAATGGTAACTCTAGAGTTGAACAATCGATTTCTTATAAATAAAGTCAGTCTCTTTTATATGTGTGGCATGTCTTTATTCTTAAATTAGTTTTTACATTGGCTTAGAATAAAGTCCCAAAGGATCACACATAACTATGGGACATCATTGCACATTGGGTGTGGCAATGATAGAATATGTCTCGAAAGCTGTGATCTTTAAACATTGTTCCAAGTCGTAAAAGGGTTCATCAAGATAAAGGGATAGTGATGCAACCCAAAAGTCTTGCTCATATGATGCATACTCTGGGAGAAGTGTATCTCGTTCCATAGATACTGGCACGGTGAAAGCCAATGCATATATGAGGGTTGCCATTGTGGTAATGGGCGAACTGAACAACCCCATGGAAGTTCCTAAAATGGATTCCCAGTCGAATGTGGAACTTCCAGTGGTCTTGTAGTATAAGAGTAATCCTTATGGACCTAAGATTCCATTGGATGTCTTATGCGTAACCGCGCATGTTCTTGATTTGTTACATGATCACTTTAGATGATCGAATATGGGCAAACTCAGATATGCACGTCTTACGTAGTAAGGCACGAGAGAATCGAGAGGAATCTATCTCTGACATTAGCCAGTCGGTTAATCTCCTATAGTTACATAGTGAATCGACTTAAGGAATCTTCGGCCGAAGTATGATATCTAAAGAGGCGTAGGGTTTCCTCGTTTAGATAGTCGTAGTCGATTTCACATAACATGGGAAATATAGTATTGAATTAATAGAGCTTCGACCTTAGCCACTGCTCCAGATTCGGTCGGGAGATTAGATAGAGAGATCTTACTTATGCGAGGATTAAGATCGCAAAAAGGCGTATCTTTACTTTCGTTTTATCTAGGTCTTCGGGACCCTATGCTAGGTGGGCAACCGCGATTTGTAAGTGCCGAGAATTAGCTTGGTGACTAATTCGAGTCTTGATTAAATCAAAGGATTGATTTAATCTAGTACTTTCCATTTTAGGAAGGTACACTAGCACTGTGGGAAAGTGTACTTACTACTAGATAGAAACGAGCCTAAGGGATCACACACTAACTCGAGATAGTCACTGCTTGAATAGATGTGATTAATCAATTTCGAGGAAATTGAGGGAATTAGGAAAGTGTAGTACTTTCCTAATATGGAATATAAATTAATTGAAGCATTCAATTAATTTTACTTTTTTAATTAATCTTGTAGAATTAATTAAATTAATGGACCTAGTAGAGTCCAAGTATTTTATTTAATTGGGGTGGAGCCCAAGTTAAATAAATAAATGTTGGAATTAGTTGATTGGATTTAATTTAACTTGTATTTAATTGATGGGTTGAGCCTATAATTAAATTGAGAAGTCAAAATTAAATCCTAAATCCAATTTACTTGTGTTGACCAATTTTATGAATTAAAAAAGGGAAGGGGGCGTCTTTTTCATGTGGTGGAGGAGGAAAAGAGTTTTCCCATCCTCCGAGTCTTCATAGGATGAGGATTACTAGAGAGTTTGGGAGAAAGGAAGTTTCCTTTTCCTAATTGGACTCTAGGTAATCTTCACCTATAAATAAGAGATGAAGGAGACTAAAAAGATAATAACAACTGCTGTAAAAATCCGCCCCTCCCTAACCTACTATAATTGGCCACATTCTTCCCCTCTTTCCAACAAGACGTCGGTGACTTGAACGAGGTGTGGATACATCTTAGAGGTGCGACGCTTGGAGCACTCTAAACCGGGAGATACGAAAAACGACAGGCAATTTCTCACATAAGGGAAATTGTGTGGATTTGCACCACAGGGTTGCTGAGATCCAAAGTACGAGGTGAAGCAAAATTTTTGAAAGGTATAATTTCGCTTACCTCCTTATCAAATTCGATCGAACCAATTCCATATTCCTGTTTTTTGGGTGGTTGTACGTTTACTTTTGTAAAATTTTAATTTCCGCTGCCACGAGCCACCCAAGGGAATGAGTCAACCCAACATCAGCGGTAGAAGTCGCTATGGATTGTTGTTTCTTACTATGCCACGAAATTAGTCTATCACTAAGAAATTGACATGTACCACTAGTACTCTTTCTATCTATTTTGCATCCTGCAAAATCTGCATCTAAATAATCAATTAGTTCAAAAGGAGAGTCCCTTGGATACCTTAAGCCCACATTTTGTGTGCCTTTTAGGTATTTAAGGATTCTTTTGGTAGCATTTAAGTGTGATTCTCTTGGATCAGCTTGAAAGTGTGCACACATGCATACCGAAAACATAATATCGGGTCTACTAGCGGTAAGATAAAGGAGTGATCCAATGATACCTCTATAGTTAGTGATATCAATTTTCTTCCTATTTTCATCTTTATCTAACTTAAGCGTTTGGCTCATTGGAATTTTAGAAGATGATGCATTTTCCATACCGAATTTCTTAATCATATCTCTTGTATATTTAGCTTGGTTTATAAATATGCCATTTAGGAGTTGTTTAACTTGCAATCCTAAGAACAAATTTAATTCACCCATCATGCTCATTTCAAATTGTTCTGGCATCATTTTCGAAAATTTCTCACACAATCGCTTATTAGTAGAACCAAATATAATATCATCAACATAAATTTGGACTAAGAGAATACCTTCATTATGGGTAATTTTAGATAACCTTGTATCAACGCTACCTTTTGAAAAGCCTTTACCTATAAGGAAGATAGAGACAGTGTCATACCATGCTCTTGGTGCTTGTTTGAGGCCATAGAGTGCCTTATCTAATTTGTAGGCCATACTTTTGCCATGGTTGTTGATGAATCCTGGAGGTTGCTCCACATAGACTTCTTCTTAGAGTTTACCATTCAGGAATGCACTCTTCACGTCTATTTGATACACTGTGAACTTGTTGAATGTGGCAAACTCTAGGAACATCCTAATCGCTTCAAGAAGAGCTACTGGGGCATACTTCTCATCAAAATCAATACCCTCTTCTTAACAATAACTCTGAGCGACTAATCTGGCTTTGTTTCTTATAACAATTCCATCTTCATCCATCTTATTCCTAAAAACCCATCTAGTTCCAATAACTCCTTGGTGAGTTGGTCTTGGTACTAGCGTCCAAACCTTGCTTCTCTCAAATTGGTTAAGCTCTTCTTGCATTGCTTCTACCCAACTTTAATCACTGAGCACTTCATCCACTTTCTTTGGTACCATTTGAGATAAGAAACTTGCGAACATGGCCTCATTGATTGTAGTGGACCTAGTTCTAACAGGTGCTTCAATATCTCCAATTACTAGCTCTGGTGGATGGTCTCTAAGCCATTTATGGTGTGGTTGGAACGGGTTGAGAGACTCTTGATTATTAATTGCTTGACCCTCATTTGTCTCTGGCGCAGTCGCTGCATCATTCTCAGCTCTAATTTGCTCTTGATGATCATTCTCTTCATGATCATCAGCGATTCTGATAATATCATCATTTGTAACCTCACGAGTAACTTTAGGAATAGGCATAAAAATCTCATCATCACTGTCCTCACCAAGATTGATTTGTGACGCTTGTTGGGTAAGATCTTCAATTCCTACATCATCGGGATTAACCTTACTCGGTTCTTGGTTAGCATCATCAAACACAACATGAATTGATTCTTCAACCTTCGATTTGATCTTATTTGGGATGCGAAAACTCTTTCCATTTTTTGGCATAGCCTAGAAAGATTCCCTCATCCGCTTTAGGATCAAATGTCTTTAGGCTGTGGGATCCATTGTTATGAATGAAACATTTTGAACCAAATACATGAAAGTATGAAATGTTAGGCTTAAGTCCCGTCCACAACTCATATGGAGTCTTCTCATGGTGCTTGTTGATCATACACCGGTTCTGAGTGTAGCAAGCGGTATTGATAGCTTCGGCCCAAAACCTTTGAGGCAGCTTAAACTCTGCAAGCATCGTCCTAGCGACTTCTTTAAGCGTTATGTTCCGTCGCTCGGCTACGCCATTCTGTTGAGGTGTTCTTGGAACAGAATACTCATGAAGTATTCCAAGATCTATACAAAACTTCTCAACAAATTGGTTAGTAAATTCAGTTCCTCTATCGCATCTAATTCTGGTCAACTTAAGATCTTTATAAGTTTGTAATTGACGAACTAGCGATGTGAGCTTGACACTAGTTTCATCTTTGGTCGCTAGAAATTCTACCCATGTATAGCGAGAGAAATCATCAACTATTACTAGTGAGTACTTTTTACCACTAACACTCATGATTTGAATAGGACCAAACAAATCTAAATACAATAGTTCAAAAACTCTAGAAGTAGATAAGCATGGTTTCTTTTTAAAAGATGATTTAACTTGTTTACCCATTTGACATGCATCACATAAGCGATTCTTTTGAAAGGAACCTTTAGGTAATCCCTCTACTAGATTTAGCGATATTAACTGAGACATATCGCCTTAAAGTTGAGATGATTTATTTTTCTATGCCATAACCAACCCAATTCATTTTGACTTTTAGCAATAAAGCATGTGGGGTTGTTATCAATTGTAGAATCTCAATCCACTAAATACACATTATTTATTCTTTTTCCTCTTAATTTAGTAGACTTAGTCTTAGCATCGTTAACATAGCAGAAGTCACTTGAAAATTTTACTTCAAAGCCTTTATCACAAAATTGACTAATGCTTAACAAATTATGCTTAAGACCCTCAACATAATATACATCACTAATCATGATGTTCCCCCTATGCATGATACCTATACCTTTGGTTTTACCTCTGGAGTTATGACCGAATATAACTTGAGGACCGTTGGTTGTACGATAGTTGACCAGGAGATCCTTTGATCCAGTCATGTGCTTTGATGACCCACTACCGAAGTACCAAAAAGAAGCATCGGTGTTGGCTCTAGGTACCTGCATTTAAAGGACAGTTCTAATTCTTCTTAGATACCCATGTTGTCTTGGGTCCTTCATTGTTAGTGACCTTGGTTTGAATTAAAACTTTAGGAACCCATATTTCCCTAGTCTTCATTGTAGGAATACTGGCCTTCTTAGGTTTCACATTGTTTTGTGTGTGTTGTTTGGGTGTATAATAATATCCTCGATTATAATAATAATCATAATCATAGTCATAGTCATAACTATCATAGTAGCGATAATATGATCTACACTGCCTTGGATATTGACGCTGGTGTTTCCTTGGCGCTGGCTTAGGAGTCGCTTTCGGCGATTGACGCTTAGCGTTTGATTTACTTGTAGATGGCTTATCCTTAGCCTTTTGAGCGTTTGGATGAACCTTCTTCTGTGAATCATTTACTTTCGTCTTCTCCTTATTGCCTGAGTTGGTATTGACCTCCTCATTTGGCCTCTTACCATTGTCGCTTGGTTCATTTAGTGTTTGGCTTTGTGAACCTTTCTTAACAAAGAAAACACCCTTTCCTTTGTTATTTGTCGTAACTTTAGATGCTTTTGATTTTTGACCAAATTTATCACACCCTAAACCTGTCTTTTCACCAAAAAGTCTGGTTACCTCAGTCACATTATCTAGGTTTCTTGACACTTTGGATAATGATGAGACGAGCTGCTCTGATTTGGCAAGTCTAGCGATCAGATCAGCTTCTCTCTTGACTATTATATAAAGATCGCTTTTCAATTGAGTAATCTCACACTCAAGCGATTGGTTCTTCTCAATGCATTGTTGCTGAACTTGCAATTCTGTTTTGAGCGTTACTTTATCACTTGTGATCGATGAAATAATAGCGAAGTGATTTTGACATATTTTGGCGGCATCTTGACAATCTTTATAATATTCATTAACTGTCAAGTAATTCATCGTAAGAAAGAGGATGAGATAATTCATTGGTTACCTCTGGCAGTGAATCGTCAAACACTTCATCATCTCTTGCCATGAGACAAGTCAACGCTGAGTCACTTGTTGGCTCATCATCACTACTTTCATCTGATGATTCCAAATCCTCTTCAGGTGCGGAGAATGGTTCAGATTCCGCTAGCAACCCTTGTTGGCGAAGGTTACTCCTGAATTGGTTTCTATCCGCATAGTCTTACCTTGTGGGCTTAGACACATGCAATTTACCTGGAAGTGCCCTGGTTTCCTGCAATTATAACACAAATTAGTTTTCATTTTCTGTTCAGTGGTTAATCGCTTTGAACCAACTGGCACTGAGAGATTCTAAGTAGGAGTTGTAGGCGCTTGATAAAGAACTGGCGCTATTGGTTGAGGTGCAGAATATACTAGCGCTTGATACTGAGGCGCTGGTGCTGGGGGAGGAGTTTGAAATCAAGTCAATAAATCCATCTCTTTTTCTTCATTGGATTCCGTCACTTTCACCTCACTAACCGCTTTACCCTTACTCTTAGTGGTAGCGATTAAAGCTCCTGATTCAGTCGCTGAAGTCGATGTGTCGCTAACTTTACCTAATTCAAACTCAAATGCTTTTAATTCTGAAAACACATGTTCGGGAGTAAGAGTCACCAAAGTCTATGATTCTCTCATAGCAACAGTCTTAATCAAATACTTGCTCGGAAGACTTCTGAAAATCTTATTGACCATTTCCTTGTTGGTCAATTCCTTGTCTAATGACGCTAACTCTGTAATGAGCAAAATAAACCTTGTGTCCAATTGTTCTAGCGTCTCATTGGGCTGCATCTTGAAATGTTCAAATCTTTGCATGGCTATGGAAAGCTTGTTTTGCTTCATTTGTACAGAGCCTTCACACACAATAGCCAACTTATCCCATATTTCTTTGGAAGTTTTACATTGCTTGATCTTGTTGAACAATGCATCATTGTCTCCTAACGCTGAGTAAAGTGCACTTCGTCCAACATTATCTAGATTTGCTCTTTTCCGATCATCTGGCGTCCATTCTAACTTTGGTTTCTCGACATATCCATCTGGAGTGGCTTCATCAGCTCCAGGTGCTCGAGTTATTACTTTCATGATCTTAATGGGGCCATCTAAGATTACATCACACATTTCATTATCGCAGGAACATAAATACGCGAATGCTCTAAGTTTCTAAGAATCATAGTTTGACTATACCAACTTAGGAGTTTTGTTAAAAGCCATAATGAGATGTTTTGAGAGAGAGAGAGAGAGTTTTAAAGTGACTAAGTTTTAGAAAAATGAATCTAAAAAAGCAGTTACGCTCGAAAATGCTTTAGGTTTCAACTTCAACCGCTCTGATACCACTTGGTGGTCCCAAGTGGCATACGAAAGGGTCTAGAAGGGGATGGGTTGAATAGACCCTGAAGTCTTTTTCGACTTCAAAAATTCGTATCACTTTTAAAGATTAGAACGCTTAGGAAGCTAAGCTCTTGGGTCAGACGCTTCAGTAAAGATAACTTAGACTTAGTGATTTCAGCAATTTACCAAGGTAGGGTGACGCTTAGATCGCTTAATCAGGGTTAGCACAGCGGAAATAATTTTAAAGCTTTAGCGTTCGTTTAGGTTAAATAGTCGCGCTTGTCTTTTTCAAAGTAATTAGGAAAATATAAAGTAAGACAATAATGAAAGTAAATGACACAAGATATATAAGGTTCACTGGGTGATGTAATCCCAGCTACGTCCTTCTTCTCCTTTTTCACTTGGAGGGAATTTACTAAGATGATTATCAAAGAATCACACAGAATCTTCTACAAGATAGTAAAGAGGTGAAAATGATCTCGGGCTCCTTGATCACACAGATTTCAGCACCAATGAAGATCGTCTTCTACAAGCTTCTGTCACTAAAAAATACTACTTGTAAGGGGTTTTAACAACTTTCTCACTCAGATGAAAGGTTGAGGGTTTTGTCACACAAGTTTGTTTGTTTGTTTTTGGAAAGATTAAACAACTTGGAATATCTCAGTAAGAATTTAGGTTTCTTCTTTGGAAGAGGTTTGAGATATTTGTGACTGTCTGGAATGTATAAAAAAGCTTAAAGAATTTTGGCTATGGAGTTTCTAAAATTTTTCTTTGAACGAAAATTTTAGCAGAGTTTTCTTGTGCATGTACGTGTCTCTATGTTTAGGGTTTGCTGGAGTGAGGTATTTATAGGCAATTCTTGGGATCTGTCCGTTGGACACATGTGAGAGCGTGTCTTTCACGCAGCGCGTGATTCTACCTTTTCTCTGACATTCCTAAAATCCTGCTGGTTCCGATTGGACGGGAGCAGCTATAAACTCTGAAATTCTGACAGTCTAGTCAAAAGGTGGCTTGTCCACAAGTCATATTGGCTTATCACATATAATGCACTTATCAGGCATTTAATGCATTTGAATTTATTTCCCGTTGAAAATAAATGTCCATTGAATGATTGCATTTAAGTCCTTCATGACTTGAGAAATTAATTCAGATGAATCTGATACAGATCGCTAGAGTGCTTTGAGCGCTTGATTCAAGAGTCCTGAAATAGTCCTTTAGCGTTTGACAGATGCTAAGGATAAATCTTCATCTTCATTTGACTTCAGACGCTGATCTTCAACTTCTTCTCTAATAGACTCACTTAGAATTCTACTAGCGATTCGGTATCTAATACTTAGTCTAAAATCTACAAAGATAAAAATTACAAGCCTAACAAAATTACATACTTTCAAACGCTTATACAAATGATCTATGAAACATAAACTTACATAAGTATGTAATTCCTAACAGAATTAATTTAATGAACTTAGAATTTAATTTCTTTATCAAAATTGGATTTTATTAGAAAATGAATTGGAGTTCGATTAAATTGAATTGTTAAATAGAATTAAATAAATTTGTTATCTCAAGAATATGAAAAAAATAATTAAATATATAATTTAATTAAAAATTAGCATATATGATTTTCGTGTGTTATGTGAAAAATATTATGCTTGACATGTTATGCGATGGGAGACATGATTCATGGACTTAGGCTCGTTTTTAATTTGTATTTCTTTTTGAAGGGTTGTAAAGGTCATTTTGAGCCTATTTTTATTTTCTTTCTAGATAAATTTTGTGTAGGAGAAAAATATTGAAATGTAATAGTTAGAAATAGAATAGGCCAATGGAGAAATTCAAGTCGAGCCGAGGAGATTCGAGAAGGATCTTTGGAAGCTTTGGTATAGTTTCTTTTTATTTTATGATTGAAACATTGGCTTGTTTCAATATAGGAATTATAGTCCATGAATAGTGTGTTGTTAGCTTTCTAGGATTGCTAATTATTTATTTTAATCCCTTAGGAGAAATTAAAATGATATTTAATATATAAATCATCCCTAAGCAATGGGAGAATTATATATTGAAATATATTTTACATTCTTCCTAAGTGCATGAAATGCTATTGGTCGAAAACAAATTTCACCCCAAATACGAGCAAAAGGTTGCAAGGTGAAATTCAATTGTTAGGCTAATAGAATGTCAGTGGGTTGAATTTAGATTATTCATAAATCAATATAATCGTTAAAAGGTTGAGATTTGATGAATAATGGACAAAGGGATTGAATCATCCATTTGATGGGTTGATGTTGGACATCACTTTAATAGATTGATTAGGCCAAATACCAACAAAAGGTTGCAACCTATTAATCCAGTTAAAGAACTCAATCACCACTACGAAACCTTCCAACGATGACTTCAGAATTCCACAGTGGGAGTGTAGATTTTCAAAAAATATAGTGGGAGCCAAGTTTATTTTAAAAGTCCTTAGTATTTTCGTAGCAATTAGGGATTAAATCATAACTTGTATTTGGAATTGGGGGGTGGAGAGTTCAAAACTTACCTAGGGATTTAACACTAACTTTAAAAAAGGTTCCCTAAGATAACTTGTAAAAAGCTTTATGGATTTATTTCTAAGTTGCCCTTAAAAAAAGGGGAAAATGAAGATTGATTGAAATTTATAAAAGAGCATTGCCCCCATGCAGGATCGAACTACAGACCTTCAGTTTACAAGACTGACGCTCTACCACTGAGCTATAGGGGCAAGTTTTACTGGACTTAGGGGTGATATTATAAGTGATAAAACATAAAAAGAGCAAAATTTCACAATTGGAATGTAAAGTGATGTGATGATATAAAAAATCAAGTAGAGGGCGAGAGAGAGATCAAATGGCAATGGCGGCGTCGTCAACAAGAATGGAGATCGAGAAGATGAGCGTAGAGCAGTTGAAGGGATTGAAGGAGCAAGCAGATATGGAAGTCAATTTATTCCAAGACAGCCTTAACAACATCCGCACAGCCACCTCCCGCCTTGAGCTGGCCTCAGCCGCCCTCCACGACCTCTCCCTCCGCCCTCAAGGCAAGAAAATGCTTGTACCCTTAACCGCCTCGCTTTACGTCCCCGGAACCCTCGATGATGCTCACAACGTCTTGGTGGATGTGGGCACTGGTTATTTCATTCAGGTTATTATTCTTATTATTTTGAATGGATCTTTAAAGTTTCTATTTTTATTTTTTTTATGTTTGATTTTCAAGACTTTTTTGCATATTTTTCTTATTCTTCAATGCCTGGGGGTTATATTAATCCGCCAAGATTGTAGATATTGCATCCGAGTGATTTTGATTGGTATCTAGTACCTACTGTGGGATGAAGTAAAATAGATGTTCTTGCTAGTTAATGTGAAAAACTCTACAATTTGATGGATTTTTGTGAAAAACTCAACACACAAGCATGCCGCCTGGATTTATGTCGGACAAAATCCTCCTATGGAATGCATTAGGAGTAGGATTGCAAACTTTGGTTAAGTTTGATGCTAATTATAATATGAGGATTGTATTATTGGAACAACCTAAGTTGGCCAATATAAGCTCCAAGTTATCTTGGATGTAATGTAATGACTACAATTCTGGTATGTCATAATAGAACTATCCTGAGAGCTATAATGATCTGATTTTGTGTGATTAATCGGCAAGAAACTTCGGAATAATTTTTTATTGAAGTATATTTAGTAACAACAAGGTTAGAAAGTTGGTAAACATTGTAAACTGACAACCTTTTCAAAATTATGCGCTTGCCTCTTGATAATATAGGTGCTATATACTCTTAATGACCATGTCATTTTGTTGATGAGATCTAGCCCAACTTAGTTTTTGTTATATGATTTCCCACGAAAACATGCGATTTCTTTGAAGGAAGAGGGCTCCTTAGCAAATGATTATTTGAAACATGATACTTACTTTACAGGTATACTTAATGTGATGGGGCTACCATTGGATGATGAA
Organism: Buddleja alternifolia; assembly: GCA_019426215.1. Classification (NCBI taxonomy): domain Eukaryota; kingdom Viridiplantae; phylum Streptophyta; class Magnoliopsida; order Lamiales; family Scrophulariaceae; genus Buddleja; species Buddleja alternifolia. The sequence continues at coordinate 3,082,922 of CM033406.1, forward strand.
AGAAATAGAGACATTAGCAGCAGTTACACTCTTTAAGATGTGTTTAATAGTCTCTCTCTCCCCTTCATGTTTTGTATACTAGTTTAGCAACAAATGTTATACAAATAGTTCTTCCCATATTACATGGAAAGTTCTTAAACTAATTCATATGGTTATTGTAACTCTAGATCCAACTATTCCAAAGCCATGAGTTCATGAACACGTCATTACTATTTTCTGCTCAGAGGTTGTTTTAGTGTGTTTGCTGATGAGCCGGTGTAATTTCCCTTCTCCCTCTCTCCTTACTAGACTTCATTGTGATGATTTGTGCAATGCTGAATAGGGAATCAGTTGAAACTAGTGGTTTTGATTCATATTAGGACTTAAACTTTCTCTAGGTACATAGGCCAGTCTTGCTTAATGCCCTAGGAAAAAAAAGCACTTGGATGGAATTAAGACGAGCGACTGGGTTTCCAAGTAGTGAGGACTAGGTGAAACTTTTTGCAACTAATCTGGCCTTGTATCGATCAATGGTCCCATCTGGTCTGTATTTAAGGTTAAAGACCCACGGACGAGCAACGACATCTAAACTCGGAGGAGCTTCCACGAGCTCCCAAGTCCCTAGAGATACAAGAGCAAACATCTGCTCATCCTCTGCCATCTTCCATTCAGGGTGCTTCATGATAAGAACTGGGGATGGATTATAAAGAAATAGAAACAGCGAAGCTATGAAAAGCAGGGCTAAGATTATCAGAAAGATAGTCAGCTAAAGGATATGCAGCAGAAGACCATTTACCTTTTTAACGGACTTGGAAGGTCACTATCAGATGCCAAACCACAACCGAGGGATACCAGATTACCAGTTAATCGAGCGTGGTAATAACAAGGAAATTGGCGAAGCACACACTCCATGTCTCAGGGCTTCCGCCTTGCCCCAAGACATTGAGACACATTGCCTAATGCTTTCGCCTCTTTAACACTAGATACGAGTGCTTTAGTAAAGGAAATATCGAAATTCATCTAATAACCTTTATCTATGTGGTAATTAGTCGTCTTTTTTGATGAATGACATTGTGATTCGTAATCCTTCATATCATTTCATTTTGCCAAATTGTTGAGATAAAGCGTAAAGTTATAATTGTTGGAGTGGCTGGTGCAAAACCTTTATTCAATTGTAATACTTTGGGTTTTTTTTTTAAGCAAGAAACTTGAGTATACGTATAGGCCTAGAGTTGTAGATATATGGTTTATATTCCATATATTTATTACAAATGAAGTCCTTACAGGCATGTGGTCTATATTCCTTGTATTTGTGACGATATAAGTCAAATCTTAATCTCTTAATCTTTCATCTGAGCAGAAAACTATGGCAGAAGGTAAAGATTACTGTGAGCGTAAAATTACTTTGCTCAAGTCCAATTATGATCAACTGCTCGAGGTATGTTTCTTAACATCTTATGCCATCTTTTCAGATATTTCAAATCTTTAGATCAAAATTCTTTTTCTGTTACTTGAAAACTACTGTTGATTAGCTTGTGATCTTTAAAATTAAAATTACTTTGCTCAAGCCAATTATAATTAATTTCTTCAGGGTATGTTTCTATAAGATCTTATGTCATTTTTTTCAGATGTTTCAAAACTTTAAGTGAAGATTTTTTTTTTTGTGTGTTTTACCTTTGATGATGTGAAAATATACTTGGCCATGGCTGAGTCGTACGAATCTTTTAATGCACCAATAGGATGCACTTAATGTTCTCATGTTTTTCTATACCTGGTTTTATGTGTAGTACATGCCCACTTTTTCAGATTTAGCCATCTATATCTGCCCATGCATTTTCTGTGTCCATCTAAATAATCTTGGGAGTAAACTAGTGCATATTATATCATATACATGAACAGCTCGCATTTACTTGCTCACGCATCACGATGTCATTCTTACTGACTGTGTCATGAGAACAATGGATTTTGACAAAAGGCCTGAAAATAAGTTCACTAGCTGATTAGGCTAGTTCGCAGATTCTAGCTAAATTAACTCAACTAGTTAAGTTGTCTGTGTAAGCCTGATAAAAATTTCTCATACCTAAAAACAAGTGATGCTATTGAATATATTCCGGGGTCTGCTGACAGAAATTGGCTCAATTATCATGGTTTGCATCATACAAGTATTTTAATTCATTGTTATGCAACTCAATTACTCAAATGATTTTTACCTGCTACCAGGCCAGGTGTGTATTGAATCAGTTTTGATTTTTGCAAGCATTGCCTCACATGTTGTGATATGATTAACTATCTTTTAACTGTTTGGGCTCTCCCTTCAATGATCCGAGATATTCTTAAGACTACCACTTAAACCAAAATTGAGATTTGAGACTTACGGAAGAGGATATAATATTTGCGTTTTTCGGGCAGACGGCAGTAAACGTGTTTGTTGTTATCTTTTGGACTAAAGGGGAGCAATCAGAAGTACCTTATTGTTTAAGTGTTTGGTTATTATGAGGAATGGCAATTGTCATCAATGGTCCATGTAGTTTCACCTTTTTATTACCTTGGTCCTTAAAGTACCAAATGTTATGTTAACGTCCCTGAAATTATATTTGTGTTTCACGTTCGTCTAGGCCATTTTCTAGTGGATTTGGGCCATAATGAGCTGAGTAGCTTACTGAGCAGCATGGTACATGCCTCAGATGCCCAACAACAACATATGAAACCTCACATTTGCCCCTTGTTGCCTGATCCGGCCAAAATACAACACCGAAAAATGGTCTAAAGGACGAAAGTGAAACATGAATTTTAGTTTGAAAACGGCAGAGTAGCATTTGGTATTTTAAGAACTGACTATAAGTGACATATATCATTACAAGGAAATAGTAACTTTTCATTGTCCTGAATTGAATAAAATCGCATGTATCATGAAACGCAGGTGGCTACTAAAAAGAAAAGTATAGCAGATGAAGCTGGTGCAGTTCTACAAGCAAAGTTAAAGCATTTGGCTCCCACACCATGATTTTGGCCTACCGCTCCGTACTGAGTTTCAAATGGAACATAGTTAAGATGGATGTGAATTTGCTGAAAGAAATGAGGGGTAAATCAATGTACTATGGAAGTAGTTAAAAATATGCGCCCTTTCCTTTTTAGACTTTTATCGTGCCATGAACACGGTGCTTATTATTAAGAACTTAACAGGTTGATGATTGCAATGAAGAGACGATTTTTCATATTGATATCACATTGATTGTTATAAAGGCAAAAAAATAAGAATACATTGGACATGGGAAATACTTGACATTTTACATAATATTTTCTATGTTTAGAGGTCCAAGGAAACCGGTTAATTGATTCCATTCACATGTCGGGGACTTCGTAATGACCACAATACATTTCACATAAAAAAAAAATATATATATATATATATGTGTGTGTATGTGCGCGCGCGCGCCCAGATATGTTTAAAAAAATTAAATCAAAGAAACGTGATTAATTCAAATTTATGAATTTCATTATTTATCAGAATTTACAAATCAATGTTTAAAATCAAAATCAAAATATTTGAATGAGTTGGTGCTCGAATAAGGATGTGTTATTTATGTATCATAACTGATTATCTTTATATATACTTACAATTATATAGACTTATTGTATTCAATAATTTGATTTACAATTATATAGACTTATTGTATTCAATAATTTGATTTTCAACAATGTCGCACCATTCCAACTCCACCACCCATTCCCCAACCTGCCCAAGACCCATCTCCTCTCCCCACCTCTGGCGCCTCCCCATCCCCCAAAAACCAACTCTGCCACTGCGACAAAGCCCTATCCATGACAATAAATTTGAAATTTTCTCAAAAACAAAAATATCTACTTCTGCCAAATATCCACTGAAATTCGAAATTTGAATAGAAATTTTCGAAATTTAAAATCCTAACACATCAACTATCTAAAGGTTAAACCTTTATTCGAAAAATCAACTTAAAAAGCCACATCATATAAAACTTTGAGGTTTTTTATTTAATCATCCTGTATATATTTATCAATAAATTATTATAAAATTTGTCATTTTTTGCTGAATCTATTCTCTGCACGAATATGTGGAAAAGATGGAAAAGATGAATCTATTTCAACCCATCTTTTGTTGATCCACTCACCAAGCCACTGTCACATGTGGTGCTGGAGCGACTTTTGGAAAAGATGGGTATTAAATACTGTAGCGATTGACATTGAGTGCAAGTGGGAGATTGTTGGGTATATGCTTTTGATGCCAATGAGGAAATAGATTGTATAGAGATTTATTTTATATTGTAATAAACTCTTTTTGGAATAAGACATTTTATTTTATTGTTCACATAAACCTTAATGGCAGGGATAATTGCATAAGACCCCCTATGATATGCGAAACCTGCGTCAAACTCCCCTGTGTTAATTTTTTTGCGAATCACCCCCTTGTGTTATGTTTTATTCTGCATATTCCCCCTTTTTCGATTTTTTTTGGTGTTTTTCTCCATCATAAATGTTCTATATCCAACCCAAATTAAATTATTTAACTATTATAAACATGTTTGGGGCAAAAATGCATTTGAATTTACATTTATGATGAAAAAAAACACCAAAAAAAACCAAAAAAGGGAAAATATACAGAATAAAAAATGACACAAGGAGGTGATTCGCAAAAAAGTTAACACAGGGGAGTTTGGCGCAAGTTTCGCATATCACAAGGGGGTCTTATGCAGTTTTCCCCTTAATGGCATCTATAAGTGTTGAACATATAGCCGAGACAATTGAAAGAAACCTTCCATTTCTTATAGAATAAGAAGAAGGACACTAGAAGTGTTGAGTTCTCAATTACTCAAATGGGTTCGCAAGTCAAACAGTCTTAATTGGGCATTTGGACTCGACTTATATGACATGCTCTGACAAAGAGTATCAGTCGGTCACTAGGTTTTAGTGGGAGCATGTGTCGTAGATATGTCAATGGAATTGACTTATTCGAAGATGGCTCGACTTAATCCAATTACATAGGTATTTACTTTGTGACTGTCAATGGTTGGATTACTGATCATTCTAGTATGCGTGGACCTTAAACCTGAGGAGTCACGAGCAATGTACTTGTGACACTTAACTTGTCATTAGAGTAGTCAGATCCATTATCACTAAATGGTGGGATCGACCTCAAAGTGCAGTATCAGTGGACAAGTAATAGGTGTGAGCTGACAGTCAAGAAAGAATTCACTATCTCGAAAAGTAAACAAGAATGTATCATGTGCATTCATAGGTAAATGAAATAACGAGTCTTTGGCCAAAGCAAATAAACTGACTCGTGTGGAACATGAGGGATAGTTTGGTAATTTTGTCAAAAGCAAAAAGTTGATATCCTCGAGAAGACGAGGTCGTCCATTCCTTCACCGAATTGAAATCATATTGACCATTGCGAACCAAAGCCTGGTAAAAGAAAGTGCTAAAATAATGGCGCCTTAAAAATTTGGTTGGCTCCCTCCTCTCTCTTTCTTTCAACAATTGAAAATACAAATTAATCACATCATCATTAAGCCAACCTCTTGCCCGCAAACACTGTAACTTTTTTCCGGTTAACTCAATATTAAAGGAAGTGTGAGTCACCAACACTTTTTCAGAATTGGAACAGATCATGGCATCGGAAACAACCTTTTTTTCTTTCGGATTAAGAGGCAAAAAAAATCCACAGCCATATCCTTGTTCATCGAATCTATAACGGTATTTGGGCTCGACTCCCCCTGGGGTACATAAAGACAAGTTAAACAAAGACATAAATACTCACAGTACAATATTATGAAATATTGTATACAAATACAAATACTAATACTAATACAAATATTGAATAACAGTACAAATTCAAATATTGAATAACAATACAAATACTAATACTAATACTAATACTAATACTGATGATGGTAAAAATCGTCAGAGTATGAATATCACGTGATTGACCACGTGGGGTGAAGGAACAGATCCAACACATGACAAACTAGGTGGGGGTTGGTGGATTTATAAACTGCACTCAACTATGGCGAGCTGCCTACGTACCCAGATAGCTGGGATCAAGTTTATTCGTAGTTCGACGATGGGGTTACTCTCAATAGCCAGTGATTTTTTACTGTGGGAGTAGGTAATCTTATATGATAGTCAGCTGTTTTCTCTCTAGCACTCTTTTTGGTGGGGAGAGCAGATCATGAGCCACCTCCAGCTTCTTTGAGGTATTTATAAGGAGTTGGTTATGGGCTCTGTGCTCTTGGGCCCTATCTTGTCATCAGCCCAATAGGCTTAATTCAATTATTATTATTAGTAGTATTAGGCTAGAGGAATAACCTTATTATGCTTAATGGTTTTCCAATCCTTCCACGGCGGACTTTGACCCGCGGTGGGCGCCTCGACCTGACTCGGGATGGGTAAATTACTAAAATACCCCTGGACCTTTTTGGCCCGTATCATATGCCCCCAGCTCCCGGGTTCGAAAGATGCTCGGGAGCAGAAGTAATCCCGCTTAGGCACTTAGGCAGGGCCAATTAATTTTAATTCATGATGGGTAGTGGGTCATAAAGGCCCTTTACCTACTTCTTACTTAAGTGAGGGAATGAGGTAGGTCTTACCATCACCTCTCATTCATACTATCACTCATTCAACTCCTCTTCACAAGGATTTCTCTCTCTAGGAGCTTTCTTTCCTCAACCATGGGCAAAACTCAAGGTGATCAAGGTAGTGACCATGCTAGTAATTTTGCTCTCCCATCTTTATTCCAAGCATTATGCTTATAGCCCGGGAGATAGCTTATTTCTCTGACCTTATTTTAGATGATCGAATTTAAAGCCTTCCCGCTCTCGAGAATCTATTCGCTCGGGGTATCGCTAAACATGATTCCACGGGGCCTAGCCGCGAGGCGTGGTGCCTCGCTGTCAGGTGACCGCGAGGCACCGTGCCTCGCGGCGTGACCGCGAGGTCAACGCCTTATGGTCCCGGCCGTGAGGTCTTTTCGTTACAAAGCTTAGTCGCGAGACATTTCGTTTGTTCTTGGCTTAGATCTTCCCAAACATGTGCTATCATTTCAGATAACTTCTAATGGGGACTTTTTATTGATAGAACCTCAATGCGGGTGTTTGTACTCCAGAGGGGACTTAGAATTTATTAATTTGGCCTTTGCCCCGAGGTGAAGGGGGCAAGGGTCATTGACTCATTGTGAGGGGGTGAGATCTTTTACTACTAGGTGAGAGTGCAAAGTCCTTTACCTCGATAGGGGGCAAATTTCTCGGCTTTGTGGCGAGTGGGCAAGGTCTTTTGCCTCAAGGTGAGGGGAAAAAGTCCTTAGCCTCTATGGAGAATGGGCAAGGGACTTTGCCTCGAGGTGAAAAGCAAAGTCCTTAGCCTCTATGGTGAACGGGCCAGGTCTTCTGCCTCGTATGGCATATTTATCCATGACACATATGTTGAGCAGTTTTAGGACTTAAGTAAGTTTTAACTTCTTTCTTCGTGGCTTCATGAGCTCTTGCGGGGTATATCCCTTGGATTCCCGAGCACTAGGTTAACTACGTAATTGAATTTCTGCGCTCCTTGGCTTCATGAGCACTAGCAGGGTGTCATGTACCCCTTGGCTTCATGAGTGCTAGTGGGATATTTTGTACCCCTTGGCTTCATGAGTGCTAGTGGGATATTTTGTACCCCTTGGCTTCATGAGCGCCAGTGGAGTACTTAATTATTTTCAACGCGCCATTGGCGGGAATTAATGTGCGCTAGGATTGGTTTGATGTTGGCAAGCGTTATTTAGACCGGAGGGGGGGTTGCTTGATTTCGACCCCCAACATTATGGCCCCGCAGCTACCGCGAGGCTTGTCGCCTTACGGTCAGCCGCGAGGCTCATGCCTCGCCGTTAGCCGCGAGGCACGTCGCCTCGCGGTCAGCCGCCTAGCCGTGAGGCATTGTTGCCTCGCGGTCAGCTGCGAGGTTTGAGCCTCGAGGCGTGATGCCTCAAGGCGTCTTTTTTTGGGGTATTACCTTGGCTTATAACCTCATGGGTTTTTACCGGTGATGACTTATGGCTTTTTATATGCCTTATGTACATATCCAGGTACTTTATCTTATGGTCGCGTTCTTGCTTGTAGGACTATGAGCTAGTCGAACGTTAGCAGCAATCTTATTTTTGACTTAGCACATTTAGCTCTTCATAGGCTTTGAGTAAGCCTTATATTTTTTTATCCCCATTGCCTGATGAGCTTTGCCAGGGTGCCACTGGTGGCGTTTACTTGTTAGTGCCGTGTGACGCCAATGTTGGCATTATTATGCTCACGGCACGTTTTATCATTTTTACCCCCAAGATTTGATTTAGTGGGTGAATACTGTTGACGGGTGGACTTATAGCCTCATAAGGTTCCCTGCCCCCCACTCCTTAGTGTATTTGCGTGGTTAACACTTTAGGGAGTAAGGATTTTATGGGGTAGATGTTATCTTTCGCTAGTAGAGGAATAACTTAGAGCTTGGTCTCGCCCTTTATTTATGCCTTTTGAGTAAGTAATGTTTGATTTGTGACACTAGTGGCCATGTTTTATGTGGAGGCTTGGGTTGCTTCTCATGTTTTTATTCTTAGTGCAACTTTGGTCGTCACTTATTTGTAATTTATAATCTCAGTCCAGAACCTTAGCAGGAGGGGGGATGCTTTACAGAGCCTCGACCTGTCTTGGTATTGTTGGATGGATTATCAGGTGGGCACTCCTCGCTCGAGTCTTTGTTAGCTTGGGGGGGGGGGGTTCATAGATATTGACTATCTCTTTTTGCATAGTCTAATAGATAGCTACTTAGCTATGTTTTCTCCCCGTATGTTTCCCTACTCCTTAATTGTGCTAGTTAAATTTAGGAGTAAGCGACCATATAGCCAGGGAGTTAGAAATTTTTTGTTCTTTTTGACATGTAGTCATTGCCTACCCCCATGTTTAGGATGGTAAGGTTGAATAATATTTCCTATGGCTACTTAGTAACTGGAGCCATAGGTAGCTCTTTATTAGGTGGCTACTAGCCTGCAGCTGGTATTTTTCTTGCTACTACTCACTTCATACACTACTCATTGGGGAACAGATGCATAAGTAGTATCAAAATAATTGACATGTGGTGCCTTGACTATTCTGTATTGGAATTCATCTTAAGGGGCTTAGATAGCCTTTAACGTCATGCCTTGGGATCATGAAGTGAAGTCCCACCTTTGGATAGCCACCTTTTTCTTGCCATCTCTTTGGTGTTTGGTTATATCAACACATGGAGCGGCGAGGTCTATGTGCATAATGTTTATTTAGTTGCATGAGTAACACGGTTCTTGATACCAGAGGTCACTTGTTATTGGGGGCTTGATTGCCTTATATTAATTTTTCACAATCTCAGTCCATAACCTTAATGGGAGTGGGGAGACCTATGGAGGGATTATGGGGTCGCCCATTCTCAGGTGAGTAGTATACAGCTCGGGGGATTTTAGTGGTGCCACCCATGTTGACCTCAAGTGGGGTCGCGTGTGATGTTTATGAAATCTCCAATGAGAGCTTGATAGCTTCCAGGGGTTGTATTGATTGTTAGAATAGTGTCCTGCGAGCCAATCCTAGATAGGCTTTCTTTATCTATTCTTGTGATAAACAATTTCGTTTTACATTATATTAATAAAAGGCATTTCTTCATCTTATGTTTATATTGTTATAACTTTATGATGAAGTCCCTAGAATTCACACATAGCTATGGGGCTTGATATCTCATTGGATGGATATCATAAAACAAGTCTCTAAGGCTGTGATTTCTAAATACTGTCCAAGTCATAGAATTATCAAGATGGGACATTGATAATTCGGATAGACTTGCGCCTATGATGCACACTCTTAATTAGAGAATGTCTCGTTTTATAGACATTAGTGTAGTTGACACAAATGCACATACGCGGGTGCTTGTTGAGAACAAGTTCACTGATTACCCTGACTGAAACTTCCTAAATTGGAATTATTTCTATATATGTCGAATTAGGAGTTTCTTAATCATGATAGTGCAAGATTAATTCTTTGACTTGAGTCATCACAGTAATCTTGTATATTGACTCACTGCACTTTGACTCATGTGCCAGTTCTTTTACAAGGACACATATGGACTGGTAATTGGGTGTAGTGACTCGTATATGGAGGTTGGTGTTGACAACAAAGGATCCATCACTTGTCTAGATGAACAAGTGAATTTTCTATACTATTCTAAGTGATTTGACTGAGTTAGTCCTTGGCCAAGGCAAGTAAGTAATTAATTAAGAAATGAGTTTCTTGAATTAATTAATCACTAGTCAAACACACTTGAATTATTAAGATTGAATTTACAAGGATCTCGACCAATAAGATTCCTCGATCCTTAATTCAATTGGAAAATTAGTTGATGGAAGAATCTCACTTGCATGGAATGCGCGATTGGAAAGGTTCACTTTGAATCACCTACATCTAGGTCTTCAAGATAAGTAGCTAGAAACTTTTCTTTGATTTATGGTATCTTATATTTAATGGAGATTAAATAATAAGATGGTTAATTAAAAGTGTTTAATTAATCGAGACAATTTAATTGTCCAAATTAAATCATAAAGGTTATGAAACCTATTACTAGTATGTTGGTGAACCTAAAGGGTCACACACAATACTCGGACAAATCCATTTCTTAGCTAAGGAAATTTAATTCAAAGTAGTTGAGTTAATATATTAATTAATTAGATTAATTAATTAAGACTTTTTCAAGCGTTGGATAAATGAATTAATTAAGTTGATAAGATCAATTTAATTAAGCTTAAGTCAAGAAAGCATTTAATTAATTGGAATTAACTTTTAATTAATCTAGTATGGTGGATTAATTATTAAAAGGCTATTTTATTAAGCCTTGGTCGAAAATTTGGTGGAAGAAAATAACTAAAGGAGTTTAATTAATTTTCTTCTAGAAGGAAATAAGATTTCTTGGAGAGAAAGGAAACTAATTAAAATAGAAGAGTTCTATTTAGAAATTAATTAGTCTTCTATTCCTACATGGAAAAGGATTAATGTATAAGAATTCTACATGGAAAAGAATTGCAAGAACCTAGTCCTATATATAGGACATGTAGAGAACGAAAATTTGAGGATGACTTTTGAAGCCAAAATTTTTGTTCCTCTTGCATAGAAAATCGTTTCTCTCTCTCTTTCATATAGTGTTCTTGAGTTCTTTATTATTCATCAAGATCTTGAATTCAAGAATTCTTCCAAAATACTTAGAGAAGTAATTTTTGCTTTCACCTTAATCTCATACACTATTCCTTAGAGTTAGAATAAACGCTTATAGATCAATCTAGCTAAAGATTATAAACGAGTGGGTATCCGGGGTGTGGATCAACTTTAGAGGAGAAACACTTGGGTCTCTGAAGTGAATCAAGAATCCGATCAAAGGCGTTTTTGGTGGAAGAAATCGAAATCTTCATCAAAGGGAAAAATGAAGAAGTTGATTCAAAGAACGAGGAACAAGCTAGGGAGCTTACGTTAAGGAAGAAGAAACTCTTCGATTTTTGCGAAAAATCAAATAAGGTAAGATCTTCTTTATTTAAGTTTTAAATAACTAGTATAGAGATGCGCAAGCCTATGATACGTGATAAGCCCATAGGATTAATAAAATCGCATGTTTAAATCCTAGAAACTAAAATTTTAATTTTTCACTGTGCTTAGTCGGGCTACATGTATATTTCCCAACATTGATGTTCATGTTCTCCGCACTTATCACGGAAACTCACAGAATAGCAGAAATAAACCAAGTATTGAAACTATGTAATAGCCTCAGTCGGAGTCAGTGACTCCGAGGGCTTTCGATTTGCTATTCGACCTTGACTTGAAGATAACATTTAACATATGTAAGGGAGAAAGGGTGCTAATAAGCACTTAGCACAATATTCAATCATCCATCCAGAAAATAAAAGGGGGGTTCCATAGGCATCTCAGAGCTTAAAGTAAAAGGTATTCAGCGCTGGTAGGCGTCCCCACTCAACGCTTGACTTGTTCAATAGTTATATATGAAAAAAGCTAGTTTTTGTTATTTATTACCTGATAAGGCCTCATAAGGCTTGTCCTTTTGTCGAACTTGAGGGATGTTTCCCAGGAGGGTCATCTTGCTAGTGGTATCCACTGCCGGCATGCCCGTCATGTTGGAATCTTGTCCCTTAGCGGTGGTTGCTGTATTTTTAAAATAGGCATTGTCTACTTGGGGTGGTATGTCGTGGCACGTGTCTTGTTCATAGACATCTGACTGCTGGGATTTTGACCCAGTATGGACTAATTTAATCGTGCCCCCCAAGCGACTTTCCTCTAGGGAGATTAAATTCGTCACTACTTGCTTCCTTTTGTCTCTATGACCCATGTCATCATGCTTCATCTGTTCCTATGCGGGTTGGAAACTCCACCCTTATGTGATTGGTAGATACGTCGGCTTAGAACAAGTTTAAGCTCGGCCTCCCTAAAATTACATGTTATGTGGAGCTGACTTTGATCGCGAAAGATTTTGCCATCTTTGCAGAGTGGGCTGGAAATGCACCTAAAGATGTAGGCGGAGACACTTCCCCTAATGCTCCCAACATCTCACCCGTGAATCTAGTGAAGGGTGGTGTCGACCGCTTGAAGCAGCGTATTGTCCACCCTAGTTGGGTGAAAGCATTATAAAAGAGGGTGGTTGCTGAGCTCCCACTGTCGACCAGAATCTCCTTCACCCAGTAGTTGGAGATGGTCGCCAATTTTACTTTGGCATGACTCGTCAATGGGATGTTGTTTTCTAGGTCTTGTAGTCCAAACTCTATGGTTTGTGATTGAGGAAGCGCTTGGTCGGCTGCTCGAGGCCGGCAATGGTACCGGAGGGTAGTCGGTTGAACCAGCTAAGCACCCTTCCATAAAGGGCGGTTCAAAAAATCTTATATTTGGCAGCATTACTGAGGTCGTACATGTCAGCCTTAGCGTTGATCTTGTCAACATGCTCTTGAGGGTCTCTAGCTCCTTCATATTCGCTCAGATGAGGTATCGTAAGTCCTTTTGGCGAAGACTCTTATCAAAATCGCCGGGCTGAAAGGACTTCTTTTCGGGGGTACCTCGGCTAATGGCACCAGCTACATATCTTCATGTCGCGCATAGTCCTCCAAATTCTTATCTTGGCGGAGCGTATACCCTCACCGGCCATTGTGCCTTGGCAGGGTCTCTACGGGGGTCAAGGATACATGACCTCTGTGTAGCGACCTCGGATGTGTTGGCTTTCTATCTCTTCTTCTTAGGAGCCTCTCAGGAGGTGATGCCTCACTATTTCTATTTATTGCTCCGCCCCCTTAACCGGGGAGTTAAGGATTTTCCAACTAGGCGGGTGTATTGGTAAGGCTCCACTTAGCGAGGGTGGCTTCTGTTTTGGGTCTCCTGGCCCCTATGATCCGACCGAGGGGGTGGATCTTGTGCCCATTTTTCCCGTGGCGGAGACACCTCTTGAGTGTTCCTCCCTTGTGGACCCTGTCCAGTTGTTGTCAGTAAGGGAGCAGAACATGATGGGTGTGCCTAGGCGTATTGCTGACCCGCCCCAGCGGCTGCTCGCCCAGATGCATCTTCAACTTAGGCTAGCAGTACCTCCTGGGTGATCTCGAACACCCTGGAAGAAAGGGGTGGGATTACTGATGGTGTAATAGGAGGAGCACCTGTTTGTTCTTAGGAGGTGGAGCGATGGGATTCTCGCCGTTGACTGGACCATTGAGGGAATTTTCTCTGTGGCCGACTCCCTAGGGGCAACTCCCTGGAGGCGACTCTCTGGGGGAGACTCTCTGGAAGCAACTCTCTGGGGACGACTCCTTGGGGGTCGACTCTCTGGGGACGTCTCCCTGGAGGCAGCTCCCTGGGGTAAACTCTCTACACGAGGCTCCTGACCTCCACGAATTGACTAAGGAGGTGAAATGTATTCCGTCTCTTGAGAAGGGTAAGCCTCTTGAGTATTTCTCACATAGGGGTCGTGCCTCTTGCTAGTCGATGGGACAGGTGTTGGCCTCATTGATACATCCACAACAAGAGTGAGTAGAGCCTCCTAAGTGATCTCGAACACCCTAATGGTAAGGGGTGGAATCACTAATGGCGTCACAGGAGGTGCGTTCTGCCCGTTCGTCGGGGATGGTATGTCTGGACCCTCGCCTTCAGCTTGCTGGGTCGGGGGGTCTTGAGCACCACCCTCAGCATTGGGCTGATCTTCAGGCGTTGGGTTTGGACAGTTCATTGACAGCTGCTGGCTGATGGTTGCTAGTCATCCTATCACTGGCCATACCCGGTTAGAGCCTAGTTTGCATACTCAGTGCCTAGAGCACTGTTCCCATAGATGGCGCCAATCTGATGATGGTAAAAATCGTCAGAGTATGAATGTCATGTGCTTGACCGTGTGGGGTGAAGGAACCGATCCAACACACGACAAACTAGGTGGGGGTTGGTGGATTTATAGACTGCACTCGACTATGGCGAGCTGCCTACGTACCCATATAGCTAGGATCAAGTTTATTCGTAGTTCGACGATGGGGTTACTCTCAATAGCCAGCGATTTTTTACTGGGGGAGTAGGTAATCTTATATGGTAGTCAGCTGCTTTCTCTCTAGCACTCTTTTTGGTGGGGAGAGCAGATCATGAGCCACCTCCAGCTCCTTTGAGGTATTTATAAGGAGCTGGTTATGGGCTCTGGGCTCTTGGGCCCTATCTTGTCATAAGCCCAATAGGCTTAATTTTTTTTTATTATTATTATTATTAGGCTAGAGGAATAACTTTATTATGCTTAATGGTTTGCTAATCCTCTTTGGGCTTGGCCAATCCTTCCATCGCGGGCTTTGACCCGTGGTGGGGGCCTTGACCCTACTCGGGATGGGTAAATTACTAAATACCCCAGGACCTTTTTGGTCCATGTCAAATACTAATACTAATATTGAATACAAACACAGTACCCATAATACTGTATACAAACACAGTTATCAAACCAAACCAACAAATAAAAACAGTACACATAATGCCATATTACATCTTACGTACTTTCTTCTTCTTCTTTGCATCAGGATTGGTAAATGGAGATTTTTGATACTTGAATTTCTTAGGCATCCTCTTCAAATAAAACTCAAATTCTTCTTGTACAACTACAACTACATCTACCATGGGATCACCACCTACATCCACTCCACCATCATTATAAAGAACAGTAGCTTAATCATCAACATCGCAAGTAATATGAAGTCTTTAATGGACAATTAAGACTTCGAATACTTGTACAATCTTAGCTCTGACATGGGAGTGCCTGTCTGGTATCATG
This sequence comes from Buddleja alternifolia, assembly GCA_019426215.1. Taxonomy (NCBI): domain Eukaryota; kingdom Viridiplantae; phylum Streptophyta; class Magnoliopsida; order Lamiales; family Scrophulariaceae; genus Buddleja; species Buddleja alternifolia. Next base: position 3,098,237 of record CM033406.1, read on the forward strand.
GGATGATAGAAGATTAAGATTGTAGACACATCAGTGGAACTAATATATTCGAACACGACTTGCATCGGTTCTATCACATGGGTTTTCACTCTGTGACTGTCAATGACGGAACTGATTATGCGTAATAGGTATATGTGAACCTTTGACCTGAAGTATCAGACTGAAGATGCACTTGTGACGTCAAGTCTTTCACTAGAGTAGTTAAACCCAATTCACCATTTGGTGGGGTCAACATCGAAATGCGGACTTGATGGCCAAGTGGTAATCTTAGCAGATATCTAATATGGGATTTGTTCTCTCATAAGTGAATGAGTATGTACCCTATGTAATTATAGATAAATAGAGATCAAAGTCTTTGGCTAAAGCAAACGAGACGATTGTGCTTGGCACTAAATCGATCTCAATGATCTCGTATTTATTATGATTTATACATATGGTCAAGTCCAGTGAGTTTGACATAACCATGACTCTCACTTGACCGAGGAACCTGAACAAAAGGGTTTATACATATACGGTATTTACGATTGGAAGGTTTCAGAATGATCCTATCATTCGTTTTCATTTTGGTTACGAAGTGGGCCACGTGACTGGCTAGGTGTTACCCACTTCCTTTGGTTTCCTCTCATTGCCAAACGAAATGAACCTAAAGAGTCGCGCTAAAGGATTGACAAAGAAAAATGAAGAAAAAGGAATTTCTATTATTTCTTCTAGGAGTTTTATTTTATTGGATAAATTAAATAATTAATTATTCATTAGATGAAATAATTAATTATAATGATAAGATTAATTATTAATTAATTTCCTTGTGAAATATATTAATGAATTAATTTATCTAATTAATTTGGTTAATTAATTAATTTATTTATTTATTGGATATAATAAATTATTAATTAAAATAAGAAATTAATTAAACAAAACAAATCCCGAGGCTAAATAAGGAGTCCAATTGGACGCCTATGAGGCCTCAAAGTGGCGTCTTTGAGAGGCCACATATTAGGGCTCTTTTGTTTTGACTTGTTCAATAAGTCATGAGGTATATAAGGACTTTTTGACTTAGAACAAGTAATAAGAAGAATACACAACTCTCAAAAGAAAGAAAAATATTCCTCCCCTCCTCTATACCTAGTCGTCGACCATAGAGAAAGAAGAAAGGGGATTTTTCGTTTGTTGATCCGTGCGTGACGATTTAGAGATGACGTATTTTCGTTGTTCGGATCAAGTTCAAGTTTGAATAATCAAACCAAAGGATTGAAGATTTGGAAGCTTCAATATTTCGAGTTTGGAGAAGAAGAAGTTTTTCTCCATCATCATATTCATATTAACGAGTAAGTTTTATTCGTTATATGCTTTTAGATGCAATTATGTGAATTAGAGTACCAATTGGGTTTTCGTTTTAATTTTTGAAATCCTTTCCGCTGCGTTTATGCTTTTTCGAACGAAACCCAACAATCCCCACCATGTTCTTCAGCCACATCCTCACCAAGTCCTCCATCCTTATCCTCACCAAGTCCCTCATCCACATCCTCACCAACAACTTCATCCTTATCATCACCAACTCCTTCATCCTCACCAAGAACCTCATCATCATCCTCATCACTCTTACACTTTCTTGAAATGTCGTTTAACACACTTTCAACCATTTCTAACCTTCCACTCATAGCAATCTGGTTTTGTGATAACAAATCAACCTTTGCTATTAACTCACCAAGGACTTTCAGAACTGTATCATTGGTATTGATGGGTATTGATGAAACACCTAGTACACTGTCCTGTGCAAGTTTGGATGTACCACATCGAATACTTTCCTTTTAAGGGCTTCTACCATCATCAATTATGGCTGCAATTTTAGTCACTGGAAGAACGAAACGTCAAGATTCCAAATCTATTCAGAAAATATCATCAAATACAATTCTATCTCCTTTCTCCAGTATTTCAGTCCATAATTTGGTGGTTGTGTCATTGACCGTGCTGTTGGTTTCATCAAAAGGAGCAAACCTTTGCATGTGGTCTATTGCCAGTTCCTCCGACGTGGTCTGAAGTATGCTTTTAATATCCTAGCGAACAAATAAACAAATAAATATGATAGAATTAATAAAATTCATTATACACAAATAACAGAATTTATAAAGTTTGAGGTTTTAACATTTAAAATTGTCAATGAAATACTAACTTGGTTGTTTCCAACCAACATAAGAATTTGAGACAAGGTGAGATATTGTTTCTTGTGAAGAAGTTTAGTAGTCCACTTGCACATTCTCGACAATTGTCCGTGCATATTCTCCATCAAACGCCTAATCATTGGTGAGAGTGCGGATATACACTCGTAAAGAAGAAGCTAACATATGAACAAAAAAGATATTATCAAATATTCAAATAACAGTTAGTCAACAATGAACAATGAAAGATAAAAAAAAAATTTACCATAAGTGAGAGAATGAAACAACGAAAGTTGCACTGTGGATTTGCCGCAGCCAACTTCTTCTTGAGGTCCAAAGATTTCGATTGCTCCATCAGAACAGAATAAGAAAGCCTACCCCGTGGATATGTTTTCGCAAACTCAAGGTCATCAACAATTGCAAGAAGACGGGAGTCTATTGGTGAATCATCATTTGGCGGGATAAAAAAAACAAAAACCAACAAATATAATAACTCAAGATTCAACTTGTCAAATGAAAGGATCTCTAATGCTTTGTCACTAGAACTAATTGCAGGCTTCTTCGAAGATTTTCGACGAGTACAAGAACGGACTACTTTTCCACAGATCACACACTTTTTAAGTTGTTCCCTAAAAATTTTTACTGCGACTTTAGGGCTAAGGAATCTACAACTAAAACCATCATCCTCCACAACCTTTGATTCTACCGGATACCGGGAGCAATTCAACCTGCTCATAACTGCATGCTCCATCAAAGAGTAACGAATAGGTATGCCATTTACAACAAACCAGATTTCAGATTTGTCTAGAGACTCCACTATTCGGGTTAGAAGCATCCATAGTGGAGTTAAGACCATGTCCATGTCCGAAGCTACATCGAATAATGGGGCAAACTGAGAATTCTTAAACCACATGATACCATCAGGATGGTCACTCAAGCAATCTTCAATATATTTAAGATCCTCGTTCAATTTGCATTTGCTGCCAATTTTACACTTCAAGTTAAATTTATCGGGACTCAGTGTAAAAGTGGGCCGAGGGATGTCGTTTGTGTCGGAAACCTAAAACAAAATTCAATTAAACTACTTATAAATACAAACTGATATAACCCTAAAATTATATACTTCCTAATTGGCGTCAAACAACATGCCTCAACACAACATTTGTCAAATATAACCACTAAACTTTTATACGATACAAAAAAAATCAGGTTTTTAGAAAGTTAACCAACAAAATTACCAACCATAAAACCTAAAACACAGTAAATAAATACATCACACACAAACTAAAACAACTAAATTGATAAATGTTGATAAAAATATTAAATACTAGGAAGTTAGTTTACTTACTAGAGATGTCGATGAAGTTTCAGGGCCCGTTGAAGACACTACACGGTGGCGTTTGGTACCCGACGAGGAAGAAGCAGCCACTGATCAATAATGGGACTAAACAATAATGGTTAAACAATCAAAATTAGAAAATTAAAATTATTTCACAAAAAACCCTAAATTTGTGAATACAGCTTCAAAATTTAATTTACCTTGGGGGGAATGCTCAAGAGGTGGGAAGAAGCTGTTTATAAACAATTACACTAGATTTGCTTGGCTTCTTATAAATATCCCTCCGGTATGGTCAAATTCTTCTGCTCTCGTCGGCTGCTCTCTCGGCTGGTTCCTGTTGGAGATTTCAAATTTCTTCCAAGTGTTAAATTGAAGAGTTTTTAGGAGTTGCCAGAGCATTTTTGTACTTCCTGTTAGCATTTTTCACTTATTTGGGTTGAAAGGGCTAAAATGTAATTACTTAATACATTACATCAAAAAAAAAAAAAAATGAATACAAGAAACGCTATACCGTTTCTTCATTTAGGTGGGATTTTTATTAGAGGGCATTTTGGGCATTGCCTATCCAAATGGGAAAAATTTAAAGAAATATGATATTCTTTTTAAAAAATTCAAAAAATATCACAAATTTGACCGGGATGCAGAAAATACAACAAAACGCCTTGGTCCAAGGCGTGATCACTGACAAAACAGTGATAGTCACGCCGGTCCAAGGCATGACTGACAGTCACGCCTTGGCCCAAGGCGTGACAAGAAATACACGGCTGACAGTCACGCCTTGGACCAAGGCGTGACTGTCAGAACCCACCCTGTTCCCCGGTCAACAACACTGTGTAACACTGTCTCCTGATGTCTATAAATTCCACACGAGGACTTGGGGTGAACATATCAAACAAACATTCAAATTGTAACAATCGGGTCTTTTGTATTTTCATCTTGGCATTTAGCATTCAATAATCGGGAATTTTTGCTTTTTTCTCTTCAAATTGTTTCAGGTAAATTTTAATTATATAATTTTTTCAATATTGTAATTATGGTATATTAGTATTTTAGTTAGTCAAAATTTTAATTTAGTGCTTTTAGTATAATTTAGCCGAATAATGTGTTATCATTTTAATATAATTTTGAGGTATGTTTTATACTTATATGTATAATTTTAGGTTTAATATTGAAATAACTAGGTTTATGTATTTTTTAGTGTAGTTTAGAATTTTCATATAATATTTAGGTATATTTTTGAATAATTAAATACAATTAATTAATTCATCGTAATGTCGTTATGTGTTATTATAATTGTTGTATAATTTTTAGTCATGATTTTGTATAGTTTAATTATGTGTTATTATCACTTATTTTTCAATTCAGGATGGCGAGTACCAGTGGTAGTGGCAATGAGGATATGATATACGGGCCTTTATACAATAGTGTGCTGACAGAACAAGTCAATCATAGGTGTGAACTGGTTTTCAGCACAGATGATAGTGAGTTTAACTACGTTCTAGATGAGCAGACTCTCATACATTCAATACTTCCTTTTCGAAGGTTCCACATCTGCATGTCCTTCATAAACTTAATGAAATGGGGTTTTACCGCATTTACAAGTTAAGTAAGATGGAAAATGATTTGGGTCTTGTATCTGCCCTGGTTGAGAGGTGGCGTTCGGAGACGAACACTTTTCATTTACGAAATGGAGAGGCTACAATTACTCTTCTAGACGTAGCAATTTTATGGGGTTTACCAGTCGACGGTCATCCAGTAATCGCTAATGACGAGTGTACGACCATCGAACAACATCAAGGCAGGATATTCGACATCCTAGGGATTCACACTGACCGTTCTGATTTTCCGAGTAATGGGTTCAAGATAAAAGCAAAGAAGGTTGTTGATCATGTGAGTGCAGAAAATACCCAAATTACGGCAGTTTCCGATGAAGCGGATGTTGATAAAATAGCACGTTGTTGGGTATTTCTCTTGATAGGCGAGATGTGTGCGGACAGTCAAGGAGATGTGATTCCATGTTATTGGTTGAAACTGTTAGAAGACGTTCCCGCAGTCGGCACAGATAGTTGGGGGAGTGCTATATTAGCGTACTTGTACCGAGAACTCGCAAAGGCATGTGTGAAAACCAAAAAAATTATTGCAGGTCCATTAAATTTGCTACAGGTGTGATACATTGTGTTTTTACCTTATTTAGAACTGAGAATGCTTATGAGATTAATTAATGTATTTACTTTTAACAGATTTGGGCATGATCACGGATAGTAGTTGTTAGGCCTACCAAGCTTCCTCAAGATATTGAGCCGATAGATGAAAATGGCATTGCACGAGCTCCTTATGGTGCACGGTAAGTTATTTATATATTCACTTTTATTAACATCATATTTTCTGTACTTATTTTCGTTTTTCATATTGAAGGTGGTTTCCACCTCGATCACGGAGCTTTGTTGTTGCTAACAATCTTCCTGCATTCAGAGAGCAGCTTGATTTGATGAGCGATCATCATGTGAGTGATAAATTATAGTCACATTATTATATTATATTATGAAGTATTATATGCCTTTGATATTATTATATTGTGTCTTATTTTAGTTTGTTTGGACTCCGTACAATTTTTTGGATGCCGATATTGCTGAACTGCCTCCACAATGTTTGTGTTGGAGAGATTGGACATCATCTGTCCCATTGATATGCTTTAACATTGTGGAGTGGCACCGTCCCGAGCGTGTTATGCGACAGTTTGGTTACGTACAAACTATTCCACCGGCAGTAGAATGCTTTAGGAGGATTAATCGCAGGGGACGAGATGTGGGAAACATGGTAGGAGAATTCAGTCGGGAAATTGAAATGTGGTATAAATGTGAATATCACACTGTAAATGGAGTTCCGGGTTTGGGCACGGCACCGGGCTATGATGAGTGGTATCAATCCATCACGCGTCGTTTTATATCACGGACCTTTAATTGGTCGAGAAACACATACCAAAAAGGGACGGGTCCTCTTCTGTATAATGTGGTTAGTATTTGATTTGATGCATGATATTTTACTACATCTCTTATTTCTTTTATCTCATACTTTTGTTTATTTTTTCAGCATAATGAAGTTCAGAATGCGCAAAACCTCCTCCGACAAGTCCCTCAGAATGACAGTGATGCTGACAGAATATTAGGGACATTGAGATCGAGTCTTTCTCACATTGCTAGTTTGGTAGGAGAGGAGAATGCACGACAAAGATGGACTCACACTGAGGATGCACGACAAAGATGGACTCACACTGAGGATGCACGACAAAGATGGACTCACACTGAGGATGCACGACAAAGATGGACTCACACTCAACCGCTCCGTGTCGATCCCCCATCACCGGTATATCGTCCCACATTCGATCCGCAATCACAAATTTTACATCCCACACCTGATCAACAGTCACAAAGTTTCTACTATGGAGAAGGCACTTCATATTCCCAATCACAAGGTTTCAATTATGGAGGAGAAGGCACTTCCTATAGGAGGTCAGACTTGTCGGACACATTGATACCTTTAGATATGATTTTTGCCGGAACACAGTCAACTCCACCACAAACTAGAGAAATATTTCTCCTGTTCCTTTAACTTGGGATACGAACAGCCCTGAACCTCATGAACAAGAATACGTAACTCAAGAAGATCAGTCGACACCGAGAAATGAGCGACGGCGGCGATCCGAAAGAGTGGCGAATCCCATTGTTTGCCTTACAAAGTTGCAACGTCGAAGGCAAACCTTTGTAACTAATTTTATTATCTCATTTTTTGTATTTTATTAGTATTAGTTTAGTTATTGTTCAATAATATTTCGTTTTATTATACCTTGACACGAAAAATGAGCATTGTAGTTGGCTTCCTCAAAATGCTCAGAAGTAAATTAGTTCATACTCATAATTGGAAAAACAACTAAAATCGTAGAATTATTCATAGACAAATAATCTAGAAAATAAAATTCTCCCTATTACGAATTGATGAATTTGTGTAGAATCGTCGTTCTCTTCGTCTTGCTCATTTCTTGGCTCCAAACTCTCTTCCAAAGCTGAAAATTTCAAAACCTAATGATGTTGGAAGAGGATGTATTTATAGATGATGATCTCCAGGTCTCCTAGTTGAATTAGGAATGAAAACTTTCCAAAACTCGTCCAGCCGCCTCTCACGTCCGGACTGCATTTTTCCCACGTACGTACGTTGACCAGTCAACGTCCGGACTGCATTTTGGCCACGTCCGGACTGTGAATGCAGTGTAGAAATTTTTTGTGTTTTTCAGCTTCTTTCGCTCGATTGTTAGGTTTTTTACCCCTGTACTCATTTAACAAACATATCAAAGCCACAAGTGGTAAAAATCACTCATAATCGACTCTAAATCAAACAATTATCGGGCCCTAAAACACGTAAAACTCAAGCTCATCATCCCTTAAAGTGTTACAAACAAAAAATAATCACAAGAATTATCTCTAATTATTAAGGCAATAAGGAAATTCTTTTTTTATTAAAACGAAAAATATTACAACATAGACATTCAATACTAATTAAACAATAAAATATTAAAATAGTGCTCAACAATCAACAAGTCCATCTCATTTTGAATGCGAGTGCTCAAGTTTCTGCCCACAAGTCGTTTCTTCTTCGAATAAGGGTCGTGGACTAGCTCAAAATTTGGGGTATCCCAATAATACTTGTCAGGCAACGGATAGAACCTTCCTTCATATGTTTTGATATACTCATCAACTCCGTAATATTGTTTAACAAGAATTATCGACCTTAAAGTCATTGCTTTGGCTAAGGCAACCGCATGTGAGCATGGAATTCCAATTGCCGTCCAATGTCCACAAGAACAATTTTGATTTTTTAGGTCTACATAGTACCTTCGACCATGGCTTTCAAATTGGGCACGACAAAAAACTTGGCCAGTTTGGTTAGAATAAGAAAATTTTCTAACTTCGTGGCTACTGGAAGCGTCGGTCTCTTTCTCGTATAGTTTAGTAGCTTGTCTTGTCAAGGGACCGTTGCTCTTCATTTTTAAATCATCTACCGCTCGATCACAAAAATACGTGGCAAGTTTATGTGAATTCCACAATAGCTGAAGGTGGAAGATGTTGAGCTGTTTTCATCACATTATTAAAGCTCTCTCCCATGTTTGTAGTCATAATGCCTTCACGCACCCCTCCGTCATGTGAAAGTGTCCATTTTTCTTTCTCGATTTTGTCCAACCAAGCTCCAGCCTCTTCATTCAATGCACGAATTTTGTTCATTTCATGTTCAAATTTTTCGATGTTATGTGCATTTCCTGCATTAGAGCATAGTTGCTTCAAAGCCTTATTTTTTAACGTGTGGTTAAAGTTCGAAACCACATGACGCAGACAATATCGATGACATCCTAGAGGAGGGTGAAACGCGCATGCAATTTTGGCTCCATTTAATAGGCCCTGATGACGATCAGAAAGAAGGCAGACGCCTTCGTTGGGTAAAACAAAATAGTGGCTCAGACACCGTAGAAACCAAAGCCAGGATTCGTTCGTCTCATTATCGACGATTGCGAATGCAAGAGGTAAGATGTTATTATTTCCATCCAGAGTAGTTGCAATCAACAACTTACCATTGTAGCGTGCATATAGATGTGTCCCATCGACACAAATGACTCTCCGGCAATGTTGGAATCCATCTATACATGGTTTTAATGCCCAAAACACATACTTCAACACTTTTGGATCTTCATACGCATCTTTGTGTACCCATTCAACAATTGTGCCTGGATTCCATTTCTTGATAGCTCCCAATAACTTTGGTAAGTTTCGCACGGAGTCCTCCCAAGTCCCGTATACAAGTTCTTTTGCACGTTGCAAACTGTACCAAGCCTTGCCATAACTTATTTGGCATTTCCATTTCTGCTATACAAGTACGATTATTTGATTGATCTCAAATGCCGGATTTTGTTCCACATGTGGTATAAGTTCGTTAGCAATCAAATTCATGTCCAAGTTTGGGTGTTTCTCCCTGGTATTGTCGAAGAAACATGAGTGTAACTTACCGAATTTTGAAATTATCCACATGTTTAGTTTCACGTTGAAATGAGCTCGGAGTTCAAATTCGCATTGCTCTTGTTTATCTTTGTGTTTGCATACCACTTTCCACTTGTTCGGTTCACTGATTGTCACCTTGTACTCACGTTTTTGTTGCTTTACGTGGTAATCTTTCACCGCTTTTTGCAAGCTCTTTTTGTTCTCAAATACCAAACCCAAACCAAGATTACCTATTCGATAAACTCCACTTAGTAGACCTAATGAGTCTCCTTCTACTTCGGGATCTTTTGTGGAATAAAATGGGAGTACTCTGTGAAGTCTTTCTTGAGCCACTGTGGGAGGAACATCTTCCTCCTCAATTTCCAAATCATCATCAGTTGGTATGTAGTTTATTTCTTCATCCATGTCAGTGTCTGAAGGGTAGTAATCCGAATCTGGTGAATCAACATTCTCGTTATCTTCAAACTGATCTAAATGGGGTTCTGCTGAACTGCTCGCCTCTGCGTGGTGAGAAAAATGAGCATTGTAGTTGGCTTCCTCAAAATGCTGAGAAGGGCCTAAATGGATAAACAAAAAATTCGAAAGAAGCACGGGTTAAAATATGCTGACAAAATATGCATATCAGGAATTGTGCATTTGGCCCCAAAAAAATGTGCATATGCACGGGTTAGAATAATAAAAAATAGTCTTAAAAAATGTGCATTTGGCCCCAAAAATCATATTTACCTGCATGCATATCAGGAATTGAAAAATCCCATGAAGAATTAGTACCCAAATTTTCATTATGTACAATTCCAACACCACCATATGCATTACCCGATGTTGAACATCCTAAAAAACAATCACAAAAAGTAAAAATTTTAAAATATGTACAAACAAGAAATATTTTAGAAAATATGATGGCACAATGAAAGATAAAACATAGATTACCTGCTTGTGCATCGACCGTTTGACTTATACCTATATTTAAATCTGGTAAGAAGGGTTGTGAATAAAATGGTGGGAATTGGTTTGGCGTTGGCGTCACTTGTGTTAACAATGACGAAAAGGGATCATGAGATTGTATTATTTGTTTCTCAATAAAAAGCTCCAATGAAGAAACTTCATTCATAGGATCCAAGAAAAACCACAAGTCTTCATCGTCTTTGATTTCCATTAAATTCTCCCTAAAGGTACCCCTTTCTCCATATGAGTATTTAATAAAAACTTTCAACAAAAATTGATTCACATCAATTTTGGTTCTATCATATAACTTTTTCACCAAATCAACAAATTTGATCTTACGGTCTATTCTCAGGTTAGCGCTCGGACGTATACTACTATATCTCATTGAATTTGATTCTTCTATTATCTCACCATCAGAGAATATAATAAGTTTGACAGTGCTCGGTCTCGACATTTCTGCAAAATATCAATTCTTAAATTATAGTTCAAACCGCAGAATACAAATTATATCAAAGTTCAAACTATAAATCCTAAAATCAATAACAAGACAAAAAATTTAATTACACTTACAAATTATAGACCTTAAAATTGAACTTTACTAATCTGGGTAGGATACATAGATATTATACATACACATTAGAATACACTAAACTCTACTAAACAAACCAGATAATTAATAATACTAATTTAATATTCTAATTTAAGCCTTAAATCAAGTTCTACATTAAAATTAAAAATTAAGGTTTAAATTAGCATAAATCCTACGTCATTAACATACGCTTCAATTTAACTAAGTCAAAAAATGAATTTAACAACAAATACAAACAACATAAATTATAATACTAAAAATTACCTCAATTTAAATAACTGCTACTTTGATTCTAAATTATAATTTAAAATTAAGTTTAAATTAGCATAAATCTTATAATATTTAAATCACAAACTACAAAATGAAATAATAAACTTAGTAAAAAATAAGTTTAACTAAATAATAATAATAACACTGAATTAAAAAAATTACCTGTAAATTTTTTAAAGTTTGAATATTCTTGATCCAAATGTAGAAGAATAAGTAGAACACTTAAGGGATTTGTTTTCGGAAGAATGGATGGAGAAAAAACGGGTCGAGAAAATATAAGCAAGAGCCGAGCAGGTCCAAGGGGCCAAGACGTGACCGTTGACAGTCACGCCTTGGCTGTCACTTTTTGTAGTGATCACGCCTTGGCCCAAGGCGTTTTGTGGTATTTCTTATATCCCGGTCAAATTTGTGGTGTTTTTTGAAATTTTTTTTAAAAATATCATATTTCTTTAAATTTTTCTCCAAATGGTCGATGGAGAATTAAAAAAAAAAGGAAAAGAAAAACCGAAGAGGTCTAAATTGCGAATGGGGGTCTAAGATTGCTAACTTCCTCAGCCGGGAGCTTAGCAATATTAGACCCCAATTGCATATCACACTACAAAATTAGACCTTTTTAAAAAACCACCTCGATTTTAGACCCCTGTGGGACCCACTCAATTGAAAGTTCTAAAATACCCTTACTAACTCATTTGTTTTAAATTAAAAGAATATTCATTCAAGTGAATGTTCTAAATTGCCCTTACTAACAAAATTGTATCAAAAGAAAAGATAAATTAGTGATTTATGAAATGTCTAAAATATCCTTACATGCAATTAAATTAATAAAAATAAAAGAAATATCATCTATTTCTCTCCCATTCCCGCCGCGATGCTGAGGGCTAAAGTGCTGAGTTTCTGCTGAAGCATATTTCCCCCAATTCAGTCCAAATTTAGGGTTCTTGCTTGGCCCAAATCTTTTTCCCCAATTGATTCGAAATCATGTACAATTGTTCCCTGATTGATATTAACCAAAGAAAACTTGCGACATTGTTTTCATCGACTTCGGAAGACGATTGTTTGTAGTTGTTCGAGGTGCATTTGGAGTTTAATCCACCCAAATTCTTGGTAATTATTTCAATTTCGTTTTTCATGAGTTTTTTGAACCAATTTCAGCTTCTTCTTGTTCATGATTGTGAATGTGTGTAGGATTGTATTTTGTGGTTGATTTCGAAGAATAATTCTGTTGTTGTGCTGTAGACAATGTAATTGTCATGTGGGCAATGTAGAGAGGTTGAAGAATCCTCGTTAAATAACAAGAATAGCCCTCTCTGTATAATGGTAGTGGTGTATAATTGAATCATAAATAGTTTTGAAAATTATTTGTGTTGTTTGTTGTTGTGCAGTAGGCAATCCCATGTAGGCAGGTTGAAGAATAATGTGTTTACTCGTTAAAAGGAATATCCTTCTGTATACTGGTGGTGCATAGTTCGATCATAAATAGTTTCAATAGCAGTAATTTTTTTGTTGTTGTTCATTTTAGGAAAATGTCAGACTATTTGTTGTACTACCGATACGATGGAGAGTGGCAGAAGAAAGACGGAGAATTAGGAGCATATGAATGGATTTCAAGGAATAATTATGAAATGCATAATGCAATAATCGGAGAAGAAGGAGATGATCTTAACGCGATTACATTTTCAAAGCTTCAGGATTTCATATTTGAAAAGGCTCCTTTTAACCGGAATGACTTTGAAATCAAATTGAGTTATACGCCTTTGTCCTGTAAAGGTTTAAACCCTAAATATATTTTGACCGATTTTGATGTAAAATGTTATCTTATGGACCAATGTCGTGTATCCAAGTGTAGAAGCATTCTCCATGTTGAGCTTGTTAAGAAGAGGGTTCCTGTTGAACACAATTGGTTTGATGATGGTAATGGTGTTGATATAGATGGAGTGGATTCTGATAGTGAGGACTCGGGTTCTTATGTGGATGTGGATGTGAATGTGGTTGACGACTATACATCTGCCCCAGGTAGGCCGGCTTTTGTTTTAGATAAGCCGATGTCTTCGCCCATATCTATGGCCTCTTCCCCAACTCCTATCAAACAAAATCCTCCAAGCAATGAAAATTTAGAATCAACTCCCGTTTCGACTCCAAATGTTGAAAATCTCCAATGTACTCCTGCCGCTCCCTCAAGTCCAATACATGCTTCCAGTTCACCTTTCTATTTCTCAAGGGATGACTCAAGTCCAATACATGCTTCCAGTACACCTCTCTGTTTCTCAAGGGAAGACTCAATTCCAATTCTTCGAGCTACGGTTAGTGAACCTATTCTTGGTGAGGTTGTTGAGACCTATAGTTTTGAGGATGGTATAGATCTGCCTATTGGACATGAATTCAGAAGCAAAGATGAGGTGTTCGGCGTGGTTTTGAATACTTCGTTGAAAGCAACTTTCAATTTTAAAAGATCTAAGTCAAACACAAAGATATTCTCTTTTAAGTGTAGGGATCCGGAATGCAAGTGGAGATTGCGTGCTGGAAAGACCGGAGGGTTAGATGTTTTCTCCTTGCGCATTCATAATAAGATCCATACATGCTCACCTTCAGTGGGGTTTAAAGCAGAAAAAAGTAGCGCATCGCAGGTTTGTAACATGTTGTTAAAGACTTTCCCATGTTAGTATGATACACCGTCGCCAAAGACAATAGTTCAAATGATGGTAAATCAGGGCCTTCATATTTCTTACTCCAAAGCCCTGCGGGGTAAACATCTAGCGAGAGGTACTATCAGGGGTGACCCGGAGGAAAGTTATGCTTTTCTTCCGAGTTATTTGTATATGCTGAAGAAGGTGAATCCCGGTACAGTTACTGACATATGTACAGATGTGGATGGCAAGTTTGTGTCTTTATTCTTTGCATTGGGAGGATGCATCGAAGGATTTAAGGCCATGAGGAAGGTAATCGTTATTGACGACACGCATTTAAAGACCAAGTATAAAGGTGTATTATTAGTTTGTACTGCACAAGACGGCAACAAACATCAATATCCTCTTGCTTTTGGTGTAGTTAAAAGTGAATGCGATGCATCATGGTCTTGGTTCTTGGACAAGCTTAGCGAGGTGATACCCGATTCTGAAGATTTGGTCATCATTTCAGATAGAAACGGAAGCATCATAAATACAGTTCCGATAGTGTATCCCAAGGCTTCACATGGATTCTGTGCTTATCATATTTCTCAAAATATTAGGACTCGCATTAATACCGGCAGGGGTAAACAGAAAAATGAACATCGCGAAAGCGTGTTGGGGAAGTTCACGGCTTGTGCTGAAGCATACACTGTTCAAGAGTTCGGAAAATGTTTTGATGACCTAACAAGAAGGCAACCTCGTACATGCATCAAGTTTCACAAGTATATGTAAGATCTACTCCTTATAAAGGAGCGTTGGGCCAGGTGCTACTTTGAATGTTCACGATACAACATTTTGACTTCCAACGGAGTTGAGTCCATTAATGCTGCCTTGGTTGGTGCTCGATCATTTCCGCTGATTCTTTTGATGGATGAGATTGTGAACTTGATATGTCGGTGGTTCAATAAGCACCGCAACGAATCTTGTGAGGGTGGATCGTCACAATTCCTAACTCCAGTAGCGGAAAGCACATTGCATGCAAGGAAACGCGAGTGCCAGTTCTATATAGCTAAAGAACTTAATAAGTTTGCTGGTGAGTATATGGTCAATCGCACGGGAGCTTTGGATCAGGAAGAAATTTTCTTTGTTGACCTCCAGAAGAAAAAATGTAGTTGCCGAGTTTTCGACATTGACCATCTCCCTTGTGAGCACGCGCTTGCTGCATTTTCTGGTGATGACGCAGAATTGGTCTCTTTATGCTCGAAGTACTACTTGAAGGAATTATGGGCATTGGCGTATTCCCGAACCATATACCCCGTTCCTAATCAATCCACTTGGATCATACCTGATGAAGTAAAGGCCATTCGGGTGGTACCTCCGGACTACACGAAAAGGCCTGGAGTGCCTCAGTCTGTTAGAATGGAGGCAGGTGGACAGAAGGTTCGGAAGAAGTCAAAGAGACAAAAAGATCCAAGAAAGTTCTAAATAAACTGAGCTATGGAGATGTATGATTTTTTATTTCCTTATTTTTTAATAATTTGATTAATAGTTGGTATAAAACTAGGATGGATTAATCAATGATTGTTTCTCCAATCCAACTGGTGGGAACTATAATGTTGTATTTTTTCAATCATATAATGTTGTGTTTTTTCAATCATATAAGGTTGTATTGAATAAAATAGCAAGGTTGCTTTAAATTAGTTTTGCTTTTTTTTGTGTGTGCTTAATTTCTGGCTATTTATTTTTGTGCTTTAAATGCTCGTTCGCATGTGTCTTGATGTT
This sequence comes from Buddleja alternifolia, assembly GCA_019426215.1. Lineage (NCBI taxonomy): Eukaryota > Viridiplantae > Streptophyta > Magnoliopsida > Lamiales > Scrophulariaceae > Buddleja > Buddleja alternifolia. The sequence goes on from CM033406.1 coordinate 3,113,965, forward strand.
GAACTGTTAAATTGAAGATTTTTTGCAAGTTATGGTTATGCGGGGAAGCATGTGGCAGAATTAGGCAGGCGAATCTGAATAATCTGAACAATATACATACATATAAAATAATGGTGACATACAACTATATACAAAATCTAGGAAAGAAAACTACTGATTTTACACTCAAATACTGGACAGATGAATGATCAGTCCAACTGATAGACCAGCCACAAATATGAAAATTGCAAGCAGAATCAAGGCAACGATTATGAAACAACACATTAGGGAGAACCCCCTACTAGTTAGGCTCAATTCAGTTTGTAGCGGCTTGCCAAATCTAACAGTCATACATATATTCTTTTCCGTTGACCGGTCAATGGCTGAATCAAAGCTCGGGCAAGCAGTGGCGAAACCCTTGTCCTTACTAGACGAAGCACCTTGCTCTGTCTGCGTTGGGCGGACGTTATCGTCCATAAAACGTGGCTATGGTATATGAGGATTTTCGTCATGGTATTCATCGCACCAAAGATAACAATCTGTATATCTTTTCCAGCCGGGACATCGATAAAAGTAGCGGCCTGGATTTTTTGTATCCGGTCCAGCACGGTGAATAATCATTCTGCCTCGCCCGCACTTACAAGTAGGTGACCAAAATCCCTCCATGATTCAGTAAATTGATACCGAGACGAGGTAGGAGAGAGACGAGAGAGACAGTAAATAGTGAAGAGGGAAGAGAAGTGAGAGAGAGAGAGAGGGGAAGTGGAGAGAGAGGGATATTGTGGAAAATGGAATGTTGGATCTGGATATTGGATAATGAATAATAGGAATAATCTAGATGCTGGGAATAATATAAGAAACCTGCTTTTCTTCTTTTCCCGCTTTTTTATTCAAACTTTTTCGGATTTCCCGCCCCTATCATTCTGCCTAGTATACTGACTATACCGGATAACCATTCGTCCGGTATATCCATCATTCTGCCTAGTATACTAATTATACCAGATCAATATTCGTCCAGTATACCTATCATTCAGGACCTATTAAATTAAATTCTTATTGCAACTTAATCTATAAATATATCCTACACATTAATTTAAATGTTTTAGCTCTGTTCCATTTCAACCAATCATATGTCAATTGGCGATGGATTCATTTCCAATTGTTTTTCCAATCTGCCTAATATACTAAGTACAACATATAAACATGTTATTACTAGGTATGGAGAACTATTAACATTAATTAGTTGTAGAAGCATATATGAAATACATCAATTGTTCCACATTCAAATATGCATTGTTGCACACGGTATATTTTATTAAAACATCACAAAATTTAGGTTCACATTACCTCTGATCGATACCCTAAACCCTAAAACTCGATACCCTAAACCATGTGTATTGCTGCCGCCAATTGTGGTGTAATCCATTGACATACTATTATTCGAAGCAATTTAAATGTTTTAGCACTGTTCTATTTCAACCAATCATATGTGAATTGGCGATGGATTCATTTTCAATTGTATTTCCAATCTTCCTAGTATACTGCATATACCGGATCAATATTCGTCCGGTATACCTATCATTCTGCCTAGTATACTGACTATACCGGATAACCATTCGTCCGGTATATCCATCATTCTGCCTAGTATACTGATTATACCAGATCAATATTCGTCCGGTATACCTATCATTCAGGACTTATTAAATTGAATTCTTATTGCAGCTTAATCTATAAATATATCCTACTCATTAATTTAAATGTTTTAGCTCTGTTCCATTTCAACCAATCATATGTCAATTGGTGATGGATTCATTTCCAATTATTTTTCCAATCTGCCTAGTATACTAAGTATACCGGATCAATATTCGTTCGGTATACCTATCATTCAGCATAGTATACTGAATATACCGGATAACCATTCGTCCGGTATATCCATCATTCTGCCTAGTATACTGATTATACCAGATCAATTTTCGTCCAATATTCCTATCATTCTGCCTAGTATACTTCACTATACCATATAACCATTCGTCCGGTATAGCTACCCTAAATGCCCAGTATATGAGTATACCGGATCAATATTCGGCGGGTATACCAATCACTCTGCCTTGTATACGGGTTATACCGGTGCAATATTCGTCCGGTATACCTGCCATTCTGGATACTGGATAGCAATATTCTACCATCAAATGAATGTCAAATTAGGGATACAATAGCAATATTTTCAGTATATATATTACATAAACGAGAAACTAAGCTGTGCATTTTCCGATAATCTTGGAAACAACCTTATCGTCCTAATTTTTTCCTGACATATATGTCGGTCAGCAGCAAAAACGTCGTTGCACACAATATTTACCCTCTGCAACTGAGATGCGTGCAATAACACGTGCATAACGTAGCTCATCTCGGATTCAGTGCCTGTGAAATTTGTTACGCTCACCACGTCCAAATTTTCCAATCCCAACTCACCCAAATTCCACTCTTCTACATATTGACCAACCGTTGTGGGATTGTTTACCAACATGTCACTCGGCTACAAAACAGGTAAAAAATAGAAACCATTTTATTGACGGAATATCCGATATCAAAGTGTTAATTAACCATGTTATAATCAACAAATCATAAAATGTAGAATATTACCACCAAATTAATTGAAAATGTTTCCAAGTTCGGACATCTACTAATCATCACCAGTGTCATTGCGAGATGATCCATCTTGTTCAAATATGTCATATTTAAGCTGAACATGTCGACAAAATAACAAGACGACACACGACGATGTAGACCAGCCACGCTGGCCAAAACCTACCAAAGTACCAAAAACGTAAAATCAACAACAGTTTCATAGATTTAATGCACACAGATATCAAAACCAATGAGAGGTATACCTGTCCGAAAACCATCGACACATGAGCGTCATCGGTGAGGAATAATTCTTTAACCATTTTAACAACCTCTCGATGGAAAAGGTTATCAGTGCAATTGCTTTCAAAGTCCATGGCATCACCACGTAATATCCATTTCAAGGTACGAGCTCTGGACACTTGCATATGCCCCGACACCCCCTGATGTTGGGTCATTAAAATAACCAACGCATCTAAATTTGGGATCGATAGCCGAGTGTTGATATTGCTCTGGCCTTGGTTGAAAGCCATTTTATTATTTTCAAACAGGGGAAATTACCCGAAAATTCATGAATATTTTCAAAATCACAACTAAGTAGTTGCAACTCCTCTAATGTGGGAAACCATTTTGAATTCTTAAGGCCAAACCTATTGTCAATCATTACTACACGCTTCAATACTAATTTTTTCAAATTTGGCAATAAGATTCCATCCTCCCACATAATAACATACTTAGGCAGAGATAGTTTAAGATCAACAACAGTGTGTGAATAAAATAGGGTGCTAGGGAGAGAGTTTAATAAACGACCAACTACTTTGAGTTTTCGAACATGGTGATCAACACCAAATAATACCCAATCTTCCCGAATACGGTCGCCACCTCCCTCCCCCCTACCAAAATCAAGTATCAAAGTATGAACAACACTATTTTTATGTTGTTCAACCGTGCGATTAATAAAATCTGAAAAATCTAACCCTCTATACAAAAACATATTATGATGTAAAAAAGCGCCATGATTGAACTCTAGTTTAGGGATAGAGTACCAAAGATGTTGGAAATATTTTGATATAAATCCCAACCTTGATGCCTCCACCACTTATAGTTTTGATAGCCGATCCATAATGTGAAATATCACATCAGGAGGAAGCACACTTAATCTATCTTCAATATCCATGGTAGATTTCCTAAATAAATAAAGGTAGAAAGCGAGAGTGAGTGAAGCTTCGGATGACTGAGAGTGAGTGAAGCTTCAGATGAGTGAAAAATGATGGGTAAAATAAGTGAGGAAGGAAGAAAGGTAGAAAGTGAGAGGGAGTGAAGCTTCAGATGAGTGCAGAGAGAATAGAGATGGTGAAAATGTTTTTCTAGAGGCTACACAGATTTCCTAAATAGATAAATAAGTGAGGAGAGGAAGGGGAAAGGGCAGGGAAGGAGTTTAATAAATTAACCTTTCTTTTTATCATAACTAACAGCTGTCAAAACTGAAGCATACACTAATATGGCGGTGGGAGGGAACGTGTGGTGTGAGGCTTTCAAACTTCCTCTCACCCAAACCAGTGTGATAACTTCCCCACATTTATTATACTGTTTTGAATGACCACTAGTATAGCTAGTATAACTATTATACTACCATGTATTGAATAAATAGATGGGATGGATGGGATTGAGAAGTGAGAACAACCCACTTCAATAATACATTAAATTTCATCTTACTTTTTTACCAAACAAAAAAATCTATCCACTAATGGCCAATAAGTTTTTAAATACCGTCCAAAAAAATCTATCACACTAATGCTAATTGTGAATTACAAGTTAACAAAAATATAGTAGAAAGCAATAAATTTTAAGGAATATACTAGTTATACTTGGTACCAATCTGGCCAGTATACGGATAATACTAGTTATACTACATGCCAATCTGATACAATACATTAAAAGTATCTACAAGTTAATAGCAATTTCATTGTTCATCAATCTACTCTCAAGTTCAAAATCTCCTTAACTACCCTCTGCCTAAAATATGACATGTCAGCCTGTCCAAAACAAAGACTAATGTCAGCCGAACTACTACAAAAGTCGGCGTACTTGATCATGAACATTCCACAGTCGTAGTTATTTTCCTGTCGAGGAAGGTTCTTCGTGTACTCGTGATTCCACAAACTTAGATCAATGGTTTCTCCACTCTTCTGCTTCACCTCATCAACAAAATACATAGCAAGAAATTTCAAAACTTCTTCATCTTGTCCACCATCAGAATCAAGATATTGGAGCTTTTGTTCCTTTTTGTTGATAATAGCTAAACACCAATGATCGGGTTTGTGAATAGGCACAAAAAAAATTTCACAATCAAGGAGGTGATATCCCAGATTGGTCGGGGTGGTCCAATCCTCGACAGTTTTGAAATCATATACGCCATTACGAACCAAAGCGGTGTAAAAGAAAGTGTTAAAATAGTGGCACTTTAAAAATTTGGTTGGCTCCCTCCTCTCTCTTTCTTTCAACAATTGAAAATACACATTAATCACATCAGAGTTGAGCCAACCTCTTGCCAGAAAACACCGTAACTGTTCGCCGGTAATCTGAATATTAGAGTGAGTCACCAACACTTTTTCAGAACTTGAACGGGTCAAGGCTTCAGAAACAACATCTTTTTCTTCTGGAGTAAGAGGCACAAAAAAATCCCCAGCCAAATCATTCTCCACCGGTTCTGTACCAGTATTTGGGCCCGACTCCACCTGGGGATCGGAAAAACATGTTAAACAAAAAGATGAATTCACACAGTGGAATATTATCAAAAACAAATACTAATACTAATACAAGTACTAGTACTAACAGAAATACTAATACTGAATAAAATTACTAATACTAATATTGTATACAAATACAGTACACATAATACTATAAACAAACACAGTGCAGCAAATACAATATTACAAATACTAATACTAATACAAGTACTAGTACTAACAAAAATAAAAATACTGAATAACATTACTAATATTGTATACCAACACAGTACCCGTAGTACTGCAAACAAACACAGTCATCAAACCAAACCAACTAATAAAACCATTACACATAATGTCATATTACGTCTTGCGTACTTTCTTCTTCTTCTTCTTCTTCTTCCTTGCATCCGGATTGGTAAATGGAGATTTTTGGTACTTGGATTTCGTTGGCATCCTCTTCAAATAAAACTCAGATTCTTCTTGTACAACTACATCTACCATGGGATCAGGACCTACAACCACTCCACCATGATTAAAAAGGACCATGGCTAAACCATCAACTTTATCCTCACCAAGTCCTTCACCTGCATCCCCACCAATTCCTTCATCCACATCCTCAACAACAAAATCATCCTTATCACCACCGACCCCTTCATCCTCACCAAGAACCCCATCATCATCATCCTCATCACCTCCAACCTTTGTTGAAAGGTCTTTTAACACACTTTCAACCTTTTCTAACCTTTCACTCATACCAATACTGTTTTGTGATAACAAATCAATCTTTTGTGATAACAAATCACCCTTTGCTATTAACTCACGAAGGACTTTCATAACCATATCATTGGTATTCATGGGAATGGATGAAACACCTGGAACACTGTCCTGTGCAACTTTGCCTGCCTCACATTCAACATTTTCCTTGTCAGGTCTTCTACCTTCATCGTCGATTATGGTTGCAATTTTACTCACTGGAAGAATGGAATGTCGAGATTCCAAATCTATTCGGAAAATGTCATCAAATACAATTCTACCTCCTTTCTCGAGTATTTCAGTCCATAATTTGGTGGTGGGGTCATGGACCTTGCTGTTGGCATGATCAAAAGGAGCAAAACTTTGCATGTGGTCTGTTGCCAGTTCCTCCGGCGTGGCTTGAAGTAGGCTTTTAATATCCTATCAAACAAATAAACAAATAAATATAATAGAATTAATACAATTCATTATAAAAGGCGAAGATTGATACGCAAATAACGAAATTTATAAGGTTTGAGATTTTAACATTTCAAATTGGCAATAAAAATACTAACCTGGGTGTTTCCAACCAACATAAGAATTTGAGACAAGGTGGGATATTGTCTCTTGTGAAGAATTTTAGTGGTCCACTTGCACATTCTCGGCAATTGTCCGGGCGTATTCTCCCTCAACCGCCCAATCATTGGTGAGAGTACGGGTATACACTCGAAAGGAAGAAGCTAACATAGGAACAAAAAAGATATTATCAAATATTCACATAACAGTAAGTCGACAATTAACAATGAAAGATAAAAACCAAATTTACCATAAGTGGGAGAACAAAACAACGAAAGTTGCACTGTGGATTTGCCGCAACCAATTTTTTCTTGAAGTCCAAGGTTTTCAATTGGTCCATCATAACAGAATAAGAAAGCCTACCCCATGGATAAGTTTTCGCAAACTCAAGGTCATCAACAATTGCAAAAAGACGGGAATCAATTGGTGAATCATCATGTGGCGGGATAAAAAAAACAGAAACCAACAAATACAATAACGCAAGCTTTAACTTGTCGGATGGAAGGATCTCTAATGCTTTGTCACTGGAACTACTCGCCACCTTCTTCGCAGCCTTCTTCGAAGACTTTCGACGAGTTCTAGAACGGTCTACTTCTCCACAGATCACACGCTTCTTAAGTTGTTCCCTAAGAATTTTAACGGTGGCTTTAAGGCTAAGGTATCTACGACTATAATTATCATCCTCCACAACCTTTGGAGCTGCAGGATACCGGGAGCAATTCAACCCGCTCATAATTGCATGCTCCAACAAAGAGTAACGAATTGGAATGCCATTTACAACAAACCAAATTTCAGAATGGTCTGGAGAATCCACTATTCGTGTTAGAAGCATCCACAGAGGAGTTAACACCATGTCCATGTCCGAAGCAACGTTGCATAATGGGGCAAATTGAGAGTTTTGAAACCACATTATACCATCAGGATGGTCACTTAAACACTCTTCAATATACTTAAGATCCTCTTTCAATTTGCATTTGCTGCCAACTTTACACTTCAAGTTAAATTTATCGGGACTCAATGTAAAAGTGGGCTGAGGGATGTCGTTTGGGTCGGAAACCTAAGACAAAATTCAATTAAATTACTTATAAACACAAACTGATATAACCCTATATCAAGATATACTTCCTAATTGCCCTGAAACAACACGCTTCAACAAAAACATTTGTCAAATTTAACGACGAAACTTTTATACCATACAAAAAAATCAGGTTATCCAACAAAAATCAACAATTACCAACCATAAAACCTAAAACACAGTCAATAATACATCACACACAACCCGAAAAAACTACATTTATAAATTTTGTTAAAAATATAAAATACTTCGAAGCTAGTTCACTTACAGGGGGTGTGGAGGAAGTTCCAGGGCCGGCTGAAGCCACTTCACATTGGCGTTTGGTACCCGATGAGGAGGAAGCAGCCATTGATCGATAATGGGACTAAACAATAATGGTTTAACAATCAAAATTACAAAATTAAAACAGTTTCACAAAAACCCTAGAATTGCGACTCTGGCTTCAAAATTTAAATTACCTTGGGGAAATGAAGAAGAGGTGGGAGGAGGATGTTTATGAACAATTATACAAGATTTACTTGGCTTCTTTCCTCCGATATACTGTATACATATCGGCCGGTATGGTTCTTGTGCTTTTTCCCCTTCTCGTCTGCTCTCCCTCCTTGATTTTTGCCCGTTTAGACTTTCAACTTCCCAGCCAAATGTTAAATTGGAAGGTTTTCAGAAGTACGCTTTCTAAAGTTCTCACACGCTTTTACAATTATTTTGGCTCAAAGGGCTTAAATGTAATTACATAATACATTAAATCAAAAAAAAAAAAAAAGGCAAACAAGAAACGCTTCAACGTTTCTTCAATTGGGGGGAATTTTTACTAGAGGGTATTCTGGGCAATTCACCCCAAAATAGCATTCTCACTATTAAAAAAAAATAATAAAAAAAATCCCGGGTCTAATATTGCAATGCAATTGGGGTCTAATATTGCTCACCTCCCTCTCAGCCAGGCAGGCACGCTGTTTTAGCATCTTTCTGGGTGCCAAAAATGGAGGACGAGGACCACCACCACCACGAAGCATCGATCACAACCTGTGCCAAGTGCGGCGGCCCCGCCCTTATCCCCACCCCACCACCACCATCGGCCACCCCTTCTTACATCCCAATCCGGTTCCCAGCCGTCAATCTCCCAACTCCACCCACCAACACCAAAGAGGCCATCATCCGCACCCCCGTCCCGCAACCCCAAAAGGTTGAACCCTACGACACCTATCACTTCACCCCTCCTTCCAAAAAGATCCACTCCCAAGACGACGTCGCTCGCTTCCACTCCTCCCCTGTTTTCCGCAACTTCCTCGGCTTCGTCGTCTCCCTCTCTGAGTCCATCAAATCCCGCAAGCTCTCCGATCCCTGCCACGTCTCCCCCAATGTACAAACCCTAATCTCTATTCTCCACACTCTCATTCATTACGTCGATGAAATCCCTCCAGCTTCCCAATCCGCTCGATACGGCAACGTCTCCTATCGCCTCTGGCACGACCGCATGAGCAACGATGCCCACTCTTTCATGCTCAAATTTCTGCCGCCCGCTATGGAGACTGCCACTCTAGAACTAGTGCCTTACTTCACTGACAGCTTTGGCAACTCTAGCCGCATTGATTATGGTATATCATCTCTTTCTCTTCATTCAACTAATTTTATTTATGTACATAACTTATGATGAATGTCTTGTTGATGAGTGGTAAGGCCTGTTTGGTCCTTAGCCTACTAGTGGATTCCCACTATGGATCCATATTTCATGAAATATATATTAGAATGGACACCTTCTCAGTTCTTAATCTCATGATATATGTCTCATGCCCTATTTAGTTTTCGAAAATTTATAATAGCTGCAATCCACATGTAGTGTCTGTGAAAAAGGGAAAACAAAATATAACAAAAGAACCATGTCTATCAATAAAGACATATCTGATGATTGATGTATATTGTGGTGAATACATTTCTGACGACATAATTGTGCACTCAATAAACGGGAAGCTTATCTTTGTTCCATGGCCCCTAATCGCACACTAGAAAAAGTTTTTGTTGATAAAAGTCTTACATTTTTCATTTTTCACCCATCGTATATCTGGAATCTTGGATATCTCATGAATGAATTCAGATAGGCAGTTTATTGCAATGGCTCTAATTCACTATAATGTAACATGACGAAAATCTGGCAATTTAGTTCCTTATTCCTATTATACCTTTTGGGGACTAGTAAAGAAGAATTTCAAGATATGTTCCTCTATAATAACAATTTATATATTATATAATATCACCGCCTTTGGTTTTTATAGAAGAAGGAATTCCAAACGTGTAATGTGGGTGATCTTGGATGAAAAGAAGTGAAAATTAGAAGTCAGAACACATGCAATGAGAAACCATGTGATACAGAGTTTTAGGCTAACAATGGACCATTCAATAATTCTTCGTTTTCATGATAATTAGTCTTGGGAAAAGAAAATCTTTGTGCAAGTTAGATGTGGTTTAATTTCAGTTATAGTTAGGAAAAACTTGCTTACTGTTAGAGGTTCCCTTCTGAATATTTCAATTGCTTCTGAAATAAATAAGTGTGGTTCAACACTGAACTTAACTACACATGGATCATGGTATTTTACTGACTCTATATCCCAATTGTTTCAGCTTTGAGTTTCAGTTTGACTGTAGGTTTACAAGATCCTAATAACACATGATTTCATTATATCAGCAGGTGTTATAACACGAATGATAAGGAATAAGCCCACACTAAAGATATTTCGCCAATTTTAGCAATCTCCATTATTGTAGACATAAGATTCTCGGCTCAGTATCATCCTTATGGCTCCGTTTGGTTGCCAAGGAATGGAATCAAAATTGGGAATCAGACATCTGGGAATCAAAATTATTTGATTCCATAATAGTGTTTGGCTGTGTCTAGAAAAATGATATGTTTAGTTCATGCACATCTCGCAAGAAATGAAATTCACATTTGTAAACTTTTATTAAATTCGCTTCATTTTTTTAATGAAGTTTGTGAAGTGTTTATATTTAAAAACTGATAATTTTTAATATACTAACTATAATATGGTACTCATAGTTAATATTTAAATACTAGCTAGCTATTAACATAATAAATTTATTTGACCATGACACGTCAAAACAATTAATGAAATAGTGCAAAGTACAAATAGTTTACTACTATAACTATACATATATATATATATATACACACACATATATATTATGTAAAATAAAATTAAAAAAAGGGAATAAGAAACTCTAAAAAAATCAAGGTTTTGATTGCTTGTTTTGGGGTGCAGGGACGCCGTTTTGAGGAATCTGATTCCTTCCCTAGAATTAAAACAATCTTACCAAACACATTAATCTGATGACAGACAATTAGATTCCTAATTTAGATTACTTTCTTTGCCAAACAAACAGAGCCATAAGGTTTTGTAATGTGCAGTATCACTATTGTCGCATATATTGACTCATACATCTTCCGGGACACGATGCATGTTTTTATATCTACTTGAAAGTGTCACTGCTTTGCACAAAAAGCAAGAGAGACGTGATATTGGTGAATGTTACAAACTGTTATTCTCCAGTTTAATTACCTTAAGAACAATGAGAAAAAGAAAATTGTGCAAATTATATATATTGATAGAGAATATTGTTTTTCTTAATTTGTTCGCCCTTCGTTTCAGTAATAAGTATATTATATTGTTTAATAGTGTATCCGTGTTATAGTGGTATATATGATATTAGTGTATTGTGCCAATCTGATTTACGTGGGAAAAAGAAAAATGGTATAAATTATAGATTTTAGTAGATAATGTGTAATTTGGTTAATCCTTTTCTCTTTGATCAATTCAGTGATAAGATAATAATTTGTTTCTTTGAATATATTAATCCTCTTCATTGTGTTTTGCACGATGATTTCACTCATTAATTTGTCAATATCATCAATTCCATTGCAAACTCTTCAATTTCATCTATTTGGACGTTTCGACCATTTTTAGCATGCTCGTGTATAGTCATTAATCTATCTTGGTTAAAACTTTCACTAATTTATTCTCGTTTGACTCCCAAGATTCATTTCTTTCACCTAACTTTCCAACATAGATACAAACTTTTCATCCATTTCTTTATGTACTAACACTTAGTAAACAAAAAGAAAAGAAAGGTGATAAAACTTCATTACTCAATATTTTTTTGTATATGTGTTAGTAAATATAGTCCTCAGATAGTTGTATTCTGATTAACATAGATATTTTCAGTTGATTTGTATTGTTTTTATAATTTGTTTCACTTTTCTTACTCATTCTAGGTTATGGTTTACTTACTCATTCTAGATTATGGTTTCATATTTTGAGTAGAACTAAAAGGCTTCATTGGATGAGAGTTCAAATTTTCTAATTTGGATTACTTAATACACTTGTTTTGTTTCCACTCTAATATGATTATTTTCCCAACACCGTAACCACGTGTTTGAGATGGACTAATATAGCCAGTTCCATGTAGATAACGGATCAATTAGCTTTTTCCATATCGTCGCGAAAATAAGGGCAGAGCGGAGTCATTTAGGACACTGCACTAGTGAGAGTTTGACAAGTATACATGACATTTTAAATTGTTTTTTTCATGGATAAATAACGATAAGTGGAGTGGATTCATTTAGGCCAACAAAAGGTATACAAAATGGCTAGTCTCTAAAAATGGAAAATAAATTCTACTAATTTTTTCGCATCTAAGCAAAAATAAGGATGGAGTGGATTCATTTAGGAGATTATATTTATATATGTCGAGGGGGAAATGATTTTGACTTTTTAAGAGCCTTTCGAAAATTTATCATACTTTTTTTTTCCTCCACTTCGAACACATAGGTAATAAATTCTACTAAATTTTTCGCATCTAAGCAAAAATAAGGATGGAGTGGATTCATTTAGGAGATTATATTTATATATGTCGAGGGGGAATTGATTTTGACATTTTAACAGCCTTTTGAAAACTTATCATACTTTTTTTCGCTCCACTTTGAGACACATATAGAGGACAAAAACCTAGTGTGATCATCAATTTTATATTGTGGTTTAAATGTGCATAATACAATCACTTAGATGAGTATCATCCAATAAAGTATTGTGTAAAATGCTTAATTTGAAGTACATTGCTAGACTTGGTCAACTTCTTCACCAGCAATGTTCGTTTGCAATTTGGAGAATAAATTGGGATGTTATGATTGCAGATAGTGTGGGAAGTCTTCTAAGAAGAGTTTTTGAAAACGTTTTTGGAAGTTAATACTAAATGGTGTCTGTAGCTCAATGAAACATGAAATACACCGAGTATGCCTTTTGGGAGGCGGTGAACACTGTGCCCTATTTATCATCCAAATTTAGATTAAGTAATAGAACAAATTGATTGAATATATCCTTCCTCGCCGTTGTTGGTATTCCAACTTTTGTAGGACTTATTTTCAAGGAAATTTATGCAGGATTATCTTCTTTTTTCATTGACCAATTGTAATTATTTAATAATAACAATCCAATTGTAATTATTTAATAATAACAATCGAAAATGCAAGGATAGATAGATAAGGACATATATATGTCTTTTCACAATGGGAAGAAACACACGAGTTATTCACACTTTTATATAGAGGACACAAATGGACAATCACAGGTTAAAAATCTATTGCAATTGCATTTATCTCCGCTTTCACTTAGAAGAATGTCTTCCGAACAACATCTTGGACTCTTTAAGGGCTTACGTAAATGATTGATATCATAAGCATACATAGATATACATTTGTATTAAGATGTTTCGTATTTGTGGTTCTGTCATGAGTTCTTTGTGGATGTTAATAATGGATCTGTATTATTCTATGAATTCGGTACACTTTGAACTAGGTCTTTTTTCTCCTCAAGGGAAAAAGTGCAATATAATTATCATTTTATCAAACAGGCACTGGGCATGAGACAAATTTTGCAGCATGGTTGTATTGCTTAGCAAGACTGGGTATTGTGAGAGAAGAGGATTATCCAGCATTAGTATCAAGAGTATTCGTCAAGTATTTGGAGTTGATGAGGAAACTGCAACTCACTTATTGCTTAGAGCCTGCAGGATCCCATGGAGTTTGGGGACTTGATGACTATCATTTCTTGCCATTTGTATTTGGGTCATCACAGTTGATTGACCATAAGTATATGAAGCCAAAGTCGATTCATAATGAAGATATTTTGGAGAACTTCTCAAGTGAGTATATGTATCTTTCGTGCATCGCATTTGTGAAGAAAGTGAAGAAGGGGTCATTCGCGGAGCATTCACCTATGTTGGACGACATTAGTGGTGTCCCTAATTGGAATAAGGTGAACAGTGGGATGCTTAAGATGTATAAAGTAGAAGTTCTGGAGAAGGTCCCTATCATGCAACATTTTCTCTTTGGCTCAATTATCAAATGGTATGTGCAGCCTTTTCTTATTTCTCTTATACTCTTTCTAAGCCAACATAAAACTCTGACTTTCTGTTATTTTGTTCTGTTGTGTATTATCAAATGAACGATGGAGAGTTGTAAACATATTGAGTCGAGTCGAGTCTAAGTCAAACAAGTTATTGGGGTTAATTTTTATCAAGCTTGACAAATTGTGTTTAACCTGGGTTTGATTGTCTATGGAGTCATGCTTGATGAGCTTTAGTAGAGTCAAACACGAGCTCAACGTGAGTGGATTGACCATTCTACACATATTTTGTCATTTTTAATTAATTGATTGGGGATCAAGTCAAGATTCAAATCTTATCGAGCGAAAAAAGTTGTGCAAACTTGGTTGGTCATGTTCAACTAACCAAGCTCTAATGAACTTTAGACAATCGATCTTGAGTCGAGGATTGGGTAGTTTGATTTGATTTGCAGCCCTAAACACTAATATTTTAAAGGGATAATTGTAGATACCCCCCTCAGTTATTGGGTGAAGTGCACTTTGCCCCCTCACTTATTGAAATGTGTGCTTTGCCCCCTTACTTATCATAAAATGTGCACTTTCATCCTTCGGTCAGCTAGGGCAGAAAAAATACAAAGGAATTTCCGTACGTTGCTGCCCGGATTTGAATTTTCCTTTGTATTTTTTTGCCCTAAACTGCCCGAAGGACCAATGTGCACATTTTATGATAAGTGAGGGGGCAAAGTGCACATTTCAATAAGTGAGGGGGCAAAGTGCACTTCACCCCATAACTGAGGGGGGTATCTGCTATTATCCCTATTTTAAATGGATGAGATAAGGTGGGATGCCAATGTGGATGTCAGGTTGATAATGTAGATCTTTTTTCGTTTTTCTTTTTTCTTATTCCTATTCTTCGTATTGCTTAGACAAATAAACCCTTGCTGTGACTACACCATTGTTCCAAAGTGAGTTTGTGATCATGAAAAGCTTATCGGTTATGTTGATTTTCATTAAAAAATCAATCTTCTTCAACTATATTTTTTGATAAGCCTGGCATGGTCGTCACAAAATTCAATTTGGAAATATTTCAAAAATTTGTGAAGAGAACTTCAATTTGTTTCAGTCTTATAATACTTATTACAATGTGTTTGTTCTATGTACATGTTCAGAAGTTTAAGTTCTATGATAGGATTGGATAAAAAAGTTTCTCTTTCCTGAATAACAAACTAAATATAGTCCATCGGTTGTTATGATTGTAAGGAATTATATTAGTGGAAATACTTGTATTGTTATTTTGAGAATAACCTACATAGCTATTCGGGAATAATATCAGTCCTTGGTGTTACTTGTACTGCTAAATCACTGTATATTTGCTTATGGGAGAGAACTAATATTATTTTTCACCTTTTATTTTCCTTAATACATATTTTAGTTTTAGTTGGAAGCTGCATTTGGGACAGGGCAACCTTTTCAAGCTTGTGGACAAATTACTTGCTGCATATGAATGGTCTTATAAATCTGGAATGCTAGTTTGAGTTATCTCAGTTGTGACTTTTTTTTTAGTGTTTTGTCCTATGGGATTCACAAGCATAAAATGCTGTAAATTTTAGAATTCAACAATTTTCTTGCCTTTGACGGTAACAGGAATTCAACACCCGCATCCCCCCGCCCCGAAAAAAAAAAAGAAAGAAAAGAAAACTTTGTTGTCTTGATATCATATTTTTAACTGTGGCTAGACTATTGGTGTCATCTTCCAGAGTTAATTTTGTGTTTTTTTTCTTGCTCTGATTCTCTTTCCTCTCTGCAGGGTTTGATGCAGTGGATGGGAGATTTTGCTTAGACAAGTTTGTCTAAAGTAGGAGTTGTCAAATGTGAAGGCCATACATTTTTCTGGGGTAACTATGATATGATAATATTAGTTCCATCTTTGTGCGTTCCCTCCCTGTATCTGATTTGTAGACAATTTAACGAAGTCTTTTTAGTTTCTTTTTCGTGTTTGAAAATGGGAATGATGAAAGGTCCTTAGATAGTAAAAGCTATGGAGAGAATGATGTTGTAAGATATTGCGAGTTTTATACATTGATTTCTTATCCAAATATCTGCAGAAACTGAATTCAGGACACGTCGATTTAGTATCCAATTTGTTGTTGTGTTTACCTTTCAGATTTTGACTATACAAATGTAGCTGCTTTAGGCTTTTTATTTCATAGTTTCTTTGACTATTGGATGTTTCCACAAGTAGAAAGGTGGGTTTAAAATATGGAAAGTTGAAGAGATGGGAAAAGGAATCATCAAAGAAGAATATGTAATTAGAACAACAAACACGTACAGAGTAGGTACTCAAAACAATGACAATTATTGTGGTGGGATATGAATAAGAGAGAAAATTGTTTGGTTTGTCATTACAACAATTCATTCCTCCTTGGGGAAATTAAATAAGAATGTACAAACAATAAAAGTGACATCGAAACAAAATGTCAGAGGAGCAGCGTTGTTCATTTCCAGTTGTTTGCGACAATGTCAGCAAGATCAACAACCCTCTGTGAATAACCCCACTCATTGTCATACCAAGCAATAACCTTAACCATATCATCTCCCATGACCATAGTGAGTGAAGAATCGACGGTAGATGAGACATCGCTGCATCGGAAATCAACAGAGACGAGGGGCTCGTCGCAGACGGACAAGATGCCTTTGAGTTCCTTATCGGCAGACTCCCTGAAAGCAGCATTGACTTCCTCAGCAAAAGTCTTCTTCTCAACCTGAACAACAAGGTCGACAACAGAGACATTGGGGGTTGGGACACGGAGAGCAATGCCATTGAGCTTTCCTTTGAGCTGTGGAAGGACAAGTGCCACTGCCTTTGCTGCACCAGTTGAGGTGGGAACTATGTTGAGGGCTGCAGCTCTTGCACGCCTCAAGTCACGGTGGCTTGCGTCCAGAAGCCTCTGGTCTCCCGTGTAAGAGTGTGTGGTAGTCATGGTTCCCTTGATAATGCCTACGTATAAACATAATCATAATCAACATCAGTACTTGTGCTGTTATGAGGGGTACTGGAACATCATCTGTATATAGCAACATATATATATATATATATATATATAGTGTACCGAATTTTTGGTCAAGGACTTTGACAAAAGGGGCAAGGCAATTGGTGGTGCAAGAGGCATTGCTGATGATGGTGTCGGAATGGCTGTAATCGTCAGCATTGACACCTACAACATAGGTAGGAATATCACCCTTTCCAGGTGCTGTAATCAAAACCTTCTTTGCTCCAGCTTCAATGTGTTTCCCTGCACCATCTCTATCCACAAACACTCCGGTACCTTCAATCACCAGATCAATACCCAAATCCCTGCAATGCATCACAAGTTACTGGTCAGGTTATGCAAATAATAATAGAATAGAATAGAATAGTAGTTGTACACGTACTTCCATGGGAGGTTGACGGGGTTGCGGTTGGACACCACTTTAATGATTTTGCCATCAACTGAGATGGCATCATCACCAACGGGCTTGACATCAGCATCAAAGATGCCAAGTGTGGAGTCATATTTGAGAAGGTGAGAAGCTTGCTTCACGCCTCCAGTGTCGTTAATGGCGATCACATCCAGAGGGGAATCCTTTCTTCCATGCCAGCACCTCAAGAAATTCCTTCCTATCCTTCCAAATCCATTTATCGCCACCTTTAGCTTCGCCTCCACAACACCTCTCTTGTTCTTGTCTCCACCAATCTATATATCATCAAATAATAATTATTAATATAAAATATACATGCTTTGAAAATAAATCAAATTGAGTACCAATCAACTTTTAACTAGTTGTATTCAATCGTGGTTCAAAGTTGCGGTATCGGTGATAATATCGGTAGATATTGTTTCATGCCGGTCATGGCAGGCGTGATACTAAACAAATGCATTACATGATGCTAAAAAAATTCTAAAACTTATGTAGCAATTATACAAAATATAAAGAACATAAATCTTCACTAATTGGTACACTGTAAAGAAAAAGTTGCAAATATGTAATTAAATTTAAATCTAATGTCATTATCAAACTTTAATTTATTATAGGAAAAAGTCCATTGACAGTTATAGCGCAAGCTAATACAGACACTTGGATCATATCACAAAGTAAATTTGGAAAGCATAAAATGAAAATTTTGTTATTGTAGGTAGTATCAGTAATGCCCGATATGGCTGATAATATTATCAGTGATCCATATAAACTCGGATGATAATAGATTGGTCCAATATTATTGGATATCAGCGCATACTTTGAACTATGAATAGAATAGCCTTGCCTTATAACCATTACTACTTAAGTTTGAAAGCACTCACAACAGAGGTCTGGAAGGAAATAACAGAAAGGAAATCGTCATTTGGCCTTCTGGAGAATGGAAGAGCAGATGCTGAGCTTCGAAGCCCTGCAAACTCGGAGAATCCCTTGCTGCAGCCCACCTGCACTTGAGTGTGTGTATATATATATTGTTTAATTGTAAGTATATGTATACATAGATATAGATATAGTTTATAGTATTGTTAACAAACCTGGACAGATGAAAGAGCAGCGGAAGCCATGTTGTTGTAGCAGCAGTAGTAAGTAGTTAAGTAGAGAGGCAGAGCTGCTAGCTGGTTTGGTATGGTTTTACAAATAAGAAATAAGAGATAGAAATGAGAATGGATATTGGTAAAAGTATATGGGGCTATGAGTATTGTGAAGTGGATAAAGAGAGTGGATCAGATTTCTGATCATAGACTAGCCTCTCACTCATTCTATGGCTCTCGTTCTTCATGTCTCCCTCTCTCTCTCTCTCTCTCTCTCTCTCTCTCTCTCTCTCTCTCTCTCTCTGTGCTCTTGACTCTATTCAATTTTTGCTTTTCTTATTTACCTTCTATTATTATTATTATTATGATATATCATCATTATTCTTCTTAAGCAAATGTTCGGAAAATTGGTTAAAGATAATTTGAGGTTTGATGTAAATTTGACTAATCACTTAAAGTTATTTTGCGTATCGATTATGAGATTTCTTTGGCTTAGTTTAATTACCTCCGAGTCTAGATGAATTTGGTGTATTTAATTACACAAAATCAATTTCAAGTGAATAAAACTATGACATTCAAAGTGAATCATTTAAGTAGAGTTTAGAGTGAAATATGTGGATATATGAAAAATCAAACGTGGATATCTTACCATCAAAGATCTGGACGTCACAAGTGTCACAGAGCAAAAGAATGAATCTAAAAGCCGGGTTTGCAGATAAAATGGCATGTGACTGTACGAAGCTCCACAAATTCGGTCCAATGATTGTGTCCAATCGACATGTATTCCAACTATATGCACCCTTTCGAAAATAACTTTTTCAATTTTAAAAATCAACAACCGGAATTCAATTTTTTGACATTCTATCAACATGTTTATTCTGTCTTTGCACTTAGGTATTCTCTAGAGTACTTTTGTGCCCTTTTGTCACGTTTTCTAAAAAGTTTAAAACAAGTGTTCTGTTCGCTATTTCTTGAGATCTATGGTGCTACTATCTTGAGTTTTACAGAAATATTGATGGAATGAATGAAAATTGTGACAAGAGTTGGACATTTTATTTTTAAGATGAAAATGTGTACATTGTGTAAACTAGATGAATTGATCTAGACAAGAGTTAGACTTTTTGGGGTAAATTGCATACTACCCACCTGTGTTACGCGAAATCTGCATGAAATTACCCTATGAATAATTAATAGCCATAACCCACCCCCGTTTCCCCCGAATATTTTTAATTGCACACTTTCTCTCTAACAACGTAAGATTTTTTATGATATGGCCATTATGCCCCTTACTTGAATAAGTAATATATTTTTCTTCATTTATTTTGGGCCCTTAGATTATTGAGGACCAGCCATTAGATCAGAAAAATAAAAACAAATACACGAAAATAAGAAAAATAGGAAAAGATCAACAAAACTAAGGAAAATTTGAAAATCATTAAAACAAAATTTATAAAAAAAAACCAAAAATTCAAAGAGAGAGAGAGAGGGAGTTTAAACATTATTTTTGAAATTCAGAAATAATAAAAGATATACAAAAAATCATAATAATTCTAAAAATAAGGGTAATTTTTAGAAAATTACAAACAATCGAAAAATAATAATAAGAGAATCAGAAATACATACAAATTTTTTTAGAGAAAAACCAAAATTCAGGACAAAATGAAAAGAAAATCAAAAAAGTAATTTTAAAAAATCAGAATAGGAGAAAATGATTTTCATTTTTTGAATATTCAGAAAATTATAGAAAATTATAAACAAATTACAAAAAAATTAAAGAAATCATAGAAAATAAAAAAAATTACGAAAATTAGAAAAAACATTCAAATTTTACCAAAACTTGTGGAAGCCAAAGGGTTTTAAAACTTTTCAACATTGATGCTTGCTTTGCAATTGTCAATCCAATTTCCAACTTCCTTAAACCCCATCAATAATGAGTTGCCTTGCCTCCAAAGGACCTTTTATCCATGTTGCCTGTAAGAAGTTGGTCATATGAGCAACACATGCGTCAGTCTTCCTTATCCACAATTTTAGTCCGATGATGCCGCAACTTTAGTCCGATGATGGTTATGAAAAATTTGAATAACAATAGCAGAGATAGTGACTAAATTCCTCATATTGAAAACTATCAATAGAAATTTCTTTTATCAAACATGAAATGAAAGAGAGCCATTAATGGATAGTACTGAATATAACCAAACCAAACCATTCACGCGATGCACAGTGCCCAGAATATAATTCAATAAATATTTATCAAATAAGTCTATTTGAGATTATTTAAATTTCACATTTTTTGGAAATTCATCCTAGCGCCAAATCTTCTCACTTTTAATTTGAGCGATGTAATGATATACTAATCTGACAACACGCAGTCCAGGCCCCTCTCCCTCGTCTTATTCCTATAAACTATAGGTATTAACCTCCTAGATGATTTTTAATTTTCTTACATTCAAAAATGATTATTCAAAAATTTTATCAAAGAAATTAATTTTCACATTTTTTCCAGATTTACAATTTTGTTTTATTATAGCTGAAAATCCCATCATTATAACAACAAAATAAATACGTTTATTCAGCCCTTTTGTGTTGTGAATAGCCGCCGAAAAGGTCGAGAGCATGACCGCTGCTTCAAAACTCTTATTCATCAGCGCATGAACAATGCCATGATTTTTCACTTCTAGCTCGATAAGAATTAAAAAATTTAAAAGATCTTCTACCAAAAAAAAAAAAAAAACTCCTCCAAATTTTGTATCATAATTCTTGAAGAAAGAATCAAAGGATTGGAAATAGGATTTGTACTCAATTTCTTCTTTCAATCAACAAATTTTCATTTGTCACTATCTTTTTGTGCTTTAATTTCAGCCTTAAAGTTTGTCTTGTACAATTTCTCTAAGCGTTTGCAAAACACTCCCCCAATTTAGGCGAATGCTTAGGCCTTATTTTTTCAGATATTATATTATGTTTTACGGATCACAATATTCTAATAATTCACACTACAACCTATTGTCACCAAATACACAATTTTTCAACTTCACTTTTCATTCCCCTATATAATTACCTATCAATTTCTATTTCAATCATTTCACACAATCTTTCATCAATTATTACTACTTCAACTATTCTTCATTTTCTCTTTCTTTCTTTCTTTATTATTTTTTTTAATCACATAATCATTATCAAAATAACTAACTCAATCATTTTATACATCATATATCAACCAACTATGTTTGATTTGATATATTTTACAACTTTCAACTATTTTTTAAAAACATATACAAATACACCACAAATTACATCATTTTTACATAAATACCAACAATTCACAAATTTATTTTAAAATTATAACTCAAAAACATAAACAATATAACTATACCATTCATTTTCAACCACTCATTGTCATTGACATTTGAAAATAAAAATACACACTTTATATCATTTTTCAATTAAAATACTTATTTTCATTTTCACTTTCACATTTTACAATATAACTATATATTACATACCAAATCACACCCACCTCTCTCTTTCTCTCACATTCCGTTTTAAAAAGCTGTGTTTCGACAACCATGGTGGTGCTATGACAAAATAAATCATAGTCTCAACCTCCATAAATCTTATGTACATATTAAGTATTTTTAATGCATCAGTTTTTGACATATCCACTTATAAATATATTTATTTAATATTTTTTATTAATTTATCTATAATACTACACACACAATTATTATTTTTAATTAACTCAGTCATTTCATAGATCATCAATCTTAGTCAACTCCAATTATTTTAAAAAAACACAACAAAACTTTGCTACCATTCTTGAACGAAATCAAGAAATTCATTTCCTTATATACTATCAAAAATGGTGGTTGAAAATTGATGAGCACCAAAAATGTCTAAGGGCATTATGGTAGTTTGCATACCCCTGGCTCGGGCAGGGGCGCCACCGTTGGATCGAGTCCATGGGTAATGTTCTAGTCAAGCCCCAAGGGGCTGACGACCCAGTAAGAATATGGCATATTATGTTATAAAGACCGTAAAGTTAATTAGGCTACTTTATGTTATAAAGGCTGTAAAGTTAATTAGGCTACTTTAATAGTCTAAAGGCTAAGCATCAGGTATTTTAATAAGTTTGGTGGGCTACGACTAGAATTAAGCCTGCGGCCCACAGCCCACTACCAATTCCATATAAATACCTTAGAGGAGTTGGTAAAGGATTATTATTGACTCTCTCAGTAAAAATTCACTAGCTACGTCTGAAAGTAATTTCAATATAGAACTACTAACTGACTTGATCCCATTTCATCGGGTACGTACGCAGCTCACTTAAAGCGAGTGCAGTCTATAAATTCTTCAACCCTCAACCTAGTTTGTTGTGAGTTGGACCGGATTCCCTCCCCACGTGGTTAATCACGTGATATTCTCTGACTGGCGAATCTTACCATCATCAAAAATGAAACGGAACACACATAAACAAAGCCTAACTGCCTAAGACTGTGTATGATTGTGTTCTCGAAAACTATTTTCTATTTTCTGGATAACATTATTTTGGAAAACTTGATACAACCCTTTTCAAACACCACCACCTTTATTTTAAAAAGTATTTTTTACTTTTCTCTATGTAACTACATATCATTCTATTAATTAACATATTCATCACTTTACACCGGTAATTATTTACTTTAACTAGTCTTTCCTTTCTCTTTTCTACTTTACTATTTTTCAATCACATGATCATTATTAAATAACTAAATCACTTTACATATCATACATCAATAAGTCACACTTAATTTGATATATTCATTTACTCCAACTATTCTTAAAAAATATAACCAAATACAATCAACATCAAATTATTCTCATACAGATATCAGTAATACACATAATTTTTTTCTAAAAACACATTAAAAAACATAACTATACACATCCCACGGCTATGCATATTTATGTTTTTGAAAATTATTTTGTATATGCTTGATCATAATTTTTTGAAAATTTAAACTACAACACATTTCAATCACAAATACATTTTTTGAAATTTATTTTTACTTTTTCCTATATGACTACTTCTTCTTACTTTATTTCTTTTAAACCATATAATTTCTCATAATAACTAATTCAATCATATAACAATATGCATTACGGAATCCTCCTCAATTTAACATATTTTACTACATCTAAAATTATACAAAAATATAACGGATGCACATCATAACCTATGTTAGCTAAAATTCGTATTATACCTATATAATATACATACGTACGTATAATTGAAAAACACTTATGTTTCCTGTATGCATTATGAACATAACAAATCATACTCTTACTTTTGAGTTAAACCGTTTAGTACATATATTTTACATATCATGTATTGCACTTGACGAATAATACTCTAATTTGAACAAATAAAATTATTGTTTTTATTTGAAACTTAAGAATTACAATAATTTCTTATAAGTAGTAAATTGAGTATTATATAATTAAAAACTACGATTATTTATAAATAATTAAAATATTTATTATTATCAACTATTGACTCATATTACATAAGTTTTACTCTCAAATAATTCATTTATAATTGTATATCCACAAATCAGTTTATTTCCCATGTGTGTAGTTGATTTTCATAACATTGTTACACAAATCCACATTCCCCCCATAAATAAAAGAATTAGAATTTCTAAAAGCCGCCCCTCCCCCTCACTCGACTAAAACACTAATAAGTGAGTGATTCTGCGTTTCCTTTCCAACAGAAGGAAAAAAAAGCCCTAATAAGCCGATAATTGTAGCTATTATTAATTATGATCCTCCCGAGACTCCTCTCACGCAAGTTATGGCGTCAAATGAGCTGCAGCTGCTGCAAATCCTATCGAAGATGGTACGGATTGATACCGATGGTGATAAAACACTCGTCTCGAGGGGAGTGCGTGTACGACATATTCTCTCGGCTGCTGAAGGAGTGTATCATATGCATCAATAGTTCTATCTCAGATGACACTTCACACGTTGTCGTTGCCCAGCTCCTCTTTCTCAAGTCCGAGAATCCTTCTAAGCCAATTCACATGTATCTCAATTCCCCTAGAGGCCATGTCACTGCTGGTATGTGTGTGTGTGTGTGTATATATCTATCTTCTTTTTTAATTTTTAATTTTTAATTTTCAATTTTCAATTTTATTATAACTATTAGTGGGAGACCTCTTTTACCTACATGATGATCGGAGGATCATTGTGACCTTGAAGGCCACTATTCTCAAAGATAAGTTCATTTGAGAAAGTCAAGTTGGTAGAAAGATTGTTCTATAAGAACAAAACAAAACTCCTTAGAAGACTATTATTCAAGAAATCCAAACCATGCCCGTTATAACACAACCACCAATGAATTGGTCTGGTAGAATATCTCAGCCGCCTGAGAGATATGGTCGTCTACTACGAGGAAAACATAAGTTGTATGCTATATCAGAGGGGATCCATGGATACAATCCTTTTACGCATGACAAATCGATGGTGGATATGGACTCTATGAGAAGGTGTAAGGCTATGAAAGTGAAGATGGATTAGATGTTTATTGAATCAATCTAAGACTCCAGTAGATCTCCCCGAGAATATTACACTTGTCAAAGGTGAATACATCTACAAGAGAAAGATTGATTCGAATGGCAAGGCCAGGCTGATGGTAAAAGGGTGTAGTCAAAGGAAGGGCATGGACTATGAGGAAGTCCCTTTGCCACAACTATAATCAAATTCACTAGAATCTTACTTTTGATAGTAACACACCAAGATTATAAAAATCTGGCGCATGGATATGAAGACTCATTCATGAATGGATTCCTTGAAGAGAGCATCCACAAAGAACAGCCCAAGAGTTTCACATCTGAGGCCGATTCTCATAAGGCCTACAAGTTGTATACATCCACTTGTGGATTTAAGCAGACCTCTTGTAGTTGGAATCTTCACTTTGATGACATAATTGTGAATTATGATATCATCAATACCGAAGAAGAACCATCTGTGTGTAATAAGGCTAGTGGGAGATATCATTTCTAATAGTATATGTAGAGGTTGCTCTACAAATGGGAAATGATATGAGCTCATTAAGTTGAATCAAGACATAAGTTGCGAGCATACACTCCATAAAAGACTTGGGAGTAACCACTTTCATCCTTAGAATTTGCGTCTATGGAGATAGGGCAAATAGGATGATAGGGCCCTCCCAAGCCCTTTGCTTAGAATAAATCCTAAAGAAGCTAGGATAGAAGATCTGAGAAAGGGCTCTTGCCTAGTGAGGAAGAGCAATGGGTAGACTTAGGATATATTCTTCGTCTATGCCCATGGAGAACTGACAGTGGAAATTTACACTTACTCGGATTTTATGTTTGACAAAGAATTCCACTTTGGGTTTGTATTCACCCTCAACTGCGAAGTAGTAACCTGGAAGATTTCCAAGTAAATTACTCCATAACTGAGAATGAATATAAAATTGCCTTGGAGCCTTAAAGGCGGTCAAAGAATTTTGTTTGGATCTGAAGTTTGTCTAGAACTTCTATTGGTCCCTAGCGTGGAGTTTGCATTTATCACTTTACTGTGATGAAATGGAGCTAAAGCACAAATTGGGGAACCAAGGTCTCACAAATCTAGACATGCTGAGAGATACAACATCTTTTGAGAGATCGTTGGAAAAGTGACATCTTTAGAAGATTGGCATTATATACCAATTGGCATAGAGTGCCCTCGATGCTAACGAGGATATTAGAATATGAGGCACTAGTTTATATTGTACAACCCTGTATTAGTAAAAGGCAATAGTGAGTAGATCATATAAGTCTTGATGGCATCTATAAGACTTGAATGAACAACGAGTCCATGTATATCAAAGCAAACCTTCCACTCTTTATAGTAGTTAAGGGGGTAGGCACTGGAAGGGTTTGGTACTTGATCACCTAAATGGTTCGCAAGTCGGAGAATCTCAATTGGGCATTGAGATTCGTGTAGACTTGTATGACACATGCTCTGACATGAAGTGTCAGTCGAACACTATGGGATAGTCGGAGTTTGTGCCATAGATACATTGATGAGATTAATATATTCGAACACGGCTCGTAGTAATCCGATCACATGGGTTTTTACTCATTGATTGTCAATGATTGGATTACTGATTATGATAGTATGCGTGAGCCTTAAACCTGAGTAATCACGTTGAAGATGTGCTTGTGACGTCAAGTCTGTCATTAGAGTAGTTAGATCTAATTCATCCGTTGGTGGGGTCAACCTCGAAGTGCGGCTTGATGGGCAAGTAGTAGTCTTAACTAATTAGCAAGAAGGAATTCATTGTCTCGAAAGTGAACGAGAAGTATCCTATGTTAGAGTGTATGCCCTCAAACGCCATAAAGAGGATAGATTTATAGGGCATTGATTTGTAACTAAACAATATCCTTTTATTATATATAAGGCATTATCTTGTTGTTTTCTTATAGGCATTTGTAAGGTGTTAATAAACAACGTAAAGTCCTTGAGAATGAAGGAAAACCTTCTACTTCCTATGGGATAGGAAGAATGGCACAAGAAGGGTTTGATCCTCATTCTCTAAATAGAGTTCGCAAGTCTAAGAAAGTATTTGACTGGACAGCAATACAAAACAAGGACATGCATGATATAAGTTTCGACAGAGAAAGTGTCAGTCGAACACTATGGGAATGATAGTGAGAACTTATGTCATGGATGTATAAATTAGACTAATATGTTTGAACACGGCTCGTATCAGTTTCATCACATGGGTATTCACTCACTGACAGTCAATGATGAAACTGATAAGTTGTGATAGATACGCGTGAACCTTAGACCTGAGGAATCGAGTTGAAGATGTACTTGTGACACTCTCTAGCCGTCTCCTTCATGACAAGAAGAAGAAGATTTTCGTTTTTGACTTCGGCGTGGCAATTTAGAGACAGCGATGGATTTGCTGTTCAAGAAGGGATTGCAAAGTTAGTTTAGAATTCAACATACGCGAGAACAGTAATTGAATTCGAAGCCCAATTTAAATACGAGAAATAGAGATGAGCCACTGAGATTTAAATTTTATTCTTCCACTGCGTTATTTGTTTTTATGCAAATTTTCCCAACAATAGTATCAGAGCCAATCTATGATTTCTGTATTTAATTAATGTGTTTTATGTGTTTTTTTGCGTTTTTGAAGCATGTTTTGAATATGTTTTTTCATTATAGTAATCCATGATTTTTCTGCGTTTAATTTAGGGGTGTACATAAACCCGCCCGACCCGCTCAAACCGACCCGAACCGCCAGAAAACCGCCGGTTTGAAATTATTAAAAAATTGTGGTGGGTTGAAAAAATTGTAACCCGCCACTTTCGGGTCGGGTGGTGGGTTTAATAATTGTAACCCGCCACCCGACCGCTAATTGTATATGTCATATGTGTGTGTGTGTGTGTGTGTGTGTATATATTTAAAGATTAAACCTAAACTCTTAAAACTATATATGCATATATATAAACTCTAATAAGAGTAGTTTTATTCATATTTATGTAAAACATTTTATTTTTAACTTGAGTAAACAAGAACATTGTTTTTACTTTATTTGAACGAAGATGTAGATGTATATTTTTATGATAAACTTATAAAATAATGTAATTTTATTAATATTTTAGAGTTTACAATTCATGATAAATATGATTTTTATTTAATAATACCACTTATTTTTGTATTTCTCATCAACTCAATTATTTTCAATTAAATGTACAAGTATGTTATTTAGTTTCTTACTTACTAGTTGAAACTAAAAGTAACATAATTATAATTCGATAACCCGCCAAACCGCCCGCTAAATACATTAAACCCGACCGACCCGAACCGCTTGGTTTGAAAAGATAATTATGCGATTTCGGTTTGTTATTTTGTCAACCCGCATATATCGGGTCGTGCTGAATTTTTTCTATAAAACCGCCTGAACCCGACCGCGTACACCCCTAGTTTAATTCATGTATGTTGTAGTATGATGACTTGTGAATTGAAAAATCTAATTTTTGTGAGAATCGGATTGGAAAAACCCCGCGATGAGCGCGATGTAAACAACGTGCGCAGGCGCGCAGACAGCACACGATGCCATGCGCGGCCAGGCCACTGCCGTGCACTGGGCGCATGGCGCTTGGCCACGCGGCCAGGCTCAAGGTCGTGCGCCTGGCTCACATGGGCCCTATTTTGTGGGCCCGGTTCTATGACCCGGGTCCTAAAGGGTCGGGTTATTTTTCCTCGGGTTCAATTTTTTAAGTAAATGGGTTTTGGGCTATTTTAATTATCCGAGTGGGTCAAAAGGATAATGACTCGAATTTAATTAAATAAGCCCAAATTATTTTAATTAAAATTATGGACTCTTCAATAAATTAGTTTTGGGCCTAATTAATTAAAATTAAATATGTCGATGGTTGGTAATTCATATTTTATGAAATCAAGCCCAAATTATTTTTATTGAATATTATTAGTTTAAGTGAAATAATTAATTAAAGGTTCTTGGAGAATTTTTTAATTAAGTTATTTATTTAAATTAAGGATTCTCACTAAATGGTTTATGTCATGATTATCAATAAAATTTAGAATTTTATTGAGGAAGTTAATTAGTTGGACTAATTAATTACTAACTTAATCACCAACATAATTGCTTTATTTTTCGCGAGCATGTATTATATGATGGTGACATTGTCCATGGGCTTAGGTAATTTCTTTTGATTGTATTTCCTTTTATGGTTTGTAAGGGCCGGAATTGAGCCCGTTTATTTTATTTCTAGAATTATGTATAGGTTGTTCAATAATCTCATGTAATAGATAGAAATAGAATAGGTCTTTCAAGAGGAGATCAATCCAAAAGAAGAGGAGCTTGGAGCCCGCGAAGAATAGCTAGACTTAGTTTTCTTTTTAATGATGGCCCATTGGCTTGAGCCTTCTAGATAAAGCCCATAGACATATGTGTTGGTTTATTGTTTTCAATGCATGTTCATTAGTTGTATGAAACATGTATGTTATCAATATACGCTATATAAATTGAATAATGTGCAAAGTGAGACATAGATAAATGTTTAGAACATGAATTCTCCCAAACAAAAATTACACTAAGTTAGTAAGGGGTGCTAGGGATCTTTCCCTCCATTAAACTTAATAAAATTAAGTATTAAACCTAGTATATGGCATCTTCCCAGTAAGTGGGAGTTGTATATCAAGATTTAATTCTAGAATTTTATTAAGTGCATTAAATGCCTTAATCGAGACATATTTCACCCCAAATATCGTTAAAGGGTTGCAAGGTGAAATTCAAATGTTAGATTATGAGGAGTTAGTGGGAGTAAACTTAGATAATCCACAAAGCCTATAAATCGTTAAAGGGTTGCGGTTTTGGTGGATTACAGGAAAAAGAAGATTGAACCATCTATTGGATAGATTGATGTTGGACATCACTTTAATTAAATAATGGACCAAATATCGTTAAAGGGTTGCCATCCATTAGATTAATTAAAGAACTCAATCCCCACCACGAAGTACATTGCAACGATCACTTCCGTTTTTCACAGTGGGAGTGTGAATCTCGAGCCAAGTTATAAGTCGAAGTCCTTGATTTTAAACTTGGTTTTAGTTTAGTTACACAAGTCTAATAAAGTCTGGTTTATTTTCTGCAGCTATTTTTTGATTTATCTCTCTCAAAAAAAAAAAAGACTATCAACCCACTTTCCATTTTACTCGAAATTAACACCCTTACAGGACCCAACTACGTGGATTGGCTAAGGAACTTGAGAATAGTTCTCAACATACGCGAGAATGGATTGCAAAGCTGGTTCAGAATTCAACATACGCGAAAACGGTAATTGAATTCAAAACCCAATTTAAATATTAGAAAAAAGAGATGAGTCACTGGGATTTAAATTTTATTCTTCCGCTGGGTTATTTGTTTTTATGCAAATTTTTCCCAACACCCTATGCGATCATGGGTAAATGAGATTAAAGTCTTTGGCCAGAGCTCATGAACTAACTCGTGTTTGACACGGAGGATAGTTCCGTAATGTCATGTTACTATGATTCTTAGCATAGCATTGAGTCCTGTGAGATTTGAGATTCCATGACTCTCACTCGATCGGGATACGTCAGTAAAGGGCTTATACTCATACAATATTCATAATTTAGAGGTTTGTAATGACGTAGTCATTTCGTATTCAGTTGGGGTACGATGTGGGGCCATGGTGCTGGCTAGACTAACTTAGAGAGTCGTGCTATAAAGGAATAGACCGGAAATCGTAGTTTTGTATTTGGAGGGTATTTAGGTAATTTGTCCTTTGGTAGGACGAATTAATTAATTGGGCGAACTAATTTAATTGGTTGTTTAATTGGATTAAACAATGGTAAATAAAATTAATTATTTTGATTAGTTAATTAAATATTTAAATTAGAATATTAATTTAATCTATATTTATTTAATTGGATTAAGTATGATGTGAATAAATTACGTGGACTAAATTGATTGGGTCAATTTAGACAAGATGGGTCGTCCATTAAGGCCCGGGGCGTGTACTGCATGGGCTTAAGTTGGAGGATTTTATTTAATCATCCAACACAAGCCAGAGAACACAACAATTCACTTTACGTGAAATCCTCTACCAAAATATAAGACCGAAATAGTTCTTCTCATCTCAACCTAGCCGCCTAAGGATATGGAGATGAAGATTTCCAAAAGTCAATTCCTCGCGTGACGATCTAGAGACGGGACAATTGGACCGTTCGTGAAGTGTGAGGATTAATTGAATACGCTACAAGAGGTAAGTGATTTATCACGTTCTTCATATTCATGTGTTTCTAAAAATCAATGAAAACCCACAAATTGATCTTGGCTTTTGGGAATCAGGATATGTTTAATTTCCGCTGCGCATGATACCAGGATTCCCAACAAAACCTAGGGTCAAATTTGGGAGGGAAAAATAGATCACGTGTTGGTGCGTTGGTTAGGTTTGGGTGTGGGGAAGAAGATGAGTTGGTGGTGGCTGCGGATCTGGGGTGAGAGTGGTGGTGGTGGCGGGGAATCTGGATTGAGGGTGGTGGTGGCTCCAGAATATGGATTGAAGGTGGTAGCGGCGGCACCGGAATATGGAGTGAGGGTGGTGGCGGCAGATACGTGGTGGTGGTGGCTGCGGATCTGGGGTGAGAATGGTGGTGGTGGCGGCAGATCTGGATTGATGGTGGTGGTGGCTCCGAAATATGGATTGAAAGTGGTGGTGGCAGCAACAATTTGCAATGGGGGTGGTGGCGGCAGGTATTTGGTGGTGGCGGTCGGCTTGGAGTGGCGGTAGAGGTGGGGAAGGTGATGTTCATGGTGTTGGTGATGGAGTTGGTGTAGAGATTAAAAATTAGCGTTTTTTGGGTGTAAGTTTTGGTGAAGAAGATGAAGAAGAAAAAGAAAAAATCAAAATAAAAAATAGAAAATAGTAAAAAAATAAGTTTTTAGATGGAGCACATGCCACACACGTGTCGTCTCCGTTAGTTTTTAGATGAAAATCATTAATGGGACCAAAATTGAGAAAAAATGTAAGTTATGGGATAAAATGTGATAAACCCGTAAACGATAGGACCAAAATTGAAAAAAGCCTTAGTTATGGGACCAAAAGTGAGATTGTCTATATATATATATGAGATTGATATTCACTCTCCTCTTTTTTGATAATCACACTCCACCTAACTTTATATTTTCATTTTTTTTACCAATATACCCTTTTATTTACCAAACAATACTTGATTTAATTTATTTGATGGAGCCTTTCCATTATTATTTGGATTTCTAGTATTGAAAACATAAATGGCTTTTTTATTAAAATAAAAAAAAGTTTTTAAAATATTTTAAATTTAATTAAAAAAATTTAACAACTTAAAGACTGCACATCCAAGCTGTTTTCATCACTTTCTTTTTTTTTTCTTTTTTCGTTTTGGAAAATTCATGAAAATGGTGCCGTTTTCATGAATTTTATATTTGTATCGTAAATAAAACGGTGTTGTTTTTAACAAAATTCTGAAAAAATAAAACAAAATTCATTAAAAAGACTCCTCTTTCATGAACTTTCGAAAAAAAGAAGAAGGAAAGAAATGAAAACGGCTTGGATGGTATCGTCTTCAAGTTGTTAAAAAATTTAAATTTAAATATTTTAAAAACTTTTCTTTATTATTATTTTAATAAAAAAAGTTTATTCACGTTTTTAATACTAGAATTTCAAGTAATGATAGAAAGGTTATTTGTCCATCAAATAAATTAAGTCAAGTATTATTTAATCAATAAAAGGGTAAAAGAATAAAGATATAAAGCTAGGTGGAGTGTGATTATCAAAAAGAGGAGTGCGACTATCAATCACCATATATATACACACACACACACATATTGGGGGCATCGCGCGATGCGTGATGCACTGTGCCCGAAGTAAAATTCAATAAATTTTGATCAAATATGTCTATTTAAGATTGCTTAAATTTCACATTTTTTGGAAATTTAGCGCCAGATCTTCTCACTTTTAATTTGAGCGATGTAATGATATACTAATCTAACAACACGCAGTCTAAGCCCCTCTCCTTTGTCTTATTTCTATAAACTATAGGTACAAAACCTCCTAAACAATTAATTTTCTTATATTCAAAAATTTTATCAAAGAGATTAATTTTCACATTTTTCCAAATTGACAATTTTGTTTTATTATTGCTGAAAATCCCATCATTATAACAACAAAATAAATACTTTTTGTTAGCCCTTTTGTGTTGTGAATAGCTGCCGATAAGGTCGAGAGCCGCTACTTCAAAACTCTTATTCATCGTCGCATGAGCAATGCCATGATTATTAACTTCTAGCTCGATGAAAATTTAAAAAAATTAAAAGATCTACAAAAAAAAAAAAAAAATTCGACTCCAAATTTTGTATCAAGATTCTTGAAGGAAGAATCAAAGGACTGGAAATAGGAATCGTACTCAATTTTTTGGTTCAATCAACAATTTTTCATTTGTCACTATCTTTTTGTGTTTTAATTTCAGACACGAAAGTTTGTCTTGTACAATTTCTCTAAGCGTTTGCAAAACACTCCCCCAATTTAGGCGAACGCTTAGGCCTTATTTTTTCAATTATTATATTATGTTTTTCGGATCACAATATTCTAATAATTCACACTCCAACCTCTTGTCACCAAAATACACATTTTTTCAACTTCACTTTTCATTCCTCTATATAATTACCTATCAATTACTATTTCAATCATTTCACACAATCTCTCATCAATTATTACAACTTCAACTATTCTTCATTTTCTCTTTCTTACTTTTTTTTTTTAATCAAATAATCTTTATCAAAATAACTAACTCAATAATTTTATACACCATATATCAACCAACTATTTTTGATTTGACATATTTTACAACTTCCAACCATTTTTTATAAACATATACAAATTCACCACAAATTACGTCATTTTTACACAAATACCAATAATACACAAAATTGATTAAAAATTATAACTCAAAAACATAAACAATATAACTATATACCATTCATTTTCATTTTTCAAACCACTTATTTTTATTTGAAAATGAAAATACACACTTTATACCATTTTTAAATTAAAATACTTATTTTCATTTTCACTTTCACATTTTACAATATAACTATATATTACATACCAAATCACACTCATCTCTCTCTTTCTCTCACATTCCGTTTTAAAAAGTTGTGTTTCGACTGGTGGTGCTATGACAAAATAAATCATTGTCTCAACCTCCATAAATCTTATGCACATATTAAGTATTTTTAGTGCATCTTGACATATCCACTTATAAATATATTTAATTAATAATTTTTATTAATTTATCTATAACACTACACACATAATCATTATTTTTAATTAACTCAATCATTTCATAGATCATCAATTATCATCAACTTCAATTATTTTAAAAAACACAACAAAACTTTGCTACCATTTTCGAACGAAATCAAGAAATTCATTTCCTTATATACTATCAAAAATAGCGGTCGAAAATGAAACGAATACACACATAAACAACGCCTAAGACTAAGTATGGTTGCGTTCTCGAAAACTATTTTCTATATTTTGGATAACATTTTTTGGAAAACTTGCACAACCCTTTTTCAAACACCACCACCTTTATTTTAAAAAGCATGTTTTACTTTTCTCTATATAACTACGTATCATTCTATCAATCAACACATTCATCAGTTTACACGAGTAATTATTTACTTCAACTATTTTTTCCTTTCTCTTTCTACTTACTATTTTTTAGTCACATGATCATTGTTAAATAACTAAATCACTTTACATATCCTATATCAATAACTCGCTCTTACTTTGATATAATCACTTACTCCAACAATCCTTAAAAAATATAACCAAATACAATCAACATTAAATTATTCTCATACAAATATCAGTAATGCACATTTTTCAAATTTTTTTCTAAAAACACATTAAAAGACATAACCATACACATCCCATGGCTACGCATATTTATCATTTTGAAAATTATTTTGTATTTTCTTGATCATAATTTTTAAAAAATTTCAACTACAACACATTTCAATCAAAATACATTTTTTAAAATTTATTTTTACTTTTTTCTATATGACTTCTCTTCTTACTTTATTATTTTTTAACGATATATTATTCTCATAATAACTAATTCAATCATATAAAATATGCGTTACGGAATCCAGGAATCCTCCTCAATTTTAACATATTTTACTATATCTAAAATTATACAAAAATATAATGGATGGACATCATAACATCTGTTAGTTAAAACTCGTATTATACCCGTATAACACACATAAGTACATATAATTGAAAAATACTTTTGTTTTCCATATGCATTATGAATATAACAAATAATACTCATATTTTTGAGTTCAACTGTTTAATACATATATTTTATGTATCACGTATTATACTTGACAAATAAGACTCTAATTTTAACCAAAACAATTATTGTTTTTATTTAACACTTAAGAATTACAACAATTTTTTATAAGTAATAATTGAGTATTATATAGTTAAAAACTACGAACATTAATATTTATCAAAATGTTAATTATTATCAACTAATAACTCATATAAAATATGTTTTACTCACGAATAATTCATTATGATAATCATATATCCACGAATCCGTTTATTTGCCATGTGATTTGCGGATTTTGATAACATTGTTAGTTTGTTACACAAATCCACATTGCCCCTCACCTCACTCGATCGAAAACACTATAAAGAGAGATTCCACATTTCCTCTCCAACGGAAGATAAAAAAGCCCTAATAAGGCGAGAGAACTATAGGTATTAATTAATTATGATCCTCCCGAGCCTCCTCTCACGCAAGCTATGGCGTCAAATGAGCTGCAAATCCGATCATCGAAGATGGTACGGATTGATACCGATGGTGATAGAGCACTCGTCTCGAGGGGAGCGCGCGTATGACATATTCTCTCGGCTGCTGAAGGAGCGTATCATATGCATCAATGGTCCTATCTCAGATGACACTTCACACGTTGTCGTTGCCCAGCTCCTCTTCCTCGAGTCCGAGAATCCTTCCAAGCCAATTCACATGTATCTCAATTCCCCTGGAGGCCATGTCACTGCTGGTATGTATATATGTGTGTGTGTGTGTGTATATATATATATATATATGTATC
Organism: Buddleja alternifolia; assembly: GCA_019426215.1. NCBI lineage: Eukaryota > Viridiplantae > Streptophyta > Magnoliopsida > Lamiales > Scrophulariaceae > Buddleja > Buddleja alternifolia. The sequence continues at coordinate 3,150,327 of CM033406.1, forward strand.
TATCTTCTTTTTCAATTTTCAATTTTCAATTTTATTATTATTCGAAATCGAATTGTGAATTTGAATCCCCTTTTCATTATTGTGTCGTGAATGAATGAATTAGGTCTTGCTATCTATGACACTATGCAGTATATCCGATCTCCAATCAATACAATATGTCTTGGCCAAGCTGCATCTATGGCTTCTCTTCTCTTGGCCGCTGGTGCTAAAGGTCAGAGACGCTCTCTCCCTAATGCTACCATTATGATTCACCAACCTTCTGGTGGCTACAGTGGCCAGGCTAAGGATATAAGTATCCACACCAAACAGATTATTCGTGTTTGGGACTCTTTGAACGCACTCTACTCTAAGCATACTGGCCAATCTCTTGATATTATTCAGAAGAATATGGATCGTGATTATTTTATGACGCCCCAAGAGGCAAAGGATTTTGGGATTATAGATGAGGTCATGGATGAGAGACCAATGGCGCTTGTCACCGATGCTTTAGCAGAGGAAGCCTCCAAGGACAAGGGGGGTTCAACTTAGATAGATCCCTTTATTCAGCGTTCGTAAGACACTCTCTTCTTTCTCTTTGCTATTAGGACTAAGTTCCTGTTGCTGCTACATACTCCAGTCTTTCTTTTTTTTGTATATTATCAGATGCTCATAAATATGCACAAACATGTCCCTGCACACACATATATCCGTGTTTGTATCTGGTGATTGCATTTTGTTCTTATCTGTTAAGAAGCATCCACGCCTATCACCACTCCTGCCTTGTTACTTGTGGATACGTTGTTTATTGCTGGTTTATACTTTTTGGGCATGCTTTTCTGTCAACATCTATTTGATGGAAGCCTTCTCTCATTCTTGGCATTTGGTTGTTTTAGTTTTTGGTTACGGTTTGTATAATTGTACTACAGCCTATTTGGAACACCGAACCGAATTCTTTTTCAGATAGTAACTGGCCTACAAAATGACCTAATGATTTCTATAATATTATTCCGTGTTCATCGGCGGGCTTAGAAATTTCAGTGGTCATAGAGAACTTTGACTTTGTTAGCCTAAATCCTACACGCTCTGAGCACATGTAGTAGCCTTATAATTGCTTAATGTCCACCAGAAGTACGAGTTTGTGATAGATTGTTATATAACAATTTTTTTTTAGTATTTTTATGTATAGGAAATCTTCCTAATTTGAAACAATTTGGACACTCGTTCTGGTATGCTCAGTCAATTAGATTCGTTATTACTTGAATAGCATGTCTTTGTGACAACTGAAAAAAGTATTCATACATTATCAGCATAAAAATTATCCAATCATGATACACATATTGATTTGTGTATGTGTATCTGTGCCATTGCATTAAAAAGGAATGGTTTAATCATACATCTTTTTTGTTTTTAAACTTGCCACTTCCCTCCTGATCTTTTGAATTTGAACAACTTTATATCATGGCTCATATGATTTTCTGGAACATTAATTTTCTTATCCTATTATGTTGGTAGTATCTAGTGGTTCTGCAGTTGGCTATCATAAAAGGATATCAAACCGAAATGATGGCATGAAAATGGACTAATATAAAACCTGCGTCACTGAATGTCGTTTATGGCCTACAAACTATCTTTTCCAAGACTTGACAGTTGACACCGACAATTTTATATTGATGGCAAGGAAATTACAAAATATTATACAGTAAGCAAACAAACAAGGAATTTAAAAAGTGGGGTGTGTACATGGCCTGTATTCAAATACAACTCAAGTACACAAAGGCACACACTATCTTGCATGGTGTCACGAGGCTCCATTTTCACGGGACTAAAAAGGGGCAGTGTGACATATAGCTTACTCAACAACTTTTAATAACCAAACGCACTAATGTGTGACAATCACGTTAACTGGCAATTCTGTAAATATGCACAAAATCATAGAAAAGTTTATATAAATTTGGATTTAAAATGAAATAAATACATATATTCATCAATGAAAGAGCACAAGTATAGACCAGAAAAGACTTTCACAGAATATACTAAAATTCCACATTTAGGTCAACACTGCACCACTAGTCTTTCTTGAACTAGTCACTGAAAACGCCATAATCAACTTATTGTGCCTTTAATGTACAGTGAAAGGGATATAAGTAGGGCCGAAAGACGAACCGAGATACCCGACTCGAGATCGTTCGGTAAAAGCTCATTTGAGCTTGGTTCGTTAACATATCAAACCAGGTTTGAAGGTCGGTTCGAGCTCGACTCGATTAGTAAAAAATGATAAAATATGTGGGGAAAAATCAAACTCCTTGAGCTCGATTTGTGTTTGGCTCGATTAAAGCTCGGCTTATTAACAATCAAACCAAGCTCGAACACAATTTCTGAAGCTCGATAATAATTCAAACAAGCTTGAACAACAACTTGTTTGACTCGAATCGACTCGACTTGTTTACAGCCCCGGATATAAGTTGTGTCTATCAAAAACTCAAAAGAGGATTTGAAACGTTTCACAACTTAGGCTGTTCCAGTACTTGATTCTTTAACTTTGTTGAGCTTATGTAATATGTCAAATATCCTACATCAATAATGGCCTAGTGTTCATTTACCAATCATGTAAGTTGAGAACAATCATTAGCAACTCGATTGCCCCTTTGCCCTTTCAGTAGTCTTATATTCTACATTCTAGAACATACATCTCCACCTGCCATGAAGATGTATGTGATGGGTGATAACAAGTAACAAAGCACAATCACAAACACTATAACAAGAATACACCAATTCTTGCCCCAAAGCCAAAGCTCCAATTCAATAATGCATAAGAATAATGTCCAAACCTTACAAAATGCTTATACTTTTTAAAACAAGACTTACTAAACTAGGACTCTTAAAATAAATAAATAAACATCAACTTTAATAAACATCAAACAATAATAATTAATTAACTTAAACTATGACACTTTCATAAACAGCAAAACGACGCTTTTGTCAAACTACCGCGGCTTCCCCGTTTTTCTTCTTGCGGCGCACGTGCACCTTCAAAGGCCCCGAACCACTCGAACTCGATCTACTTGAATCACCCATCGGACCTGGATCAATAAATCGCTCCATATCAATTCCCTCCCTCTCAAAAATAGCCTTGTCTTCAAGGTGGAAAGTGGGAAACTGCTCGCGTAACTCCTCAATTTCAAGCCATGTTGCCTCATCAACCGATCTTCCCCGTCCAACTAATCAATATTTCACGGATATCGCGCCCCTGAACAGTGCAAATGCGGGCCTTCAGAATTTGCGATGGCATAAATAATTCAGTTTCTTCCGCCTCCAAAGTCGATGGCAAAGCAGGCTCCACCAGGTGATTCCCCTTGACCCGTTTTAATTGAGACACATGGAACACCGGATGAATGCGACTCGACGCCGGCAACTTTAACTCATATGCAACCTACCCTACCCGTTGAATCACCTCAAATGGCCCATAGAACTTGGCAGTTTACTTTGAATAGCCCCGACTAGCTAAAGTGTTTTGGCGATATGGACGAACCTTAAGAAAAATCACATCCCCAACCCCGAACTCCAAATCCTGACGATGCTTATTTGCATATTTCACCATCAATTCTCTAGCTCGTATCAAGTTGGACTTCAAGTACCTCAATATGACATCTCTATCCCGCAACATTGTAGCGACCGATTCTACCCGACACTTATCGGGAAAATAACGTTGAAGAGTTGGTGGAGGACGACCATACACAACTTCAAAAGGGGTAATTTTAGCTGCGGTTTGGAATGACGTATTGTACCAAAATTCCGCCCAAGACTGCCACCCCGTCCACTTCCTCGGTTGCTCCGACGAAAAACATCTCAAATACGTCTCCAACACACGATTCAAAACCTCCGTTTGCCCATCCGTTTCCGAGCTTTAATTTCGTACCCTGCATTCGAAATAACTCTTGCCAAAAAGCACTCATAAAAATAGCATGACAATCACTTACAATTGAACGAGGTATACCGTGTAATTGAACCACTTCTTGCACAAACTGCTCGACCACGAAACGCGCTGAAAATGGTGCCTTTAATGCAAAAAAATGGCCATACTTAGACAATCTATCCACCACCACTAAGATGCATGAGTACCCTTGCGACTTGGGAAGCCCGGTAACAAAATCCATTGATATATCCTCCCATATCATATCCAGAACGGGCAGCGGCTTGAGAAGACCCGCTGGAACTTGCGCCTCGTACTTCGATTTTTGACATACTAAACATTGCGCGACATACTCCTTCACCACCCTAAACATGCCCTTCTAATAAACATTCGCCGCCACACGCCTATAAGTCTGTAATACGCCCACGGGCCTCCCGCCGGGGTATCATGAAACTTGTGAAGCAAATGAGGAATCCACACTGAATTCTCGGCTAGAACAATTCGGCCCTTATAAAACAACCGTCCATCAACAATTGAAAACCCGGCTTACTAGCCTGATCCCGCTGACCACCGTGATAATACCTCAAATATAAGAATCTTGCTGCTGCTCATCCCAAACCTCGGGTAACGCCGTCCAAACTAGCCCACTCAAAGCCGCGCAGCTGCCCTCAACCTCTTCTCATCGTGATAACGAGTCAGCCGCTTTATTCGTCGCGCCTGCCTTATAGACTATCTTGAAATCATACCCCAAGAGCTTCTCGACCCAATTTTGTTGTGCTGGAGTGACAATCTTTTGGTTCAGAAGATGCTTAAGATTGTGATGATTCGTCTTAACCACAAATCGACTACCTATCAAAAATGGTCGCCAATGTTGAATGTCGAGCACCAACCCCATTAACTCTCTTTCATAGGCGGATTTAGACAAGTTGCGATCCTCTAACGCCTTACTAAAATACACGATAGGCCTCCTATCCTGCATCAAAACCGCGCCAATGCCCATTCCCGAGGCATCACATTCAATAATAAATGGCTTCGTAAAATCCGGCATCGCCAACACTGGAGCCGATGTTAAGGCATGTTTCAGCTCACGAAAGCCCACGTCGGCCTTGTTCGTCCACACAAACCTGGATGGTGCGTCCTTTTTGAGCAATTGAGTCGAAGGACGTGCTATCAACTCATAATCCTTCACGAACCGTCTATAGTATCATGTCAGCCCCAAAAATGCTCGCACTGCCATGACCGAGTTAGGAGTGGGCCAATCCACCACTGCCGAGACCTTTTCCGGGTCCATGGACACTCCCGCAGCTGAGATAATATGTCCCAAGTATTCAACCCTCGTGCACCCAAATGCGTCACTTCTTCCGATTTGTCTTAAAGTGGTTCGCACGCAACAAGCCCAACACTAACGAAAGCTGCTCCACATGTTACGACTCGGTACGACTATATATTAAAATGTCATCAAAGAAAACAAAACAAACTTACGTAGATAGGGTCGGAAGATGTCATTCATAGTGGCTTGAAATGTCGCTGGGGCGTTGGATAACCCGAAAGGCATGACAAGGAACTCGTTGTGGCCACTGTGAGTGCGAAACACCGTTTTCGGGACGTCGGCTGCCTTCACTCGTATCCGATGGTACCTTGAGCACAAGTCACTTTTAGAAAATACCATGGCCCCCGATAACTCATCCAACATTTCTTGTATCACAGGAATCGGGTACTTATCAGGAACAGTTACTTTATTGAGTTCCCGATAGTCCACGCAGAATCGCCAACTGTCGTCTTTTTTCTTTACTAACAGAACGGGGCTCGAAAAAGGACTAAAACTCGACTGTATAATGCCACCCGCAAGCATGTCCCCGACTAACCGCTCTATTTCATCCTTTTGCATATGTCCGTACCGATAGGGTCGGACAGAAATCGGCCCCGCCCCCTCGGCGAGCTCAATCCGGTGGTCCGAATCCCGTAATGGTGGCAGCCCCTCCGGTTCGCCGAATACATTCGCGTAGCAGTCTAATATTTTCGCAAAAGGCTCCTCCTCCAGCCATGGTGCAGGTTCCTCACCCGACACTGCCCAACATGCGCCTTCCTCGACGATCACCGCGAAAATTTTGGGCTCAGCCGTATACAACAGGGACTTAAGGAGCACATTTGATTGGCTTGCTGACACGTCACCCTTAGGAAAAATTAGCTTGCCCCGACATTTGGAACTCCATGGTCATATCTCCCCATATCCACCTGGACCTTCCCAAAGTCGAAAGGCAAGCCACCCCGAGGATCATGTCTACACCCCTAATGGAAACACATAACAATCCGCGTGTATCGCAACCGGCTCTAACTCAATGACAAGGTCCCGACACACCCTAGCTGATTTCGTCCGCTAAAATAGTCACGACTCGCCCCGCTACACTATCTTTTAGGCGCAATGTACGCAGGCCAGAAATCCCTGCTTCGGAACACAGAGACAATGCTGCCACCTCAAATTGCTCCTCACCCGTCGCCTCCAATTGCATGTCGGACTCCCCATCTAGTTCGATTACCTCTAGCTCAAGGAGTGGCGCTTCATCATCGGTCACCAACAGAATGCGTAAGTGACGCATAGGGCATTCATGTGTGGGTGTGTAAGGTGCCTTGCACTTAAAGCATAAACCCTTGCGTCGTAGCTCGTCACACTCCTAATCCGTCAAACGCCGAAAAGGGGCTTTAGTTGGCACTTGACTCCAATACCCCGATTATTCACCTGCCCTTGTGGTGCTGTCCTGCCTGGTGGAGCTGGTAATGCTAAACGCAATGGTGGTCTCGTAATCCGATTACCCGGTGATTGATTTCGAAAAATTTGGCCTCCTGCGCGACCCCACCCCGTAATGCCGCGTTGCACTCGCATCGCTGTTTCAATGTTTCTAGCCATCTTCATAGCCGAATCCAAATCGCCCGGGTCCAAGATACGTACCTGACAACAAATCTCCTCTTGTAATCCATTCATAAAATACCTGAGATAGTGCTCGTCCGAAAGTACCGGAACTTGATTAACCAATTGTGTGAATAAGTTCACATACGCCACCACGCCCTCGGTTTGTTTAGTTGCTGCCAACCTCTCGTAAGGGTTACCATCGCCTCGTTCTTTGAATCGGGTAATCAACGCATGGGAGAATTCTTGCCACGAAAATTTTGGCTTCTGATGCTTCAGCCACCGAAACCATTGGAGGGCGGCATCCTCCATTGCCACAATGACTAGCTGGAATTTCACACCCTCGGCGCACGGATAAATTTCAAAGTGCTGTTGCGTGCGTGCCAACCAACTCATAGGGTCTTTGATGAGTGATAGTTTGCAACAATCAACAATTTAATAACAAGAACGATAAATTCTTGTCCAATTCCAGTTCCAATGATCAAACGAGATAAACATAATTAAACCCTAATAAGAGTATTTATATGACTCCTATTATAGACCCCTAATCATAAAAGGAAACTACTTACTACTAGAAAGGAATAACAAGAATAATAACAATTAATAATAACATAAACTAATAATAACTATCTAGCTCGCGTACGACTCTATTGCTGGCCGTGACACACCTCCCGTGCGCCGCAGGTAAACCCTCATGGGTCGGGTTCCACCTGCATCACTCACCAATGGCTCCGAATTATCAATGGTTCTCGATTGACTCACATCAATTCCCTCCCTGTCGAAAACGACCTTGTCCTCAAAGCGGAAATCAGGGAATTGCTCACGAAACTCGTCCACATCTATCCATGTTGCTTCATCTTCGGACTTGTCTTTCCATAGCATGAGGACCTCCCGAATTTGCTCCTCTCCAGCTGCCCGAACTCAAGCACGAATGATTTCAGCGGGCTCAAAGATACTCGAATCCACAACTTCTAATATTGGTGGCAATTCCGACTCAACAGCATGGTTGCCAACCACACGTTTAAGTTGCGAAACGTGAAACACCGGATGAATTCGACTATTAGGTGGCAACCGTAATTCGTATGCAACCATCCCAACTCGTTTCACAATCTCATAAGGCCCATAAAATTTGGCGGATAACTTGGAAAAACGTCGAGTAGCCATAGGCATTTATCGATAAGGTCGAACCTTCAAGAAAACCTTATCACCCACCTTAAACTCCAAGTCACGACGGTGTTTGTTCGCATATCGCACCATGACTTCTTGAGCCCGAATCAAGTTTAATTTCAACTGCTGTAACATCTCATCTCGCTGTTCCAAATTCGTAGCTACAGCCGCGATCCGACACTCACCCGGTAAATACCTCCGAAGTGAGGGAGGTGAACGTCCATAAACGATCTCAAAAGGGGTACATTTCGCCGCCGTCTGAAATGATGTATTGTACCAATACTCCGCCCAAGCCAACCAATTCACCCACCTTCGGGGTTGTTCAAAAGAAAAACACCGAAGATAAGTCTCCAACCACGCAATTCCCAAAATCATATCGACACCACCAAGCGAAAATACGTAACAATTTACGGAGATGTCGGTCGAATTAAGGTGGACCTCTAACTCACGACACAGCCCCGCGGCATCGGTGCGACGCCCATCCCCTAATTTCACACCGAAACGACTAGAGTGATCCACTGGCAAATTCAATTGTGACGCCAATTTAGTCGAGATAAAGTTGTGGCTTGCTCCACTATCCACTAATATAGTTACCTCCTTGTTATGCATGAGCCCCTTCAATTGCATGGTGCGAGGCCTAGATATCCTCATTGCCGAGCATACAGATAAAGTAGCCTCCAGTTTGGGTGGCTGTTCCCCGATTTCTTCTCCCCCCGACGCAATCTCCGTCACTTCTATTTCCTCGAGTTCTAATTCTGCCGTCACATCATCCCCAACAAGCAAAACACTCAAGTATTTCATCGGGCAATCGTGTTGAGTTGGATGATACGACTGCTCACATCGAAAACATAACCCCCACTTACGTAACTTCTCCCTCTTCGAATCTGTTAGGCGTACAAACCGAGCCTTGGTCGGCCCTGTACCCTGACCCCCTGCGCCTGGAGTCCCCATTCTGCCATTATTCGAAACTCGTCCCGTGTTAATAGACAGCGGGGCAGGTTATGGTGCGATTTGATGATCCCGAATTGCGCCCAGCCGACCAATTGGCCCGCGTCTCCCCTTGCCCCTTCTGTTGTACCCTCAACACCACCTCGGCACGGCGCGCTATCTTCATCGCTGCATCCAAGTCAATCGGGTCCAAGAAGCAAACTTGAGCCCGCACATCGTCACGCAACCCGTGCATGAACAACCCAAGTAAGGTTTCGTCAGTTAATGCCGGTAATTGATTGGCCAATTGTGTGAACGAATCAATGTATGCTTCCACTGTATGTGTATGGCGTGTCGCAACTAACCGCTCATATGCGTTACCCTCACTTTGGTCGTCAAAACGGGCTATTAGTGCATGGGTCAACTCCTGCCACGAAAAGTGTGGCTTCTTCCGTTTGAACCACCGAAACCAGTTCAAGCCAAGCCCTCCATGGCCACCATAGTGAGTTGAACCTTCTGCTCGTCATGACACGGGTAAAGGTCGAAGTGTTGGTCGACTCGAGCCAGCCAACCGAGCGGGTCCGTGCCATCAAAATTCGGTAATGCGGGTGTTGGCGGAATTGATTTGCGGATCCCCATGCCCCGCCGCCCGTTGGGCCACCGGTGAATTGGTGGCCGACGCGGCGCCGCGCTGCGCAGCCAACAGCGTGGCTGTTACCCCCCCTCATCTCTTTCATAAACTCATTCAATTGAAGTTTAATTTGCAGCATGTCTTCGGCCATCAGGCTATGGCTCTCTTCCAGTTTCATCACACGGTCGTCACCACCCGAGCCCGAGCCCGAGCCCGAACGTGTTTCTACCATTGTTTCGTCCTCGGGGTGTGGGTCCGGCAGGTCGGACCAAATTGATGAGTGATAGTTTGCAACAATCAACAATCCAATAGCAAGAACGATAAATTCTTGCCCAATTCCAGTTCCAATGATCAAACGAGATAAACATAATTAAACCCTAATAAGAGTATTTATATGACTCCTATTACAGACCCCTAATCATAAAAGGAAACTACTTACTACTAGAAAGGAATAACAAGAATAATAACGATTAATAATAACATAAACTAATAATAACTATCTAGCTCGCGTACGACTCTATTGCTGGCCGTGACACCCCTCCCGTGCGCCGCACGTGAACCCTCATGGGTCGGGTTCCACCTGCATCACTCACCAATGGCTCCGAATTATCAACGGTTCTCGATTGACTCACATCAGTCTTCTTCGTCAAACGTGGGAAAAGCAGGAACCGCCTGGCCAGCCCCTACCCCGATTTCCACCGTCGCCTGGGAGTCGGCAGTCTTGCGCCGTGGCCACAGCATCACCCGTGACGGGTGGCCTCGCTGTATGGGCCGCGTTTAGGAGAGCCATACCCTTCAACACCTCCACCGTCTGCTCTTGTAAACTCGCCATGCTATTTTTCATCTGCGACTTCTCCTCAGTTAGTATACTAATCGATTCCTCAATCGCCAAGAAACGTGCATCACTCGCGCCGGTACGTGTTTCAACCATCGTGATGTTGATTCGGCAGGTCGGACCAAGTTGATGGGTGATAACGAATAACAAGCACAATCACAAACACAATAACAAGAATACACCAATTCTTGCCCCAAAGCCAAAGCTTCATTTCAATAATGCATAAGAATAATGTCCAAACCCTATAAAATACTTATACTCTCTAAAACAAGACTTACCAAACTAGGACTCTTAAAATAAATAAATAAATAAACAGCAACTTTAATAAACATCAAACAATAATAATTAATTAACTTAAACTATGACACTTTCATAAACAGCAAAACGACGCTTTTGTCAAACTGCCATGGCTTCCCCCTTTTTTTCTTGCGGCACACGTACACCTTCAAAGGCCCCGAACCACTCGATCTCGATCCACTTGATTCACCCATCAGACCTGGATCATTAAACAGCTCCATATCAGTATGTGAGTCTGTTTACACCTCCATTTCCACCATGATATGCACCTGCCCTCCACGCCCTCATATAAATCCGGAGAAGCACCAAATCAAATTTCTGTCATCACTGCATTAAAATCTGAAATACCAGTCTTCAATGCACGGAAGCAAAGTCTTTCCATAACGTCCTGCAAAACCAAACCCATCCATTAACCCCGTCACTTGCTCCTGCAGCTCTTCTCAGCTCCTGTTAACACATAAACTTTATTTCACGGGTCATGAACTCTGCATCATGCAGAACTAAGCGAAAATTTGCAAGAATATGCAAGACTCCAAAAACACAGCTTAAGTCTGCATATAAGTGCATGCCATACAAATTAAAAATGGGGGTGTAAAAGATAGTTTTTAACCCCTGGAATTTACAAAATATAATTACTGAACCAAATGCTGCAGCTTGAATGTAATAGCTGAACATTTCATCAACATATTTTCTGCAAATTTCTTAGTCTTCAAATGAATTAGGGAGCCCTACCTTGAAGAGCTTTCCTTATTATACCTAGAAATCTCCTTTTTCTATTGTTTTTTCCAGCTTTTCCATTTCACATTTTTTATGTCCAGCTGCTGTGTTTTATGGAGTCTTACTGCATAAGTAATCTAAATATTACACCCTTGTTAATGTGGTACCAAACTGCATAGGTAATTTACAAATACTAATGGTTTGACGTGAGAAAGAATTAATACTGTCTCCATCTTAATCTTTTATTGATGAAATTTTTTTAAGCAGAGTTCGATATTTCATGTATTCCTCTTCTAACAATTATTGCTGCTTATTTTGATAATTAAGAATTTTCTGTCTATTCCCCATCTATGTTCAAAACCAAAAATAATAAATTTTTGCTTCTTGTCACATTATCTGCAGAAGATTATGATTTTAATACGAATCTTTTTCTTATATTTTAATTTTCACTGTGGGGGAAGGGGCTTTGTTACTGAGAAGGCTATCCGCTCATATTCCTGTTCTGGCAGTTTGCTGAAGGAGGCATAAAGCTTTTCTCTACGTATATGCATGTTTTGATCTTAATGCATGTCAGTGCCTGTCAAGTTTAGGTCTCGCTAATGTTCTGTTTGGTTCTAGAAAATTGGTAGGGAAAGGAAAAGAAAACACAAGGAAATCATTTTCCATTGTTTGGTTACTAGAGAAAATGAAAAGGAAAAGAAATAGGATAGAAAATCTAATACTAATTTGAGATAATACGTTTTCCTCACCATTTGGTGAGGAAAATGGTGGGAATGGGAAAATAGTTTTCTTTATATTTTCTTTTCCTTTCCTTGTCAATTTCCTTGAACCAAACACAGTTTAAATGTTTCTGAAGAGTAAATTGTTTTAAATGAAAAAATCTTTGTTGAAGAATGATATTCTACTGAAATAAATTACCTTTGCCCTGTCCATCAGGGTGTAAATCAGATTGATTAGGCTGTTATTGCAGATACATTTTTGTTAATCTCTTCTCATCAGAATATGACCTTGTAATTAATTGTACTTTCAGAAGTCTTCTTGCATTTGGATTGGAGCAAATTGGACTTTTTCTTGTAGATAACATAACTCCAGATTCTAAGTCTTTCTTTATTTCACTTGCTGTTTGTATTCAATTTCATTGCATGTCGTTGACACTTCTTAGTATCCAAATCAAGTGGCTAAGTTATGTATCTAATTTTTGTGCAGTTATTCTCATTCACTGGGATGCAATTTCGACATTGTATGTTGGAAAATTTTGGCGTTTAGGTTAATCTGAGGTACATGTAAGGGAAATACTTTTGCCAAATTCACCAATAATTCTGTTCGTCGTCCTATTGCGAGATAGTTTTCCATAAAGAAACAATTCTTATGTTGTGCATAACACCCCCCCCCCCCCCCCCTCCCTTCCCTCCCTCTCTCTCTATACATGCGTGTATGTAATATTATAGTGTGTTATGTGTGTGTTAGTCTCTTCCTCATAAAGAAGAAAATATTGCATAGCGAAGTCCCATGCTTTCAGGCATTTTATTATCCATCTCTCGGCAATCAATCATATTACCTTCAACCTAAGTAAAGATGTATGATACATGATGCTAGACAATCATATTACATGTTATTTCTTCAATCAAACATCTCAAGTGATATATAACCTAAGCTTCCAGCTAATTCTAGGGTTTTTTAATAAAATAACCGAAAAATTTGAACCATTTATCAAATTAACCTGTTTTGAAAAAGTTTCTTTAAAATAACCTAAATGGACAAATTCATTTTAGTCCTTAAACTTTATCTATAATCCCAAATAAGTCCCTCAGTTTTAAAATGTTTTATTTTAGCCCTTTTGATGTTTTAATAAAAATAATTTTGCAAAATTATACTTACGCAATGTTTTATTTTAGCCCTTTTGATGTTTTAATAAAAATAATTTTGCAAAATTATACTTACGCCTGGAACTATCCACCCATTAGAGCAATATTGAGGGATCCTGCGAAAAATGGTTTCAGAGCCTAGGTTTTATTAATAAAATATTTAAATTAGTTACATAAGAAGTCATTCTACCCCTAAGAAGGAGAGTTGAAACAAGAATGAAACCGAACAATAGTTCGATCTATGACGAAAACTTGAACCACAAACTTGAGGAAACCCTCAAGATCATTCCAGATCTACAAAGATCCATTGCGGATCTAAAGACGGAAGTCATAGATCTGAAAAATCGACAAGGTATAACTGGTACATCCAAACCAAAAAAGGATAGGATCGGTGATGCACTTGGTCGTGTACCTTTTCTACATCAGAAGGGAAAGGCTAAGGAAACTCCTAAGCCTAAAACACATGATGAACTACTCATTGATATCCTTAGAAGTATTACATGATATGGATATAAAAAGAGTAGATCCATCTGATCTTAAGGAATTAGCTGAGTCTTTTTCACAATTACATGTTGTGGACTTAGCTAATATAAAAAGTCAATGAACTAGCACTGGGGCTTCCAGCGTCAGGAGAAAGTTCAGCATCTAATAATCCTCCATCGGATGAATCGATGCGAAAAAGTGAAGATTTGCATACTAATGCAGAACCCGCTCTTAGAGGGGTAACGTTTAGAGCAAATCACACGAGAAATCCAATTAGGATACTAGAAAATACACCATGGGTAAGGACTATGTCACAAACCTTGAATCCTTACGGTACTATCCATCTAATAATCCTCCACCGGATGAACCGATGCGAGAAAGTGAAGATTTGCATACTAATGCAGAACCCGCTCTTAGAGGGGTAACGTTTAGAGCAAATCACACGAGAAATCCAATTAGGATACCAGAAAATACACCATGGGTAAGGACTATGTCACAAACCTTGAATCCTTATCGTACTATCCTAAACTTGGATATCATAGATTTCAGAAATATCGAAAAAATAATCGATGAATGGGTAGCCTCTATGAAAATAGCCACTACTACACTAGAACTTGATAAAGAGAATTTCATAAGATTAATGGAGTTAAGCTTAGAAGGTTCTGTAAAAGTGGTTTGGGAACGCACCCCGGCAGAATCCAAGCAAGAGGTGTTAGCTGGAGAATCTAAAAGCACAATTGCAGATAGATTCAGAAGGATAACCAAATTAAATCTTATCGGAGATGGATACTTCGGTGAAAATAATGCAGAAAGAACCAGAGAGTACAGACAAGCACTCTATGGTCTTGAGCTAAGAAATATTTGTGCCATTGATGAATATATCTATTGGTTTCGAAAATATTTGTTTCATGCGAATGTTAGTGCAGAAATTGCTGCACCAATGTTCTTTGCAAAAATCTGTAGCCCTTGGAGAGAAATGTTAATACATTCCTACAAGGTTCCAGAAGGACAAGTTGATACGGTCGCAAGACGAATGTCTTTCTTGAAAGACAAACTGAAAGACTGGTGTCAACAAGCAGCTGTTCAAAAGAACATGAAAAAACTAAGAGGAAAAATGAAGAAAACCCCTCTTTGTTGTGATAATAATGATTTTTTAACAATAATTGGAGAATTAATTGAGCAGAGAAAGAAGAGAAAGCATTTTGTTCGCTCGGATAACATTAGCAACAAAAGGCGATCTTCTTTCAGGGGCAAGTCTTGGTGGTCTAAATCAAAAGCCCGATCTTATAAATCTGGCCAAATATCCGGACCAACTAGAGTTTCTTCCCAAGGATCTCGGCAATCCGACGGAAAGAAACCAATAAGGCGAACTTTCAGAAAAGCTTACACCAGAGCAAATGAAAGTTTCAAAGATTGTAACTGCTGGACATGTGGAGCTCGTGGCCACATTTCACCAGATTGTCCGCAAAAAAGTGGCGAAATAAAACAATTTGAAGCCACTGCAGACATACTGGACGCAGTTTTCTACGGCTATTTGGTAAATTCGAAAATATTTCCTCAGACGAAAGCGTCTATGAGGAAGAAATAGAAAGCGATTCCGATGAAACATCAACCGAATCAGAATAATGCCTGGAATTCCTATTTGTACAGTTCCACAACTTAAAACTGTTATCTTTGATTTCAGAGAAAAAATAGAAAAGAGTAGAACCATAATCCAGCATTATAGATCTACTATTCAATTATTGGGCGAAACATCACTCCGCCTAAGAAAAATAATTGAGCATGAAACCAAGATTCAGATCTGGTCACAAAATATTCATACTCTATACACATGGATCGAGAGTATGATTAAAAACAATCGTTCTATATTCCAAGAAAGAAATAATCCTTTCTAATGGAATACTCAAACGAAGGAGATAGGCTTCAAACAACAGATAGCCTATTGGGTTTCTTTTCCAGGGCATCTATATCAGATAAAACCATGGAAAAGATCATGAGGCAAGACTCTAACATTGGTAAATACGATGGTTTTAGAGTCAACGGAGTAAGCAGAATCCTAAATCAAATAGGATTAAATCAAAGGCGGCATAACATCAGATACAAAGTAAGTTCTGGGGAATTTGCAATCCCTATGGAATTAACTGGTAATGTGATGGATATGCAACTTATTCCGAAAGAAGAAATTCTGGAAGAATTAAGTAAGCTAAGAGAGGAAGAAGCTCTTACTATGAAATGGATCCATATCGGAACCATTGAAGTAGTAATCAAAGCTACTTTCAAAGAAGGTGTTAATTCGCCATTACATTTATCCATAATGGATAAAAGAATTAACAACTTAAGAGACGGATGTCTTGGTACAATGGTAGGGAATTTATATGCAGGCAAACTTATGTTTGATATTCATCCAAGAATTGCATATAACCTAGCTGACCAAGATTTCAGCCGCGTCTTAACCCTTCATCAGGATTTCAAAAGAACAGATCTGATGAAAGAAGGGAATAGACCATATTCTATTACATATAGAATTGCTTATGCACTTTTCAATACACATCATTCTGATTTGTTTATCCGGAAAGAGTATATTGAAATTTCAAGAATTTTCAAGGAATTTGCTAAAGTAATGGCACCCGATCCAATTCAAATACCAAGGATTGGTGGTGTGGATATTTTAATCCGAGACCATCCAGTTCTAGATCGTTCAATGAGTTCTAGAACAAATTTTAATAGCAGGATGTCCTTTTCGGAAGAAAGGATAGGGAGTTTGAAAGGAAAAGAATTAATCGAAGATCCAACTCCTCAGGCTATTCAGGTAGATAATGTAAAAATTAAATGCCCGGAAGGATGGAAAGACGTGCAAGTAATGTTTGATATTACAGAGAAAGATAATTACTTTCCTTGTGATGATCTATATCACTTGCACCAATCTACTGTTAACAAATATGAGGGAATGTTAGAGATAGCAAGATATGAAGTATTTGTTACAGGAATTGCAGGACGGGACCTAGGAATGGTTATTCTGGGATTAAGTTTCCTTGAGGAACATAAACCTTGGGGAAGAAAAGGAAAATGCATGAAATTTAGCTTGGATGGACATATTATTCAAGTTGAATAAATGACTAGCCCTTTTTCTATATACATATCTGTTGGTATGTTATACGACCAATATAAGTCCGAATATTTTGCAGCTTATATTGATTCTGGATCAGGGATTTGTACATCAAAACCCGGGGTTTTTCCTAGTAATGCTATGGAAGCCTTACCCATTATTGCAGGAAGAGATTTCTCTAAGAAAATTCTCATTCTCAATAAGGGAATCCGAGAAGCACATATCATGATTGGAGGAGCATTTGGCACACCTTGGTTCAAGATAAAAATGCCACCTATATACTTTCATGATACAGGAGCAGATATTTTGTTGGGTAATAATTTTATCCAAATCTTTGCAAAATATGTGCAAGATAACGACAATAATTTGTTAAGTTTTACTACTAATTGTGGTAATGAAATCCGAGTTTTGCAGCGAGCAAAAGCTTTTAATAGACTTATGCCAATTCATTTTCGCAGCAAACGTGGTGATTTTAATCCTGATTCCAAATTAACCCATCCTAAAATGAAGGATAAACGGAGATTTGGAAAAACTCTTTTGTCTTTTAGACTACACGGTCTAATTGAAAGCGCGAACGAAAACTGTTATGAGAATTCAAAAGAAGAAATACAACTTCTTAAGAAGGAATTACAGAACAGGTCCATGTATAACATTAACGAAGAAAGTTTACTTTCTCTTGAAAATGTTAAGCGACTAATTCAAAGGAACTTTAATGAGAATCCTTTGGCTTGGTGGGATAAAAACAAGATTGAAGCTACTCTGAAAGTAAAAGAACAATGCAAGTATGAGTATGTTCGGTACAAGCCAATCCAGATGAATATGGAAGATAAGAAGGATATGCAAACAATCATAAAAGAGCATATCGATCTTAAACTCATAGAACCTGGAGTCTCTGCTTATAGTAGCCTTGGGTTTCTAGTAAGAAACTAGGGCGAGGTAAAAAGAGGAAAGACAAGACTAGTAATCAATTATCAAGGTATCAATAAGATACTGGAGTTTGATGGTTACTATTTCCCAAGCAGAGAACACTTAATTGAGTGCATTAAAGATGCTAAGGTGTTTTCAAAATTTGATTGTAAATCTGGTTTCTATCAGATCAAGATGGAAAAAGAGTTTAGAAAGTATACGGCTTTCTCTACCCCGCAAGGACAATATATCTGGAATGTACTTCCAATGGGATTAGCAAATGCTCCCCAGATATATCAAAGAAAAATGGATAATCTATTTAAAGATTATTTCGAGTTTATGTTTGTCTATATTGATGATGTATTAATTGCGTCTAGAAATATGGAAGAACATATTGAACATCTTGAAATATTTTCTCATGCATGTTTTAATGAAGGTTTGGTGCTTTCAGAAAAGAAAGCGATAATCGGTGTTAATAAGATTGAATTTCTTGGCATTCTTATTGACGAAACTAGTATTGAACTTCAGGAACATATTGTGGAAAAAATACGCAATTTTCCTGATGTGCTAAAGGATAAAAAACAACTTCAAAGTTTTCTGGGAGTTGTTAACTTTGAAGGTATCTTTATCAAAGATCTAGCAAAATATAGAAAGGATTTCCGACCTTTGTTAAAAGAAACGGAGAGCTCGAAATGGAAGTGGGAAGAAATTCACACTCAAAGAATTCGTGAGTTGAAACAAGTTTGCAATAACTTGCCTAAACTCGCAATACCACAAGACAAGGATGACCTGGTAGTCTATATAGACGCCAATGATTATAGATGGGCAGCAGTGCTCATGAAAAGAACAACTACAAGGGAAGAACCTTGTAGATATGCAGGAGGATTGTTCACTGAACAACAAGCCAGTCTTTGGCATATAAACGAGAAAGAATTCTTTGTTGTTTGGAAGGCCTTTAAAAAATGACCATTGTTTTTACTATCTAAAGAATTTACATTAAAGGTTGATAATACGAATGTTAAAACTTTTTTGAAAAATAAACTTGAATCAAAAATCGAAAAAGCACGTATTCTCAGATGGCAAGCTGAATGTCAATATTATTGTTTTGACATCATTATTGTGAAATCTCATGAAAATATTCTTGCAGATTTCCTAACAAGAGATGGAAGTGTCTGAGGCCAACTCCATCACTACGAGATACAGGCATCTCAGGGAAAACCTTGACTAGCTTGACAAAAAGATTGGACAGTTATCAGTTAACGCTGAGGTAGCTGGCCATGTACAGCGAGCTGATCTGGGCATTGTCCAGGAAACCCTAAAAGAAACGACGTATGCCATGACTATGTTATGGAATACACTACAAGAACTGATTCGAAAGGCTTCATCTTCAGTGATGACTCGCGAATTAAGAGAGCAGGACTCTACACCTGCGTTTAGAGAACGTGGCTCTATACCCGGAGCAGTGGATTCAAATACCACTTGCACAAGTCCATTCTCAGATTTTGAGGAAGCGGAAAAGGTTGAACGAAAGGAAGCGCAAGCTCCTACTAGTTCAAGTCAACCCACCACCTCTGGGGTTAAAAAGGGAGAGATTAATCTTAGGCCACAGACAGACACTTCTAAGATTAATACTAACCCAATTAATTTATATTGGCAGGGTTATCAGCGCTCTTGGAAAAAATTAATCTCGAGAAAAGGAATAAATCCTAATAGATCTTTGGTAGAAATATCGGGGAAATATCCTAGGATTTGGATGAAGGAAGGATCAAATCCCGACGAAGTCCGAGAATGGTATGATTTTGGGGCAATTGCTTCAATACATACTATGTCACCAAGTTTTCCGGAGATATCCAAACTTTTGGAATGGGTTACAGGAGCTGTGTACGATTCATGGCAAAACAACCTGCATCTCAAGAGGGGCGATATCCTGGAGTTGAAATTCATTTCAGCAGCTCCAGAAATTACAGGAAAAGGGTCTCATCTAGCATTTCATTTTATGAAATTACAGAGATCAGACAGCCTATAACAGAATTCAGGTCGCAACCGGAGAAGCTCCTTTGGTCAGTAATATCAATGAGAACGATATATCCACCAGAAGAGCATGGGGAATGTGGGTCTGTCTTATTGAGATGGACAAAATCAAGTATCCATTCAAGATCTTCACAAATTCAGCGAATGGGTCATTCCTGTTAAATTCAATGACAGGGAAAAGTACAGATTTCGCAGAAAAGGTCTTTGAGCAAAAAAGGACCGGAATCTGGGAGAACAAGTTACCAGCAACTGAATCTACGAGGAGGATGACCTGCAACATGATGCATATTGATCTTTGGCATAACCAGGAATGTTCAAGTTGTGAGTTCCAAGAGAAACCTTTATTGGTACAAAAATACGGGTTACCAAGATAAAACACGAGTCAGAAAAAGATAAGGGTAAAAGGAAAACATTTTACCCAAAGGGTTTTCACAAATCCAGGTAAAATCATGTAAACGACAAAGACGGCCTTAACAAAAGGCGCACCAAGAGTCAATCATGTGATTGGTTAAAGCAAACAGCTGAAGAAAAAACAGCTGTAAAAGAGAAGGCGTGTCAAACAAAGTGGCAAACACAAGGACCCACACGCATTAATAAAGATTGACGTATGCAATGATGTCAAAAGATTAGAGGAGTTTTGGGATTCACATTTGGAGTCCGAAACTAAAGGCTATAAGAATGGGATCAGAAGCAGATGGGGATCATCGAAAATTTTCTCCAACTCTTTTATAAAACAAATACTCATAAGCGATTTGTAATCCTTTCTCTTCATAGTTTTAATATACGAGTGTATGGGAGTTTCCCCTAATAGAAGCTCTCTCATGAGAGGCTAAGAGATTTTTCCTCCAATAGCGGAGTAGAATAGTATTATGTAATAATTTGTATTTCATCAATAAAAATAAAGGCTTTTGTCCAACTTGGGTTCCAGAAAATTCCAATTATATTTACAGATTGAAGTATCTCTTACGCCCAGAGGTAGGCAACGAAATTGGGCTGTGCTGCGAAGGAACCAATACTCTGCTAACCATAGGCTGCAGTTGGTGGTTGGATGAAGTCCGTAAAATGCAGACTTGGGGATATTGTGGTCAAAGCGAGATATTAATTTAGGTAAAGTTAATTTTATTTTCGGAAGCATGTTGGGCCTGGTGTAAACATTAGTCTCACAGTAATACCAATATTGCTAAATGTTATAAAAAGAATAATTCGGCCAAAAGAAATAAGTTAAGACAAATTAAAACCTATAGGGACCAATCTGTAATTAAAATAAAAGAGTAAGGACAAAAGGAAATTGGGAGAAATTGAAGGCGCCATTTGGAATGGCACCTTTAGGTTATTCTGATAAACCTTTTTCTATACAAGTCATTTTAATAAATAGTTCATAATTTTAAGCTATTTTGCTAATAAACCCCTAATTCTACAGCTGCTCGCTACCACTGCCATGCATTGTAGAGTGCGAAGAAGTCAAATTATTGGAAATTATCAAAATACCCCTTATACTCCATTTGAGTTTGGATAATTACAAACACCTCATTTGGATTTAACAGAATTCGAAGAACACCAACGGCAGTGGTAAAAAGGCAAATTAACTTTGGTTATTGTTATATTTTTTTGTAAAAAAGAGAAGTACTCAAAAATCAGGGGTGGGGAAGGGGGTTGGCCGAGAGGGCAGGGGTATTAGTAGATTTTTCTTTTCTTATATATATATATATATATATATATATATCTATATATAGATATACTATTTATATATGAACTATATTTGTATGTATTTTTTCTAAAATAGTATATCATTTTATTTCGTTCATTCTTTTTGTTGTTTCATATTTATCATGTCTAATTGGAGTTTAATTTATTGTCATTATCTGAATTAATAATTACCGTATTTTTATGAATTTAATTTAAATTTGGAGTTAAAATAAGAATTATCGAGTTTAATCTGTTAAAATAAATAGATATTCAGTTTCAATTTTCAAAAATACGTTTTCAATACATTGTCAATATTGAGGTGTGATGTATCATATTTGATCATATTTAATTGAATACCTAAATGTTATAATTAGACCATCCCCTCATTCTTTTTTATTTTACTACATTTATCCCCCTCACATTCAGTGGTAAATAGGTCCAGAAACATAGTCAACATCCAAATCAAATCAAGCTAGGGCCAAAATTGAATTTTAGAAAAAATTGACGGATGACATCAACAATTTTCGTTAAAAAGTGTTAAGGGAGAGACCTTTTCGTGCGGTGGAGATGAGGTAGGGGAGATGTCGTTAATTATCCATACACGGGAAAGATACGTGTAGTTAGACCATATCTAAGGGTTTTTTGTTAGTCATTTTCCTTAAAACTATTAAGCAATCCCACTTTTAATATTATACGTGGTGCCAAACAAGTCTTTCGTGCTGAATATTATGCATTTCGAAAACGTACTAAAGCTTTAGCTGCAATGGTGCAACATTGTGATGATTTAATAGTTGGGGAAATTCTCCAAATAATCAAGCACGAATCTGTAATTTAAGAGAGAACAAAATGGAATATGTGTATCATATTATCTTAAAAATAACAATTTTTTCATTGTGCAGGTATTTCTTGAAAAATAGAATTGTTACAAGTATACAATTCTATTCGCCAATTTTAATCAATAGCTGGCACTCTATAAATAGATATACCAATCTCCCTCGTTGAATTACGAATAAAAGAACAAGAATGATGGGACAATAAAGATAATGTGGCTCTTTTTGTTCTCAATACCCCTTTCTTAAGAGAAGCCAGATGAAGAATTTCTCTATCTAATTCTTAAAGACGCAAAACTCTCTCTCTCTCTCAACGTATAACGAATGTAAACATATATTAGTTTGTGGGTAATTTTTTTTTGCTTCCATGTATTAGTCCCAAAATGCTAAACACTTCTTTGTGTTAAATAAATAGCCGGTAAGCCTCTCGTGTCTTCTTATAAAAACCCTACGTGAAATCCTCCCTCCATCAATACTTACTTGAGTTTGAGAGACACACGCCCAAGTTGACAATGAGGTAATTTTTTTATGTAAAGTATGCTTGTTAAATGACCATTTTACCCCTTTCAATTTAAATAGAAATTAATTAATTGTTACATATGGGTAGGATAACTGGATGTGGGTGATCCAAAACTATATTTCTTTTCTTTTTCTATTTCTCATTTTTTATTTCCTTTTTCGGGGGTGTTGAATAGACCCTGAAATCTTTTTCGACTTCAAAAAGTTTTGTATTACTTTGAAGAATTTGAACACTTGGAAAGCTTAGTGCTAGGTCAGACGCTTAGGAATAGATAACTTAAACTTAGTGATTTCAACCAGTGTTTTGAAACCCAACCCGGACCGGCCGGTCGGACGGGTAGAACCGGGAACCGGTCCTAAAACTGGTCTGGGTAACCTCCAAAACCGCTTGGGGCTGAAAACCAGTGAAAACCGTTCGACCCAGTGGTGGGTCATCTAAACCGGACGGGTCATGAAGCTCTCTTCCAAATCCTAATTTTCAGCACTGTCATGAACATTTTCAACTATATATATATAGTTGAGTTCAAGACCCATCTTCTAAATAAAATTGATAAAAAAGGAAATTAAACATTTTATTAAAAAAGATTATAAAATCTTACAAATATAATTGAAAAAACAAGATTAAAGAATAAAACTATCTTCCTAACCACTGTTAGGATACCAAGGACTAAGAATGAAGCAAAAAACTTCTGAAAAGATGATCAGACAAGAATCGTCAAAGAGAGAAGAAGTAGCAGCAACGTTTTTGAGAGAGAAAATGTTGATTTGTAGGGAGAAAAAGTTGAATCTGAGCAGTATATTGAATTTGGGGCTTGCTGGAAATATGTGTGTGTATATATATATATATATATGTTGCAAACCAGCCCCTGAAATATTGGTCAAACACATGATGACCCCAAAAGTTGCAAGTTGGATGGGCTTGAACATGGGCCTAGTTCATGAACGTAGCTGGACTCTATTTGTGATCTTGATAAACAAGCCCAAAATGCTTAAAAAGAATAGGAAATACTTTTTTATTCATATTTTTATATTTTATAATATTTTATAATATATTAATTATTATTTATTACATATTTATGACGTCACCAGTTCGACCGCGGTTGACCTACTGGTTGAACCAGTGACCCTTGACCAGATCAATATTCCGGTTCGATGAACGGTCCGAGTTTCAAAACATTGATTTCAACGATTACCAAAGTAGGGCAATGTTTCAATCACTTAATCAGGGTTAGCACAACGAAAATGATTTTATAGCTTAGCGTTCTCTTGAACTTGAATTAGTCGCTTAACTGTTTTAAATGCTTTTTCAAAATATAATATGCAAATGTAAAATAAAGCAATAAAACAGTAAATAACACAAGATATTGTAAGGTTCACTGGATGATGTAATCCCAGCTACGTCATTCTTTTCCTTTGATCACTCGGAGAAATTCACTAGATTGATTATCGAAGAGTCACTCAGAGACTTCTACAAAATAGATGAAAAGGAAGACAATCTTGAGCTCCTTGATCACACAGACTTCAGCTCCAATATAAACTTTTTTCAACAACCTTCTCTCACACAGAAATGCGACTTGTAGAATCAACAAACTTTCTCACTTAGATAAAAGATGTTGAGGGTTTAGTCGCAGGTTTGTTTGATGTTGGAAAGTTCAAACAACTTGGGATATCTCAATAGGAATTTAGGGTTTTTCTCTGAAGAGGTTTGAGATATCTATGATTGTTTTTGGAATGTATTATGAAAAGATTGAAGGATTTTTGGCTATGGATTTTGTAATCTTTTCTTTCAAGTAATTTCAGCAAAGTTTTTGACCTTTCTCTTGTGTATATACGTGTATATTTAGGGTTTGCTGAAGGGTACTATTTATAGGGTTTCTTGGGATTTGTCTGTTGGACACATGTGGGCGCGTGTAACTCACACAGCGTGTTAAACAGTCCCTTTCTGACATTCCTAAAATTCTGCTGGTTCTGATTGGACAGGAGCAGGTTTTGAACTCTGAAATCTGACAGTCTAGTCAAAAGGCGCCTTGTCCACAAGTCATAATAGCTTATCACATTTAATGCACTTATCAGGTATTTAATGCATTTGGATTTATTTGCCGTTGGAAATAAATGTCTGTTGATGATTGCATTTAAGTCCTTCATGACTTGAGAGTTTGTTTCAAGTGAATCTGATCCTTGATCACTTGATTCATAAATCCTGAAACAGTCCTTTAGCGTTTGACAGATGCTACGAACAAATCTTCGTCTTCACTTGACTTTAGACACTGATCTTCAACATCATCTCTAATAGACTCACCTAAAATTCTACTAGCGACTTGGTATACAATACTTAGTCTAGCATCTACAAGGATAAAAAATTACAAGCCTAACAAAATTACAAACTTTCAAACGCTTATATAATAGTTCTATGAAAATATAAACTTACATTATTTTTGGGGTCTAACATAAAATCCTATCTTGTTATCATCAAAACATCTAACATGAAATTTCCTAACAATTTCTCCCTTTTTGATGTTATCAAGACCTTAACTCTTATTACTCTTTTATAGATTAAGACTTCCAAGAAAAGCCCAAAATAATCATAAGTTAGCGTTAGAAAGTTAGATAAGTTAGCTAATGTTAGATTAGCTTCAACAAGATGTTTCAACGATAAATCATGCATTCATATATATGGAATTTAAAGCATACATGATTTATACTGAAATAAATAGCGACATCAAATACAAAGAAAATAAAAGATAAATAGAGAATCATTTTCTTTGTCGCTTCTCCGAAGCCTCTTCTTGATAGATTTCATTCGCAAGATCTAGGAGAACTCGATCTATGTCTATCATTGTTGTGTGATAGACTTCATCATAGTCATCACTTCGATTCAATTCAAGTAACATTTCCACCCAATCCCTTGTAGGGATCCCGAGTTGTCTAATTAAGTCATGGTAAATGTTCCGCATTCGATCGTTGGAAGGTTTCCAATTGAGAGGTCTTCTCAGCTGTGCTGCATATGGATTAAAACTCATACCTTCTAAAAATTCTACATCAATGTTTGGAAGCCTGTACCTGCCTTAGTATTATCTTGGCTTTCACTTCTTAGAGAGCATCTTCTTTAGACTCACTATTTCTTCAAACATGGAGCGCCAACTTTTGTTGTCTGTCTTAGAAATGGGCTCCTTCAAGGCTTTTCCTTTGGCTTTGGAAAATTGATGCTTTTCTTTCTCATCTTATCCCTTCTTGGCATCATCAAGGGAGGTCATGAGGTCAGCGATATCTCTTTGCTATAGCCTAACTTCTTCAACAAGTAGAGCAACTTGTTCAGCTATACTTTAAGCAACTGAGTTGGAAGTATTATGTCGCTCAGTAGCTGCAGAAGCGTTTAGGGCTAAGTGGCGATTGAACTCTTTGGAAAGGCTAGTGATCAGCGGTGATATGCTGTTCATTATTGCTATAGTGCTCTTGGTAGTAGCGTTTGAAATATCACGGCTTCTAGTGTCGGAGACTAACTTGATATTTCAATCATCATTTTCAAGTATCTTGGAGCAGGAACCCTCGATGGTATTGAGCGAGTTTCGAATAGCTCGTCTAAAATCTCGAGTCTCTTGATCACTTCCCGAGTCGGAGTCTGAAGAAGGGGAGCGCTCAAGAGACGAAATGAGTCCGTATGAGCTAGAAACTGCAGCCATTCCTTTAGATTTATCTCTGATAAATGGCTCTTCAGCAATTTCTGCACGAACTTCTTCTATAGCTTGATCAACTGATTGAGTTATATTATCAATCTCTGTAACTTGAGCAACAATTGGAACCTCGACTACTGGATCGCCAGAGGCAACTTCAGAGTCTGAATTATGAGTGACTTCCTCAGTAGGAGTTTGTTCCAATTCCAATCCAACAATCTCCACTTGAGGAGAAGGTTGCAACAGTAATGATCCAGAGTGGGCCAATCATTTCCATTATATGCCTTGGACTAATCACGTTCGTCTGCGGGATATAGAATATAGCGCCTTCGCGCTTTTCAGTGCTTAGTGCAAAATGCACATCCTCTGGCAGATTGATACCTGAAATGTAAGAGTTGTAAAAGTCCAAAATAAATGGCATAAGCGCTTGAGCAGCTTCTTGATCTACTAGCCTAATTACCGATAAAATTTTAGTCACTTAGATATTCTGTTCGCAAAATAAGATGGGTTGTAAGTTGTACCCATGGAAGTCACTAAAACTGAAGTGTTGGTTAAAAGTGATATCCAGCGATTGAGAGTTCTCGACAATCGCTTGTCTGTCTCTGTGAAAAATAGCATGCTCATCAGTAAGTCTCATGTGCGCTTGACTGGGGTCTCCTCATTCAGATCTGGAAAGATACGCTGGACAAAATTGTGACTTCTGTGAAAAACTTAGCATCCTCCCTAACTGAATAAAGCGAGTTGCTGGCGAAGATAGCGTTCGATAGATTGTTTATAAGAAGGCAAGGCACTAATGTTCCCAACAAGATTCTTTCGCTGCTCAAGTAGAAATACAACGAATCCTCGACGTCTGTATTCTACACCAAATTCAAACAAAAAATGGATATCTCACAAGCTCTTCAAGAGAGTAGAAATGAAGCACAAATTTATAGTAGGGAATTTGAGAGTGATAAAGTTTTCCTATAAAAATTTGGAGGGTTTAAATAGAAGACAAAAAGTAACTCCTCAACAGCTTGGATAAATGCCATGTGTAACGATAGTTAATATGCAAATAAAATTAATTGAATCTGGGCTGTTCAAATAATAGAGACAGATGTAAAAAGGTGCGATAAATTTGGTAAACTGCTGTGAAATAAAAAATTTGGAGTCCGCATTTACTTTTCAAAAACGTTTGAGATTTTGAAAATGTTCAGCGTGAGTTGCACGCGCCTGATGGTACACTGACACGTACCTAAACACATGCATTTACTGAACCGCTTATTTTAGATAGGAATCATTAACCGTCAGTTTCATTTGATAGGAGCGCGTCGGCAGTTGTCAAATCTTATCCTTTTTGGACTTATCCACACTCTACCTTTTAGTGATGAAAACAATGCATGCTTTTGAAAGAAGAATTTCTTCGCGTTTAAGTGAGAATATTCTTAACGCTGAAGTCCTTTTAATAAAATTCAATTGCTTTTAAAAGATATATTTATTTAATTTTATTTGAGATTGATTTTGTCATGTATAAAGGATAAACGTTAATGATTAATGCACAGAATTGTTGAAAATCAATTTTTGATCATAGACACTTATTAGTTAAAATAAGTCATTTCAATTTGAAATCACTTTAGACATAATAATAAAGTGGATTCCCCCTAAATTTTATGCCTATGAAAGATATGATGTTTTATGATTAAGCGTTTCAGTCAATCATACCTCATTCACTTCTCAAAGTGAGAAAACGTTGTTCGTTGAGCGCTTTGGTAAAGATATCTTCCAATTATTTGTCAGTACCAAATGAAATGCATGGAGATATCTTTCTTTTGAACGTGGTTGACACGAAAAATCCTTACGTGTATTAAACAGCAAGTGGACTGGTCGTGTGTAGTAATAAAGTGGACTTTAAGTCCGAGTTATCGATCACACAGAGACAAGATTATTTAAAGCTAGGAATTTAAAAGCAATTAAAATTGAATTAAAAAATTGTGATTAATTTACAATAAAAATGTAAAAACGAGACTTAGCAAATAGATTTAGATTCTTATGAGATAAAACAACTAAGGCACATGCTTCAACCAAATTTACTTGTTAATATAAATATGAACTATTCTTCGTATTATTAGACTACTATTGCTTTGGTGAAAATTCCTTAATTAATTACTACCCGATGTCTCGGCTGTAATAATCCTATGATAAATTGACAGTTCTCTAAATATGTCTATCCGAGAATTTAATCAATAATCATGCATTCAAGTTCTAGAATTTCCCCGAATACATCCTGCTAACTGCACCCGGGAATCTCTACCTATCTCTAGGGGCAATTCCCTATTTTTTACGGATGATGTGATGATTTCCTTGAACCCTAACTTATATTCTTTCAAACTATTAAGTTAGGCAATATGACAAACATATGGCGATCAAATATATGCAAGTAATTACGCACAAAATTAAAACACAAAGCAATTGTAGAATTAATACGAAGAATTTCCACCTAACAAGAATTTGCACCTACCATTCTCTTGTTTTCCACCTAACAAGAACATGAGCTGCCACTTTCGTGTTTTCCAGCGCAGGGACAGTGTTTTATTCATAAACGTCTCCATAGATCTCCGAATTGGATGATTGAAGTACCCATGTAAAGATAAGACATAGATCTAAAACTTTGTAGAAGGACACTTCATCCAATTCTGTCTCTAAAAATATCAAAATGGCGTTCCAACGTGGAGGTTGTTTCTGATTTGGCGCCCAGGTGTGCGGAAATGGTACTAAAACATGATTTTGGCTAACTCCAGCTTATTTCTTGCTTGTTTGGTCATGGAGGTGTGAAACATCTTGGCGTAAACTTGTTTTATACATCATTTTTCCACCCTTTCTTCAATTGTATCCACTTAAGGCCTGAAATCACTTAATGCACGAATTAAACGCACAAGTGACAAAATCAACTGATAAATGAACCTAAAACATAAACGCAAAGGGGCTTAAAAACACGTAAAAATGACTCCTATCAACTCCCCCAAACTTATCATTTGCTCGACCTCGAGCAATAAAAGTTCTAGGCATGAAAAACATCATCAACCAAAAGGAGAAAACAAAAACAACAAACGAACTCACTTTCGTGGAGTAAATGATTGCACTTAGCATGTGCAACAAGCCTTTAAACCTTTGAGTTACCTCAAAGGACGAGTTATAGTCTTGTGAGGGTTTGCAGAAGATATACCCACAAAATCTAACAAACTTTCAATCCCAACCAAATGAATACATCTCAACATAATTAACAAGAATAAATGGCACAAAATCATCCTTTTATAGCTCACAAATATATATACATATCAACTACTTTTGCTCATGTGACACCAATACTCGAAAAGACTCCATAGGGTGTAGTGAAAATAAATCTAAGGTATTATAGTCGAAAGGCATCCTTACCAAATTTTGGACATTAATCCCATATCTATCAACTTTTTATCAAACACAAAGCATAAGAATCATAGAAAATCTCATAGCCTTTTAAATTTCATTATCTCAACCATTCAAACTTTCAATTCATATGAAACTTTCCAATTAACTTCATTAAGGCTAGATCATATGCAATGTTTTATTCCATTAGGCTTTCTATGACACCCATGTAACAAGCTTTAGATCAATGACTCCCAAACTAGATAGTTTTGGGGCATTAAGTGTAAAGACACTCCTAAGGATTTAATCACTCGAGTGTCAAAGGCCACGGAATAAAACTAGATCTTTTAAACAATTCGCTTCTTTTTGGCTTGAGCTTAGCTCAAATTAGCATAATAGTACAGTATATAGGCATGAAACTTTTCACCTCCAGTACATATTAGCCTGACCACTTGTGGTCATACCAAACTTCAACCTTTTTAATTCATTGTTTAGCATAAAAAAATTACTACTCAACTTATAACCTTATGAAAAATCTAAGTTAATTTTTCCGGGAAAAACTCCTTAAGTGTCTCAAGATGGTTATCCTCTCAACTCCTCTACCCTCGATTTATTGTGCAATGTGAATCATCTAAGAAATCAATCCTAGTCTAGGGTCTCCATGAGCAATTTCAAAGATATATATGTTCCATTAAATTCAAATTATTTCAAGAAATCATGCCATTTTTTTTTCAAGTTAATCAATTTTAATGCATCAATTGGAAAGATAAAAAAAAAATAATAATTTATACTTGATTTTCTCAACAAAGAAGTATTTAAACATGATATCATACAAACTTTCCCCCAAACTCAAGCTAAAAATTAGCATTGCATTTTCAATGTTCAAAATAAGCACTCTTCTACCCCCAAACTCAAATCCAACATTGTCCTCAATGTTGTTACAACAAGTATACGTAACGGTAAAAGAACACTTACAACCAAGGATGTTGAAAAACATCCTTTAACTTCCAATGCATCGTTACAAAGCTTCTTCTCCTCTCGAGTAAAATAAGCATCTCTAAACATGGGGTCCAAATGTCTATCATATCTAACACTTCAACTTTTCAAACCATCAAGCATACGAAAACATACATGCCAAAAGTGCATGTTTGAACATAAACATAAACAAACAAACTAAACAAACAAAAACAAAAGAAAAAAAAAACTTACAATCTTGGGTTGCCTCCCAAGAAGCGCTTGTTTATAGTCAAAAGCTCGACTATTCAGGATCGACTTAAGTCGATGGTTCTCGGAGCTTGACAGATAATGTGTCTGCGCTCCAGTCAGTGCCCGAGTAGTGTTTCAGCCTATGTCCATTGGTTAAAAATACTTGTCCATCCTCAGTGATAAGCTCCACAGCTCTGGAAGAATACACTCGGGTGACTCGAAAGGGTCCCGACCAACGCGATTTGAGCTTGCCTGGGAAAAGCTTGAGTCTAGAGTTGTACATAAAAACTTTCTCACCTTCCTCGAATTCCCGGGGTAGAATATGCTTGTCGTGCCACTTCTTGGTCCGTTCTTTGTACAGTTTTGCATTCTCGTATGCTTCATGTCTCCACTCCTCGAGCTCATTCAGTTGAAGCAACCTCTTATTACCTATAACACTTGTATCGAAATTCAGGAATTTGATAGCCCAATAAGCACGATGTTCAAGTTCGACAGGTAAATGACAAGATTTTCCAAATACAAGACGATATGGGGACATGCCAATAGGGGTTTTAAAAGCAGTACGGTAAGCCCACAATGCATCATCTAATTTCAGAGACCAATCAGTTCGATGGCTATTTACCATTTTTTCTAAAATCCGTTTAATTTCCCTATTAGACACTTCGACTTGCCCACTAGTTTGAGGGTGGTAAGGGGTCGAGATTTTATGCTTAACACCATATTTGTTCAACAAGTTTTCAAATTGCTTGTTACGAAAATGTGTGCCTCCATCACTTATAATTGCTCTCGGGGTTCCAAATCGTGCAAAAATATGTTTTCTCAGAAATCTAAGAACAACCCTAGCATCATTAGTTTGCAAAGCCTCAGCTTCGACCCATTTAGACACATAATCAACAGCGACTAGAATATACCTATTGGAACAAGAACTAGGGAAAGGTCCCATAAAATCTATACCCCACACATCAAATAATTCACATTCAAGCACATTATTCATAGGCATTTCATGTCGTCTAGAGATATTACCTACTCTTTGGCATCTATCACATTTTTGAACATAAGCGTGTGCATCTTTAAATAAAGTAGGCCAGAAAAAACCTGATTGCAGAACCTTGGCAGCAGTCTTGGATGGGCCAAAGTGGCCACCTATTACCATGTCATGGCAATGAGCCAAGACGGAGGTCATTTCTTCCTCGGGTACACAACGCCTGATAATTCCCTCGACACCAATTTTAAACAAGTAGGGCTCTTCCCACAGATAGTGCCTAACATCTTTCAAAAACTTCTTTCTTTGGTGAAATGTCAAATCAGGGGGTAAAATTCCAGCAACTATATAGTTAGCATAATCAGCATACCAGGGGATTGAAATAGAAAAAAGAGAAAAAAGCTGCTCATCGGGGAATTCATCTCCTATTGGGGTCTCATCCATTTTCTTATCCACTAATTCTAGTCTAGATAGGTGATCAGCTACTACATTTTCAGATCCTTTTTTATCTTTTATTTCTAAGTCAAACTCTTGTAGTAATAAGATCCACCTGAGTAGTCTAGGTTTTGCGTCTTTTTTAGCAAGCAAGTATTTCAAGGCCGAGTGATCAGTGTATACTATTACTTTGTTAAGCACAAGATAGGAGTGAAATTTGTCAAAAGTAAAAATGACAGCTAAAAGCTCTTTTTCAGTCGTAGCATAATTGAGGTGGGCCTCATTTAAGGTACGACTAGCATAGTAAATAGTATGAAAGATTTTACCCTTCCTTTGACCTAGTACGGCTCCAACGGCAATGTCGCTCGCATCGCACATCAACTCGAATGGTAGGCTCCAATCTGGTGCGGACATCACAGGTGATGAGATTAATTTCTCCTTCAGGATGAGGAAGGCCTGCATGCATGCATCATTAAAGTCAAACACTGCATTTTTCATGGTCAAGTTAGACAGGGGTTTAGCAATTTTAGAAAAATTTGAAATAAAACGCCTGTAAAACCCGGCATGTCCCAAAAAGCTTCTCACGGCTTTGACCGTGGTGGGTGGTGGAAGATTAGCTATCACTTCAATTTTCGCTCTATCCACCTCAATCCCCTTGTGGGAGATCTTATGACCCAGAACAATTCCTTCTTGTACCATGAAATGACACTTTTCCCAATTTAAGACTAGATCAGTCTCCTCACACCTCTGCAAAACTAAGGTTAGATTGTGCAAACATCTATCATATGTAGAGCCAAAAACAGAAAAATCATCCATGAAGATTTCAAGAAATTGCTCGACCATGTCATGAAATATAGCCATCATGCATCTTTGAAAAGTAGCAGGTGCATTACATAAACCAAAAGGCATACGCCTATAAGCAAAAGTTCCGTAAGGACAAGTGAAAGTAGTTTTCTCTTGATCCTCGGGTGTAATAGCAATTTGGTTATAGCCGGAGTACCCATCCAAAAAACTGAAATATTCATACCCGGCTAATCTTTCTAACATTTGATCGATAAAGGGGAGGGGAAAGTGGTCTTTTCGGGTATATTCATTCAATTTACGATAGTCTATGCAAACCCTAAAACCAGTGACAATTCTAGATTGAATTAATTCATTATTGTCATTACGAACTACTGTCGTACCTCCTTTCTTGGGCACTACATGCGTTGGACTTACCCATGGACTATCAGAGATAGGGAAGATAATGCCGGCATCGAGTAACTTGATTACCTCTTTCTTCACCACTTCTTGAATTTGAGGATTAGACCTCCTTTGTGGTTGTATAGTGGGCCTTGAGCTTTTTTCCATTAAAATCTTATGCATGCAGATGGCTGGGCTGATCCCCTTGATATCAGCAATCTTCCATCCAAAGGCTTTTTTGTGATCTCTCAACACCACCAGTAACCTTGCTTCTTGTTGATCTGTAAGAGAAGAAGAAATGATGAGTGGCAAGGTTTCATCGTCATTTAAATAAACATATTTAAGATGAGAGGGTAGAGTTTTTAGGTCAAGAGTTGGTGGCTCTTCAATAGATGGTTTGGAGTGGCTAGACAGTGGGCTATCCAACTTCTCAAATTTCTTCGTGGGGTATTGTGCACGCCTCTTTAACCTATGAACAACTTCCAGTTGTTTATCACTGGCCGACTCAACATCCGTGGAGTTCATTATGCATACCTCAAGTGGATCATCAGAAATGTTTTCCTGAAAGTGCTCAATAATCAAAGGATCAAAAGCATCTATTCTTAAACATGACGCATCATCACCAACATGCTTCATAACATTGTATACGTCAAAAGTAACTCTCTCCTCACCCACATTCAAAGTTAACTTACCATTAGCTATGTCGATCATAGCTTTACCTGTGGCTAGGAAGGGTCTTCCTAGGATGAGAGGAACTTCAACATCTTCTTCCATCTCCAGAACCACGAAGTCCACCGGGAAGTAAAACTTGTTAACTTGCACGATGACATCCTCTATGATTCCCTTCGGGTGTTTGATTGATCGATCTGCAAGTTGGAGGCTCATCGAGGTTGGCTTTGGATTCCCCAAACCCAATTTCTGGAACAACGAGTAAGGAAGAAGATTTATGCTGGCGCCCGAATCACATAGCACTCGGTCGAATTTGAGTTGCCCAATAGTGCAAGGAATTGTGAGGCTCCCTGGATCCTTGAGTTTTTGTGGCAACTTGTTCAACACCACTGCTGAGCATACTTCAGTCAAGCACACCGTTCCATTGCCTTCCCACTTCTGCTTATTGGATAGATTATCCTTGAAGAACTTGATGTAATTGGGCATCTGCAAAATCGCATCAATAAAAGGAATATTAATTCGAACTTCTCGAAGAATTTCTAAAATCCTAAGAAAACTCTTATCCATATCTTTCTTATTCTTTTTATGTGCTAGGGGGAAAGGGAGACGTATTTCTATAGGATTAGACAAAGAAGGAGTCAAAGTTTCAGAAGACGCCCTGTCTGCTTGTGAAGTACGAACTTGATCCTGCCCCAAGTACATACTTGAGCCGTGTGAAGTACTTACTTGGTTCTGGTCAAGTACGTACTTGGGAGACATATTTGAATTTTCAAGTTTATCAAAAGTTTGAACATTGTCCTCTTCAAGTGCGGACTTGGACTGCTTGGGAGGTGCACTTTTCAATTATTTGCCACTTCTCAGAGCGAAGGCATGGCATTGCTCTTTAGGGTTTTTCTCTGTATCACTCGGCAGTGTCCCGGGTGCTCTTCCACCTGCATCAACCGATAATTGTGCAAATTGGTGCTGCATCTCTTTCATTCCCGTCATAACACCCTGTAACATCAATCGAAGCTCTGCGAATGATTCGTCTGATTTTTGCATGTGAGCCGCCAATCTTTCTTCGACAGTCGAAGGTCTTGGAACTTGACCTTGTGGCTTAAAATTTCCAAGCCTTTGAGTTTGGTTGTTGTAAAACGGAGGCCTCGGTGCTTGGTAGATGCCTTGTTGTGAATTTTGTGCGGGATTTGGCCTTTTCGGAAAATTCTCGGGTATGTGGAAGCTCAATTGAGACTTGTTTGAATTTCCGACATAGTTCACATCACTAATGGTTGGCTCTGCCTCTAGATTAACATTTTGTTCTACCTCTTGAGCAACAGCAACCCTTCGGGATTGTAGAGGAAACTCATCGTCATCTTCAGGGTACAATTCATCATCCCGTGCCATCTGCTCTAGTTTAGCCCACACTGTTCTGCTATCGAGACCCAAAAGATCACCGCCTGCTCCTGCATTAAGTCTGTGACGAATCCGAGACCGGACTCCATTAAAGAAATGTAGCACTCGCTCGTCTCTTGAATAGTTGTGATCGGGGCACTTTCGAAGCAGACTCTTGTATCTTGCCCATGCTGATGCTAACGATTCATCCCGTTTTTGCTTAAAACCCTTGATCTCGCTTCTTAACTCGTTAATCCTTGATGGAGGGAAGAACTTGTTGAGAAACTCTTCGACTAAATCTTCCCACGTTTCAATGGATTGTGGGGGCAACGACTTGTACCACAATGTCCCTTTATCCTTAAGCGAAAAATGGAATAATCGGAGGCGGATGGCATCAAGATCTCTTGGGTGGAATTGCATGGTAGATAACACATTCTCGAAATGCTCTAGATGGTCATGAGGTGACTCTTTCAGATCACCATAAAATTGTTCAGCCTGAACCATGCTAAACATGTGAGGTGGAATGTGGAAGTTCGGCGTGGCAAAATTGGGGACCACAATAGGCCCCGGCGTAGTGTGTACACGGGCTGGCTGATTACCACGAACAGATGGAGGTGGTGCTGGTAGTGCCGGTTACATAGCTTGGAACAGATTTTGCAACCATTCTCTATTCTCGGGCAAATTCATATCAGGGAAGTTGCCAGCCATAGCTCGATTTCTCTGGTTTGCACGAAGCGTACGCTCGATCTCAGTGTCAAATTCCTCTAAAGCCTCTCCTGAGGCTCGAGTCATTCACCAAAAGATCAACCTGTTTGAAACAAAGAAGCAAACCAACAGAAATTTAAAGATAGAAAATAACAGTAAGAATAATAGAAAATAATAAAACGACAAAAGAAATTAAAGCTAAAAATTGCAATAAAATCCAAAACTAAAATAAATCAAGTCCCCGGCAACGGCGCCAA
The DNA here is from genome assembly GCA_019426215.1 of Buddleja alternifolia. Classification (NCBI taxonomy): domain Eukaryota; kingdom Viridiplantae; phylum Streptophyta; class Magnoliopsida; order Lamiales; family Scrophulariaceae; genus Buddleja; species Buddleja alternifolia. Next base: position 3,186,977 of record CM033406.1, read on the forward strand.
AAACTTGACACGAAAAATTCTTACGTGTATTAAACAGCAAGTGGACTGGTCGTGTGTAGTAATAAAGTGGACTTTAAGTCCGAGTTATCGATCCCACAGAGACAAGATTATTTAAAGCTAAGAATTTAAAAGCAATTAAAATTGAATTAAAAGATTGTGATTAATTTACAATAAAAATGTAAAAACGAGACTTAGAAAATAGATTTAGATTCTTATGAGATAAAACAACTAAGGCACATGCTTCAACCAAATTTACTTGTTAATATAAATATGAACTATTCTTCGTATTATTAGACTACTATTGCTTTGGTGAAAATTCCTTAATTAATTACTACCCGATGTCTCGGCTGTAATAATCCTATGATAAATTGACAGTTCTCTACATATGTCTATCCGAGAATTTAATCAATAATCATGCATTCAAGTTCAAGAATTTCCCCGAATAAATCCGGCTAACTGCACCCGGGAATCTCTACCTATCTCTAGGGGAAATTCCCTATTTTTTACGGATGATGTGATGATTTCCTTGAACCCTAACTTATATTCTTTCAAACTATTAAGTTAGGCAATATGACAAACATATGGCGATCAAACATATGCAAGTAATTACGCACAAAATCAAAACACAAAGCAATTGTAGAATTAATACGAAGAATAATATCATATATATATACTCATAACTTTGGCCTTCACATGGCCCTAGTTAAGGGAAAATTAGTTCATAATTGAAATTGGGAAAACAATAAAAACATAGAATTACTCATAGATAAAGATGAATATCAAACTAAGAAACTCCCTATTTTGGATTGATGATCGATTCTTGATTGGAAGCTTGAATCCCTCTTTTTCCTCTTCTTAGCTCTTCAAGTATGATGATAGGATGACTCAAAACCAAGAGAATGCTCCCCCAAACCCCTGAATTTTCGTCCTCACACTCTCAAAGGATGATTTTTTGATGATCTCAAGTGAGCTCCCCACTCCCCTTTAAATACCCAAAAATCCACCTACCAAGAATTTGAGCTACCCTTCTCTTTCTTTCCTCCTACCAAGAATTTCTACCTACCAAAAAGTTCTACCTACCAAGAATTTGCACCTACCATTCTCTTGTTTTCCACCTAATAAGAATTTCCACCTAACAAGAATTTGCACCTACCATTCTCTTGTTTTCCACCTAACAAGAACATGAGCTGCCACTTTCGTGTTTTCCAGCGCAGGGATAGTGTTTTATTCATACACGTCTCCACAGATCTCCGAATTGGATGATTCAAGTACCCATGTAAAGATAAGACATAGATCTAAAACTTTGTAGAAGGACACTTCATCCAATTCTATCTCTAAAAATATCCAAATGGCGTTCCAACGTGGAGGTTGTTTCTGATTTGGCGCCCAGGTGTGCGGAAATGGTACTAAAACATGATTTTGGCTAACTCCAGCTTATTTCTTGCTTGTTTGGTCGTGGAGGTGTGAAACATCTTGGCGTAAACTTGTTTTATACATCATTTTCCCACCCTTTCTTCAATTGTATCCACTTAAGGCCTGAAATCACTTAATGCACGAATTAAACGCACAAGTGACAAAAGCAAGTGATAAATGAACCTAAAACATAAACGCAAAGGGGCTTAAAAACACGTAAAAATGACTCCTATCAGTGGTCATGCAAGAAATGGTAGCAAATGTTAATGTGTTTAAGTTCTAGAATAAAGGACTGGGTGGCTCATAGCTAAAGCGCTTTGGTTATCACAACGGATTGGGGTAGGATCTAAGACTGTTCCATAATCTCTAAGTGGTTTCCTATCCAAAGGATTTGTGCACAACAGCTTCCAGCGGCTACATACGCTGCCTCAGCGGTAGAAGTTCTTATGGATTGTTGTTTCTTACTATGCCCCAAAATCAATCAATCACCTAGAAATTGACATGTACCACTAGTACTCTTTCTATCTATTTTGCATCCTGCAAAATTTGCGCCTGACCAATTAGTTCAAAAGGAGAGTCCCTTGGATACCATAAGCCCACATTTTGTGTGCCTTTTAGGTATTTAAGGATCATCTTGGTAGCAATTAAGTGTGATTCTTTTGGATCAGCTTGAAAGCGTGCACACATGCATACCGAAAACATAATATCAGGTCTACTAGCGGTAAGATAAAGAAGTGATCCAATGATACCTCTATACTTAGTGATATCAATTTTCTTCCCACTTTCATCTTTATCTAACTTAAGCGTTGACTCATTGGAATTTTTGAAGATGATGCATTTTCCATACCAAATTTCTTAATCATATCTCTTGTATATTTAGCTTGGTTTATAAATATGCCATTAGGGAGTTGTTTAACTTGTAATTTTTAGAAGAAAGTTAATTCACCCATCATGCTCCTTTCAAATTGATCTTGCATCCTTTTTGAAAATTTCTTGCACAATCGCTTATTAGTAGATCCAAATATAATATCATCAACATAAATTTGGACTAAGAGAATATCTTCGTCATAGATAATTTTAAATAACGTTGTATCAACTTGAATCACTTCTACCCATTTTAAATAACGTTGTATCAACTCGAGGTTAAGCTCTTCTTGCATCGCTTCTACCCAACTTGAATCACTGAGCGCTTCGTCCACTTTTTTTGGTTCCATTTAAGATAGGAAGCTTGCGAACATGGCCTTATTGATTGTAGCAGCTCTAGTTTTAACAGTTTGTTTCGAAAATAAAACAAAACCAGATTAGGGAAGGATTTTGAGTAGTCGGTCCAAGCCCCTTGATAATTCACAACTTAGAATTATCTAATAACCCCCGCTTATGTGTGCTAAAGGTGGTTTATGACTTGAATTAATTTCGTTGTGTGAGTCACACAATAATCAACAAAAAGATACACTACAATTTAAGCAATTAATCAACACTTAAAAGCTTAAAAATAAATATACCTCCATGAACTCTTCGATGAATTCCTCTTGATACAAGAACCAAAGATTTCGAATACAAAGCTGCTACCGTGCTAAATCTATGCTACTGGCTACTTTAATCTAGAACTAAACTACCGTCTACTTTATCTAGAATTAAACTAAGACTAACTACGTCTAAGGCTACAGAAAGAAAGATAGTTTGCAGATTTTGTCTGATTGTTTGATGATGTTTTTTTTCTTTCTTTCTCTTCGATCTTACATACTCCACTTCTTTTGTCGATTTTTTCACAACCTCCACGTTCTCCTCTGCTTCTGGAACCGTTGTCAACTCCCTCTTGAAATTTCTCTGATTTTGGCGCCCGAGTTTAAGTTGATTTTCTGGGTTCGGGCTTGTCCTTTCTCTTATCCTTATTGGGCTGGTCCATACTCTTTTTCGAATGTTCTATTTGTCTTTGTTCTTGATTTCCTCAAACCCAGGTCCATTCGACTTTACCCAAGTCATTCCTTTTTCGGGCTTTACTCGAACATAAGCCCAATTTGATTATTATTTTCCGATTACTTCTTTATTAGGTCTTTTTAATTCGAAAAGCCCGTTTAGTATTTTTAAGTGTAAACAACTGCCTCCCTAATATACATGAACATTTTGAGTTCATGTGTATTAAAAGACATGTCTTTTTTCTAATTATGTATGACCGTTTTGACTTTGCGGGTTTTTAAAGAATACATCTTTTCATAAGCAGACCTTTCGTATTTTTTGGCGGTTATGTAAAGACACACCCCCATTTTAAACTTCACCTGGGACTTTGATCGTCATCTTACCACTTTTTCAGTAATAAGTGTGTCTCTTTGTGATCAGTTGCTGAACCGTCTATAAATATCCCTAACGCCGGTTCTCTGGCTCTTTACTCTTAAAAGCCCCTTCTCTCTTTTGCCTCCATCAACAACACCTTTCATACAAGCTCTGTTTCTTTTCAACTACTCTTCAAGCATCGCTTTACCCTTCTTCTTCGAAGCCTAAGTCGATGGCTTTTCCTCCTCATACCGCCGCTCGTGACCTCATGTCCTTAGTTCCTCGAGCGTCCATCTTGGATTGTGGCGATGCCGAGGGGTTGTAAGACACCATTAAAGCATTATAAACCCATTATAGTGACCTTAAGGTCACGCTTCTCGAATCGACCTATGTAGTTCCTAGGTGGGCTTCCGAGCGCTGAGGTCAAATGCTTAATCATCTAGCCCTTAACCCACGATTCGAATCGATGGTGTCCGAAAGTACCATCCCTGGCGCCCCTAGCCTTCTTGGGATTTAGCCTGACTTAGAAGGCAAAAATTCCCTTGTTTGCATGAATAGGGTGGTCAACAAGTTCGCTTAGACCAACAAGAATAAACCCATAAATGGTTGGATAGGGAGTGTTGACGCCTTTCCTTGGTTTGAGCGTCTTCAAAAATTCCACTCGAAGTGGGAGGTTAATCGAATTATAGGGCTTGTTCGAATAGCCTGCTACCAGATGCTTCCTTTCGAGCAAGTGATGATTGATGCCTTGGCCCTTTCGTGGCATCCTTCCTATAATTGTTTTGTCTTACCTCGAGGGTTTTAGACGATAACCCTCCAACACGTGACCCTTATTACCGGGTTATCCCCCTGTGGCACTGTTCTTCCTTCTGGTGAAGCTACAAGTGAAGCTCACGCGCTCCTGGTGTCTTCAGTAGAATGGGTGAAATATCACGGCAAGAGTGGGGGTGCCAATATTGCTTATTCTTCGTTGGTTAATCATTTCGTTGGGAATGCGGACCCTGTTACTGCTTTCTAAGAGGTATTGTTTCTTAATTTTGTCTTTTCCCAATTATTCATGAATTCCGGTTGTGTTGTGAACAAGACCTTCCTCCTGTTAGTTGCAAATATTGCTGCAACCATGAGGACTGTCGAATTGGCCCCTCTTGTGCTGGCCTAATTTTATCGAATGATGTCCCACTTCCATCGGGACCCTTCGAATGTCAAAAGGCTATCAGGTCAGTTGTGGTTAGTGTCCTATTGGGTTTTCATATACTACCCTGAATTGCTGAATATAAGGGCCCTTACGTCTTTCGAAGAAGTGTCTTGAACTTCGCTTATCTTTAAACCCATTTCGAGTTGGGTATGTTATGGAGAGGTTGCTGTAAATCTGCTAATTCTTCTTGAAAAGGCATCATATCTTTTGGCCTTGAGCACTATATATAACCCCCTTTATGTCTCGACATGGTGTCCCTTTTTCGAGACAAGGTATTATCAGGAACATATTCACTGGTCCCACACTACCCTACCTAATTGGTTATGGGCAATTGATTCTTTACGAGCTGATGAAGACCAGCCTTATTGGCGGTCCGTTTTATTTTCTCGAGATCTTGTGTATGCGGACAACCCACCTGGTGTCGAGGTTTATAACCCTCAGGTCTTTTTTTTATAACCCTCTTTTCGAGCATCTAGTATTTCTCTGTGTTCATGTATGTTTGTGTTCTTTCTTGTAGTTATGTTCAAGACAATTCGGCATCAATCAGTGTTTTGTTTTACCATTTCTGGGAACTATGAATCGCCCCTGGTCGACGAGGTAATATTCCATTACTAAGATGAAAAGGGATCTAGCAGAGATGATCATTCGTGGGAGGCCCTCTTGTCAGATCCTTCTATCCCTGTCGGGATCAAGTAGAGATGATCATTCGAGGGAGGCCCTCTAGTCAGATCCTTCTATCCCTGTCGAACCCTTTTGCAGGGTCCTTCGAATGGAAGAATGTTTTGCAGACTTCTGGAACTGCGTCTTACAGCGGAATTATTCAAGATGCATCATCTAGAAGTTGGTCTCCGATGCTACCAAAGCTTTTGGAGGGTCTGGAAACCTAGTCGAGCTTTCGAAGCTACTTTCTATTGAGGTACTCAAACCACTACTTTTCTCCTCTCTCTTCAACTTCTATCAAAATATTCGATATATTAACTTTATATATTCACATTTTGTCAGGATGATGCTTATCTCGTCCCTTATGCCTTAACGTCTGGTTGGAGGTTCGAAAGGGATTATCCTTTTGTTCAGTCGGATGAAGGGTTATACCTTGCCCTTCGAGAATCCAAAGCCGCCATCGGAGTCGAAACCCCTGTTAGAGCAAAACATTTGGCTAGTTCTTCGACAGTAACAAGGCCAAGAGCTGTGCCCTTTAGTACTTCGAGCCCTACCACTAGAAAGTGAGCGGCCCTTATCCTTCGAGATCCTCCTGTCCCAATTTCACAAACCGTGACGAAAGATGAAGGGGTAGCTGAGGACGTTCCACCCCTTATTCAGAACAATAGTAAGCTCCCCCATTTGCAGGGATCATTTGGATCCTCTAGTATGGATGAAAACCCACAAGGTGTTTTGTACGGACTCCTTCGAGGTCACTTATCATTTCACTATTCTTACTACCTCTTTCCATGTATGACTTATTAATGTGTTTCTTGCGGTTACTTCTACTGCTGCCGCATCCATTCCTCTAGCCCCGTTGGACTCTGTTCAAGGAGAATCTGCTCCGGATGTCGCACCTATCCCTTCAGTCCCAGCGGACCTAATTCAAGAAGGGGGTAATCATACTGTGGCTATTGCTTCCATTGACTCTCCAGGTAATAATCTTTTCTTTATTATTTATATGCTTGTTACCATTCGAACCTTTTATGCATGTCTTTTGACTCTTCCTTTAATATTATTGATTCTTTTTGGGAATGTTGCGCCTCCTGTGTTCTCTAGGATTAATCTAACGGAGGCGCTCCATGACATTAGGCACCGTCGTAATGATTCTACTTTACACTAGAGGCTCCCTTTTCTTCTCGACGAGGCACATTCGAGGGTTGTTGGGCCATGGTTGCCCATATTTTAGGCAGCCCATCAAGTATTCGAAACTTGTCTTATGGGCCTTCGCGCTTTTATTGACTAAGGAATTAATCCCATAGCAGAAGAGATGTCGCTTGAACATTCTAGGCGAATAAACCAACTCCAGAATCGGGCTCCTATTTTGGAAAATACCAAGGCAGACTACTTGGCCCAAATTGCTGACCTTCACACAGAATGGGATCGGCTTGCCAACTTAGTTGATCAAGTCGAAGGAGATATTGAAGCCCTTAATGACCAGATTGCCCAACTAAACCATGAGTTCGAGGAAGTAGTTAGGTCTGCCCTACTCGAAAGGGAAGGTTTCGATTCAGCTCTCGAAGTACTAGTCAATTCTTTACATTTTGTTCAGTTTTAGGGTATTCTTTTAGCAATGTATTTTTGAAAATATTAACTTTGATGTAAATTTTTTTTGCCAGTTTCGGGCAATTCTTCGAATATTATTGTCTCATTTTCTTTCCATATGCTCGGTGTGTACTTTTTTAGATATTTTGCATTTGGCGCTCTTCCATATTAAGTCTGATCTAAATATCGCAGTCTAAATGAGTTCCCTGATAGCTTATTTAAAATTTGAAATGGTCCTTCCCACTTAGGCGACCATTTTCCATAAAAATGATCTCTTGAACCCTCCGGTAAGATCATTTTCCAGACCAAATCTCCTTTTTCGAAAGATCTTTCTTTTACTCTTTTGTTATAGCTTCTTTCAACTTTCTTTTTCTGTAGTTCGATTCGCTGCAAAGCCATTATCTGCACCATTTCATGGTCCAATTTCTTCAAATTCATGTTCTCGATGTACTCCTTGGCCGTAAGGTGTGTTTGTTAGAGAATCCTTCTTGACTTTGCATTAACTTCTACAGGAATAATAGCTTCGTGACCATAAACTAACTGAAAAGGAGATATTCCCAAACTATCTTTTTTAATTGTCCTGAGAGCTTATAGCGCATCGATTAGTAATTCATGCCAATCTCTTGGATTACTCTTTATCATCCTCGAGATACATCCTTTAATTAATTTGTTCAACGATTCCGCTTGCCCATTTGCTTGTGCATATTATGGTGTAGAGTTTAACAGTTTTATATATTGAGCCAGAATTTCGATTATTTTCGTACTATTGAACACTCTAGCCTGATCAAATGTTATAGATTTGGGGATACCGAATCTAGTTAAAATATTCTCCTTGATGAAGTTTATTACTTGTCTCGAGTTAATATTTTCGAAGGCTTTGGCCTCAACCCATTTTGTAAAATAGTCGGTTGCTACTAAAATATAACTGTGCCTTCTAGATGAGGTAGGCTTAATTTCACCAATAATATCCATAGCCCATCCTCGAAAGGGCTAAGGCTTGATTATTGAATTCAATTCTACTGTAGGCTGTCTTAAGATTTTGCCAAATCTTTGACATTGTGTACAACCTCTAGCATAACTTATGCAATCCCGTAGGATGGTAGGCCAATAAGACCCATATCTATGTATCAGCCATCTCATTTTCTGGCCTTCTTGATGGGCCCCACAAATGCCTTCGTGTGTTTCTGCCATCGTGACCATAGCGTCTTCTAAATCAATGCATTTCGACAAAATCCCTTCAGAATCTTTCCTATATAATTCTTGTCCATCGTAAAAATAATGGTGAGCTATCAACTTTAATTTGTTCGAGCAACCCCCCTTTGATGGATTTTGAAGATAATCAATAATTTCGAGTCTCCAATCTTCTTTTTCTTTCATAATATTTATTTTGTTAATAAACAATTGTCTTTGTTCAAAAGGTAACAAAACCCTTGGTTTGAGTTGAGTCGCTGTTTCGAGTAGACAGAGCTCAACCCTATACCCTGATGCCAATTGAGCCAGATCATTGGATATTTGATTATTTTCTCTCGGGATATAACTGATTTTGATTGTTTCGAACTCTTTGAGTAGCTCGTGGACCCGAACAAATGAAGCCACGGCCACCGGGCTCACACATTTAAATATCCCCCTTACTTGATTTATGATTAATTGAGAATCGTCTTTTATCTCAATGCTTTTAGCGTCCATTTTGAGTAGTATTTCTAAACTTAGGATAAGGGCCTCATATTCTGGTCTATTATTTGTGCAATCACCTTCGATTTTGGCGTACATCTTAGTGATTATTTTGTTTGGAGATATAATGTATTGCCCAATCCCCGCACTATTTCGAGTGTTAGAACTATCAAAGTACAGAATCCAAGGCACCAAATCTATAAATCCAAATTCGGAAACGTCAGGTGTTTCTTCTACCTTCGAAGGATGATCAGCCAAGAAATCAACTAGTGCTTGCCCCTTTACGGCCTTTTGTGACACGTAAACCAAATCGAATTGGAGTAAATTAAGACTCCATTTGCTTAAACGACCTTTCACTAGAGGTTGATTCATCATGAATTTAATCACCTTTGTCGGTGATACAATCTCGATAACATATGTAGAAAAATAATGCCTTAATTTCACAGATGCGAAACAATGACTGAGGCACCACTTCTCGATTGAAGTATATCTTTTTTCAGCATCATTTAATAACCTGCTTAAGTAAAAGACTGCTTGTTCGAATCCTCTGCCATTTTTTTGCACTAACAGGCAACCAATTGAATATTCTACTGCTGATATATATAGCCTTAAACTCTTCCCTTTTCGAGGAGGAATCAAAACTGGTGGTTGTGTTAAATATCTTTTTGTTGCTTCGAAAGATTCTTGTTGTTCTGTTCCCCAATTAAAGTCCTCTCCATTTTTCAAACGTAAGAGTGGGGAAAATGCTTCGGTTTTTCCTGCCAGATTTGATATAAATCTCCTTAAAAAGTTCACTTGTCCCAAAAAACGTTGCAATTCCTTTTTATTATTTGGAGGTTTTGCATCCCGGATTGCTTTGAATTTATTTTGATCTACCTCGATGTCTCTGTTATGGATCAAAAATCTCAAGAAGTTCCCTGCTTTTACTCCTAAAGCGCATTTTAAAGGGTTCATTTTTAAATTGAAATGCCTCATTCGTTCAAAGGCCTTGATCAAGGATTTTATATGCTCTTGGTGAGTTTGGGCCTTGATAATGATATCATCAATATACACTTCCATTGATTTTCCAATCAGGTCATGGAACATGTAGTTCATGGTCCTTTGATAAGTAGCCCCGACATTCTTTAGACCAAAAGGCATTGCTATCCATTCGAAAGTACCTATGGCTCCTGGGCATCGAAATGCCATTTTATTGCTATCGACTTCAGCTATTCTCAACTAATAATATCAGGAGTATCCATCCATAAAAGACAGGAATTGAAATCGAGCCGCTGCGTCGATCAATGTATCAGCCATCGGCATTGGATATTCGTCTTTTGGTGTAGCCTTGTTTAAATATCTAAAGTCAATGCAAACTCGTACTTTGCCGTTCTTTTTGATCACTGGGACTATATTCGCTAACCATTCGACGTTTTTGGTTGGTTTGATGAATTTAGCCTTGACTAACTTTTTGATTTCTTCTTTAATTGCACTCATCAAGTCAGGAGATAATCGTCTCGGGGCTTGAATAATTGGCCTAAAGCTAAGTTTTATGGGCAATTCGTGTCGAGCTATTGACATATCTATTCCTGAAATCTCGTGATGAGCCCAAGCAAAACAATCTTTATAATCCGGTAATACTTTAATTAATTCTTCTTTTTGGACTTGCCCTATTTTCAAGCTAACATAAATTAGCCTGGGTTCTTCGAGTGTACCAAGATTAACTTCTTCTAATGGGTCTTGGATATCCTGCCTGATATCTTCTTCTGTTTCTGAAACCCCCTCTTCGACTATACCTTCTACACTTTGATATAAATGTTCGATATCATTATATTCATCAGAATTCGAATAAATTAGATTAGATGAAGAAAGATGAAAATTCGAATCCAGATTTTCGATTACTATCTTCTTGAAGATACCGTCAATAAAACATAAATGTCTTAAATTATCCAAAAATAATGAAATAGAAAATAATTCGAAACACTAAGATTGCTCCATTTCGATTTGGGCGAATCCCTTCACTACTTCTTCAGTTGAGTCTTTACTAACTTCTTTTCCTTCGGCGATGTTAGTCCCAAGAGGCATACAAAAGGGTCTAGAAGGGGGGGGGGGGGGTTGAATAGACCCTGAAGTCTTTTTCGATTTTAAAAAGTTTCGTATTAAAAAGGTTTTGGACGCTTGACTGAGCGTTTACTTGAAATATAGATGCTTAGGCTAAGCGTCTAATGAAGACTGTTTTAGAAAGTTAACTTAGAATTTAAGATTTGAATACTTTAACCAAGTAGGTTTAAGCATTCAGTTCTTTAATCAGTGTTAGCATAGTGGAATAATTTTAGAGTCTTCTCTTTTTGAAATCTTTAGCTTCACAAGTTGTTTCTTAGTTGCTTAGCGTTTGATTGTGTTTTACTTAATCAATTTATGCAATGATATGGTAAATAAGAGAATTAATTGTAAAGTAAATGACATAATATTGGTAAGGTTCGTTGGGTGGTATAATCCCAACTACATCCTTCTTCTCCTCGAACACCTGGAGGCAATCCACTAAGATGGTTCTCAAAGAATCACACAAAAACTTCTACAAATTAGGGAGAGATAGATGTTGATGACTTGAGCTCCTTGATCACACAGATTTCTGCTCCAAATCACTTCAATCCCTTTGCTTCTTTCACTCAGAAATAATGCAAGTATCCAACTTCAACTTCACACAGATCGCGAGTCTTGGATGGGGTTTTCTAAACGGTTTGTTTAATTTTGATAACAACTGGAAATATCTCAATAGTAATGTGGTTTCTTTGAAAAGAATGTTTGAGATATTGGTTGGCTATCTCAGGAATTGAAGAAAAGCAAGGAGAATGTTTGCTTGGATATTCTGGCTTTTCTGAGAGTTTAATGAATGAGACTTCAATGCAACAGCAATTTGGCTTGGAATTGATCGATGTTTTTGGCTTGTTGTTGAAGTCCTATTTATAGACATTCTTGGAAAAAGTGTCCGTTTAACACAAGCACAGGCGAGTGTTTCTCACTTCCGCGAGTGAACAACTTTTGTCCTTTTTCTTGAAAATCTACTGCACAAAAGTTGGTGCTGCAGTCTGTGAAAAATTGACAGTCCAATAAGGTGGCTTCTCCGTACGTCTGAAAGTGCTTATCACATTTAATGCTCTTATCAGCATTTAATGTATTTGAATTAAATGCCCGTTGGCATTTAATGTACCGAGAATATTTGCATTAAACTCCTTTTGGACTTGGAAATAAATTCAGGTGAAATCCATCATTGATAGATGCTTATCCATTCTTGAATTTGCTTCTGCCTAAAAGGTAATGCTTGATATAACTGGACATTTAGACGCTTGGAAACTTCATCTTCATTCAGACTTCAGGCGCTTGAGTCTTCAAACTTAACTACTGACAAGCTCACTCAGAATTCATCAGACGCTTAGTCTAAGACTTCTTAACCTAACAATCTAGAATAAAACAGAACAAAGCCTATTACAAATCTAACGCTTCAAAGCCTATACATGATTTCTATTAAAATCAAACTTACATATTTTGGGGTCTAACATAAACTCCTAATTGTCATCATCAAAACATCTAACATGAAATTCCTAACAATTTCCCCCTTTTTGATGATGGCAATACTTACTCTTTTATAGTTCAAGAGTTACACAGCCAAAATAAAAGTTAGCTTTGGTTAGGTGAGGTTAGTTAAAGTTAGTTACGCTTCAACGAGTTGTTTCAGCTGAAAAATGCATTTTATATATGGCAATGATTACAAGCATTTTACAACTAAACAAAAAATTACATAAGAGACAAGAATATAGATAATGCAAATCAAGAAGCCTTAACGACTTGGTCTAACTATGTAACGGTTGGGCATTTCAGCTCGAATAGCTTCAGTTAGGCTATCTTCCAAAGTTATCATGGCTTCATGATCTTTGTTGATTATGAGCTTATTTTCTTCCTTTTGTCTCTTCTTGAAAGCTAAAAAGTGTCTTTCCCATTCAGTCGGGTCAATACCCATATACCTTAAGCAAATTCGAAAAGCTCGGTTGAAGTCAGTCAACTGCTTCTCTTCAGCTAAGATTCTTGGATCTGTAGGTTCTGGAATAGATGCACTTTGAAGAGGAATGTCAAACTGTTCAAGGTGTGCTCTAGAAGGTATTGGTAGATTTGGATATAGTGCTAGTGGAGGTTCTCTTAGCGTTATACTAGGCGCTCCAGCAGAATCACTTACTCCATAAGCAGGTATCTAAGATGGGAGTCTTGACGCAGAGAGAATAGTTAATTGTTGACGCTTCGGCGGAGGATCTTGAGCTCTTAAACTAGAGGCTCTTTTCTTTTCTCTTGTTCTTTTCTCTTCCCCCTTATTGCCATCATCCGCCTTCAGAAAATGTTCTGTGAGTAGATTAACTTGAGAAGCAATCTGAGATAATGAAGTTGTAACATCATTAAAATGCTTATCGAAGTATTCGTGCATTGCTAGAAGCTTAGCGTTGGTAGCATCATTCATCTCTTGATAGTCTCTACGACACTCATCCACAGCCGCTTGCGCAGAACCTTTCATATGACCGATTTGAGCGTTCATGATTTGAGACTCGATCTTTGCCAGATCTGTCTTAATCCAGTGGAGTGATTCTTCATTCTGAGTGGCTTGATTACTCATCTCCTCTAAGACTAATTTCAGCAATGGTCCAAATGCTTGACCCACATCCGATAGAGCCGCTTGAGGAGCCGGGTGCTTGAATCTGGATGTATGCTTGAGTGAGTCAAGGGGAGCTTGATACGCAGGATCAAAAATTGTACCTCATACATCAGTTTGAAGATCCTCAGCAGTATCAACAATAACAAGTTCAGAAGCATCAGGAGTATCCTCTGGTTGAGACGCTTGAACGGGTTCGTCAGCAGACGCTGGAATATTTTCAACTTCGGAAGGTGCAGACGCTTCTACTAACTTAGCATGCGCTTCCTCAATCACTGACTCTGCTGGACGAAAGTCATCAAATTGGGAGTTCCACGAAGCGAGAGTAGCATAAGAATCTGAAGCAGCTTCTAGTAGTTGAGTCAGCTTGGAACGAGAGATGCAGGTCCCTTGAATGAATGTGCACAGAGGACTATCTATGGCCCTGATGTACATTGGACCAATGATATCCAACACATGATTTGGAAAGATTTTGGACGGCGCTTGGTAGATAGAGAAAATCGCATCTGGGCAGTAATTCCTAGAAAATCCAATCAACCTGTCTGTTGGAAGACTTTGAAGATGTTGAGATTCAGGAACATACAAATTATAGTACTCTTCCAGATAAGGATAGATAGCTTCAGCCAGCCCCTGATTTCTTTCCAGCAATGAGAGGACAAAATCATAGTGACTGAGTACCTCTTTGCGAATAGACGGGAGCGAGGGATATCCTCGAAAGGGATAGATTATGGAGCCATTCCAGCTTCTGAGATTTGCAGTGAAGATTCTGTCAAAAAGAGATACGGGAGACAAAATCTTCACCATCATGTTGAAGTTGTCATCGCAGTGGCTTGGAGCAATATTCAAGCACGATATTGAAGTACTTCCACTAGTTGATGTATTAGCGTTGAAGTGAAGAGGAGTAATGGACAATCTGTGAAGCTCTTGACGCAAACACTGCTCAATTTGATGTCAAATTAGTGGGAGCTTGAGAATAGGTCCAACTCTCAGTTGACGCTTCTTAAGAAAATACCTGGCAAATTGACGCTTCTTGTCATGCATGCCTATGCCAAATAGATGGGGAGCTTGAACTAATTCTGTGAACGTATATCTATGACCCACATACGCTTCAACTCAGTTGACTTCAGCCTTGCAGTAGTCTGTGCCAGCATTAACCATAGCTCGAATGCCTTCATGATGGATATCTGGTAGACTCAAAGCGATATCTATCAGTTTGATAGTTAGCATTCCAGACGCTATCAAAATATGCATCAGCTTCAGTCTGGATCAAATCCGTTAGAGATTCGAGATGCTCACCAGCATGAATTCCCTTATTCTTCCATAATCGAAGTGGATTGATAGAATTCTTGTTCTCGTCACTGTTTGTTATAAGAGGATAATGTGTGTAACCTTCTCTGTTCAAAACTGCCTCTGAAGGGTTGAGAAACTCTGGGCGAAAAGGATTATATACTCTGATGTTGTAGTCTCTCAGAGCAAAACCAGTAGACTTACTGTGCCCATAATCTAGGTAGTAGGCGAGATCCACATCACACCTAGGAGTTCTTCCGCCTTGTCTGTTTTGTTGAAGAATAAAAGAAGATGGTATCTGACCAGGAGATTTACCAAGTTGAAGGGCTAGATAGTACTTCATCTCAATTTCTGTCACCTCGGTGTGGAACACTATATCTCTGATCTGATTATCAATGTCAATTAGCGAGGCTACTGCATTCTCAACATTAATGTATCTTTCTTCATTATATCCAGCCGGAATGAAGTCTTCTTTGAGCGCTGGGGGCATAAAATTGATTGAATGATCAATCGTCTTCAGTGGGTCCATCTTAAAGAAGTGCCTTGGCTTTGTAACGTCTTCAGCAACGCTCTGACCTTCTGAGCGTGCCTCTGTTATAGCTGGAACATTAATTGACTCTAGAGTCGTTTGAGGAGCAGGTTGTTCTACTTCAAGTGTAGCAGCATCTGCAGCAACATCTTTGGCAATGGCCACAACTTCTGTCATCTCAACATCTAGATGGACGTCTGTTGATGCTTCAGCAGCAGCTGCAACTAAAGCTGTAACACAAGAACTATCCTCTATAAGAGCAGAATCTTCTACAGATGTAGGAAAAGAAATGTTGGGGGAAGAAATAAACTTACCTTGAGAACTTGTCTCAACAGCAACGTGAGCGCTTGGCTCAACAACAAATTGAGCGCTTGGCTTAACAGCAACTTGAGCGCTTGGCTCAACAGTCTCAGGCTTCTCAGGTACAGGAGCAGCTTGGCGCTTGCTTGTCCTGGTACGCTTAAAGATTTTCTTTACATTGACTCCTTCAATGGGTTTGAGCGTTGGAGCAGAAGGGGCGGTAGATGATTCCTCAAAGTTTATTTGTTTAATAATTCCTTCCAGCTTCTTACGCTTGATGAGAGGAATCTTGTCCTCTGCATCCTCATCAGTGTCCTCATCATTCTTTTTAGGAGAAGGAATGACTTGAGCCTTGGGCTTTCTAGGAGCCCTGTTCTTTGTTGCAGTCGGACGCTTCACAGCTTCTTCTGGAACTGGACGCTCAACTTCTTCATCTGACGCTTCGCGTACTTCCAGACGCTCAGAGAGTGGTCTAGCAACACCACCAACCTTGGGAGGGTTGAACATATTGTTCAGAATCCTTTTTCCCAGCATCTTGGTCATGTTTAATGGTTGACCAGATGAGTAGACACAGTCTGATTGACACAATAGATCGCTCAAAATGAGCCCATAAGGTTTTTTTGGGCGCTTAAGCAATCTCTAAACCTTCCAAATACATACTCACTCCAGTTTATCTTAAGATTGAGGAGTATCGCCGTCATCATCTGAAATTGCACTGGGTTCACCTTATCAAAGGTACCCACTCTGCATTCTATAATCTTGCTGCAGAAGGCAGCCAACAGTCGGTATTTGGATACCAGATCTTTCTTCTCAAAGTGCTGTTTGTAGGGTACACCTTCATAAGCACTCATGGTTGTCCATGCTTCTTTGATTTGATTCAAAGTGATGCAACCTAATGCCTCACCCTCATTTGGGAGATTGAAGTTCTTGGCAATGGAAGCAGCAGACAAAACAAATTCCTTTGGTGGCTCCTTCTTGGACATAGGGATGAGGCAAGAGATAGACTTCTTGTCTTCAGAGAGTTTAGCGATTTTCCAGAAGATGTCGACTTCCGTTGGAAACAGATAGGAATGCTTAGTAACGAAAGCTTTGAGCCCAGCCTTGGTTACCATGTCCATCATATCAGTTAGGTTGATCTGAGGTTGTTCATACAGAAATTTTCAATCGACAACAAGGCCTTCAGTCACCTTGATGATAGGCTCGGAAAAAGTAGAAGCAGATTTCTTTGGTGCCATTTTCAGTGAAAGAGATGAACTGAGATGTTTTCTTTTGATTTGAAATAGAGAGAGAAAGAGAGTAAAATTTGCAGAGGGTAAAGTAAATAATCTTTTGCAAAAATTGTGTTTTAAATGACACAGAAGAAAATTTTGAAACTTGTGTTTGCTAGTCTCTGTAGGATTTAGACACTTGTAAAGACTTTCTGTTGATTTTGAATCTCAGCCATGAAAATATTAACTGTGGACGCAAGTTTTGTGTAAGAGAGAGAAGTTACATTTGGTAACTCCCATATATAATGATTTGACATCTGAGAGTTAAATTTTGAAAAACGTTTGGGATTTTCAGAGTGTAGTACACGCGTCTAATTATACACTGACACGTACATAGACACGTGCTATTTCTGAACCGCCATTTTGATGTGATGGAAGCGTGTAGATAGATTACAACATAGACTGTTGAGTCTATCCACTACTTCAAGAAGCTTGTAAAATTTATGCATGAGTTTTATAAATAATTTTATATTAAGTGTTGAGTGGGATATGTTCAATGCTTAATAGATACCATCGTGGTTAAATTTATATTGACGCTTGAAATCAAGATACTTTTATACTTTAGCGTCAACACATTTGGCATAAATAATTCTGAGCGTTGACGATCATGCATATGAAAGTTTTTGATCATTGACGCTTGGAATATGTTTGAAGTACAATTTTAAGGTTCCCCTTAAGTTTGATTCCTTAAACAACTTTTCAAAAACTTTTGGACATAAATAAAGTGGATTCCCCCTAAATCATATATCTAATAAAATATGATGCATAATGACTAAGCGTTTAAATCAATCATACCTAATTCACTTCTCAAAGTGAGAAAACGTTGTTCGTTGAGCGCTTTGGTGAAGATATCTGCCAATTGTTTGTCAGTTCCGATAAAATGCACGAAGATATCTTTCTTTTGAACATGGTCACGAAGAAAATGGTATCTAATGTCAATATGTTTGGTTCTGGAGTGAAGAACAGGATTTTGAGTCATGGCTAGAGCGCTTTGGTTATCACAATGAATGGGGGTTGGACCTAGGATTATACCATAATCTCTAAGTTGTTGCCTCATCCATAACACTTGTGCACAACAACTTCCTGCAGCTACATACTCAGCTTCGGCAGTAGAGGTAGCTATGGATGGATTGTTGTTTCTTACTATGCCATGAAACTAACCTATCACCTAGAAATTGACATGTACCACTAGTACTCTTACGATCTATTTTACAGCCTGCAAAATCTGCATTTGAGTAACCAATTAGTTCAAAAGGAGAGTCCCTAGGATACCATAAGCCCACATTTTGTGTGCCTTTTAGGTATTTAAGGATCTTTTTGGCAGAATTAAGGGTGACTCTTTAGGATCGGCTTGAAACCGTGCACACATGCATACCGAAAACATAATATCAGGTCTACTAGCAGTAAGATAAAGAAGTGATCCAATGATACCTCTATAATTAGTGATATCAATATTCTTTCCACTTTCATCTTTATCTAACTTAAGCGTTTGGCTCATTGGAATTTTTGAATACGATGCATTTTCCATACCAAATTTCTTAATCATATCTCTTGTATATTTAGCTTGGTTAATAAATATGCCATTAGGAAGTTGTTTAACTTGTAATCCTAAGAATAAAGTTAATTCACCCATCATGCTCATTTCAAATTGTTCTTGAATCATTTTTGAAAATTTCTCACACAGACGCTTATCAGTAGAGCCAAATATAATATCATCAACATAAATTTGGACTAAGCGAATATCTTCATCATTGGTAGTTTTAAATAACGTTGTATCAACGCTACCTTTTGAAAAGCCTTTACCAATAAGAAAGATAGAGAGAGTGTCATACCATGCCCGGGGTGCTTGCTTAAGCCCATAAAGTGCTTTGTTTAGCTTTTAAACCATACCCTTACCATGATTGTTGATGAATCCCGGTGGTTGCTCCAGATATACTTCTTCTTGGAGTTTACCATTCAGGAAAGCACTCTTCACGTCCATTTGATACACTGTAAATTTGTTGAACGCTGCATACGCTAGAAACATACGAATTGCTTCAAGACGGGCGACAAGAGCATATGTCTTATCAAAGTCAATTCCCTCTTCTTGACAACATCCTTGAGCAACGAGTCTAGTCTTGTTCCTTATCACAATGCCAGTCTCATCCATCTTATTTCTATATATCCATCTAGTTTCAAAAACTCCTTGGTGAGTTGGTCTTGGTACTAGCGTCCAAACCTTACTATGCTCAAACTGATTAAGCTCTTCTTGCATGGCTTCAATCCAACTTGGGTCGTTTAGCGCTTCATCCACTTTCTTAGGTTCCATTTGAGATAGAAAGCTTGCGAACATGGCCTCATTGAATATAGCGGCTCTAGTCTTAACAGGCGCTCCAATATCTTTAATAATCTGCTCAGGTGGATGATCTCGCAGCCATAGTCTATCTGGTTGGAAAGGGTTAAGAGGTTGAATAGGCGCTTGACGATCAGATGCTTGACTTCCCTCTTGCGTAGGCGCTTCAAGTTCACCAATCCTTGTTTGCTCTCGATGATCACTTTCTTCATGATCATTAGTAGATCTTGCATTGTTATCCGAAATATCCTCACAAGTAATCTCAGGAAGTGGCACTGAGATCTCATCATTGTCGTCACTATCATCATTAATGGTAATCTTAGACGCTTGATGACATAGATCTTCAACTCCTACATAATTTATATTAACCTTACTCGGTTCTTGGTTAGCATCATAAAAAACAACATGAATAGATTCCTCAACCTTCGATTTGATCTTATTCAGGATGCGAAAATTCTTTCCATTCTTGGCATAGCCTAGAAAGATTCCCTCATCTGCTTTAGGATCAAATGTGTTTATGCTTTGGGATCCATTATTATGGATAAAGCATTTAGAGCCAAAGACGTGGAAATATGAAACATTTGTCTTACGTCTCTTCCATAGTTCATATGGAGTTTTCCCATGCTGTTTGTTGATCATGCAACGGTTTTGAGTGTAACAAGCAGTGTTGATCGCTTCGGCCCAAAACCTAGGAGCAAGCTTAGACTCTGCTAACATTATCCTAGCGGCTTCCTTGAGCGTTCTGTTCCGGCGCTCAGCAACACCATTTTGTGGGGGAGTTCTGGGAGCTGAATACTCATGATATATTCCATTCTTTGCACAAAACTTCTCAACAACCTTGTTAGTAAACTCAGTACCGTGATCGCTTCTTATTCGTGCAACTTTAAGATTTTTCAATGTTTTAAGTTGCCGAATAAGCGTTGTTAACTTGTCACATGTTTCATCTTTGGATGAAAGGAATTCCACCCAAGTGAATCGAGAGAAATCATCCACTATCACCAAAGTATACTTTTTACCACTCACATTGATAGTTTGAACGGGTCCAAATAGATACATGTGAAGTAGTTCAAGTATTCCAGAGGTAGATAGATAAGGTTTTTTCTTGAAGGATGATTTGACTTGTTTGCCCATTTGACAAGCATCACAAAGGCGATCCTTGTGAAATGGTCCTTTTGGTAATCCTTCTACAAGATTTAGATTTATAAGCTGAGAGATTGTCTTAAAATTGAGGTGCTTCATTTTTCTATGCCATAACCAACCCGTTTAAAATTCAATTTTTTAGTGGTATTACATGATTTAACTTTGTTGAATAAATTGTCGTTGTCACCAGTAGCTGTATACAAAGCATTTCGACCAACATTGTCCAGATTTGCTCTTCGACGCTCATTAGGGGACCATTCTTGTTTAAGCTTCTCAACATAGCCATCTGGAGTTTCTTCTGTGGCTCCAGGCGCTCTGGTAATAACCTTCAGAATTTGTATTGGTCCATCTGAAATAATATCGCACATTTCGTCATCACATGAACAAAGATACGTAAAAGCTTTGACCTTCCATTAGTCATAGTTTGACTCCGTTAACTTGGGAATTTTAGAAAATGCAATGAAAGACAAACTGAAAGCAACTTGATTTTGAAAACGGGATCTAAACAAGCAGTTACGCTTGGAAATTAAAAAAAATTCAACTTGTTGGTCCCAAGTGGCATACGAAAGGGTCTAGAAGGGGGAGGGGGGGTTGAATAGACCCTGAAGTCTTTTTCGACTTCAAAAAGTTTCGTATTAAAAAGGTTTTGGATGCTTGAAATGTAGACGCTTGACTGAGCGTTTACTTGAAATATAGATGCTTAGGCTAAGCGTCTAATGAAGACTGTTTTAGAAAGTTAACTTAGACTTCAAGATTTGAATACTTTAACCAAGTAGGTTTAAGAGTTCAGTTCTTTAATCAGTGTTAGCACAACGGAATAATTTTAGAGTCTTCTCTTTTTGAAATCTTTAGCGTCACAAGTTGTTTCTTAGTTGCTTAGCGTTTGATTGTATTTTACTTAATCAATTTATGCAATGATATGGTAAATAAGAGAATTGACTGTAAAGTAAATGACACAATATTTGTAAGGTTCGTTGGGTGGTGTAATCCCAACTACGTCCTTCTTCTCCTCGAACACTTGGAGGCAAACCACTAAGATGGTTCTCAAAGAATCACACAGAAACTTCTACAAATTAGGGAGAGATAGATGTCGATGACTTGAGCTCCTTGATCGCACAGATTTCTGCTCCAAATCACTTCAATCCCCTTGCTTCTTTCACCCAGAAATAATGCAAGTATCCAACTTCGACTTCACACAGATCGCGAGGCTTGGATGGGATTTTCTAAACGGTTTGTTTGATTTTGATGAAGTTCAAACAACTAGAAATATCTCAATAGTAACGTGGTTTCTTCGAAAAGAATGTTTGAGATATTGGTTGCCTGTCTCAGGAATTGAAGAAAAACAAGGAGAATGTTTGCTTGAATATTTTGGCTTTTCTGAGAGTTTAATGAATGATACTTCAATGCAACAACAATTTAGCTTGGAATGGATCGATGTTTTTGGCTTGTTGTTGAAGTTCTATTATAGACATTCTTGGAAAAAGTGTCCGTTTGACACATGCACAGACGCGTGTCTCTCACTTCCGTAGGTGAACAACTTTTGTCCTTTTTCCTGAAAATCTGCTGCACAAAAGTTGGTGCTGCAGTCTGTGAAAAGTTGACAATCCAATAGGGTGGCTTATCAGTACGTCTGAAAGTGCTTATCACATTTGATGCTCTTATCAGCATTTAATGTATATGAATTAAATGCCCGTTGGCATTTAATGTACCGAGAATATTTGCATTAAACTCCTTTTGGACTTGGAAATAAATTCAGGTGAAATCCATCATTGATAGATGCTTATCCATTCTTGAATTTTCTTCTGCCTAAAAGGTAATGCTTGATATAGCTGAACATTTAGACGCTTGGAAACTTCATCTTCATTCAGACTTCAGGCGCTTGAGTCTTCAAACTTAACTACTGACAAGCTCACTCAGAATTCATCAGACGCTTAGTCTAAGACTTCTTAACCTAACAATCTAGAATAAACAGAACGAAGCCTATAAAGCCTATTACAAATCTAACGCTTCAAAGCCTACACATGATTTCTATTAAAATCAAACTTACATATTTTGGGTCTAACATAAACTCCAAATTGTCATCATCAAAACATCTAACATGAAATTCCTAACAGGCGATATCCTCCTTGTTTGCCTTTTCTACGGCTGGGATGGATGAAAGCTCCTTATCTTTTAATTCGAGGTTTTCGGCGCAATACCTAGCATTCACAATTTGTGTATCAACAAAATATGAGTTAGTCTCGGCTTTAACCATTTCAAATTTGGTACCATTCCAACATATTAAAAACTGATGCAAAGTTAAAGACAAACAGTAATTTTGATGAATCCAATCTCTACCCAATAGTGCATTAAATGACGAATTTGTTTTTACCACAAAAAATGCAGAATAAGAACTCCTAGATCCTATCTTAATTCGACAAGGTAGAACTCCTAACAGTTTTGTTGCTTGACCTGAAAAACTGTAGACTGCTACGTCGGTAGCCACCAAGTCTTTCGAAGATTTACTTAGCATGGCTAAAGTGCTTTCGGGTAGCACATTAACAGTTGCTCCAATATCTACAAGTACCTTGTTAACTTTAACGCCTTCGATTTCGGCTTGTATGTATAGTGGTTTCATATGGTTATTGTTTATTGTTCTTTCGAAAATAATAACTCTATAAAATGTTCATTTTCATTTTCTTCGTTATTGGTTTTGCAATTGATGAACTCGAAATAAGATGGGTTACCTCGTTTTGGGGCAGTCAATGCCTCCAAAGTTTTCTCTTCTTCGTCCACTTCACCTCCTTTGGCGGCGAATTCTGATGGTAGGATGGTCACCATGTTATATTCATCATCCCCTTTGAAATCTATGGCCTTTGAATTGAGGCCTCCTTATTCTTACTTTCGAGTTCATCCAACGTATCGTCCAGAAGGATGTCCAAATCGTCACCTGATTCGAAATCTCCTAAATTGTCTTCTCCTGACATAACGTTCCTCCTCTGAAGGTTTGTGTCCTTCATCTGGTCACTTAAACTGTCCATTTCTGTTTTGAAGTTGTCTTGACTCGACTTCCCCACTATTTTCGACTTTAAAATCCCCTTAGCTAGGGCTTCCTCTTCAATCCTCAGGTTGGCAATAACTGCTTCTTGTTGCATCTCCATTGCAACTGATGCCCTCGAATAGGCTGCCTGCTGGGCTATCGATTTCGCCCTATTGCTTCGACCATGCTCAGCACTTTCGCGATAATTATTTCCCCTCGGATGACTATACGGAAAACCCTTGCCTCCTCGCCCTAAAAAATGTCTCTGAAAGGGCACCGGGCTTGATATCCTATTGCCAAAGTCTGGTCTCGGCCTTTTGTTCCAATTCTCGGCCCTTCGGTATGCTGGAACCCAGTTCGGATCGTTCGGGATCACTTGTAACCTAATCAATTCGAAATGGAGAGCATCTGCGCAATGATTGCATAAGGCCCTCCGCAATTTAGTCAAATTGTTCACTACCCTCGCCGGAGTCTCATATCTGGTCTCACACGGGGGCATTTCGAGCGCCTGTTTGTATGTTTTTTCGTCACTCTTCTATTTTTCGCTAAGCGGTTCGATCTCCGCTTGCTTCTCTTTCAACTTCCCATTTTGGTCCAAACCCAAAATCCTCTTTTCGGTTGAGGATAAGCTAATCAAATTCCGCTTAAGCTGTTTTGCCACAAACTGTCTGAAAATTTGGCATTGATCAGTGGTATGAAGGGTGTTCATGTGCCACTTACACATCCCTTCTAGCCCTTTGTCTTTGACCTTAGGAAAAGTCAGTATTCCCTCGTCAATTAGTCGGTTGAAAGTCCTGATTGCCACCTTGGTTTCGATAGTGACCTGTGAGTCAGAACATTCGAGAGTGTTAACTTCGAGATTCATAGCAGGAAAAGGATCTTCATCGATATTAGTTTTTTGAATACTAGGAAATATAAGGTCTTCCGAGTCTATCTTTTCTTGAATCAGATTTCGAAATAAAATGCAATTGTTATGTCATGGGAAAATGCATTATGCCATTTACAGTAAGGTTTCCCTTTTATTTCAGATTTCGAAGGAATTTTATGTCTTCTTTTAAACTTTAATTTCTTGTTGGCGAGTAGCCAATCGAAAATTTGTTCAGTTTTTGTTACATCGAAAATTTAGTTCTTTTCTTTTTTCGTTTGCAATGACCCAGCAGCTATGCAGTCCTTCTTTTCGAGGGCTCCACATTGGTAAGGAGGTCCTCTTACGAACTCTGCTAGGTCTACTTCATAAGCGTCTTCGAACACCCATGGAGTCCCAATCTCGAAGGCATTAAAGCTTTGGTGCTTTCTATTACTTTCTTCTTTGAGCATATTTTCATATCTTATCGCACTCTCGGCCAGACATTGAAAGTCGGCGAAAGGCATGCCGTCGAATCTCAATCTATATTCGAAGGTCATATGCTGTTAGGTTAACTGAACAAACTCAGTTTCGGGTAGATTAAAGTGACATTTAACCCTCGCTTTCTTAAGATGTATTAGTAATTCTTCGACGAATTCTCCTAAATTCTGCCTTATTTTAGCAAGATCACTCATCGAGATCCCTGGATCTGTTCGAGTGAAGTGATTTTGAAATTGGAACTGCATCTCATCCCAATTATTTATCGAATTTGGGGATAGGCTTATGTACCAATTAAAGGCTAGTCCTGTTAATGAACTAGGAAAAAACCTTAATTTAAGAAAATCCTGATCCGAGGCTTCTCTACACTGGCAAGTGAACTTGGATAAATGTTCGAGAGTGGAGACGTGGTCATCTCCAGAGAATAAGGTGAAGTCGGGAATCTTATAATTTCGAGGAAAAGAAAAATTTCCTCCCGAGGAAATATTTGGCCCATATGGAACTGAGATTGGATCTCTATTCCATGCCTTCCATGATAATTGAAAACATGTGAAATGCCGCTAAAGCTAGGTTAGTCACTCATATAATTGAGGATTAACTTAGTCAAGGTAGGTTGTGATTGTCACTAAGCATAGAGATGCTCTGTGGGATCAAATCACTCATCTTGCACTCATATAATTGGGGCGATGAACTAAGGAGATTGACCATGAAATATTTGATGGGTTTGGCCTATCGTTGAGATACCATATTGGACACCTATATAATTGGGCCATATGTGAAAGACGGGGCAAAATGTTCTTAAGAACTATGAGGTAGAATGTCTGACACGACTACTAACTGAAGAAATCAAACACACTCAAATAATTGGGGTGCTTTGATTGATATAGTTAGATCTCAAGCCCATTAAGAAAATAAAGTTTTCTGAAATTCCATCAAGAGGGTGGTGGAATTTGGAAAAATAATGGGAGACTTGCACAATTGAAGACCAAATTGTGCAAGGATTTAATTTTATAGTTGAATGCTTATTTGTTTTTTCTTACCTTATTATGTTAGACATAATTTAGAACCACTCAAACGAATCTAGAACAGAACCTAGCCATAACAAAAACCAATCCCAACCAAACACGACTAGAACAACACGACCTAGTAATTGTCCTCGTTTATGAGAATAGGAATGTGTGTCAGACACATGGAAAATTTCTAGTTTCTAATTGCTTAAAGCAAATAACGATGAAAGGACTAACTGTGTGAGGTGGGCCCAAGATAATATCCAGGCAAGATGTCTCATTAAGCTTTAGAAGCAAATGAGAGCATGGTTCATGCAGGGGTATTGTAGTTCATTCAATTGAAAAATTTAGTGTAAGATTTAGAGAGAGATTTAGAACCTCTAGAAGAGTTTTAGAAACTTGGTTGACAAAGAAGTCAAGGATAGACCTAGTGATCTTATCACTCTCTAAATCATATGACTAGTTCACCGTTAAGGTACAACATTTAACAAAGTAGTTGCTGAAATGTTGAAACCACCATTAAGAAGGACAAGCCAATACTAAGTAGTTGGTTCATATCCATACAAAGGCATTAGATGCCTAAAGGCAATGGATGAAGAACAACCAAGTAGCTAAAGGGCAAATGTGGAAATAGAAGCAGGTGTTATAGTCGATCATATGCTATAAAGATGGCAAGATGGGAGCACTTAATAGGAAGGTTAGATAATCAACCCAAATATATGACACATAATGATTAAGTCATATCTCTAAAGAGAGGTTCAAGAGACGGCAATGGAGCTACTCATGAATCTTGTCTTAAGGGAAAATGGCAAAATGTTCATTTGCTAGGCTAACGACGTGTATATGTTGTACTATGTAGTAGCGCCAGCAATCTTCTTATTCAATGGAGTACATTAGATGTACTAAGTCCAAAACCTTTGATAGGATTGAAGGTGTTTGGAGATGAGGTAGAAAAGTTTGAATAAAGTATTATAAATCTTTAATTGGATCAAGAGAAGAATACTTGTTCAATTGATTATCTAAGAAAGAATGGATTCTTTCACATTAAAACTCCGCTAACAAGCCTCATTCGAATGGGGCAATTGAGTCTTATTGACTGACCCCTTTATTCTAAGGTTGTTACCTAGAACCAATAACCTATCTGTGAATAGGATATTTTAAGAGTGTATACCCATAAGTGCATTAAGGTTTGGTTATACTATCTTCATAAAATGTCTTAGGATATGAAGATGTTAGAGGGAAACGATATGGATCTAGGATCCAACTTATGAAAGGTTTATGAGATATCCAAAATGAAGATGATATCATTTCTACAATCCTTCAAAACAAATTTTTTACTGAGGGAATGTTGTTAGAGTTAGTGCCCGGCGCCATTCTTTGTAATAGTAACTCTAGAGTTGAACAATCGTTTTCTTATAAATAAAGTCAATCTCTTTTTTATGTGTGGCATGTCTTTATTCTTAAATTAGTTTTTACTTTGGCTTAGAATAAAGTCCCGAAGGATCACACATAGCTACGGGACATCATTGCACATTGGGTGTGGCAATGATGGAATATGTCTCGAAGGCTGTGATCTTTAAACATTGTTCCAAGTCGTGAAAGGGTTTATCGAGATAAAGGGATATCGATGCAACCCAAAAGACTTTCTCATATGATGCATACTCTGGTAGAAGTGTATCTCGTTCCATAGATACTGGCACAGTGAAAGCCAATGCATATATGAGGGTTGCCATTATGGTAATGGGCAAACTGAACGACCCCATGGAAGTTCCTGAAATGGATTCCCAGTCGAATGTGGAACTTCCAGTGGTCTTGTAGTATAAGAGTAATCCTTATGGACCTAAGATTCCATTGGATATCTTATGCGTAACCGCGCATGTTCTTGATTTGTTACATGATCACTTTAGATGATCGAATATGGGCAAACTCAGACATGCATGTCTTACGTAGTAAGGCACGTGAGAATCAAGAGGAATCTATCTCTGACATTAGCCAGTCGGTTAATCTCCTATGGTTACATAGTGAATCGACTTAAGGAATCTTCGGCCGAAGTATGATATCTAAAGAGGCGTAGGGTTTCCTCGTTTATATAGTCGAAGTCGATTTCACATAACGTGGGAAACATAGTATTGAATTAATAGAGCTTCGACCTTAGCCAATGCTCTATATTCAATCGGGAGATTAGATAGAGAGATCTTACTTGTGCGAGGATCAAGATCGCAAAAGGCATATCTTTACTTTCGTTTTATCTAGGTCTTCAGGACCCTATGCTAGGTGGGCAACCGCGATTTGTAAGTGCCGAGAATTAGCTTGGTGACTAATTCGAGGCTTGATTAAATCAAATGATTGATTTAATCTAGTACTTTCCATTTTAGGAAGGTACACTAGCACTGTGGGAAGGTGTACTTACTACTAGATAGAAACGAGCCTAAGGGGTCACACACTAACTCGAGAGAGTCACTGCTTGAATAGATGTGATTAATCAATTGCGAGGAAATTGAAGGAATTAGGAATGTTTAGTACTTTCCTAATATGGAATATAAATTAATTGAAGGATTCAATTAATTTTACTCTTTTAATTAATCTTGTAGAATTAATTAAATTAATGGACCTAGTAGAGTCCAAGTATCTTATTTAATTGGGTGGAGCCCAAGTTAAATAAATAAATGTTGGAATTAGTTGGTTGGATTTAATTTGACTTGTATTTAATTGATGGGTTGCACCTATAATTAAATTGAGAAGTCAAAATTAAATCCTAAAGTCCAATTAAATGGATCTTTTTCCTAATAGGACTCTAGGTAATCTTTACCTATAAATAAGAGATGAAGGAGACTAAAATTGATGATGAAAAAGTTGAAAAATCCACCCCCCTCTCTTAGACCTAAAATCGGTTACCTCTCTCCTCTTTCCAACAAGACGTCGTTCTATTCATGTGTTGAATTAAACGACTTAGAAAATATTCCTACCTTTCACATAATCAAGCCTAATTTAAGCTTAGAATCGTTTTGTTGTCTAGCACGCAAGGCAAGACGATTGGCAACTTGAACGAGGTGTGGATACATCTTAGAGGTGCGACGCTTGGAGCACTCTAAACCGGGAGATACGAAAAACGACGGGCAATTTCTCACCCAAGGGAAATTGTGTGGATTTGCACCACAGGGTTGCTGAGATCCAAAGTACGAGGTGAAACGAAATTTTCGAAAGGTATAATTTCGTTTACCTCATCAAATTCGATTGAACCAATTTCATATTCTTATTTTCGGGTGGTCGTACATTTACTTTTGTAAAATTTTAATTTCCGCTGCCACGAGCCACCCGAGGGAATGAGTCAACCCAACAAATGTCACCTTCTCGGAGAACAAAATGTTATTGGATAAGAATGACAAACATTGTAGAAATTGAGGAAACACAAAAACCACAAACCAAGCCAATAACACAAGAACCAGAAACCAACCCAATGACATATCACAGTAGCATAGCCTGAGACAAAATCCATAAGTACACAACTGCCTAGGAGATCTAGTAGAATCTTGAGACAATATGAGAGATTGATCTCTTGCTTGAAAGTAATAAGATGGAAATCCCATTGGATTGAGATCTAAAAGTGGGAGACGATGTTGGACGTCGATTCGGTAAATTAGCTAGAAATCCTAAAGTTCGAGATGAACTCCATATATTCCAATGAGGTTAGACCTTGGTGGGCCCACTTAGAGGTGTTATACCTATTTGGTTGCAAGTGGGGCTTGCAGCAAAAGCTTGGAAGAAATGGAGAGGTCGCAACCTGTAAAGCAGGCTATGTGAAAAAGGATGAAATCCTTTTGTCAGTGGGGATTCAAAAGTTCATTCGAATTCTTCTAGCTAAATCTACATATCTATTCGGTATGGTAGTTGAATGTAGAAACCTTTTCCTTAAAAGTGCTTATTAAGGAATAAAGCTTCATGGGCAGCCAAAAGAATTCCACATTCAAGGAAAGTGAGCACAATTGTGTTAAGTTCTAAGTTCTTATGACAAACTCAAGAAAGCATACCGAAGTTTACAAAATGTTTTGATGAAACCATAGTCCTAAGGGTTTCATGCAAAATATTGGAAGAATATATGTACAAAAGGGCTAGTTTAAGTACAAGTAAAGTTATGGTGCTTTGTGTTAAAAACATCCTACTAAATGAAAATGAAGTAGGGATGTTGAAATTAACAAAAGCAGGGTTATCCAAAATATTCTCCAAGGAAGGATTTGGGAAAAGCATCCATGCACTCTATTTTGAGATATCAAGAAAAGCTAGCATGGGATGCAGGGACTCTCCTAATCCTTGTACATAGAAAAGGAAACTAAAAAGATTTAGTAAGGTGGAATCCAAGAAAGAAATTCTGCATATTGAGACAAAACGTTACTTTCCAAGTCTATGTCCCCATTAGAGGAAAGAATAATGGTGTCTCACATACTCGTTGAGCTAGTCACAGGCGACACAATGTATGAAGTCCTATGTACATGGATTGATATTGTTGATACACTAGGAGTGTATATCAACAATAGTCGAAACCAGTGCTAGTCACTGGACTGCCATAAAAATTATCCTTAAATACCTTAGAGGACCATGGATGTCTTTATGAAATGGCATGGAGAATAGAAATAGAGTGTCGAGAGACTTTGATTTCCTTTGTGGAAAACCTTGGGTTAAGATTCTATTTTTGTAAGTATCCTCGTTCGGGGAGCTGATAGATTCCAAGTAAGGAATCTTCACTCAGTCTGCCATGAAGAGGGGAACAAAGTGTGGAAAGGAGTACATACTCTATGCATCTAGCCATGATGGACGAACCCTATTGAGGAAAGACTAGAATGGTAGAGCAGTGAGTTAGATAAGGTCCAAGCAATCCACTACCATGATTTCCACCATTGAAGTGGACATTTGGATGAGGAATCACACCCTTGAATGGGAGTAATTCTATTCATTGTTGATCAAGTACTAGGTATTGTGATAACAACGGGGGCTGTTACATGAGCAAACGAGCTTAGGTCTCATCGGAAATCCAAACACATATGTGGCAATACCATATGATCTGGAACATCAATGCGAGAGGCAATGTTTGAGTGTGATGTGTGCACTCGACAAATAATATAGCAAACCCACAATCACCTAAACCCCTTGAGTCAAAAGTACTAGATGGATATCTCTGGAGAATAGGTGTTCTTTCCCTTCCTCTTCTTATTTCACCCAACCTATTTGTGGTATCAGAGTCATCCTTGGACTGATAACTCCTCTAAAATACAATAACTGCAAAACAGCATCAACAAGTAACAACGCGCTAGCCTTCACATACTCCCAACAAGGTGTTCCTATTTGCGCTGTTCAAGATTATGAGCTATGGAGCATCCTAATACAGACATTGTTCATCTCCCACGAATTATGTGATGTCAGTGAAAATGAGTATGAATTATACATTCTGGAAGAGGAAGCCGTGCTAATAGTTACTTCCAAGAAATTTGAGAAGTTCCGAAATGATATTCGAATTACAAATTAAAAAGGGATATTAAAAAATAATTTGTAATTCTAACATATGACACATCTAAAAGCGAATACCGCGCTTGGATTGTGCAAACGCAACAGAAGCAACAAATTTAAATAAAGAGTGAGGCGCAGCGGGCAAGTTGCATGGTACTATCGAATTACAAAAACACTCTCCATAGCGGGTTTGAACCTGTATTACCTTTTTGAGTTGGTTCGTAACATAATCAATACCACGAATGAATCATATGAACTGATGGTGGAACCGGGTACACGAAAAAACTGTCCCCTTGCATAGTAGAAGCTGTCTCAGTCTGACTCAGATATGGCACCTCTCATTTTGCCTTCTGATATTTACTTATTGAGTACTTCAATTGCAGTACCTCTATATTTATCCACACCTTGATTTGATTCTTAACTTTGAATCTCAGTGCTAGATAATAATCAAACTATTTTAGCTTGTAAAGAAGAGAGTATGTATTTTTGTGCTTGAGCTCTAATGTAGAAAAAGAGAAAGAAAGAAGACAATGCCTAATTCATAAGCAGCAGAGGCGTCCACCTCTACATTTAAGAAGAGGGGCAGATGAATACTGCTTATTTCCACCAGGGTTGAACTCCTTAGTCCAACCCTATTCCTGATAGTGTTAGTGTTAGTGTTAGTGTTAGAGTGTATGCCTTCAAATGCTATAAGGAGGATAGATTTATAGGGCATTGACTCGTAACTAAACAATATCTTTTTATTATACATAAGGCATTATCTTGTTGTTTTCTAATAGGCATTTGTAAGGTGTTAATAAACAACGTAAAGTCGTTGAGAATAAGGCAAACCTTCTACTTTCCATGGGATAGAAAGAATGACATTAGAAGGGTTTGATCCTTATTCTCTAAATAGGGTTCGCAAGTCTAAGAAAAGATTTGACTGAACATCAATAAAGAACAAGGACTTGCATGATATAAGTTTCGACAGAGAAAGTGCCAGTCGAACACTACGGGAATGATAGTGGGAACTTATGTCATTGACATATCAGTTGGACTAATATGTTCGAATACGGCTCGCATCGGTTTCATCACATGGGTATTCACTCACTGACAGTTAATGATGAAACTGATAAGTAACCTTAGACCTGAGGAATTGAGTTGAAGATGTACTTGGGACATTAAGTCTGTCATTAGAGTAGTTAGATCCAAATCACCCTTTGGTGGGATCGACCTCGAAGTGCGATTTGATGGGCAAGTAGCATTGTTAACTGATTAGCAAAATGAGATTTATTCTCTCATAAATGAATGAGCTAAATATCCTATGCAGTCATGAATGAGTGAAGTTAAAAGTCTTTGGACAAAGCATAAAATGACCTCGACTCATTATGATCTAAGCATATGGTCAAGTCATGTGAGTCTGACTAAAACCATGATTTTCACTTGACCGGGATATAAGAATAAAAGGTTTATACTTGTACGGTATTCACAGCATAAATGGTTTGGAATGATCCTATTCATTCATTCTCAATTGGGATACGATGTGAGCCACGTGACTGGCTAAGTGTTACTCACAGCTTCTTGGTTTCCTCCCAATTGTCTTTTGAGACGAACCTACAGAGTCGCGCTTAAAGGAAGTGCAAAAGGAAAATCATGGAAAAAGACTTGAGAGAATTTTTGGTATTGGATATCGTGATTAATTAATTAATTTTTACATGATTTAATTAAGTAATTAAGTTAATAAATTAATTAATTCCTTAGAGGAATTTAATTATAAAATTAACATGGACTTAATTGATTATTTAATTAATTAATTTATTGGATAAATAATATTAATTATTTAATTAATTAAATAGCATAATAGGCCTAAAGCCCGAAGGCTTTAAAAGCCTCAAAGTGGGCGTCCAAGTTGTGGGAGTGTTTGGCCTAGGTTATTGTTTCATTGTAGTATAAATATACTACTTAGAGAAAATTAACCAAGTGATTAACATATAACTTTCTCTCCAAGTCAAAACACTCCATCCTCTCTCTATCTCTCTAGCTGTCTCCCTCAAGAAAAAAGACAGATATTTTTGCTTTTGACTCCGGCATGGCAATTTAAAGACAGCAACAAATTTGCTGTTCAAGAAGGGATTGAAAAGCTGGTCCAGAATTCAACACATACGAAGAACGGTAGTTGAATTCGAAACACAATTTAAATACGAGAAATAGAGATGAGCCACTGGGATTTAAATATATATATACTCTTCTACTGCATTATTTGATTTTATGCAATTTTTCCCCAACAGTGGTATCAGAGAAAATGATAGTAATCCATGATTTTTCTGCGTTTAATTCATGTATGTTGTAGTATGATGAATTGTGAATTGAAAAAGCTAATTTTTGTGAGAATTGTGTCTGAAAAACCCCGCGATGAGCGCGACGGAAACGACGTGCGCAGTCTGCACGCTGGGAACTCAGACAGCGCACGCTGTGCCCGAGCCGGTGGCCTCGGGCCACCCGTTACACACACAACGTGTGCATGCGCACAGGCAGCGCGCGACCAGGCTCATGGATCATGCGTTGGGCGTACGACACACGTGGTGCCGTGCGCTGGCACACGGGGGCCCTGTTTTGTGGGCCCGAGTCTATGACCTGGGTCCTAACGGGTCAGGTTATTTTTCCTCGGGTCCAATTTTTAAATAAATGGGTTTTGGGCTATTTTAGTTATCCAGGTGGGTCAAAAGGATGATGACCCAGATTTAATTAAATAAGCCCAAATTGTTTTAATTAAAATTATGGACTTTTTCAATAAATTAGTTTTGGGCCTAATTAATTGAATTTAAATATGTCAATGGTTGGTAATTTGCATTTGATGAAATCGAGCCCGAATTGTTTTATTGAATTTTATTTATTTAAATGAAATAATTAATTAATGATTCTTGGAGAATTTTTTAATTAAGTTATATATTTAAATAAAAGATTCTCACTAAATGATTTATTATCATGATTGTCAATAAAATTTGGAATTTTATTGAGGAAGTTAATTAGTTGGACTAATTAATTATTAACTTAATCACCAACATAATTGCTTTATTTTTCGTGGGGATGTATTATATGATGGTGACATTATCCATGAGCTTAGGTTTAATTCTTTTGATTGTATTTCCTTTTATGGGTTGTACGGGCCGGAATTGAGCCCGTTTATTTTATTTCTAGAATTATGTATAGGTTGTTCAATAATCTCATGTAATAGATAGAAATAGAATAGGCCTTTTCAATAGGAGATCAATCCAAAAGAAGAGGAGCTTGGAGCCCACGAAGAATAGCTAGGCTTCTTTTTTTTTCCTTTTTAATGATGGCCCATTGGCTTGGGCCCTCTAGATAAAGCCCATTGACACATGTGTTGGTTTATTGCTTTCGATGCATGTTCATTAGTTGTATGAAGTATGTATGTTATCAATATGCGCTATATAAATTGAATAATGTGCAAAGTGAGGCTTAGATAAATGTTTAGAACATGAATTCTCCCAACTTATACTAAGTTAGTAAGTGGTGCTAGGCATCCTTTCCCTCCACTAAACTTAATAAAATTAAGTGTTAAACCTAGTATATGACATCTTCCCAGTAAGTGGGGGTCGTATATCAAGATTTAATTCTAAAATTTTATTAAGTGCATTAGATGCCTTAATCGAGACATATTTCACCCCAAATATCGTTAAAGGGTTGCAAGGTGAAATTTAAATGAGGAGTTAGTGGGAATAAACTTAGATAGTCCACAAAGCCTATAAATCGTTAAAGGGTTGCGGTTTTGGTGGATTATGGGAAAAAGAAGATTGAACCATCTATTGGATAGATTGATGTTGGACATCACTTTAATTAAATAATGGACCAAATATCGTTAAAGGGTTGTCATCCATTAGATTAATTAAACAACTCAATCCCCACCATGAAGTACATTACAACGATCACTTCCGTTTTTCACAGTGGAGTGTGAATCTAAAAAAATGTAGTGGGAGCCAAGTTATAAGTCGAAGTCCTTGATTTTAAACTTGGTTTTAGTTTAGTTACACAAGTCTAATATAGTCTGGTTTATTTTCTGCAACTATTTTTTGACTTATCTCTCTCTCTCAAAAAAAAAAATGACTATCAACCCACTTTCCGTTTTACTCGAAAAGAACATCCTTACCGGACCCAACTACGTAGATTGGCTAAGGAATAGTTCTCAACATGGAGTCCTTGGGATACGTGTTGGACACTGACATCCCTGCTCCTCCTGCCAGAACACGTGCCAATGAGGAAGAAGTCCAAGCTCATGAAAAATGGGTAAAAGACGACGTCCGAGTGCATGGTTACATTCTTGGCTCAATGAAAAACGAGCTTCAAAGGTCCCACGAGAAGATGACCACATCGAGGGCTATCTTGGCACACTTGGTCAAGGTCTATGGTGAGCACAGCCGTACTGCTAGATATGAGATATCTAAAGAGCTCTTGGGGGCCAAAATAAGAGAAGGTGAGAAAGTTGGGGATCATACCCTCAAGATGATCTCAAGGATCGAGAGATTGAAGGCTCTCGATTTTACAATGAAACCTCATCTTCAAACCGATCTTATTTTTCAATCTCTTCCCGATTCTTTTTCCCAATTTGTCATGAACTTCAACTGCAATGAGTTTGAATGCAACTTAGCCAAGCTAATGAATAAATTAAACACTGCACAATCTCAATTGAAGCCCAAGGTAAAGGAAACTACATTGGTTATCTCTTCTGGGCCCAAACGGGGGAAGAATAAGAAGAACAAAGCCAAGAAGCAGAGTGGCGAGCTTGGAGCTCAGGGTGGTGTCGATAAAGGAAAAGGGAAAACTCCTGTGAATCGCAAGCATAAAAGGCCACAAAAGACGGACATATGCCTACACTGCGGTGAGCTGGGCCACTAGAGGAGGAACTGTCCAAACATGGGGCCAGGCGCACAAGGTATGGAACCTTATGTTCATGAAACTTATTGTTCTATGACCATTTTTTCTACATCTTGGATTCTTGATTCTGGAGCTAGTGCTCACATTTGTTGTATGAATCAGAATCTGGTGCGAGGAAGGAAGATGGACAGTGATGAGGTGAAGATAAAAGTAGGCAGCGGGCATAGCGTCGCAGCTACTAGAATTGGATGTACCTCATTGCTTTTAAATTCTGGACATATACTATTTCTGGATAATGTTTTATTTTTGCCCAATGGGCTTAAAAACATTGTTTCTATTCCCGCTTTAGTTAAACTTGGTTATACTTTCCGTTTTATTGGTGAACGATGCAATATTTATTATTGTAATAAATTAGTAGGCTTTGCTTCTTTAATAAATGGATTGTATTACCTTAATGTCCAGAATGAGTATTCTGTGAATACTATAAAAAGGAAACGTAGTAGGCTTGGAATAAACCGAAGATTAATTTGGCATCTTAGACTAGGCCATGCCGGCGAACATAAAATTCGTAAAATGGAGAAAGATGGATTAATCAGTCCATTGGGATTGGATACCTATCCTCCTTGTGAATCTTGTCTCAAAGGCAAGATGGCTAGATCCTCCTTCACAGGGACTTTTGAACGGGGCTAACAAATCTTAGGCTTAGTGCACACTGATGTTTGTGGTCCATTTGGAGAAATGGCACGAGGAGGTTTCCTTTACTTCATCACCTTCACTGATGACCATTCAAGATATAGTCTAGTGTACATGATGAGGCATAAGTCTGAATCCATTGAAAAGTTCAAGGAATTCAACGCTTTAGTGGAAAATCAAACTGGTCAACATATAAAAACTCTTTGATCGGATCGAGGAGGAGAATATATGAGCGACGAGTTTGATATATACCTCAGAGAAAATGGTATAGTATTACAGTTCACACCACCAGCAACACCACAGTTAAATGGAGTAGCAGAGTGAAGGAATCGAACCTTGTTGGACATGGTTCGCTCCATGCTCAGCTACACTGACTTACCCATTTCACTGCGGAGTCATGCGCTGCTTACAGCTGTACACATTTTAAATAGATGTTCGTCCAAGTACATTCCTATGACTCCCTATGAGATATGGGGGAATGGGAAACCATGTCTTAATCACATCAAATTTGGGGATGTCCGGCTTATGTCAAAAGGACCAAAGTGGACAAGTTGGAGGCTAGATCCTTGAAGGGACGTTTCGTTGGATATCCTGAGGATTCAATGGGATACCTCTTTTACCTGCACGATGATCAAAGGATCATTGTAGCTTTACAAGCCCACTTTTTTGAAGATGAGTTCATTCAAGAAGGAGGATCGGGTAGAAAGATTGTTCTAGAAGAACAAAATGAAACTCCAGTGGATTCATCTACACAGGAAGTGATAACCAAACCTTCTGTAACACAACCACAACTGCAAGGATCAAGTAGAGTACCTCAACCGCCTGAGAGATACGGATATCTAATACAGAGGGAGCTAGATCTTTATTCTATATTAGAGGAGGATCATGGAGATGATCCCTCCACTTTTTATCAAGCAATGGTGGATGTGGATACTACTAGATGACGTGAAGCTATGCAAACTGAGATCGATTCGATGCCGGCAAACCAAGTCTGGAAACTAGTGGACCAACCTGAAGGGGTAAAACCAATCGGGTGCAAATGGAATTACAAGAGAAAGATTGGTGTTGATGGCAAGGTTGACACCTACAAAGCCAGGCTAGTGGCGAAAGGGTATAGTCCAAAAGAAGAAATTGAATACCAAGAAACTTTTTCGCCAGTAACTATGATTAAATCAATAAGGATTCTACTTGCAATAGCTGCACACCTAGACTATGAAATATGGCAAATGGATATTGACAGCCTCATCAATAACGAAGTTCATAGAAGAACTTCAAGTGGTTCCTAGCATAAAGCTCTCATTGCAACTTTATTGTGACAACACTAGAGCAATAGCGCAACCAAAGAAATCTAGGTCTCACAACAAGTCCAAACACATCGAGAGGAGATATCACATCATAAGAGAGATTGTTGCACGAGGAGAAATATCTATTTAGAAAATAGCCTCAGCTGACAATGTCGCTGATCCATTGACCAAGCCATTGACACAGACGGTGCTAAAAAAACATCTCGAAGGGATGGGTATTAAATACCATAGCAATTGGCATTGAGTGCAAGTGGGAGACTGTTAGAGTGTATGCCCTCAAATGCCATAACGAGGATAGATTTATAGGGCATTGACTTGTAACTAAACAATATCTTTTTATTATACATAAGGCACTATCTTGTTGTTTTCTTATAGGCATTTGTAAAGTGTTAATAAAAAACGTAAAGTCGTTGAGAATAAGGCAAACCTTCTACTTCCTATGGGATAGGAAGAATGGCACTAGAAAGGTTTGATCCTTATTCTCTAAATAGGGTTCGCAAGTTTAAGAAATTATTGACTGGACATCAATAAAGAACAAGTACTTGCATGATATAAGTTTCGACAGAGAAAGTGTCAGTCGAACACTATGGGAATGATAGTGGAAACTTATGTCATGGACATATCAGTTGGACCAATATGTTCGAACACGGCTCGCATCGGTTTCATCACATGGGTATTCACTCACTGACAGTCAATGATGAAACTGAAAGTTATGATAGGTACGCGTGAACCTTAGACCTGAGGAATCGAGTTGAAGATGTACTTGTGACATCAAGTCTGTTTTTAGAGTAGTTAGATCCAAATCACCCTTTGGTGGGATCGACCTCAAAGTGCGACTTGATGGGCAAGTAGCATTGTTAACTGAATAGCAAAATGAGATTTATTCTCTCATAAGTGAATGAGCTAAATATCCTATGCAGTCATGAATGAGTGAAGTCAAAAGTCTTTGGCCAAAGCATAAAATGACCTTGACTCATTATGAGCTAAGCATATGGTTAAGCCATGTGAGTTTATTAAAACCATGACTCTCACTTGACCAGGATATAAGAATAAAAGATTTATACTCGTACGGTATTCACAGCATATATGGTTTGCAATGATCCTATTCATTCGTTCTCAATTGGGATACGATGTGAGTCACGTGACTGACTAGGTGTTACTCACATCCTTTTGGTTTCCTCCCAATTGCCTTTTGAGACGAACCTAAAGAGTTGCGCTTAAAGGAAGTGCAAAAGGAAAATCATGAAAAAAGACTTGAGAGAATTTTCGGTATTAGATATTGTGATTAATTAATTAATCATTATATTATTTTATTAATTAATTAAGTTAATGAATTAATTAATTCCTTAGAGGAATTTAATTATAAAATTAACATGGATTTAATTGATTATTTAATTAATTTATTTATTGGATAAATAATATTAATTATTTAATTAATTAAATAGCATAATAGGCTTTAAACCCGAAGGCTTTAAAAGCCTCAAAGTGGGCGTCCATGTTGTGGGAGTGTTTGGACTAAGTTATTGTTTCATTGTAGTATAAATATACTACTTAGAGAAAATTAACCAAGTGATTAACATATTTCCATGCTAAGGGTATTTTGGTAAAATCACTTTAGATGTGAATGGACTGACAAAATGGATGGCATGATTTAATTAAGGATATTTACTTGGATTAAATAAATTAATTAAATCATATTAATTCATAAGATAAATTAATTGAGAATTAATTTATAAGTTAAATTAAATTAAATTGATTAATTTTAATTTGAGTAAAGTAATTAATTAATTGTCAATTGGATTGGACTTCGATTTAATTAATTACACATGTGCTAAGATGGAACAAAGGCCGAAAGCCCATCTGCAACAGTCCTAGCGGCCGGCCCCCCTCCCTGTATACCTAGGGGCTTTGCTTATGTGTATAAGTATTCAGTCAGTGTCAGAACTTTACACACACAAGTCATTGTTTAGAATCTGATTGAGAGCTAAAAAGAAACCTAGAGCAATAGGAAAGAAAATTCCCTCCCTCTCTCTCCAACTAGCCACCGCTGCCATTGTTGCCGGGAGGAGATCGGAGCTTTTCTCAGAGAATTGTTCTTCCACATGATTATCTAGAGGCAGAAGTCTGGGGCTACTGCTGATAATTCATAATTTTGTTGTCAAGAGGTAATTCGATTACTCTCTATCATAATTCGTTCCTATTGTGTTTACCACCAATATCATGAATATCCCTAGATTCGATTCTCGGTGTGATTCGAATTAAAATTTTTATCTGCTGGACCGAATTACAACAGTGGTATTAGAGCTAAAATTTGAGAAATTCATGATATTCATTGTATGTTTATGTGTTTTAATGTCATAAACATGTAGTTACATATCGTATGTAATTTGGGTAATTTATGTTTTGCTAATCTGTAAAATTATTTTTTCATGAGTTGAATTGGATTTAACGGGTAAAACAAAAAAAACATCAATTGGATTCATAATGTTTTGGAAAAATCACTTTTTTTTTTTGGAAAAACTCGACTCCCAAAGGGCGATGCACCACCACCAGAGCAGCTCTGGCGCTGGTGGAGGCGGGAGGTGTATTGGGCTAAAGCCCAACACCAATATTATTAGCGCTAGGCCAATAATAGCACTGGGCTCAATGGATGATCCGCGCTGGGCTCATGATAAATAGCGCTGGGATTAGCCCAGCGTGGTTGAACAAGCCCATCACATTAATTTAAAGTACTGGGCCGAGCCTAGCTGTATTTTAATTAATATTTTTGGGCCGGGCCCAACATAATTAATTATGCCGGGCCTGACCCAACGATTTAGTTAGGTTACCCAATTGTCATTTAATTAATTATGTGGGTTTGACCCTATTGAAAACTCAACCGAACTATTTATCAGTTAATTGACCCTAATTAAATTTCATTTTAACTTTTAAATTGGATTTAGTGAATAAACTAAATTGGATTTTAGTTTATTCAAACCCTAAATTAGATTTAGTGAATTAAATTGGATTTAAGTTTATTCTAAATTAGATTTAGTTAAATTATTTAAATTGGACGTAAATTCTTCAAATGTATTGAATTGGATTTTACCTTATTTTTATAATAGGTTGGTATTTATTAAATTAGATTTAAGTACCAACTTCCTTTTTTACATGATATTGCTATGTGTTTAGATTAAATTTCTATGTGACTTTATTTGATAGTAGTCACACTTTAAATAGATTAAAGTAATCAAACCAAATTAGATTATTGATGAGATTAAATTGGATTTAATATTAAATTAGATTTAATCGAAGAATAAATTAGATTTAATCAAAGATTAAACTAGATTTGATCAAAGATTAAATTAGATTTAATCATGTATTAAATTAGATTTGATACATT
This sequence comes from Buddleja alternifolia, assembly GCA_019426215.1. NCBI lineage: Eukaryota > Viridiplantae > Streptophyta > Magnoliopsida > Lamiales > Scrophulariaceae > Buddleja > Buddleja alternifolia. The sequence goes on from CM033406.1 coordinate 3,228,420, forward strand.
AAATTAGATCTAATGATTACTTCACATAAGTGTTTAAATTGTTTATATGCTTCTGAATTATGTGATGGTGACACCGTGTATGAACTTAGGGTTTATCTTTGCTATCTTACCTAGGTTGTATTGGGCCGGAGTTTGAGCCCCCCAACTTGTATCTTCAATTCATAAATTTTTTGTATATGTTATTTCTATGTAATTGTTTTATAGAGAGGCCCAAGTGGCGGATCATGGTGGCACATGAAGTTTTGAAGAAGTATGAAGATTAGATCTTGTATAGGCAATGACCCTTGTAATAGATAGAACCCCTCCTTGATCACTTATTGGCTTGAGATGATCTAGATAGTCCATACATGTGTGTGTTGTTAGAATTTCTAGGCTTATTCTTATGCATTTTCTTTAAAATTGCACGATAAAAGAAATTAATGTACAAAGTGAGACCAACATAATTAACATTATCAAATGTTATAATTCTCCCATTAAAAATACTGAGTAAGTAAAGGGGCATTGGATGTCCTAGCTCACCATCAAATTTTAGAAGGTGGGTTCACATCTAGTGCATGGCATCTTCCCGAAATAAGGGGGTCATGTATCAAGACGTGGTACTCCATCTTCTCTCGTACATTTGATGCCTTCATATCGAAGTGAATTCCGCCCCATATATCGTTCAAGGTTGTAAGGTGGGATTAATTGTTAGACTGAAAGGAGTTGATGGGATAAATGACTCAGATGAATCACCACCTATATATCAAAAAAATTTGCGGTTCAGTGATCCATGAGCTAAAGGAGATTGAATCATCGGTTAGACCGATTGATGTATGACATCACCTCAATGATGTAATAGGCCATCTATTGTTCAAATTTGTAACTTGTTGAGATCGTTGAGGAACTCAATCACTCACTATGAAACCAATCCAACGAGGTTTCCGATTATTGTAGTGGGAGTGCAATGTTTCGAGAAAAATAGTGGGAGTCAAGTAAATATTGAAATCCTTGATTTTATTTGAAAGTACATAATAACACATCTAATCGTAAATCTTGGTATTTTTCTGCAGTTTATTTCCTACACAATGACTAACCTTTTGAAAGTACTGTGTTGGTCCTAAATGACATACGAAAGGGTCTAGAAGGGGGGGGGGGGGTTTGAATAGACCCTGAAGTCTTTTTCAACTTCAAAAAATTTTGTATTAAAATTTGGGGATTAATGCAAAACACCCCCTTGTGTTAATTCAAAATTGCAAAAAAACACCTGTGTTAACGAAATAGGCTAAAAACCACCATGTGTTCTTATAAAGTCTGCAAACAGTGGATTTTTGAAAAAAAAAAGCGTGTTTTTCATGTTTTTCACCTTTAATGACATGTTTTTTGTCATTTATACACTCTCCAAACAAAGAAACATGTCATTGGTGAAAAACATGAAAAACACGCTTTGTTTTTTCCAAAAATCCATTGGTTGCAGAATTTTTAAAAACACATGGTGGTTTTTAGCCTGTTTCGTTAACACAAGTGTTTTTTGCAATTTCATATTATCACAGGGGGGTTGTTTGCATTAATCCCTAAAATTTGTTGGACGCATGAAAAGTAGGCGCTTGACTGAGCGTTTATTGAAGACTGTTTTTGGAAAGTTAACTTAGACTTCAAGAGTTGAATGCTATAACCAAATAGATTTAAGCGTTTAGTTCTTTGATCAGTGTTAGCACAACGGAATGATTTGAGTCTTCTCTTTTGAAAGCTTTAGCATCACAGAAAGGGTTTTTAGTTGCTTAACGTTTGATTTAGTCAAGAGACACTTAACTAATTTACTTGTCTTTTTCAAGATGAAAGTAGAATATAAATATAGATAGTGTGTGAAAATAATAAGCAATAAAATAATGAGTAAATGAGAAACGAGAATTGTAAGGTTCACTGGGTTGGTGTAATCCCAGCTACGTCCTTCTACTCCTTTTTCACACAGGAGGAATTCACTAAAATGGATCACGAAGCTTCACACAAACAACTTCTACACAATAGCAAATTGATGAAAGTTTGATCTCGAGTTCCCTGATCACACAGATTTCAACTCGACTGAGATCTGCTTCTGATAATGCTTCTCTCACTCAGAAATAATGCTTTGTCTTCAACAACTTCGTCACATAGATGGAAGAGGTTGATGGGTTTTTATCACGGTTTTGTTTGATTTGAAAAGTTCAAACACTTCGGTAATATCTCTTGGAAAGGTTAGGTTCTTCTATGAAGAGTTAAGGGATATTGGTTTAGCTGTAGAGATGTTTAAGCTCAACGAAATTTTGGCTATGGAGGATTTGAGCTTTTAAGAATTAGATATAGATTTCAACAGGGTAAGTGAATAATTTTTGGTTTTTAGGTTTGAGATGTGAGTATCTATTTATAGACTTTTCTTGGGATTTGTCCGTTGGACATAAGCAGGGGTGTGAGAAACACGAGGCGCGTGACTTAGTCTTTTTCTGACATCTCTGAAAATTCTGCTGAACGGAGTAGGTAGCAGACCTACTTTGAGTTGACAGCCAATGGAGAAGGCACATCCGTAACGTGAATAGTCCTTATCACATTTAATGCTCTTATCAAGCATTTAATGCTCTTATCAAGCATTTAATGCATTTGAATTTATTTCACTTTGGAAATAAATGCCCGTTGATTGCATTTAACATATTGACTTTAGATTAACTTCAGGTGACGACAAGCGCTTAAACACGAAAGTCATCCTGAATTGATTCATAAGCGCTTGAAAGCTGCTTAATGAATCTCTCATCTTCAAAGTCTTCAGACGCTGATCTTCGATTTCACCTTAGACTCGCCTAGAACTCTATCGTAGCTTAAGCGCTAGATAATAGTCTAAAACTGTAAAGATAAAATGCCTTAACTAAAAAATTACAACTTGATAACTTTAAACGCTTATACATATTCTAACAAAAGATAAAACTTACATATCCTTGGGGTCTAACATGAAACCTATCTTGTCATCATCAAAACTTCTAACATGAAATTTCCTAACATAATGCTTGAGAAAAATGTCCTCACTGGACCTAACTACAATGATTGGATCAAAATACTAAGGGCAGAGCTCAAGAAGAAATCACTTGAGCACATTTTGGAGGAAGATGGTCCATCTTTGCCTAGGGTCAACGAAGGAAAATCTGCTCTGAAAATATATAAGAGATGGATCTCTGATGCCCAGAAGGTCAATGACTTTATGTTGCATTCCATGAGCAATGAATTGAGACATTTACATTTTGATATGGAAAGTCCCAAGTCAATAATGCTTCATTTGGAGGAGATGTTCGGGGAACATGGAAAATAAACTCTGTATTATTTATCGAAAGAACTTTTCCAAACTAGAATGAGAGAAAATGATGAAGTTGCAAGTCATGTTATGAATATGATATCCATGATAGGAAGACTTAAGTCTCTAGGAAGCTACATGGATTTTCGTCTGCAAGTAGATCTCAATCTTTAATCTCTCCCTAAATCCTTCTCTGCATATGTCACTAACTTTGAGATAGACGACATAGGAGGATCCTTGATAGATCTCAAAGATAGGCGTGTATACATGCAAACCCAACTGAGAAAGGAATGGGATGATGACATTCCACCTCCAACTGGGCTACTTGGAGTAAGGATTGCTTCTGAGAACTATGAGCAACGAACCAAACGCTCAAAAGTTGAAAAACACTTATCTCCACTGCAAGGAAGTAGATGAATGTAAGCATGACTGTCCTAAGCTAAGAGCTGAAAGCAAATTAGGTATAGAACTTTATGTTTTTTAAACTAATTGTTCTATGGTGATATTTCCTACTTCTTAGATTCTAGATTCCGGAGCTAGTGCTCATATTTGCGTTTTGAACCAGGATCTGGAAGAAAATAGAAAACTGGATGAGAGGAAGTAATGATCAATGTTGGAAGCAGACACAGTGTGGCTGCGACGCACATTGAAATTACTTCTGCTATATTATTTTCTGGACATCAAATTATTTTAGATGATTGCCTAGTTTTGCCCAATGGGCTCAAGAATATTGTTTCTATTCTCGTATTGGTCAGGAAAGGATACTTGTTTTCTTTTAAACATAATTCTTGTGATATTTATTTTGGAAATAAGTATGTTGGCTCTGCATCTTTAATTAATGGTTTATACTATTTGAATGTCCGAAACAAATGTATGGTTAATACTATGACTAGAAAACGTAGCATGAGTGGAGTAAACCAAAAAACTCATATGGCACCTTAGACTAGGACATGCCGGTGAATTTAAGATTCATGAGTTGGAAAAACGTGGGCTTATTGGTCCACTTGGGTTTGACCCATAGCCTACTTATGAATCATGTCTTAAAGGCAAGATGACTAGGTCACCATTCACTGGACATTTCGAAAAGGATAATGAAGTTTTAAGATTAATTCACATTGACGTTTGTGGGCCCATCAAGGATGCGGCCCTTGGAGGTTTTTAGTATTTTATAACCTTCATAGATAACCACTCTAGGTACGATTTCCATGAAAGACTTGGGAGAAGCGATCTAGATTCAAGGAATTCGCCTATATAGAGATAGAGCGAGTAAAATGATTGGTCTCTCCCAAGCGCTCTGCCTAGAGAAAGTCCTTAAGAGATATGAAATGCATAACTCTAAGGGAGAACTTTTGCCCATGAGACATGGCATTCATCTTTCCAAATCTATGAGTCCTAAAATGGACAAGGATAAAATCGAAATGAGGAATACACCATATGCATCCGCAGTAGGAAGTCTTACGTACACGATGTTGTGCATGAGACTAGATCTGGCACATGCTATGAGCATGGTCAGTAGGTTTCAAGCAAACCCGGGAGAGCCTCACTGGACAGCAGTGAAGTGTATCTTAAAGTACTTACGAACAACTTAAGATATGCTATTGATATATGGAAATGGAGAATTGAAGGTGGATGGTTACACCGATTTAGATTTCCCATCTGATCCAGATGACCTCAAGTCCACCTCTGGGTACATATTCACACTCAATGGTGGAGCAGTGTCTTGGAAAAGTTCTAAGCAAAGCATAACTGCTGATTCCACAACCGAGGAAGAATATGTGGCAGCCTCTGAGGCAGCAAAAGAAGCTGTTTGGATAGGAAAGTTCATAGCTGAACTTCAAGTGGTTCCTAGCGTGGGAATGCCATTGCCACTATGGTGTGACAACAACGGAGCAATTGCGTAAGCTAAAAACCAAGGTCTCACAAAAAATCTAAACACGTGATGAGGAAATATCACATAATACAAGAAATCGTTGGAAGAGGCGATATCACCGTGCATAAAATAGCCTCAGCAGAAAACGTGCCTGGCCCACTCACCAAGCCATTATCATAGGCAATGCTAGATAAACATCTTGAGAAGACGGGCATCAAATACCATAGCGATTAGCGTTGAGTGCAAGTGGGAGATTGATAGGTGTATGCCCTCAATGACTGTGAGGAATTAGATTGAGTATGGCTTTGATAAGTTATTTGTACAAACATTTTATCATTTCTATTTATAGAATAAAGGTTTTGATTTTTGTTCATATAAATCTAATGGCATTTAAATGTGTTGAACAAATGAGTCCATGAGATTTGAAGATAGACTTTCCACCTCTCATGGAAAAGAGGAGGCACTGGAAGAGTCAAGTACTTAATCTTTTAAACCGGAAGTTCGCGAGTTAAGGAATATTAGTTAGGAATTAATATTCAACTCGTATGACACCTTCTTTGACAAGAAAGCGCCAATCGTACACTGATTAGATAGTGGGAGCTGGTGTCATGAATATGATTAATTGAATTAACATATTTGAACTCGACTCGCATTAATCCAGTCACATGGGTATTTACTTTTTGACAGCCAATAATTGAGATTAAGATTGCTATAGTATGTGTGAGCCCTGAGGAGTTATTTATGATGTGCTTGTAGTATTGGATATGTTATCAGATTAGTTAGACCCGTATTACCTGATAGGTAAGGTCGACCTCAAAGTACGATCCACATGGTGAATTCGACATTATAAGATAACTGCCAATTTGGGATTCATCATCTCAATGGTAAACGGGTATGTGACCTGTACGATCATAAGCAATAGAAATTATAAAATCTTTGGCTAAAGCAAATAAACTAAACTAGTGATGGTCACTAAGCGTAGTTTGGTAATCTCACATTGTTATGATTACTGAGTATAACATCAAGTTATATGAGTTTGACGTACCATGACTCTTAATTGATCGGGTCATGTAGGTGAAGAGTTTATACACATGGTAGTCATAATCAAGGTTCATGATGACGTATTCATCTCATATTCATTTGAGTTATGATTTGGTTCCATGGTGTTGGCTAGGTGACAACCTTATCCTTTGAAATTCTCCCATTGCCAATTGAATCGAGCCTAGAGAGTCACACTATGTGAAGAAAAGGAATATTTTCATGCTGAGGGTATTTTGGTAAAATCACATTAGATGTGAATTAACTGACCAAATGGATGGCATTATTTAAGTAAAGATATTTAATTGGATTAAAGAAAGGGATAATTGCATAAGATTTGTTGTGATTCGGTCTAGCGGAATAAAATTTTAATCCAAATCACACCCGAGAATTGAAGTCGGGGATATTCATGATATTAGCATATAGATCAATTGACGAGAATTGACAAGAGTAATCGAATTACGTTTTTCGTCTATTAAATCTTGAATTATCAGCAGCAGTCCCAGACTCCTGCCTCTAGATAATCACGCGAAAGAAAAATTCTCCAAGAAAAGCTCGATCTCTTCCTCGGCAACTATTGCAGGTGGCCAGAGTGGATGGAGAGGGAAGGATTTTTCTTTCCTAATGCTCTAAGTTTATTTTGGCTCAGTGTCAGATTCTAAAACAATGACTTGTGTATTTGGAGTTCTGACACTAACTGATTACTTATACCAACTAAAAGACTCCCCCAGGGTTACACAACAGGGGCGGCCGAATTGGCCTTTTCAGATCGGCTTCAGGCTTTGTTTTTACTTAGCCCATGTGTAATTAATTAAATCCAAGTCCAATCAAATTGGTAATTAACTAATTACATTAATCCAATTAATATAATTCAACTTATAAATTAATTTCCAATTAATTTAACTTATGAATTAATATGATTAAATTAATTTATTTAATCAAATTAAATATCTTTAATTAAATAATGCCATCTATTTTGTTAGACAATTCACATCAAATGAGATTTTACCAAAATACCCTTAGCTTAAGGAAATATTCCTTTTCTTCACATAGCGCGACTCTCTAGGCTCGATTCAATTGGCAATGGGAGGATTCTAAAGGATAAGGTTGTCACCTAGCCAACACCGTGGAACCAAATCGTAACCCAATTGAAAACCAGATAAACATGTCATCATGAAACTTGACTACAAATACCATATGTGTATAAACTCTTCACCGACGTGACCCGATCAAGTAAGAGCCATGGTTTAGTCAAACTCATAGAACTTGATAATGTGAAATTGCCAAAGTACCCTCAGTGACAATCATGGGGTAGTTTATATGCTTTGGCCAAAGACTTATAATTTCAATTACTTACGATCGTACAGGTCATATACTCGTTTACTGTCGAGACGGTAAATCCCGTTTTGGCAAGTTATGTTATAATATCGAATGCACTATTGGATCGTACTTCGAGGTCGACCCCACCTACTAGGTGATACGGGTCTAACTACTCTGATAACATATCCAATACTACAAGCACATTATAAGTGACTCCTCAGGTCTAAAGTTCACACATACTATCGCAATCTTAATCCCACTCATTGACTGTCAAGAGTAAATACCCATGTGATCGGATTAATGCGAGTCGAGTTCAAATATGTTAATTCCATTAATCGTATTCATGACACCAGCTCCCACTATCTAAGCAGTGTACGATTGACACTTCCTTATCAAAGAAGGTGTCATATGAGTTGAATATTAATGCCCAATTAATATTCATTAACTCACGAACTTCCTGTTTTAGAGATTAAGTACTGTACTGTTCCAGTGCCTCCTCTTGTATATAAGAGGCGGAAAGTCTATCTTCAAATCTCTTGGACTAATTTGTTCAATACATTTAAATGTCATTATATTTATATGAACAACAACAAAACCTTTATTCTATAAATAGAAACATCAAACGTTTTGTACAAATAACTTATCTAAGCTCTACACAATCTAATTCCTCACAGGCATTGAGGGCATACACCTAACGATCTCCCACTTGCACTCAATGCCAATTGCTATGATATTTGATTCCCATCTTCTCAAGAAATTTATCTAGCACCGCCTGTGATAATGACTTGGTGAGTGGGTCAGCCACATTTTCGTCTGAGGCTATTTTCTGCACGTCTATATCGTCTCTTCCAATGATTTCTTGTATTATATGATATTTCCTCATCACGTGTTTAGATTTGTTATGAGACCTTGGTTCTTTAACTTGCGCAATTGCTCCGTTGTTGTCACACCATAGTGGCAATGACATTTCCACGCTAGGAACCACTCCAAGTTCGGCTATGAACTTTCTCATCCAAATAGCTTCTTTGGCTGCCTCAGAGGCTGCTACATTTTCTGCCTCCGTTGTGGAGTTTGCAGTTGTGCTTTGCTTGGAACTTTCCAAGACACTGCTCCTCCACAAAGTGTGAATACGTACCCAGAGGTAGATTTAAGGTCATCTGGATCAGATTGGAAATCTGAGTCGGTGTAACCATCCACCTTCAATTCTCTATTCCTATATATTAGTAGCATATCTTTAGTTCTTCTTAAGTACTTTAAGATACACTTCACTGCTGTCCAGTGAGACTCCCCCAGGTTAGCTTGAAACCTACTGACCATGCTCACAGCATGTGCCAGATCTGGCCTCGTCTATAACATTGCGTACATGAGACTACCTACAACGGATGCATATGGTATATTCCTCATTTCCATTCTATCCTTGTCCCTTTTGGAACTCATGGATTTGGAAAGATGAATGCCATGTCTCATGGGCAAAAGTCCTCCCTTAGAGTTATGCATTTCATATCTCTTAAGAACTTTTTCTAGGTAGAGTGGTTGGGAAAGACCAATCATTCTATTCGCTCTATCTCTATAAAGGCGAATTCCTAGAATGTAGGTCACTTCTCCCAAGTTTTTCATAGAGAATGTACTTGAGAGCCATCTCTTGACCGTAGTCAATAAGCCTATGTCATTCCTTATAAGTAGTATGTCATCAATATATAGTACCAGGAATGTCAACTTGCTCCCACTAACCCTTTTATAGACACACGGTACGTCTTCATTCTTGATGAAGCCATATTTCTTGGCTTCTTCATCGAACCTCAGATTCCAACTCCGAGAGGCTTGCTTTAGTTCATAGATGGACTGATTAAGTTCACAAACTTTATGAGAGTCGGCTTCGAATATAAAGCCCCTGGGCTGTTGCATATAAATGTCCTCATCCAAGTGTCTATTTAAGAATACGGTCTTTACATCCATTTTCCAGACTTCATAGTCTAGGCTTGCAGCTATGGCTAGCAGAATTCTAATAGATTTGATCATGGCTACTGGCGAAAAAGTTTCCTCATAGTCAATGCCTTCCTTTTGACTATAACCTTTTGCCACTAGCCTGGTCTTATAGGTGTCCACCTTGCCATCCGAACCAATCTTTTTCTTATAGATCCATTTGCATCCAATTGGTCGTACTCAATTTGGTAGGTCAGTAAAGGTCCAGAATTGGTTGAATACATCGAATCAATCTCTACTTTCATAGCCTCAAGACACTTAGAGGAATCTATATCCGTCGCTGCTTCATCATAGTCAGAGAAATTATCTCCATGGCTTCCTTCTGCAATGGCATACAAATAATGTTGAGTTTTGTACAGATAGCCATATCTCTCAGGCGGCTGAGATACTCTACTCGATCATCGCTGCAACGGTTATGTCAAGTTGGGTTCAAACTCTTAAACTGATGTCTCCGAAGGGATGTTATCTTGTTCTTCCAGAACAATCTTTCTACTTGTACCACCTTCTTGAATGAATTCTTCTTCAAGAAAGTGGGCGTGCAAGGCCACGATGATCCTATGATCATTTTACAGGTAAATGAGGTATCCCATCGAATCTACGGGAAAACCGATAAAATGTCCTTTCAAGGATCTATCCTCTAGTTTTTCTACCTTGGTCTTCTTTACATATGTTGGGCAACCCCATATTCTTATGTATTTCAGACTAGGCTTCCTACCGCTCCATATCTCATATGGTGTAGTGGGAACATATTTCGAGGGACATTTGTTTAGAATGTGCGCAGCTGTAAGCAAAGCATGTCCCCACAAGGAGATGGATAAATTTGTGTAGCTAAGCATGGAACGTATCATGTCCAACAGAGTACGATTCCTTCTTTCTGCTACTCCGTCGAGTTGTGGGGTTGCTGGAAGAGTTAGTTGTAATACTATGCCTTGTTCTTTTAAGAACTCGTCAAACTCGGCACTCATGTATTCGCCACCTCGATCAGATCTCAGTGCCTTAATAGTGTGCCCAGTTTGTTTTTCAGTCAAAGCTTTGAATTCCTTGTACCATTAAAGTGCTTCAAATTTATACTTCATCAGATAAACTAGACCATACCCAGAGTGGTCATCTATGAAGGTTATAAAGTACTGAAAACCTCCCAGGGCCGCATCCTTGAGGGGCCCAAAAATGTCATTGCAGATTAATCCTAAAACTTCATTTGCCCTTTCGAAATGTCCAGTGAACGGTGACCTAGTCATCTTGCCTTTGAGGCACGATTCACAAGTCGGATATGGGTCAGACCTAAGTGGACCAATGAGCCCACGTTTTTTCAAAATCATGAATCTTAAATTCACCAGCATGTCCTAGTCTAAGGTGCCATATGAATTTTTGGTTCATTCCATTCACACTACGTTTTCTAGTCATAGTATTAACTATACATTGATTTCGGACATTCAAATAATATAAACCATTAATTAAAGATGAAGAGCCAACACATTTATTTCTAAAATAAATATCACAAGAATTATGTTTAAAATTAAACAAATATCCTTTCCTGACTAATATAGGAATAGAAATAATATTCTTGAGCCCATTGGGAAAAACAAGACAATCATCTAATCTAATTTGATGTCTAGAAATTAATGAAACAGAAGTAATTCCAATGTGAATTGCAAGCACGTTGTGCCCTCTCCCTTCATTGATCATCACTTCGTTCCCATCCAGCTTTCTACTTGTTTCCTATTCCCGGTTCAAAACACAAATATGAGCACTAGCTCCAGAATCTAGAATCCAAGAAGTAGAAAATTTCATCATAGAACAATTTGTTTCAAAACATAAAGTTCTATACCTGCTTTATTTCTGCTTTTAGCTTTGGATAGTCACGCTTCCAATGCCCTGCTTCTTTGCAGTGGAGGCGGATGTCTGTTTTCTTTGGGCCCCTGCCCTTGAACCTCTTCTTTTAGTTTCCCTTGCCTTTGGTCTTCCCAGATGAATTTGTCACTCCCAGTTGCTTCTTGCCTCTTTTCTCCTTCTGATTCTTTGGAGAATCAGTAGAAACAACCAAAGCAGTCTCTTTCATCTTGGGGTCCATTTGTGATTGAGCATTTGTGAGTTTGTTCAAAAGACCCGGTAGTGAACACTCAATGTCATTCATATTGAAATTCACTGTGAATTGCGAAAAAGATTTGGGTAGTGATTGCAGGATGAGATCGGTCTGAAGCTGGAAGTTCATAGAGAAGTCGAGGGCTTCCAATCTCTCGAACATGGAGATCATCTTCAAAACATGATCCCCAAATTTCTCTCCTTCCTTCATTCTTGCCCCAAAGAGTTGAGATGAAGTCTCATAACGAGCAATCTTGTTGTGCTCTCCGTAGAGTTTCTTTAGATGAACCATGTTTTCAGCAGTTGTTCCCATCTTTTCATGAGATTGTTGTAGTTCATTGGTCATCGATCCCAACATATACCCCTTGACACGAGTGTTGACTTTAATCCAGTCTTCACGAGCAAGCCGATCTTCAAAAGATCCAGGGTCTGAGACTTCAGGCATCTCTTCGTCGAGCACATGGCCCAAATATTCAAGGCTGAGGACAATCCTCAAATTTCGTATCCAATCAACGAAATTTGGTCTAGTGAGAACATTTTTCTCAAGTTGTATTGTCCAAAGGCTTGTCATTGTGATGAAAATAAACTGCAGAAAATTAACTAAGATTTTCGATTAGATGTGTTATTATGTACTTTCAAGTAAAATCAAGGATCATTTCAATATGTACTTGACTCCCACTATTTTTCTCGAAATATTGCACTCCCACTGCAATAATCGGAAACCTCGTTGGATTGATTTCATAGTGAGTGATTGATTTACCCAACGATCTAAACAAGATGCAACCTTGAACGATATATGGCTCGTTATATCATTGAGGTGATGTCAAACACCAATCCGTCCAATCGATGATTCAATCTCCTTTAGCTCATGGATCACTGAACCAAAAACTTTTTCGATATATAGGTGGTGATCCATCTGAGTCATTTATTTCATCAACTCCTTTCAGTCTAACAATTTAATCTCGCCTTGCAACCTTGAACGTGATATGGGGCGAAATCTGTTTCGACATGAAGGCATCAAATGCACTAGAGAAGATAGAGTACCATGTCTTGATGCATGACCCCTTTATTCCGGGAAGATGCTATGCACTAGAAATGAACCCGCCTTCTAAAGTTTGATGGAGGGCTAGGACATCCAATGCCCCTTTACTTACTTAGTATTTTAATTTGGAAGAATTATAACATTCGATATGTTATTAAGTTGGTCTCACTTTGCACATTAATTTCTTTATCGCACAATAAATGGAAATGCATAAGAATAAACCTAGCAATTCTAACTACACACACATGTATGGACTATCTAGATCAACTCGAGCCAATGAGTGATCGGGGAGGGGTCCTATCTATTACAAGGGTCGGGCCCTATACAAAGATCTAATCTTCTTGATTCTCCAAGACTTCATGTGTCACCATGAACCGCCATTTGGGCCTATCTCCAAAACAATTACATAGAAATAACCTATACAAAATTCTACGAATTGAAGATACAAATTGGGGGGCTCAAAACCGGCCCAATACAACCCAGGTAAGACAACATATATAAAAGAGAAAATAGCAGATACCCCCCAAACTGTTAGGTGATGTGCACTTTGCCCCCCAAACTATTAAAAGTTGCACTCAACACCTTAAACTATCATATATGTGCACTTTGCCCCCTTGGTCAACTTCGGGCAGAACACAGGGGGCAAAGTGCTACAAACCGCAAAGCGAGGGGGCAAAGCGCACATCACCAGATTTTTTTTTAAAACCTAGAAATAATATTTCAAGAAAAATCCAAATAAATCCCAATATGCATGATTTAAATTGAACGATGAATGGATAAAAATTTTCCCGAAGCTGACCGAGGGGGGTTAAGTTAATATTAAGAATATTTGAATTTAAAGAAAAAAGAAAATAGCAGATACCCCCCAACCTATGAGGTGATGTGCGCTTTGCGCCCTCACCTATGAGGTTTGTAGCACTTTGCCCCCTGTGTTCTGCCCGAAGCTGACCGAGGGTGCAAAGTGCACATATATGATAGTTTAGGGTGTTGAGTGGAACTTTTAATAGTTTGGGGGCAAAGTGCAGATCACCTAATAGTTTGGGGGGGGGGTATCTGCTATTTTCTCTAAATAAAACCTTAAGTCCATACATGGCACATATGTAAGGAGCATATAAGCAATTTAAAAACACATATGTGAATTTATCCTTTAAATCTAATTTAATATGTGATTAAATCTAATTTGGTCTAAGATTAAATCTAATTTAATCAATGATTAAATCCAATTCAAGCTCTTAATTAAATCCATTTTATTCTTCAATTAAATCCAATTTAATATCATCAAAATAAATGCAATTTAGTTTGAAAATGTTTATCTAATTAAAGATTGACTATTATCAAATAAAGTCTAATGGAAATTTAATCTAAACACATAGCAATATCATGTAAAAGGAAAGCAATATCTAAATCTAATTTAATATATATCAACTTTGAAAAAAGAGTTTTAAATCCAATTTAAGACTTTGAACAATTCTAAGTTCAATTGAAATTTTTCAAGTTTAAATCCAATTTAATTAAAGTAACTAAATCTAATTTAAATTTCCCAAATCCAATTTAGGGTTTTTGAATAAATTTTAAATCCAATCAAATTTTATTCACTAAATCCAATTCAGAAGTTGAAACGAAATTTCATTAGGGTTGTTTACTTGATAAAATTTTAGGTTAAGTTTTCAATTTGGATTGAACCCACATAATTAATTAATTGATAATTGGTCAATCCAATTAAATAATTTGGGCTATGCCCTAAAATTAATTATATTAGGCCTAATACAAAAAACTCAATTAGTTAAACAACAGCTAGGCTTTGCCCAGCATTATTTTATTAATTGTGTTGGGCCAAGCCCAGCAAAAGAAACAATTAACCTGCGCTGGGCTCGGCCCAACACTATTTTATCGTGCGCTGGGTCAACTTTGTGCGCTAGGCCAAGTTTGTGCGCTAGGCTATATGCACAAGCCCAGCGCTGTGCATATGGGTGTTGAGCTTTAGCCCAACACAACCCTAATGTGTTGGGCTAAAACCCAACACCCCCTTTACCGCCCCCCCTCCCAGCCCGCGCCTATAGGTGCGGATAGTAGCAGCGCTGGTGACGGCTTCGCCGTCACCCGCTGCTGCGCCGGCGGTGGCGCGCCGCCTGGATTTTTTCAAAAATCCAATTTTTCTTAAAATCACGAATCCAATTCAATTTTTCGTTTTACCTAGTAAATCTAATTCAACTCATGAAAAACTAATTTTACAGATAAGCATGCATAATATAAATTACCGAAATTTACATACAATATGTAAATACATATTTATGATATTATAACAATTAAAACACATAAACATACAACGAATATGATGATATTTCCAAATTTTGGCTCTGATACCACTGTTGTGATTCGATCTATGGGAATAAAATTTTAATCCGAATCACACCCGAGAATCCGAGTCGGGGATATTTATGATATTAACATATAGATCAATTGACGAGAATTGACAAGAGTAATCGAATTACCTTTTTCGTCTATTGAATCTTGAATTATCAGCAGCAGCCCCAGACTCCTTCCTTTAGATAATCATGCGGAAGAAAAATTATCCAAGAAAAGCTCGATCTCCTCCTCGGCAACTATTGCAGGCGGCTAGAGTGGATGGAGAGGGAGGGATTTTTCTTTCCTAATGCTCTAGGTTTATTTTGGCTCAGTGTCAGATTCTAAAACAATGACTTGAGTGTTTGGAGTTCTGACACTGACTGATTACTTATACCAATAAAAGACTCCCTAAGGGTTACACAGTAGGGGCGGCTGAATTGGCCTTTTCAGATGGGCTTCGGGCTTTGTTTTTACTTAGCCCATGTGTAATTAATTAAATCCAAGTCCAATCAAATTGGTAATTCATTAATTACATTAATCCAATTAATATAATTCAACTTAAAAATTAATTTCCAATTAATTTAACTTATGAATTAATATGATTTAATTAATTTATTTAATCAAATTAAATAACTTTAATTAAATCATGCCATCTATTTTGTCAGACAATTCACATCAAATGTGATTTTACCAAAATACCCTTAGCTTAAGGAAATATTTCTTTTCTTCACATAGCGCGACTCTCTAGGCTCGATTCAATTGGCAATGGGAGGATTCTAAAGGAAATAGTTGTCACCTAGGCAACATCGTGGAACCAAATGGTAACCCAATTGAAAACGAGATGATCATGTCATCACGAACCTTGACTACGAATACCATATGTGTATAAACTCTTCATCGACGTGACCCGATCAAGTAAGAGCCGTGGTTTAGTTAAACTCATAGAACTTGATACTGTACTAAGAAGCATATAATGTGAAATTACCAAAGTACCCTCAGTGACAATCATGGGATAGTTTATATGCTTTGACCAAAGACTTATAATTTCAATTACTTACGATCGTACAGGTCACATACTCGTTTACTGTCGAGACGGTGAATCCCGTTTTGGCAAGTTATCTTATAACATCGAATGCACTATTGGATCATACTTCGAGGTCGACCCCACCTACTATGTGATACGGGTCTAACTACTCTGATAACATATCCAATACTACAAGCATGTTATAAATGACTCTGCAGGTCTAAAGTTCACACATACCATCTCAATCTTAATCGCAATCATTGACTGTCAAAGAGTAAATACCCATGTGATTGGATTAATGCGAGTTGAGTTCAAATATGTTAATTCCATTAATCATATTCATGACACCAGCTCCCACTATCTAATCAATGTACGACTGACACTTCATTGTCAAAGAAGGTGTCATATGAGTTGAATTTTAATGCACAATTAACATTCGTTAACTCACGAACCCCCAGTTTTAGAGATTAAGTATTGGACTGTTCCAGTGCCTCCTCTTGTCCATAAGAGGGGGAAAGTCTATTTTGAAATCTCTTGGACTAATTTGGTCAATACCTTTAAATGTCATTAGATTTATATGACCAACATCAAAACCTTTATTCTATAAATAGAAACATCAAACGTTTTGTACAAATAACTTATCTAAGCCCTACACAATCTAATTCCTCACAGGCATTGAGGGCATACACTTAACAAGATCCCTTTGTTATAAGCGAAACCTGTGCAAAACCCCCATGTGTTATGTTTTTTGTGTAGCACCCCCTTGTGTTCCATTTTATTCTTCATACTTTCCCTTTTTTGGTTTTTTCAGTGTTTTGTTTTTATCATAAATGTCAATCCAAATGCATTTTTGCCCCTTACGTGTTTAGAATAAGTAAATAATTTAATTTGGGTTGAATGTATAACATTTATGATAAAAAAAAACATCAAAAAAAAATCAAAAAAGGGAGAGTGTGCAGAATAAAATGGAACACAAGGGAGCGCTACACAAAAAACTTAACATAAGGAAGTTTGACACATGTTTCGCTTATCACAGAGGGATCTTATGCAATTATCCCTTAGATAAATTAATTAAACCATATTAATTCATAAGTTAAATTAATTAAAAATTAATTTATAAGTTGAATTAAATCAACTAGATTGATTTTAATTACATTAAAATAATTAATTAATTGTCAATTGTATTGGATTTGAATTTAATTAATTACACATGGATTAAGATGGAATAAAGCTAGGAAGCCCATTTGTAACAAGCCTAGCGGCCGCCCCCCTCCCTGTATACCTAGGGGTTTTACTTATGTGTGTAAGTATTCAGTCAGTGTCAGAACTCTACACACACAAGTCATTGTTTTAGAATCTGACTGAGAGCCAAAAGCCTCCCTCTCTCTCCAACTAGCCACCGTTGCCATTGTTGCTGGGAGGAGATCAGAGCGTTTCTCAGAGAATTTTTCTTCTGCGTGATTATCTAGAGGCAGAAGTCTGGGGGCTGCTGCTAATAATTCCAAATTTTTTTGTCAAGAGGTAATTCGATTACTCTCTATCATAATTCGTTCCTATTTAGTTTACCACCAATTTCATGAATGTCCCCGGATTTGATTCTTGATGTGATTCGGAATAAAAATTTTATCCGCTAGACCGAATCACAACAAACCTATCATAATCACGATCCTCGCATAAGTAAGATCCCTCCATCAAATTTCCCGGATTAGAATCTCGAGTAATGGCTTAGTCAAAAACTCTTACGACCCAATCTCTATGCATCCCTCATTGCATGACATCGATTCTTGCAATCCAAATGAGGAAACACTCCGCCTCTTTGGATTGCTATACTTTGTACAAAGATTACTTGAATCGATTCATTGAGCAAAACATAGGAAATATCTGATTAGCTAAATCAGTGATTGATCCCATCTTGGTCTCTCATGTACCTTGATACATAATCATACTATACCCAATATATCCCATATGACAACTCACAAAGGAATCATGAGATATGTCAAAGTATAATCGACTATGCTCAAAGTAACCATTGGAACCTCAGGTCCATAAGGATTACTCTTACACCTACCTGATTATTGGAAATTCCATATTCGATCAGGAAAACCATTTTAGGAATTTCCAGAGGATTTGTTCAATTCATTCATTATCCCAAATGAGAACCCTCGTGTTCATATTTGCCTATGGAATGAGGTACGTTCTCTAAGAACAACGTACACGATCAAGTCTTTCGGGTCTTTGTCAATATCCCTCGTCTTAACAGACCCTTCAACAACTTGGAATCTTTTAAGAATCACGACCTTGGACACATATTCCATCATCATCATTCCCGAGGTCCGATGATGTCCCATAGTCATGTGTGATTCAAGGGACTTCATTCTAAGCTTACTTAAGAACAAAGAATGCCATAATAGTTCTTATTATAGTAAGATTGTCATAGAGTATCTCAAGAATGACGCCCAAATAATTGGTGCACCGGGCATCTACTCTAACAATCTCCCACTTGCTCTAGAGCCAATTGTCCCACGTACTCAAGGCCCATTTTCCAGAGATGTCCTTCTAGTACTTTTGACTCAGGGGGTTAGGTGATTGTGGGTTTGCTACATTTATTTCTCGAGTGCACATGTTCCACTCAAACATTGCCTCTCCCATTGATCTTCCAAATCAAGGTATTGCCAAATTTTCGATGAGACTTAGGTTCGTTTGCTCATGCAACAACCCCCATTGTTATCACAGTACCTAGTACTTGATCAACAATGAATGGAATTACTCCCACTCAAGGGTGTGATTCCTCATTCAAACGTCCACTTCAATGGTGGAAAATGCGGTAGTGGAATTCGTGGACCCTATCCAATACACTGCTCCACCATTTTAGTCTTTCCTCAATGGGGTTTGTCCATTATGGCTACATGCATGGAGTATGTACCATTTCACGCTTTGTTCCCCTCTTCATGACAGACTTGGCGAAGATTCTTTACTTGGAATCTTTTAGTTTGCCATTTGAGGATACTTACAAAAATGGAATTTTTACCTAAGGTTTTTTACAAAGGAAATCAGAGTCTCTCGCCACTCTATTTCCATTCTCCATGCCATTTTCTTGTGAAGACATTTTTAGCCCTCTAAGGTACTTAAGGATAGTCTTCATGGAATTCTAGTGACCATCACTGGTTTCGACTATTGTTATCATACACTACTAGTGTATCAGAAATATCGATCTATGTACATAGAATTTCATACATTGTGTCGCCTATGACTAGATCAACAAGTATGTGAGACATTGTTATGCTTTCCTCCAATGTCTAAGGGAACATAGACTTGAAAAGCAACATTTTTTCTCAATAGGCAAGAATCTTTTCTTGGATTACTCCTTACTAAATCACTTTAGTTTCCTTTCTATGTACAAGGATTAGGAGAGTCCCCGCATCCCACACTAGCTTTTCTCGATATCTCAAAATACTGAGTGTGTGGATGCTTCTCCCAAATCTTTCCTTGGAGAATTTTGTGGACAACCTTGTTTTTGTTAATAACAACATCCCTACTTCATTTTCATTTAGTAGGACACTTTTTAACTTAAAGTTGAAAGGATTGTAGAAATGATATCCTCAACTTCATTTTGGATATCCAATAAACCTTTCACAAGTTGAATCCTAGATCCATCTTGTCTCCCACTAACATCTTCATATTCTAAGACATTTGTATAAAGATTGTATAACCATACCTTAATGCATTTATGGGTATACACTCTTACAATATCCTATTCACAGATAGGTTATTGATTCTAGGTTATAACCTCGGAATAAAGAGGGAGGTCAGTAAGACACCATGGACTGAATAATATCAAATAAAATTCAAGTCCTTCACTCAACTACCCCAATTGAATGAGGCTTGTTAGCGGAGTCTTAATGTGAAAGAATCCATTCTTTCTTAGATAATCACTTGAAAAAGTATTATTCTCTTGATCCAATCAAAGATTCATGATACTTCATTCATACTTCTCTACTACATCTCTAATCACCTTCAATCCTATCAAAGGTTTTCGACTTAGTAGATCCAATGTACTCCATGGAGTAAGAAGATTTCTAGCACTGCTACATAGTACAACATATACACGCCGTTTGCCCAGCAAACAAAGATTTTGTCATTTTCGCTTAAGATAAGATTCATGAGTAGCTCCCTTGCCCTCACTTGAACCTTTGTTTAGAGATATGACTTAATCATTATGTGTCATATGTTGGGGTTGATTATCTAGCCTTCCTATTAAGTGTTCCCATCTTGCCATCTCTATAGCATATGATCGACTCTAACACCCGCTTCCATTTCCACTTTTACCATTTAGCTCCTTAGTTGTTTTTCATCCGTTCCCTTTGTGCATCCAATGCCTTTGTATAAAATTGAACCAACTACTTAGCATTGGTTTGTCCTTCTTAACGGTGGCTTCAACATTTCAACAACTACTTTGTTAAATGTTGTACCTTAACGATGAACTAACCATTTGATTTAGAGAGTGATAAGACCACTAGGTTGTTGGGAATTATATGAATAAAACGCAGTGAAAAGTAAATGTAATTCCCGAAGCCCGAATCATCTCTAATCCTCGTGTTTAATTGTGTATAGAAAAATTACAGTTATCGCGTATGTTGGTTTCTGAACGTGATCCTTTTATCTAACACCGAATTTGCCAACGTCTTTAATTCGTCACGCCGGAATCAAAAATGAAAAACTCCTCATTTTTTTCTTGTCAAAGACGGCTAGAGAGAGAGAGAGAGGTGGGAGACTTTTTCTTGAAGAGACAGTTATGTAAATTGCCTTGTGTTATTTTTCACCTTGAGATATATTTATATCATTATGAAACAATAACACTAGCATGCAAGAGCCCTATTTGGGCGTCTATTTGGCCGCCCCTTAGTGGGCTCGGAAGCCTTCGGACTTTCGTCTTGCTTGCTAATTAATTAATCGAATAATTTATTTATCCAATAAATAAATTGATAATCCAATTAATTCAATTCCTAATTAATTTATAATTCAATTTCTCCAAGAAATTAATTAACTCATTAATTTAATTAATTAATTAAATTATCCAATAATTAATTAATTAATTACGGCATCCAATTCCGTGAATTTCTCTCAAGTCTTTTTCCCATGTTTTTCCTTTTGCACTTCCTTTAAGCGCGACTCTTTAGGTTTGTCTCAAAAGGCAATTGGGAGGAATCCAAAGGGGTGTGAGTGACACCTAGCCAGTCTCGTGGCTCACACCGTAACCCAATTGAGAACGAATGAATAGGATCATTCCAAACTTTTACGCCGTGAATACCGTACGTGTATAAACCTTTTATTCTTATATCCCAGTCAAGTAAGAGTCATGGTTTAAAGTCAAACTCATATAACTTGACCATATGCCTAAGCTCATAAATGCCTATAAGAAAACAACAATCAACTGCCTTATATTAATAGAAAAACCATAGTTTAGTTACAATGTTTATGCCCTATAAATATATCATCTTTATGGCATTCGAGCGCATATACTCTAACAAGGTCTATCCTTGACTCCTTTGTCAAATGAGTTTCCAAAACTCTTCTAGAGATTCCAAATCTCTCTCTCTCTAAATCTTACACTAATTTGTTCAATTAAAGGAACTATAATACCCATGCATGATCCATGCTCTCATTTGCTTCTAAAGTTTAATGAGACATCTTGCTTGGATATTATCTTGGGCCCACATCGCATAGTTAGCCCCTTCATCGTTATTTGCTCTAAGCAATTAGAGACTAGGAATTTTTCATGTGTTCGACACACATTCCTATTCTCATAAATGAGGACAATTACTAGGTCGCATTGTTCAAGTCGCATTGCTTGGGATTGGTTCAGTTGTGGTTAGGTTCTATTCTAGATTTGATTGAGTGGTTCTAAATTATGTCTAACATAATAAGGCAAGACAAATAAATAAGCATTCAACTACAATATAAAGTCTTTATACAATTTGGTCTTTAATTGTACAAGTCTCCCACTATTTTTTCAAACTCCACCACCCCTTGATGGAATTCAAGAAAACTTAATTTCCTTAGTGGACTTGAGATCTAACTAAATCAATCAAAGCACCCCAATTATATGAGTGTGTTCAATTTCTTCAATTAGTAGTCGCGCCGGACCTACCACCCCGTACTTCTCAAGATCGTTTTACCTCGTCTTTCACATATGGCCCAATTATATGAGTGTCCAATATGCTACCTTAACGTTAGGCCAAACCCATCAAATATTTCATGGTCAATCTTCTCATTTTATCGCCCCAATTATATGAGTGCAAGATGAGTGATTAGATCCCACTGAGCATCTCTATGCTTAATGACAATCACAACCTATCTTGACTAAGTTAATCCCCAATTATATGAGTGATTTTCTGAGCCTCAACGACATTTCACATGTTGTCACTTGTGATGGAAGGCATGGAAGAGAAATTCAATTTCAATTCCATATGGGCCTAATATTTTTCTTGGGAGGGTATTATAACATAGGGAAAACTATTGTTTAGGAAATAGAAAAAATTCAAAATTATAAAGACACACCAATTCTTTAGTAATTAGGGAGAAGGACTTCCTAAAGTTTACAAATTACTAAAATGGTAAATTCAATGGACAATCATATTTGTGTCACATATTTCATCTTTTTTTTAATTATCCATATTCTTCACTTATTAATTTTTCGTTCATCACAAATGAATTTTAACATTTGCTTCCTTACAAAGCTACCAATTGATTTATCATAAAATGCTAATAATATTCTATTGTATGTCTAAAACAAATTTACAACAGTTAAAAATACTTTAAGATAATTGAAAATTACATTAAATAAAATTTTACATTTTATTTACAAGTAACAATTTCAGAAGTTGCAGTCATGTATCAAGAAATAAGATATTAAGAATATTAGATAGTATACCAAACAATGCAGTTATAATATTTTGAATGACATCGAAAAATGATACTTGATAAACGATATGATACTTCATATTATGACAAGATAATAATTAAAACAATTAGCCATATGATACATCAAATTATCATAAGTAATTATCTTTTCATGGATAGTATCTTAATTGAAGTAACCACCTACATGAATTTTTTCTAATCAATTCTTTATGAATAATGTCGAAATTTGAATAGTTCTCTATCACATTTATCCTTGACGATCATTGTATGATCATACTTGTAATTGCATGCTTTGTTGCGTGAAAAAATTATTCAAATAAAGGTTATTAGTTAAAAAATATTATAAAATCAAGGTTGGGTATTTTTAATTAAAACTGTTCAAGGGATATAATTTAAAACATTCAATTACAAGGTCATAGAAGATGCAGTTATCATAAAATAATATGGTGTTGCACGAATACAAAATTGTTATTTATAAAGAAAATTTTATATAATATTATTTTCAATTATTTTAAATTTCTAGATGTATTGTACAATTTTTCCCAACTTGTATTGTATTTTTTATTCAATGTGATGGGTCAATTTGTATAAATGTATAAGTGAAGATAAATAAGCTTTAATTAGTTATGAAAGAAAATTGGGTGAGTGGATATTTTGTATTTTTGTAGGAAACATATGAAGTGGGTAAGACAAAATAATTTTGCATTGAATTTGTCATTTTAGTAATTTGTTTCGAACATATAATAGAATATTACTTGCATTTGTTGATAAATCTATTGGGTAGCTTTGTAATGAAAAGAAGTTAAAACTCCATTTGTGATGACAGAGATATTATAAGTGAAGAATATGATTAATTAAAAAAAAGATGAAATAGGTGGCACAAATATGATTTTGATTTGAATTTACCATTTTAGAAATTTGTAAAGTTTAGGAATCCATTCCCCCTAATTAGTTAAGAATTGTTGTGTCTTTATAAATTTGAGAGAAAATAGCAGATACCCCCTCCCAAACTATTAGGTGATGTGCACTTTGCCCCCCAAACTATTAAAAGTTGCAGTTAACACCCTAAACTATCATATATGTGCACTTTGCCCCCTCGGTCAGCTTCGGGCAGCACACAGGGGGCAAAGTGCTACAAACCGCATAGGTGAGGGGGCAAAGCGCACATCACCAGATTTTTTTATTTCTTATAAATTTTACTAATTTTTTATTTTTTAAATTTTTTATTTTTATACTTTTTTAAATTTTTTTATTTATTTTCATGTTTCCGGATTTTTGAATTGTCTTTTTTGTTTTTAGAAAATTATGAATATTTGAATTTATACTTCTTTCCATTGTTTTCTTATTTATTTCATGTTTTATTTTTATTTTTCTTATTTTCATATTTGATAATTAGTTATTTCAAACCTAAAAATAATATTTCAAGAAAAATTCAAATAAATCCCAATATGCGTGATTTAAATTGAATGATGAATGGGTAAAATTTTTCCCGAAGCTGACCGAGGGGGTTAAGTTAATATGAAGAATATTTGAATTTAAAAAAAAGAAGAGAAAATAGCAGATACCCCCCCCCAACCTATGAGGTGATGTGCGCTTTGCCCCCTCACCTATGCAGTTTGTAGCACTTTGCCCCCTGTGTGCTGCCCGAACATGACCGAGGGGGCAAAGTGCACATATATGATAGTTTAGGGTGTTGAGTGCAACTTTTAATAGTTTGGGGGGCAAAACGCACATCACCTTATAGTTTTGGGGGGGAAGGAGTATCTGCTATTTTCTCTAAATTTGAAATCTTCGTATTCCCTAAACAATAATTTTCCCTATAACATAATATAGGGTCTCACCAGAATATATTTATCTTGTTTAATTTACCATCCTATGCATGCATTCCAAACACATCATATATAGACAGAAAAATAAACATCGACAAAGCGGTAATATAGATGAACCACCTTGAGCCCTAACCTAATCAACCCACTGAGCCAAAGTGGGCTGGACTTCTAGGAAAGTAAAAACAACCTACACTATTACAATGGATCGCCACCGCATACAAGTCTTCAAATGGCCTTCGTCTTCTAAATCGGTCTTCAATTACATAGATTATAATTTAATTACGTTGTACTAATTTAAAAAACAGAAAAACAAAAGCCAAACCGGCTATTTTTACAACCCATAGAAATTACATACATCGAAAATCAAAGACTAGACTAGGCTCGTGGTTCATCCATATCACATAAACATGCCAAGCCACATAAATGCGATATTTAAATTTACCTATCTAATGTCTAATTTAAATTGCTCATATTGGGATAAATTTGGATTTTCAAATAAAAATATTTTCTAGGGTTGAAATAAATAATTTCCGAAATTATAATTTTCTACCCAAAATAATTACCAATTTCTGAAAAATCCAATTCTTCAAAAATTAAAATTTTATAGGTTCAAAAATAATAATTTCCAAAACAATTTTTTTAGCCCAAAAATTAGCCAATTTCCAAAATCTAATTTTCAGAAAATAATCAAGAAAGGAGTTAGGATCGGGTTACCCTAACCCAAAGCTGAAACCCGAAAGTGGCTGACGGATGTTTGCAATTCAAAACTGCATGGCCTTGAGATGTAACTCACTTGTCAATCCAATTTTCAGCATATATATGTATTAAAATACATCATATCTAATCCATGCAAGATTGGACATTCAAGTAAAGAGGGACTCCAAGTCCCATTCAAACTCAATTAACGCTATTCAGTTTTCTAGTGGGACGATTTTAATGCAATTCCAAATTGCTATTACTCTTTTGCTCCAAGCAAAATTCTCGTCCGCGTGTACATGCGATTTTTGTCGATGGCGTGGTGATGATAATTGCAACAAAACTTTCTTCAAATTTTGACTGCTACTAATAATAAGTCATCCCTTTTATTGTTAATATCCATAAACATCACACGATTCCCATTGCATGTATTAATAAAAATGGATTCATGAGAACTTTGACAAATCAAAATAGTTTCCTAAACTATTTCCACCGCCACCTCACACATTCAAGTACACTTCACTGTATGAGTAATAAGAAATTTGATAAGTTGTTTTCCTTTTAATTAAACAATTGGCTTAAATCAAATTAAGCAACTCCTTTTCGGTTAACTCTTTGAAATCAAGATTGACCAAATTCAATGGTTTAAAATTAACCATTGTACAAATAAGAGGAAAATAGAATCCAATTCAAATTCTTCTCCATCACCTTCCATACAGCACACGCGTACGTGATTTTCCCTTTCCTAAACTTCTTGATACCAAATTTTATCTTGATTCTAAATCCTTAAAATTTAAATCAAAATAATTAAATCCCATTGAAAAAGACTTTTCATGTCATTCCCATTTAGGTCCGATTCGGATCCCTCCGTTGTTTCCTTTTCCTTCCGCACCTTTTCCTCGAAATAGCAATTAACACAATAGACAAAAGACATCTTCATTTAACATGCTTCCAATTTAACTTGCATAAAATTAAATAAAACATAATTAAATCACATAAATTAGTCCGATTAAATTAACCAGGCTCTGATACCAACCACTGTTGAGTTGGGTAATCCCCGGGGCAAGTTAGCGCAGCGTAATATTAAAAATTTAAAATCCTACCCCGAAACAAGATTAATGGCCGGTTTAATCAAACTAATATAAACGAGAAAAACTAACTATGTGAAATACCTTTCGCCCTTTTTCCCTCGTACAAATTTCTGATCTTATCAACCCAAACAAAATACTCCCTTGACTCGAATCAATGAAGAAACCGTAGGTCTCCTTCAATCTTCGAGCTCCATTTTTTTTCCTTGTGTCTTCAAGCAATCCAATCGTCTTGCCTCTAAGATGTATCCACACCTCCGTATAGTTCCCTATAATTATATGTATATGGTGCTAGCCTATATAATTATTGTAGATCTAATCTAGGCTTAATATATGAAGGTTGGAATATTATGTGAAAGATTAAGCTCAACACATGAGCAAAACCTTGTCAAAATAAATGGCTAAGGGGCGGCTACTATGGAGAAAAATAGAAGACAAGTTTTTCTTTCTTTTTTCGAAGGTGGGAGAAAATTTCACTATGTAAAAGTGTGTGTTTGTTTTTCTTAGCACACATATTTATAAAGAGACTCATAGGTTTAATTTACTTGGAAGTCAAGATGAAATCAAATCTCTAAGATTTAACTTTCATCTAATCTTAAGTAAATTCAATTAAGGAGTTTTCTTAAAACAAGGAACTTAGTCACCAAGGTAACTAATTCATTTTCTCTCTCCTAAATATTTTCTTGATTCTACCTTGATCAAGACTTGGAGAGGAATTAATCCTCTCCTAAATTTCTGCCACCTACACGCCCATGTTTAGTCTTGGAGTCCAAAATCTTTTTCTTACTTGATTCAATTTTTGACTCCTATTTAATTAAATAGTCCAACCATTTAATTAAATGCTACATAATAATTAAAGTCCAACCTTAATTATTATTAGCCCAATTATTTATTAATTTTATTTAATTTTCGACCAAGTCTACTAATTAAATAAAACCCTTAGACTCTACTAGGTCCATTAATTAATTAGTCTTCCTTGATTAATTAAATAGTCCAATTAATTGATCTCCTATCAATTAATTAATGTTCCCAATTAGGTAAGTACTAGACTTCCCAATTTACCTCAACTTTGAAAGTTGATTAATCATATCTTATAAGCAGGAACCTTAGGAGTTAGTGTGTGACCCCTTAGGTTCATTCATGTGCTAGTAGTAAGTACACTTTCCAAAAGTGCTAGTGTACCTTTCTTTATTCAGAAAGTACTAGATTAAATCTTCTTTGATTCAATCAGACCATGTATTATTCACCATAATATCATGGTACCTACGAATCGAGGTTACTGTCTAGCCATGATCACGATCTTCGCATAAGTAAGATCCCTCTATCAAATTTTCCGCATTGGAATCTCGAGTAATGACTTAGTCGAAACTCTTACGATCCAATCTCCATGTTTCCTTCATTGCATGACATTGATTCTTGCAATCTAAACGAAGAAACACTCCGTCTCTTTAGATTGCCATTCTTTGCGCAAAGATTCCTTGAATCGATTCATTGAGCAAAACATAGGAAATGTCTGATTAGCTAAATCAGTGATGGATCTCATCTTGGTTTCTCATCTGCCTTGACATATAATCAAACTATACCCAAGGTATCCCATATGACGACTTGCAAAGGAATCATGAGATAAGTCAAAGTATAATCGACTATGCTCAAAGTAACCAATGGAACCTCAGGTCTATAAGGATCACTCTTACACCTACGTGATTATTGGAAATTCCATATTCGATCAGGAAAACCAATTTAGGAATTTTCAGCGGGGTTGTTCAGTTCACTCATTATCCCAAATGAGAACCCTCATGTACATCTATGTCTATGGAACAGGGCACGCTTTCTAAGAACAATGTACATAAGCAAGTCTTTCAGGTCTTTGCCAATATCCCTCATCTTGACAAACCTTTCATGACTTGAAACCTTTTAACAATCACGACCTTGGAGACATATTCCATCATCATCATTCTCGATGTCCGATGATGTCCCATAGTCATGTGTGATTCAAGGGACTTCATTCTAAGATTATTTAATAATAAAGAATGCCATAAAGGTTTTGACTAATTATAGTAAGATTGTCATAGAGTATCTCGAGAATGGCACCCAAATAAATTGGCTCGCCGGTCATCTACTCTAACATAAACTGAAATACCCCACTGGAAGTTCCTTAAATGGAATCCTAGTCGAACCTGGTACTTCCAATTATCATGTAGGTGTAAGAGTAATCCTTATGGACCTGAGGTTCCAAAGGTTACCTTGTGCATGATCCACCATGCTTTGATCTATTTCATGATTCCATCGCGAATCGTACGTGGGATATTTTGGGTATGGTCTGATCATGCATGAAGGTACATGAGAGACTAAGATGGGATCCATCTTTGATCTAGCGAAACAAATATCTCCTATGTTTACATGGTGAGTCGATTTAATGAATCTTTGGCTAAAGTATAATTTCTACGGAGGCTTAGTATTTCCTCGTTTAGAAATGTCATCACATGTATATGGGAAACATAGAAGTCGAGTTATTAGGGTTTTGACTTAACTATAACCCTAGACTTGATTCGGGAGATTTGATGGAGGGATTTACTAGAATGACGATAGTGATTATAAAAGTAAGTATCTTAATATATCGTTTATGTCTAGGTCTTCATGACTTGTTGCTAGACTACAAAAATCATTCTGCTGTGCTAACACTGATCAAAGAAGTGAACGCTCAAACCTATTTGGTTGTAGTATTCAATTCTTGAAATCTAAGTTAACTTTATAAAAGCAGTCTTCGTTAGACGCTTCACCAAAGCGCCTATATTTTAAGTGAACGCTTAAGTCAAGCATTAGACACTTCAAGCGTCTATTTTTTCAAGCGTCCAAAAACCATTTTAGTACGAAATTTTTTTGAAGTCGAAAAAGACTTTAGGGTCTATTCAACCCTCCCCTTCTAGACCCTTTCGTATGCCACTTGGGACCAACAGGCATGTTATGTGATGGGAGACATGATACATAGACTTAAGCTCATTTTTAATTTGTATTTATTTTCGATGGGTTGTAAAGACCATTTGGAGCCTATTTATATTTTCTTTCTATCGATTTTTTGTATAGGTTGCTTATATTAAAATGTAATAGTTAGAAATAGAATAGACCCAAAGGAGAAATTCAAGTCGATTAAAGGAGATACAAGAAGGACCTTTGGAAGCTTTAGTGTAGTTTCTTTTAATTAGCAATTGAGACATTGGCTTGTCTCAATCTACGATTAAAGTCCATGAATCGTGTGTTGGTAGTTTTCTAGGATTGCTTTCATTTATGTTTAATCCATGTTTGTATGCTTAGTATAAAATAGATTAATGTGCAAAGTACCTAATAAATAATTTAAATTCTCCCACTTTGAAAATATTAAGTTAGTAAAGGGTACTAGGTATCTTGTCCTCCACTGAATTATAATATCGTCCCTAAGCAATGGGGTTATATATTGAAATGTATTTTGAGTTTTTCTAAGTGCATGAAATGCCATTTGTCGAAACAAATTTCACACCACATACCAGCAAAAGGTTGCAAGGTGAAATGCAATTGCTAGACTAATAGATAGTCAGTGGGTTGAACTTAAATTGTTCATAAATCAATAAGATCGTTAAAAGGTTGAGATTTGATGAATAATGACAAAGGGATTGAATCATCTATTTGATGGGTTGATGTTGGACATCACTTTAATAGAATAATTAGGACACATACCAGCAAAAGGATGCAACCTATTAATCTAGTTAAAGAAATCAATCACCACTACGAAGCCTTCCAATGATGACTTCCGAATTCCACAGTGGGAGCCAAGTTTATTTTGAAAGTCCTTAATTTAAACTTGGAACAACAATTATAATAAAATCTAATAAGTCTTTTTACTTTTCTACAGTTATTAGCTTATTATCTCTTTCACAATGTCTTCCAAACCCTTATCTAATTTGATAAAAAGATACGCATTGATTGAACCAAATTACATAGAATGACTCACAAACTTGAGGATGGTCTTAAGTAGTGAGTCGATTGAGTATGTGCTAGAATTGAAATGCCCTCCTGTACTAAGTATTTTAGAGGATGAAATGGCTCGAATTTCCTACATGGACTGGGTCTGTGATAATCAGCGAGCTATAGAATACATGTTGAGCTCAATGTGCAATGAGTTGCAAAGCTCTCATGAAAAAATGGAAAATGCAAGAGACATACTACTCCATCTTGACTTAATGTTTGGAGAGAACGGTAAGACCGTTTGGTTTTTGATATCGAAAGAACTCTTCAGAACAAGAATGAGGGAGCATGAGAATATGGGAGATCATGTACTAAAAATGATGACCTTGATTGAAAAGTTAAAATCTTTAGATTACTATATGGATCTTCACATTCAAGTTGCCCTCATACTGCAGTCGCTTCCTGATTACTTTTACTATTTCGTTATGAACTTTGATATGAACAATATCGAGGGTTCATTAGCTGGGCTGACAACCAAACTCGAAATCGTTCAAAGAAAAATAAGGAGGAATAGAAAAGGGAATACAATTTCCATTCTTGAGAATGTACCATTGGATGTCTACAAGCATGGGAAAGGAAAGGGAAAAATGGAAGCACCCATGAAAGATCGAAGAAAAATAGGAAACAAGAAAGGAAAGAATAAGAAACGTAAAGAAGTGCTCAGAGAAACGAGTAGGTGCCTTTTCTGTGGTGAGTTGGACCACTGGAGAAGGGAATGTCCTAACCGTAGTAAGACTACAGGTATGAACTCTTTATTTTAGAAACGAATTGTTCTATAACTGTATTTTCCACTTCGTGGATACTTGATCTTGGAGTTAGTGCTCACATTTTTGTAATGAATCAGGATCTGGAGGAAAGTAAGAAGTTGGACCATGGAGAGGTGCTGATCAGTGTTGGCAGCGGGCAGAGTATCGTGGCTTCTCGCATTGGATCAACTTCCTTATGTTTATCATCTTAACATGTTTTAAATTTAGAGGATGTTTTAGTTTTGCCCAACGGGCTTAAGAACATGCAAAATGAATGTGTTGTAAATGTTATCTCAAAGAAGCGTGGTATGTAAGTTCCTAACCTAAGCTTAGAATGGCATCTTAGACTAGGCCATGCTAGCGAGCAAAAGATACACAAGATGGAGAAAGATAGGTTAATTGACCCATTGGGATCGGATCCCTATCCAACTTGTGAATCTTGCCTTAAAGGCAAGATGACTAGATCTCCCTTCACTGAGACTTTTGAAAGGGCCACTGAAGTATTAGGACTTGTGCACACCGACGTTTGCAGACCATTTGGAGAAATGGCTCGTGGAGATTTTCTATTTCATTACTTTCAACGATGACCATTCAAGGTATGGTCTTGTGTATTTGATGAAATACAAGTTTGAATCATTTGATAAGTTCAAAGAATTTAAGGCTTTAGTGGAAAATCAAACTGGACATCATATAAAAACGCTATGATCGGATCGTGGAGGTGAATATATGAGTGATGAGTTCTTAAAGGAACATGGGATAATATTACAACTCACACTATCGACAACTCCACAACTAAATGGGCTGACAGAGTGCAGAACTCGAACGCTTTTAGACATGGTTCGATCTATGCTCAACTACACTTATTTACACATTTTCTTATGAGGACATGCACACCTTACGGCTGTTCATATCTTGAATAGATGTCCATCCAAATCCATTCCTAAGACCCCATATGAGATGTGGAGAAATAGGAAACCAAACCTTAAATACATTAGGGTTTGGGGATGCCCTGCCTATATCAAGAAGACAAAGGCAGAGAAATTGGAAGCTAGGTCCCTTAAAGAAAGTTCCATCGGTTTTCCAGAGGATTCTATAGGATACCTATTCTATATCCAAGATGATCAAAGGATCATTATTGCAGTGCAAGCGTACTTTCTTGAAGATGAATTTATTCAAGAAGGTGGTGCAGGTAGAAAGATTGTTCTTGATGAACAAGATGAAACACCCAGGCAGACAACTATTCAAGAAACACACACTGAGCTTGATGAAACACAACCAACATTGTGAAGATCTGGTAGAGTACCACATCAACCTGATAGGTACTGTGGGTACCTGCTACAAGAGGAATTGGGTGTCCACACTATAGTCATGGGAGTTCAAGGGGAAGACCCTTCTACTTATGATCTAGCAATGATGAACATTGACTCTGCAAAGTGGCAAGAAGCTATACAGGAAGAAATAGACTCGATGCATTCCAACCAGGTGTGGACTCTAGTAGATCGTCCAGAGGGCATTGTACCTATAGGATGCAAGTGGATCTATAAGAGAAAGATAGGCTCAGATGGAAAAGTTGAAACATACAAGGCAAGGCTTGTAGCAAAAGGTTATAGTCAAAAGGAAGGAATTGACTATCAAGAGACCTTTTCACTTGTGCCAATGATCAAGTCCATTCAAATCCTGCTCGCAATAGCTGCACACTTGAATTATGAGATATGACAGATGGATGTGAAGATGACTTTTCTGAATGGATTCCTCGAAGAGGATATCTATATGGATCAGCCAAAAGGCTTCACATCTGGGTCTGGTATTCATAAGGTGTGCAAACTTAAGAGATCCATTTATGGCTTAAGCAAGCCTCTAGGAGTTGGAATCTTCGTTTTGATGAAGCTGTCAAAGGATTTGACTTTGTCAAGAACGAAGATGAACCATGTGTTTACAAGAAGGTTAGTGGGAGCAAAATCACTTTCTTGTCTTATATGTGGATGACATTCTACTCATAGAAAATGATGTAGTAATGCTCGCATCAGTCAAAACGTGGCTTTCAAATACATTCTCCATGAAAGACTTGGGAGAAGAGACCTATATTTTAGGAATTCGTATCTACATAGATAGAACAAATATAATGATAGGACTTTCTCAAAACCTTTACTTAGAAAAGGTCATAAAGAGATTTTGGATGGAAGACTCTAAGAAAGGTTTCTTGCCCATGAGACATGGGATGCACTTTTCAAAGTCTATGTCTCCTCAAAGTGAGGAAGATAGGAAAGAAATGAGTACGGTTCCCTATGCGTCTGTAGTGGGTAATTTGATGTATGCCATGTTATACACACGGCCCGACGTAGCCCATGCAGTGAGCGTGGTAAGTTGTTTTCAGGATAACTCGGGAAAAGAACATTGGACCGCTGTCAAAAAACTATCCTCAAGTATTCGAAGATAACTAAGAATATGGTCCTAACATACGGACATGGAAATTTGAAAGTGGATGGATATACTGACTCAGATTTCCAATTTATTGTAGATGATCAAAAATCTACTTCAGGGTTTATATTCACACTCATGGTAGAGCGGTTGCTTGGAAAAGTCCAAGCAAAGCACAACCACTGATTCCACCACTGAGGTAGAATACATAGTAGCGTCTGAGGATGCTAAATTAAAAGGGTGTTTGGATTAGAAAGTTTCTTGGAGAACTTCAAGTGGTCCCTAGTGTAGAGCTGTCATTGCTACTTTATTGTGACAATAACGGGGCTATTGTACAAGCAAAGAAACCAAGGTTTCACAACAAATCCAAGCACATAGAGATGAGATATCACCTAATAAGAGAAATAATTGGAAGAAGCGAGATAGCTGTTCGGAGAGTAAATTCAGTAGACAATGTCGCTAACCCATTGACCAAGCCTTTGATACATGCAGTGTTGGATCGACATCTTGAGAAGATGGGTAATAGATACCATAGTGATTGGCATTAAGTACAAGTGGGAGATTGTTAGGTTAATATCCTCAAATGCCACTAGAGGATTAGAGAATGTAAGGACATTATTAAACCACCTAACGAACCTTACAAATATCGTGTTCTTTACTTTACAGTCATTTTTCATATTATTATATCTTTGTATAAATTTGTTAAGTAAAACTCAAGTGAACGCTAAGAAACTAAAATACTTTCTGTGACGCCAAATCTTTCAAAAAGGAAGACTCCAAAATCATTCCACTGTGCTAACACTGATTAAAGAAGTGAACGCTTAAACATATTTGGTTGTAGTATTCAAATCTTGAAATCTAAGTTAACTTTATAAAACAGTCTTCATTAGACGCTCAGTTGAAGCGTCTATATTTCAAGTAAATGCTTAGTCGAGCGTCTACATTTCAAGCATCCAAAACGTTTCAATACGAATCTTTTTGAAGTCGAAAAAGACTTCAAGGTCTATTGAACCCCCCCTTCTAGACCCTTTCGTATGCCACTTGAGACCAACAAGTGGTATCAGAGCGGTTAAAGTTGAAATTTTAAAAAAATAAATTCCAAGCTTAACAACTTGTTTAGATCTCTTTTCAAAATTTAGTTGCTTTTAATTTGTTTTTCATAGCATTTTCTAAAGTTCCTAAGTTGACCGAGTCAAACTATGACTCATGGAAGGTCAAAGCTTTTACATATCTATGTTCATGTGATGACGAAATGTGCGATATTATTTCAGATTGACCAATACAAATTCTGAAGGTTATTACTAGAGCACCTGGAGCCACGGAAGAAACTCCAGATGGCTATGTTGAGAAGCCTAAACAAGAGTGGTCCACTGATGAGCGTCGAAGAGCAAATTTGGACAATGTTGGTCAAAATGCTTTGTATACAGCTATTGGTGACAACCACAATTTATTCAACAAAGTTAAATCATGTAATACCACTAAAGAAATTTGGGATAAGTTAGCCATAATCTGTGGTGGATCAGCTCAAATCAAGGAAAATAAGCATTCCATTGCTAATGAAAAATTCAACAGCTTTAAGATGTTACCTAACGAGACCCTAAAGCAATTGGGCATAAGATTCACAGCTCTTGTTACGGAACTTACATCGTTGGGAACAGATTTGCAAAACAGAGAAATGGTGGTTAAGATTTTCAGAAGTCTACCTAGTAGATTTTTGATGAAGATAACTGCAATGAAAGAATCTAATATGTTGGATCTTTTAAGTCCAGAAGATGCCTTTTCAGAACTCAAGGCATTTGAGTTTGAGTTAAACTCAGCCAGTGATGTTGTGAGTAGTACGGTAATTGAATCTGGAGCGCTCGTAGCATCAATCAAGGGTAAATCGGGTAATAAGGGAAAAGGTTCAGATATGAGTGAGGATGAGGAACTAGCACTTCTAAATAGATTCAGAAAGTTCCTGAGATATGAAAAGAAAGGAAATAGTCCTAAGCATCAAGGACACAGTTCATATCAAGCTCCTTCTCCAATACATCAACAGTTTCAAGCGCCTCAGTATTCTGTTCCTACATCCCAAGAGCCTGTTCAGTACCAAGCGTCTGCTCAAAATCTCTCAGCGCCAGTGATCTCAAACCCGCACACTGCAAGGTTAACAAATGAACAAAGGATGAAAACTAATCTTTGTTATAATTGCAGGAAACCAGGGCGCTACCAGGTAAATTGCCCTTATCCAAACGTATCTAAGCCTTCAAGGAAGGATTACTTAGATAGAAACCAATTCAGGAGCAACCTTCGTCAACAAGGTTTGCTAGCGGAATCAGAACAATCATCCGCACCTGAAGACTTGGAGTCTTCAAAAGAAAATAGTGATGATGATGAGCCAGTGGATGACTCAGCGCTTATTTATCTCATGGCCAGAGATGATGAAGCGTCTCATGAGGTAAACACTGAATTATCTCTTCCTCTTTCTTATGAAGAATTGCTTGACAAAGTCAAAGAATATTATAATGATTGTCAAGTTGCCGCCAAAATATATCAAAATGACCTCGCTATTATTTCATCGCTCAAAAGTTGTTAGGAAATTTCATATTAGATGTTTTGATGATGACAAGATAGGATTTTATGTTAGACCCCAAAATATAATGTAAGTTTATGTTTCATAGATCAATTGTATAAGAGTTTGAAAGAATGTAATTTTGTTAGGCTTGTAATTTTTATCTTTGTAGATTTTAGACTCAGTAATAGATACCAAATCGCTAATAGAATTCTAGGTGAGCCTATTAGAGATGAAGTTGAAGATCAGCATCTGAAGTTAGAAGAAGATGAAGATTTATCCTTAGCGTATGTCAAATGCTAAAGGACTATTTCAGGATTCATGGATCAAGCGCTCAAAGTACTCTAGTGATCAGAATCAGATTCACCTGAAATAAATTCTCAAGTTATGAAGGACTTAAATGCAATCATTCAATGGATATTTATTTCCAACGGGAAATAAATTCAAATGCATTAAATGTCTGATAAGAGCATTAAATGTGATAAGCCAATTTGACTTGTGGACAAGCCACCTTTTGACTAGACTGTCAGAAATTCAAAGTTTATAGCTGCTCCCGTCCAATCGGAACCAGCAGGAATTCAGGAATGTCAGAGAAAAGGTATAATCACGCACCATGTGAAAGGCACACTCTCACATGTGTCCAACGGACAGATCCCAAGAATTGCCTATAAATACCTCCTTCCAGCAAACCCTTAAAAAAATAGAAACACAGAGAGATATATACGTACATGCACAAGAAAAATTTGCTGAAGAAAAAGCTTAGAAACTCCATAGCCAAAATCTTTCAAGCTTTTTACATGCATTCCATACAGTCAAAAATATCTCAAACATCTTCAAAACAAGAAACCTAAACTCTTACTGAGATATTCCAAGTTGTTTGATCTTTCCAAAAACAAACAAACCCTTGTGATAAAACCCTCAACCTTTCATCTGAGTGAGAAAGTTGTTGAAACCCCTTACAGACAGTATTTCTGAGCGAGAGAAGCTTGTAGAAGAAGATCTTCATTGGTGCTGACATCTGTGTGATCAAGGAGCCCGAGATCATTTTCTCCTATTTACTATCTTGTAGAAGATTCTGTGTGATTCTTTGATAATCATCTTAGTAAATTCCCTCCAAGTGAAAAAGGAGAAGAAGGACGTAGCTGGGATTACATCACCCAGTGAGCCTTATATAGTTTGTGTCATTTACTTTTATTATTGTCTTGTTTTATATTATTCTATCCATTCTGAAAAAGACAAGTCAATCTGCTAAGCGACTATTTAACCAAAACGAACGCTAAAGCTTTAAAATCATTTCTGGTGTGCTAACCCTGATTAAGCGATCTAAGCGTTACCCTACTTTGGTAAATTGCTGAAATCACTAAGTCTAAGTTATTTTTATTGAAGCATCTGACTCAAATGCTCATCTTTCTAAGCGTTCTAATCTTTAAAAGTGATACGAATTTTTGAAGTCGAAAAAGACTTCAGG
This sequence comes from Buddleja alternifolia, assembly GCA_019426215.1. Taxonomy (NCBI): domain Eukaryota; kingdom Viridiplantae; phylum Streptophyta; class Magnoliopsida; order Lamiales; family Scrophulariaceae; genus Buddleja; species Buddleja alternifolia. The sequence goes on from CM033406.1 coordinate 3,266,133, forward strand.
GTCTATTCAACCCCCCCATTCTAGACCCTTCGTATGCCACTTGGGACCACCAAAAGTGATAAAGTGACGCTCAAAGAAAAGTTGCAAGTTCAGCAACAGTGCATTGAGAAAAACCAATCACTTGAGAGTGAAATAATCTAGTTGAAAAGTGATCTTGATATAATAGTCAAGAGAGAAGCTGAGCTGATTGCTAGACTTGCTAAATCAGAACAACTCATCTCATCATTTCTAAGGCATCAAGAAAGCTAGACAATGTGACTGAGGTAACAAGGTTATTTGGGGAAAAGACCGGTTTAGGATGCAATGAATTCGGTAAACAACCAAACAAATCAAATGTTATGGCAAACAACAAAGGAAAGGGTGTTTTGTTTGTTGAGAAAGGTTCACAAAGTCAAACTCAAAACGAACTAAGCGACAGTGGTACAAGGCCAAATGAGAAAGCCCAAGTTGACTCAGGCAAAGGAAAGGAGAAAGCAAATGATTCACAAAAATGGGTTCGTCCAAACGCTCAAAAGGCTAAGGATAAACCTGCCCACTATGAATCAAGCGCTAAGCATCCAGCATCAAAAGTGCACCCTAAGCCAGTGCCAAGGAAATACCAGCGTCAATATCCAAGGCAGTCAAGATCATATTATCAATACTATGATAATTATGATTATGATGATTACTATTATGATCGAGGATATTACTATACACCCAAACAACACACACAACACAATGTGAAACCCAAGAAGGCCAGTATTCCTACAATGAAAACTAGGCAAATATGGGTTCCTAAAGTTCTAATTCAAACTAACAATGCTACTAATGGTAATGGACCCAAGCAACAATGGGTACCTAAATAGAAATAGAACTTCCCTTTTGATTGCAGGTACCTAGAGCTAAAGCCGATACATCTGTTTGGTACTTCGATAGTGGATCGTCAAGGCACATGACTAGTTCCAAGGATCTTTTGATCAACTATCGAGCTGCCAATGGTCCTCAGGTTGTATTTGGTGACAACTCCAAAGGTAAAACCAAAGGTATAGGTACTATGCATAAGGGGAACATCATGATAAGTGATGTTTATTATGTTGAGGGTCTAAAGCACAATTTATTAAGCATAAGTCAATTTTGTGATAAAGGCTTTGAAGTTATATTCTCAAGTGACTGTTGCTATATAAATGACGCTAAGACTAAGTCTACATTGAAAGGTAAAAGAACCAACAATGTATATTTGGTAGATTGGGGTTCAACACTTGATAACAACCCAACATGTTTTGTTGCTAAAAATGAATCTAAAATGGGTTGGTTATGGCATAGAAAAATGAATCACCTCAATTTTAAGACAATCTCTAAGCCTATAAATCTGAATCTTGTAGAGGGATTACCAAAAGGATCATTTCATAAGGATCGCCTTTTCACATGGATCTGTTTGGACCTGTTCAAACGATTAGTGTTAGCGGTAACGAGTATACTTTGGTGATAGTGGATAATTTCTCTCGATTTACTTGGGTGGAATTTCTTTCATCCAAAGATGAAACATGTGATAAGTTTACAATGCTTATTCGGCAACTTCAAACATTGAAAAATCTTAAGGTTGCAAGAATAAGAAGTGATCATGGTACTGAGTTTACTAACAAGGTTGTTGAGCAGTTTTGTGCAGAGAATGGAATACATCATGAGTATTTAGCTCCCAGAACTCCCCAACAGAATGGTGTTGCTGAGCGCCGGAACAAAACGCTCAAGGAAGCAGCTAGGACAATGTGAGCAAAGTCCAAGCTTGCTCCTAGGTTTTGGGCCGAAGCGATCAACACTGCCCGTTACACTCAAAACCGTTGCATGATCAACAAACAGCATGGGAAAACTCCATATGAACTGTGGAAGGGACGTAAACCAAATGTTTCATACTTTCATGTCTTTGGTTCTAAATGTTTTATTCATAATAATGGATCCCAAAGCCTAAAGACATTTGATCCTAAAGAGGTTGAGGAAATCTTTCTCGGCTACGCCAAGAATGGAAAGAATTTTCGCATCTTAAACAAGATCAAATCGAAGGTTGAAGAATCTATTCATGTTGTTTTTGATGATGCTAACCAAGAACCGAGTAAGGTTAATGTGAATGATGTAGGAGTTAAAGATCTATGTCATCAAGCGTCTAAGATTACCATTAATGATAGTGACGACGATGATGAGATCTCAGTGCCACCTCCTAAGATTACTCATGAGGATATTTCAGATAACAATGCAAGATCTGCTGATGATCATGAAGAGAGTGATCATCGAGAGCAAACAATAATCACTGAACTTGAAGCGCCTACGCAAGAGGGCAGTCAAGCGTCTGATTGTCAAGCGCCTATTCAACCTCTTAACCCGTTCCAACCAGATAGACTATGACTGCGTGATCATCCACCTGAACAGATTATTGGAGATATTGAAGCACCTGTTAAGACTAGAGCCGCTACATTTAATGAGGCTATGTTCGCAAGCTTTCTATCTCAAATGGAGCCTAAGAAAATGGATGAAGTGCTAAGCGATCCAAGTTGGATTGAAGCCATGCAAGAAGAGCTTAATCAGTTTGAGCGTAGTAAGGTTTGGACGTTAGTACCACGACAAACTCACCATGGAGTTATTGGAACTAGATGGGTATATAGAAACAAGATGGATGAGAATGGCATTGCATTAAGGAACAAGGCCAGACTCGTTGCTCAAGATTATTTCCAAGAAGTGGGTATTGATTTTGATGAGACATATGCTCCTGTCGCCTGTCTTCAAGCAATTCGTATGTTTCTAGCATATGCAACGTTCAACAAGTTTACAGTGAATCAAATGGACGTGAAGAGTGCCTTCCTAAATGGTAAACTCCAAGAAGAGGTATATGTGGAGCAACCGCCAGGATTCATCAACAACCATGGTAAGGGTATGGTTTACAAGCTAGATAAAGCACTTTATGGGCTTAAGCAAGCACTCCGAGCATGGTATGACACTCTTTCTATTTTACTTATTAGTAAAGGCTTTTCAAAAGGCAGCATTGATACAACGTTATTTAAGATTACCAATGATGAAGATATTCTCTTAGTCTAAATTTATGTTGATGATATTATATTTGGCTCTACTAACAAGCGTCTGTGTGAGAAATTTTCGAAAATGATGCAAGAACAATTTGAAATGAGCATGATGGGTGAGTTAACTTTTTTCTTAGGATTACAAGTTAAACAACTCCCTAATGGCATATTTATTAACCAAGCTAATTATACAAGAGGTATGATTAAGAAATTTGGTATGGAAAATGCATCAAATTCAAAATTCCAATTAGTCAAACGCTTATGCTAGATAAAGATGAAAATGGGAAGAAAGTTGATATCACTAACTATAGAGGTATCATTGGATCACTTCTTTATCTTACTGCTAGTAGACCTGATATTATGTTTTCGGTATGCATGTGTGCACGATTTCAAGCTGATCCTAAAGAGTCACACTTAATTGCTGCCAAGAAGATCTTTAAACACCTAAAAGGCACACAAAATGTGGGCTTATGGTATCCTAGGGACTCTCCTTTTGAACTAATTGGTTACTCAGATGCATATTTTGCAGGTTGCAAAATAGATCGTAAGAGTACTGGTGGTACATGTCAATTTCTAAGTGATAGGTTAGTTTCAAGGCATAGTAAGAAACAACAATCGATAGCTACCTCCACAGCCGAAGCTGAGTATGTAGCTGCAGGAAGTTGTTGTGCACAAGTGTTATGGATGAGGTAACAACTTAGAGATTATGGCATAATCCTAGGTCCAACCCCCTATTCATTGTGATAACCAAAGCGCTCTAACCATGGCTCAAAACCTTGTTCTTCATTCCAGAACCAAACATATTGACATTAGATACCATTTTCTTCGTGACCATCTTCAAAAGAAAGATATCTCCATGCATTTTATTGGAACTGACAAACAACTGGCAGATATCTTCACCAAAGCGCTCAACAAACAACGATTTCTTACTTTGAGAAGTCAATTAGGTATGATCGATTTAAATGCTTAATCATTATGCATCATATTTTATTAGACATATAATTTAGGGGGAATCCACATTATTTATGTCCAAAAGAATTTTGAAAAGTTGTTACAAGTTACTTTAAAATTGTACTTGAAACATATTCCAAGCGTCAATGATCAAAAACTCTCTTATGCATGACCATCAATGCTCACTTTATGGGCTTGTTTTGAGTGACCTACTGTATCAATCAAACTGCGTCTATCCGTCCGGTCAACCGCTAAACAAGACCAAGTTGTTGGGAAAAAGGATTCTGAACAATCTCTTTAATCCTCCCAAGGTTGGTGGTGCTGCTAGACTACTGTATTTGTGTTTGGAAGTACGCGAAGCGTTAGATGAAGAAGCTGAACGTCCAGTTCCAGAAGAAGCCATGAAGCGATTGGTTGTTACAAAGAAGAGGGCTCCCAGAAAGCCCAAGGCTCAAGTCATTCCTTCTCCTCAAAAGGATGATGAGGACACTAATGAAGATGCAGAGGACAAGATACCTCTCATCCGGCATAGGAAGCTGGAAGGGATTATTAAACAAATAGACTTTGTGGAACCAGCTGCCGCTTCTCCCGCTCAAACGCTAAAGCTCGTTGAAGGAGTTAACGTGAAGAAAATTTTCAAGCGTTCCAAGACAAGCAAACGTCGAGCTGCTCCTGTTCCTGAAGAGCCTGAGACTGTTGAGCCAAGCGCTCAAGTTGTTGTTGAGTCAAGCGCTCAAGGTGCTGATGAGACTCGTTCTCAAGGTAAGTTTATTTCTTCCCATAGCATTTTCTTTCCTACATCTGTAGAAGATCCTGCTCTTATAGAGGATAGTTCTTGTGTTACAGCTTTAGTTCCAACTGCTGCTGAAGCATCAACAGACGTCCACTTGGATGTTGAGATGACAAATATTATGGCCATTGCCAAAGATGTTGCCGCAAAAGCTGCTACACTCGAAGTAGAGGAACCTGCTCCCAAAAAGGTTCAAGAGTTAACTATTGTTTCGGCTACAGCAGAGGCACGCTCAGAAAGTCAGAGCGTTGCTGAAGACATTACAAAGCCAAGGCATTTCTTCCAGCTAGAGCCACTAAAGACAATTGATCATTCAATCAATTATATACCCCCAGCGCCCGAAGAAGACTTCATTCCAGCAGGATATAATGAAGAAAGATACATTAATGCTGAGAATGAGGTAGCCTCACTAATTGACATCGATAATCAGATCAGGGATATAGTGTTCAATAGTGAGCTGACAGAAATTGAGGAGAAATACTATCTGGTAGTTCAACTCGGTAAAACTCCTGATCAGATACCGTCTTCCCTTATTCTCCAACAAGACAGACAAGGAGGCTGAACTCCTAAGTGTGATGTGGACCTAGCTTACTATCTAGACTATGGGCACAAAAAATCAACCGGTTTCGCTCTAAGGGACTACAACATCAGAGTGTATGATCCTTTTCGCCCAACCTTTCTCAATCCGTCTGAAGCCGTTTTAAACAGAGAAGGTTACACACACTTTCCTCTCATAGCACACAGTGAAGAAAACTTGAATTCTGCCAATCCACTTCTTCTATGGAAGAATAAAGGAGTTCACACCCATGAGCGTCTAGCATCTCTCACAGATGTGATCCAGACTGAAGCTGATGCATATTTTGATAGCGTCTGGAATGCTAACAATCAGATTGCCAGATACCGTTTTGAATCAATCAGAGACATCCATCATGAAGGCGTTAGAGCTATGATTAATGCTGGGACAGATTACTGTATGGCCGAGGTAAATTGAGCTGAAGCGTATGTGGGTCATAGACACACTTTCCCGAAGTTAGTTCATGCTCCTCACTTATTTGGCATAGGCATGCATGACAAGAAGTGTCAGTTTGCCAAGTATTACCTTAAGAAGTGTCAACTGAGAGTTGGACCTGTTCTCAAGCTCCCACTTATCCAACATCAAATTGAGCAGTGTTTGCGTCAAGAGCTTCACAGACTGTCCATTACTCCTCTTCACCTCAACGCTCATACATCAACCAGTGGCAGTACTTCAATATCTAGCTTGAATTTTGCTCCAAGCTACTGCGATGATAACTTCAACATGATGGTGAAGATTTTGACTCCCATATCTCTTTTTGACATAATCTTCACTGTTAATCTCAGAAATTAGAACGGTTCAATCCTCTACCCTTTTCGAGGATATCCTTTGCTCCTGTCTATTCGCCAAGAGGTACTCAGTCACTATGCATTTGTCCTCTCTTTGTTGGAAAGAAATTAGGGACTGGTTCAAGCTATATATCCTTATCTGGAAGAATTTTATAATTCGTATGTTCCTGAATCTCAACATCTTCAAAGTCTTCCAACAGACAGGTTGATTGGATTCTCTAGGAATTACTGCCCAGATGCTATTTTCTCTATCTACCAAGCGTCGTCCAAAATCTTTCCAAATCATGTGCTGGATATCATTGGTCCAATGTACATCAGGGCCATAGATAGCCCAATTCGCACATTCATTCAAGGGACCTACATCTCTCGTTCCAGGCTGACTGAACTTCTGGAAGCTGCTTCAGATTCCTATGCTACTCTCGCCTCTTGGAACTTCCAATTTGATGACTTTCGTCAAGATGAGCCAGTGATTGAGGAAGCGTCTGCTAAGTTGGTTGAAGAATCCGTACCAGCGTCTACTTCAAAAGTTGCAAGTCTTCCCGCGTCTGCTGAAAAACCAGTTCAAGCGTCTCCACCAAAAGCTACTCCTGACGCTCTGAACTCGTTGATTCTGTTGCTGCTGATATTGCTGAGGATCTTCAAACTGATGTACGAGGTACAATTTTTGATCCTGCATATCAAGCTCGCCTTGACTCACTCAAGCATACATCCAGTTTCAAGCGACTGGCTCCTCAAGCGATTCCATCGGATGTGGGTCAAGCATTTGAACCCTTGCTAAAATCTGTCTTAGAGGAGATGAGCAATCAAGCTACTCAGAATAAAGAATCCCTGCACTGGATTAAGATAGATCTGGTAAAGATTGAATCTCAAACTATGAACGCTCAAATTTCTCATATGCGAGGTTCTGCTCAAGCGGCTGTTGATGAATGTCGAAGAGAATTTCAAAGTATGAATGATGCTACCAGTGCTAAGCTTCTTGCAATGCAAGAACATTTCGACAAGCGTCTGGATGATATCACAGCTTCAATGTCTCAAATTGCTACACAAGTTAGCCTACTCACACAACATTTTCTGAAGGTTGATGATGGAAATAAGGGGGAAGAGAAGAGAAAAGGAGAGAAGAGAAGAGCGTCTGGTTCAAGAGCTCAAGATCCTCCTCCGCCGCCGAAGCGTCAGCAATTATCTACCCTTTCTGCGTCTAGACTCCCATCTTGGATAACAGCTTATGGACTAACTGATTCTGCTGGAGCACCTAGTAGAACGCTAAGAGAACTTCTACTAGCTCTATATCTAAATCTACCAATACCTACTAGAGCACGGCTTGAACAGTTTAACATTCCTCTTCAAAGAGCATCTATTCCAGAACCGAAAGATCCAAAAATTTTAGCTGAAGAGAGGCAAATGATTGACTTCAACCGGACTTTCAGAATTTGCTTAAGGTATATGGGTATTGACCCGACTGAATGGGACAGACACTTTGTAGCTTTCAAGAAGAGACAAAAAGAAGAGAATAAGCTCATAATAGACAAAGATCATGAAGCGATGATGACTTTGGAAGATAGCATAACTGAAGCTATTCGAGCTGAAATTCCCAAGCGATACATAGTTAGACCAAGTCGTTAAGACTTCTTGATTTGCATTATCTATATTCTTGTCTCTTATGAAATTTTTTGTTTATTTGTAAAAATGCTTGTAATCATTGACATATATAAAATGCATTTTTCATCTGAAACAACTCGTTGAAGCGTAACTAACATCAACTAACCTTATCTAACTAAAGCTAACTTTTATTTTGGCTGTCTAACTCTTGAACTATAAAAGAGTAAGTATTGCCATCATCAAAAAGGGGGAAATTGTTAGGAATTTCATATTAGATGTTTTGATGATGACAATTAGAAATTTATGTTAGACCCTAAAATATGTAAGTTTGATTTTAGTAGAAATCATGTATAAGCTTTGAAGCATTAGATTTGTAATAGGCTTTATAGGCTTCGTTTTGTTTTATTCTAGATTGTTAGGCTAAGTAGTCTTAGGCTGAGCGTTTGATGAATTCTGAGTCAGCTTATCAGCAGTAAAGTTTGAAGACTCAAGTGCCTGAAGTCTGAATGAAGATGAAGCTTCCAAGCGTTTCAATGACCAGCTATATCAAGCGTCACCTTATAGGACAGAAGTAATTCAAGGATGGATAAGCGTCTATCAATGATGGATTTCACCTGAATTTATTTCCAAGTGCAGAAGAAGTTTTTTGCAAACATTCTCAGTGCATTAAGTCCCAACGGGCATTTAATTCAAATGCATTAAATGTTGATAAGAGCATTAAATGTAATAAGCACTTTTGGACGTACAGAGAAGCCACCCTATTGGACTGTCAATTATTCACAGACTGCAGTACCAACTATTGTGCAGCAAATTTTCAGGAAAAAGGACAAAAGTGGTCCACTCGCGAAAGTGAGAGACACACGCCTGTGCATGTGTCAAACAGACACTTTTTCCAAGAATGCCTATAAATAAGATTTCAAAAACCAGCCAAAAATAACGATCCACTCCAAGCCAAATTGCTATTGCATTGAAGTCTCATTCCTTAAAATCTCAGAAAAGCCAGAATATTCAAGCAAACATTCTCCTTGCTTTTCTTCAATTCCTGAGACAGTCAACCAAATATCTCAAACATTCTTTTCGGAGAAACCTAGACTACTATTGAGATATTCCCAGTTGTTTCAACTTTATCAAAATCAAACAAATCGTTTAGAAAAACCTCATCCAAGCGTCGCGATCTGTGTGAAGTCGAAGTTGGATACTTGCATTATTTCTGGGTCAAAGAAGCAAGAGGATAGAAGTGATTTGGAGCAAAAATCTGTGTGATCAAGGAGCTCAAGTCATCAACATCCATCTCTCCCTAATTTATAGAAGTTTCTATGTGATTCTTTGAGAACCATCTTAGTGGATTGCCTCCGAGTGTTCAAGGAGAAGAAGGACGTAGTTGGGATTACACCGCCCAACGAACCTTACAAATATCGTGTTCTTTACTTTACAGTCATTTTTCATATTATTATATGGGATAATTGCATATCATACCCCTGTGAAATATAAAACCTGCACACATCCCCCCTGTGTTAAAAAAATAGTCTAAAATAACCCTATGTTATTTTTAATTTGCAAAAGTCCCCCAAACTTGCTTCAAATACACTGCGCGTGTAATCCACCTTCCGCGAATTTAACACGGATTGGGGGTTTCGTGCAGGATTTTAAAAATCATAGGGTCATTTCAGGCTATTTTTTTAACACAGGAGGGATGTGTGCAGGTTTCGTATTTCACAGAGGTATAAAATATAATTTTCACTTATTATATCTTTGTATAAATCTGTTAAGTAAAACTCAAGTGAATGCTAAGCAACTAAATTACTTTCTGTGATGCTAAAGCTTTCAAAAAGGAAGACTCCAAAATTATTCCGTTGTGCTAACACTGATTAAAGAAGTGAACGCTTAAACCTATTTGGTTGTAGTATTCAAATCTTGAAATCTAAGTTAACTTTATGAAACAGTTTTCATTAGACACTCAGCCGAAGCGTCTATATTTCTAGTAAACGCTTAGTCGAGCGTCTACATTTCAAGTGTCCAAAACATTTTAATACGAATCTTTTTGAAATCAAAAAAGATTTCAGGGTCTATTCAAATCCCCCCCCCCCTTCTAGACCCTTTCGTCTGCCACTTGGGACCAACAGAAAATATGGAATATTTCTTGTGGTAATATTTTAAGCATTGGATACTTAAAATTAACTAAATGGAATTAATTATTTGTAGAAATAAGTTAATTCATTTATAATTTAATTAATATATTATTTTTTGAAGAAATAAAATTAATTAAATATCCTATCTATTATTTAATTAGATTAATTATTTGGATTGAATTAATTAATTAAATAAAGGATTGGACCAAGCTGAAATTGGTGCACAAAAGGCACACCAAGACCGAGTGGGGCGGCCAAGCAGGCGTCCACTATGAGCTTTTTAAACCCAAGGTTATAACTTAAGTGATATAAATATATCACATTAGTTAATACCTGGGTCATAAGTGTTAATTAACACTTGAGCCACAAGAAAGAATTTCCTCCTCTCCCTCTCTCCCCTAGCCGTCGGTCATAGCACCAAGAAGAAGGAGAATTTTTTTGATCAATGCTTTTTCGGTGAGACAATTTAGAGGTAGCACTTTTGGACTGCTTGCATTATCAAGCAATCAGCCGGATTATTTCACAAAGAAGTTGAAGAAGTCTAAAGCTTGAGTTTCTCCAACCACTTCGCTACAATGGGTAAAGTTTCAATATCCCTATCATACATACGCCTGATAAAATACTGGGATTGATTCTGTTATGGGAAAATCCAAATAAAATTTTAAGATATCGTTTCTGCCGCGTTTGGTTATTTTCCCCCAACAAATATGTACTTGACAAGTTTTATGTGGGAATGTGTCACGAACCTAGTCTAGCCTGGGTTTTCTATGTATTGTAATTTCTAAAGTTGTAAAAATAGCTGATTTGGCCTTTTTATTTTTGGTCTTTTAGTTCATAGATTAGTTCAATATAATTTTGTGAAGATGAAGATGGAGACAAGAAGATGTGCCAAACGAAGACATGTGTGCTGTGGAGATTCCATTGTAATAGTAGGTGTTTTTATTTTCTATAAGTCCAGGCCCAGTTAGCTCAGTGGGTTTATTGTTAGGTATATGCCCTGGATGCCAATGACGAATTACATTGAATATGGCTATTTATGTTATTTTGTACAAACTCATTATTTGGAATAAAAGGCATTTTATATTTGTTCATATAAATCTTGATTGACATCAATAGTCTTGAACATATAGTCCAAATGTAATCTAGAGAAACCTTCTACTCCTTGGGTATGAGGAGAGGGACACTAGAAGTGTTAAATTACATCAAATGAGTTCACATGTCAAAGAGTTTTAATTGGACATTAAGACTGGACTTGTATGATATGAGCCTTGACAAGGAGTGTCGGTCGGTAATTACACAGTAGTGAGGATCACTATGCAGTGGTGGGAGCTCATAACATAGATATTTCAATGAAATTGATATATTCGAATACGGCTCACCATAATCCTGCCACATGAGCATTTACTCAGTGGCCGTCATTGGTAGTGATGTGGTTCGGATTTTCACACCAAAAAAATTGGAGAATCAAACAAGGTCTTCGATAACTTTTTATAATTCACACACTCAAATAATAAATATGGATACTCTCAAAATGTATGGAGGAAGATGAAATAGGATAACTTATTTATTGATTTTTAATATTCAAGAACATAATCCCTAAGTTTGGAGTAATACAATTTAATAAAAACTTGACTTTCTCTAATAAAACTTAACTTTCTCTAATAAAACTTAATTTACAAAAAATGAAGTAAAACGTCTATATATAGGCCTAGTGGCCGATTTCCTCTAGGTTGGGGAGTCTTTTGATTGCTTCCAACTTGTTCTCGGATATTGGGGGATACGGTAATTCATATCCCTCTTTTTAGGATTTGGTAGTTTAGGATAAGATTTATCAAAATATCCTCCTTATTTGAGCTTTCTCATAAGTATTTCCATGAGCTTTCCTTTGGGCTTTCCTCCTAGCATTCTCCCAAGGATATTCTTGGGCTTTTCACGAGCTTTCCATTCATACGCCTTCCTCATTTATTCATCTTGACACAAGCCCACTCCACGTTGGCCCATTCAGGAGAAATGAAAATTATGACACCTTTCATAAGCCTCCCTACTCTTGAAAATTTTGGAATAAAAGGCTCAAAAATTCTCGAGAGTAAAATAAATTGTCATAATTCCAAGGAGGGTTTGATCCTTCTTGATACACTAACTGCCTAGTTAAAAACCTTACCCCGGAAAAATCCAATGGGAAAAAACCAAGTTTAAGGGAAAAAGAGCGTAGGGTGTAGCAATTTTTCCTTGTGACCTTAGGGTGGGCTCATGGGCTACCCTATGAGCCCTAGATGGCCGATGTTTTGGGGGGAAGGGGCTGAAAATTCCCCCCTCATTTTTGTTCTCCTTTCTCCTTTTTTTTCTCTCCTTAGCTTCCTTGTTTAATAAAGACCCCTTTTAATTTCCTTATGCAAATAGAATTATCATTCCTCTGTTTCTTTGTTTCCAAGATACCTAAAAAGTCTCCTCTTCTCCTAGCTATTTTTGAAAATAGCTATAAATATATGTGGATATATATTTTCTCCTCTTCCCATCTTTTTCTTTATAATTTTCAAAATTTTTACTAATAATATAGTAATATTATTAATACAAATTCCTCTTCCCTTCTCTTCTAATCCCCTTAGGATTTGGAATAATCTCTTCAAGATATCTTCTTAGTCTTCAAGTACAAGACTTCTCCCTTTGTTTTCCTTCATAATTTTTGAAAACTACAAGGCGTTATACTCCTCAAATTTTCGAAAATATTGAGCCATCCAAGCAAGTTTCCACCTCTTTGAAGATTTTTCGGGTAATATTCTTCATTATTTCTTGATATCTCTTCACATATAACTCTAGGATTTTCGCCATCCTTTTTTCCTTCATACTTTTTGGCAAAATTATGTCTTCTATTGTATCAAATAATTCATCAAACTCGCCTTCCCACCATGAAAAATCGGTTGAGATGTTGTCTAGTGATACAGAGTCAGACGAAGGAGCAAAATCGAGCCCCCCATTACCTTATGTTCGACCCACCTTGCCTAGTGTGGAGAAGAAAGCGACGGGTGATCTTGTTTGGGACGAGACTTCGTCAGATGATGATGTTTCCGATAATGAGGTCTCTCCTATAGTCAGTGAGGAAACAGATTCATTCCAAGATGCTTAAAATAAATAAGGGTTTTCCATCATATGAGGTGTATTCTTCTCGTTTCTCATGATCCAATGCTCAAAAACTAAGAAAATGTTTCTGTCTTTCCCCGTGATACAAAATAAACGTCCCCTCTCCCTGGGAAAGACCAAACACGCCCCCTCCGGGCTCTCTTTGCTTTTTTGTTGCTCAAATTGAAGCTTTCTTGTGCTTTCCCATACCATCTTTTTATGTTGACGTATCCAATCGATATCAGGTGCCTTTATGTCAATTGTGCTCAAATTCTTTTAGTCTCATGGCCTCCTTTTTCATGGTGTCTTCTTTTAGGGTTGAAGTTCCATCAGCCAACAAGTTTTACTCATTTTTTCCAACTCAAAAAGTTAGTAAAAGGAGTTTTCTATTTCAATGCTAGGGTAGGGGTGCGTTTTTTTACTCATAACTTCAAAACTCATGATGAGTGGAGAAACCATTATTTCTTTATTTCTTCATCTTCTCCATGTTCATTTCCCAGTATATGGGTTGAGGAGAGCCCAAAGTACCCCCGGTTTTCTCCTAAAGATAGACCTCCTTTTCATCAGCGTATGTCAGATAGATTGAATGAGCAAGAATACGACATCTAGGTCCTGATTGACAAGAATCTATTAAGACACTTCCACTTGAGTTATAAGCACACTTCTCTGGGAAGTAGTTTAGGTATACTTTGAACAATGTTATTTGCCTTTTATTAGCTTTCCATAGGCATATATGCAAGTTTCTCATTAGCTATCTACATCACTTCATAATTATCATCACATATCCATCTTTACTTGAATATTTTCTTGTTCTTGTTGCTAGGTGCCAATATGTTTAGAGCTCTTTTGAAGGACAAAGCTTGATTATCACATGCTGACAGGAACACTAATAAGTCATCAATGGAATCCGGCACAAAGAAAAGGGCTCTCAATACTTCTCCTACCCGCCTTAACCAGCCATCTTTCGGGACTCTGATGAGACAAATAAGAACAAACACACCCGGAAGGCCGAGGAGAATCCTGATACGCATGCTGATGGAAAGGTCCCGAACGTCCTTATGACCAGCCTCCTTTTCAGCCATCTCGTGAGATTCCTAGGGCGAAAGCTTTTGACACCTCGACACCTACTGTCAAGAAGGCTCGTGATCACTCTACTACTCCTTCTTGCGACAGGGCTTCCTCTACTTCTTTTTTCTTTGGTGGAAATAGAAAAATAGCTTGTGATCAGCTATTAGAGCTTGCTTCGTCCAGAGATCGCCGCTACATGGGCGATCTCTCTGACTCTAATTTTATGGAAGAATTCTCCTCCACTATGTTGTAGATATATCTCTCACAATTTTTCCTCCTTTCATTCCTTCATTTTATACATTTCACATATCATTTTGAATCAACACACCTTTTTAATCAGCTATCTTGTAATCTTCCTTCGTATTTTGTTGTCAGGCGAGTATGGTTGGTGGTGATGCTATAGTCTTGCTTCGTCATAAGCTAGCTGAGGTTATTGATGAGGCCAAGAAAAGTTCTAGCTTAAAGGAACGACTTTCAGCTAAATCAGGAGCGTATTTTGAGAAAGAACTTATTTGCCGAATTGGACTAGCGGATGAGGGATTTTGCAAAGTTTCGAGCAAGTCATGCTGATGAAGTAAGGAAAGAGAGCCAAGAAGCTCACCAGGAGGCCACTGAGGGCTTCGCTAACTCTCCCGTTGGGCAGGACTTTTTAGAGGTTTATTACCAGCGCAGACAAGAAGAATATCTGAAGTCCAGTTATTTTTTTGAAGTATTGATGGGTTCGGCTCTCCCATATTACCACCATGGATTCCATTCTTGTTTCAAGAAATTTTTGGAGACTGGTATTTTACCTCCTAGATCAAATTTTCCTTTCCTTAAGGAACCAGTGGGATTAGAGGATGCTCCTCTTCCCGGTGAGAAAGCTCTCGAATACATACCACCAACTATCCAGTCACTTGATATGCCAGCTAATGGGATAGCTAATGAGATTGCTGATGAGACAGCTGGAGAGGCCCCTGAGGAGATGGCTATTAAGCCCATAGATGAGATATCTGCCAGAGCTCCTGATGATGTTATTGTGGGTGATCAGCCACCTACTGAGTCCTTTTTTGAGGCGATAGACGAGTTCGCTGCTCCAGAAGCGAATGAGGCGCCCGAGTCCACCACCTTTATTTAGATTATTTAGATACTAGCTACTTTCCCTTTCTGCATTTTGTTTTTCCTGCAAATACTTTGTAGTATGCTCATTTTCGGGGCATAGATATTAGTTTTTGTGTCATGCTCACTTTTGGGGCATATGCTTCCCTTTCTTTAAAATAATAATAAGAGATGCTTGTATTTCACCTTTAGCATATGATTTCGATAGAGAATGCCAGATGCATGCAATTTTATTCATGACAAATATATACCTTTTATAGAAAATGTAATGTATAAATGTGAATTTATTCACAATATATACCTGTTATGCTGCCTAAGGCTTATAAAAAGATTTATGGCAGGGCTTTTGCAATATCCTTCCTTCATTATATATATATATATATATATATATTTTATATATGCTGCCTAGGGCTTAGGCCACCTTTAGGGCTTACACCGGCTAGGGCTTATGAAGTATTCCTCCTTTATTATTATTTTATGTGTTGCCTACGTCTTAAGCTACCTTCAAGGCTTACTAGCTGCTTTCCCTTTCTACATTTTGTTTTTCCTACAAATAATTTGTAGTATGCTAACTTTCGAGGCATAGATATTAGTTTTTGTGTCATGCTCACTTTTGGGGCATGAGCTTCTCTTTCTTTGAAATAATAATAAGAGATGCTTGTATTTCACCTTTAGCATATAATTTCAACAGAGAATGCCAGATGCATGCAATTTTATTCATGACAAATATATACCTTTTATAGAAAATGTAATGTATAAATGTGAATTTATTCACAATATATACCTGTTATGCTGCCTAAGGCTTACAAGAAAATTTATGGCAAGGCTTTTGCAATATCCTTCCTTCATTATATATATATATATATATATATATATATTATATATGCTGCCTAGGGCTAGGCCACTTTTAGGTCTTAAGCTGCCTTCAGGGCTTACACCGCCTAGGGCTTATGATTTCTGCCGTCTTTGTTGCTGTCGAGGGCTTACTGCAGCCTGATGTCAAGGCTTACGACGCCTTAGGCCTATGCGGGTGTCTTTTATTTATCTTTTCATGTGTTGCCTAGGGCTTAAGCTGCCTTTAGGGCTTACATCGCCTAGGGCTTATCATTTTCGCCATCTTCATTGCTGCCGAGGGCTTACTATAGCCTGATGTCAGGACTTACGATGCCTAGAGCTTATGCAGGTGTTATGATTTTTCGTGCCACTTGGATATTAGGGGTTATGCAATATTTTTGTTCTGATGCATGCAGCAACTCAAGTATGATGACACAGCGATGAATAAACTTCTTTATTTCATATTGCCGGCCTAACCAGGAAAAGCAGGTATACATTGCATAATACCGAGATATTTTTTATCATAAAAAGCAAAAACAGACATAATCATAGAAATAACCATGAAACTATTCCTAGATGTTTTTTTCTAAAGCATTTATTATCTTAGAAAAGCAATAAAAAATACTAACTTCTTAGAGATAATCTCTTTCTCTGGATAGAATTTCCTCAAGTTGTGCACATTTCACGGCCTAGATAGCTGTTGGCCTCCAACGTCTTCCAACATATATGCTCAACCACTTAGGACTTGTACCACCTTGCACAGACCTTCCTATTTAGATCCCAACTTCCGACTGGCTTAAGAACGTCAGCTCGCCTGAGGACTAGATCCCTTACTTGGAATTCTCTAGCCACGACTCTTCGATTTTTGGTCGCAGCTATCCTTTGCTTGTATGTAGTTATCTTCAAGTAGGCTATGTCCCTAGCCTCCTCAATGCCATCCAGGTTTTCTCGCATCAACTCTTCGTTTCTTTCAGCATCAAAGTACTTCACTCTGTGAGACGTGAGGTTAACTTCGGATCGTATGACAGCATCCGCTCCATACACCAGGCCAAAGGGGGTTTCCTAAGTAATGCTGTGGGGAGTGGTTCGGTATGACCATAACACACTCGGAAAGTCTTCTACCCATGAACTTCAGCCTTTTTGTAGCCTCGTTTTTATGCCTTGCACAATAATCCTGTTAATCACCTCTACTTGGTCGTTGCATTGCGGGTGACCCATCTAAGTGGATAATTGTTTTATGCCGACCTCCATGAACCAGTCTTATATTTTGGCACCTTGGAATTGTCTTCCATTATTACATACTATCTCATGAGGTACTCCGAATCTGAAGAGTATGGACTTCTTTATGAATTTTATCACTTCGTTCTCCGTGATCTTAGCTAGTGGTTCCACCTTGATCCATTTGCTGAAGTAGTCTAATGCCACCAATAGGAACTTCTTCTGCCCTACTGCAGTGGGGAAGGCCCCCACTATGTCCATTCCCCACCTGGCGAATGGATAAGGTAAACTCATGGTCCCCATAACTCTAGCTGGCTGGTGATATAGCTTCGAATGCACTTGGCATTGCTCACACCTTCTCACCAAATTTCTTGCGTCTTCATTCATAATGGGCCAGTAGTAACCAGCTCTGAGGGCTTTTCCCCTTATGGTAGATGCACCAGCATGGCTACCACAAACGCCTTCATGGATATCTCGTAGAACCATCAATCCTTCCTCTTTAGTCACTAGTACAGAAAAGACCTGTTACAGCGCACATTTTACAGCGGTTTTTGGAAAACCGCTGAACGGAGAGACTTATTACAGCGGTTTATAAGTGAACCGTTATAATGGATATTAACCGGGAACCTATTACAGCGGTTCGATAAAAAACCGCTGTAATAGTTCGAACCTATTATAGCGGTTCGATAAAAAACCGCTATTATAGCGCGAACAGAAAAAAAAAAAAAAAAAAATTTTTTTTTAAAGCGGTTCGGGAATGAACCGCTATAATCGGTTTAACCAATTATAGCGGTTCATTCCCGAACCGCTATAACTGGTAGACCGGTTTATACCAGTTATAGCGGTTCGGGAATGAACCGCTATAATTGGTAAACCGGTTATAGCGGTTCGTTCCCGAACCGCTATAACACGTAATTAAAAAAAAAAAAAAATTTCCCTCCCTTTTTTCCCCCCAAAAACCGAGCTCTCCCCTCATTTCTCTCTACTATCTCTCACTCTCTACTCTACTCTCTCTCTCTACTCTACTATCTCCCTCACTCTCTACTCTACTCTCTCTCTCTACTCTACTATCTCTCTCACTCTCCACCACCGCCCCCGCCATCGTCTCCACCACCGCCGCCGCCGCCGCCGCCCCATTTGATTTTTCTCTATCTCTCTACTCGATCTCTCTCCCTATACTCTACTCTCTCTCTCTATACTCTCTCTCTCACTCTCAAGCTACCTAAACCGCCCCCGTCCCGTCGCCACCACCACCCGAAACCGCCGCCGCCCGAGCAGCCGCCGCCGCCGCCGCCGCCGCGCCGCCGCCGCGCCGTGACCCACCACTCTCCTCCTCTCTCTTTATAGGTATATATATATATATGTTTATATATGTTATGTTATATATATATATATATTATGTATATATTAAATTTAGGTTATGTGTTAATTTCTTGTTTGTTATATATTAATGTTATGTTAATTCTGATTTTGTGATGTATATAATGTAGGTTATATGTTAATTTGTTAATTATTGTTATATATATCATGTTATGTTAATTGGGGTTTTATAAATTATATAGTGGATTTTTGTTATTATGTTGTAGTTGATTTTTTACTAACTTTGAATGCAAATCTGATTTGTTCTAGGCATCTCATGAGTATGTTCGATATATGTATGTATATCCCTATGTGTCTAGTTTCATATGAATAAAACGGTTCATGAATCGGAGCTTTCCACAATGAGTTATGAATTTTCTCGTGAAGACGCGCACAGCTGTTTTGAAAATTGACAGATTTTTCTCTAACTTTGAATACAAATCTGCTTTTTTCTAGACATTTACTGAGTATGTGAGATATATGTGTGGATAGCCCTATGTGTCTAGTTTCATATGAATAAAACGGTTCATGAATCGGAGCTTTCCACAATGAGTTATGAATTTTCTCGTGAAGACGCGCACAGCTGTTTTGAAAATTGACAGATTTTTCTCTAACTTTGAATACAAATCTGCTTTTTTCTAGACATTTACTGAGTATGTGAGATATATGTGTGGATAGCCCTATGTGTCTAGTTTCATATGAATAAAACGGTTCATGAATCGGAGCTTTCCACAATGAGTTATGAATTTTCTCGTGAAGACGCGCACAGCTGTAATTGACAGATTTTTCTCTAACTTTGAATACAAATCTGCTTTTCTCTAGACATCTACTGAGTATGTAAGATATATGTGTGGATAGCCCTATGTGTCTAGTTTCATATGAAGAAAACGGTTCATGAATCGGAGCTTTCCACAATGAGTTATGAATTTTCTCGTGAAGACGCGCACAGCTGTTTTGAAAATTGACAGATTTTTCTCTAACTTTGAATACAAATCTGCTTTTTTCTAGACATCTACTGAGTATGTGAGATATATGTGTGGATAGCCCTATGTGTCTAGTTTCATAGGAAGAAAACGGTTCATGAATCCGAGCTTTCTACAATTATTTATGAATTTTCTCGTGAAGACGCGCACAGCTTTCTGCACAACCGAGAAGCTCCAAAAACTTTATATCGTGATGCTTTAATTTATTTGTAGTTTTATGTGCTTTTGGATCCAATTGGTGATCAATATTTATAATATGATGCTTTATTTGTAGTTTTTTATGTGATCTATGTGATCCAACTGGTGATCAATATTTGTAGTTGTTCCCCTGGAAATATGATGTTTTATGTGATCCAACTGGTGATCAATATTTTTGTATCGTTTTGTGTTCGTTGTGGGTGAAAGATTAGAGTGTTGGGTTTGTTGTGGTTGAAATTGGTAGTATTTTTTGCGTCGTTTCCCTGTTGAGATTTTAGCGGATCGTAAGATTCGACTTCTGTTGGTTACAACCCACTGAGAAGATTAAGTCGAGAACTTGGTAGAAATATTTGCGTCGTTACTCTGCCGAATTTTTTATAGAATAATGCGAAATAAATTAAAAATAAATTTATTTAATTAATTTAACTATCAACTGATGTTAAAATTATTTAATTTAATTAATTGAGAATTTAGATGGATCGAAGTTGGATTGTAGCGGATCGTATGTCGGAGCAATATGGGAAAGGGGTGAAAGAATTCATCGACTTTGCGGTTGAGCATGCATCGGATCCGACTAGGATTAGTTGTCCATGTTTACGTTGTTGTTTTGGAAAGAGAATTAGTCCACCTGACTTGGAAGATCATTTGGTGTGTAATGGAATTGATAAAAGCTACACACGATGGACAAGACACGGTGAAAGCAGTGCCACCTCAGCTGATTTGGGTGATACATCATATCGATCAGTAGATTTTGACATGGATGATTATGAGCCTGATCGTTTGGAGGAGATGACCAATGTGATCGAGGAGGATTTGCGAAATTGTCCCAAGATGTTCGATAATTTGACAAGTGATTCAAAGAAACCCCTGTATAGTGGTAGTAATTTCACAAGATTGAAAGCAGTCCTAAACCTCTACAAGTTAAAAGCTAACAATGGGTGGAGTGATAAGAGTTTCACAGACTTACTTGGTCTATTAAAAAGTATGTTACCCGATGATAATGTGTTACCTAATCGTACTTATGAGGCTAAGAAGATGTTAACTGCAATTGGCATGGGATATGAGAGGATACATGCTTGTTTCAATGATTGCATCTTGTTTAGAAAGGACTATGCATCATTGACGGTGTGTCCCAAATGTGGCACCTCACGGTACAAGAAGAATGGATCTGCTCCTGTCAAAACAGCATGGTATTTGCCCATAATACCTAGATTTAGACGCATGTACAGTAGTGAAGCGTTTGCCAAGGACTTGACATGGTATGCTGATAGAAGGCTTGAACAAGGGATTGAAGATAACAAGATTAGACATCCTTCAGATTCTCCTCAATGGAAAAAGATCGATAATGATTTCCCTGAATTTAGGGAAGAACCAAGAAATTTACGCCTTGTATTGGCTACAGATGGAATGAACCCACATGGCTTGCAAAGTAGCTCACATAGTACATGGCCGGTGATTTTGATGATCTACAACCTACCCCCTTCGCGATGCATGAAGCGAGAGCATATTATGATGCCTATACTAATTTCCGGGCCGAAACAACCTGGAAATGATATAGATGTCTACTTGGCCCCTTTAATTGAGGATTTGAAAGAGTTGTGGGAGACCGGTATTAAAGTGTATGATGGGTTTAGAAAAGAGAGCTTCAATCTTAGAGTTATGTTGTTTGGTACAATCAATGATTTTCCAGCAAGAGCTAATCTCGAGGGATATGGTGTACATGGGCAATGTGCATGCCCCATATGTGTCAAGAGTACAGATCAATATAGACTCCCACACTCTCAGAAATATGCATTCCAAGGGCATCGAAGATGGTTGAATCGAGAACATCGATATCGTCGGTGGAAGAAAGCTTTCAATGGGAGCATAGAAGAATGTCGAGCTCCTAAGTGTTTGACCGGTGAAGAGGTGTTTGAGAATGTAAAAGACTTGGATATCAAGTTCGGAAAGACTTTTGCAGGCGGCCTTGCAAAAACTGGGTGGAAAAAAAGGTCAATTTTTTTTGATTTGCCGTATTGGAAATCTTTACATGTTAGACATTTTCTTGATATAATGCATATTGAGAAAAATGTATTTGATAGTGTCATTGGTACTCTTCTAAATGTGCCCGGCAAGACAAAAGATGGAGTAAAGGCAAGGTTGGACTTAGTTGAAATGAAGATAAGAGGTAAATTGGCACCAACAATGAAGGGAAAACGTACTTATTTACCTCCAGCAGCTCACACGCTATCTAGAAAAGAAAAAATTGCATTATGTGAGTTTCTTTGTGGAGTGAAAGTTCCCGAAGGGTATTCTTCGAACATTAGCAGTCTTGTATCAATGAAGGACTTGAAGCTAAAGCATATGAAGACTCATGATTGTCATGTAATCATGGATCATTTGCTGCCAATTGCTTTACGGGCCATTCTGCCAAAAAAAGTGAGAGAAACGATAACTAGATTGTGTTTCTTCTTCAAAGCAATGTGGAGCAAGGTGTTTGATCCTGAACAATTGCCTGCACTTCAGAAACAACTTGTCCTCACTTTGTGTGAGCTTGAGATGTATTTCCCACCCGCGTTTTTTGATATAATGACTCACCTACCTATTCACTTGGTTAGAGAGACACAACTTTGTGGACCAGCTTTTATGAGATCTATGTATCCGGCTGAGCGTTATATGAAGGTATTGAAAGGCTATGTGAAAAATCGTAGCCGGCCGGAAGGTTGCATTGTTGAGCGGTACATAGTTGATGAAGCTATTACATTTTGCACAGAATATCTGAATGATTCTAATGTTGCAGAGCTTCAAAAGTCTCCTGTTGTGGGGGGAGGGGGAACAGAAGGAGAAAGCGTAATTGGAAAGCAATTAGTGAGTGTTCCTAGCACACAAAAGGATCAGGCACACCTATATGTGCTCCACAACACCGATGAGGTTGAGCCATATGTCGAAGAGCACAAGGACCAACTTAGGAGAATAAATTCAAGTAAAAATGAAAGTTGGATTTCAAGAGAACATAACAAGAGTTTTATCGATTGGTTCCGAAAGTGTATTCAAGAGAAACAAAATGAGAATTCACTTTCAGTTACAGATAAATTGGCACGGTTGTCGGTGGGCCCGGGCAGATTCGTATTTTGTCATTCGGGTTATCGTATAAATGGTGTCACATTTTATACAAAAGACCAAGATGAACGGAGTACAATGCAGAATAGTGGGGTGAGTCTTGTAGCTGAAGCAATGCATATCTCAAGTGCGAAAGATAATAGCCCTATCTATGCCACTTTACCATATTATGGGGTGATTGAACGTATATGGGAGTTGGATTACAGTTGGTTTCGGGTGCCTGTATTTGGGTGTAGGTGGGTTGACCATAAAAATGGTGTCGATGATAGTGAAATAGGTTTTACTCGAGTAGACCTTGAAAAGGTGGGATACAAAGATGAACCTTTCATTTTGGCATCTCAAGCTAAACAAGTGTTTTTTGTCACCGATCCTGTCGATAAGAGGTGGTCCATTGTTTTATCGGCAAACAAAAATACTTGTATTGAGGATGATGGCCTATATAATGAAGATGATGGAGGAAATCCTATCTTAGGTGGTTCACAATCCACAAATAGTGACGGTGACTTGGATATCAGTGATGATGAATTGTATATGCGAGAAGATCACCAAGAAGGGATATGGATTAATCCTTCTGTTCGTCGGCGTACTAAACAAAATGGTCGTACTGAGGGATCACAAAATATTAGTAAACCAGCGACAAAAAGAAAACGATGAAAGGTATTTGAACTTATTTGATAATTATATGAGTAACTTATTTGAACTCTTTTGTTAAGTATGCAGTTAAAGTGTAAATTATATTGAACCAGCTTGTAATATTATATTAGTGAATGAGTTACACTAACTTCTGTATTTTTTTGCTTTTGTAGGTCGATACCGTATACCACCACAGTCACCCTCTCCTCCGCCACTACCACGACGACCACTACCAATGTAAGCTTATCAATATTTGGTTTTGTACTTTTTGATGTGATTTATATGATCCAACTGATTAATGATGTGATTAATGCATATATATTTATTTTCGTTTGTTGTTGAAATATTTGAATTTCACTTATGAAATCTTGTAGATGGATTCTGGAGGTGCTGCAAACCCAAGTGTTGAAAGTGAGATACGGAGAGGTATTACAGCAATGAAGAAAGTAATAAAGGCCAAAAGTAAAGGCATAAAGCTACAAGTTGGTTGGAACGATTATGGTCAACCAGTTGACCCAAATAAATCAACTTTTGTTGGTTACATTGGCGTGATAGCTCGTGACAGGGTCCCTATTACTATCAGTGATTGGCGCAGCGTCCCTGCAGCAATAAAATATGCCATTTGGAATGAAATAGCTGTAAGTTAGTTATTATATATTATGTTTTTAATTGGTAAATGTAGTTTTTTTTTCTCTAAATTAACATTTTTTATATACTTTGTTCTTTGTTTTTTATAGTTGGCCTTTGATATTGACGAAAGTAGACAGAAGTTCGTCTTAGCCGAGGCTGGGAAGCTAGCTCGAAACTACAGGAGCTACTTGACCAGAATCTGGGTAGAGGATGATGATGGGAACATTAATTCAAGCCCACCCGAAAAATATCGTATATCTCAAGAAGATTGGACAAAATTTGTAGAATTACGCCAAAGTGAAGCTTTTCAGGTAATTATTTTAATTTATGGTTTCATTTTAAATTATTTGAAACTATATACATTGACTAATGCCTTGATTATATAATGAACAGCAACTACGTAAGGACAATTCTGAAAGAGCAAAGGACCCTGAATATCCTTACAGGGCATCACGTCTTGGATATGCTCAAGTGGAGTATATTGAGGTACGTAGTTCGTTACAAGTTGTAATTCTAATCAAATTTCCTTACAAATTTTCTAATCAAATCTCCTTAATTACAAATTTTCTAATCAAATTTATTTCCTTACAAATTTTCTTATATAGAAGCATAAAAGAAAGGATGCTGGGTCAGATGTCACAGAGGTGACACGAGCACTAGTGTGGAGGGTTGCACATTCTGACAGCCAGAACAAGATTGATAATGTCAATGTTAAAAGAGTAGTGGAATCAATGGTGAGTTATTTGCAATTTTAGTTATATAGTGTGTTGTATGCTTTTTTAAAAATAATTTTAAAATAACAAATTTTTGTATTTTTTAAATGTATTATTACAGGAAAGCTTATCACAGGAGGGTAGCCACAGTGGACCCGAGAAGACCCGGAATGATATACTGGCTATAGCTCTTAAAAAGAAGGAGCATCCGGGTCGAGTTAGGGGTGTAGGCTTTGGGGTATCCCAAACAGATTACTTTTCGGATTCAAAGCCTTCAAAAAATACGGTGATTGATAACTTGCAAGACACGGTTCAAATGCTCACTCAATCACTATTTGAATTGCGACGCGAGTTTGAGCAGCATAGGGCGTCTGGGTCGTCGCAGCAGCCACATACAGAAGAGGCGGTTTCTTTGAAAGATAGCTGCCCAGAAGTGAAAGACCTTCCTCAGGTAATTAATGAAAAGCATATTGTTTAGTGATAATGTAACTTACAATCCTATATTTCTGTATGATATACAACATTTTCTAATATAATGGTATATATATATATATATATGTAGGATGTGGTGCAGTGTCAATTAGCACTTTCTACACCGTGTTATCGTTTGGTGGCAAGAGGAACAATGTACAATCAACCAAAGGATAGAACATTGCATACATGTCCATTAGCCTCCCACCTCGTGAAAGTGTCGATTGACATTGCAATTGAAGATATTGCACCCTTACCAGTCCCTCTCGATGATGAAGGAGTGTTCACAGTATCTGAGGCTGTGGGATACATGGTTGCTTGGCCTAAGAGTCTTGTGATTGTCGGTGATGCATCGGTACGTAATTATTATTAATAGCTAGTCATTATTAAATTATAACAATTGTTTAATGTTAATAAATATACTTTCATTGATAACGCCCACGTTTTGTTTTCTTTTGCTTATAGTCTCTCGGAAAATCCAAAGCATCACTCGGAAAAAGCAAATCAGAGATGACGAAGCACTCACATGTCAAAAATACACCTCTAGTGGCCAACCCTCCTTCTCTAGTGGCCAACCCTCCTGCTCCACCCCCTAATTCACTTGCAATTCTTGAAAGGTTCTTTGGGATGATGGCTGCTGATAACACTATCCGGATAGACATACCCGAGGAAATCTTCAATATCCCCTTTCCAGAATATATTGGGCGGGAGGAGATCGGTGACTTTGTGCATAAAGAACAGATAGGAGCCTCTATCATTACTGCTTACATCAAGTAAGTTTTTAAATATTAATTAAGAAAAAGTAAGCTTTTATTTAAATTATTTTACTGCATTAATTTGAACTATGTTTATTTTTGTTACTCAAATTTATTTTATGCTCAATTGTAGGTGTTTGTGGGTTAATCACGTGGTCCCCGAACAAAAACAAAATAAATTCGGGTTCCTTAGCCCACATTCTATATCTGCGGCAGCAGGAATTACTCCCACGCAGCTTGTTGACAAATCGCAATATATAGCAAATACTATGATAGGTAGTGCACTGGAGGGGAAGTTGTTTCTTGCACCTTACAACTCCGGGTGAGCTACTAAAGACACATTGTTATTTTGTAAAATTTGTTACGTAGGCATAACTAATTTAAAATTTTTCTTTTGAATATGCTGATTAGGGGCCATTGGTTGTTGCTCGTGATTGATCCAATTAAAGAGATCGTTTATTATTTGGATTCTTTGCACGGTAATCCAAATAACCGACATGATATGAAAGATATGATCAATCAGTAAGTTTTATCATTCAATTAAATGTATCCATTATATTATATTTAATATTAAGTTTAAAGTATATATATTATAACTAGACTTCATATATATATATTTGCTTGATATTGACATATTTCCTTGATTTTTGATGTTTTTAACAGCGCTGTCTTGATGTTTCGAGCAAATAAAAACAACCAAAAGATCAAAGCAAAAAACAAGGCCTGTACATGGAGTTGTATACAGGTTAGTTTAATTATATTATTTTAATTATAGTTTCAAGAAATTATTCGTATAAAAGTTATTTGTTCTAATACAATTTTGATTTGAATTTAATTTGTAGTGCCCCATTCAAATAAATGCCATAGATTGTGGGTTCTTCGTCATGAAATTCATGAAAGATATTATTAGACACGGAGAATCTATAATCCCACCGACGGTATGCATAATCCTAATTAATATTAATCAAATTCTAATGTCCCTTTTAAGTTATTAAACATTTTTGTTGGATTTTAATATTTGTCTTGCAGTACTTTGCTGATTGTCAGTACGCCACTTACACTATAGAGCAACTTGATGAAGCACGTTCTGAATTGGCACAATACATTTTTAAATGCGCTTTTGATATGCCGGCGGTGTAAGTTGAAAATTATTGTAAATTTTTATTTGATTTAAAAGCAGTGATTAGTTTATATTGGTTTATTGTAAACTCGTTATTATTTGTAATTATTAGAGATTATTATTTGGTGAATGAAATTAATTTTGGATTTGAATTTGTTGTTTCTGTTGAGCAATTGGTTTGTTTTATGTGTTATTGATGAGTTGAATTTTGAGCTTGTGGGAAGGATATAGCTCTAGCTGAAATTATAACAGAAAAAAATAAAAAAATAAAAAATCACGTTACAGCGGTTCGTTTCTGAACCGCTGTAACAGTGAACACTATTACAGCGGTTCGTTGATGAACCGCTGTAACAGTGAACCCTGTTACAGCGGTTCAGAAACGAACCGCTGTAACAGGGTTCACTGTTACAGCGGTTCATCAACGAACCGCTGTAACAGTGTTCACTGTTACAGCGGTTCAGAAACGAACCGCTGTAACAGGCTACGGTTTTTACAGTTAATTTTTATTTTTATTTACCTATTACAGCGGTTCGTTATTGAACCGCTGTAATAGGGCTCATTTTACAGCGGTTTTTAACCGCTGTAATAGTAAACATACCAATTACAGCGATACGTATTACAGCGGTTAAAACCGCTGTAATAGTGGAAAAAAAACCGCTGTAACAGACCTCTTCTGTACTAGTGAGTGAGGCATCTCAAAAATGGGTGAGTAAAGGATCTCTTGTACATCGTTCCCTCGATTATGGTAAATTGAAGGACTTGTCGCTGCATCCTCAAGTCCTCCTGATAAGTTTGAGTTTTACATATTTGAGGGCCCGATATTTGTCTGGTTTAGAGTCGATTATGAATGATTTGTTGATTTATGTGTTAAATGAGTACAGGGTGAAAATCACAACAATCGAGGAAATGGGATGGAAAAACACATATTTTGAGATTACAATTCATCCAACGTTCGAACGTGGGTTTTGTGACGTTCGAACGTGACACGTCATAAACGTTCGAACGTGAGGTAGGAGATGTTCGAACTTTAGCCCATTCAAACCACTTATGCCATGTCATCACATTTGAACATGAGGTAGGTGACGCTCAAACGTCACAGTCAGCTGGAAGATATTTTTGGCAAGTTTTGATAACTAATTCAAGTAGAAGACTTGGGGATCCTCTTCTATAAATACCTCCTCTTACAATAGCAATATGGTTCGAAACTTTCAGCATAAGAAGAGACTTTTGAGCAAGGAGAAGAGCGAGACAAAGAGAACGACGATTCTGCATCAATTCGTAATAGGGAGACTTTTAGATTCAGATTATTTGTCTTTGAATAATTCTATGTTTTTTATTGATTTTCCAATTACAATTATGATCTAAATTTTCTTTAACTAGGGCCATGTTAAGGCCGAACATATGAGTTTATATATATGAAGTGTTAATTCTATAATTGCTTTGTGTGTTAATTTTGAGCTTTTATTCCAATCATATGCTTGATCACCATATGCTTGCTAATTTGCCCAATCTATTCATTCAAGAGAATACAGGTTAGGGTTCATTAACACATAATTCGTAAAAAATAAGGAATTGACCCTAGAGATAGGTATAGATTCCTGGATACAATTAGCCGGATTTATATGGGAAAATTCTAGAACATGAATGCATGGTTATTGATTAGATTCTCGGATAGATATATTTAGAGAACCGTCAATTTATTATAGGATTATTATTACCGAGACATCGGGTAGTAATTAATTAAGGAATTTCCACCAAAGCAATAGTAGCCTAATAATCCGAAGAATTAGTCATATATATTAACAGGTAATATGGTTGAAGCATGTGCCTCAGTTGTTTTATCTCATAAGAATCTCAATCTAATTGTCAAGTCTTGTTTTCAATTTTTCTTTATTTTTAATACAAGCATAGTAATTTAATTTAATTTCAAGTGCTTTAAAATCTATCAATCTAAAATACGAGTTTCTATGGGTTCGACGTCCCAGACTTAAAAATCTATTTTATTACTACACACGACCAGTCCACTTGCTGTTTAATACACGTAAAAATTTCTCATGTCAAGTTTTTGGCGCCGTTTCCGGGGATTTTTTTTAGTTTAGGTTTTTATTGCAATTTCTAGCTTTATTTTGTCTTTTATCATTTTATTTTTTTTTTATTTTCTAGCTTTAAATTTTTGTTGATTTGCTTCTTTATTTTGAGCAGGTTGATCTTTTGGTGAATGAGCTTTAGAGGAATTTGATCCTAAGATCGAGCGTACGTTTCGTGCAAACCAAAGAAATTGAGCTACGGCTATGCAACCGGTACCTCCAGCACCACCTTTATCGGTTCGTGGTTATCAGCCACCCTGTGTGCATACTATGCCAGGACCAGTAACTCTCTCGAGTTTTGCTACACCAAATTTTCACATTCGTTCTAACATGTTCAGCATGGTTCAGGCTGAACTGTTTTATGGTGACCCGAGTGACTCACCTCATGATCATCTAGAGCACTTCGAGAATATGCTACTTACCATGCAATTCCACCCACAAGATCTTGATGCCATCCGCCTCAGATTATTCCATTTTTCTCTAAAGGATAAGGAGACCCTCAGGTATAAGTCACTACCCCCACAATCTATTGAAATGTGGGGCTATCTAATAGAGGAGTTTCTCAACAAGTTCTTCCCTCCATCAAGGATTAATGAGCTCAGAAGTGAGATTAAAGGATTTAAGCGAAAAAGGGATGAGTCGTTGGCTTCAGCATGGGCAAGATACAAAGGTCTACTTCGGAAGTGCCCCGATCACAACTACACATGGGATGAGCGAGTGTAGCACTTCTACGATGGAGTGTTATCTCAGATTCGACACCGACTCAATGCAGGAGCCGGTGGTGATCTTGTAGGCCTTGATTGCAGATCAGTATGGGCCAAGCTCGAGCAGATGGGACGGGAAGGTGAACTTTACCCTAAAATGATAATGAGATCCCTCCATCTGCCCAGAGGAATGCTAGTGTTCAAGAGGTAGAAGAAGAGGTAGAGGTAGAGCTAGCATTTAGCGATGTAAATTATGTTGAAAATTCAAATAGATCTCAAGTAAACGTCCACATACCCGAGAACTTTCTGAAAAGGCCAAATCTGGCATAGAATACACAACAGGGAATCTACCAAGCACCAAGGCCTCCATTTAACAATACTCAAGCTAACAGGCCTGAAAGTTTTAAACCATAAGGTCAAGTTCAGAGACCTCCTACTGTCGAAGAAAGATTGGATGCACACATGAAAAAATCGGACAATCATTCACAGAGCTTTGATTCATGGTAAAGGATGTTTAGACGGGAATGAAAGACCAATTGTCGATGACTGTGGTTGAAAGAGAACCTGGCGCACTACCAAGTGACACAGAGAAAAACCCGAATGAGCAGTATGTTGTTACTCTACGGAGTGGAAAAGAAGTGAAAAATGCATCTCCCCAGCATCCCACGTTCGAACGTGAATAGGATAACATTCAAACATTGGAAAATTGTAAAAAATTGGACATACTGCCTTCAACGTTCGAACGTCAGGAAAAATCACATTTGAACGTCGAATGCAGAAAGGGGCCCTTCTGAAACTTTGACTTTTCCTTCTTCTAATCTTGTTGAAATATGTCTGCCCTTCCCCCTAGCACATAAAAAGAATAAGAAAGAAATGGATAAGAGTTTTCTTAGGATTTTAGAAATTCTTCGAGAAGTTCGAATGAATATTTCTTTTATTGATGCGATTTTACAGATGCCCAACTACATCAAGTTCTTCAAGGATATTCTCTCAAATAAGCAGAAGTGGGAAGGCAATGGAGCGGTGTGCTTGACTGAAGCATGCTCAGCAGTAGTGTTGAACAAGTTGCAACAGAAACTCAAGGATCCAGGGAGCCTCACAATCCCTTGCACAATTGGGAAACTCAAATTCGACGGAGTGCTATGTGATTCGGGTGCCATCATAAATCTTCTTCCTTGCTCGTTGTTCCGGAACTTGGGTTTGGGGAATCAATTAAACACCTGAAGGGAATCATAGAGGATGTGATCGTGCAAGTTGACAAGTTTTATTTCCTAGTGGACTTCGTGGTTCTCGAGATGTAAGAAGATGTTGAAGTTCTTCCCATCCTAGGAAGACCTTTCCCAGCCACAGGTAAAGCTATGATTGACGTAGCAAATGGTAAGTTGACTTTGAATGTGGGCGACGAGAGAGTTAATTTTGACAGGTATAAGGTTATAAAGCATGTTAGTGATGATGCGTCATGTTTAATAATAGATGTTTTTTATCCTTTGCTTATTAAACATTTTCACGAAAACATCTCTAACGATCCACTTGAGATATGCATAATGAACTTCAAGGATGTTGAGTCGGCCAATGATGGAAAACTAGTAGTTGTTCATAGCTTAGAGAGGCGTGCACAGTACCTCGAGAGGAAATTTGAGAAGTTGGATAGGTCGTTGTCAAGCCAATCCAAACCATCCATCGAAGAGCCACCCACTCTTGACCTAAAAACTTTACCTTCTCATCTTAAAAATGTTTATTTAAATGATAATGCAACCTTGCCACTAATCATTTCTTCTTCTCTTACAGAGCAACAAGAAGCAAGGTTACTGAAGGTATTGAGGGACGAAAAAAAGGTCTTTGGATAGAACATTGCTAACATCAAGGGGATTAGCCCGGCCATTGGCATGCACAAAATTTCAATGGAAGAAAGCTCAAAGCCCACCATACAACCGCAAAGGAGGTCTAATCCTTAAATTCAAGAAATGGTGAAGAAAGACCACTTTCCCCTTCCCTTTGTCGATCAAATGTTAGAAAGAATAGACGAGCATGCATATTACTATTTTTTGGTTGGGTGCTCCGGCTATAACCAAATTTCCATTGCACTTGAGGATCAAGAGAAAACTACTTTCACTTGTCCTTATGACACTTTTACTTATAGGCGGATGCCCTTTGGCTTATGTAATGCACCTGCTGCTTTTCAAAGATGCATGATGACTATATTTCATGATATGGTCGAGCAATTTCTTGAAATCTTCATGGATGACTTTTCTATTTTTGGCTCTACCTATGATAGATGTTTGCACAATCTAACCTTGGTTTTGTAGAGGTATGAGGAGACTGGCCTAGTCTTTAATTGGGAAAAGTGCCATTTCATGGTACAAGAAGGAATCGTGCTAGGACATAAGATTTCCAAAAAGGGGATTGAGGTAAATAGAGCGAAAATCGAAGTGATAGCCAATCTTCCGCCACCCACCACAGTCAAAGTCGTGAGAAGCTTTCTGGGATATGCCGGGTTTTACAGGCGTTTTATTTCAAATTTTTCCAAAATTTCTAAACCCCTGTCTAACTTGACCATGAAAGATGCAGTGTTTGACTTTAATGATGCATGCTTGCAGGCCTTCCTCACTCTGAAGGAGAAGTTGATCTCACCACCTGTAATGACTGCTCCGGATTGGGGCCTACCATTTGAGTTGATGTGCGATGTGAGTGACATTGCCGTCGGAGCCGTACTTGGTCAAAGGAAGGGTAAAATCTTTTATAGTATTTACTTTGCTACTCGTACTTTAAATGAAGCCCAACTAAATTATGCTACGACTGAAAAAGAGCTATTAGCTATGAATTTTGCTTTTGACAAATTTCACTCCTATCTTGTGCTTAACAAAGTAATAGTATACACTTGTCACTCTACCTTGAAGTATTTGCTTTCTAAAAAGACACAAAACCTAGACTACTTACGTGGATCTTATTACTACAAGAGTTTGACTTAGAAATAAAAGATAAAAAAGGATCTGAAAAATGTAGTAGCTGATCACCTCTCTAGGCTAGAGTTAGTGGATAAGAAAGTGGATGAGATCCTAATAGGGGATGCTTTTTCTTCTATTACAATTCCTTGGTATGTTGATTATGCTAACTATATAGTTGTTGGAATTACACCCCCTGATTTAACCTTTCACCAAAGAAAGAAGTTTTTAAAAGATGTTAGGCACTATCTTTGGGAAGAGCCCAACTTGTTTAAAATTAGTGTAGAGGGAGTTATTGGGAGTTGTGTACCCCAGGAAGAAAGGGAGTCCGTCTTGGATCATTGTCATGACATGTTGATAGGTGGTCACTTTGGCTCATCTAAGGCTGCTGCCAATGTTCTGCAATCAGATTTTTTCGGGCCTACTTTATTTAAAGATGCACACGCTTATGTTCAATCATGTGATAGATGTCGGAAGGTAGGTAATATCTTTAGAGGACATCAAATGCCTATGAATAATGTGCTTGAATGTGAACTGTTTGATATTTGGGGTATAGATTTTATGGGAACCTTTCCTAGCTCTTGTTCAAATAAGTATATTCTAGTCGTTGTTGATTATATGTCCAAATGGGTCGAAGCCGAGGCTTTGCAAACTAATGATCTAGGGTTGTTCTTAGATTTCTTAAAAAATGTATTTTTACACGATTTGGAACCCCTAGGGCAATTATAAGTTATGGAGGCACACATTTTCATAACAACCAATTTGAAAACTTGTTGAACAAGTATGGTGTTAAACATAAAATCTCGACCCCTTTTCACCCTCAAACTAGTGAGAAAGTTGAAGTGTCTAAAATGGAAATCAAACGAATTTCGAAAAAAATGGTAAATAACCATCAAACTGATTGATATCTGAAATTATATGATGCATCGTGGGCTTACTGTACTGCTTTTAAAACCCGTATTGGCATGTCCTCATATCGTCTTGTATTTGAAAAGGCTTGTCATTTACCTGTCGAACTTGAACATCGTGCTTATTAGGCTATCAAATTCCTTAATTTTTGTAGGTAATAAGAGGTTGCTTCAACTGAATGAGCTCGAGGAGTGGAGACATGATGCATACGAGAATGCAAAACTGTACAAGGAACGAACTAATAAGTGGCATGATAAGCATATAATGCCCCGAGAATTTGAGGAAGGTGAAAGGGTTCTGATGTACAACTCTTGACTCAAGTCTTCCTGGGAAAGCTAAAGTCTCTTTGGTTGGGACCGTTTTGAGTCACACGAGTGTATTCGTCGGGGGCTGTGGAGCTTATCACTGATGATGGACAAGTGTTCTTGACCAATGGACACAGGCTGAAACACTACTCGGGCACTAATTGGAGCTAGTACAAATTATTTGTCAAGCTCCGAGATCCATCGACTTAAGTCGATTCACAACAGTCGAGCTATTGACTATAAACAAGTGCTACTTGGGAGGCAACACATGTTTCTTGCTTTTCATGTTTTTGTTTAGTTTTTGTTTTCTTTTGTTTTCGTGTTTTGATCCTTTGTTTTTTCTGTTTTTGTTTTGTTGGCAAGAAAAATGGTCCAAAGGAAATTGAATTTTCTACACTGCACCCAACATTCAAACGTGGTCCTTGTAACATTCGAAAATTGAAGTTATAAGTTTTTTGAGGCTACTGCACCCAACGTTCGATCATGAGGTGAGGCACATTCGAACGTCGAGATTTAAAAAAAAAAGGAAATTTTTAAAAGACAAAAATGCATCTTTTCTTCTTCTTCATTCACAAAAGCCCCAATTCAAAGCCAAATCCCTAATTTCAACATCCCAAAAACACCATCCACCGCCACCGATGTGTCCCTATCCCACCACCACCGCTGCATCCCCACCTCCACCATCATCGTCGTTCTGCTGCCGGACTTGGGGACCCACAACAATCCCGATTTAATCCCTACAAATTGGTCCTCTTCCACCAAAAATTGACAGCACAATCACCATCCACCACCACGCCGCGCCGATTTCACCACCACCGGAGTCAACCACTGTCGCTAATTTCACCGTGCCTCTATTTCGCTGATTTCAGATCACATTCGAATGTGGGCCTAGTCACATTCGAACGTTAGGTCCAGTAACTAAAAGTTGGATTTTTGAAATTGGACATTTCAACTTGGTAAGTGATTGGCTTGGCCCATATTCATAATTTCATTGGATTCAAAGTCGTGTGGGGCTCGTGTGATTGTTTTTTGTTTTTGTTGATTGTTGGTGTGAATTGATTTGTTGAATAAGTTTGGGGTGTAAATTGATTATTGAAGTTTAAGGGACTGTGGTGTGCATAATTTGTGAAGTTCTTGCTTGATATCTATTGCTAGTTATTTTTGGCGTGGTTTGGAGTTCTTTTGTGATTGTGAATTATTTGAATTGGTTGAAATGACATGGACAAGGGGTAATAGTGTCGGAGAGGGCACATTGAGAGGTAAAGCGCCCTTGGTAGACCCCGAGGTACCCACAGTCGAGGCGAATCCTATCACCCTCGACCCTCGCTTCTAGGACTTTGAGGTTCAAGCTGTCTATGGGCGACTTCATGCACGGTTATTACACAAAGAACGGACCCTACTCATTAAGAGGGCTCCGGTTAAAGCACTTCTTCGGTTCCACAAGTTGGAACCATTTTTTGAGGAGCCTCACAAGATTCATCCATTCTGGGTAAAGGAGTTTTACGCTTTAGCTATAGTCACTGCGACAATTAGAAGCCACACATGATGATATGGGGTTTCATCTTCAGCTACTGTGCTGGGGAAAACTGTTACATTTGATAAGCCGACAACTGGGCGTGCTTTGGTCTCTCACCTATGCCATTAGCCAGGAAGTGGCAGTAGAGGGAACACAATGGGTGAACAATACTATGTTTAAGCCGGGGGCATTGAAGACTGAATCCAAGTTTTGGTATAAGTTTATACGCCACTGTATAATGCGGACTATGAATAAGTCAGAGGTGACAAAGGATTGGGCTATTCTTATATATGCCATACTACAGAAGATGGAGTTTGACATTGTTCAGTTAATTTACTCGGCATTACAGACCCAATTTGAAAGATTATCTGGGAAATTGTCTGGAGATGACCCCACTATCCAGCTGAAGAAAAAAGCCCCTTTTTATTTTCTCGTCACTGATCAGTGCTTTATGCGAGAGATATTTATGTAGAACAATTCCCGTATGAGGAGTTGGATGCTCCGGAATTACTTTGGAATACACCAGGAAAGTTCGCAAGGGTAAAAGAAACAGGAGGCCTCACCCTAATCCGCCTAGTGGCGAGGGATCGAGCCGGCAGCCACAGGGGTCAGTTCTGCCACAGTCTGCCTCGGAGACATCTTGACACAAGAGTTGGCTCAGATGGTGATAGCTAATATGCAGATGCTGGCCCAGTATCAGAGACAGTTGATGATTGCGTCGGATGTCTCTGCCAGGCGACCCGCATATGATTATCCTATAGTTCTAGATTTTTTTCCTCTCCCGACCATGCATGCTGAAGAGCCGAAGATTGACCCGGCTGATCTAGATGAGGTTGCCGAGGAGGCGGATGGAGATGATGATGCAGATGATGATGATGATGATGATGATGGAGCTGATGCTGTCGAGGCCAACAATTTGGATGAGCCGCGATGATCTTTCTACTTATAGTTTCTTGTAGACATTTTCCTGTTTTTGCTTTTGTTTTAGTTTTTGGTTGTGTTGTTTCGGATAGTTGTTTTTCTTTTCTGCTTTGCTGGTTGTTTGGGCTTGTACTAATCTGACTTATGTTATTATTTATCTGTACTGCTTTTCTTATGTCTTGTGTCTCAGCTTGTGCCTTTATGAGATATATATACTTATCTAAGATAAATGGCACTAGTGAGTAGGAGAGTTCAGACGATTGTTGAGCATTGATAGGAACGCCTCAATTTTAGGCTCAACCGACTACTCCTAGGTTTGCTTTTTAAGCATTCTGCATTGTAAGTACTTCTTTTACCCCTATGTGTGATTTGAGTTTAGATGTAACATCGAGGGCAATGTTCGATTTAAGTTTGGGGGTATGGGTAGTGCTTCGTTATATTCATGTTTTGTGCTTATATTGAGAAATTCAAGAAAATCGAGCATGCAATTTTTTTTAGCCACCAATTCATGCAATGAAATGGATTAACTTAAGTACAATGACATGACTTCTTGATTAATTTGGAATTTAATGGACTATTCATATCTTTGCTTTGCTCGTGGGACCCTAGATGAGAGTAAATTTTTCTTAAATGATTCACAATTGCACAATAAGTCGAGGGTAGAGGAGCTAAGTTGGATAACCATCTGAAACACTTAAGGAATTTCTCCCGGAAATATCTACTTAGATTCTTTTTAGGGTCATGAGTTGAGTAGTTGCTTCATATGCTTAATAATTAATGAATAATGTTGATAATTGGTATGACTATAAAGTCAGGCTGATTGTACTGGAGGTGAAAAGTTACATGCCTATAAACTGTACTATTATGCTAACTTGAGCTTTGCTCAAGCCAATTAAAAGTAAAGTAAATGAAAGGTCTAGTTTTATTTCATGGCCTTTGGAACTCGAGTGATTAAATCCGTAAGGAGTGTCTGGACACTTAATGCCCTAAAACTATCTAGTTTGAGAGTCATTGGTCTAAAACTCGATACGTGGGTTTCATAGAAAGCCTAAGGGAATAGAACTTTGCACATGACCTAACCTTAATTAATTTAAATGGAAGTTTCATGATATTTTAAGTGGCTATGAAGTTTTCTAGGAGACTTATTCTTTATGATTGATCAAAATTTAATAGATATGGGGTTAAGTTCCGAAATTTGGTAAGAATGCCACTTAACTATAATGTCTTAGACTTGTTTTCACGACACCTGACATGCTATAACCTAATGTGCTTTAATAGCAAGTATACTAGTTGTGTGTAGTGATAGATGGACAAAAATTCTGGGTTGTCGAACCACAAGGACTTGAATTTAAGCTTATAATTTTCGATAAAAGAAAAGACAATTAAAGTAAAGTGCAAGTAATTGATTGAACAAACAAAGAACAATAGAGGAAACGAGCTATGGATTAAACCTCACGTATGATAAAGCGACCATGGCACATGCTACGACCGTATTTACTCGTCAATATATATGAGATACTCTTCGAATTATTAGACTCCTATTGTTTTGGTGGAAATTCCTTAATTGATTATTACCCAATGTCTCGGTTCCTAACTATCCTATGATTAATTGATGGTTTTCTAACTATGACTATCTGAGAATCTAACCAATAACCATGCATTTATGTTCTAGAATTTCCCCCGATAAATCCGGCTAACAGCACCCGAGAATCTCCACCTATTTCTAGGGGCAATTCCTCATTTGTTACAGATGATGTGTTAATTCCTTTGAACCCTAACCTATATTCTCTCAAATGAATAGACTAGGAAAAATGACAAACATATGGTGATCAAGCATATGATTGGAATAAAAGCAAAGAATTAACACACAAAGCAATTGTAGAATTAATACGAAAGATCACTTCATATATATGAACTCATAAATTCAGCCTTCGCATGGCCTTAGTTCTACAAAATTAGGTCATCATCAATAGCTTAAGAAGATCTAAAATAATCATATACATAGTTATGAACATAAAAATGTAATGAAAAGCAAGTAAAACTCCCTAAGGCTTGGTTGATGGTGAATCCTAGCTTGGAGCTTCAATCTCTAGCTAAATCCCCCTTCTTGCCCTTCAAAGATGGTGAAAGGATGGCTCAAATCCAAGAAAATACTTCCACAAATCCAGAATTCGAACCCTTAATTTCTGCTGAAAAATTCCTTTTATAGATTTGAAAAATAGTTACATTGGCGCCTGGGCGCCGCCTACGTGGCAGAGATATCTTGGGGGAGAAGTCAAGTTGCGCCCAAACGAGGGAAAATTGGTGCTCAGGCGTGAACTTTATGGCGCCTAGGCACAGGAAATGTGGCGCCTAGGCGTGGGTATTCGAACAAGGCTTCTTCTATTCAGCACTATGGCTCCTGGGCGTGGGTTAGGTGATGCATGGACACTGGTGTGCGAACCACTTTTCTTGAGTTCATTTGACACGTCGTCTTTTGCCCTTTTCTTTGTTTGCATCCATTTAGGTCCTGAAATCACTTACGCATGGATTAAACGCACATGTGGTAAAGATCAAGCGAAAAATGAGTTTAAAAACTAAACACAAAAGCCTAAAACACACGTTAAAATGACTCCTATCAAAACCCTTAGGATAACTTCTCGAATCTAGGTGTAACATGAGCAAATCTTTAATATGTGTATATAATTTTGAGCTTTAACGGTTGATTTTGTGCCATTGATTCTTCTTAATTTTGTTGATTTGTCTTCATTGGTTGTGGCAGAAGTTATGGATTTTGTGGGTAAATTGTTGGCAAACTCTCACGAGACTATACTCGTCCTCTCTGGTAACTTTGAGTTTTAAAGGCTTGTTGCACATGCTAAGTGCAATCGTTCACTCTATGAAAACGCGTTGTTTTTATTTTTGTTTTATTTTTAGATTGATGTTTGATCATGGTTTCATTGTCTAACTTTTCTTTATTGCTCGGGAACGATCAATATTAAGTTTGAGGGCCCGATATTTGTCTGGTTTAGAGTTGATTATGAATGATTTTTACCACTTGTGGCTTTGATTTGTATGTTAAATGAGTACAGGGTGAAAATCACAAAAATCGAGGAAAAAGGATGAAAAAACACATATTTTGAGAATACACTGCATACAACGTCTGAACGTGGGTTTTGTGACGTTCGAACGTGAGGAAGGAGACATTCAAACGTTAGCCCAGACAACTCCCAGTCAAACCACTTATGCCACGTCATCATGTTCGAATGTGAGGTAGGTGA
Organism: Buddleja alternifolia; assembly: GCA_019426215.1. Classification (NCBI taxonomy): domain Eukaryota; kingdom Viridiplantae; phylum Streptophyta; class Magnoliopsida; order Lamiales; family Scrophulariaceae; genus Buddleja; species Buddleja alternifolia. Next base: position 3,305,948 of record CM033406.1, read on the forward strand.
CGTTCGAACGTCGCAGTCGGCTGGAAGATTTTTTTGGCAAGTTTTGATACATAATTCAAGTAGAAGACTTAGGGATCCTCTTCTATAAATACCTCCTCTTACAACAGCAATAAGGTTCGAAATTTTCAACATAAGAAGAGATTTTTTAGCAAGGAGACGAGCGAGACAGAGAGAACGATGATTCTCCATCAATTCATAATAGGGAGACTTTTAGATTCAAATTATTTGTCTATGAATAATTATATATTTTTTATTGTTTTTCCAATTACAGTTATGAACTAAATTTTCTATAACTAGAGCCATGTAAAGGGCGAATTTATGAGTTTATATATATGATGTGATTTTTCATATTAATTCTACAATTGTTTTGTGTGTTAATTTTGCGCTTTTATTACAATCATATGTTTAATCACCATATGCTTGCTAATTTGCCTAGTCTATTCATTTGAGAGAACATAGGTTAGGGTTCATTAACACATAATCCGTAAAAAAAATAAGGAATTGCCCCTAAAGATAGGTAGAGATTCCCGGAAGTAGTTAACCGGATTTGTCCGGGGAAATTCTAGAACATGAATGCATGGTTACTGATTAAATTCTAGGATACACATATTTAAAGAACCATCAATTTATCATAGGATTATTATTGCCGAGACATCAGGTAGTAATTAATTAAGGAATTCCCACCAAAGCAATAGTAGCATAATAATCCGAAGAATTACTCATATATATTAAGAGTAATATGGTTGAAGCATGTGCCTTAGTTGGTTTATCTCATAAGAATCTCAATCTAATTGTCAAGTCTTGTTTTTTATTTTCCTTTATTTTTAATACAAGCGTAGTAATTTAATTTAATTTCAATTGCTTTCAAACCTGTCAATCTAAAATACGAGTCTCTGTGGGTTCGACATCCTGGACTAAAAATTCATTTCATAACTACACACGATCAGTCCACTTGCTGTTTAATGCACGTAAGGATTTCTCGCGTCACCTCCTTTTTGTCCTCTGGCAATTTTCGCTGTAGTATGTAATTTACTACAGGTATTCTCCAATCGTCTGGCTCCAATATTATGATATTTACTTCTTCTCCTATTTTGGAAATTGGTATGGTTTCTATGGTTATCTTCCGAGAATAGCAATCGACCAGCACACTAGCCAATCGTGCTAGGTAGTCAGCTTTTTTGTTCTCCATAGGAGGCACCTGCTTTATCTCGAAAGTCTTCAATTGGCCTCTTAAGTTTCCTATTTTCTTCAGGTACTCCATCATTCTTTCTTCTTTGGCCTCGTATTGACCATTGACTTGACACACCACCAGTTGGGAATCCGAGTGGACTATCAAATGTTTTGCTCCCACCTTGAACACCATCTTGATTCCGACAATCAGGGCTTCATATTCAGCTTCGTTGTTAGAAGCGCAAAAATTAAACATCATGGCATACTCCAACTTATTCCCTTCGTGTGTCGTCAGTACTACTCCTGCTCCACTTCCCGTTGAGGTGGTGGAGCCATCAACAAAGAACCGCTAGACCTTCTTAACATCTTGGGAAGAAGGTACTTCTGCTATGAAATCTGCTAGTGGTTGAGCCTTTATAGCGGGTCTCGGGATATAGGTTTCTAAATATTTTCCTCAGAGGGTAGTTGGTGCACACTTCCACACTATGTGACATGAAGTATGACATTAGCTTCCTAGTAGTGGTAACCAAGGCAAAAGCTACCTTTTCAATCTCAAGATATCTCTCCTCAGCCCCCCTAAGGGCTCGGCTAGCATAGTACACCGGGTTTTGGTCTTTTTCTTCTTCTCGTACTAGCACAAAGCTAACCGCATGATCTAAAATCGCCAGGTACAGCTATAACTTCTCTCCTGGTAATGGTTTGGTCAACAAGGGCAAGCTGATTAAATATGCCTTTAACTCTTTGAAGGCATTTTGGCATTCTTCACTCCAGGAGAACGAGCTTGCCTTCCGGATGAACCTGAAGAATGGCAGCGAGTACTTGAACGCCATTCCTGGTAGCTGGTGGCGCCATTTCTTAGATATCTCTCGTCTTCTCAGGATTAACTTCGATTCCTTTCTCCGTCACTAGGTATCCCAAAAACTTTCCACTCCTAACTCCAAAAGTGCACTTCAAAGGATTAAGCTTCATTTGGTACTGTCGTAGTACCTCGAACGTTTCTACCAAGTCTCATAAATGGTCTTGCGCCTTTCGGCTCTTCACCAACATGTTATCTACATAGACTTCGAGATTTCTTCCTATTTGCTTTCAAAAAATCTTACCCATAAGTCGCTGATATGTGGCTCCAGCATTTTTTAGGCCAAAAGGCATCACCACATAACAGAACGTCCCGAAGGCCGTTATAAAGCTCACCCTCTTCTTGTCTTCAGGGGCTAGGGGTACATTGTGGTACCCATGAGATGCATCCATCAAGCTCAAAAGTTCACACCCTGACGTACAATCCACCAGCTGGTCGATTCTAGGGAGGGGATAACAATTTTTTGGGCAAGCTTTGTTAAGATCTCGAAAGTCTATGCACATTCGCCATTTATCTCCTCCTTTGGGAACAAGGATAGCACTAGCTATCCACTATAGGAATTGGATTTTATTTATGTGGCCTACAGCTAGCAACCTGTCCACCTCTTCTTTTATGATTCTCCTTCTCAGGTCTAAAGTGCCTAAACTTTTGCTTCACAGGTTTGGAGGTGGAAAAGACATTGAGCTGGTGGACTGCTACAGTTGGATCAATACCCACCAGGTCCTTCACCGTCCAAGCAAAAAAATCTATGTAGTCTAGGATCAACTAAGTTAGGCAAGAAGCCATCTCAGGGTCGAGCTGAGATCCTATCTTGGCAATCTTGAAAGGATTGCCTGGCACCAGTTCCACCGTGACCAAATTTTTTGCCAGTTTAGCTTTAGGTTGCACGCCCAACTCCTTCATGTTGGGTTTCGTTTGAAAACGCAAAAACGCAGTGGAAGGGATTTCAAAAATTAAAACGAAAACCCAATTGGTACTCTAATTCGCATAATTGAATCTAAAAGCGTATAACGAATAAAACTTACTCGTTAATATGAATATGATGATGGAGAAAAACTTCTTCTTCTCCAAACTCGAAATATTGAAGCTTCCAAATCTTCAATCCTTTGATTTGATTCTTCAAACTTGAACGTGATCCGAACAACGAAAATACGTCGTCTCTAAATCTCACGCACGGATCAACAAACGAAAAATCCCCTTTCTTCTTTCTCTATGGTCGAAGGCTAGGTTTAGAGGAGGGGAGGAATATTTTTCTTTCTTTTGAGAGTTATGAGAGTTGTGTATTCTTCTTTTTTGTTCTAAGTCAAAGAGTCCTTATATACCTCATGACTTATTGAACAAGTCAAAACAAAAGAGCCCTAATATGTGGTCTCTCAAAGACGCCACATTGAGGCCTAGTAGGCGTCCAATTGTACTCCTTATTTAGCCCCGGGATTTGTTTTTTTTAATTAATTTCTTATTTCCATTAATAATTTATTGTATCTAATAAATAAATTAATTAATTAAATAACCAAATTAATTAGATAAATTAATTCATTAATATATTTCCCAAGGAAATTAATTAATAATTAATCTTATCATTATAATTAATTATTTCATCTAATGAATAATTAATTATTTAATTTATCCAATAAATGAAAACTCCCAGAAGAAATAATAGAAATTCATTTTTCTTCATTTTTCTTTATCAATCCTTTAGCGCGACTCTTTAGGTTCGTTTCGTTTGGCAATGAGAGGAAACCAAAGGAAGTGGGTAACACCTAGCCAGTCACGTGGCCCACTTCGTAACCCAAACAAAAACGAATGATAGGATCATTCCGAAACCTTCCAATCGTAAATACCGTATGTGTATAAACCCTTTGTTCACGTTCCCCGGTTAAGTGAGAGTCATGGTTATGTCAAACTCACTGGACTGGACCATATGTATAAATCATAATAAATACAAGATCATTGACATCGATTTAGTGCCAATCACAATCGTCTCGTTTGCTTTGGCCGAGGACTTTGATCTCTATTTATCTATAATTACATAAGGTACATACTCATTCACTTATGAGAGAACAAATCCCATATTAGATATTTGCTAAGATTACCACTTGCCCATCAAGTCAGCATTTCGAGGTTGACCCCATCAAAGGGTGAATTGGGTCTAACTACTCTAGTGAAAGACTTGACGTCACAAGTGCATCTTCAGCCTGATACTTCAGGTCAAAGGTTCACATATACCTATTATGCATAATCAGTTCTGTCATTGACAGTCACAGAGTGAAAACCCATGTGACAAAACCGATGTGAGTCGTGTTCAAACATATCAGTTCCACTGACGTGTCTACAATCTTAATCTCCTATCATCCCATGATACTAGATAGGCACTCCCATGTTGGAGCTAAGATTGTACAAGTATTCGAAATCCTTATTTGTCCATTAAAGACTTCATATTACTTGCAAACTTATTTTAGTAATCAAGATCGATCTCTCTAGTGCCAATCTTCCTATCCCATAGGAAGTAGACGGATCGCATTGAAAACATGGACAAAACGTTTTACACAACTCATAGATGCAGATAAGAATTAAGTGAAAACTCAATAATGCTTTTTATTTAAGAAGAGTTTAAGTTCAATACAAGATATATGCTCTATACATTCTATCCTCTATGGCATCTGAGGGCATAATCCTAACAATCTCCCACTTGCACTCAATGCCACTCATTGTGGTATCTAATACCCATCCTTTCCAGGTGTCGATCCAAAACAGCCTGAGGTAGTGGTTTTGTGAACGGGTCAGCTATATTGTCAGCTGAGGCTATTTTCTGGACTGCTATCTCTCTTTTGCCAACGATCTCCCTGATGATGTGAAATCTTCTCTCAATATGTTTGGACTTGTTATGAGACCTCGGTTCCTTGGCTTGCGCTATCGCTCCATTGTTATCACAATAAAGTGGCAACGGGAGATGAGCACTAGGGACCGTTCCAAGTTCTCCAAGAAACTTCCTCATCCAAATAGATTCTTTCGCTGCCTCTGATGCTGCTACATACTCTACTCCAGTGGTGGAATCAACGGTTATGCTTTGTTTGGAGCTCTTCCAAGACACCGCTCCACCATTGAGAGTAAAAACAAACACTGGAGTGGATTTTTGGTCATCATCATCAGACTGAAAGTCTGAATCAGAATAACCTTACATCTTCAGGTCTCTTCCTCCATAGATGAGAATCATATCCTTTGTTATTTTCAGATACTTTAGGATATTCTTCACAGCTATCCAATGTTCCTTTCCCGGGTTTACCTGAAATCGACTCACCACGCTCACAATATAGGCAATGTCGGGTCTAGTACACAACATTGTATACATCAGGCTACCAACTGCAGAAGCATAGGGTACATTACTCATCTCTTGTCTATCTTCCTCACTTTGAGGACACATAGACTTGGATAAGTGTACTCCATGTCTCATGGGAAGAAACCCTTTTCTTAAAGTTGTCCATCCTAAACCTCTTTAGGACCTTTTCTAAGTAAAGGGCTTGAGAGAGGCCTATCATTCTATTCGTTCTGTCCCTGTAGATACGAATTCCTAGAATGTATGTGGCTTCTCCCAAGTCTATCATAGAAAATGTACTTGAAAGCCATTTCTTGACAGTGGTGAGCATTCCTACGCCATTTCCTATAAGTAGAATGTCATCCACATATAGTACTAAGAATGAGAGTTTGCTCCCACTAGTCTTCTTGTAGACACATGGTTCATCTTCGTTCTTTAATGAAGCCATATCCCTTAACTTGTTCATCAAGACGGAGATTCCAGCTTCTAGATGCTTGCTTGAGACCGTAAATGGACCTCTCAAGTTTACATACTTTATGGATATCGGACTCGGACACAAAACCCTTTAGCTGTTCCATATAGATATCCTCCTCGAGGAATCCATTTAGAAAGGTCGTTTTGACATCCATTTGCTATATCTCATAATCTATGTATGCAGCTATGGATAACAGAATTCGTATGGACTTTATCATAGCCACGGGCGAAAAGATTTCTTGATAGTCAATTCCTTCTCCTTGACTATACCCTTTCACTACGAGCCTGGCTTTAAAGGTGTCAACCTTGCCATCGCTACCTATCTTTGTTTTGTAGATCCACTTACATCCTATAGGTTTTATACCTTCAGGACGATCTACCAAAGTCCAGACATGGTTCGATTGCATAGAGTCCATTTCTGTTTCCATGGCTTCGCGCCATCTTGAAGCATCGACATCCACCATCGCTTGATCATAGGTATAAGGATCATCTTCATGACCTTCTTGTACTACAGTGTGAAGCTCTCACTCCCCCTGCAGTAGATACCTATACCTCTCAGGTTCAGGCGGTATTCTACCAGATCTACGTGGTGGTTGTGCGACTATGGGTTCAGGCCTCGGTTCTTGAACAGATGTATTTGAGGGAGTTTCATTTTGTTCTTCTAGAACAATTTTCCTTCCTTTGCCCCCTTCTAAGATGAACTCATCCTCAAGGAAGTGAGCTTGTAGGGCTACGATGATTTTTTGATCATCATACAAGTAAAAAAAGAATCCCATGGAATCTTCAGGATAACCAATGAAACGTCCCATTAGGGATTTTGCCTCCAATTTCTCCACTTTAGTCTTCTTGACATAAGCATCCACTTTAGTCTTCTTGACATAAGCAGGGCATCCCCAAATCGTAATATGACTAAGACTCGGTTTCCTATTATTCCACATCTCATGAGGAGTTTTAGGAACGGATTTGGAGGAACATCTGTTCAAAATATGAGCAGCGGTAAGGAGCGAGTATCCCCTACAACAAAATGGGTAAATCAGTGTAACTAAGCATGGAACGAACCATGTCCAACAGTGTTCGACTCCTTCGCTCTGCTACTCCATTCAGTTGAGGAGTTGCTGGTGGTGTTAGTTGTAACATTATTCCTTGTTGTCTTAGGAATTCATCAAACTCGGGACTCATATAATCTCCTCCACTATCCGATCTTAGAGTTTTTATATTTTGCCCAGTTGGATTTTCTACTAAGGCCTTGAACTCTTTGAATCTTTCAAAGGATTCAGACTTTTGCTTCATCAGATACACTAAACCAAATCTTGAATGGTCGTCAGTGAAAGTGATGAATTAGTAGAAACCTCCACGAGCCATTTTTCGAAATGGTCCGCAGACGTCGGTATGCACTAATCTGAAGACTTGCGTAGCCCTTTCAAAAGTCCTTGTGAAAGGGTATCTAGCCATCTTGCCAAAGAGACATGATTCACAAGTAGGAATAAGGTCCGACCCTAGTGAGCTTAAAAGCCCAACTTTCCATTTTGTGGATCTTGTGCTCTCCGGCATGGCCTAGTCTAAGATGCCACTTGAGTCTTAGGTTAGTTTCTTGCCTACCACGTTTACGTGTTGCAACATTAACATCAGATGAATTACGGACATTTAAATAATACAAACCATTAACTAAACATGCATTGCCAACTAATTTATTTCCATAATAAATGTCACAATTTAATTTAGAAAAACGGAATGTATATCCAATCTTAACTAAGATAGGAATAGATACAATGTGCTTAATCCCCTTGGGCAAAACCAAAACATTATCTAAAAACAGTAAATGTCCAGAATTCAAATAAAGAGAAGTAGATCTGATCCTAGTAGCTGCGACGCTTTCCCCGCTGCCTACTTTGATCATCACTTCTTCTCGACCCAGCTTTCTACTTCTCTGTAGATCCTGATCCAAACAACAAACATGGGCACTAGCCCCTGAGTTCAGAATCCACGAAGTAGAAAATACGGTCATAGAACAGTTCGTTTCAGCAACTAATAGTTCCATACCTTGTGCACCTTTGCCTAATTTGGGATAGTTTCTCTTTCAGTGGCCAAGCTCACCGCATTCGAGACATCTATCTGTTTTCTTAGGTCCTTTGCTCTTGTAAAACCCTTGAGCCTTTCCATTACCCTTCTTGGTACCCCTTTGAGCTCCAAGCTCGCCAGACTTTTTCTTGTTGTTGTTCTTCTTAGACTTTTTGGGTCCAAAAGAGATTGCCAAGGTAGTTTCCTTTCCCTTTAGTTTCATTTGAGATTGTGCAATAACCAACTTGTTCATTAGCCGAGCTAAATTGCACTCTATCTCATTCCAGTTAAAGTTAACCACAAATTGGGAGAAGGAATCAGGAAGAGACTGCAAGATTAAGTCAGTTTAAAGGGTGGCATTCATGGTGAATTCGAGAGCTTCCAATTTCTCGACCCTCAAAATCATTTTGAGGACATGATCACCAACCTTCTCACTTTCTTTCATGTTGGCTCCGAAGAGCTCTTTTGGAATCTCATATCGTGCAGTTCAACTATGTTCTCCATAGAGCTCTACCAGGTGAGCTAGGATAGCTCTTGCAGTGGGCATCTTATCATGTGACCTTTGAAGATCATTAGCCATAGATCCCACCATGTATCCTCTCACCTGGAGGTCATCCTTAACCCATTTTTCATGGGCTTAGACCTCTTCCTCGTTGGCACGTGTTCTAGCAGGAGCCGCCGGGATATCAGCCTCCAAGACGTATCCCAGTGATTCCATATTGAGGACAATTCTCAAATTTGTAAGCCAGTCCACATAATTGGGTCCAGTCAGAGTATTCTTTTCGAGTAGAATTGAAAATGGGTTTGTCATATTTGAGAGAGATAAACAAGAAATTGACTACAGAAATAAACCAGATTTATTAGATTACTTGTTTTGACTTAACTAAGAAAAATTAAGGACTTAAAATTTATCTTAGCTCCCACTGCATTTTTGAATCCCACACTCCCATGTGAAAATTGGGAATCATCATTGGCATCGATTCCACAGCAGGTATTGAGGTCCTCAATTAATTAAATAAGTTGCAACCTAACCGGTTTCTGGCCCGTTAATTATTTGAAGTGATATCTAATATCAATTTATCCAATAAATGTTTCAATACGTTTCCCCATAGTTCATCAAACCGCAACCCATTCGATTTCTAGGTTCGTGAACTAACTGAGTTTATCCCATTAACTCCTATAATCTAGCATTTGAATTTCACCTTGCAACTGAACAGGTTTCTGGGGTGAAATATGTTTCGATTAAGGCATTTGCATGCACTTTATAAAATTTCAAATTATTTCTAAATGTATAACCCCCATAACTGGGAAGCATTACACATTTATAGTAATTCTAATTTTAGAAAGCTTAGTGGAGGGTGAGAATGTCAAACATCCTTTTCTAACTCGGTATAATTTATTTGGGAGAATTTAAATTGTCAAAAGATTTTGGTCTCACTTTACACATTATTCAATTTATATAGCGCTTTATTCTATATTGATCATGCATAAAAATACTATTAATAATCATGCCTTTCAATATAAATAAATATAGAATTTAAATAAATGAATAAATAAATTCATCACTTGATCATGGACTTTTACTAGAGGGCCCGAGCCAATAGGCCATCACAAAAGGCATAGATTAAACCTATTAAACATTCATGGGCTTTTTGACTTTATCAACTTTGAACTATTTTATCTCGATTCCTAAAACAACTCATGCATTATTTCTAAGAATATAATAAATAGCTTCAAATTTGATAACCCATAAAATTAAAGGTAAAACATATAATCCTAAGTCCATGATTAGTGTTTTAATCACATAAGACATGCTCGCATCAATTAATACATGCTCGCAACATTTAATACATGCTCGCAATATTAAGTCACTTATGTTGATTATTAAAATTTTAGTCCAACTAAAAAAGTCTTTTATAAAATTCCTTATGATTTCACATATTCACTATTTCAATTAAAATAATTCTAGTCCAACTAGATGACTTAGATGTACAAAATTAAGAATTAAGTGCATCTACCTTTAATTAAATAATATGAACACATAAAATATGGAATTCTATATTTTATTTTATTATGATTTAAAGCCATCAAAAATTGGAAATACTTTTATTTGATCAAAGAATTAATTATTAATCTCTAAGAAAAATAATTTATATTCCTTATTCAAAATGAAGTAATTTCCAAGTCGAGAAAAAAATAATAATATTTAATACATAAATCAATTATTAATCTCCAAGAAAAATAATTAATTAGTTCTAATTAAATTTTATATTCCAATTAATCTCATTGGGCTCGATTTCATCAAACCCAAGTCACCATCCTTTTGGTCCACTTAGATTCAATTTAATTGGGCTCAAAATAATTAATTAGAACAACATTCACGTTTATTAATTTCTTATTGGGCTAAATTTAATTTAAGTCCAAATCACCAATCTAATTGGCCCATTTAGATATAATTAGATTAAGTCCAAACTAATTAACAAATTGAAATTGGATAATCTTCAATTGGGCTTGATTTAAATTATTTGGGTCATCATCCTTTTGATCCACCCAATTAATTAAAATCACCCAAAATTCAAAAAACAATTTCGACCCAAACATGGCCCATTTTACGACCCGAATCCATGATCCAGATCAACGAATTGGGTATCCAAACCCATGACCCATCGGGCCACGATCACGACCGGACGGGCAGTGACTGGGCGGGGCCAAGCCGAACGGCACGGCTGCGCCAAACAGCGCGCGCTGCTACACGCATTTTTCTCGGGGCTTTCGAGCCCCATTTTTCCTCGGTATTTTTTGATTTTCAATATCATCAAATATCCCAAGATTTACAATAACTAAAAATAAAAAAACTAGGCAAAAAACCATAAAACGTAGAATTAATAAAAATATACAAACATGCTTCAAAAATATATAACATGCAATTCTTAAATCATGTAAACAAATCAAATATGTAAATCAGAGATTGGCTCTGATACCACTGTTGGGTTGCATTCGAAAAAGCATAAACGCAGCGGAAGGGATTTCAAAAATTAAAAACGAAAACCCAATTGGTACTCTAAGTCGCATAATTGAATCTAAAAGCGTATAACGATTAAAACTTATTCGTTAATATGAATATGGTGATGGAGAAAAACTTCTTCTTCTCCAAACTCGAAATATTGAAGCTTCCAAATCTTCAATCCTTTGGTTTGATTCTTCAAACTTGAACTTGATCCGAACAACAAAAATACGTCGTCTCTAAATCGTCACGCACGAATCAACAAATGAAAAATCCCCATTTTTTCTTTCTCTATGGTCGACGGCTAGGTATAGAGGAGGGGAGGAATATTTTTCTTTCTTTTTAGAGTTATGTGAGTTGTGTATTCTTCTTTCTTGTTCTAAGTCAAAGAGTCCTTATATAATGTACCTGCTGCTTTTCAAAGATGCATGATGACTATATTTCATGATAGGGTCGAGCAATTTTTTGAAATCTTCATGGATGACTTTTCTATTTTTGGCTCTACCTATGATAGATGTTTGCACAATTTAACCCTGGTTTTGTAGAGGTCTGGGGAGACTGGCCTAGTCTTTAATTGGGAAAAGTGTCATTTCATGGTACAAGAAGGAATCGTGCTGGGTCATAAGATCTCCCAAAAGGGGATTGAGGTAAATAGAGCGAAAATCGGAGTGATAGCTAATCTTTCGCCACCCACCACGGTCAAAACCGTGAGAAGCTTTCTGGGATATGCCGGGTTTTACAGGCGTTTTATTTCAAATTTTTCCAAAATTGCTAAACCCCTGTCTAACTTGACCATGAAAGATGCAGGGTATGTTTGGTTATGTTTTCAACTCATGTTTGGTCCAAAATCCCCACCAAACAATGTTTGGCTCACACAATATTTGGTAAAAAATACACTACTTTTTTTGCCAAAAAAAAATATAATAATTATTTTCCATCTTTCTACACCTATTTTGTCCCTACACTCCTCTCTATGTGCTCTCTCTCTTCTCTCTCCTCTCTATCAGACAAAAATTTCATGATTTGACTGCTACAGTAACTTTTGTTCCCTCTGGAAACAAAACCAAACATTATCTCATCAAAAAACACACCTAAAAACCAACTCCCAAAATAAAACCAAACACAATCTCATCAAACACGCACGTGTCCCCATAAATTTCTCACCAATAATTCTCACCAAAATATTATCCCAAAACATAACCAAACATAGCCGCAGTGTTTGACTTTAATGTGCATGCATGCAGGCCTTCCTCACTCTGAAGGAGAAGTTGATCTCAGCACCTGTGATGTCTGCTTCGGATTGGGGTCTGCTATTTGAGTTGATGTGTGATGCGAGTGACATTGCCGTAGGAGCCGTACTTGGTCAAAGGAAGGGTAAAATCTTTCATACTATTTACTTTGCTACTCGTACTTTAAATGAAGCCCAACTAAATTATGCTACGACTGAAAAACAACTATTAGCTACGATTTTTGCTTTTGACAAATTTCACTCTTATCTTGTGCTTAACAAAGTAATAGTATACACTTGTCACTCTACCTTGAAGTATTTGCTTGCTAAAAAGACACAAAACCTAGACTACTTAGGTGGATCTTATTACTATAAGAGTTTGACCTAGAAATAAAATATAAAAAAGGATCTAAAAATGTAGTAGCTGATCACCTCTCTAGGCTAAAGTTAGTGGATAAGAAAGTGGATGAGACCCTAATAGGAGATGCTTTTTCTTCTATTACAATTCCTTGGTATGCTGATTATGCTAACTATATAGTTGTTGGAATTACACCCCCTAATTTAACCTTTCACCAAAGAAAGAAGTTTTTAAAAGATGTTAGGAACTATCTTTGCGAAGAGCCCTACTTGTTTAAAATTGGTGTAGAGGTAGTTATCAGGAGTTGTGTACCCCAGGAGGAAAGGGCATCTGTCTTGGATCATTGTCATGACATGTTGATAGGTGGTCACTTTGGCCCATCTGAGACTGCTGCCAAGGTTCTGCAATAAGGTTTTTTCGGCCTACTTTATATAAAGATGCACACGCTTATGTTCAATCATGTGATAGATGTTGTTGGGTAGATAATATCTTTAGAGGACATCAAATGCCTATGAATAATGTGTTTGAATGTGAACTGTTTGATATTTGGGGTATAGATTTTATGGGAACCTTTCCTAGCTCTTGTTCAAATAAGTATATTCTAGTCGTTGTTGATTATATGTCCAAATGGGTCGAAGCTGAGGCTTTGCAAACTAATGATACTAGGGTTGTTCTTAGATTTCTTAAAAAATGTAATTTTACACGATTTGGAACCCCTAGGGCAATTATAAGTGATGGAGGCACACATTTTCATAACAAGCAATTTGAAAGCTTGTTGAACAAGTATGGTGTTAAACATAAAATCTCGACCCCTTTTCACCCTCAAACTAGTGGGAAAGTTGAAGTGTCTAATAGGGTCATCAAACGGATTTTGAAAAAAAATGGTAAATAGCCATCGAACTGATTGGTATCTGAAATTATATGATGCATCGTGGGCTTACTGTACTGCTTTTAAAACCCGTATTGGCATGTCCCCATATCGTCTTGTATTTGAAAAGGCTTGTCATTTACCTGTCGAACTTGAACATCGTGCTTATTGGGCTATCAAATTCCTTAATTTCTGTAGGTAATAAGAGGTTGCTTCAACTGAATGAGCTCAAGGAGTGGGGACATGATGCATACGAGAATGCCAAACTCTACAAGGAACGAACTAATAAGTGACACGATAAGCATATAATGCCCCGGGAATTTGAGGAAGGTGAAAGGGTTCTGATGTACAACTCTTGACTCAAGTCTTCCTGGGAAAGCTAAAGTCTCGTTGGTTGGAACCATTTCGAGTCACATGAGTGTATTCGTCGGGGGCTGTGGAGCTTATCACTGATGATGGACAAGTGTTCTTGACCAATGAACACAGGCTGAAACACTACTCGGACATTGATTGGAGCGAGTACAAATTATTTGTCAAGCTCCGAGATCCATCGACTTCAGTCGATTCTCAACAGTCGAGCTATTGACTATAAACAAGTGCTACTTGGGAGGCAACACATGTTTCTTGATTTTCATGTTTTTGTTTAGTTGTCGTTTGCTTTTGTTTTCGTGTTTTAATCCTTTGGATTTTCGGTTTTTGTTTTGTTCACAAGAAAAATGGTCCAAAGGAGATTGAATTTTCTACACTGCACCCAACATTCAAAAGTGGGCCTTGTAACGTTCGAACATTGAAGTTATAAATTTTTTGAAGCTACTGCACCCAACGTTCGATCATGAGGTAAGGCTCATTCGAAGGTCGAGATTTTAAAAAAAAATAAGAAAGGAAATTTTTAAAAGACAAAAATGCATCTTTTCTTCTTCTTCATTCACAGAAACCTCAATTCAAAGCCAAATCCCTAATTCAACATCCCAAAAACACCATGCACCACCACCGGCGCATCCCTATACCACCACCACCGTTGCATCCCCACCTCCACCATCATCGTCGTTCTGCCACCGAACTTGGGGACCCACAACAATCCCGATTTAATCCCTACAAATTGGTCCTCTTCCACCACAAATCGCCAACACAAGCACCATCCACCACCACGCCGCGCCGATTTCACCACCACCGGAGTCAACCACCGTCGCTAATTTCACCGTGCCTCTATTTCGCTGATTTCAGATCACATTCGAATGTGGCATAGTCACGTTCGAACGTTAGGTCCAGTAACTAAAAGTTGGATTTTCGAAATTGGACATTTCAACTTGGTAAGTGATTGGCTTGACCCATATTCATAATTTCATTGGATTCAAAGTCATGTGGGGCTCGTGTGATTTTTTGTAGTTTTTGTTGATTGTTGGTGTGAATTGATTTGTTGTATAAGTTTGGGGGTGTAAATTGATTATTGAAGTTTAACGGACTGTGGTGTGCATAATTTGTGAAGTTCTTGCTCGATTTTTGTTGCAAGTTGTTTTTGGCGTGGTTTGGAGTTCTTTTGCGATTGTGAATTATTTGAATCGATTGAAATGACACAGACAAGGGGTAACAGTGTGGGAGAGGGCACATCGAGAGGTAAAGAGCCCTTGGTAGACCCCGAGGTGCCCACAGTCGAGGCGAATCCTATCACCCTCGACCCTCGCTTTGAGGACTTAGAGGTTTAAGCGGTCTATGAGCGACTTCAAGCACGGTTATTACACAAAGAACGACCCCTACTCATTCAGAAGGCTTTGGTTAAGGCACTTCTTCGGTTCCATAAGTGGGAACCATTTTATACGGAGCCTCACAAGATTCATCCGTTCTGGGTAAAGGAGTTTTACGCCTTAGCTATAGTCAATGCGAGGATTAGAAGCCGCACGGGATGATATGGGGTTTCATCTTCAGCTACTGTGCTGGGGAAAACTGTTACATTTGATAAGCCGACAACTGGGCGTGCTTTGGTCTCTCACCTATGCCATTAGCCAGGAAGTGGCAGTAGAGGGAACACAATGGGTGAACAATACTATGTTTAAGCCGGGGGCATTGAAGACTGAATCCAAGTTTTGGTATAAGTTTATACGCCACTGTATAATGCGGACTATGAATAAGTCAGAGGTGACAAAGGATTAGGCTATTCTTATATATGACATACTACAGAAGATGGAGATTGACATTGTTCAACTAATTTACTCGGCATTACAGACCCAAGTCGAAAGATTATCTGGGAAATTGTCTGGAGATGACCCCTATGTCCAGCTGAAGAAAAAGGCTCCTTTTATTTTGCCGTCACTGATCAGTGCTTTATGTGAGAGATATTTATGTAGAACAATTCCCGTATGAGGAGTTGGATGCTCCTGGAATTACTTTGGAATACACCAGGAAAGTTCGCAAGGGTAAAAGAAACAAGAGGCCTCACCCTAGTCCGCCTAGTGGCGAGGGATCGAGTCAGCAGCCACAGGTGTCAGTTCCGCCACAATCTGCCTCGAAGACAGCTTGACACAAGAGATGGCTCAGATTCGGTTCGGCCAGTCAGTGGTGATAGATGCTGGCCCAGTATATGAGACAGTTGATGCTTGCGTCGGATGTCTATGGCAGGCGACCCACATATGATTATCCTATAGTTCTTGATTTTTTTCCTCTCCCGACCATGCCTGCTGAAGAGCCGATGATTGACCCGGTTGATCTAGATAAGGGTGCCGAGGAGGCGGATGGAGATGATGATGCAGATGATGATGATGATGATGATGATGGAGCTGATGCTGTCGAGGGCAACAATTTGGATGAGCCGCGATGATCTTTCTACTTATAGTTTCTTGTAGACATTTTCCTGTTTTTGCTTTTGTTTTAGTTTTTGGTTGTGTTGTTTCGGATAGTTGTTTTTCTTTTCTGCTTTGCTGGTTGTTTGGGCTTGTACTAATCTGACTTATGTTATTATTTATCTGTACTGCTTTTCTTATGTCTTGTGTCTCAGCTTGTGCCTTTATGAGATATATATACTTATCTAAGATAAATGGCACTAGTGAGTAGGAGAGTTCAGACGATTGTTGAGCATTGATAGGAACGCCTCAATTTTAGGCTCAACCGACTACTCCTAGGTTTGCTTTTTAAGCATTCTGCACTGTAAGTACTTATTTTACCCCTATGTGCGATTTGAGTTTAGATGTAACATCGAGGGCAATGTTCGGTTTAAGTTTGGGGGTGTGGGTAGTGCTTCGTTATATTCATGTTTTGTGCTTATATTGAGAAATTCAAGAAAATTGAGCATGAATATTTTTTTTGCCACCAATTCATGCAATGAAATGGATTAACTTAAGTACAATGACATGACTTCTTGAGTAATTTGGAATTTAATGGACTATTCATATCCTTGCTTTGCTCGTGGGATCCTAGATGAGAATAGATTTTTCTTAAATGATTCACAATTGCACAATAAGTCGAGGGTAGAAGAGTTAAATTGGATAACCGTTCTGAAACACTTAAGGAATTTCTCCCGAAAATATTGACTTAGATACTTTTTAGGGTCATGCGTTGAGTAGTTGCTTCATATGCTTAATAATTAATGAATAATGTTGATAATTAGTATGACTATAAAGTCGGGCTGATTGTACAGGAGGTGAAAATTTACATGCCTATAAACTATACTATTATGCTAACTTGAGCTTTGCACAAGCCAATTAAAAGTAAGGTGAATGAAAGGTCTAGTTTTATTTCATGACCTTTGGAACTCGAGTGATTAAATCCGTAAGGAGTGTCTGGACACTTAATGCCCTAAAACTATCTATTGTGAGAGTCATTGGTCTAAAACTCGATACATGGATTTCATAGAAAGCCTAAGGGAATAGAACATTGCACATGACCTAACCTTAATGAATTTAAATGGAAGTTTCATGAGAGTTTAAAGTCTAAATTGGTTAAGTAATGAAATTTAAGTGGCTATGAAGTTTTCTATGAGACTTATTCTTTATGATTGATCAAAAGTTAATAGATACGGGGTTAAGTTCTGAAATTTGGTAAGAATGCCACTTAACTATAATGCCTGAGACATGTTTTCACGACACCTGACATGCTAGAACCTAACGTGCTTTAATAGCAAGTATACTAGTTGTGTGTAGTGATAGATGGACAAAAAGTCCGAGTTGTCGAACTACAAGGACTTGAATTATAGTTTATAATTTTCGATAAAAAAAAAAGACAATTAATGTAAAGTGCAAGTAATTGATTGAACAAACGAAGAACAAAAGAGAAAACGAGCTATGGATTAAACCTCACGTATGATAAAGCGACTAAGGCACATGCTACGACCGTATTTACTCGTCAATATATATGAGATACTCTTCAAATTATTAGACTCCTATTGCTTTGGTGGAAATTCCTTAATTAATTATTACCCGATGTCTCGGCTCATAACAATCCTATGATTAATTGATGGTTCTCTAAATATGACTTTCCGAGAATCTAACCAATAACCATGCATTTATGTTCTAGAATTTTCCCGGATAAATCCGGCTAACAGCACCCGAGAATCTCCACCTATTTCTAGGGGCAATTCCTCATTTGTTACAGATGATGTGTTAATTACTTTGAACCCTAACCTATATTCTCTCAAATGAATAGACTAGGAAAAATAGCAAACATATGGTGATCAAGCATATGATTGGAATAAAAGCAAAAAATTAACACACAAAGCAATAGTAGAATTAATACGAAAGATCACTTCATATATATGAACTCATAAATTCAACCTTCGCATGGCCTTAATTCTACAAAATTCGCCCATCATCAATAGCTTAAGAAGATCTAAAACAATCATATACATAGTTATGAATATAAAAATGTAATGAAAAGCAAGTAAAACTCCCTAAGGCTTGCTTGATGGTGAATCTTAGCTTGGAGCTTCAATCTCTAGCTAAATCCCCCTTCTTGCCCTTCAAAGATGGTGAAAGGATGGCTCAAATCCAAGAAAATGCTTCCACAAATCTAGATTTCGAACCCTTAATTTCTGCTGAAAAATTCCTTTTATAGATTTGAAAACAATTACATTGGGGCCTAGGCGCCGGCTACGTGGCAGAGATATCTTGGGGGAGAAGTCGAGCTGCGCCCAAATGCGGGAAAACTGGCGCTCAGGCGCGAACGTTACGGTGCCTAGGCACAGGAAATGTGGCGCCTAGGCGTGGGTATTCGAACAAGGCTTCTTCTATTCAGCACTATGGCTCCTGGGTGTGGGTTAGGTGACGCATGGGCGCGGGTGTGCGAACCACTTCTCTTGAGTTCATTTGACACGTCGTCTTTTGCCCTTTTCTTTGTTTGCATCCATTTAGGGCCTAAAATCACTTAACGCATGGATTAAACGCACATGTGGCAAAGATCAAGCGATAAATGAGTCTAAAAACTAAACACAACCGCCTAAAACACACGTAAAAATGACTCCTATCAAAACACTTAGGAGATCTTTTCGAATCTAGGTGTAACATGAGCAAATCTTTAATATGTGTATATAATTTTGAGCTTTAACGGTTGATTTTGTGCCATTGATTCTTCTTAATTTTGTTGATTTGTCTTTATTGGTTGTGGCTGAAGTTATGGATTTGTGGGTAAATTGTCTGCAAACTCTCACGAGACTATACTCGTCCTCTCTGGTAATTTTGACGTTTAAAGGCTTATTGCACATGTTAAGTGCAATCGTTCACTCTATGAAAATAAGTTATTTTTATTTTTGTTTTATTTTTAGATTGATGTTTGATCATGGTTTAATTGTCTAAGTTTTCTTTATTGCTCGGGGATGATCAATGTTAAGTTTGAGCGCCCGATATTTCTCTGGTTTAGAGTTGATTATGAATGATTTTTAACACTTGTGGCTTTGATTTGTATGTTAAATGAGTACAGGGTGAAAATCACAACAATCGAGGAAAAAGGATGAAAAACCACATATTTTGAGAATACACTGCATACACCGTTTGAACGTGGGTTTTGTGACGTTCGAACGTGAGGAAAGAGACATTTGAACGTTAGGCCAGACAACTCCCAGTCAAACCACTTATGCCATGTCATCACGTTCGAACATGAGGTAGGTGACGTTCGGACGTCGCAGTCGACTGGAAGATTTTTTTGGCAAGTTTTGATACATAATTCAAGTAGAAGACTTAGGAATCCTCTTCTATAAATACCTCCTCTTACAACAACAATAGGGTTCGAAATTTTCAACATAAGAAGAGATTTTTTAGGAAGGAGACAAGCGAGACAGAGAGAACGATGATTCTGCATCAATTCATAATAGGGAGACTTTTAGATTCAAATTATTTGTCTATGAATAATTCTATATTTTTTATTGTTTTTCCAATTACAATTATGAACTGAATTTTCTTTAACTAGAGCCATGTGAAGGCCAAATTTATGAGTTTATATATATGAAGTGATTTTTCATATTAATTCTACAATTGCTTTGTGTGTTAATTTTGCGCTTTTATTACAATCATATGCTTGATCACCATATGCTTGCTAATTTGCCTAATCTATTCATTTGAGAGAATATAGGTTAGGGTTCCTTAACACATAATCCGTAAAAAAATAAGGAATTGCCCCTAAAGATAGGTAGAGATTCTCGGAAGTAGTTAACCGGATTTATCCGGGGAAATTCTAGAACATGAATGCATGGTTACTGATTAAATTCTCGGATACACATATTTAAAGAACCATCAATTTATCATAGGATTATTATTTCCGAGACATCAGGTAGTAATTAATTAAGGAATTTCCACCACAGCAATAGTAGCATAATAATCCGAAGAATTACTCATATATATTAACAAGTAATATGGTTGAAGCATGTGCCTTAGTTGGTTTATCTCATAAGAATCTCCATCTAATTGTCAAGTCTTGTTTTTAATTTTCCTTTATTTTTAATATAAGCATAGTAATTTAATTTAATTTCAATTGCTTTCAAATCTGTCAATCTAAAATACGAGTCTCTGTGGGTTCGACATCCTGGACTAAAAATTCATTTCATAACTACACACGATCAGTCCACTTGTTGTTTAATGCACGTAAGGATTTCTCGTGTCACCTCCTTTTTGTCCTCCGACAATTTTCGATGTAGTATGTAATTTACTACAGGTATTCTCCAATCGTCTGGCTCCAATGTTATGATGTTTACTTCTTCTCCTATTTTGGAAATTGGTATGGTTTCTATGGTTATCTTCCGAGTATAGCAATCGACCAGCACACTAGCCAATCGTGCTAGGTAGTCAGCTTTTTTGTTCTCCATGCGAGGTACCTTCTTTATCTCGAAAGTCTGCATTTGGCCTCTTAAGTTTCCTATTTTCTTTAGGTACTCCGTCATTCTTTCTTCTTTAGCTTCGTATTGACCATTGACTTGACACTCCACCATTTGGGAATCCGAGTGGACTATCAAATGTTTTGCTCCCACCTTTAACACCATCTTGATTCCGATAATCAGGGCTTCATATTTTGCTTTGTTGTTAGAAGCGTGAAAATTAAACTTCATGGCATACGCCAACTCATTCCCTTCGGTTGTCGTCAGTACTACTCCTGCTTCACTTCCTGTTGAGGTGGCGGAGCCATCAACATGTATCCGCCAGACCTTCTTAACATCTTGGGAAGAAGGTACTTCTGCTATGAAATCTGTTAGTGGTTGAGCCTTTATAGCGGGTCTCGGGGCATAGGTGATGTCGAATTCACTGAGTTCCACCGCCCATTTGATCATCCTTCCTGATGCCTCACGGCGTCTAAATACTTGCCTCAGAGGGTAGTTGGTGCATACTTCCACACTATGTGACAGGAAGTATGACCTTAGCTTCCTAGCAGTGGTAACCAAGGCAAAAGCTACCTTTTCAATCTCAAGATATCTCTCCTCAGCCCCCCTAAGGGCTCGGCTAGCATAGTACACTGGGTTTTGGTCTTTTTCTTCTTCTCATACTAGCACAAAGCTAACCGCATGATCTGAAATCGCCAGGTACAGGTATAACTTCTCTCCTGGTAATGGTTTCGTCAGCAAGGGCAAGCTGGTTAAACATGCCTTTAACTCTTTGAAGGCATTTTGGCATTCTTCACTCCAGGAGAATGAGCTTGCCTTCTGGATGAACCTGAAGAATGGCAAGCTACGCTCTCCTAGTCTTGAGAAAAAATGGCTCAGTACTACCACCCTGCTAGCGAGTACTTGAACGCCATTCTTAGATATCTCTCATCTTCTCAGGAATAAATTCGATTCCCTTCTCCGTCACTAGGTATCCCAAGAACTTTCCACTCCTGACTCCAAAAGCGCACTTCAGGGGATTAAGCTTCATTTGGTACTGTGGTAGTACCTAGAACTCTTCTACCGAGTCTCCTAAATGGTCTTACGCCTTCCGGCTCTTC
Source organism: Buddleja alternifolia (assembly GCA_019426215.1). Classification (NCBI taxonomy): domain Eukaryota; kingdom Viridiplantae; phylum Streptophyta; class Magnoliopsida; order Lamiales; family Scrophulariaceae; genus Buddleja; species Buddleja alternifolia. The sequence goes on from CM033406.1 coordinate 3,327,665, forward strand.
ACCAGCATGTTATCTACATAGACTTCGAGTTTCTTCCTATTTGCTTTCAAAAAATCTTGCCCATAAGTCACTGATATGTGGCTCCAGCATTCTTCAGGCCAAAAGGCATCACCGCATAACAGAACGTCCTGAAGGCCATTATAAAGCTCACCATCTTCTTGTCTTCAGGGGTTAAGGGTACATCGTGGTACCCATGAGATGCATCCATCAAGCTCAAAAGTTCACACCCTGACGTAGAATCCACCAGCTAGTCGATTCTAGGGAGGGGCTAACAGGTTTTTGGGCAAGCTTTGTTAAGATCTCGAAAGTCTATGCACATTCACCATTTATGTCCTCCTCTGGGAACAAGGATATCATTCTCTATGCACTCTAGGAATTAGATTTTCTTTATGTGGCCGACAACTAGCAACCTGTCCACCTCTTCTTTTATGATTCTCCTTCTCAGGTCTAAAGTGCCTAAACTTCTGCTTCACGGGATTGGAGGTGGAAAAGACATTGAGTTGGTGGACTGCTACAGTTGGATCAATACCCACCAAGTCCTCCACCGTCCAAGCACAAACATGTATGTAGTCTCGAATCAGCTGAGTTAGGCAAAAAGCCATCTCAGGGTCGAGCTGAGATCCTATCTTGGCGATCTTGGAAGGATTGCCTGGCACCAGTTCCACCGTGACCAAATTTTCTGCCGACTTAGCTTTAGGTTGCACGCCTAACTTCTTGATGTTGGGTTTCATTCGAAAAAGCATAAACGCAGCGGAAGGGATTTCAAAAATTAAAACGAAAACCCAATTGGTACTCTAATTCGCATAATTGAATCTAAAAGCGTATAACGAATAAAACTTACTCGTTAATATGAATATGATGATGGAGAAAAACTTCTTCTTCTCCAAACTCGAAATATTGAAACTTCCAAATCTTTAATCCTTTGGTTTGATTCTTCAAACTTGAACTTGATCCGAACAATGAAAATACGTCGTCTCTAAATCGTCACACACGGATCAACAAACGAAAAATCCCCTTTCTTCTTTCTCTATGGTCGACGGCTAGGTATAGAGGAGGGGAGGAATATTTTTCTTTCTTTTGAGAGTTATGAGAGTTGTGTATTCTTCTTCTTTGTTTTAAGTAAGAGTCCTTATATACCTCATGACTTATTGAACAAGTCAAAACAAAAAAACTCTAATATGTGGTCTCTCAAAGACGCCACATTGAGACCTAGTATGCGTCCAATTGGACTCCTTATTTAGCCCCGGGATTTGTTTTGTTTAATTAATTTCTTATTTCAATTAATAATTTATTGTATCCAATATATAAATTAGTTAATTAAATAACCAAATTAATTAGATAAATTAATTCATTAATATATTTCACAAGGAAATTAATTAATAATTAATCTTATCATTATAATTAATTATTTCATCTAATGAATAATTAATTATTTAATTTATCCAATAAATCAAAACTCCCAGAAGAAATAATAGAAATTCCTTTTGCTTCATTTTTCTTTGTCAATCCTTTAGCGCGACTCTTTAGGTTCGTTTCGTTTGGCAATGAGAGGAAACCAAAAGAAGTGGGTAACACCTAGCTAGTCACGTGGCCCACTTCGTAACCCAAATGAAAATGAATGATAGGATCATTCCAAAACCTTTCAATTGTAAATACCGTATATGTATAAACCCTTTGTTCACGTTCCCCGGTCAAGTGAGAGTCATGGTTATGTCAAACTCATTGGACTTGACCATATGTATAAATCATAATAAATACGAGATCATTGAGATCGATTTAGTGCCAAGCACAATCGTCTCGTTTGCTTTGGCCAAAGACTTTGATCTCTATTTATCTATAATTACATAGGGCACATACTCATTCACTTATAAGAGAACAAATCCCATATTAGATATCTGCTAAAATTACCACTTGCCCATCAAGTCCGCATTTCGAGGTTGACCCCACCAAAGGGTGAATTGGGTCTAACTACTCTAGTGAAAGACTTGACGTCACAAGTGCATCTTCAGCCTGATACTTCAGGTCAAAGGTTCACATATACCTATTACGCATAATCAGTTCTGTCATTGACAGTCACAGAGTAAAAACCCATGTCACAGAACCGATGCGAGTCGTGTTCGAATATATCAGTTCCACTGACGTGTCTATAATCTTAATCTCCTATCATCCCATGATACCAGACAGGCACTCCTATGTCAGAGTTAAGTTTGTACAAGTTTTCGAAGTCTTTATTTGTCCATTAAAGACTTCATATTACTTGCAAACTTATTTTAGTAATCAAGAGCGATCACTCTAGTGCCAATCTTCCTATCCCATAGGAAGTAGACGGATCGCACTGAAAACATGGACAAAACGTTTTACACAACTTATAGATGCAGATAAGAATTAAGTGAAAACTCAATAATGCCTTTTATTTAAGAAGAGTTTAAGTTCAATACAAGATATATGCCCTATACATTCTATCCTCTATGGCATCTGAGGGTATAATCCTAACAATTGCTTCCTCTTTGTGTGGTCATGACTTCTTCTTTCTCCAAACTAGACCCCTTTTCCAGGTCTATCTCCATATTCGATGGTCTTTCTCCCGTTTGGATAACTTCTACGTAGCACTTTCAGGCAGCTTGCTGGTCTACTCTTATCTCTCCTAGCCTTTGCCCACTGGGAATTTCACCTTCATGTGGTAAGTGGAAATGATTGCTTGAAAAGCATTTAGAGTGGACCTCCCGAGGATAGCATTGTATGCTGACGGAGAATCTACTACCAAAAATGTTGGTCCGGAGTGGCATACGAAAGGCTCTAGAAGGGGGGGGGGTTGAATAGACCCTGAAGTCTTTTTTACTTCAAAAGATTCGTATTAAAAGGATTTTGGATGCTTGAAAAGTAGACGCTTGAAGTGTCTAACACTTGACTTAAGCGTTCACTTAAAATATAGGCGCTTTGGTGAAGCGTCTAACGAAGACTATTTTTAGAAAGTTAACTTAGATTTCAAGACTTGAATACTACAACCAAATAGGTTTGAGCATTCACTTCTTTGATTAGTGTTAGCACAGCAGAATGATTTTTGGAGTCTTCTCTTTGAAAGCTTTAGCCTCACAGAAAGTGTATTTAGTTGCTTAGCATTTGATTAAGTTTTACTTTATCAGTTTATGATATGACAATATGAATGCTGAAAGTAAAGTAAAGAACAATATTTGTAAGGTTCGTTGGGTGGTGTAATCCCAACTACGTCCTTCTTCTCCTCGAACACTTGGAGGCAATCCACTAAAATGATTCTCAAAGAATCACACAGAATCTTCTACAAATTAGGGAGAGATGGATGTCGATGACTTGAGCTCCTTGATCACACAGATTTCTGCTCCAAATCACTTCAATCCCCTTGCTTCTTTCACTCAGAAATATGGCAAGTATCCAACTTCGACTTCACACAGATCGCAAGGCTTGGATAGGAGTTTTTCTAAAAGGTTTGTTTGATTTTGATAAAGTTCAAACAACTAGGAATATCTCAGTAGAAATGTGGGTTTCTCCGAAAAGAATGTTTGAGATATTGGTTGACTGTCTTAGGATTTGAAGAAAAGTAAAGAGAATATTTTCTTGAAAATTTTGGCTTTTCTGAGATTGTAAGAAATGAGACTTCAATGCAATAGCAATTCGACTTGATAATTGTTCTCTGTTTTTGGCTTGTTGTTGAAGTCCTATTTATAGGCATTCTTGGAAAAAGTGTCAGTTTGACACATGCAAGAGCGCGTGTCTCTCACTTCCACGAGTGAACAACTTTTGTCCTTTTTCCTAAAAATTTGCTGCACAAAAGTTGGTGATGTAGTCTTTGAATAGTTGACAGTCCAATAGGGTGGCTTTTCCGTACGTCTGAAAGTGCTTATCACATTTAATGCTCTTATCAGCATTTAATGCATTTGAATTAAATGCCCGTTGCCATTTAATGCATTGAGAATATTTGCATTAAACTCCTTCTGGATTTAGAAATAAATTCAGGTGAAATCAGTCATTGATAGATGCTTATTCAACCTTGAATCACTTCTATCCTATAAGTTGACGTTTGGTGTAGCTGGTCATGCTAGATTCTTGGAATCTTCATCTTTATTCAGACTTCAGGCGCTTGAGTCTTCAAACTTTACTTCTCACTCAGAACATATCAGACGCTTAGTCTAAGACAGCTTAACCTAACAATCTAGAATAAAAAAAAACAAAGCCTATTACAAATCTAACACTTCAAAGCTGAAAGCTAACTTACATATTTTGGGGTCTAAAAAAATAGTCCTAATTGTCATCATCAAAACATCTAACATGAAATTCCTAACAAAAAACGTTACCATTCTGGTCTTCCTTCGAGGTTCTACTCCCAAATATAGGGGCAATTGTATTTGCCCCAATGGCTGTACCACCTCTCCTGCGAATCCGAACAGAGCGGTTTCCACCTTCATCATCTTGATACTTGCCAGGTCCATCTGTTTGAAGGCATCATGGAAAAGTACATTGTAACACCTTAGTTTACCTTATAGATGATTTTATATTATTCTATTGTCTTCTTAGACTAAAGTGAATTAGGTGATCTAGAAGTGTTCTACTCAATCTTGTGAATATTCTTTGGCATTAAAATTATTTGGTAGAGGCTTTCTTGATTTGGGTTTAAGAAACATATTTTCCAAAACTTTGAGAATTAAAGTGAAAAAAAAAATTAGAAAAGAAAAGGACCAATATGAAATTTTGGTGGATGTATATTAAGTAGATAATTTGTTGTAGGATTGAATTGGAAGATGGATATCAATTCTAGTGGACTGAACTGTACGTTTCAAAAAAAATTGGGGTCGATTTGTAAAATCAAAAAGTTACAAGGACCAAATTGCAAATTTTGGGAAAATAATGTTGTTGGACGATAAGATGCATGATTATAATCAGATTAGGAGCTTACATCTCCTACTTGCGTAAGAGCTACTTGGATTGATAAGAATTCTCCACACCTCATTACCACATCTTCATCTCATTCTTACACCTCAACCCCTTGATGCTTTCATTTTCCAACACATCACACATAGCCTAAATGTAGACCTTCCATACCTATTAACTTCAGCACTTAAGTAATTCATTTGGGGGAAAAAATGCAGAAACATACAAGACAACTCCCCCAACCTTAAAAGAAAAGGAAAACGCAGCTTGCGCAGTGTTGGTATAACTTTTATTGGAAAGGTCAAATGATATCCAAATGAAGTTTAATTGGTATTAATTTCTTCCTGAGAGATAGAGGAAGAGTATGGTAGTTTGGGTTTCTGCCCAGCAATTCATAGTTGCTCGAAACGTTTGTTAAACCGAAAGTCTTCCACATAGAGACTGAATCTGCTACTAAGAGAGTTGTTTGCTAGCTTTGGATTGGAACTTGATTCCTTCACCTATATCAGAGATAGGTAACCGTTCACAAACCATTCATTAGCTATTAATATTAGATATCGTTGATTTGTTGCCTTGGTAGTTAGATTCTTGCATACAAGTTATGAGTAAGGTGTTCAAGAATTACAGTTTCTGAAGTTGCTTAAAGGGCTATGTTTATGTAACCAAATTAGCGAATTTCTTTATGTTAAATTTTTTAAAGAGCTATTATCTTGTATGTAGCCTACTTGCAAAAATTTGGAAATATTTAAGTTGTTTTGAATTTTATAAAATTCTATGAATGGAACTGCCAGGCTGTTCGGCGGGCTTAAGAACATTTCAGTTTACAACTTAATCATCATATTTATATATTTTATTTCGTTTTCAGAATTTAACGTACAGTTATATTTTCATGTAGAGCGTTTTCTGAAAATTTGGGGAATTTTAAAGGTACAGGGAAGTTTATAAAATTGTTTGAAACTTAATTGCCTATCCTGAAAACATTTACAGGTGCAGCATGTTTTCGTGATCGAATAACCATCTTAAAGAAGTCAAATAAATCTGGAATTTTCATGGAGTATCATTAAACTTGATTCCCCTGTTACTTTAAATTATTAGAGCTAAATCATATTGTGAGCCTTTATGAGGATTCTTGTAGTGAAGTTGCGTCGATAAGTAGCTCGAAGCTTGTTTAAACTAAAGTATCTATACACCTACAATTACTTACTAGTTTCGGTTAAGTTATAGTGTACCTTAGTTAGTGAATATGATGGTGTATTTGACTATTAGGATATATCCGTGGATCGAATGAGACACGAGGCGACAATGCCAGGTTGTCACTGTGAGGGTTTCTATTTCATTCTTATTGCTTGAATTGCTTTACCCACTTTCATATCATTTGATTGCCTTGTTTTGTTACTATGATTATATTTTCAGTCTCTTGGTGATTTATTCTGGATGATTGTAAATTCTTAGATATCCCATTTGGTACAGTAATTCGTTATCCTCGATGATGATTCCTTTCGTGTCTACGGTACATGTCTTGCTTCGAAATGGTCTTCGGTCTGAACGGTGTCAATTACCTTATGTCTAATCATACCAATACCTCATTTATATCTTTCATCATCTCATTGAGACCATTATACTTGGGTCTACTCCGTCAGCTAAGGGAGCTAAGTGCTATGCGGGGCAAAGTGCAACGCACGTGGGAGCTACCTCTTGGAATTTCGGAGCAAAGTTCTACACGACGGGAGCCACCTTTTGGGCCCGTAGGAGCCATCTGTAAGGTTCTGATGCCCGACATCCATCTGCGATATGGCCTTTTCTTGATTAATGCTTTGACTCTTAAAGACAGAGAGAAGGGAGTTAAGTGTTATGCGGGGTAAAGTGCTACGCACATGGGAGCCACCTCTTGGGGCTTCGACGCAAAGTGCTACACTGCGGGAGCCACCTCTTAGTCCCGTAGAAGCCACCTCTAGGATCCTGACACTTGAAGATCAAGCAGAGTGATGCTATATGAGGCAAAGTGCTACACGGCTGCGGGAGCCACCTCTAAGGCTCGTAGGAGCCAGCTTTAGAATCTCGACACCTGCAAATCTCAAAAGGTGTGAAATCTCTAGGCTGGTATGGGACAGTGGGGAGACAAACCACAATCATATGACAGGAATCTAAAGTATATGAGTCATTCATCTTGATTTTGTTATTGTGATTGATGTTCATCGTTCTGATAGTTTGTTTCTCCAAAGATTTGCTCGATAAGTGTAATCTTGCTTTTTTTGTAATCTTTCGCTGTAGATTCCATTTCAATGATAAAGTTAAAGCAACCCGATAACCTACCTCATTGAATCATTCGGACTCACCCTTCCTTATTTCTTTCTTTTCAGATAAGCTTAGTATGTTGGATACAAAGGGAGAAGTGAGGTGTAAAGAAAGCATTGGTTCGTCGCTATTACCTGGAGTTATGTTTTGGGTGGTATAATCGGATATGTAAGATTTGATAAGGAATAGAAGGTTGATTTATTTGGAATGTAAAAGTTTAATTTCAGCATATAAATATTTTGTTAAGTTCTGACATTTACTGCTGGTTTGAGAAAGGACAGTCTCTAGGATCGAGCTGGCGTCGCAGTGTCAAAGATCACAGGTGGTCTATGGGTGCCACATACATCCACCGAGATGCCACAATCTATAAAAACTCGCCCCACATCGTAGTTAGCGATGGTAACAGTAACCACTAGGCCATCTTGATGAGGACGACTAAGGTTGTGCTCATCTCCAAGCCCGAATTGTATCAGAGGCTTGGTATTAACTGCATCTACCTCCTCAGCTTCTTCCTCAATCATCTCTAGATTGAAAAACTCTCGCATAGCCCTAAGATGAGCTCGTCGGGCTCTATGTGAGTCTCCATCCGTGGGACCTCTTGTTATCATATTGATAAATTTTTGCCTTTGGTTTGGCCTTCCTTCTTCATCTCTTCTCCCCATCATGTCCTTTGGATTCTCCTTAGGACGTATCTAGACAGCTGCCCTGTACCGCGGTAGGGTAGGACTCTTCTCAAAGATTATCGTGCTATTCTATCAGCTCTTTCTAGTGTCCGCATTCTATCAGCCTTTCTATTTCACTCAATAGGTTTCGGCAGGTATTAGTATCATGCCCGTAATCCTTGTGGAAACGGTAGTACATGTCAAGTTTTGGATGAATCGGCCCGTAAATTGCACTTCGTGGCCAATTCACTAAGTTTTTGTTCTCCTTCTCTATCGCTATAAAAGCTTTCTTTGGAGCCCCCTTTAGAGGCGTTCGAGGTATATTCCAATACTCCTCCTTATACCTATTTGGATAGGTGGGCTTCTTGGTTTCCACCGGGGCCTTCTTTTCACCCCTAGCAGTGGGATTGCTGCTAGATAGCTTCATTTTGGTAGCTTCCTCTAGATTCACATACTTCTCCATCCTTTCTAACAAGTTTTCAAAGTTAATGGCAAACTTCTTGGCCAGGGACCTAAAGAAGTCCTCATCCTTCAAGCCTTGCGCGAAGGCGTTAGCTAAGACTTCAGCATTCGCGGAAAGTATCTCTAAGGCGAAAGCATTGAACCCTCTTATGTACCCTCTTAAGGGCTCATTGAGTCCTTGGTGTATGTTTAACAAACTCAAAGAGGTCTTTTGATACCTCTTGTTGCTGGCAAACTGATATAGGAACATCGCGCTGAACTACTCAAACGAATGGATCGAGTTTGGAGCTAGCTGATTAAACCACTGTTCGGCGGCTTTGGTCAAGGTGGTTAAGAATACTTAACACTTAACCCCATCAGTATACCGATGAAGCAAAGTGCTATTCTCAAACTTTGATAAGTGTTTCGTGGGATCCGCCGATCCATCATATTCAGCGATATCAGGGACACAAAAATTGTTGGGAAGCTCTTCAGCCAAGACTCGTGGCCCGAATGGGACACCTCGTGGGGAGGGGGTTTGAAACCTCCTCACAGGCTTTGCCTCATCTCTCTCATCTCTGCTATTAAATCCTCGAATCCTTTTATCACCTCTGGGCGCCTTACATCATTACCCATAAGATTCATGGGTGGTTATCTCCAGGGCATATTACCCATTTCACTAGGGTCTTGGTGAATCCATCTCTGTTGGTTTCCATCTCAGGCCTCCTCGTAAGGACGAGGACCCATCTCATATTACCCCTCATCGATTGCGTATATCCTTCTTGCAAGACGGAAGCCATTGCTGTGGCGAATGCCCGTCCCCATTGATCCATGGGAGGGAGCTCACTCCCTGCTGGTGGGACACCTGATAAGGTAACACGTGCTACTTGGTGAGTATGTTGTCCATCACTACCTTCCAATTGTTGCCCTCTGTCCTCTACAGATGCATGTCCGTGCACTTGCGGGTTGAGACCCACATTCTCATTGGGCAGTGGCAGATAAATTGGCTCCGGTACGTCACGAGCATGTGGCGGAATAGGCCCTTCCAAGTTTGGAGAGGCCATGTGTTCTTCTTCCTGACGCAGCATGTACAAACATGTTATTTCCGGTGCAACCGCCTGTTGCGAGGGTAAACTTCCTTGGGGTGGTGATGGAATGGATCGCAATGCAACAGTGGTATTTCCCGGAATGGATAACATGAAAACCAAAGTAGATGAGGGGTCATCCATCAGTGGTTTTCCTGATGCAACACCAAGGAACACGGTGGCGGTGCTGGTGTGCACGACATCTTTCTCGGCCGGCCCGGTGGCCAGCTGCACTTGCACGGTGGCCGTCGATGGGTGCACGGCGGTGCTTCTCCTCTCCGAACGTCACAATCCTTGAACTCCCTCCATTTCAATGCAAGAACGTCTCAGACTCAAATATTCCCACAGACGGCGCCACTTGATGTGGTACGGATTTTCACACCAAAAAAATCGGAGAACCAAACAAGGTCTTCGATTAATTTTTATTATTCCCACACTCAAATAATAAATATTGAAACACTCGAAATGTATGGAGAAAGATGAAATAGGATAACTTCTTTATTGATTTTGAATATTCAAGGACATAAACCCTAATTTTGGAGTAACACAATTAATTAAAACTTGACTTTATCTAATAAAACTTAATTTACAAAAAATGAAGTAAAACATCTTTACATAGGCTTATGGCCAATTTTATCTAGGTTGGGGAGTTTTTTTATTGCTTCCAACTTGTTCTCGGATATTGGGGGATACGGTAAGTCATATCCCTCATTTTAGGATTTGGTAGTTTAGAAAAAGATTTATCCAAATATCCTCCTTATTTGAGCTTTTTCATAAGTATTTCCATGAGCTTTCCTTTGGGCTTTCCTGCTAGCATTCTCCCGAGCATATCCTTGGGCTTTTCACGAACTTTCCATTCATAAGCCTTCCTCATTTATTCATCTCGACACAAACCCACTCCACATTGGCCCAATTAGGATAAATGAAAATTATGACCCATATCAGGTAGGATTACTGGTCATGATAGTATGCATGAGCCTTAGACCTGAGGAATCACAAACAATGTACTTGTGACATTAAACTTGTATAAAATTACATGCATGTTGACAAATAAATATAACATTCACAGCAGTATAGAGCAGAATGTGCTCTAAGGCACTTAGCAAGCATATATCAAAAATTCAAAGTATCTAAAATTCAATGCAAAAACATATGGGGTGCACATATGCACCTCAAAACTTTAAAGGAGTAGTTTATGCCTAGAGGCACCCTTATTTAACGCTTGGCATGTGGCCAACTCGAGATTGTTCAGTAGGCATACTAACTAAAAGCATAAAATAAACTTATTTCTTGTTACTTCTCGATGCCCTATGGGGCACAACAGTTTTTTAGATGGGGGTTATCCCAGGTCGGTGGTTTTCTCACTCTCACAGTGCCTGTCGAACTCAGCTACCTAATCCCATGCATCTCCCTCCATCCTCAGGTCCTCGTTCTCGACCTCTACTAGATCTATGGCCTTTGCTTGCATCATTGACGTACAAGGGAGTCTCTCCTCTTGGTGAGGGGTGTCGGGTTGCTAAGGTGTACCATGCCTCCTTGGAGCGACTTATCTAGGTCACCAACGTCCTTCAAGGAAGTCAACCGCGGGTATATTGGCCAAGTGCTTCCTAGCTGGGTCTTACCCCCCAAGTGACTTTCCTCCTCTTGTGAGATCAGGTTTATCATAGCTTGCTTTCCCTTGTCCTCGTGATTAGAGTGGCCATGCTTCCTCTTAGGTTTTTTCAAGGCATTGGCGTAGCACTCTCTTGCTACCCTCACATCTCTAACGGCCTCCCCCATTCCGACTTGGGTCAGAAATTTCATCTTTATGTGGAAAGTGGATATAATTGCTTGGAAAAGATTTAAGCTCGACCTCCCCAAGATGACGTTTTACGTGGAGGGGGCTTTGTGTTGGGATCGGTGGAGCCCTGAGGACGCCGGCGCAGCGCAAGCACATGAATTTTAATAAAAATCAGGCGTCCTCAAATTAGGGCTAGGTAGACATGGTAACATCGAATTCAAAAGCTATCCTAAGAGAAAGTTCTCCTGTGTTTACTTTTTGAAGAACAAAAAGCAGCAACGTCTTTTTAAGCAACTCCCTGCTATACCTCTCCAGATGGATTTGCGCTACGCCCCAAGTGTTGCGCCTCTAAGTTTATCCACACCTTAGCTCATACCCTCGATTATCTCCACCAGTGCTAGCCAAGAGAATATCAAATTTTGGCTTATGAGAAAAAGGGATAGGAATATATTTTGGTGTTCTTCATACTCAACACATGAGTTGAAAGAATTAGATGTGAAAGAGGTGGAAGAGAAAAACATGGAGAGAATTTTTCACTATCAAAATTGTGTAGAATGGATTAGTTGACTTATAAATAAAATATCAATACACACATACATATAAAGTGAGAGTCCACAATAATAGAAACTCTCACACACACTTCCATATATATATATATATTTATATATATATATATTATACTTAGTTTCGTCTCATCTTATTTCTCTTCCTTAGTTAATTAGATCCACTAATTAACAAACAAGATCTTTCCATATATTTGAGACCCTTCCCAAATATATAAGATCTATCCAAATAAGATCTTTCCATATCCATAATATCTAACCTAATATATTTATAAGATCTTTCCATATCCATAATATCTAACCTAATATATTTATAAGATCTTTTCATATCAATTAGAATAGATCCTACCAAACATATTATAAGATATATCAAATATATATATATATATAGGGTCAAGATCTAATACATACCCTCTCTTAGATAAGATATGAGACCCAATATACACCATTGGATCAATTAAATCCAACAGTCTAAAAAAGAGAAAAAAAACAAGCGGGATAATTAATTTGACTGCATCAGGGGTATAACAGTCTCTTTGTAGAACAATTCTCACAACCAAATGACCGATTCTTCCGAATCCTAATCGATTAACGTCATTATCAACAACAACAAAAATTGAATTTTATTGTATGAAACTATGAACTAAGAATTGAAATTACGAAATAGATTGGAGAAAAGTTTTTACCATTAATTCTGATTTTGATCTTCCCCATTAGTTTAGAGAGAGAGAATAAAATCTGACCTTAGAGAGAGAGAGAGAAATTGCAGAAAGAAACGCAGAAGAGCTGATAATGGAGAAGAGTGATGATTAGGGGCTTCTATTTATTTATTTTTCATTTTTTTCTTGTAAAAAATTAAAAATATATATTTAGATTGTAACTGTATGATGTGTAAACACACACTGTATAATGGGTTATAACATACTGTATAATGAGTTATAATATACTGTAAAATAGTTTATAAGATTGTAACTGTATGATATGTAAACACACACTGTATAATGAGTTATAACATACTGTAAAATGGTTTATAAGATTGTAACGGTATGATATGTAAACACACACTGTATAATTAGTTATAACATACTGTATAATTGTTTATTAGATTGTAACTGTTTGATGTGTAAACACATACTGTATAATGAGTTATAAAATACTGTATAATGTGATATAACATACTGTATAATGTAATATAAGCTGCTGTATAGTGTATTCAAATCAGTACTTGAACCCAACACTTTTTTATCTAAAAATACACAAATCTTTATTATTCAATTTTCAATCAATTTTGATAAATAATTTAGTTTCATCTTAAAAGGTTACTATAAGATAGAGAATATATTGGTGGCGATTGTGATGATGGTTGTGGTTTTATCTCTAATTCCTCTTTATTTCTGGACATGACATCGTCATCTGCACCACCATGAAGAAGAAGAGCAGCAAAAATGGGAAAATTCATGGCGGCTGGAAATTATCACCAAATTAATTTCTCTCTCTTTCCGTCATATTTAATTGCGGCTGACACATTCAAATTAATTGTGGTGGTGGTGGTGGCCGTCAATTGAACAGCCACTCTCTCCTCTTCTTTTTTATTTTGTAACAGAATATTTTCGTTCATTGACTAAAATGCCCCTGCCATCATTAAAATTAATTATACAATTTGAAAAATAGAGTAAAATCCGGACCTTGGGATCAAATGGTATCAATGGTGTAGATTGGGTCTTATATCTTACCTAATGTAAAGGGATGTATTTGATCCATACCCTATATATATATATATAGACTTGGTGAACAAGGTAAAATCATCCACCAAATCCAATTGCATACACACCCCCATAAATGTGTATTTATATACTTACTTATTTCCTCTTTCACATATTAATTAATTAGACCACTAATTAATTAATTAGTCTTTCCCAATTTAATATTCTAATATTAAATTATAAGACTATCATTAATTAAGACCACTTAATTAATATATTCTTTTTCCCGATTAATTAATCTCTCCATTAATTCACAAAGAATTAACTAGCCAATAGGTACTACACTAAGTTAGTGTGTGACCCCTTAGGCTCATTAACAAGCTAGCAAAACTTCCTCTCATAGGCTAGTTTAATTATTCATAATAATTAACTAGGCTTTGGATTAACTTCACCAATTAACCCAAGGCACCTATCGGTCGTGGTTTGATGTTTAGCAACATTGTCACGACTTCGTAGATGTTAACGATGAAAAGTAAACCTATCCAGATTTTGATCTTTGTGTGAGTCGAATCCCTCCATCTTTTTCCTATCTAAGGCTTAGGGTTTGGCGACGGTCAAAACCCTAGAAGCCTCAGATACTATAACTATGTTGGTTCTACTAACGATCCGGTCTTCCAAGCAGGGATCATCAATTCTTCTTATAAGACTATGCTCTGGCCAGCGACTTTTATCGATCATTCAGTTTCACTCAACTGAATGATACTTGTTACTCATGACCCTGGATGGATCCCTTGACGACTGCCACTTGTTCCGCTGTACTACCAAACTATATAGAACATACACGCCATATGACTCTCCTAGAGTCACGTGCATATCAAAGTATAGTGGGTAGTACCCTTTCCAATGGCACCTCAGGTCTAAGGATTATCTCACACTACGAGACCCAAGGACTCCAAGCTCGATAGCACCAACAAGGAATTCTTAGCGGGCCGTTCAATTCCATACTCACCCAAAGTATAAATCTGTTGGGATCTCGGTACAAACCCACGGGGACGCTGGCCTAGCGGAAGGTATAAATTTAAAAAACTAAAGCTGCATCCCCGAAATTAAGGCTAGGTAGACATGGTATCATCGGATTCAAAAACTATCCAAGAGATAAGTTTACTCGTGTTTACCTCTTGAAGACCAAAAACCAGCAACGTCTTTTTAAGCAACTCCTTGCTACACCTCTCCGGATGGATTTGCCCTATCTCCCCAAATGTTGCACCTCTAAGTTTCTCCACACCTTAGCTCATACCCTTGATTATCTCCACCAGTGCTAGCAAGGAGAAAATCGAATTTTGGCTTATGAGAAATGGGTAGGAATATATTTTGGTGTTCTTCGTACTTAACACATGAGTTGGAAGAATATTTGTGAAAGAGGTGGAAGAGATGGAGAGAAAGAATTGAAACTTAAAACTCTTGTTTTTATCTTTTGAAAAACTATTGAGAGAAACTTAATTGATTGATTAATTTACTAATAAAAACAACACACAAACACACACACAAACACACACATATATAGGGCATATACACGGCCTACACACACATATATACTTAGTGTGTGTGTTCACATTGCCTTAAAAGGTGTGTGATATATATATGTTATATTATTTTATTTAGTTTCCATTTTTTCTCAAACTCTCTTCCTTAATTAATTGGATATCTTTCCAACTAATAAGATCTTTTCATATATATAGAATAAGATCTTTTCTATATAATTGGTCAACTAACTAATTAATTAGATCACACCATATCTATTATATTTATCTTAATATATTTATAAGATCTTTCCATATCAATGAGTTACCTAATTAATTAGAATAGATCCTACCAAATATATTATAAGATAGATATATTAAATATATATACATATATATCTATATACATAGACTTGGTGACAAAAATTCTCCACCAAATCTATACATACATACACGCCTATGCATGTATTAATATACATATATTTATTTTCCTCTTGCATGAATTAATTAATTAGACCACTAATGAATTAATTAGTCTTTCCCAACTTAATAATCTAATCTTAAATTATAATACTATTATTAATTAAGACCACTTAATTAATTTATTTCTTTTTCTGATTTATTAATTCCAAGTAATTAATCTCTCACAAAGAATTAACTAACCAATAGGTACTACACTAAGTATTGTGTGTGACCCCTTAGGCTCATTAACAAGCTAGCAATAGTCCTTCCATAGGCTAGATTAATTATTCATAATAATTAACTAGGCGTTGGATTAATTTCACCAATTAACCCAGGGCACCTATTGGTCGTGGTTCGATGTCTAGCAACGTCACCTTGACTTCCTAGATGTTAATGATGAAAATGAAAACCTATCCAGATTTCGATCTTTGTGTGAGTTGAATCCCTCTATATTTTTCCCGTCTAAGACCTAGGGTTTGGCGACAGTCGAAATCCTAATAGTCTCGAAAACTATGACTATGTTGGTTCGACTAATGATCTGGTCTTCCAAGCAGGGATCACCAATCCCTCTTATAAAACAATGCTCTGGCCAGAGACTTCCCGATCATTCAGCTTCACTCAACAGCATTGGAAATACCGGGTACTTATGACCTTAGATGAATCCCCTCCGACTGTCACTTATTTCGCTGTACTACCAGACTGTACCCAACATACACGCCGTATGACACATGCATATCAAAGCAAAGTGGGTAGTATCCTTTCCAATTACATCTCAGGTCTAAGGATTATCTCACACTACGAAACGGAAGGTCCTTCAATCCCATACCTCTCAAACGTATGGATCTTCATGCATGTATTGGCTATACTAGCCATTAACAATGGAAAGCGTCAACCTCTTGGAAGAGTTACACACACGACGAAGTCTTGGCGAGGCCAGTGATATCCCACATCTCATAGCCTCTATGACTGGAACGTATATTTAGGATTACTGTCTTTGAGAGCATTCCATAGGTATCCTGACTGACTTCCCTAACCATATGTAATCCATGGGATCTTTATCTATACTCCTCAAGTAGTCGACAATTAAGAAGCATTCCATAATATGTTTGATATAATCTAAATGACAAGACTGACATAGTGTCAATGTTCAAGCCAACAGATGGCTCGCTGGACACATAACACTTTCAATCTCCCACTTGCCCAAAAGCCTACTGTTCCCATACAGGTCCATCGTCCAGATGACCTATGGATCACAGCTACTACTCAAGGGTTTTAGTGAAAGAGGTTTGCCATGTTTCCGCTGATTTGACTTATTCCACTTGAACAAACTCAGGAAAAGTGGCAACCAATTGGTTCATGTTGAAATTCACTACGAACTATTCGTAGGTAGGAGAGAGCGACTGGAGTACTAAATCAATAGCCAAGTCAGGATTTATCAGCACCTCCATATAGTTGAGTTTGTTCACCAAGGCAATTATTTTCAACACATGGTCGGTTACCAATGTTCCTTCAGTCATGCGAGCTCTAAACAATTTATGAGAGATAGCAAACCTCTCACGGCATGTCTTAACACCGTACACCTCTTCCAATGCAAAAATAATTTCCAATGCGTGTTCCACAGTTTCATAGTGCCTCTGCAACTCATTAGTCATGGGGGCCATAATGAGACAACACACATAGATATCGTCTTTGTGCCATTTCTCATGCGCATCACGAGCAGCCTTTGGAGCACTTACCTCTGGTGCAGGCTCAATAAGCTGAGTTAAGACATAGTAAAGACTTTTAGATTGCAGCACAATCTTAAGGTTGCGATACCAGTCAAGGAAGTTCGGCCATTTAGCTTATTAGTTTCAAGGATTACCGAGAGTGGAGTTTTAGCCATTTGACTGTTACTTTGCGAAAACAGAAAAAAAATATTTGCATTCAATCATAGATCATATCCACATGAAATTATGGAAATTTTAACTTCACGTGTGCTCCCACTGCCTTTTGATTTCCATCACCCCATTGATAGAATGACGGGAAATGCAACAATTTCTAGTAGGTTCAAGTGTCAAACGTCCCGACCTCATTCCACGACTCGTGACACAATGGGTGGTAACATTTGATAAGGCGCGAAGGCCCCATCCACATCAAGGCGGTTCTCGAGATGTTTGCCTCACATTTCATGTACGTCCCGAGAAAATGATGCAATTGTACACTAGTCTGCATATAAGTCTGACCCAATAATTTTCATAGCATAACAGTGGCCAGGTGGTCCCACAACTCATGGACGACTCCTTAGCAAAACTGAGATCCGTGTGTACTTCTAGTATGATAGTCTATCATATTAGAAGGCCTAGTTGTGAGATTAGTACACTTAACTTGCCACCATTTCACGACTCGTGAGACAATGATGACAAGCCGCGCTATTCCCTCTCACTCCCTCTCACATCTAATGATGAAAGGCACTGGACCTAATCAAGGGGCTTCCGGGCCCTCGATTTATCCATTTAGGAACTTAATATGGATATGAGGTTTTCACATACAAGGTCTCTCCATTTTCAGTTATTTATCTTTCTTAGAGGATCATGAGACATAGCATATCCTATATAAGACACTAATGACAAATAACAACAAGCATGCTATACATAAAGTGGTAAATGTGATCTTAGTCAAGTCCATTCTAAAAACACCCCTCAGTGTGTGTGTTCACACTAAGAGGCATGTATTTTATATATACATATATACATGCTATTTTATTTTATTTAGTTTCCACTCTTTCTCAAACTCACTTCCCCAATTAATTAGATATCTTTCCAACTAAAAAGATATTTCCATATATTTGATACATATCAAATATATCATATCTTATCAAATAAGATCTTTCCATATCTTCAATATTTTTCCTAATATATTTATAAGATTTTTCCATATCAATTAATTACCTAATTAACCAGAATAGATCCTACCAAATATATTATAGAATAGATATATTAAATATATATATATACATTGATTTGGTGAGCAAGATAAAAATCCTCCACCAAATCTATACATATATACACGCTTACATGCATATATCTATAATATATTTATTTTCTCTTTCACATATTAATTAATTAGACCACTAATTAATTAATTAGTCTTTTCCAATTTAATAATCCAATATTAAATTATAAGACTTTTATTAATTAAGACCACTTAATTAATTTATTCCTTAACCCGATTAATTAATTCCAATTAATTAATCTCTCAATTAATTCACAAAGAATTAATTAGCCAATAGCTACTATACTAAGTATTGTGTGTGACCCCTTAGGCTCATTAACAAGATAGCAATAACTCTTTCCATAGGCTAGATTAATTATTCATAATAATTACCTAGGCCTTGGATTAACTTCACTAATTAACCCAAGGCACCTATTGGTCTTGGTTCGATCTCTAGCAACGTCGCCACGACTTCCTAGATGTTAACGATGAAAATGCAAACCTCTCCAGATTTCGATCTTTGTATGAGTCGAATCCCTTCATCTTTTTCCCGTCCAAGGCCTAGGGTTTAGCGACGGTCGAAACCCTAATAGCCTCGAAAACTATGACTATGTTGGTCCAACTAATGATTCGGTCTTCTAAGAAGGGATCACCAATCCCTATTATAAGACAATGCTATGGCCAGAGACTTTTCGATCATTCAGTTTCACTCAACAACATAGGAAATACTAGGTACTCGTAACCTTGGATGAATCCCCTCCGACTGTCAATTGTTCCGATGTAACTACCAGACTATACCTAACATACACGCCGTATGACTCTCCTGGAGTGCACGTGCGTATCATAGTAGAGTGGCTAGTACCCTTTCCAATGACATCTCAGGTCTAAGGTGTCGCGCACCCCAACCCGTACATGTAACTCAATAAGCCACATGGTCAAGCCAAGGGACGATGACCCATTTTCTTCCTTTGAAATGTTATGGTCTTCTAAAATAATAGAATATATCCCTTTAAAAATAAAAGCAAATCATTTTTTTTATATACATCAAAACCCAGTACCTTCATTCCTGTATTAACATATTTATGTTTACAAAACCGTAACAGAGCGATTATACAAATCAACATCAGAGTACAAAAGTGCTTGAAGCGAGGCATATGAACATAGCTCTGTCTGACCGCTCTGGAGACTTGGGAAACCTTCACATATTAACATGATCATCACCTGCATCATAAGAACCTAATGACCTAATGGCTCAGTAAGAAGAAGCTCATATTTTTAAAAACAATGTTTCACATATCACATACGACAGTCAATAATGCATAGTTCAGTTAAAACTTTTCTTTTTCCTCTTTATCCTTTCCTTTTTGGGTAGCCTCGAGGTGTGGTATTTGACTGATAGTGATAGGCGTCCGTTTTCGGAACCTGTTCATAATAATTGGCCAATAAAAGAGGCATCACGGGGTTCTCATAACCGACCTTTCGGCCTATGATATTAACCGCTAGCTTTCTCATACATCGTGGCTTTATCTATCTTGGCTTTTACACCGCAAGGTATTCATCACCAGTATATTGTGGCTTTATCTATCTTGGCTTTTACGCCTCAAGGTATTCACCACCAGTCTTTTGGGTCCGCCGGTCCCACCCGCGTCCCGTGCCTACCCGACCATCAATCAAATACCATACCTCCCTTTTTCAAATCATTTTCTTTACGTGTGCATCAACATCATGCATCGTAATCATATATACACAATAACCAAGAAATAACATTCATTCCCAAGTAATCATCTTAAAACATCATAAACATATATACGTTAACACTTCACAGAATAGGTAAGTAATAACATTCATTTCCAAACAATTATCTAAAAACATCATAAACATGTATAATATGGTCCTTATGAAGCAGAAAACGAACTTCAACTTACCTTAAGTCCTTTGCAATGAACAAGAAAAGATGACGCTACCGAAGCCAGCTAATGATACTTGTTAGGAATTTCATATTAGATGTTTTGATGATGACAAATAGGACTTCCTATTAGACCCCGAAAAGTGTAAAAGCTTTCATAGAATGTTATATATAAGTACCTGAAAGCTTATTTATCTTAGGCTTATAGTATTTATCTTTGTAGAATTCACTAAGTATGTGACACTAAATCACTTAGGAAAATCCTGGGAGAGTCTACCAAGTGATGAAGGTGAAGATCAAACGTCTGAAGCTACAATAGATAAAGATATCTTGAAGCGTCCGTCAAACGCTTTAGGGATTATCCCAGTGCTCAAACTAAGAATGGATAACTCAGGCCGAATACTCAACATCAAGTGAAATGACGGAATTCTCAGTAAGACCATCAAGACAAGATTGAAGAGTAAGCGTCTGAAATAAAGAGAAGAAACTCAGGATCAGTCCAAGCGTCTGTCCAATACACGAGAATAACTATTCTCTTTAGCAAGCGTCCAAAAGGTTAAACCAACACAACCTACAAAGAACGTAACCTGAAAACTCAAACCCAAAACCATCCAAAGACTTAAAAAATGCATGAATCAAACGGACGAATTATTTCCAACGGAAATAAGACAAGATGCATTAAAAGTCGGATAAGTGCTATTAAAATATAAGCACTATAACGTATGGGTAAGCCATTCTTTTGACCGAAACTGTCAGAAGTTATGAAACCAAGAACATGCCTAACTAATTAAGTATACCCAAAGTTAAAAATGTCTGAACTCAAGGAATGTTTGGAGAAACGAGACTCCAACCGTGTCAAACGGACAAAAAACCACCAATACCTTATAAATAGCTCTTTCAACAAACAAGTAAAACAAGAGACACACAAAGAAAAGCAAAAAATACCTACTTTGTTGAAAGAAAAGCTTACTGAAAATCATAGCCAAATATCCATATAAGCTTTTCACAAATATTCCAGAAACAGTCACCCATATCTCAAATCTCTTTTTAAGAAGAACCTATACTACCATTGAGATATCCCCAAGTTGTTTGAACTTTCCAAAAACAAACAAACCCGTGACCAAAACCATCAACACCTTTCATCTGAGTGAGAAAGCTGGTTGACTTGCAAGCAATATTTTTGTGTAAAAGAAGCTTGTTGAAGTTGATCTCTATTGGAGCTGAAATCTGTGTGACCAAGGAGTTCCGAGATCAAGAGTAACTTGCACCATTTCTGAGTGAAAGAAGCAAGGGGATAGAAGGTCTTTAGTGGAGCTGAAATCTGTGTGACCAAGGAGTTCCGAGATCATATCCAATCTCCCTCTATCTTGTAGAAGTCTCTGTGTGACTCTTCGATAATCATCATAGTGGAAAAACCTCCCTGATAAAAGGAGAAGAAGGACGTAGCTGGGATTACATCACCCAGTGAACCTTACAAATATCTTGTGTCATTTACCTCTTTAAGCATTCATTGTTTTACTGATTTACTATTCATATTGCATACATTCTGATAAAGTCTTAAAACAACTAAGCGACTACTTTCGATTAATTAACCGAACGCTAAGCTATAAAATACTTCTGCTGTGCTAACTCTGATTTAGTGACTAAACTCTGCCCTACTTTGGTAAGCGTTGAAATCACCGAGTCTAAGTTAACGTTTCTCAAGCGCCACATCCAGCGCTTAAACTTGTCAAGCGTTCAAATACTTCAAAGTGATACGAACTTTTAAGAAGTTAAAAAAGACTTCAGGGTCTATTCAACCCCCCCCCCCCTTCTAGACCCTTTCGTATACCACTTGGGACCAACAAGTGGTATCAGAGCGGTTGAAGTTGAAACCTAAGCGTTTCCAAGCGTAACTGCTTGTTCAGATCCATTTTTTTATAGTCGCTTTAAAATTACTTTAAATTCTTCATGGCATTCTCTAAAGTTCCCAAGTTGACCGAGTCAAATTATGACTCTTGGAAGGTCAAAGCGTTTACTTATTTGTGTTCATGTGATGATGAAATGTGTGATATCATTTCAGATGGGCCAATCAAAATATACAAAGTTATCACCAGAGCGCCCGAAGCCACAGAAGAAACACCTGACGGTTATGTGGAGAATCCTAAACAAGAATGGTCCACCGATGAGCGTCGACGAGCCAATCTAGATAATGTCGGTCGGAATGCATTATACACAGCCATTGGTGACAATGACAACTTATTCAACAAAGTCAAATCATGCAATACAACTAAAGAAATTTGGGATAAGTTGGCTACTATTTGTGGTGGCTCAGCACAAATAAAGGAAAACAAATTATCAATTGCCAAAGAAAAATTCAACGGCTTCAAGATGCTACCTAATGAGACGCTAGAGCAATTAGACATGAGATTTACAGCCCTTGTCACTGAACTAACATCTCTGGGTATGGAGCTACAAAATCGAGAAACAGTGGTCAAAATCTTTAGAAGTCTTCCAAGTAGATTCCTGATGAAAACAACTGCAATGAGAGAATCAAACAATCTGGACAGCCTAAATCCAGAAGATGCTTTTTCAGAACTCAAAGCATTTGAGTTTGAGCTGAATTCGGCCAGTGATGCAGTAAGTAATCCAGAGATCGAATCTGGAGCGCTAATGGCATCAATCAAAGGAAAACCTATCAAAGAAAAAGGTTCGGATATAAGTGAGGAAGAAGAACTGGCGCTTCTAAATAGATTAAGGAAATTCCTGAAATATGAAAAGAAGGGAAACAGTCCTAAGCACCCAGGACAAAGTTCATATCAAGCGCTTCCTCAAATACAACCACAATATCAAGCGCCTCACTATCCTGCGTCCTCCTCCCTAGCGCCAATTCAATATCAAACTCCTTCTCAGCAAGATCTCTCAGCGCCTGCAGCGTTAAACCAACGATCCACAAGACTAACAAACGAACAAAAGATGAAGACCAATCTTTGTTACAACTGCAGGAGACCAGGGCATTTCCAAGTTAATTGCCCATATCCAAGTGTGTCTAAACCTACAAAGCAAGATCACGCGGATAGAAACCAATTCAGGAGCAACCTGAGACAACAAGGCTTGCTAGCAGAATCAGAACCTCTCTATACGCCTGAAGAGGACTTGGAATCATCAGATGAAAGCAGCGATGATGAACCATCAAAGGACTCAGCATTCATTTGTCTCATGGCAAGAGAAAATGAAGCATCTAACGACTTACCATCTGAGGTAACCACTGATTTGTATCATCCTCTCTCTTATGATGAATTACTTGACAAAGTAAAGGAATATTATACAGATTGTCAAGATGCCACCAAATTATTCCAAAATCACCATTGTATTATTTCAGCACTCAGAAGTGATAACTTAACGCTCAAAGCAGAGTTGCAAATTCAGCAACAGTGCATTGAGAAAAACCAATCACTCGAGAGTGAAATTACTCAGCTAAAAGGTGATCTTGATATAATAGTCAAAAGAGAAGCTGAAATGGTCGCTAAACTTGCCAAATCAGAGCAGCTTATCTCTTCATTATCAAAAGCGTCTAGAACGCTAGATAATGTGACTAAAGTAACCAGGGCATTTGGTGAAAAGACCGGTCTAGGTTTTGATAAATTTAGTTATAAAGCCAAAGCGTCCAATGTTACAACAACCAACAAAGGAAAAGGTGTAATCTTTGTTGAAGAAAGTTCAATCAGACAAACGCTGAATGAATCAACAAATACTGGTACAAAAGCTAATGATAAAGTCAACACTGACTCAGGCAAAGGAAAGACCAAAGCGAATGTCTCACAAAAGAAAATATATCCAAATGCTCAAAAAGCTAAGGAGATATTTTCTGCCAGTGAATCAAACGTTAAGCGTCCCGCACCAAAAGTGCATCCTAAGTCAATACCAAACAGAATCAAACGTCTATATCCAAAACAATCCAGTTCATATTATCAACACTATGATAATTATGATTACGATTATGATTATTACTATAATCAAGGATATTTCTATACATCTAGAAAAAGTATGCAACTCAAAACGAAACCCAAGAAGGCCAATCTTTCTCCCATAGTGAAGACAAGGCAAATATGGGTTCTGAAAAATCTAATTCACGTCACTAACAAAGAAGGACCCAAAACAAAATGGGTACCTAAAGGAAATTAGATCTGCCCTTTTGAATGCAGGTACCTAGAGCCAACACCGACGCTTCAGTATGGTACATAGATAGTGGATCATCGAGACACATGACTGGATCAAAGGATCTCTTGATCAACTATCGTGCAACCAATGGTCCTCAAGTTATATTCGGCGATAATTCTAAAGGTAAAACTAAAGGTATAGGTATCATGCATAGGGGGAACATCATGATCAATGATGTATACTATGTTGAGGGTCTTAAACATAATCTCCTAAGCATAAGTCAATTCTGTGATAAAGGCTTTGAAATTAAATTTTCTAGTGACTTGTGCGAGATAATCGATGTTAAGACAGGATCTACTAAATTAAAAGGAAGAAGAACAAACAATGTATACTTAGTAGATTGGGATTCAACATTAGATAACAACCCTACATGTTTCGTAGCTAAGAATCAAAACGAATTAGGTTGGTTATGGCACAGAAAAATGAATCACCTCAATTTCAAAACAATCTCTCAATTAATATCTCTAAATCTCGTAGAGGGATTACCTAAAGGTTCCTTTAATAAAGATCGCTTATGTGATGCTTGTCAAATGGGTAAACAAGTTAAATCATCTTTTAAGAAGAAGCTTCATCTATCGACCTCTCGAATACTTGAATTACTACATTTAGATTTGTTTGGTCCTATTCAAATCATGAGCGTTAGTGGTAAAAAGTATTCACTAGTAATAGTTGATGATTTTTCACGCTATACATGGGTAGAATTTCTAGCATCTAAAGATGAAACTAGTACCAAGCTCACCTCTCTAATTCGTCAACTACAAAACTCAAAAGATCTAAAAGTGACAAGAATTAGAAGTGATAGAGGAACTGAATTTACTAACCATATTGTTGAGAAATTTTGTAAAGACTTTGGAATACTTCATGAGTATTCAGCACCTAGAACACCTCAACAAAATGGAGTTGCTGAACGACGGAATAGAACGCTTAAAGAAGCCGCTAGGACTATGTTAGCCGAGTCTAAGATGCCTCAAAGGTTGTGGGCCGAAGCTATCAACACTGCTTGCTACACTCAGAACCGGTGTATGATCAATAAGCAACATGAAAAGACTCCATATGAGTTATGGAAGGGACGTAAGCCGAATGTTTCATACTTTCATGTATTTGGTTCAAAATGTTTCATTCATAACAATGGTTCCCAAAGCCTAAAGACATTTGATCCTAAAGCAGATGAAGGAATCTTTCTAGGTTACGCCAAAAATGGAAAGAGCTTTCGCATCTTAAATAAAGTCAAATCGAAGGTTGAAGAATCCATTCATGTTGTGTTTGATGATGCTAACCAAGAACCAAGTAAGGTTAATATTAATGATGTAGGAATTGAAGATTTATCTCAACAAGCGTCACAAATCAATCTGTGTGATGATAGTGATATTGATGAAGATAATGAAATCATTGTACCTAATCCTAAGACTACTCGTAAAGACATCAACGATGACATTGCAAGAAACGCTGATGATCATGAAGGGAATGTTCATCAAGAGCAAACTCAAACTATAAACACTGAAGCGCCTACGCAAGGAATTGGTCAAGCGCCTGTACAGTTTAATCAAACGTTAGATCAATCTCTTAACCCGTTCCAACCAGACAGAAAATGGCTCAGAGACCATCCACCAGAACTAATTATTGGAGATATTGGAGCACCCGTTAGAACAAGAGCCGCTATAATAAATGAGGCCATGTTTACAAGCTTCCTATCTCAAATGGAACCAAAGAAAGTGGATGAAGCGCTTAACGATCCAAGTTGGATAGAAGCCATGCAAGAAGAGCTAAACCAATTTGAAAGAAATGAGGTATGGACGCTAGTACCAAGACCAACCCACCAAGGGGTCATTGGAACTAGATGGGTCTATAGAAACAAAATGGATGAGAATGGGATTGTGATTAGAAACAAAGCCAGACTCGTAGCTCAGGGATACTGTCAAGAAGAGGGCATCGACTTTGATGAAACATACGCTCCAGTTGCCCGTCTTGAAGCAATCCGCATGTTTCTAGCGTTTGCAGCATTTAACAAATTTACAGTGTATCAAATGGACGTAAAGAGTGCATTTCTGAATGGTAAACTCCAAGAAGAAGTATATGTGGAGCAACCACCAGGATTCATCAACAACCATGGGAAAAGCATGGTTTACAAATTGGACAAGGCACTCTATGGTCTTAAACAAGC
The DNA here is from genome assembly GCA_019426215.1 of Buddleja alternifolia. NCBI lineage: Eukaryota > Viridiplantae > Streptophyta > Magnoliopsida > Lamiales > Scrophulariaceae > Buddleja > Buddleja alternifolia. The sequence goes on from CM033406.1 coordinate 3,354,315, forward strand.
ACCACGAGCATGGTATGACACTCTTTCTATCTTCCTTATAGGTAAAGGCTTTTCAAAAGGCAGCGTTGACACAACGTTATTCAAAATTACCCATAATGGAGATATTCTCCTAGTTCAAATTTATGTTGATGATATTATATTTGGATCTACCAATAAGGGTCTATGTGAGAAATTTTCGAAGATGATGCAAGATCAATTTGAAATGAGCATGATGGGTGAATTAACTTTCTTCCTAGGATTACAAGTTAAACAACTCCCTAATGGCATATTCATAAATCAAACTAAATATACTAGAGATATGATCAAGAAATTTGGTATGGAAAATGCATCACCTTCAAAAATTCCAATGAGCCAAACGCTTAAGCTAGATAGAGACGATAATGGAAAGAAAATTGATATCACTAACTATAGAGGTATTATTGGATCACTTCTTTATCTTACAGCTAGTAGACCTGATATTATGTTCTCAGTATGCATGTGTGCACGATTTCAAGCTGATCCTAGAGAATCACACTTAATTGCTGCTAAAAGGATCCTTAAGTACCTAAAAGGCACACAAAATGTGGGCTTATGGTATCCTAGGGATTCTCCTTTTGAACTAATTGGTTATTCAGATGCAGATTTTGCAGGATGCAAAATAGATAGAAAAAGTACTAGTGGAACATGTCAATTTCTAGGTGATAGACTAATTTCATGGCATAGTAAGAAGCAACAGTCCATCGCTACTTCCACCGCTGAAGCTGAGTATGTAGCCGCTGGAAGCTGTTGTGCACAGATCCTTTGGATGAGGCAACAACTTAGAGATTATGGAATAATCCTAGATCCAACTCCTATCCATTGTGACAATCAAAGCGCCTTAGCAATGACTCAAAATCCAGTTCTTCACTCTAGAACCAAACACATTGACATTCGCTATCACTTTCTACGTGACCACGTTCAAAAGAAAGATATCTCCATGCACTTCATTGGTACAGAAAAGCAACTGGCAGATATCTTCACCAAAGTGCTTAACGAACAACGTTTTCTCACTTTAAGAAGTGAACTAGGTATGATTGATCTAAATGCTTAATCATTCGAAACATCATACTTTTGTTAGGCATGAAATTTAGGGGGAATTCACTGTATGTTATGTAATTTATGGGAAACCTACATAGGGGGAACCTTAAAAGAGCTAACTATACTTAAGTGAATATGACCAAAAATGTTTTCCCTTGCATCGGTCATACGCACTTAGCACCATACACTTAAATCCTTTTGACGCTTATTACACAAATCTGTCTTAGCGTCTGCACTTCTTTCAAAATAAACCAAACGCTTAGCTTTATTCCCGGCTAAAGCACTTAGTAAAAAGACCCTTTAAAAGCAAGCGTACATTACCCTACGCTAAAACGAGAAAGTGGATTAGTCAATCAATGCAATTAATGCTGACTTGACATTCCTCACCCTTCGCTCAAGAAAACCCATGGGTACTCATCACGTTTTTCAAAGATGGTTCAGCACATGTACACGCGTCAGTACAATTACCATGTATCTTAGGCGAATACAACCAGCGCTGAATATTTTTAAACCAAAAGTAAAACACTACTACCAAGACATAATGATAAGTACTGGGAAACTGTGTCCTCATACACAGGAATAATTCTATATGTTACAATGACCGCTAAAGCACAAAATGTTACTTGAAAGAGAACCTCAAGATTCTCAAGCGTCCACATAACACTGAATTGTTTCAAGCGTCATTCTGAATAGGTCCGGATGCTTTAACAAATTTTTGGCGGGTATTTGAATAGTTGTTCAAAATTATGGTTCCCGAACAGTTTTCATAAAGAACGTACCCGCTTTTCATGGGCACACGTATCACTCTCAGTATATCAAAAGTCTCTGTTTCAAACTTTTAATCGGACTTCAAAATAGTATATGTGGAAGTTACTAAAAGAAACCGTGCCTATTTAATCTATATTCACGTCCACAGTTATATTTTAATGGCTGAGATTTATATTCCTCCACGTGTCAACATCTCAAACTTCAAACACAAAGAACATTCAAATTGAAGTATCTCAAAAAAAAAAAAAAAAAAAAACACACTTTCTGCAGAACACAAACACTCTTATACTCTATTACATTCGTGCAAGAAAAATTCTCTCTCTTTCTCAAAAACAAAAATTTTCATTCGTAATCTCTATCTACTTCTCACTAATGGCACCCAAGAAAGCTACTGCTGGAACCACTGAAGTTGTTGTTAAAGTCACTGAAGGCCTTATAGTTGATTGGAAGTTTCTCTATGAAAACCCCCAAATTGATTTAACGGAAATGATGGATTCTGTAGCAGAGGCTGGGCTTCAGAAATTTCTCACAAAATACTCGTATATGTTTCCTGAAGAACTAGAATTTTTCTGGAGAAATGCTCGACTGTCTGACGATGAGACTTCCATCACTTGTTTGTTTCCTGTCTCCAAGAAGGAATCAAAGACGTTCACTCTCTCTGCGGCCTCTATTGCCCAGAATTTCTCTCTACCTAATGCTGGAGCCACTTTAGACACTATCACTGAAAAACAAATTCAAGAAGTCTGGACTCAGATTAGCGCTTACGATGATGTTCCATACAAACCGTACTTTGAGAAGAAAGATATAGTGAACAGGTATCGAGTCTTGGCTGATTTCTGCAGTAAAAACATTGAATGCAGAGTGGGAACCTTCGACAAAATCAACCCAACCCAGTTCCAGATGATGACTGCCATCCTGCTCAAGATAAAAATCAACTGGAGCGCCTATATATTCAGCAGGTTCAGAGACAGTCTACGCACTTCAAACAGACCTTATGGTCTAGTTTTAAGTGATCTAATTTTTCGAGCAGAGTGCACCTCTTCAGCAGGAGTCACCGTGGCCAAGCATAAGTTCTATGGGCCAAGAATCATCAATAATCTCTTCAATCCACCCAAAGTTGGAGGTGCTGCTAAGCCTCTCTCTGAGCGCCAAGTTATCCGAGCAGCGTCAGATGAGGAGGCTGAGCGTCCAGATCAGGAGAAAGCCAAACGTAATGTGAAGCGTCCCACTGTCACAAAGAAACGGGCTCCTCGAAAGCCCAAGGCTCAACCTATCAAAAGCGATGAAGATGACGAGGATTCTATACCCCTCATTAGTCGGAAAGATCTGGAAAAGGTTCTCAAAAATATTGACTTTGAAGAACCTGCAGTTCCACAGACTCAAGCGTTCCCCGCCGAAGGTATAAATGTGAAGCGTATCTTCAAGAGACGTAAGCGTCCAACTGCTGCCATTTCTTCTGAGGCTACACAAAGTGATCAAGCCATAGCTGCTGTCCCGATATCATCCTTTGAAACACCAGTTGATGTCCATCTGGATGTTGATATGGCCCACATTGTGGCCATCGCACATGAAGCTGCCATCGAATCTACAAATCTCGAGCCTGATGAACCTGAAATCCCAAGGGTTCAACCATTGCTTGCATTACCTAGTACAACAGAGGCACGCTCAGAAGGTCAGAGCGATGCTAACGACGTTGTGATTCATCGACATTTCTTCAAGCTGGATCCCTTAAAGACTATCGATCACTCAGTCGATTATTTGCCTCCAGCGCCCGCAGAGACCTTCATACCTGCAGGATACAATGAAGAAAGTCTTATCAATGCCGAAAATGATATCGCCAAGCTCATAAAGTTTGATCTGGCTGTACGCAACACTCTCTTTAACACAGCCTCAACCCCAGCTGATGAAGCTTACTACACAGCTCTTGAACTCGGGAAGACTCCCAAACACATCCCGGCTTCCGTAACTCTCCAAGCACAGCGGCAAGGAGGCAAGACTCCTAGAGCTGATGTTGATTTAGCTTATTATCTGGACTGTGGGACAAGCAAACCCACTGGCTTCGCTCTCAGAGACTACAACATCAGAGTTTATGAGCGTCAGGATAAGCTTCTGAACCCAACGGAAGGGCTACTAAACAGAGAAGGCTATTCTCACTCTCCAACACTGGTCAAAAGCAGGGAAAACAAGCGCTCAGCTAATCCTCTCCTCCTGTGGAAGAATAAAGGAGTACATGCCGGTGAGCGTCCAGCTTCCCTGACCGAGATGATTCAACTTGAAACCGATGCATATTTTGACTGCGTCTGGAACGCTAACTACCAACCAGACAGGTATCGTTTTGAATCCATCTGTGATATTCATCACCAAGGATTTCGTGCTATACTTAATGCAGGAACTGAGTATTGTATGACCGAGATAAGATGGGCTGAAGCTTACATGGGTGACACGTATAAATTTGAAGACTTGGTTAGTGCTCCCCATCTGTTCAGAGTAGGGATTCATGATAAAAGACCAAATTTGCACGCTACATGCTAACGCAGCGCCAACATAGACTTGGACCCGTTCTGAAGCTGCCTCTGATCCGCCATCAACCTGAACACCGCTTAAGACAAGCATTGCACAAACTGGCCAACTCTTCTCTACGCTTTGCTGATCAAGCGTCCACCAGCGGTTCTTCTCCCCTGTCCTGTCTGAACTTCACCCCTAGCCACTGTGAAGACAACTTTTCTTTCATGATGGCAATTATGCCTCCAGTCTCCCTATTCGACAAAATCTTCACAGAAAATCTGCGACAATGGAATGGCTCTCGGATCAATCCTTTCAGAGGATATCCACTTCTTCCGTCTATTCGACAAGAAGTCTTCAGTCACTATGATTTTGTTTTATCGCTGCTAGAAAGATCTCAAGCGTTGCTTCAGCCATCTACCCATACTTGGAAGAGTATTACCGGCTCCACGTTCCCGACTCTCGGAAACCGAAGACTCTCCCAACAGATCGGCTAATTGGCTTCTCACAACACTATTGCCCAGATGCCTTATTCTCCATCTGCCAAGCGCCCTCCAAAATCTTTCCCACTCATGTGCTGGATATCCTCGGGCCAATGTATATCAGGGCCCTGGATAGTCCTATCAGAACGTTCATTCAAGGTACTTATCTCCCCACTCTACATTTGAATGAACTTCTACAGATTGCTACGTATCCATATGCAGATGAGCCGTTTGCCAGCTTGGACTTTCGGTTTACGGACTTTAGCCGTATAGAATCAGAATTTACTGCAGCACCAGCTGACACGTTACCTGCTCCTGAGCGCTTATTAGAATTACCTCAAGCGCCTCATTCCCCAGTCCAACTGAATCCGACTCTACTGCATCCACCGAGTCCAACACTGCCCCAGAGCTTCGAGGAACAGTATTTGATCCTACTTATCAAGTACCTATTGAATCTCTCAAACACACATCTCGTTTTAAGCCTCGAGTCAGCACTGCAATTCCCGACGCTCAACCGTCCATGACTGAATGCCTCACTCAAATACAGCAACTATCTACAGCTACTCAGGCAAGTCATGTGGCTTTAACCAATGATCTACAAGACCGGTTCACGGCTCTAGAGACCTCTCTCACAGACGCTAATCACGCTCAACTCCTGGTCATGAAAGAACATTTCGACCAGCGTCTAACCACTCTTGAGGCCTCTGTCGCTCAGATTGCTACTCAAGTCAGTCTTCTTACTCAGCATTTCATACAGACTGATGATGGCAATAAGGGGGAAAAGAAGGGAGAAAAGAGGAAATCGTCAACATCTAAAGATCAAGTTCCTCCTCCACCATCCAAGCGTCAACATATTGATACTTCTCTCACACTGAGTACAGAACCAAGGTATCCCTATCCCTCTTGGGTAACTACATCGGTTGAAGCGGCCAATAAGAAAGAAACTCCCAGAGTGCTCTATCCAACTCTTCCATTGCCTTCAAGAGCACTGCTTGAACAGTTTGACATTCCTCTTCTCAGAGCATCAATTCCAGAACCATCTGATCCAGCAGTATTAGCCTTAGAAAGAAAAATGTCTGACTTCGACCAAACCTTCAGAATTTGCCTACGATACATAGGCATCAGTCCAGAGGAATGGGATAAACACTTCATTGCCTTTAAGGCACGACAAGTTCAAGAAAACAAGCACATAATCAGTAAAGATCATGCTGCGATGATGACGTTAGAAGATCAGATAACTGAAGCAATCCGTGCTGAAATGACTAAGAGATACAAGATCAAGTCACGATCTTGATTTTTTACTTGTGCTTCTCTCTTTTTAGTTGTAAAATGCCTGTACTATGAAATATATATATAAAATGCATTTTACAGCTGAAACATCTCGTTAAAGCTCAAACTAACTTACTAACTTACGCTAACCTTCACTTTAGGTATCTAACGCTTGAACTAAATAAGTATTGCCATCATCAAAAAGGGGGAAATTGTTAGGAATTTCATATTAGATGTTTTGATGATGACAAATAGGACTTCCTGTTAGACCCCGAAAAGTGTAAAAGCTTTCATAGAATGTTATGTATAAGTACCTGAAAGCTTATTTATCTTAGGCTTATAGTATTTATCTTTGTAGAATTCACTAAGTATGTGACACTAAATCACTTAGGAAAATTCTGGGTGAGTCTACCAAGTGATGAAGGTGAAGATCAAGCGTCTGAAGCTACAATAGATAAAGATATCTTGAAGCGTCCGTCAAACGCTTTAGGGATTATCCCAGTGCTCAAACTAAGAATGGATAACTCAGGCCGAATACTCAACATCAAGTGAAATGACGGAATTCTCAGTAAGACCATCAAGACAAGATTGAAGAGTAAGCGTCTGAAATAAAGAGAAGAAACTCAGGATCAATCCAAGCGTCTGTCCAATACACGAGAATAACTATTCTCTTTAGCAAGCGTCCAAAAGGTTAAACCAACACAACCTACAAAGAACGTAACCTGAAAACTCAAACCCAAAACCATCCAAAGACTTAAAAAATGCATGAATCAAACGGACAAATTATTTCCAACGGAAATAAGACAAGATGCATTAAAAGTCGGATAAGTGCTATTAAAATATAAGCACTATAACGTATGGGTAAGCCATTCTTTTGACCGAAACTGTCAGAAGTTATGAAACCAAGAACATGCCTAACTAATTAAGTATACCCAAAGTTAGAAATGTCTGAACTCAAGGGATGTTTGGGGAAACGAGACTCCAACCGTGTCAAACGGACAAAAAACCACCAATACCTTATAAATAGCTCTTTCAACAAACAAGTAAAACAAGAGACACACAAAGAAAAGCAAAAAATACCTACTTTGTTGAAAGAAAAGCTTACTGAAAATCATAGCCAAATATCCATATAAGCTTTTCACAAATATTCCAGAAACAGTCACCCATATCTCAAATCTCTTTTTAAGAAGAACCTATACTACCATTGAGATATCCCCAAGTTGTTTGAACTTTCCAAAAACAAACAAACCCGTGACCAAAACCATCAACACCTTTCATCTGAGTGAGAAAGCTGGTTGACTTGCAAGCAATATTTTTGTGTAAAAGAAGCTTGTTGAAGTTGATCTCTATTGGAGCTGAAATCTGTGTGACCAAGGAGTTCCGAGATCAAGAGTAACTTGCACCATTTCTGAGTGAAAGAAGCAAGAGGATAGAAGGTCTTTAGTGGAGCTGAAATCTGTGTGATCAAGGAGTTCCGAGATCATATCCAATCTCCCTCTATCTTGTAGAAGTCTCTGTGTGACTCTTCGATAATCATCATAGTGGAAAAACCTCCCTGATAAAAGGAGAAGAAGGACGTAGTTGGGATTACATCACCCAGTGAACCTTACAAATATCTTGTGTCATTTACCTCTTTAAGCATTCATTGTTTTACTGATTTACTATTCATATTGCATACATTCTGATAAAGTCTTAAAACAACTAAGCGACTACTTTCGATTAATTAACCGAACGCTAAGCTATAAAATACTTCCGCTGTGCTAACTCTGATTTAGTGACTAAACTCTGCCCTACTTTGGTAAGCGTTGAAATCACCGAGTCTAAGTTAACGTTTCTCAAGCGCCACATCCAGTGCTTAAACTTGTCAAGCGTTCAAATACTTCAAAGTGATACGAACTTTTAAGAAGTCAAAAAAGACTTCAGGGTCTATTCAACCCCCCCCCCCCCTTCTAGACCCTTTCGTATACCACTTGGGACCAACAATACTTCTTCCTAATTTTAAGTGTGCAATAATCTGTAAAAAAAGGTATATAACATACCTAAATACAATTCTCTATAATTATTCCAAATTCACCGATTAAATTGAAAAAACAACCGGTAAAAGACTTACTTGTAACGGCCACGTCGATATGCCTAGCTCCCTTTATCTATTACTCTTCATTTCCTATTTTGCCTTGAATTTTTTCCTCTCTTTTCTTTCTTCTCTCTTTTCTTTCTTTTTCTTACCTTTTTCTCTCCATTTTTGTGCAGCAAACCTTTTAAAAAGGTTGGAGGCGGTTTGGAAAACTTAGTTGTGAAGTTTAGTTAAGAGTAATATTATTGACCAGCAAACCTTATATTTTCTATGTGTCGCATATTTACATTCATCGTGACATATAAATGACACGTAAGAGCACGTAGGGCATGAAATATATTGACCAGGTAACTAGTGGAAAGCTTTCGTGTACCAAATTCAATCAAAACTCTAAAGTTAAGCGTGCTCAGACGGGAGCAATCCTGAGATGGGTGACCACCTGGGAAGCACGTCAATTATGATTTCATTTTTTTATTACTATTATTATTTAACTAGCGATAAATGTTAGACGTCGTGTCTGCTTAGACGTCATGCCTGGTTAGACGTCGTGCCTGCTTAACTAGTGATAAATGTTCGCAAAAATGTACCTTAAATGCAGTTATCATATAATTAAAAAGTAATCATGTTTGTGCAATCCTGCCATTTAAAGTCAATAATAAATGCTAACTATATGACATGCTTATTGTTGGCTGCGTGAGAGATGATTGGGCATTACAATCATAACCTCCTTCAAAAAAATCTTGTCCTCAAAATTTGACATACCGAAATAATTCTGGATACTTGTTCCGCATTTCTTCTTCTCGTTCCCATGTAGCTTCTTCCACCGCATGATTTTTCTACAAAATCATTACCAGATTAATACTTTTGTTTCTCAATTGTTTCACCTTCTGATCAAGGATTTGCACTGGTTTTTCTTCATAAGCTAAATTTGGAGATAGCTCTAACGGCTCGTAACTTAGCACATGAGAAAGATTTGAAATGTATTTCTTCACATGGACACATGAAACACATTATGAACACCGGTTAATAAAGGAGGTAAGGCCACTCTATAAGCTCTATCTCCAACTCTTTCAAGAATTTCAAACGGACCAACATACCTCGGGCTCAGTTTTCCTTTCTTCCCAAATCTCATGATTCCCTTCATTGGGGCCACTTTCAGGAACACAATATCTCCAATAGAAAATTCCAAATCCCTTCTTCGTATGTCTGCATAACTTTTTTGCCTACTCTGTGCCATTTTCATTCTTTCACGTATCTTTTCCACAATCAGTGTTGTTTGTTGTACCAATTCTGGACCAAGTAGTCTTCTTTCTCCAACTTCATCCTAATGAACTGGAGATCTGCACTTTCTTCCATATAATGCTTCATACGGTGCCATTCCAATGGTAGATTGGTAGCTGTTGTTATAGGTAAATTCTACCAATGGTAATTTCACATCCCAGCTTCCTTGGAAATCTAGTGTGCACGCTCTTAGCATATCCTCAAGTATTTGTATAACCCTTTCAGATTGCCCATCGCTCTGTGGATGAAATGCTGTACTGAATGCAAGCTTTGTTCCCATGGCATTGTGCAAACTCTTCCAGAATGTAGAAGTGAATTTAGGATCCCTATCGGATACTATGGAAACTGGCACTCCATGTAATCTGACTATCTCTCTAATGTACTGCTGCACATATTGATCCATATTATATGTCGACCTTACTGCAAGAAAATGTACTGATTTTGTTAATCTATCGACAATCACCCATATAGAGTTGTATCCCTTCTGAGTCTTAGGCAATCCAAGCACAAAATCCATAGTAATATGCTCCCACTTCCACTCTGGGATTGGTAGAGGCTATAATAAACCCGCTGGTCTTTGATGTTCAACCTTAACCTGTTGACAAGTTAAACACTCTGCTACAAATGTTGCTAGATCTTTCTTCATACCCGTCCACCAATAATGTTGTTGTAAGTCCTTATACATCTTTGTGCTACCGGGGTGTACTGAATAAGGACTAGTATGAGCTTCTTTTAGAATATCTTCCTTGATGGCTTGATCAGATGGCACACATAACCTCCCATTATATTGCATAACTCCCTCATTAGATATTGAGAATTCTGTCATTTTTCTTTCATCCATCTTTTTCTTTATCTCAGATAAATACACATCACCTTTCTGAGCTTCAATGATTTTATCACAAAGTGCAGACTTCAACATCAGAGCTGACAAAAAGCATACCTTCCCTTCAGGCACAATTTCAAGTTCCAATTTCTGCAAATCTAGTAATAATGGCTTCTATGTGATAAGGAGAGAAGACATAGACTTTCTACTCAGCGCATCAGCTACCACATTTCATAATCTTTGACAAGTTCCAACCATCTCCGTTGTCTCATATTCAGCTCTTTTTGGGTAAAGAAGTACTTCAAACTTTTATGATCGGTGTAAATCTCACACTTTTCACCATACAAGTAATGCCTCCAAATTTTCAGGGCAAAGACAACAGCAGCAAGAAGCAGATCATGAGTTGGATAATTCTTTTCATACTCTTTCAATTGCCTTGAAGCATAGGCAATTACCTTCCCATTTTGCATTAACACATCACCTAAACCATTTTTAGAAACATCACTATAGACAACGAATCCACTGGTTCCAGTTGGAATAGAAAGAATAGGAGCGGTAGTCAATCAGTGTTTCGACTCTTGAAAACTCTTTTCACAAGCATCAGTCTAAATAAATTTCATGTTCTTTCTTGTCAACATCGTCAATGGAACGACCAATTTTGAAAATCCCTGAACAAATCTCCTGTAATATCCTGCCAATCCTAAGAACTCCTAACTTCTGATACATTTGTTGGTGTTGGCCAATTATGCACAGCTTCTATTTTACTCGGATTCAACTGAGATTCCATTATTAGATACTACATGCCCTAAAAATACCACTTGTTCCAACCAGAATTCACACTTCTTGAATTTAGCATATAGTTGTTTCTCTTTGAGAACTTGCAACACAAGTTTCAAGTGTTCCTTGTGTTCTCGTTCATCACGTGAGTAGATCAAGATGTCATCAATAAATACAATCACAAATTTATAAAGAAACTGCTTGAATACTCGATTTATTAAGTCCATGAAAGCTGCAGGAGCATTCGTTAAACCAAAGGGCATTACTAAAAACTCATAATGCTTATATCTTGTTCTGAATGTAGTTTTTTGTATATCTTCCTCCTTGATTTTTAGTTGATGATAACCAGAACGCAAATCAATTTTAGAAAATACCGATGCACATTGCAATTGATCAAACAAGTCATCTATTCTGGGAAGGGGATACTTATTCTTGATTGTTACTTTATTTAGTTCTCTGTAATCGATGCATAACCACAAGGTTCCATCTTTCTTTTTAACAAACAACACAGGAGCTCCCTAAGGAGAATAACTAGGGCGAATGAAACCCTTATCAAGCAAATCATGTAGTTGCACTTTTAACTCTTTTAACTCTGTTGGTGCCATTCTATACGGTGCTTTAGAAATAGGGGCAGTTCCTGGCACAACATCAATCACAAATTCAACCTCTCGATCTGGTGGTAATCCTGGTAAATCATCTGGAAATACTTCTAGAAATTCTCTAACCACCTCCACATTTTCAGGCTTCAAATATGTCTCAGTTGAAGTGTCCACCACACTTGCTAAATATCCAACACAACCTTTGTTCAACATCTTTTGGGCCTTCAATGCCAAAATAATTGGTAAGGAAAATGAACCTGAAGTGCCGCTAAACATAAATTGTTCTTTTCCAGGTGGCTGAAAGATCACGACTTTCTTATTACAATCAATGGTGGCATGATATTTTGTAAGCAATCCAAAATAACCTAAAAATTTGAAATTGGTAGAACAACAAGATTAGCATATAGTGTTCGGCTACCAATCTGAATAGAACAAGCCCTCAATACATGACCAGAGTCCATTTCTTCCCCCGATGGAATTGTCACGCTATATCTTATTTTTTACAAATCTGGTGTAATACCCAATTTTCTCACAAATGCATTTGATATGAATGAATGTGTAGAACCTGAATCTATCAATGCAAATGCAAGCATACCCGAAATCAAAATAGTACCTGAAATGACTGAGGGATCTGTCTTAGCTTGTTCATTTGTCATTGAATAAACTCTCCCCTGCACTCTATTCTGGAGGGTTGAGCAATCCTTTGCAAAATGTCCAGGCTTCTTACATTTGAAACAACTGTTGACTGGCATTCACCAAAATGATTCCTCCCACATTTAGTACATTTAGGTTTTTCAATGGCATTGGAGGTCTGTCCAACTCTAGGACGCTTGTCATTTCCTTGACTTAGTTTCTGCTTTAGTTTCTTCCATTGTATTGGGTTTCTTGGAGTGAACATTTGTCTCTTTTATTGATAGGATTTCTGAATTTCTTTTTCATCCAGGTCAGCCATCAAAGCATTATCCACAATCTCCCTAAACTGAGTTGCTGAAGACATCCTTACATCCCGTCTAATCTCAGGTTTCAATCCTCTCAAAAAGTGATCGATCTTTTCAGTATTCTCTCTTGCAATGTACAGTACATATCTGCAACCCTCTTCAAATTTTCTAACATAGTCACATACAGTCATATCTCCCTGTTTCAACTTCAAAAACTCCTTTAGTTTAAGGGATCTAGCATCTCGGTTGAAGTACTTGTCATAAAAGATCACCTTGAACCTATCCCATGTCAATGTCTCCATATCCACATCAAGTTTGGCTTCTTCCCACCAGATTCTTGCTTCTTTCTTCAGTAAGAAGATTGCACAAAGTACCTTATCAGCATCATCGATACGCATGTAGTCAAAGATGATATCCAATGGTTTAACCCACTCCTCTGCAACTATGGGATCCGAGCTACAGTAGAAATTAGATGGTTCCATTTTTCTGAACTTCTCATACACAGCATGTGGATTGTCAGGTCGAACTAGAGGTGCATGAGCTTGCTGATTCTGTTCTTGAGTTCTCTGTTGCATGTCCAGTAACTGTTGAATCTGCTCACCATGCATTCTAGTTTGTTCTTGTATCAGATTAGTTAGATTACCCAGCACATTGTTGCCACCCTCTTGGGCACCCATTGCCTTTCTTTTTGGCGGCATGATTTCCTATATTATGCCCAACTTATCCCATTCACTAGCCAATATTGAATGCACCATAATGACAATAATATGCATTGATCAAACATAAAATAATAAACTAACGAGTTGACCAAGTTTCCCAGCCAGAATATGTTCATATGCCTTCTTCTATCTTCAGGAAAGACTAAACCTCTGCTCTGATACCACAACTGTCGTGCACCCTGACCCGTACATGCAACACAGATAAGCACAGGGTCAAGCCAAGGGAAGATGACCCATTTTCTTCCTTCGAAGTGTTATGGTTTTCTAAAATAATAGAATATATCCCTTTAAAAATAAAAGCAAATCATTTTTTTTATATATACATCAAAACCCAGTACCTTCATTCCTGTATTAACATATTTATGTTCACAAAACCATAACAGAGCGGTTATACAAATCAACATCAGAGTACAAAAGTGCTCGAAGCAAGGCATATGAACATAGCTCTGTCTGACTGCTCTGGAGACTTGGGCAACCTTCACATATTAACATGATCATCACCTGCATCATAAGAACCTAATGAGCTAATGGCTCAGTAAGAAGAAGCTCATATTTTTAAAAACAACGTTTCACATATCACATACGACAGTCAATAATGCATAGTTCAGTTAAAACTTTTCTTTTTCCTCTATATCCTTTCCTTTTTGGGTACCCTCAAGGTGTGGTATTCGACTGATAGTGATAGGCGTCCGTTTTTGGAACCTGTTCATAATAATTGGCCAATAAAAGAGGCATCACGGGGTTCTCATAACCGACCTTTCGGCCCTATGATATTAACCACTAGCTTTCTCATACATTGTGACTTTATCTATCTTGGCTTTTACGCCGCAAGGTATTCACCACCAGTATATTGTGGCTTTATCTATCTTGTCTTTTACGCCTCAAGGTATTCACCACCAGTCTTTTGGGTCCGCCGGTCCCACCCGCTTCCCGTGCCTACCCGACCATCAATCAAATACCATACCTCCCTTTTTCAAATCATTTTCTTTACGTGTGCATCAACATCATGCATCGCAATCATATATACACAATAACCAAGAAAAAACATTGATTCCCAAGTAATCATCTTATAACATCATAAACATATATACGTCAACACTTCACACAATAGGCAAGTAATAACATTCATTTCCAACACAATTATCTTAAAACATCATAAACATGTATAATATGGTCCTTATGAAGTAGAAAACGAACTTCAACTTACCTTAAGTCCTTTGCAATGAACTAGAAAAGATGACGCTACCAAAGCCAGCTAATGATACTTCTTCCTAATTTTAGGAGTGCAATAATCTGTAAAAAGGGTATGTAACATACCTAAATACAATCCTCTATAATTATTCCACATTCAGCGATTAAATTGAAGAAACAACCGGTAAAAGACTTACTTGTAACGGCCACGTCGATATGCCTAACTCCCTTTATCTATGACTCTTCATTTCCTATTTTTCCTTGAATTTTTTCCTCTCTTTTCTTTCTTTTCTTTCTTCTCTCTTTTCGTTCTTTTTCTTACCTTTTTCTCTCCATTTTCGTCCAGCAAACCTTTTAAAAAGGTTGGAGGCGGTTTGGAAAACTTAGTTGTGAAGTTTAGTTAAGAGTAATATTATTATATTCAATGAATTATTTGCAGCTGCTAGCTTAATACGTGTTATACGTTTATGCCTTATATTTTCTATGTGTCGCATATTTACATTCATCGTGACATATAAATGACACGTAAGAGCACGTAGGGCAACAAATATATTGACCCGGTAACTAGTGGAAAGCTTTCGTGTACCAAATTCAATCAAAACTCTAAAGTTAGGAGTGCTCAGATGGGAGCAATCCTGAGATGGGTGACCACCTGGGAAGCACGTCAATTATCATTTCATTTTTTTATTATTATTATTATTTATCTAGCGATAAATGCTAGACGTCGTGTCTGCTTAGACGTCATGCCTGCTTAGACATCGTGCCTGCTTACCTAGTGATAAATGTTAGCAAAAATGTACCTTAAATGCAGTTATCATATAATTAAAAAGTAATCATGTTCGTGCAATCATGCCATTTATAGTCAATAATAAATGCTAACTATATGACATGCTTATTGTTGGTTGCGTGAGAGATGATTGGGCATTACATAAGGATTATCTCACACTACGAAAACCGAAGAACTCCTAGTTCGAAAGCACCAACGAGGAATCCTTGCGAGGTCGTTTAATCACAAACCAAAGTATGGATCTTTATGCATGTATTGGCTATACTAGCCATCGACAATGGAACGCGTCGACCTCTTGGAAGAGTTACACACACGAACAAATCTTGACAAGGCTAGTGACATCCCACATCTCACAGTCTCTATGACTTGGAACAGATTTAGGATTACGGTCTTTGTGAGCAATCCATATGTTTTTCCTGACCGCCTCCTCTGACCGTATGTAATTTATGGGATCTTTATCTATACTAACACTAGTTATAACACTAAAGAAGCATTCCTTAACAGGTTTGATATAATCTAAATGATAAGACTGACACAGTGTTAATGTTCAAGCCAATAGATGGCTCGTTGGGCACATAACACCTTCAATCTCCCCTTTACCCAAGAGCCTACTGTTCCCACACGTGTTCATCGTCTAGATGTCCCATTGATCACAGCTACTACTCAAGGGATTTGGTGAAAAGGGGTTTGCCATGTTTTCGTCGAGTTGACTTGTTCCACTCGAACGTCAACTCTGATCAAATAATCTCTTAGATTATTCGCTTCGCCACTAGGTATGTATAGATAGTGGGTGAGATCTCTGCTCTTTTTTAAGAGCTTGCACCCTTATCGATAATCATAGTACTTATGTACTCGATATTCGATTGGCAGAACCTCATAGGTTCACCTATCTAACTACCTTTTATCACCGCATTCTCATGCGTGACCTAAATGGTAGAGTTAGCCTCTATCTCTTCTCAAGAGACATCCTCAGCCATTACTTTCCCATTTGGCATAAAACAAATCCTTGATCATCACTTAAGTTCATGTTTTAAGACTAGAGCTTCTAGTTTCCATTTTCCCATGTTGTCATCCAGTGAACAACACTAATCCAATCTATTGGATCAAAATAGGAGTTCGACTTTTATACATGAGATGTATTAGTCAACACCTATTAAAACTCATAGAATCGCACCTACCTTTCGGTTTATGCTTTATAGGAAGAATTACCTTTTAATTCTTCCATGTTGAGTTTAGTCAACATATTATCTATGGGTTTGGCCTGAAAAGGATTATGGCAATCCAATGCCCCGCACTTATTGCTATCTTTGTGCAATTGGGGTGCCATTCCTTTTCCAAGTCCATTTTGGAAAATTGAAATGATGATCACATGTACGTTACTCATGTGACGTTACCTACATATGACACTAACAAGCCAATTGTATACCTATTAACCTTTAGAACTTATGTTCAGAAAAGATTCAATCAGTAGATTGATCTTTGAAGCACTTATGCTGTTAGGCGGACTTCCACTACTTGTCAAGATATCTTGACTTTCGTCATATCCACCGTCAACATTTTTCGGCTTGAAGGATATGGAATTTATGTTCATAGGTTTATAGGTTTACTAGTCTATTCATTTTAACTGCCAATGGTGTTTATGTTTATTGAGTCCTTAGTGTTTCATTACTATCCTCATTCTTTCATTAAAAAACTCCTTCACCTTGATGGTAGGATAATTATGAAATGATCCCTTTCACTCCAAGTGTAATAAACACGAAGATACTCGTAAACATAAGACAAGAGGATCTATATCCTCAATTGCTCTCACTGTTTGCTTGACACAAGCAATACCTTTCACATCTTTGATGTGTGTGGTTTCCATGTCACATCTAATGTGACCATTTTTGGGGCTACACTCATTATTCTATGTCTAATAGATTAATATGCTTGCTTAGGTTATTACCTTGACAGCTAGATCAATGTATACATTTGTTGTTCTATATGAGTCAAATGTTGTGAAGATAGCATGTCATAAGAATTAATTGTAGAACCATAAATAAAACGCACTTTCATAAAACATTGAATCGCCACCCATAAACCAAGGTGGAGAATATAAACAAGGTTAACAAATTAATTCAAAAACATCACAAAACATTCTTCCAAAAACATTGTTTCATAAAAATGGAAAAAGTAAATGATCTCTTTGTCCTTTAGCATTGGCTGCGACAAACGCTTCCTTGGCGTCTTCAAGACCATGACCTCATTTCTTTGTTCCTTGCTTCTTCTCACCATAAGTGAGTGCCCTAACAGTGTTATGACACTTAAGAAGCACAGTTAACTAACAAGTTAACTTTACAACAAATGCACCTTTAGTGCGCTCACGAGGAGGCTCAGAGCATTGATCTTTCCAGTGTCCCTTCTTCTTGCAGTTAAAACACTTCCCCATATTCCCTTTGACCTTCTTGATACCATCCTTTGCTTGCATCTCGTTGCCCTTCTTCTTCTTCTTTCCCTTCTTGCTTTTCTTGTTACCAAAAGTGGGAGATGAAGTGTCAGCAAGCAATATAGGCTTAGCCTTCTTGACCTTTGCCTCAGCAATGCGCAACATGTCCAATAACTCGGGAAGAGTGGCAACCAATTGGTTCATGTTGAAATTCACTACAAACTGATCGTAGGCAGGAGAGAGCGACTGAAGCACTAAATCAATAGCCAAGTCAGGATTTATTGGCACCTCCATGTCATTGAGTTTGTTTACCAAGGCAATCATTCTCAAGACATGGTCGGTGACCGATGTTCCTTCAGTCATGCGAGCTCTGAATAACACGTGAGAGACAGCAAACCTCTCACGGCATGTCTTAACACCATACAGCTCTTCCAGTGCAAAAACAATCTCTGATGCGTGTTCCACAGTCTCTGACTGCCTCTGCAACTCATTAGTCGTGGAGGCAAGAATGAGACAACGCACATAGATATCATCTTTGTGCCATTTCTTATGTGCATCACGAGCACCCTTTGGAGCACTTGCCTCATGTGCAGGTTCAATAGGCTAAGTTAAGACATAGTCAAGACTTTCAGATTGCAGTACAATCTTAAGGTTGCGGTACCAATCAGGGAAGTTCGGGCCATTAAGCTTATTAGTTTCAAGGATTACCGAGAGTGGAGTTTTAGCCATTTGACTGTTACTTTACGAAAACGAAAAAACGTTAGCATTCAATCATAGATTACATCCACATGGAATTATGGAAATTTTAATTTCACTTGTGCTCCCACTGTTTTTTCAATTTCCACCAACCCCACTAATAGAAAGATGGGAATGCAACCATTTCCAGTGGGCTTGAGAGTCAAATGTCCCAACCTCGTTCCACAACTCATGCTCAATGGGCGGTAACATTGAACAGGCACGACGACCCCATCCATATCCAGGTGGTTCTCGAGATGTTTGCCTCGCATTTCATGTACGTCCCGAGAACATGATGCAATCGTACACTAATCTGTGTTTAAGTCTGACCCATCAAATTCTCATGCAATAATAGTGCCCAAGGCAGTCCCACGACTCCTGGTTAACTCCTTGGGTAGGCTGAGATCCGTGTGCACTTCTAGTATGACCGTTGTCATAGTAGAAGGCGTAATTGTGAGATTACTACACTTAACTTGTTACCATCCCACGACTCATGGATAATGATGATAAGCCGCGCTATTCTCTCTCACATCTAATGATGGAAGGCACTGGACCTAATCAAGGGGCTTCCGGCCCCCCGATTTATCCATTTATGGACTTAATATAGATATGGGGTTTTTCACATACAAGGTCTCACCATTTTTAGTTATTTATCTTTCTTAGGTGATCATGCAACACAACATACCATATATAAGATACTAACGATAAATAACAACAAGCATGCTATACATAAAAGCGGTAAATGTAATCCTAGTCAAGCCAATCCTAAAAACACCCTGAGCCATCAAGGTGTCGACTCATCTAATTTAAGGACCCGGACCCTATACTAAGGTCTTCACTGCTCCTCGAGCTTGAACGTCTCCATCACCATCTTCAAGATGTCTTCATCTCCATCTTCAAATTACAACAATACAATAGAAAAAGAAACCTCACCCTCTCGTGTACATAAAATGAAAACATAGCACGCAGGCCTCAAATTAAAACGACTAGTCTATGGCTCAACCCGGATCACCACATAATTACATAATACATGCTCTCATCATGCTTTCATAAACATAAATTTACCAACTTTAATTAAAGATAATCTAATTAAATTAGTGGACCAATTAATTATATTCTAAAAACAAATTTCAAATAATCCCATGAAGAATCATAATTCTCCAATTATCCGAAATTAATTCAATTTTCAAAACCTAATATTATTGTATTCTAGGAATCAATTAATTTCATATCAATTTTCCAAGAACTTAATAGTAAATTCACATTTTGAAAAACAATGAAAAAGTTCACTTTTTCATATAATCCGAAAAATCCCAATTTCAAAAATTATCTATTTTATTCAATTTCCAAAGTCCATAAAATACCAATTTTATCTCATACTTGGAATTCGAATAAAACTCATATTCTTTGAAAGTCCATGAAGAAGTCCACTTCTTCGTTCAATTATAAAGGCCCAAATTTTAAAAAACTCGATTTCATTTTAATATCGAAAGTCAATAAAATACTAATTTTATATCGTCCTTTCAAAATTTAAATGAAGATTTATATTTTGAAAAAACATGAAGAAATCCATTCTTCAAAGAGAGGCTAATTTTAAAAATTCAATTTTATTCTAATTTCGAAAGTCAATAAAATACCAATTTTATTTCGTCCTTTCAAAATTTAAATACAAGAATCATATTTTTAAAAATCCAATTTTATTTTAATTTCGAAAGTCAATAAAATGTCAATTTTATTTCATCCTTTCAAAATTTAAATAAAAGCCCATTTTCAAAACTCAATTTTATTTTAATTTCAAAAGTTAATAAAATACTAATTTTATTTCGTCCTTTCGAAATATAAATAAAAACCCAAGTTTTTTAAAAGTCCATTTTTAAGTCCAAGCCTAAAAATACATTTAATTGCATTTTAAACCCAAAACATAAAATTACAAAATAACCCCAAAGGGCCAAATTGTGATTTAACAAAATTCGAAAAAACCCTAGGGTTCCAACCCTAGTGGGCCGCCATCGACAGGGCGGCCCCATCTATGTTCGCCAGGGGGCAGCAGCCGCGCTGCCCCAGTAGACCCGTCTTGCGGATGACGGTGCTGTATCCAACATCGTCGTCCGCGACGGCCTTATGCGAACAGCTGCGGTTGTTCGCCTTTTCACGGGAGCTACCGCTGTCCGTTAACAGCGGCGGTTCCGGGCAGATCCGTGATGGCACGCGTGTTCAATATTTTTCTTCCACCGTCGAACCTAAAATACGCATGAACATTCATGAATAAAAAACGCAGCCATATTCAAATTTACAAAACGCAAGTTTCAAATTTTGAAAAATACATTTTTCAGATCCAAATAAATTTTCAAATTTAAACAATTTTAATCGGTCCAAAATTAAAATCAGAAAATCCAATCATTTTACATGCGATAAAACAAAATTTAAAGTACATAAACATAAACATAAACACATACAAAGAATTCGAGCCATGTCAAAACCTTGGCTCTGATACCACTGTTGGGATTGGTACAACCCCCGGGAACACCAACGCAGCGGAAGACATGTAAATTTAAAAATAAAGCGGCATCCCCGAAATTAGGGCTAGGTAGACATGGTACCAACGGATTTAAAAACTATCCAAGAGGAAGTTTACACGTGTTTACCTCTTGAAAATCAAACATTAGTAACGTCTTTTTAAGCAACTCCCTGCTACACCTCTCCGGCTTGGATTTTCCTTAGCGCCCCAAGTGTTGCACCTCTAAGTTTATCCACACCTTAGCTTGTACCCTTGATTATCTCCACCAGTGCTAGCAAGGAGAATATCGAATCTTGGCTTATGAAATGTGTAGGAATATATTTTGGTGTTCTTCATACTCAACACATGAGTTAGAAGAATATTGTGAAAGAGGTGGAAGAGTTGGAGAGAAAAGAATTGAAACTAAAATTCTTGTTTTTATCTTATGAAAAACTCTTGAGAGAAACTTAATTGATTAAACTTCTAAAAACAACAAAGCACATACATATATATATATAGTGTACACGCCTACACACACATACACACTCAGTGTGTGTATTCACACTAAGAGGCGTGTATTTTTATATATACATATATACATTTTATTTTATTTAGTTTCCACTCTTTCTCAAACTCTCTTCCCTAATTAATTGGATATCTTTCTAACTAAAAAGAGATTTCCATATATTTGATACATATCAAATATACCATATCTTATCAAATAAGATCTTTCCATATCGTCAATAGTTATCGGGACATTTAGCCAAATAGCCCTCTTTTCAAAATTCTTTAAGGTAATAGCACCTCTACTGTTTGCACAATATTCAACCAATTTCTTTCAATTACACATGGGTCCAGTTACTTTTAAAGACTTTCAACTTTGGTCTTTTTAAAATAAAACTTTACAAAAGCACTAATATGAACAAAATGAACTGTGTTACCTTAATTTTTATCATTTAACGAGTTAAGCATTCTATTCCAAAATTCTCATGTACTAGGGTTGCTTCGTAAATCCGGTTGCTTCATCAACGAAAACTTATGTTGGATCCGGAGTAAAGTACCTATCTTACCCTTTTGAATTTTAAAATATAGTCTTAACTTATTTCATAATTTAAACTTAGGAACACTGATCTGATAGATAACTTGAGAATACCTTTCTGATGTGGAAGATCAGATTAAACTGCTACCACAGAGCATACTCAGAATACTCAGGCTCTGATACCATTTTGCTTGCACACTAGAGGGAATTATCCTGCACATTTTGTCTTCCAACCGGTAACATCGAGAAGGTAAACAAAATCTTCCCAAAGCAGTATCACAGATTATTGAAAACAATAATTTGTACAGCGAAAATATATTTTTGAGACGATGAAAGGGTAGAATGTTACTACTGTTCATCATCATTTTGGGCATTTTTAATGTTTTTGTGTTTTCGGTTTTTTAATGTTTTTGTATTTTTTGAACATGAGAGAAGTATAACATTTTTATATAGTAGGGGAATCCCATCCCTAGGGGTAAACTACTCGCTATGCATATTAGTAAAGCATAAAAACTTACAAGAAAGTTTTGCACACAAAGTAGATATTTTATTACAAGAAAGGAGGAGAGATTCTCTAACAACCAAGAAGTGTGGGTTGGAGAATGTTAAGGGGCAATTTTTACAACTGAGGGGTGGAGTCCTTATATAGGCTCCGAAATTGAAAAACATTACAACAAAATGAAGGAAAAATTGATGTTCACAACAGGATGCAGGTTATTGCTACAATACCTGCCTATTATTGTACTACAAACAGTACTCAAACAGTAAAAAAGTACATAGGTGGAAATAGTGAATAGTAAATATGGTACAAAAGTTGCTGAAAATATTAAAGGCTGCTGCTTCGAATTTTTCTGATAGCTGGATTATTGATGCAAATTATTGTCCTTGCTGCTGGTGCATTTATGGCTTTTGTCTGGGAGATGAATTATTTTGCTGAAACTTTGTCTTCTAATAGGTGTCTCAGCTGGATCCTTCTATTCCTTCTAGATCTGGATTATACTTGGGTTGATATTCCAAGCTAGGTGTTAATTTCTTTCCTAATTGTTGGTCCCAAGTGGCATACGAAAGGGTCTAGAAGGGGGGGTTGAATAGACCCTGAAGTCTTTTTCGACTTCAAAAAGATTCGTATTAAAAAGGATTTTGGACGCTTGAAAAGTATACGCTTGAGTGTCTAACGCTTGACTTAAGCGTTCACTTAAAATATAGGCGCTTTCGTGAAACGTTTAACGAAGACTGTTTTTTTAGAAAGTTAACTTAGATTTCAAGATTTGAATACTACAACTAAATAGGTTTGAGTGTTCACTTCTTTGATCAGTGCTAGCACAGCGGAATGATTTTTGGAGTCTTCTTTTTGAAAGCTTTAGCGTCACAGAAAGTGTATTTAGTTGCTTAGCGTTTGATTAAGTTTTACTTTATCAGTTTATGATATGACAATATGAATGCTGAAAGTAAAGTAAAGAACAATATTTGTAAGGTTCGTTGGGTGGAGTAATCCCAACTACGTCCTTCTTCTCCTTGAACACTTGGAGGCAATCCACTAAAATGATTCTCAAAGAATCACACAGAATCTTCTACAAATTAGGGAGAGATGGATGTC
This sequence comes from Buddleja alternifolia, assembly GCA_019426215.1. NCBI lineage: Eukaryota > Viridiplantae > Streptophyta > Magnoliopsida > Lamiales > Scrophulariaceae > Buddleja > Buddleja alternifolia. Next base: position 3,377,874 of record CM033406.1, read on the forward strand.
GATGACTCGAGCTCCTTGATTACACAGATTTCTGCTCCAAATCACTTCAATCCCCTTGCTTCTTTCACCCAGAAATACGGCAAGTATCCAACTTCGACTTCACACAGATCGCGAGGCTTGGATAGAAGTTTTTCTAAAAGGTTCGTTCGATTTTGATAAAGTTCAAATAACTAGGAATATCTCAGTAGTAATGTGGGTTTCTCCGAAAAGAATGTTTGAGATATTGGTTGACTGTCTCAGGATTTGAAGAAAAACAAAGAGAATATTTTCTTGAAAATTCTGGCTTTTCTGAGATTGTAAGGACCGAGACTTCAATGCAACAGCAATTCGACTTTTTAATTGTTCTCTGTGTGTTTGGCTTGTTGTTGAAGTCCTATTTATAGGCATTCTTGGAAAAAGTGTCTGTTTGACACATGCATGAGCGCGTGTCTCTTACTTCCGCGAGTGAACCACTTTTGTCCTTTTTCCTAAAAATCTGCTGCACAAAAGTTGGTGCGGCAGTCTTTGAATAGTTGACAGTCCAATAGGGTGGCTTCTCCGTACGTCTGAAAGTGCTTATCACATTTAATGCTCTTATCAGCATTTAATGCATTTGAATTAAATGTCCGTTGGCACTTAATGCTTTGAGAATATTTTCATTAAACACCTTCTGGACTTAGAAATAAATTCAGGTAAAATCAGTCATTGATAGACGCTTATTCAACCTTGAATCACTTCTACCCTATAAGGTGGCGCTTGGTGTAGCTGGTTATTCTAGACGCTTGGAATCTTCATCTTTATTCAAACTTCAGGCGCTTGAGTCTTCAAACTTTACTTCTGATAAATTCACTAAGAACATATCAGACGCTCAGTCTAAGACAACTTAACCTAACAATCTAGAATAAAAATAAAACAAAGCCTATTACAAATCTAACGCTTCAAAGCTGAAAACAAACTTTCATATTTTGGAGTCTAACAAAAAAGTCCTAATTGTCATCATCAAAACATCTAACATGAAATTCCTAACAATTTCCCCCTTTTTGATGATGGCAATACTTACTCTTTTATAGTTCAAGAGTTAGACAACCAAAATAAAAGTTAGCTTTGATTAGATAAGGTTAGTTAAAGTTAGTTACGCTTCAACGAGATGTTTCAGCTGAAAAATGCATTTTATATATATCAAAGATTACAAGCATTTTTACAACTAAATAAACAAAAATATAAGAGACAAGAGTATAGATAATGCAAATCAAAAAGCTTTAATGACTTGATCTAACTTTGTATCGCTTGGGCATTTCAGCTCGGATAGCTTCACTCAGATTATCTTCCAAGGTCATCATCGCCTCATGATCTTTGTTGATTATGAGTTTATTTTCTTCTTGTTGTCTCTTCTTGAAAGCAGTAAAGTGTTTATCCCAATCAGTTGGATCAATACCAATATACCTTAGGCAAATTCTGAAAGTTCAAATGAAGTCAGACATCTGCTTCTCTTCAGCTAAAATTCTTGGATCTGAAGGTTCTGGAATGGATGCTCTTTGAAGAGGGATGTCAAACTGTTCTAACATTGCTCTTGTAGGTATTGGTAGATTTGGATGTAGTGCTCTTGGAGGTTCCCTTAGTGTTCTACTAGGCGCTCCAGCAGAGTCACTTACTTTAAAAGCAGTTATCCAAGATGGGAGACTTAGCGCAGAAGGAAAGGTTAAGACTTGACGCTGAAGAGGCGGAGGCTCTTGAGCTCTTGAACTAGACGCTTTCCTCTTTTCTCTTTTCTTCTTCTCTTCCCCCTTATTGCCATCATCAGACTTCAGAAAGTGTTCTGTAAGTAAACTAACCTGATGAGCAATCTGAGACATAGAGACTGTAATGTCGTCCAAGCGCTTGTCGAAGCGTTCCTGCAATGCGAGAAGCTTGGCGCTGGTAGCATCATTGAGAGATGTCTCTACGGTTTCGAGGCGCTTTTCTAACTCTTCTTTCATGGCTAGTTGGTTGGCGTGAGTGACATCATGCATGTTTTAAGAAATTTGTCTGCACTCACCAACAGACGCTTGAACTGAGCTACGCATATGAGCAAGCTGAGCGCTCATAACGTGAGCCTCAATCTTTGCCAAATCTTCTTTAATCCAGTGAAGGGATTCTTCATTCTGAGTAGCATGAGCACTGATATCCTCCAGAACGAATTTGAGCAAAGGACCAAAAGATTGACTCTCATCTGATTGAACCGCTTGAGGAGTCGGTCGCTTGAATCTGGATGAGTGTTTCAGAGAGTCAAGGGGAGCTCGATATTCTAGATCAAAGACAGTACCTCGTACGTCAAGAGAGAGATCCTCAGCAATATCAGCAGCAACAGGTTCAGGAGCGTCAAGAATATCCTCTGGTTGAGACGCTTGAACAGGTTCTTCAGCAGACGCTGGAAAACTGGCAACTTCAGAAGTGGACGCTTCAATTGCCTTAGCAGGGGCTTCCTCTAGCGCTGACTCTGTTTGGCGAAAGTCATCGAATTGGAAGTTCCAATTTGCTAAATCGGCAAGAGAAGTGGACTAAGCTTCCAAAAGTTCAGTGAGTCTAGATCTAGAACAGCAAGAGCCAGAAATAAATGTGCGAAGAGGACTATCAATGGTCCGGATGTGCATGGGACCAATGATATCAAGCACATGATGCGGAAAGACTTTGGACGGCGCTTGACAGATAGAGAAAATGGAATCTGGAGAGTAATTCTTAGAAAATCCAATCAAGCAGTCAGAGGGAAGAGACTTGAGACGCTGATCGTCAGGCACGTAAGCAGCATAGTATTCTTCTAAATATGGATAGATCGCTTGAGCGAGTCCCTGATTTCTTTCTAGCAGTGAGAGGACGAATTCATAATTATTAAATACCTCTTTGCGGATAGAAGGGAGCAGTGGATATCCTCGAAATGCATTGATGACGGAGCCGTTCCATTGTCTGAGATTGGCAGTGAAGATTTTGTCGAAATGAGATAATGGATTCATAATCTTCACCATCAAGTTAAAATTATCTTCGCAGTGGCTGGGAGCGAAATTCTGCTAGTAATTTGATTACTGCCGCTGGTAGACGCTTGAGCGTTGAAATGTAGAGGAGTAATGGACAGTCTGTGAAGCTCTTGACGCAGACATTGTTCAATTTGATGTCTAATTAGTGGGAGCTTGAGAACAGGTCCAACTCTCTGTTGACGCTTCTTCAGGCAATACTTGGCGAAATGACGCTTCTTGTCATGCATGCCTATGCCAAACAAATGGGGAGCTTGAACTAATTCTGAGAAAGTGTACTTGTTTCCCACGTACGCTTCAACCCAATTGACTTCGTTCATGCAGTAGTCTGTGCCAGCGTTGACAATAGCTCTAATGCCTTCATGGTGAATATCTCTGATAGATTCAAAACGATATCTATCGGTCTGATAGTTAGCATTCCAGACGCTATCAAAATATGCATCAGCTTCAGTCTGGATCAGATCTGTGAGGGATTCGAGACGCTCACCCATGAACTGCTTTATTTTTCCATAGGCAAAGTGGATTGACTAAAGCTAGATTTTCAGGACTATTCGCAATATGAGGAAAGTGTGTGTAGCCTTTGCGGTTCAAGACTGCCTCTGATGGATTGAGAAAGCTAGGGCGAAGTGGCTCATACACACGAATATTCTAGTCTCTGAGAGCAAAACATGTAGGCTTGTTGTGGCCATAGTCGAGGTAATACGCTAGATCCACATCACATTTAGGAGTTGTTCCTCCTTGTCTGTCTTGTTGAAGAATGAGAGAGGATGGTATTTGACCAGGAGTTTTTTGTAGTTCAATAGCCCTATAATATTTTCTCTCAATTTCTGTCATCTCAGTGTTAAACACTATATCCCTAATTTTATTGTCAATATCAATCAGCAGGGCAATCTCATTCTCAGCAACAATATATCTGTCTTCATTATATCCGATAGGAATGAAATCTTCTTCGAGTGCTGGGGGCATGTAGTTGATTGAATGATCAATCGTCTTCAGCGTGTCCAGTTGGAAGAAGTGCCTTGGTTTTGTAACGTCTTCAGCAACGCTCTGACCTTCTGAGCGTGCCTCTGTTATAGCTGGAACAAGGATTGATGACTGGACCTCTTGGAGAGCAGGTTCCTCAGTTTTAATTGCAGCAGCTTTTGCGGCAATGTCTTTGGCAATCGCCACAACTTCTGTCATCTCAACATCTAGGTTGACATCTGTTGACGCTTTAGCAGCAGCTGGAACTAAAGCTGTAACATATGAACTATCCTCTATAAGAGCAGGATCTATAAGAGCAGGATCTTCTACAGATGTAGGAATATGAATGTTGTGGGAAGAAATAAACTTACCCTAAGAACTTGTCTCAACAGCAACACTTTGAGCGCTTGGCTCAACAGTCTCAGGCTCTTCAGAAACAGGAGCAGCTCGACGCTTGCTTGTCCTGGAACGCTTGAAGATTTTCTTCACGTTGACTCCTTCAACAAGTTTGAGCGCTTGAGCGGGAGGAGCAGCAGCTGGTTCATCGAATTCAATTTGTTTGATGATTCCTTCCAGCTTCCTCCGCTTGAGAGGTAACTTGTCCTATGCATCCTCATCAGTTTCCTCATCATTCTTCTGAGGAACAGGAACAGCTTGTGCCTTGGGCTTTCTAGGAGCCCTCTTCTTAGTAGCAGCCGGACGCTTCACGGCTTCCTCTTGAGCAGGACGCTCAGCCTCTTCATCAGACTCTTCGCGTACAGTCTGACGCTCAGAAAGTGGTTTAGCAGCAACACCAACTTTGGGAGGATTGAAAAGATTGGTCAGAACCCTTCTTCCCAAAAACTTGGTTTTATTCAGCGGGAGACCAGATGAGTAAACACAGTCTGATCTATACAGAAGGTCACTCAAAACAAGTCCATACAGTTTATTTGGGGTGTTCAAACAATCCCTAAACCTTCCAAAGATGTACTCACTCCAGTTGATTTTGAGGGAGAGGAGTATAGCAGTCATCATCTGAAATTGTGTGGGGTTGACCTTATCAAACGTGCCCACTCTGCATTCAATAATCTTACTGCAGAAATCAGCCAACAGTCTGTACTGAGATACCAGATCTTTCTTTTCAAAGTGCTGGGTGTAGGGTACACCATCGTACGCCCTCATAAGTGTCCATGCTTCCTTGATTTGTGCCAGAGTGACACTATCCAGTGCATCACCGTCATTAGGAAGATTGAAGTTCTTTGTAATGGAGTCAGCAGTCAACACAAATTCTTTTGTTGGCTCTTTCTTGGACATAGGGAGGAGGCAAGAGATATACTTCTTGTCCTCCGAGAGTATTGCAGTCCTCCAAAAGGTATCAACTTCCGTTGAAAATAAGTATGAGTACCGTGTTAAGAAACTCTTGAGTCCAGCCTTTGTAACAGTATCCGTCATATCATGCAGGTTGATTTGGGGTTGATCATACAAGAATTTCCAATCGACAACAAGGCCTTCAGTAACCTTGATGATAGACTCGGCAGAAGTAGATGAAGCTTTCTTTGGTGCCATTTTTGAAAGTAGAGTGAACTGAGATTTTCTTTTGCTTTGAGAGAGAGAGAGAAATTTCCAGAAATCTTTGAGTGAGAGTGAATGATTTTTCTGCAGAAATTGTGTTTTAAATGACAAAGTAAAGAATTTTGAAACTTGTGTTCTCTAGTCTCTGTAGGATTTAAACACGTGTAAGGACTTTTTAATCTCAACCATAAATTCATTAACTGCGGACGCGAGTTTTGTGTAAGAGAGAGAAGTTACATTTGGTAATTCTCATATATAATGATTTGACATCCGAGTTTTTTAAAAAAAAAATGAAAAGAAAATCGTTTGGTATTTTCAGAGTGTAACACACGCGCCTGATGGTACACTGACACGTACACAAACACGTGCTATCTCTGAACCGTCATTTTAAAAGTTTTGATTACCCGCCAGTTTGATGTGATAGAAGCGTGCGAGTAGAGTACAAAATAGACTTTTGAGTCTATCCACTACTTCAAAAAGCTTGTAAAATTTATGCATGACTGTTAAAAACATTTTTATATTAAGAGTTGAATAGAATTGGTTCAACGCTTAACTGATACCATTGGTTGATATATCATTGAAAATTAGACGCTTAGGATTGAAAAGACTTTTAATGTTTGAGCGTCCAATATTTTATGCATAAGTAATACTGAGCGTTGATGACCATGCATCTGAAAATTTTGATCATTGACGCTTGCAGTTATGGTCAAGTTCAACTTTAAGGTTCCCCCTAAATTTGATAACGTGTACCAATTAGGAAAATCTTTTAGACATAAATCAAGTGGATTCCCCCTAAATTATATGTCTAATAAAATATGATGCAAAATGATTAAGCGTTTAAATCAATCGTACCTAATTCACTTCTCAAAGTGAGAAAACGTTGTTCGTTGAGTGCTTTGGTGAAGATATCTGCCAATTGTTTGTCAGTTCCAATGAAGTGCATGGAGATATCTTTCTTTTGAACGTGGTCACAAAGAAAATGGTATCTAATGTCAATGTGTTTGGTTCTGGAATGAAGAATAGGGTTTTGAGTCATAGCTAGAGCGCTGTGGTTGTCACAATGAATGGGGGTTGGACCTAGGATTATTCCATAATCTCTAAGTTGTTGCCTCATCCATAACACTTGTGCACAACAACTTCCTGCAGCTACATACTCAGCTTCGGCTGTAGAGGTAGCTATAGATTGTTGTTTCTTACTATGCCATGAAACTAACCTATCACCTAGAAATTGACATGTACCACTAGTACTCTTACGATCTATTTTGCAACCTGCAAAATCTGCATTTGAGTAACCAATTAGTTCAAAAAGAGAGTCCCTTGGATACCATAAGGCCACATTTTGTGTGCCTTTTAGGTATTTAAGGATCTTCTTGGCAACACTTAAGTGTGACTCTTTAGGATCAGCTTGAAATCGTGCACACATGCATACCGAGAACATAATATCAGGTCTACTGGCAGTAAGATAAAGAAGTGATCCAATGATACCTCTATAGTTAGTGATATCAACTTTCTTTCCACTTTCATCTTTATCTAACTTAAGCGTTTGGCTCATTGGAATTTTTCAATATGATGCATTTTCCATACCAAATTTCTTAATCATATCTTTTGTGTATTTAGCTTGGTTTATAAATATGCCATTATGGAGTTGTTTAACTTGTAATCCTAAGAAGAAAGTTAATTCACCCATCATGCTCATTTCAAATTTTTTGTGCATCATTTTCGAAAATTTCTCACACAGACGCTTATTAGTAGAACCAAATATAATATCATCAACATAAATTTGGACTAAGAGAGTATCTTCGTCATTGGTGATTTTAAATAACGTTGTATCAACGCTGCCTTTTGAAAAGCCTTTACCAATGAGGAAGATAGAGAGAGTGTCATACCATGCTCGGGGTGCTTGCTTAAGCCCATAAAGTGCTTTGTCTAGCTTGTAAACCATACCCTTACCATGATTGTTGCTCCACATATACCTCTTCTTGGAGTTTACCATTCAGAAAGGCACTCTTCACGTCCATCTGATACACCATGAACTTGTTGAACGCTGCATAAGCTAGAAACATGCGGATTGCTTCAAGACGAGCGACCGGAGCGTATGTCTCATCAAAATCAATACCCTCCTCTTGGCAATATCCTTGAGCTACGAGTCTGGCCTTGTTCCTTATCACAATACCATTCTCATCCATCTTGTTTCTATAAACCCATCTAGTTCCAATAACTCCTTGGTGAGTTGGTCTTGGTACTAGTGTCCAAACCTTATTTCGTTCAAACTGATTAAGCTCTTCTTGCATGGCTTCAATCCAACTTGGGTCGCTTAGCGCTTCATCCACTTTCTTAGGTTCCATTTGAGATAAAAAGCTTGCAAACATAGCCTCATTGAACGTAGCGGCTCTAGTCCTAACAGGCGCTTCAATATCTCCAATAATTTGCTCAAGTGGATGATCACGTAGCCATAGTCTATCTGGTTGGAAAGGGTTAAGAGGTTGAACAGACGCTTGACGATCCTCTTGCGTAGGTGCTTCAAGTTCACAAATCCTTGTTTGTTCTTGATGATCACTCTCTTCATGATCATCAGCATTTCTTACAATATTGTCTATGTTAACCTTATGAGTAATCTTAGGAGGTGGCACTGAGATCTCATCATCGTCGTCACTGTCATCGATAGTAATCTTAGACGCTTGATGACATAGATCTTCAACTCCTACATCATTCACATTAACCTTACTCGGTTCTTGGTTAGCATCATCAAAAACAACATGAATAGATTCCTCAACCTTCGATTTGATCTTATTTAGGATGCGAAAATTCTTTCCATTCTTGGCATAGCCTAGAAAGATTCCCTCATCCGCTTTAGGATCAAATGTCTTTAGACTTTGGGATCCATTATTATGGATAAAGCATTTAGAACCAAAGACGTGAAAATATGAAACATTTGGCTTACGTCCCTTCCATAGTTCATATGGAGTTTTCCCATGATATTTGTTGATCATGCAACGATTTTGAGTGTAACAGGCAGTGTTGATCGCTTCGGCCCAAAACCTAGGAGCGAGCTTGGATTCTGCTAACATTGTCCTAGCAGCTTCCTTGAGCATTCGGTTCCGGCGCTCAGGGACACCATTTTGTTGGGAAGTTCTGGGAGCAAAATACTCATGATGTATTCCATTTTCTACACAAAACTTCTCAACAATTTTGTTAGTAAACTCAGTACCGTGATGGCTTCTTATTCTTGCAACCTTAAGATTTTTCAATATTTGAAGTTGTCGAATAAGCGTTGTTAACTTGTCACATGTCTCATCTTTGGATGAAAGAAATTCCACCCAAGTAAATCGAGAGAAATCATCTACTATCACCAAAGTATACTTTTTACCGCTTACACTGATCGTTTGAACAGGTCCAAACAAATCCATGTGAAGTAGTTCAAGTATTCTAGAGGTAGATAGATGAGGTTTTCTCTTGAAAGATGATTTAACTTGTTTTCCCATTTGACAAGCGGCACAAAGGCGATCCTTGTGAAATGGTCCATTTAGTAATCCCTCTACAAGATTTTGACTTATAAGCTGAGATATTGTTTTGAAGTTGAGGTGATTCATTTTTCTATGTCATAACCAACCCGTTTTAGATTCATTTTTAGCAACAAAACATGTTGGATTGTTATCAAGTGTTGAACCCCAATCTACCAAATATACATTGTTAGTTCTTTTACCCTTCAATTTAGTAGACTTAGTCTTAGCGTCATTTATATAGCAACAGTCACTTGAGAATATGACTTCAAAGCCTTTATTACAAAATTGACTTATGCTTAATAAATTGTGCTTCAGACCCTCAACAAAATAAACATCACTTATCATGATGTTCCCCCTATGCATAGTACCTATACCTTTGGTTTTATGCTGGGTTCATTTTGTGTTTGACCTTGTGAACCTTTCTCAACAAAGATAACACCCTTTCCTTTGTTGTTCGCCGTAACGTTAGATTTCTTAGGTTGTTTACCGAGTTTATCACATCCTAAACCGGTCTTTTCACCAAATAATCTAGTTACTTCAGTCACATTATCCAACTTTCTAGAAGATTTTGATAATGATGAGATGAGCTGCTTTGATTTAGCAAGTCTAGCGATCAAATCAGCTTCTCTCTTGACTATTATATCAAGATCGCTTTTTAATTGAACAATTTCACTCTCAAGCGATTGGTTCTTCTCAATGCACTGTTGTTGAACTTGCAACTCTGTTTTGAGCGTTACTTTATCTCTTGTGAGTGATGAGATAATAGCGAGATCGTTTTGATATATTTTGGCAGCTTCTTGACATTCATTATAGTATTCTTTGACTTTGTCAAGTAATTCATCATAAGAGAGAGGAATAGATAATTCATTGATTACCTCAGGAGACGCTTCATCCTCTCTGGCCATGAGACATATGAGCGCTGAGTCATCTAATGGCTCATCATCGTCACTACTCTCCTCTGATGATTCTAAATCTTCAGGTGCGGATGCTGGTTCTGATTCCGTTAGCAAACCTTGTTGACGAAGGTTGCTCCTGAATTGGTTTCTATCCAAGTAATCCTGCCTTAAGGGCTTCGATACGTTTGGATAAGGGCAATTTACCTGGTAGTGCCCTGGTTTCCTGAAATTATAACAAAGATTAGTTTTCATCTTTTGTTCATTTGTTAACCTTGCAATGTGTGGTTTTGAGACCACTGAAGTTGAGAAATTTTGAGTAGACGCTTGGTACTGAACAGGCGCTTGGGGTGAGGGAACAGAATACTGAGGCGCTTGAAACTGTTGTTGCATCAGAGAAGGCGCTTGATATGAACTTTATCCTTGATTATTGAACCTTTTCCTTTCTTTTCATATCTCAAGAACTTCCTGAATCTATTCAGCAAAGCCAACTCCTCTTCTTCATTGATATCTAAATTCTTTCCTTTATTTCCCGATTTGCCTGTGATTGATGCTATAAGCGCTCCAGATTCAATTACTGGACTACTCACAACATCACAGAATTCAACTCGAACTCAAATGCTTTGAGCTCTGAAAAGGCGTCTTCTGGAGTTAGGAGATCCAACATATTTGATTCTCTTATAGCAGTTGTCTTCATCAATAAAATTTACTTGGTAAACTTCTAAAGATCTTAACCACCATTTCTCGATTCTGTAACTCCATTCCCAACGATGTAAGTTCTGTAACTAGAGCTGTAAATCTTATATCTAATTGCTCTAAAGTTTCATTGGGTAGCATCTTAAATACGTTAAACTTTTCCTTGGCAATGGAAAGTTTGTTTTCTTTAATCTGAGTTGAACCACCACAAATTGTAGCCAACTTATCCCATATTTCTTTAGTGGTTTTGCACGACTTGATCTTGTTGAATAGGTTGTCATTATCACCAATAGCCGTATATAGAGCATTACGACCAACATTGTCCAAACTAGCTCTTCGACGCTCATCTGGAGACCATTCTTGTTTCGGTTTTTCAACGTAACCATCTGGAGTGTCTTCCGTGGCTCCAGGCGTTCTTGTGATAACTTTATATATTTTGATTGGCCCATCTGAAATAATATCACACATGTCATCATCACATGAACAGAGATATGTAAATGCTTTGACTTTCCATGTGTCAAAATTTGACTCAGTCAATTTGGGAACTTTAGCAAATGCCATGTTTAAAATCTAAAGCAACTAAGTTTGCAAAAGGATCTAAACAAGCAGTTATGCTTGGAAATTTTAAAATTTCAACTTTAACCGCTCTGATACCACTTGTTGGTCCCAAGTGGCATACGAAAGAGCCTAGAAGGGGGGTTGAATAGACCCTGGAGTCTTTTTTTACTTCAAAAAGATTCGTATTAAAAAGGATTTTGGACGCTTGAAAAGTAGACGCTTGAAGTGTCTAACGCTTAACTTAAGCGTTCACTTAAAATATAGGCACTTTGGTGAAGCGTCTAACGAAAACTATTTTTTTAGAAAGTTAACTTAGATTTCAAGATTTGAATACTACAACCAAATAGGTTTGAGGGTTCACTTCTTTGATCAGTGTTAGCACAGCGGAATGATTTTTGGAGTCTTCTTTTTGAAAGCTTTAGCGTCACAGAAAATGTATTTAGTTGCCTAGCGTTTGATTAAGTTTTACTTTATCAGTTTATGATATGACAATATGAATGCTGAAAGTAAAGTAAAGAACAATATTTGTAAGGTTCGTTGGGTGGTGTAATCCCAACTACGTCCTTCTTCTCCTTGAACACTTGGAGGCAATCCACTAAAATGATTCTCAAAGAATCACACAGAATCTTCTACAAATTAGGGAGAGATGGATGTCGATGACTTGAGCTCCTTGATCACACAGATTTCTACTCCAAATCACTTCAATCTCCTTGCTTCTTTCACCCAGAAATACGGCAAGTATCCAACTTCGACTTCACACAGATCGCGAGGCTTGGATAGGGGTTTTTCTAAAAGATTCGTTTGATTTTGATAAAGTTCAAACAACTAGGAATATCTCAGTAGTAATGTGGGTTTCTCCGAAAATAATGTTTGAGATATTGGTTGACTGTCTCAGGATTTGAAGAAAAGCAAAGAGAATATTTTCTTGAAAATTCTGGCTTTTCTGAGATTGTAAGAAACGAGACTTCAATGCAACAGCAATTCGACTTTTTAATTGTTCTCTGTGTGTTTGGCTTGTTGTTGAATAGTTGACAGTCCAATAAGGTGGCTTCTCCGTACGTCTGAAAGTGCTTATCACATTTAATGCTCTTATCAGCATTTAATGCATTTGAATTAAATGCTCGTTGGTACTTAATGCTTTGAGAATATTTGCATTAAACTCCTTCTGGACTTAGAAATAAATTCATGTGAAATCAGTCATTGATAGACGCTTATTCAACCTTGAATCACTTCTATCTTACAAGGTGACGCTTGGTGTAGCTGGTCATTCTAGACGCTTGGAATCTTTATCTTTATTCAGACTTCAGGCGCTTGAGTCTTCAAATTTTACTTCTGATAAACTCACTCAGAACATATCAGACGCTCAGTCTAAGACAACTTAACCTAACAATCTAGAATAAAAATAAAACAAAGCCTATTACAAATCTAATGCTTCAAAGCTGAAAACAAACTTACATATTTTGGGGTCTAACAAAAAAGTCCTAATTGTCATCATCAAAACATCTAACATGAAATTCCTAACACTAATGTTGTAACACTGAATCTGCATCTGGTGCATGTTGGAATAAAAATACTCGGATGAGGTGCTTGAAAAATTAGCTGATAATCTGGTGATAAGTCCATATTTGGTCTCATATATGGTCGCTGTCTCTTTCTTCTTATTTTCAGAGCTAGCTTGAGTTCTTCTACGTCTGCTAAAGGGTTTGATACTACGTGGCATAATCTGAACATTTCTGATTTGGCTGGTTCCCAACTTTCTTAATTTTCATTTACCGTTATGAAGGAATGACCCAATTCTACTCCTGTAGTGTTCCAAATTGGAGGTAATGATGATACGTCCAAATGAATATTGAAAGCTCTTTGGCTAAAAGAAAAATCGACTGTCTCCGAAATTTGTCTGCCTAAATGTTTTACTTGATCTGGATCAGATATAAATATTTTTGATACAAAACCATAGTCTAATAACCGTTGAATGCTGAAAAAAGTATCATCTATCCATCCTTCTCTGAAGAGTGAAGCTGATAGGTGTGAGATTTACATGTTTTAGAGCCTCATATTTATGTTATTTACATTGGTTTATGCATGATTTATGCCACATATGCTTGTAATTTCTGTGCTTATTGAGTAAAGGTGGAAAATCATTGCAATTGAGAAAAACTGGATGGAAATGCAGAATTTTAGAGCACTTAGAGACGGAATTTGACAAATGTTTCTTCTACACAGTTTTAGAGCTCTGTCTTAGCTTTACGTGGAAACTTTAATCACCCAAATCAGAGGTCTGTGGAGAACGTTATGACGGAAACAAGATCGCTGCGCAGAAGGCAAAATGTTTCTGTTTCCAACATACGGACGTTGGTTCTGACGGGAAAAATAGCAGATTTTTGGAAATTTCCAATTCGAATTCAAGTTGGAGTCTTCCCCTTCCACCCTTATATATATTAGATCAGTTCTCTAGGGTTAAGAGACGAAATACACATATAATAGAGCCCTAATGGGGTTTAGACATAGTTTTTACATATTCATGAAAATTTTCAAAAGCCCTTGAAGGTGAAGAAATCAAGAAGCATGGAAGAGATGAAGATCGAAGTTCAACCATCAAAAATACGAGGGAGTTTCTTAGATTTAGATTTATTTTTGTCTATGAATATGAATCTTAATTTAAGTTTCAATCTTTTATCTTTTATGATGAATTAGATTCTTCGAACTAAGGCCATGCTGAGGCTAAATTATGATATTTGAGTTATAAATTGTGTTTTTCATATTAATTCTATTGTCGCTTTGTGTATTGATTTTGTGCTTTAATTCCAATCATATGTTTGACCACCATATGCTTGCTAATTAGCCTAGTTTATTCATTCGAGAGAATATAAGTTAGGGTTCAAAGAAATCATCACATCATCCGAAAAACATGAGGAATTGCTCCTAGAGATAGGTATAGATTTCCGGGTGCAGTTAGCCGGATTTATCCGGGGAAATTCTAAAACGTAAATGCATGGCTAATGATTTGATTCTCGGATAGACATATTTAGAGAACCGTCACGTAGTTATAGGATTATTACAGCCGAGAGATCGGGTAATAGTTAATTGAGGAGTTTCCACCAAAGCAACATTAGTCTAATAATATGATAACGTGATTTTAACAAGAATTAATTAATTTATGCCAACACATGTGCCTTAGTTGCTCTCTTCTATAGCTATCTTGATTTCGACATCTTGTTTCTTGTATTTTGCTTCCATAATTTTTTAGTTAGTTTTTGTTTTAGTTTAATTTATTGCTTTTAAAATCTTTAAATCTTTAGTTTTAGTTTAATTCTTGCTTGCTTTAAATTCAAGAAGTCTAAAATACAAATCCCTGTGGAATCGACAATCCGGACTTATTGTCCACTTTATTACTACACACGAACAGTCCACTTGCTGTGCAAACACGTAAGGATTTTTCGTGTCAGAAGCATCTATGTGGACATTAGGCCATGAAAAGTATTTGACTGTATAAAATTTTAACATTCCTTCATGGTGAATAGGCTCTCCTTTCCATTGCAATAAATGAGTTAAGGGCTTTATTTCTTCTACTTGCTGAGTGATGAGGATTTGGGCTACTTTTAACATCCTTGCATAAAAACTATCTTTTGCTTTCTGCCAAATTATGGGTTGTATTTCTTCTGGAAAGGTTAAAACTGTGTGACAAGGATAATGAAAGGTTCGGACTGAAAAGAATTGGTAGCATTTATCCTTGATTGTTTTGGGGACATCTATTTGTCTTGGGTTTGTTAAATGGGTTGATAAATTTTGATGCTGGACTAATAGGTCTTGATAGAATTTCTCAATGTTGGTAAAGCGATTTGTTATGATTTCAAGATCTTCTTCGAGTGATTCTATATCTGGGCTTATAGGCTACTTCCCCTTTGAAAGTATTTTGGGATTTGCATTTTCGGCATTGGGCTGGATGTAAAAATTTGGGCCTAAAAGTCTCTTCGCTGCTGCTATTGCTTCATGAAACTGTTTAAAGGGCTCCAAGTGTCCTTTTGCTACTTTTTGAATGCTCTGTAATGCCATTTGATAGTCGGTAAAAATTCCAACTGGCTATCCTCCAATAATTAGATATACTGCTGCTTCTTCTGCTGGAAAAAGTTTGTTTTCTTTTTCGAAATAGTAGCAGAGTGCGTTTAACGCTGATAATTTACTGGATGGTGAGTTGACTTTCCATAATGCATTTAGTAGAATGTTTTGATCTTCTGTAATATAGGTAGTATCTTTTGGGGGTCTGAAAGCATGTCTAATTGGAAGTGCTATTTTGTCAAAGATTTTAAAAACATTCTGAGTGGCTGGATTAAAGAATTGTGTTTCAATTGCGAAGGATGGTCTATTCTGAATATTTTGCTGAAAGTTAGGCCTGAAAGCTGGTCTTCGGACTATTTGGTTGAATGGTATTAGAGCTGCAGCGGGAGGTCGTGTTTGTTGGTTGTCTTGGTCGTTGGAAGCCATGATCTGTTACCCAAAATTAGAGTTAATTGTCTGCTTAATAAATATGTTATACTATTGTTTGATCCTTTAATATGTTCAAATTCTACTTTATATCCATTACCTTCTATTGCATTTCTAAAATTTAACCATCTTTTATTATTTTGTTTTCTAGAATTTTCATTTTTTATGAATCTAACCACAGCTTCACAATCTGTTCTAATTGTAAAAGGTTTATTTAAATATAGTCTAAAATGGTCTATTGCTTTAACTATTCCTGCTATTTCATAATCTAGACTGGTCCAATTACTTCCTGTTTTATTAAAGTTACCACTGGAATAAGCTGATATTTTTTCTTCACTTTTTGGAGAAAATTTATGAGGTTTACATTTTAACATTGCTCCCCATCCTTCTATAGATCTATCTACTTCTATTATGACATAATCAATACTTAAAGGTAATTCTAAAAGTTTTAAATCTTTAACTATTTCTTTAATTTTTCTTACTAGGTTAATATCTTCCTGATTAAAGTATCTTTGGCTTGATTTTCCTGTTTTCTTATATAATGATCCGACTAGTTTACTAAGTTTAGGAATAAAATTTCTAGAGTAATTCAATATTCCTAGAAATACTTGTATTTGTTTTAAGTTTTCTAGTTTATGTGGGAAATCTAAAAAATTTTGAGCTGAATAAAATTTCTAGAGTAATTCAATATTCCTAGAAATGCTTGTATTTGTTTTAAGTTTTCTAGTTTATGTGGGAAATCTAAAAAATTTTGAGCTATATGAGGTTGTAATTTAATCTGTCCATTTCCTATTTCCAAACCTAAAAAACTTATTTTTCTCTTAAAAAGTTCCATTTTTTTAGACACTACTATTCCATTTTCTTCTATTAAATTAAACACTTGTTTTAAATGATCTTGATGTTGCTTAAAATTTTCAGAAGCTACTAAAATGTCATCTATATATACTAAACAGAAATCTAAATGCTTAAATATACTATTCATAAATATTTGAAATATTGCTGGAGCATTTTTTAAACCAAAAGATAGAACATTCCACTCTAAATGTCCTTCACTACAGCTGAATGTTGTCCATTTTTTGTCTTCTTCTACCATTTTAATTTGATTATATCCACTTTTTAGATCAAATTTTGAAAAAATCTTTTTATTTTGTATGAGATTAATTAACTCATCTTTATTAGGTGTTCTATAAGCACCATCTTCTGTATTATCATTAAGTCTTCTATAATTGTATATTATTCTAGGTTTTTCTCTTTTTATTTCTGCATTATTTCTTACTATAAAAGCTGCCGATCTATGTCGACTATCACTTCTTCTTATAATACCGATTTCTAACATTTCTTTTATTTGTGTTTTGATCTATAGCTACTGTTCTTATTACTATATCGGGGTTTAAAAGATTTAGTTTAAAAGTATAATTTACTTTGTTTTTGGCCAAATCATCTCCTATAAATCCTAACATTTCTAATTTATGCAGAATTCTTTCATTTTCTAGGTTTAAAACTTCTAATCCTTTTGTTATATCTCTTATTTCTTCATCTAATAGGATGTCTATGGTTTCAGATTCTATATTATTTTGTTCTAATTCTTTGAAAAAATCTAAATCATTATCACCATGTCCACCACGCTTCGCAGTCAACTCTGATTGTTTAATATATCTATTTGTTGAAAATGTATAATTATGTTTGCTAATAGTAATATAATTTTTCCCACTAATACACTTCTATTTAATGCACAAATAAAGTTTAACCCTAAAAGGTATTCATGACTTTTTATGTTATCTGGCGCTATAAGTACTTGTCCTAATGTATATTTGCTACTATAATTTCCTGAAAAATCTTTAAATTGTATTCCTACGTTAATTAACTCTTTTGTTATTTTCATTAATCTATTTTCTGCAGTTCTACTAGTAACAATGTAACTTAATTGTGCTTCAAATTCTTTTGGAACAAGACTAGAGCTAAGCATGCTTTTTGTACTTCCTGTATCTAAAATGACTTTAGTTTCAATATATTTTTCTTGATTACACCATATTCGACAATCTAAAAGTATTAAACTACTAGTATAGGGTACTTGTATTTGGGGTTCATATGTTGTATTTTGTAAATGGGTTTCTTCTATTTGTTGGTTAGGTTCATCAATTTCTTCTATAACTACACCTTTTCCTTTATTTTGATTACCGCTTATGTTTTCATTATTTTTTAATTTTAATTCTAATACTTGTATTCTTAAGTCTAAATTTTCTACTTTATGACTTAGAATTTCTATCGTCTTTAGTTTTTTACTAGGTTTAGGAGATACATCTGTTTCTATGTTATATGCGTTTTTAGCACAAATAAAACAAATTTCGTCAAAACATATATTGCACTGATATCTTAAATGCATATCAGGATATAATCTACAAATACTACAGGCTATACTCATAGTTCCTTTTCCATTTATATATTTATGTTCACATGAACTATTCATATAAGTATATTCTATTATATTTGGAATTTCTGGTCCTTCTTCACTTACTATACTAAATATGATTTCATTATCACTTTCATTACCATCTATACTTACTACATCTTCATCTAATTGTTCTGCTATGGCTGCCCTTTCCATATTAAATTGTCTTTTTGGGCATCTATTAGCTAAGTGTTTAGGATCTCCACAAATACAACAAATGCATTTCCTGGTTGATGGCTTTTTAACATAATTAGGGGGTTTTCTTCCTTGTCTATATTGTCTAAAACTAGATTTTGGTTTATTTGATTTTCTTAATATTTTTCGTTTTGGCTTAAAGTAATTCTTTTGTCCATATTGTTGTGGGGTGTATATAGCTTTTCTACAAAACTCATAAGATTGTTTTCTAATTTGTTCTCTAATGAATTCTTCTTTACACCATTCTTGAAGCTTAAAGAAAGTATATTGTACTCTAGGTCTTATACCTAATCCTGTAAGATTATCATTGTTTTTTACCCATTCTTCATGTATTCTTTTTCCTAAATCTTGTGGTAATTTCATAAAATATTTATTACATAATTCTTCATCAAATGCTTTATTAGCTTCTCCTATTAATCTTGTAAAATCCTGACTAAAAGGTATAATATATTTCATATCGGTTATAGTGAGTTGTTCTAGGTTTCTAAGTATCGTATCTTGTATCAATGTATTTTCTCTTTCTGGATCTATTCCTATTATTAAAGTTCTAATAAAACTAGTAAAATTATAAGGATTATTTCTTAAGGCCTTTATTTCATTAATTCTATTAGGATCCTTTTTCTTCTTACTTTGCCAGGTAGATAATGTTGTAGGTCCTAAGCATGTTTCTAAAAAGTTAAACATATTTATATCAGCCTTTTTATTTATTTCCCAAAGTCTTACTACACATTGATCCCATATATTTACTTCTTTTGGCCACATTTGTGGACTTCCTAATTCAATTACCAACATGGTTCCACTCATGGTTTTTCCTATGGGTTGTCTGATAAGCTCGTATTTTACGCCTTTTAGGCGCCTCTTTTCTTGTATTTGATTGCGTTCTTGAGTTTATTTATGCCACATATGCTTTAATTTTATGATTGGTTGTGTTTCTATAGGTTATTTGAGAATTGGAGCAAAAATGAGTGAAAAGATCAAAGAAGTTCTCAAAACACTCCTTTAGCCACAGCTATAAAGACCCTTAGCCATGGTGATCATGAAGGAACCCTTGTGCTTTGAAGATATGAAGTTACCAAGGCTAAAATAGGCAAAAAAAACATGAACATCAGATTTTAGCCGTGGCTACCGACTTTTTAGCCGCTGCTACGGACTAATTTCAACATCTCTAAATACGCACTATTAGGTCAAAATTCGGGACTTTTGCCCACTTTTGAGGGTTTGACACTTTAAAACACACCAAGAGGGCTGAGAGAAGTCTGGGAAGAAAAAGAACATGAGGATACTCCATCTTTGTCAACGAAGACGGAGAATTCAAGCAAGATCTAACAAGAAACGTTATTCGGGAGTTTTAATTTCATGCTTTTAGATTTGTTTTCATTGAACATGTCTTTCAAAATGAATTATCTCTTTTCTTTTATGATTATGATTTAATTTCCCTTTGATTGAGGCCATGTGAAATCCAATTACTATGTTTGATTTATAAGTATTATTTTTACGGATTAAATTTGTTTTGGGTTATGTGTTTCATATTTGTTCTTAATGCTTATGATTGCTTAGCTACCAATTATATGCATTTGTGCTTAGTTTTGAGACCGAGAGGAGATAAACTAGGGATGCATCAAGGTATTAAACACCACAACGTAAAATTAACAAGAGATAGATTCGATTTCCTTGTGTGTGCTCTCCGTGAAAACGGGAAATTCCATGAATCTGCGTAATGCGTTTTCATTAATTTGAATTTCATATAGAGATATAGAAATCGTTAATAAAAATAGAATTGCTATACCAAGAGATTGGATAGTAAGTAATTTAGGGAATTTCGCCTTAACCGAATCAATCTAATAATCCGGTAAAATAAAATCATAGTCAAATTGAATAATTGGTTGAATCATGTGCCCTAATCACTTTTCTCAATGATTTAATTCAAAGTTGATTTCTCTCATTAGTTGGTAATTGTTATTTAGTATTTTAATTCATAATTCATATCTTTATCTCTTGATTTAACTTAGAATTAGCTAACACAGTAATTTCAGTACTTAAATACAATTGTCTCTAGGGTACGATAATCTGCTATATTACTTACATGACCTAGTACACTTGCTAGAATTTTGGTTGTCGTGTTATATCACTTTAGCCATGGCTTGCATTTAAAATTTTCAATTTTTTTTTTATATATCTCAACTTCCAGGTACTTTAGCCATGGCTAAGAGTTCTCACATTTTATGAATAGTCTCTGTTTTTATCACCACAGCTCGCGGTCATCTTAGCCATGGCTTAGTCAAAAAATCACGATTTTTTAAAAAAAAAAAAATTTTGCTCCTAGGTAAATTTAGCCGCGGCTACCAATCACCATAGCCATGGCTAAAAAATTTGAAACCTTTCTGTCCCGGTAGCCACGGCTACCCATGGTCATAGCCATGGCTAAAAGGTAATTTTGAGGGTAAAAAAAAATTATTTTAATTTTTTTTTTTCACAACTGGGTTAAATCCAAAGCTTTCCAATGTTTTTCTCCTTTCTATTTTAGTAACCACTAAAAACCCCAATTCCTAATTTCTTTATCTCAGCAGAAAAAGGGATCTATCTCTCAACTCTCAGTACTCACGTTGTTCGTTGTTCAGGGTATGTTGCGTTTATTCTTGCTTTTTGGTTATGCTTTCCTGAGACTTTTGTTTTGTTATTAGTTTCTGTTTTTCTTTTTCGCTTTTGAAGAACATGTCATGAATATTAATCTCCTAATTTCAAGTGTTTGTGTCTACTTTATGGTTTCTTTTGTTTATGTGTTTAGGTCTCATCTATTCTCCTGCTTCGCGAGTGATTGTCTTTAGCTCCCACGCACTTTCTGTCTGGAATTTTATATGGAGTTTTCAACCTCAATCTCTGATCAGGGCAGTATTTTTCCCCTAGTTACTTTTATTTTCCATCATTTTTCTCATTGAGGACAATGAGTCGATTAAGTTTGGGGGTGGATACATGTTATGCATGATAATTTTTTTGATATGCCCAGAAATTGATGCAATTTATACACATATATGCAAGTGAAAATGGCTTGAATAATTCTAATGAACTGTCATTTTTCTGATGAAGTTTGATGATTTTGCAGTCTCATTTGTTTTTAGCATCCATTTCTTTTCTCTGTGATCAACATGCTTTTCTGTGTCTTGATATCCTTTTTAGTCAACCTTATGTAAATTTTTGAGGAGTCGAGGCATGAACCTTCTACGTTTGTTTAGTTTTGAAGAGTGCACTGATATTGCATGACCATGATATGATTTAGGCCATTTTTTATTTATCTTCAGCCCTATATTAGCTTGCAGTATATTCATTGTCTCTAGAACCTTTATTTGAGCCTTATTGCTAAGAATGGGGTGTGCTAAGCACACTATAGACCACCATTCGCTTTTTGTTCATAAACCACATCCTCTACCCGTTAGCCTAAAATAAAAACAAAGATAATCACCCGGTTATGAGAGCTTACAATTCGGTATCTTTTAGCTATGTTTGGGTGTGTGTTTTATTGTTTAGTGCACATAAGGATAGGGAGGTTGATGTTGGTTTATTTGGAGAATAGATGAAGGTTTTGAGGTATACTAGATGAATGAGAACGATGTGAGAAGCACTTGAATAAAGTTGAGCCGGAATAGTCAGAAAAAAAAATGATCGAGAAAAAAGAGAAGAAAAAAAAAATTCGACTAGGCTATATATGAGATGCTTCGATGATCATTGGTTAGGTATTGTAACTCATACACAACCCAAGTTCAACAAGAAATAAGTTTGGGGATTGTGAGTTGGAAAAGAAAAGAAAAAAAAAGAGAAAGGAATGTGATGAGAATTTTGAGTATGTTGCTTAGTTCGTGAGTGTAGCTTGAAAATATCGAGTTTTAAGCTCTCTAAACTCTTAGTCACTTTTTTCCATATATTTTCGTACCAAGCCAACACCCGAGCCTTACATTACAAGCCGAAAAGACCTTCTGATCATGGTTATCGCGTATTGTGCATTCGAATAAGTTATATTTTCAAAGTTGGTTTGTGTTGATGAGTTTGATTTGTTTGCATAATCTTGCTTAATGTGGATTCTAGACATATGAGGAGACATGGGTGTTCATGATTTGGGATAGTGTTGCAGAAATTTTGAGGCATATGAATTTGAAAGTTTTTGATGAATAAGTGTTTTTTCCGAAGTCTCGTTCTAAGGTGCTTATCTTGCCTTTATGTGTTAGTTGTAAAATTTTCGAGCTTATGTGTTTGCTTTACTTTCTTTGCTCGAGGACGATCAAACTCAAGTTTGGGGGTGTTGATAAGCTCGTATTTGACGTCTTTTAGGCGCCTCTTTTCTTGTATTTGATTGCGTTCTTGAGTTTATTTATGCCACATATGCTTTGATTTTATGATTGATTGTGTTTCTATAGGTTATTTGAGAATTGGAGCAAAAATGAGTGAAAAGATCAAAGAAGTTCTCAAAATACTCCTTTAGCCACGGCTATAAAGACCCTTAGCCATGGTGATCATGAAGGAACCCTTGTGCTTTGAAGTTATGAAGTTACCAAGGCTAAAATAGGCAAAAAAACGTGAACAGCAGATTTTAGCCGTGGCTACCGACTTTTTAGCCGCGGCTACGGACTAATTTCAGCATCTATAAATACGCGCGCTATTAGGTCAAAATTCGGGACTTTTGCCCACTTTTGAGGGTTTGACACTTTGAAACACACCAAGAGGGTTGAGAGAAGTCTGGGAAGAAAAAGAACACGAGGATACTCCATCTTTGTCTACGAAGATGGAGAATTCAAGCAAGATCTATCAAGAAATGTTATTGGGGGTTTTAATTTCATGCTTTTAGATTTGTTTTCGTTGAACATGTCTTTCAAGATGAATTATCTCTTTTCTTTTATGATTATGATTTAATTTCCCTTTTATAGAGGCCATGTGAAATCCAATTACTATGTTTGATTTATATTTATTATTTTTACGGATTAAATTTGTTTTGGGTTATGTGTTTAATATTTGTTCTTAATACTTATGATTGTTTAGCTACCAATTGTATGAATTTGTGCTTAGTTTTGAAACTGAGAGGAGATAAACTAGGGATGCATCAAGGTATTAAATACCACAACGTAAAGTTGACTAGAGATAGATTCGATTTCCTTGTGTGTGCTCTCCGTGAAAACGGAAAATTCCATGAATCTGTGTAATGCGTTTTCATTAATTTGAATTTCATATAGAGATATAGAAATCGTTAATGAAAATAGAATTGATATACCAAGAGATTGGATAGTAAGTAATTTAGGGAATTTCGCCTTAACCTAATCAATCTAATAATCCGGTAAGATAGAATCATAGTCAAATTGAATAATTGGTTGAATCATGTGCCTTAATCACTTTTCTCATTGATTTAATTCAAAGTTGATTTCTCTCATTAGTTGGTAATTGTTATTTAGTATTTTAATTCATAATTGATATCTTTATCTCTTGATTTAACTTAGAATTAGATAACACAGTAATTTCAGTACTTAAATGCAATTGTCTCTAGGGTACGATAATCTGGACTTACATCTACTATATTACTTGCACGACCTAGTACACTTGTTAGGATTTTGTGTGTCAAGTTTTTGGCGCCGTTGCCGGGGACAATTGTTTATTTAATATTGAGATTCTCCTATCTGTTCTAAGCTTAAGTCTTTTTTTTTATTTTTATATTTAGTCTTTTTATTTTTATTTTTGAAGAGATGAATAATAATAACTCTTATTGGTCACAACAAGGATGGAACGTAGGAGCCTATGTGAGTCAAGTGCAAGATTTATGTTCGTGGTGTGGAGGCCTTCATCATAGCGATTACTGTCAATACGGGGGGAGGAATCATCAAGATTTTCCTTTAAGTTTTTATGTTATGAGATCTTCACCCTCGTACCTGCAACATGATAGTATGATGCAAGAAGAATTTCAGCCGATTGACTTTCAGAATCAAGAGTATTATCAGCACCAACGCGATAGAAACCCAAGTTTTGAAGAGTTGATAATCCCATGGATGAAGACGAATGATGAGCGGTCTCAGAATATCGAGGGATCTATGATGGAATTGTAAACACAACTCAACCAACTTTCCAACTTATTGCCAGAGAGATCATCAAACACTTCGCAGAGTGACGCAGAAGAGAATGATGAGGTACCTGATACAGAAGTTGAACAAGTTGTTGATTCGGCACCACAGTGTCTACAACCCATTGCTACACCAACACTACTTCCAAAATCTATGTGTGGTGAAGAAGAGACAACATCACTGGTTCCATCAGATGACCAAGAAAAGACAATAGAAATGTTCAAGAATTCAACACCTCCTACCACCATATCTCTCAAATTCTTACAAAAGTGTATCAATAACCAGAGAGACAGAGTGGAGGAGGTTGAAGTCAAGGTTTATAACTCTAGTGATCCATTCGATGCATATTTTGAGAACCCACGTGATACTACGGTCGAGAATGAGAAAATTAGATGAGATATAAATCACTTGGATATACCACCATTTGAGTTGTCAAAACCAAGTCTATGGGAATTGGAGAAAACCACATATGAGTTGCAATCATCCATTGAGGATTCTTTCTCACTTCCAATTAAACTTTCATCTTTACACTTCAATTATGTAGTGTTGAAAGAGACCTTATGCTCACTTCTAATTCTTTTAGGTTGTGTGATAGAGATTGGAGGGGAGAAGCCTCTACGCAACTGGAAAAAGCACAAAAAAACTCGTCCATACGAAATTGGCATTGCTCCTTATGATCCACCATGAGCAGTGCAAGGGAGTCGAGCTAATGACTTAAAACAAGCGCTTCTTGGGAGGCAACCCATGTTTATCATTTTCTTTTATTTCTTTTGTTTTGATTTAGTTGATTCTTTTGTTCTCTTTTAGTTTGTTTCGTGTCTCGGGTTTATGTAATCCATACAAGAGAGATAGTCGAGAAGAACAACAACGTTCCTTACAAGCTCAAGGAAAATTTAGCTTTGGTGTTCGGTATTTTGGTTGTGGTGTTATATCACTTTAGTCATGGCTTACATTTAAAATTTTCGATTTTTTTTTATATATCTCTACTTCCAGGTACTTTAGCCATGGCTAAGAGTTCTCACATTGTATGAATAGCCTCTATTTTTACCAACACGGCTCGCGGTCATCTTAGCCTTGGCTTAATCAAAAAATCACGATTTTAAAAAAAAAAAAAAAAAAAATTTGCTCCTAGGTAAATTTAGCCGCGGATACCAATCACCATAGCCATGGCTAAAAAATTTGAAAACTTTCTGTCCCGGTAGGCTACCCAGGGTCTTAGCTACGGCTAAAAGGTAATTTTGAGGGAAAAAAAATTATTTTAATTTTCTTTTTTTTTCACAGCTGGGTTAAATCCAAAGCTTTCCAATGTTTTTCTCCTTTCTATTTTCAAAACGACTAAAAACCCCAATTCCTAATTTCTTTATCTCAGCAGCAAAAGGGATCTATCTCTCAACTCTCAGTACTCACGTCGTTCGTTGTTCAGGATATGTTGCGTTTATTTTTGCTTTTTGGTTATGCTTTCCTGAGACTTTTGTTTTGTTTTTAGTTTCTGTTTTTCTTTTTCACTTTTGAAGAACATGTCATGAATATTAATCTCCTAATTTCAAGTGTTTGTGTCTATTTTCTGGTTTCTTTTGTTTATGTGTTTAGGTCTCATCTATTCTCCTGCTTCGTGAGTGATTGTCGTTAGCTCCTATGCACTTTCTGTCTGGAATTTTATATGGAGTTTTCAACCTCAATCTCTGATCAGGGCAGTATTTTTCCCCTAGTTACTTTTATTTTCCATCATTTTGCTCATTGAGGACAATGAGTTGATTAAGTTTGGGGGTGGATACATGTTATGCATGATAATTTTTTTGATATGCCCAAAAATTGATGCAATTTATACACATATGTGCAAGTGAAAATGGCTTGATTAATTCTAATGAACTGTCATTTTTCTGATGAAGCTTGATGATTTTGCTGTCTCATTTGTTTTTAGCATCCAATTCTTTTCTCTGTGATCAACATGCTTTTCTGTGTCTTGATATCCTTTTTAGTCAACCTTATGTAAATTTTTGAGGACTCGAGGCATGAACCTTCTACGTTTGTTTAGTTTTGAAGAGTGCACTGATATTGCATGACCATGATATGATTTAGGCCATTTTTTATTTATCTTCAGCCCTATATTAGCTTGCAGTATATTCATTGTCTCTAGAACCTTTATTTGAGCCTTATTGCTAAGAATGGGGTGTGCTAAGCACACCATAGACCACCATTCGCTTTTTGTTCATAAACCACATCCTCTACCCGTTAGCCTAAAAGAAAAACAGAGATAATCACCCGGTTATGAGAGCTTACAATTCGGTATCTTTTAGCTATGTTTGGGTGTGTGTTTTATTGTTTTGTGCACATAAGGATAGGGAGGTTGATGTTGGTTTATTTGGAGAATAGATGAAGGTTTTGAGGTATACTAGATGAATGAGAACGATGTGAGAAGCACTTGAATAAAGTTGAGCCGGAATAGTCAGAAAAAAAAATGATCGAGAAAAAAGAGAAGAAAAAACAAATTCGACTAGGCTATATATGTGATGCTTCGATGATCATTGGTTAGGTATTGTAACTCATACACAACCCAAGTTCAACAAGAAATAAGTTTGGGGGTTGTGAGTTGGAAAATAAAAGAAAAAAAAAAAGAGAAAGGAATGTGATGAGAATTTTGAGTATGTTGCTTAGTTCGTGAGTGTAGCTTGAAAATTTCGAGTTTTAAGCTCTCTAAACTCTTAGTCACTTTTTTCCATATATTTTTGTACCAAGCCAACACCCCAGCCTTACATTACAAGCCGAAAAGACCTTCTGATCATGGTTATCGCGTATTGTGCATTCGAATAAGTTATATTTTCAAAGTTGGTTTGTGTTGATGAGTTTGATTTGTTTGCATAATCTTGCTTAATGTGGATTCTAGACATATGAGGAGACATGGGTGTTCATGATTTGGGATAGTGTTGCTGAAATTTTGAGGCATATGAATTTGAAAGTTTTTGATGAATAAGTGTTTTTTCCGAAGTCTCGTTCTAAGGTGCTTATCTTGCCTTTATGTGTTAGTTGTAAAATTTTCGAGCTTATGTGTTTGCTTTACTTTCTTTGCTCGAGGACGATCAAACTCAAGTTTGGGGGTGTTGATAAGCTTGTATTTGACGTCTTTTAGGCGCCTCTTTTCTTGTATTTGATTGCGTTCTTGAGTTTATTTATGCCACATATGCTTTGATTTTATGATTGGTTGTGTTTCTATAGGTTATTTGAGAATTAGAGCAAAAATGAGTGAAAAGATCAAAGAAGTTCTCAAAATACTCCTTTAGCCACGTCTATAAAGACCCTTAGCCATGGTGATCATGAAGGAACCCTTGTGCTTTGAAAATATGAAGTTACCAAGGTTAAAATAGGCAAAAAAACGTGAACAACAGATTTTAGCCGTGTCTTCCGACTTTTTAGCCGCGGCTACGGACTAATTTCAGCATCTATAAATACGCGTTATTATGTCAAAATTCGGGACTTTTGCCCACTTTTGAGGGTTTGACACTTTGAAACACACCAAGAGGGTTGAGAGAAGTCTGGGAAGAAAAAGAACACGAGAATACTCCATCTTTGTCTACGAAAACGGAGAATTCAAGCAAGATCTATCAAGAAACGTTATTAGGGAGTTTTAATTTCATGCTTTTAGATTTGTTTTCATTGAACATGTCTTTCAAGATGAATTATCTCTTTTCTTTTATGATTATGATTTAATTTCCCTTTGATTGAGGCCATGTGAAATCCAATTACTATGTTTGATTTATGAGTATTATTTTTACAGATTAAATTTGTTTTGGGTTAGGTGTTTAATATTTGTTCTTAATGCTTATGATTGCTTAGCTACCAATTGTATGAATTTGTGCTTAGTTTTGAGACCGAGAGGAGATAAACTAGGGATGCATCAAGGTATTAAACACTACAACGTAAAATTGACTAGAGATAGATTCGATTTTCTTGTGTGTACTCTCCGTGAAAACGGGAAATTCCATGAATCTGTGTAGTGTGTTTTCATTAATTTGAATTTCATATAGAGATATAGAATTCGTTAATGAAAATAGAATTGCTATACCAAGAAATTGGATAGTAAGTAATTTAGGGAATTTCGCCTTAACCTAATCAATCTAATAATCCGGTAAGATAGAATCATAGTCAAATTGAATAATTGGTTGAATCATGTGCCTTAATCACTTTTCTCATTGATTTAATTCAAAGTTGATTTCTCTCATTAGTTGGTAATTGTTATTTAGTATTTTTATTCATAATTCATATCTTTATCTCTTGATTTAACTTAGAATTAGCTAACGCAGTAATTTCAGTACTTAAATACAATTGTCTCTATGGTACGATGTTGGTCCCATGCAGCGTACGAAAGGGTTTAGAAAGGGGGGGTTGAATAGACCCTGAAGTCTTTTGTCGACTTCAAACAGTTTCGTATTAAAATTTATTTGGACGCTTGAAAATATAAACGCTTGGTTGAGCGTTTACTCTAAAGACTGTTTGATAAAGTTAACTTAGACTTAAGATTTGAATACTATAACCACTCAGGTTTAACCGTTCAGTTCTTTAATCAGGGTTAGCACAGCGGAATGATTTTAAGTCTTCCCTTTGAAAATGTTTAGCGTCACAAAGTTTTTCTTAGTTGCTTTTAGTTTTAAATCATTTTGAACGCTTAGAAGTGCTCGGCGCTTTGTCAAGCGCTTAAGCCTATTTTGAAAGCTTAGCGTTCTCTTTTTCACCGAGATTATCGCTTAACTGTTTTAAAGCCTTTTTCAAGATAATATGCAAATGTAAAGCAAAGTATTAAAATAGTAAAGTGACACAAGATATTTGTAAGGTTCACTGGGTGGTGTAATCCCAGCTACGTCGTTCTTCTCCTTTGCACTCGGAGGCAATCCACTAGATTGATTATCGAAGAGTCACACAGAGACTTCTACAAAATAGGAAAACAAAAAGAGATGGATATGGATGACTTGAGCTCCTTGGTCACACAGATTTCTACTACAAGTCACTTCAATCCTCTGCTTCTGGAAAGACGATCTCGAGCTCCTTGATCACACAAATTTCAGCTCCAATAAAGATCTTCTCCAAGATGGCCTTGAGCTCCTTGATCACACAGACTTCAGCTCCAATAAAGACCTTTCTTCAACAAGCTTCTCTTACTCAAAAATACTGTTTGTGGAAGTCAACAATCTTTCTCAGATGAAAGGTGTTGAGGGTTTATTGTAACAGGTTTGTTTGATGTTGGGAAGTTCAAACGACTTGGGATATCTCAATAATAGTGCAGGGTTCTTCTTGAAAGATGTTTGAGATATCGGGTGACTGTCTGGAATGTATTTGAGAAGCTTGAAGGATTTTGGCTATGGGGGTTTGCAAGCTTTTCTCTCAAATTATTTCTCAGCTCTCTTTCACATTTTTGTCTTTTTCATGTGCATACACAGAGATAGCTGAAGGGTACTATTTATAGAAAATCTCGGGATTTGTCCGTTGGACACAAGTCAGGCGCATGTACCTCACGTAGAGCTTCAAATAGTCCCTTTTCTGACATTCCTTAATTTCTGCTGATTCCGATTGGACAGGAGCAGGTTTGAACTCTGAAAAGCTGACAGTCTAGTCAAAAGGTGGCTTGTCCACAAGTCATATTATCTTGTCACATTTAATGCACTTATCAAGCATTTAATGCGTTTTGAATTTATTTCCATTGGAAATAAATGACCGTTGCTGATTGGATGACTTGGGAAAGTATTTCAGGTGAATCGCTTGACTGAATGAGCGCTTGGATCAACACTCCTTGAACAGTCCTTTAGCGTTAGCTAGGCGCTAAGAACATTCTCTTGAACCCTTGATTCATAACTCCTGAAATAGTCTTTTAAGCGTTTGACGGAAGCTTAAGACAAATCTTCATCTTCACTTGACTTCAGACGCTGATCTTCAACTTCATCTCTAATAGACTCACCTAGAATTCTATTAGCGACTCAGTATCTAATACTTAGTCTAAAATCTACAAAGATAAAAACTACAAGCCTAACAAACTAACAAACTTTCAAACGCTTATACAAGTATTCTATGAAAGTGTAAACTTACATTCTTTTGGGGTCTAACATGAAATCCTATTTTGTCATCATCAAAACATCTAACAATGAAATTCCTAACATACGATAATCCGGACTTACATCCACTATATTACTTGCACGACCTAGTACACTTGCTAGGATTTTGTGTGTCATTGTCTTGATCCTATATATTTATTTGGCTGGGTTGATCCATATTCATATGTTGGACTTTTCCATTCTGGTCTACCACTCATTTTTACATTTTTAGCTGGAACTTCACTATAATCTGGTTCTACTCTAGTTCTTTTTCCTATATTACTACTAGTACTTGCTTGGCTATCTGCCATAAAAGCTATTTCATTGCTACCTTTTTCTTTAAAGAAATTTTTAAATTTTACTTTTCCTGACATCTATTAAATCAATATTGTAATGTTGTTTAAATTCTTCTTCAGTTGATTCTAAATTTATATCTAAGTTCATTGCTTCAAAATACATTTCATCTACTAATTCTCTTAAATTATTTATCTCGAAATTCTTTCTTAATATTTCTTCCATATTTTTTTGGTCTATAATCATTTTTAAGCTGACTTTCTAATTGTCTAATTTCTTCCTCTGTTTCTTCTATATTTTCTTCATCTTCATCTTCTTCACTTTCTATGTCAGATATTATTTCCTGTTTCAGTTTCGTTATGAGTTTCTTCTTCTAAATCTTCTAAGTTTTCTTTGGGATCATGTTTTTGATAATTAATAAATCTAATAGAAGTTTGACTTCTACTATTTGTATACATTACACTTTCTCCTGGAATCTTAATCGTCTCATTTTCTTGTAGGTGTTTGGTTGATTCCCATTCTTCTCCATTTAAATCGCTATCATCTATATTTAAAGATTTAATCATTTTTACTCCTACTGAGGCTAAACCATCTATTATTCCATCTATATTAATTTTGTATTGAGGAAAACTATTATTAGTTACTGTTCCTAAAAACGCTATAGAAACAACTAAGTTATTTCCATCATAAGTTTCATATCCTCTAGTTTGTAATCCTATAGTAATTTTACTAATATCTTTTATACTTTTCATCATATTTGGAGCTATATAAAATATTCCTACATTATTAGTCATATCTATTTCCATACTAGCAAATATTACTCTCCTAGCATCAGACCAACTTTTATCTAGTAATAAAACAAGGGATTAGTGCAAAAAAAAACCCTGTGTTAATGTCAAATTGCAAAAAACCCCATGTGTTAACGAAATAGGCTAAAAACCCCCCTGTGTTATTAAAAAGTCTGCAAACAGTGAATTTTTTGAAAAAAAAGTGCGTGTTTTGCATGTTTTTCACCTTTAATGACATGCTTCTTTATTTGGAGAGTGTATAAATAACAAAAAAACATGTCATTAAAGGTGAAAAACATGAAAAACACGCACTTTTTTTTTCCAAAAATCCACTGTTTGCAAACTTTTTAATAACACAGGGAGGGTTTTAGCCTATTTCGTTAACACATGGGGTTTTTTGCAATTTGACATTAACACAGGGGTTTTTTTTGCATTAATCCCATAAAACTAAAACCTTTCCACCGGTTCCTTTTCTAGTTAATCCTTTATTCCCACAATAATTAATCCTAAATGTATATATTTTTGTTTGAACTGTTTTAATTGGTTTATACATTCCGGGCTAACTAAGCTTATATTTTCAGCATTTGTTGTAACTTTTACTTCTTTTTCTCTAAATTTCTAAATTAAATGTGTGTTAGAATCCATTTTTCCCACTTTGTATAATGTTTTAGGTTTTAATTTATCTATTCCTTTGTTGTTATACAAATTAAGATTTTCTTCTACATCTATTATTTCTTCCAACTCTACTTCTCTAGCTAAGCTTTGACTTCCCGATCCTCTAAACATTCTTTTAGTAAAAGTGTTACTTATTTTTCCTTTCTCTTTTTCTTTATTACTTGATTCACTTATAGTTCTACTAGTACCACTGAATGATCTCAACATTTTTTTTACCAATATATATATTTTTTAGGTTCTTTTTTAGGTTATTCAAACTCGTCTAGTGCTAGATTTGCTAATCTCTCTTCTATACTATCTTGTAAATCTCCTTGAATTACTTGAGATACTGTGTCTATTTTAGTGCTTAATTTTTCTAATTTATTTTCTAATTTATCTAGCCTTTCAAATACTTGTAAAATTAAAGCAAATTGGATATTCCAAAGTTTAGGATATAATTTATCTGAATTACTAGTTCCTTGATAGGTAGTAAATCCTTCTTCCGAATATAGGTATTTATTTGCTAATTCAATGGCTCTTTTATAGTCTAATCTATTTTCTATACTATTCGTTCTACATTTTTTAAATTTTTACTAGTTTCTAAATTTTGAGCTTCAACTTTATTTATTTTTTCTATTACTTGGCTTAGAGTTTTCTTGGTTTCGGTTTCTATTTGTATTAGCTTATTTCTTTCCAAACTATATTTTAACTCTATTATTTCGTCTTTAGTAGGGAAAAACTTATTATATTTTTTAACAATTTTCAAAGTTTCCTCAGATTGTTGTTTAATATAATCTAAATTATTATTTTCACTAATGTGTGTGGGTTTCACACCAATAATATTTATATTAATAATAGGGATAATATGAGTATAATTGTGAGATATAATCGAGTAATGTAAGTGCAATAATGTAAATAACAAGAGATTTAACGTGGTTCGGTCCAAAATATAGACCTACGTCCACGGGGATTCAAAAGGTGTCGTTCACTATGCAAGAGATGGGGTATTTATACAAGTTTGATGGGGTGGGGTAAATTATGGAAAGTCAACTATACTAATTATACACATGGTAAGAGAATAAATCAGCATCCTCCTAATTTTGAGTACATCTAATCATGGATCAATCATCATTAATGCTAATGTATGGCTTAACTCCGCCAGGTCTTCATTAAGGAAAGTATTGACTTGATTGATACTTGTCCCCGGCATTGCCTTATATAGATATACGCTCTCCCGCAGGTCTTCTAGGTCTTCCAACTCTTCGAGCTCTTCTGGCTCAGGCTAGACATCTTCCAGAATGGACCTGAATCCGCCATCATAATGGGCTTTGGCCCATTAAGCCTTGGACTTCCTCAGCTTGGCCTAAGATCTGAATTCTACCTTCATCAATAGTCCCCCCCAACTCTGCAATTTGACTTGTCAAGCTGCGAGAGTTGAGAAGATAAAAATTTGGGACAAGCTGACCGAACTATCTGGAGGCACCAAGCTACTCCAGCTGAAGAATCGGAATGACCTCTACAGATGGGTTTAGGAAACCCTAATATTGATTTGAAAGAAAAAACCTCGTCAGTTGAGCTTCCCCAAGTCTGGCAGGCTTTTGATGGCTTTTGGGAGATCGCGCCTCATCATTACGCCGATTTTCTTGCTGCCATAACTGCCTCCCTTCTCGGACGTTTAGATCAGGGCCACGTGTAGGGTTATTAACTTAACCCGCCCTTTTCCAAAGCTTACCTTTATTTTT
Organism: Buddleja alternifolia; assembly: GCA_019426215.1. Taxonomy (NCBI): domain Eukaryota; kingdom Viridiplantae; phylum Streptophyta; class Magnoliopsida; order Lamiales; family Scrophulariaceae; genus Buddleja; species Buddleja alternifolia. The sequence continues at coordinate 3,411,795 of CM033406.1, forward strand.
GGATGAGTATTTTTCAAAAGATACTCAGTTACCAAAAACTGAATTCCTTCCTTCCATGTCCTTCTGTCTTGTTCTTTTAAGAGCTCTCCCCACTCTCTTCTCCACTTCTCGTTCTTTCCCCACCTCAAGTTGGCAATTACTCCACGTTCGCCGTCCATCTCTAGGTATTTATCTTCCCCTCTTATCTTGTTTTTTTTTTATTCTGACTTGTTGCGAATCGTCTAATTTCATTGATTTTGCTTTGTCTCTTCGTCAATGTGTCGAATAGTTTAGGTTCAGATTCCCAAAACTATACCGACCCTGTGAACTTGCTGAAACCTGACGCCATGGATATGGCCGAGAGTTCCTCATCCCTCCCCTCCGTAGTGGCTTCGTTTAGTGCCACCCAGGCTTTGAGAGAACTAGATTTTGTGGATCTTTCCTCTTCCGAAACTTCTTCAGATGGTCGCGGTGGGGATAAACTCCCATCACAAACTCCCAGCGTTAATTCCGGGGTGGGGTACTCTGGTTCTCCTTCAGATAATAAAGATTTGAATCTTCCTGACCCGGATGCTCTAGGGGAAGTGGATTTAGCTGTCTTAAACAGTCGGGAAAAAGCTTTAATAGCCCAAAGTACCTCCTTTTGGGAAGTTTATACCTCTAGGTTTACTCCTAGGCAAGGTCAGATCATACGCCAGAATTATGGTATTTTCGACGCTTATAAGATTGTAGTTCCATCTGCGAATGATAGACCCCATCGTCTACCTCCAGGTTTTACTTACTTTTATGTAGCTCAACTTCACGCAGGTCTGAGCTTCCTCATACCTCCCCTGTTCATCTCTATTGTTAACAAGTTTAGGCTTCCCTTGAACCAGCTAGCTCCCAACGCCATTCGCATAATGGCAGGTTTCTCTGTGCTCCTTTAGAGTTTGGGTCACACACCCACCTCTGACTTTTTTTACGCTTTGTTTCTTCCCCGCGCATCTTCTTCCGAGGGAGGGGTTTTCTACTTTACTTCTCGCAGACAAACAACTTTCATATGTTCATACCCTACTGCTGAGAAGGAGTGGAAGAAAAATTATTTTTTCATATCCCCCCCTGAGGATGAGAGGTGGTTTTTTCGCCGTGACTTCTTAGATCGTATCGAAGGTTCCAACGCTTATCGCGTTCGCTCCATGCCTGTTATCTTCAAAAGTTTGCTGGCCTACATGAATTGGCAGCCTAGAGATTCGGGGAAATTGACTGATCCCCGACTCTTGTATCTTTTTGGATTAAGCCCTATGCAGGTTGATATGCAAGGCGAGACTTTAAGTAGTCTAGCTTTGTGCTTACTTACTCCTTCTGTTTTATTTGCCTTTTGTGTGCTGATGTTGATCTTGTTTGCTTTGGGCAGAACAACTAATGGATGCCACTCAAGCTGCTAAGGCCTTGAAACGCAGAGGGAAATTAGTTGGAGGTCCACCTCTAGCTCTGCCTCCCCCTTCCCCAGGTGGTTCGTCCCCAGGTGCGGTTTAAGTAGCTGCTCCTTAGCCCCCGCCTCAAGCTATGCAGGTCGTTCAGGTCGGGACCTGGACCTGGCTAAGGAGATAGCCATAGGCAAAAGGCCAGCTGATCTGGACGCTTCCTCTGATGCTCCTCCTACCAAACGTCGTGTCTCTGATGGACATCTCAGAGATTTCTTGCCTCAATTTTCTTTTGCTACTCCTGATCCGCCAGCTTTGCGGACGCGCTCTAGAGCTCAGGATATGCCACCCCAATCTATTCTGAAATCCAAGGATCGAGCAACCCTGCGAGAGTACTTGAAGAGTTTAATCAACCCTTTGGACTGCCACCATCTGTCCTCTCTGCCCCGCCAAGAAGTCATGGACATAACTTTAGAAGTTGTTCCAAAGGTACGTCATTGTCTTTGTTTGTTCTTTCCAGCTCCATTTTTGTTTATGATTCCTTGTTTTTAACTTGTTCCTTGTATGTGCAGTTCTTCCAGCTATTTGTCCAGTCTTTTCTAGACCTGGACCACTCAGATGAGGTCAAGGACCTGGACAAAAAGCTTAACAAACTGAAGCAAGCCCAACAGACCTGGAAGGAGAAAGAGCAGAAAATGCTCTGAGATCAGCAAGCTCATGAATCCCGCTACAACAAAGTTGTAGCCAAGGCCAAGGAACTAGCGAAGAAGAAGAAAACTATCCTGGATAGCCAAGCTGCTCAGCTGCATGAGGCCTTTAGCAAAGAACTTCAAGCCTAGGTAGAGGCCTTTCTCGAATCGGAGGAGGGTAGAGCCTTGCTTGTTGCACAAAAAATGGCCCTCCTGACCTCGGATGAATTTGCTGCTAAAGTGGATGACCAATCCCTGGAGTTTTTCTTCAAAGGGTTTGATTGGTGCGTCTCTCAATTCCGAGCTCAAAACTACCCTCTTGTTGGCAACTCTACCTCCTTCCTGGATTCTGCCGCGGCTTTTATGGCTCCCTCCAAGGGTGAAGAACCCCTTGCTCCTCCAGAGAACCTCTTCCAGCTTCCCCTCTAACTCCTCTTGTAGCTGTCCCACCTAAAGGTACCATGGTGGAACAGCCCCAAGCTGTAGACGTGACTCCTTCTGGCCAAGTGGATGATACACCTGCGGGGGCTGAGACTAACCCCGCAGCATAATCTTTAAGAACATTGGTGATGGCGCTCACATGGGCATATGTAGCCCCTCGTACAATCTTTTCAAGTTTTTGTTTTGGGCATATGTAGCCCCCCGGACAACTTAATTTCTATTTTTGTGTTTTGCCTGCCTAGTTTTAGGCAAAGACATTTTGTGATGGTTTTTTTCCCTTAAGGGAGTATTAGGAATATGATTTAATATGCTTCCTTTCTCGTTCCTTCATTTTATACAGTTTACATCATAGTTTTATAATATGCATGATCACACTTACTTGTTTACCCATTGGATTGTCTTTGTACAACATATCCTGAGAATGTCTGTTGTTTTTCCCTGAAAACATTGAACACACAAAACTTGTTTTTCCCTTGCGGGAGGCAGGTTAGTCAGCTTTACTAGTTGGTTTAACTATTTGATCAACAAATGGTATTAACAATGCTCTTTCAACATTTAACGTGTACATAAAACCTAAGGTATTAGATACCGCGAGATAATACTTACACCTTTCTAGAGCTATACATGTGTTTTTTCCTTCCCGCTTAGGAACCCATCCTGAAAAGCATCGAATATTCTGTACACAAACCAACTTGTTAGCTTTACTTTATGCAGTCATGAAGACCTGCCAGTCTCAGGTAGTCGTGAAGACCTGCCAATCCCATGCAGTCGTGAAGACCTGCCAGTCTCAGGCAGTCGTGAAGACTTGCCAATCTCATGCAGTCGTGAAGACCTGCCAATCTCATTTTTCACCTTCCTTGTTTCCCCTTTTCCTCCTCTCTGTTCCCACATATTTCATCAACGGGCTCACAGATGGCCAGCCAGCTACCGTTGGCATCCTTCGTTATACCCTCTTTTCCCGATTTTCCCACCTTATTTCAGCCAGGAGTGGGAGAATAAGTCCCCTCCTTCCGCCTTATATCTCCAGCCAACCTTGTAGCTCCCTTAACCCCGGTCTTCCAATGCGAGTTGGTCACAGAATTATTCCCGGAATAATTCCACACCAACCCACCCTTATATCCTCTTGGTATGGGGCCATCGGATTCGAAGCCGTAGGCCGCCTGACTTAACGAATCCCGGCTACCCACCCAGGTGGTACATCCTAGCTCCGACTACCTCCCATTCCACCAACTCCCCCTTACTCCTTTTCACAATTTCACAAGCATATAATCATATACTCACATAATCGTACATATGTATATTCTCATAATTTTCGTAATAAAAACAAAGAAAATTCTTACTAATTTTTTTTTTTTGTGGAGCTCTGCATCCAATTCTGCAGGCGGGATGTTACATTCCTTCCAGGTATTCCTGTAAAATACTCAACTTACAATAGCGTCAGTCAAGGTAAAGTACATTTAGACATAAAACTTTTTAAGATTTTGAATATTCCAAGGGCGAGGGATTGGTTTTCCCTTGCCATCCATCAACTCATAAGCTCCTCCAGCTAACACTTTAGCCACTTTGTATGGTCCTTCCCAATTGGGGTCCAGCTTCTTTACGGTGAAGCCGCATCCACTCTTTTTAGCACCAAGTCTCCCACCTGGAGAGCTCGGGTCTTCACTTTTACTCCTTGAGCTCTTTGGATTCTCTACTTGTATTTTTCCATTTGTAGGTACACCCTTGTCCTGCTCTCCTCGACTAGATCCAGGTCTTCTCTTAACCTTTCCTCATTCTGCTCCGGGTCAAAGTACCTAACCCGATGGTTCTGTACCCTGGTCTCCGCAGGTATCACAGCTTCAGCTCCGTACACCAGGTGAAAAGGACTTTCTCCTATAGTAGATTTGGGAGTGGTCTGATATGACCACAAGACAGATTGCAGCTCATCCACCCAATCCCCCCCGCTCCCTCTAGTCTATTAGACCGAGGTTTCAGTTTTGTAGATAGGTTAGCAACACATTTATAGAGGAAGTATACAGAATTGGATGATAACAAGAAAACAAATACAATAGAGAAATTTCAGGTGCGTGTACCTGGTTTTTAAACGTTGTACTATGATTCTATTAATAACCTCAACCTGACCATTGGTTTGAGGGTGAGCTACCGAGCTGAAACGCCGCTGAATTCCCATCTCCGCACACCAATTCCTCAGCCTTGCTCCACTGAACTGTCGCCCGTTATCAGCTATTATCTCCCTAGGTATGCCGAATCAGCACACTATGTTCTTCCACAAGAACCGAATGACTTCTGCCTCCGTGATCCGGGCTAGAGCTTCAGCCTCCACCCACTTGCTGAAATAATCTACTAGTACTAGTCGAAACTTCTTCTGGGCCTTTGCTATAGGGAAAGGTCCTACAATATCCATGCCCCACCTTGCAAATGGGCAAGGGACACTCATTGATCGCATCATCTCTGCAGGTTTATGAATAAAGCTGGCATGCATCTGGCACTGTTCACACTTCTTCACCAGCTTGGCTGCATCTTCTTTCAAAGTCGGCCAAAAGTATCCAGCTCTGAGTGCTTTTCCTCTAGAGCAGCTCCGCCTATGTGGCTGCCACAACACCCTTCATGGATTTTTCTGAGCACGTAGTCTCCTTCTCCCTTGGATACAAACCTTGGGTGCGGTTGCACAAATGCCTTCTTATAGAGGATACCGTCGATCATGGTGAACCTAGATGCGCGTGTGAGCAACCTTTGTTTAGCTTTCACTCTTCGGGTAACGTTCCATTCTTGAGATACTCGATTAATTCGGTCTTCTAGTCATCTCCCTCTTCCACCTGCATGACCTCCTTGTTATTGCTGGACCTTGCTACAGATTGGATGGTGATTTTCCATGTCTTGCATTCGGTGACAGAGCTACCCAACTTCGATAAGTAGTCTGCCTTGGCATTTTCAACTCAAGGTAATTGGTGTACCTCCAGCTTATCGAAGTTTTTTCGCAATGTATCTATGGTTTTTAGATACTCCATCATTCTCTTTTCTTTGGCTTCATATTCCCCCTCTACTTGCTTTATCACGAGCCGCGAACCTGAATATACTATTAGGTTCTTAGCTCCTCCCTTGAGTGCCATTTGGAGGCCTATGATGAAGGCCTCATACCCTGCTTCATTGTTGCTTACCTTGAACTCAAACTTGATGGCATACTCAAGTTGGTCACCTTCAGGTGTGGTGAGCACCACACCTACACCACTTCCGTTTTGCGTAGCTGAGCCATCTACGTGCAATAGCCACATCCTTTCTTCTTTTTCTTTCGTTACATCAGGTTTGGTCATTTTTGTGATAAAGTCTGCCAAAATTTGTGACTTTATTGTTGTTTGTGCCGTATACTCTATCTCAAATTCTCCTAGCTCGACCACCCACTTGACTAACCTCCTCGATGCTCAAGCTTTGCCTAACACATCGTTGAGTGGCTGATAAGTCTTGACTATGATCTTGTATGTTAGGAAGTATGGTTTCAACCTTCTCGCCGATTCAATTTTGGAGTACCTTGTCTCTATATTACTAAGGACTTTGCTAATGTAGTATACTGGCTTCTCAATTTTTCCTTCCTCCCGAACTAAGACAGTGCTGACAGCTTTGTCAGCTACTGCTATATATAATATTAGAGGCTCACCAAGCACGGGCTTGGTTAACAACGGGATTTGACTTAGATACTCCTTCAGGTCGGCAAAGGCTTGTTGGCATTCTTTCATCCAATTGAAGCTTTCAGCCTTTTGTAATATCCTGAAGAACGGCAGACTCCTTTCTACAGATTTGGAAATAAAACAACTTAAGGTGGTGATTCGCCCCGTCAGTCTTTGCACCTCATTAACATCTCGAGGTTTCATCACATTCTGGATTGCTTTGATCTTCTCAGGAATAACCTCTATTCCTTTCTCTGTGACCATATATCCGAGGAATTTTCTCCCTTGATTCCAAAAGCACATTTTGTTGGGTTCAACTTCATTTGGTATTTTCTCAACGTCTCGAAGGTTTGTTGCAAATCCTATACATGCATGCTGGTAGCTTGACTCTTTACCACCATGTCATCAACGTACACCTCGATATTTTTCCCAATCTGGTCGCGAAACATCATATCTACCAACCTTTGATAGGTTGCCCTCGCATTCTTTAGCCCGAAGAGCATGACCACATAACAATATGTGCCAAAGGTAGTTATAAAGCTAACCTTTCTTTGGTCTTCTTCGTCTAGAGGTATCTGATGATACCCACTTTATGCGTCCATGGTACTTAGTAATTCGAATCCAACTGTGGAACCCACCATCTGGTCTATCCGTAGAAATGGATAGTGGTCTTTGGGACAGGCATTGTTCAAGTCGCGAAAGTCAATGCACATCCTCCATTTTGATCCTCCCTTAGGCACCAAGACCCATTGGAGACCCATTCGGGGAACTAAGTTACCACAATGTGCCTGGCTTTGAGGAGCTTATCCAGCTCAGCTCGGACTATGGCATCTTTCTCTGGCCCGAAGTGCCTCTTCTTTTGTACGATCGGCTTTGCATCCGGATACACGTTCAGGTGATGTTGTATGGTTGTTGGGTTAATCCCTACCAGGTCATTAGCTGACCAGGAAAATATGTTTGTGTAGCTGCGTAACGTTGCTATCAACTCCTCCTTCACCCTTGGATTTAGGTGTGATCCTATCCTGACAGCCTTATCTGCCTCCCCCGGTTTGAGCTCTATACTCATGAGTTCCCCCACTGGTTCGACGTGGGCTGAAACCATCTTCTTTTCTGCTCCGCCATCTTCAAGACCAGCTTTATCAGGTTTGCGCTTCCTATCTTCTGGAGGTTTGTCCACCGGCTTGAGTGAGGCCACATAACACTTTCGGGACTGATGTTGGTCTCCCAATACTTCTCCTACACCCTCAAGTGTGGGAAACTTAATCTTCATGTGTGGTATGGAGATGACAGCCTCGAATAAGATCAAGGCAGGTCTTCCTAGTATCACGTTGTATGCAGACGGTGTGTCCACGACTAAAAATTTAGTCAACTTAGTCTTTTTCCTTTGTCCCGCCCCTAAGGATAGGGATAGGGTAATTTGCCCCACAGGTTGCACTACTTCTCCTGCGAAGCCAAATAGCGAGGTTTTCGCTTCCTCCAACCTGGTATGTCTCAAGCTCATCTGCTGGTAGGCCTGATAAAATAGGATGTCAACTGAGCTGCCACTGTCGATGAAGATTCACTGTACATCGTAGTTGGCTATATTTGTTGTAATGACTAAAGCATCAGTATGCTGAGTTAAGACACTTTTGGCATCCTTTGGTCCAAAGCAAAACTCCTGCCCAGGTCTGCTTTGGTTAACGTTCATAAAAAAGGCAGGTGTATTCTCCACCTTTCTTACTTATCTTTTCAAGGATCTCTTGGTTTCTTCCCCTATTAAACCACCTGCAATCATATGTAATGTGGCTCATTCTACTTTGTTGACCTCTTTTTGATCTTGTTTTCCCCAAGCTTCGGGTAGTTTACCGACTTGCTGAAGAAAATTTCCCCTTCCTACAAGTCCAGCTCTGCCTGGCCCTCTTCCTTGCCACATTCCTGGGGCTCCCCCTCCCTCGTCCCCAGGTTCCTCCTCCTCGCACTGAGCTTGATCCACCTCTACCATACTGCTTATTTTTTTGGATGACGAACTCCTTCATGTAGCCCAACCTGGCTAGTCGTTGGATTTCTTCTTCCAGCTCAGGATAGGCATTTGTGTCGTGGCTGTATTCTCTATGGTACCGGCAATACACCTGACAAATTGGGTTCTATTGTCCTTTGTCCACTCCTTCTGGCCATTGCACGATGCTCTTTTCTTCTACGACCATCAATTGTTCATTCCTAGAACCTCTCAAGGGTATGTACGCGGTTCTAGCCTTTATGCTGGGCCTAGGAGCGGGTCCTAGAACCCAGCTCCTTCCTTCACTCCTGTGGGCTTTACCTTATCCTTCGTCTCCAAGCTTATCCTTCTTTGGATGGCCTTGCTCAACTCGTCTTATCCGTTGTCCCTCCTCCATATTGACATATTTTTCAGCTTTGCTAAGTAATTCATCGAAATCTCCGGCTGGTTTCTTGGTTAAAGACTTAAACAAATCCCCCTCCCGTAGTTCTTGTGTGAAAGCACTAGCTTTCAGGTCTGCCGTGGCAGAGGGTACCTCCAGGGTGGCCGTGCTGAATCACTTTACAAATGCCCTTAAAGTTTCATCCCCCCTCTGTTTGATATTAAACAGACTTAGTGGGGTTCTTCCATGCTTTTTGCTACTGGCAAACTGATGGATAAACTTGGAGCTAAAATCCGTGAAGGATCCAATGACCCCTTCAGGAAGCTAGTTGAACCACTGTTGCGCAGACCTGGTCAATGTGGTTAAGAACACTCTACACTTAATTTTATCGGAAAACCTATGCAGCAATGCATAGTTCCGAAAAGTGTACAGGTGCTCCTCCAAATCAGTGGTACCATCATAAGGCATGATGGAAAGACTCTTGAAATCTCGGGGTAGTTCCTCCTTCATAACGGATTCCGTGAATGGAATTCCCCGTTCTAGCTGGATTTTCCACCTACCACTTTCTTCTCAATCTCTTCCATTCTCCTAGCCATGAGCTCAAGTTGATTCAACTTGCTCTGGGCTTTCTGTTTTGCTTCCTGATCTGCCCAGAGAGATTGGGCGGACTCCTAGTTGTTGGCTTCATCCTCCAGTTCTCCAGCTTTGCCTGCCCAGCCTTGCAGCGGTAGCTCTCGCTGATCTGTCTTTCCTATTGCGCCAGGGCGCTGCTGCCACATCTGAGGCGGTTGGCCTGGCACCTTAGGCGAGGGTACCCATCCTTCCATCTCTTCTACTTCTTCCAGGTTCATCCGACGCATCTGGCGTCCCTCAGGAGCCCGATATTTCTTCTGGGGTTCATTCTCTTCCCTATCTCCTTATTGCTCCAGGAAACCTTGCCTTCCTGCTCTCTTTCCAAAATTTCCTTCGGGGGTAAAGTTACCATTACCCCCTGCCTTTTCATCCCCGCTTTAGGTATCCCTTTTGATGGAGGGGATAGCAAGTTGTCCTCCTTTTTCAAGTCCTGCATACCTACCAGTTTAGATTGGAACGCAGCTGTGACAACTTCGTCCACTATTCCTCTTAGCTTACTCACGATCAAATCTACCATGACCACCTTGCCAGGTATTCCTTCTTTTCCTCCATTTTGCGTCCCTGGTGAGTTTTCACCCACAGGATCATGCATTTCATCCGCAGGGTTGGCATTTTTGGGGCTGTCCAATCTCCATCTCCTGGGGACAGCAACGTCCACTTTCCAGCATTTTCTTCGACGTTCATCATTTCCTTCATACCTTGATCTGCCATCACAACTTGTTATGAAAAGTACGTAGAAAATACTAAACTTACCTCACGCCTTTGACTCAGAATTCCCACAGACGACGCCAATTGATGTGTGTGGGTTTCACACCAATAATATTTATATTAATAATAGGGATAATATGAGTATAATTGTGAGATATAATCGAGTAATGTAAGTGCGATAATGTAAATAACAAGAGATTTAACGTGGTTCAGTCCAAGAATTAGACCTACGTCCACGGGGATTCAAAAGGTGTCGTTCACTATGCAAGAGATGGGGTATTTATACAAGTTTGATGGGGTGGGGTAAATTATGAAAAGTCAACTTTACTAATTATACATATGGTAAGAGAATAAATCAGCATCCTCCTAATTTTGGGTACATCTAATCATGGATCAATCATCATTAATGCTAATATATGGCTTAATTCCGTCAGGTCTTCATTAAGGAAAGTATTGACTTGATTGATACTTGTCCCCAGCATTGCCTTATATAGATATACGCTCTCCCGTAGGTCCAAGTTGGCAGGTCTTCCAAATCTTCTAGCTCTTCTGGCTCCGGCTGGACATCTTCCAGAATGGACCTGAATGCGCGATCATAATGGGCTTTGGCCCATTAAGCCTCGGACTTCCTCATCTTGGCCCAAGATCCGAATTCTACCTACATCATTCACCTTTCTTTATTATTTCTCTATTTATTAAAAAAGTTTCTTTTAATGATTCTAAAGTTTTACAAAGTTTAGCGTTATTTACTTCTAAGTTTGATGCTAATGATATAAATAAATCCGTTAAAATTTTTAAATGTTTGTTTTCTGAATGTAAATTATGTTTAAAGCTCGAATCAAATCTACAAATAAATTTATGTTTATCTAAAGAGATTATAGTTCTATCGGCTAAACTATATTCTAGATCTAAATATTCTAATTTTTTATAATTAGAAGGATCTATTTTTAATAAAATGCTGCTATTAATATATTTAAAACTAAAAGAAATTTTATATAGCTTTGGTGATCTCGTGCTATAGGTGGTGTGTTAAAATAAGTATTAACCCAATTATCTCTTCTGGTTATTAATTGGTTTCGTAATTCTAATATTAATTCTTTATTATTATAATCTAAGTTTTCTAAAGTATTAAGATAATTAATAAAGGAGTTCAAAATATTATCGGGTACAGGCATGTAAATAAATTATGAGTGCAATAAAGAGTTTTATGCAGATTTATAAAAGCGGGTTGGAATTCCCTTTTTTTTAAATATGTATAATTACTCTCATGGGTATAAATAATTTTAAAACAAAACAATGGGACCAAATTGAAAACAACTTAAAAGTTTATATGCTTGGAAAATAAAAATAACTTGCCATGTGTCAGTTTCGTCTTGGTTTAACGTCTTTTCACTTGGTCAAAAATAGTGGCTTGGCTTTGCAAATTTGAAGGACTAAAAAGCAATTTTCATGGTGCTAGACACTGAAAATTTTTGTGTTTTGGGGCTAGGCACTTAATTTGCTATGCAAAATGGGGCCCTTAATTTTCCCATATTTATCCTAATATATTTATAAGATCTTTCCATATCAATTAATTACCTAATTAATTAGAATAGATCCTACCAAATATATTATAGGATAAATATATTAAATATATATATATATACATAGACTTGGTGAACAAGATAAAAATCCTCCACCAAATCTATACATATATACATGCCTACATGCATATATCTATATCTATATCTATATATATATATATATTTATTTTCTCTTTCACATATTAATTAATTAGACCACTAATTAATTAACTAGTCTTTCCCAATTTAATAATCCAATATTAAATTATAAGACTTTCATTAATTAAGACCATTTAATTAATTTATTCCTTCTCCCGATTAATTAATTCCAATTAATTAATCTCTCCATTAATTCACAAAGATTTAATTAGCCAATAGGTACTACACTAAGTATTGTGTGTGACCCTTTAGGCTCATTAACAAGCTAGCAATAAGTCCTTCCATAGGCTAGATTAATTAATCATAATAATTATCTAGGCCTTGAATTAACTTCACCAATTAACCCAAGGCACCTATTGGTCATGGTTCGATGTCTAGCAACGTCGCCACGACTTCCTAGATGTTAACAATGAAAATGCAAATCTCTCCAGATTTCAGTCTTTGTGTGAGTCGAATCTCTTCATCTTTTTCTCGTCTGAGACCTAGGTTTTGGAGACGGTCGAAACCCTAATAGCCTCAGAAATTATGACTATGTTGGTTCAACTAATGATCCGGTCTTCTATGCAGGGATCACCAATCCCTCTTATAAGAAAATTCTCTAGCCAAAGACTTTTCGATCATTCAGTTTCACTCAACAGCATAGGAAATACCAGGTACTCGTGACTTTGGATGAATACCCTAAGACTGTCAATTATTCCGCTGTAACTACCAGACTATACCCAACATACAAGCCGTATGACTCTCTGGAGTGCACATGCATATCAAGGTAGACTGGGTAGTACCCTTTCCAATGACATCTTAGGTCTCAAGATTATCTCACACTACGGAAACCGAAGGACTCCAAGTGCGACAGCACCAACGAGAAATCCTTGCGGGGTCGTTCAATCCCATACCAAAGTATGGATCCTCATGCATGTGTTGGCTATACTAGTCATCGACAATGGAACTCGTCGACCTCTTGGGAGAGTTACACATACGAACAAGTCTTGACGAGGCCAGTGATATCCCACGTCTCACAGCCTCTATGACTTGGAACAGATTTAAGATCACGGTCTTTGAGAGCATTCCATATGTTTTCCCTGACCGCCTCCCCTAACCATATGTAATCCATGTGATCTTTATCTCTACTAACACTAGTTATAACAATAAAAAAGCATTCCTTAATAGGTTTGATACAATCTAAGTGATAAGACTGACACAGTATTAATGTTCAAGCCAATAGATGGCTCGCTGGGCACATAACACCTTCAGGTAGTTGTTAGGTTAATGTTCACAAATGCCATTAGAGGATTAGTAAATATTAGGACATTATTGATTAGTAATTGTTTTGAATTTTATCAATAAAAGGCAATTCGTTGTTTACTATGACATTGACATTTATATATTGTAATCATCTATAAATCCATGAACACAAGAGTTAACTCTCTAAGGCACTAGAAGAGTTTGATACTTGTGTACTAAAATAGTCTGCAAGTCAATGATTTTCAATTAAGCATTAGAAATCATGAAGACTTGTATGATATGAGTTTTGATGAGAAAGGTGTCTGTCAATCTCTAGGAAGTAGTGCTGAACTCACATCATAGGTGCACTAATGGAGATAGTGGTACTCAGACATGACTCGCATCGATTCTGTCACATTGGTTTTCACTCTTTGACAGTCAATAATAGAATTGATTAAATTGTAATAAGTGTGTCTGTACTTTAAACTTGAGGAATCGAGTTGAAGATATAATTGTGACATTAGGTTCGTCATTAGAGTAGTTAGGCCCAAATCACCCGTTGGTGGGGTCAACCTCGAACTGCAACCTAATGGGCAAATAATAGTCTTAACTGATATCCAGGATGGGATTCGTTCCCTCGAAGGTGCACAAGGAATTATCCTACGCATTATAAGTAAGTTAGATCTTAAAGTCTTTGGCCAAAGCATTCACTGATCTGAACTTATTATAAATATAGCATAGTGTCAAGTCAGCGAGTTTGACTAAAAATCATAACTCTCACTTGATCATGATAAGGAAACAAAGAGTTTATATTCACACGGTATTTGCAATAGGAAAGGTAAAAATGATCCAATCATTTCATCTTATTTGGGTTAAAATATGGACCACTTGACTAGCTAGGTAGGACCCATATTCAATGGAGTCCTCCCATTGCCAAATATGGATGAACCTAAAGAGTCACGCTTAAAAAGAAAAAATCGATAGAAAAATGGAATATTTCTTTTGGTGATATTTTAAGTATTGGATACTTAAAATTAATTAAATAGAATTAATTATTTGAAGAAATAAGTTAGTTCATTTATAGTTTAATTAATATATTATTTCTTGGAGAAATAAAATTAATTAAATATATTATATATTATTTAATTGGATTGAAATAATTAATTAAATAATGGATTGGACTAAGCTCAAATTGGTGCACCAAGTAGCACACCAATGCCTACATGGGGCGGCCAATAGGCGCCTTTTATGGGCTAATTTGAGCCCAAGGTATTAATTTAAGTGATATAAATAAATAACATTAGTTAATACCCAGGTCAAAATTTGAAATTGACTTAAGTCACAAGAAAAAGAAATCATCTCCCTCTCACTCTCATAGCCGTTGGCCATCACCAAAAAGGAGGAGGAGATTTTTTCATCGAGTTTTTTTCGGAGAGACAATTTAGAGACAGGACTCGTGGACTGCTTGGATAATCAAGTTTTAACCCGGAGTATTTTCGCGAACAAGTTGAAGGATTCAAGCTCGTGAGTTTTCTCCAAACACTTCCCTATAGCGGGTAAAGTTTATTTTACCCTATCGTACATACATCTGATAAAACCCCTGAATTGATCCTATTATTGGAAAATCCAAAATAATTTTTTAAATTCCATTTCCGCTGCGTTTGGTAATTTTTTCCCAACAGTGATATCAAAACCAAATCGCGGGGTTCGGAGTATGTAAATTATGTGTAAATATGTGACAAAGATGCATGATTTACAATTTTTTATCGATGCATGATTAGATATGTGGATTTCGTGTGATTTATGTTCTTGAGGATTTTATTTATTTTTCGTTCGTTAAAAATTAATGAAAGATGAATTTTATGTAATTTTAATGTGATGAAAAATAAAAATTGCAATTTTCAGCTTCGACCCGTCGCCGTGGCTGCGACAGGTGCCGACGGCTTATGGAGTGCTGCGCGTACACAGGTTGGGCCCGTGCGCACACAGCGTCTGATGGGCTCGCTGTGCAAGCCCATCTCTCTCGGCAGCTAGGCCGCCAAGAGGGATGGCTAGCTGCCGAGAGAGATGGGCTGCACAGCACAGCCCATCAGCGAAAAATTGGGCTCGCACAAGCTGCACGGCGAGCCCACCTGTGTGTTTTTAAACACACGGGTTGCTGTGACCCGACCGGGTCTCCCATGAGTCGACCCGGGTCAATTATTAAATAATATATTATTTAGTTTTGATTAAAATTAGATTTTAATGCAAAATAAATAATATAAATTATTTAATAAGGTTATTTTTATTTTCATTTAATCTAATGTTCATTGAAGTTAGACTTTGAATTAAATTGGATTTGCTTATATTGTGAAATTAATTTTGATGAACTTAAAGTGGAGTTCATTAAATTGAATTTTCAAATGGAATTAAATAAATTTAATTTCTTCGAAAATGTGAAAAACAATAATTAAATTTGGAATTTAATTAGAAATTAACATGTATGGTTTTCGTGTATTATGTGATATATATATCATGTTAGACATGTTATGTGATGGGAGACATGATTCATGGACTTTTTGTATTTCTTTTCGATGGGTTGTAAAGGCTTTTTTGAGCTTATTTTTATTTTCTTTCTAGATAAATTTTGTATAGGTGGCTTATATATTGAAATGTAATAGTTAGAAATAGAATAAGCCCAAAGGAGAAATTCAAGTCGAGTCGAGGAGATACAAGAAGGAGCTTTGGAAGCTGTAGTGTAGTTTCTTTTTATTTTGATTGAGACATTGGCTTGTTTCAATCTAGGAATAAAAGTCCATGAATCATGTGTTGTTAGCTTTCTAGGATTACTAATTTTTATTATTTAATCCATGCTTGTATGAATGATATAAAATGGATTAATGTGCAAAGTGAGACCTAATAAATAATTTAAATTCTCCCACTTTGAGAAATATTAAGTTAGTAAAGGGTCCTAGGTATCCTGTCCTCCACTGAACTTAGGAGAAATTAAAATGATATTTAATATATAATATCGTCCCTAAGCAATGGGGGTTACGTATTGAAATATATTCTAAATTTTTCCAAAGTGCATGAAATGCCGTTGGTCGAAACAAATTTCACCCCACATACCAGCAAAAGGTTACAAAGTGAAATTCAATTGTTAGACTAATAGATAGTTAGTAGGTTGAACTTAAATTATTCATAAATCAATAAGATCGTTAAAAGGTTGATATTTGATGAATAATGGACAAAGGGATTGAATCATCCATTTGATGGGTTGATGTTGGACATCACTTTAGTAGATTGATTAGGGCAAATACCAGCAAAAGGTTGCAACCTATTAATCTAGTTAAAGAAATTAATCACCACTAACGAAGCCTTCCAACGATGACTTCCGAATACCACAATGGGAGTGTAGATTTTCGAAAAATGTAGTGGGAGCCAAGTTTATTTTGAAAGTCCTTAATTTAAACTTGGAACAACAATTACATTAGAATCTAATAAGTCTTTTTAATTTTCTGCAGTTATTTGTTTATTATCTCTCTCACTATGACTATCAACCCATTATCTTTACTACCTGAAAAGAACACTTTGACTGGTCCAAACTATGTGGATTGGCTCTGAAACTTGAGGATACTCCTCAATATGAAGTCACTGGGGTATGTATTTGATACTGATATCCCATCCGCGCCCGCAAGGTCGCATGCTAATGAGGAGGAAGTCACGTCTCATGAGAAGTGGGTCAAAGATGACGTCCGGGTTCGTGGGTACATGCTGGGCTCAATGACAAATGAGTTGCAGAGGTCCCATGACAAAATGGTCTCGGGGAGGGCTATTTTGGCACACCTGGTGGAGCTCTATGGTGAGCACAATCGCACTGCTCGATATAAGATATCGAAAGAGCTCTTTGGAGCCAAGATGAAAGAAGGAGAAAAGGTTGGGGGACCATGTTTTAAAGATGATTTCGAAAATTGAGAAGTTAGAGGCCCTCGACTTCAACATGGACCCGTAACTACAAACTGATCTCATCTTGCAGTCACTTTCAGACTCCTTTTCCCAATTTGTGATGAACTTCAACTGCAATGAGATAGAATGCAATTTGGCTGGGTCGATGAACAAGCTGAATACTATACAATCTCAAATGAAGCCAAAGGGAAAAGAGGGGGCCTTGGTCATCACTTCTAAGCCTAAAAACAAGAAGAAAAAGAAGACTAAGAAAGCTACTAGCACTCCTGGTCCACAAGATAAGATAGACAAAGGAAAGGGAAAAGCTCTAAAAATGATGAAGAGCAAAGGACCAAAGGAAAGCGATAGGTGCCTTCAATGTGGTGAGCTAGACCACTGGAGGAAGGAGTGTCCAAAATTTGGCGAAGGTGCACTAGGTATGGAACTTTTTGTTTTAGAAACCAATTGTTCTATAACTGTATTTGCCACTTCGTGCACACTTCATTCTGGAACTAGTGTTCACGTTTGTGTAATGAATCAGGATCTGTTAGGAAATTTCATGTTAGATGTTTTGATGATGACAAGATAGGATTCAATGTTAGACCCCAAATAAAATGTAAGTTTATGTTTTCATAGATCATTGTTTAAGCGTTTGAAAGTTTGTAATTGTTATTTTGTTTAGGCTTGTAAGTTTTATCTTTGTAGATTTTAGACTAAGTATTAGATACTGAATCGCTAATAGAATTCTAGGTGAGTCTATTAGAGAAGAAGTTGAAGATCAGCGTCTGAATTCAACTAGAGATGAAGATTTGTTTCTTAGTGTCCGTCAAACGCTAAAGAACCTCTTTTTAAGATTTATGGATCAAGCGCTCAAAGCACTTAAGCGACCGATGTCAGATTCACCTGAAATAAATCATCAAGTCATGAAGGACTTAAATGCAATCATTCAACGGACATTTATTTCCAACGGGAAATAAATTCAAATGCATTAAATGCCTGATAAAAGCATTAAATGTGATAAGCCACTGTAACTTGTGGACAAGCCACCTTTTTTAGTAGACTGTCAGAATTTTAGAGTTTATAGTTGCTCCCATCTAATCGGTGCCAGCAGATTTTCAGGAATGTCAGGTTTTAAGTAGAATCACGCGCCGCGTGAGAGACACTCTTCTACATGTGTCCAATGGACAGATCCCAAGAGTTTCCTATAAATACCTTACCTTCAGCAAACCCCAAAGGTATGGTACATAATATTACAAGAGAAAATTACGTACATGCACAAGAAAAACTTGCTTAAAAAAAAGCTTAGAAACTCCATAGCTAAAATTCCTTCAAGCTTTTTATCTACATTCCAGACAGTCACAAATATCTCAAACCTTTTCAAAAGAAGAAACCTAAATTCCTATTAAGATATTCCAAGTTGTTCGAACTTCCCAAAAACAAACAAAACCTTGTGACAAACCTTCAACCTTTCATCTGAGTGAGAAAGTTGTTGAAACCCCTTTTCAAGCAGTATTTCTGAGTGAGAGAAGCTTGTAGAAGACGATCTTCATTGGTGCTGAAATATGTGTGATCAAGGAGCCCGAGATCTTTTTCATCCTTTACTATCTTGTAGAAGATTCTGTGTGATTCTTTGATCATCCTAGTAAATTCCTCCAAGTGAAAAAGGAAAAGAAGGACGTAACTGGGATTAAATCACCCAGTGAACCTTATATATCTTGTGTCATTTATCTTTTATTGTCTTATTTTCATATTACATCATTCATTTTGAAAAAGACAAGTAAAATTGCATAGCGATTAATTAACCAATCGAACGCTAAAAATCATTTCCGTTGTTCTAACCCTAATTAAGCGATCTATGTGTTACCCTACTTTGGTAAATTGCTAAAATCACTATGTCTAAGTTATCTTTACTGAAGCGCCTGACCTAAGCGCTCAGCTTTCTAAGCGTTCAAATCTTTAAAAGTGATACGAATTTTTTAAGTCGAAAAATACTTCAGGGTCTATTCAACCCTCCCCCCTTCTAGACCCTTTCGTATACCACTTGGGACCACCAGGATCAGCAGCGAAGTAGAAAGCTGAAGCATGGAGAGGTGCTGATCAGTGTTGGCAGTGGGTAGAGTATCGCGGCTTTTCGCATTGGATCAACTTCTTTATGTTTATCATCTGGACATGTTTTAAATTTTGAGGGTGTTTTGGTTTTACCCAACGGGCTTAAGAACATTATTTCAATTCTTATGTTGGTTAGGAATAGTTATGTTTTTAATTTCATTGATAGTACTTGCAGAATTTTATTTAATGATAATAACGTTGGCACTGCTACTTTCGTCAATGGCCTCTATTACTTAAACATGCGAAATGAATGTGTTGTAAATGTTATCTCAAAGAAGCATGGTAAGAAAAGTGCTAACTTAAGCTTAAAGTGGCATCTAAGACTAGGCCATGCTGGTGAGCAAAAGATACACAAAATGGAGAAAGATGGGTTAATTGATCCATTGGGATCGGATCCCTATCAACTTGTGAATCTTGTCTCAAAAGCAAAATGGATAGATCTCCCTTCACAGGGACTTTTGAAAGAGCCACTGAAGTATCAGGACTTGTGCACACCGACGTTTGCAGACCATTAGGAGAAATGGCTTGTGGAGGTTTTCACTATTTCATTACTTTCATCGATGACCATTCAAGGTATGGTCTTATGTATCTAATGAAGTATAAGCCTGAATCATTTGATAAGTTCAAAGAATTTAAGACTTTGGTGGAAAAACAAACTGGTCATCATATAAAGACACTGCGATCGGATCATGGAGGTGACTATATGAGTGACGAGTTTGATCAATTCCTAAAGGAACATGGGATAATATTGCAACTCACACCACCAGCAACTCCACAACTGAATGGGGTAGCAGAGCATAGCAATCGTACGCTTTTGGATATGGTTTGATCTATGCTCAGCTATACTAATTTACCCATCTTCTTGTGGGGACGTGCACTCCTTACGGCTGTTCATATCTTGAATAGATGTCCTTCCAAATCCATGACTCCATATGAGATATGGAGAAATAGGAAACTAAACCTTAAGTACATTAGGGTTTGGGGATGCCCTGCCTACACCAAAAAGACAAAGGCAGAGAAATTGGAAACAAGGTCCCTTAAAGAACGTTTTATCAGTTTTCCAGAGGATTCTATTGGATACCTATTCTACATGTAAGATGATCAAAGGATCATTGTTGCACTACAAGCGCAATTTCTTGAAGATGAATTTATTCAAGAAGGTCGTGCGGGTAGAGAAATTGTTCACAATGAACAATGTGAAACACTCAGGGAGACGACTATTCAAGAAACACACACTGAACATGATAAAACACAACCAACATTGCGAAGATCTGGTAAAGTACCACATCAACCTGATAGGTACTATGGGTACCTGCTACAAGAAGAACTGGATGTCCACACTATAGCAGTGGGAGTTCATGCGGACGACCCTACGACTTATGATCAAGCAATGATGGACATCGACTCTGCAAAGTGGCGAGAAGCTATGCAGGCAAAGATAGACTCAATGCATTCCAACCAGGTCTGGACTCTGGTAGATCGTCATGATGGCATTGCACCTATAAGGTGCAAGTGGATCAACAAGAGGAAGATAGGCCCGGATGGATAAGTTGATACATACAAGGTAAGGATTGTAGCAAAAGGTTATAGTCAAAAAGAATGAATTGACTACCAAGAGACCTTTTCACCTATGGCAATGATCAAGTCTATTCGAATTCTACTCGCAATAGCTGCACACTTGGACTATGAGATATGGCAAATGGATGTAAAGGCGACTTTCCTAAATGGATTCCTCGAAAAGGATATCTATATAGATCAGCCTAAAGGCTTTGTATCTAGGTTTGGTATTCATAAAGTGTGCAAACTTAAGAGATCCATTTATGAACTTAAGCAAGCCTCTAGGAGTTGGAATCTACGTTTTGATGAAGTTGTCAAAGGATTTTTAACTTTGTCAAAAACGAAGATGAACCATGTGTTACAAGAAGGTTAGTGCGAGTAAAATCACTTTCCTTGTCTTATATGTGGATGACATTTTACTCATAGGAAATGATGAAGGAATGCTCATATCAGTCAAGAGATGGCTTTCAAATACATTCTCCATGAAAGACTTGGGAGAAGCGACCTATATTCTAGGAATTCGTATCAACAGAGATAGAACAAATAGAATGATAGGACTTTCCCAATCCCTTTACTTAGAGAAAGTCCTAAAGAGATTTAGGATGGAAGACTCTAAGAAAGGTTTCTTGCCCATGAGACACGGGGTGCACCTTTCAAAGTCTATGTCTCGTCAAAGTGAGGAAGATAGGAAAGAAATGAGTATGGTGTTGACACGCGAAATCCTAGCAAGTATACTAGGTCGTGCAAAGTAATAAAGTCAACTATTTAGCCCGGGGTGTATCGTCTCCACAGGGACAATTGGATTCAATGCTCGTAATTGCTATATTACCTATTTCTAAGCTAAATCAATTTATAAGATGATAGGTGTTTATACTATGAAAATAACTAAAGATAACTAAAATGATTATCAAGGTAATAAATCAAATGGGAAGAGGTGATTGGGTTATGATCCTACTATGTTCTATTCTATGTTCATGAACTCTTAACTATCCGGATTTTTAGGACGCTCTTGTTATGGTGAAACCCCCTAATGTATTTGTTATTCAATCTCTTGAAATAACAAGCCTATACTAGTTAACAACTCCCTATATCTCTATAGTGAAGATTGAATTAACTAACATGCATTTAGGTTCAAAAGAGTTCCTTGTTTACGAAGATCCTACATTCAATTGGGGCATCTTATCACAAAAAGCCACACAACGCAATCGGTTCTATATCTAGTCAATTGTTACGTTATGATGTTTGATTTTTCGATCTCCCTTTATCTATCTCCTCTTGGTCTCAAGACAAAGCATTATATCAAACACATGGTGATCATTCATGTGAAAGCATTAAGCATAAAATCAAAAATGTAACAAGAATGTAATAAATCCGGAAATTAATCATTCATTAAACACAAAACATCACAAAGTATTTACATAACCCAACCACAAAGATGCTTAGCTCATACTTACAATAACAAATGATTCAACAATTCTATAAGACATGGTTGATAAACTAATCAAAGAGAAAGAGTTGAATTACTCCCTATTACAAGGTGTGAATCCAAGCTTTTGATGATGAAAATGGCTCCTCAAGCTTCCTTGGGTCTTCCTATGGCTTCCCTATGTGTTTTTAGAACAAGTGTAAGTGTTTTCCAAGAGAAAAGTGTGTTATAAAGGAGGAAAATGGTGGACTTAATTTCAGGGCTTCGGGAGAATTGGACCGCGGCACACATTCTTAGCTGACCGCGGTCCGGATGGCAAGTAGTGCCGCGGCACAACGCCGCGGTCCAATTGGCAAGTATTGTCGCGGTTTGAGTCGAGGTCTAAACAGGGCGCCGAAGGCCGCGGTTCTGTGCTGCGGTCTTATCCGGATTTCTGAGCTTGGCATTGCACCGCAACCGCGGTCTTGCACCGGGTCTAGTGCCGCGGTCCCGTGCCACGGTCCAGAGTGGCAGTTTCATATTTTTCTTCATTTTTTCGTCTCTTGTTCGGCCTTCTTACTCGATAATCGATCTATTTGACTTAAATCCCTACACACATGAAATTGAAACAAATCAAAGCACTATGCGGGATATTCATTACTAAATTATGACGAAAATGCCTAAATCAAAGGGGTAAAAACTCGTAAAATGTGAACTTATCAGGTGCCCTACGCATCTCTAGTGGGTAGTCTGATGTATGCCATGTTATGCACACGGCCAGACATAGCATATGCATTAAGCGTGGTAAGTTGTTTTCAGGCTAACCCGGGAAGAGAACATTGGACTGCTGTTAAAAATATCCTCAAGTATCTGAAGAGAACTAAAGATATGGTCCTAACATATGGAGATGGAGATTTGAAGGTGGATGGATATACTGACTCAGATTTTCAATCTGATGCAGATGATCGCAAATCCACTTTGGGGTTTATATTCACGCTCGATGGTGGAGCGGTGATTTGGAAAAGTTCCAAGTAAAGCACAACCGCTGATTTCACCACTGAGGCACAATACATAGTAGCTTCAGAGGCTGCTAAAGAGAGTGTTTGGATTAGGAAGTTTCTTGGAGAACTTCAAGTGGTCCCTAATGTGGAGCTGCCATTGCCACTTTATTGTGACAATAATGGGGCTATTGCACAAGCAAAGGAACTAAGGTCTTACAAAAAATACAAGCACATAGAGAAGAGATATCACATAATAAGAGAAATCGTTAGAAGAAGCGAAATAGCTGTTCAGAGAGTAGATTAAATAGACAACGTCGCTAACCCATTGAACAAGCCTTTGACGCAGGTAGTGTTGGATCGACATCTTGAAAAGATGGGTATTAGATACCATAGTGATTGGCATTGAGTACAAGTGGGAGATTGTTAGGTTAATGTCCTCAAATGCCACTAGAGGATTAGTAAATATTAGGACATTTTTAATTTGTAATTGTTTCGAATTCTATCAATAAAAGGCAATTAGTTGTTTACTATTATATTGACATTCATATATTGTAATCATCTATAAGTCCATGAACACAAGAGTTAACTCTTTAAGGCACTAGAGGAGTTTGATACTTGTGTACTAAAATAGTCTGCAAGTCAATGATTTTCAATTGGGCATTGGAAATCATGAAGACTTGTATGATATGAGTTTTGAAGTGAAAGGTGTCCGTCAATCACTAGGAAGTAGTGAAGAACTCACATCATAGGTGCACTGATGGAGATAGTGGCACTCAGACATGACTAGCATCGATTCTGTCACATGGGTTTTCACTCTTTGATAGTTAATGACAGAATTGATTAAATTGCAATAGGTGTGTCTGGACTTTAGACTTGGGGAATCGAGTTGAAGATATGCTTGTGATATTAGGTTCGTCATTAGAGTAGTTAGGCCTAATTCACCCGTTGGTGGGGTCAACCTCGAACTGCAACCTAATGGGCAAGTAGTAGTCTTAACTGATATCCAAGATGGGATTCGTTCCCTCAAAGGTGAACGAGGAATTATCCTATGCATTATAAGTAAGTTAGGTCTTAAAGTCTTTAGCCAAAGCATTCACTGATCTAAACTTATTATAAATATAGCATAGTGTCAAGTTAGTGAGTTTGACTAAAAACCATGAGTCTCACTTGATCGGGATAAAAAAACGAAGAGTTTATATTCACACTATTTTCAATAGGAAAGGTAAAAATGATCTAATCATTTCTTCTTATTTGGGTTAAAATATGGACCACTTGACTGGCTAGGTGGGACCCATATTCAATGGAATCCTCTCATTGCCAAATATAGATGAACCTAAAGAGTCACGCTTAAAAAGGAAAAATCGATAGAAAAATAGAATATTTCTTGTGGTGATATTATAAGTATTGGATACTTAAAATTAATTAAATAGAATTAATTATTTAAAGAAATAAGTTAGTTCATTTATAGTTTAAATTAATATATTATTTCTTGGAGAAATAAAATTAATTAAATATATTATCTATTATTTAATTAGATTAATTAGTTGGATTGAACTAATTAATTAAATAATGGATTGGACTAAGCTTAAATTATTGCACCAAATGGCACATCAATGCCTACATGGGGCGGCCAATAGGCGTCTTTTATGGGTTAATTTGAACTCATGGTATTAACTTAAGTGATATAAATACACACATTAGTTAATACCTAGGTCAGATGTTGAAATTGACTTAAGCCACAAGAAAAGAAATCCTCTCCCTCTCACTCTCCTAGCCGTCGGGCATCACTAAGAAGGAAGAGAAGATGTTTCTCATCAAGTTTTTTCCGGTGAGACAATTTAGAGGCAGAACTCGTGGACTGCTCGGATCATCAAGTTTTAAGCCGGAGTATTTTTGCGAAGAAGTTGAAGGATTCAAGCTCGTGAGTTTTCTCCAACCACTTCGCCACAACGGGTAAAGTTTAATTTACCCTATCGTACATACGTCTGATAAAACCTTGAGACTGATCCTGTTATGGGAAAATCCAAAATAATTTTTTAAATTCCATTTCCATTGCGTTTGGTAATTTTTTTCCCAACAGTAGTACCCTTTCCAATGACATCTCAGGTCTAAGGATTATCTCACACTACGAAATTGAAGGACTCCAAGTTTGACAGCACCAACAAGGAATCCTTGCGGGGCCGTTCAATCCCATACCTCTCAAATGTATGGATCTTCATGCCTGTATTGGCTATACTATCCATTGACAATGGAACGCGTCAACCTCTTTGAAGAGTTACATACACTAACAAGTCTTGGCGAGGCCAGTGATATCCCACATCTCATAGCCTCTATGACTTGGAACGTATATTTAGTGTTAATGATAACACCGACATAGTGTTAATGTTCAAGCTAACAGATGGCTCGCTGGGCACATAACACTTTCAGAATCTTTATACATATATTGCCATACTAGCCATCGACAATGGAACAAGTCGACCTCTTGGGTAAGTTACATGCATGAACAAGTCTTTGGCGAGGCCAGTGATATCCCACATCTCATAGCCTTTATGACTTAGAACATGTTTTAGGATTACGGTCTTTGAGAGCATTCCATAGGTATCCCAACTGACTCCCCTAACTAAATGTAAGCCATGAGAACTTTATCCCACACCTCAATATCTTATGAATATTTTGCATCGAATTTGATTTTGTTAGTAATTTACAAATATAGGAATCTCTTCTCTCTAGGTAGTTAGAACTTAGAAGTTATTTTGTCTTTATTAATATGCAAACTTATTATTCAATAAAGAAAAATTATTCCAATATTCTTTATATAGAATATTCCTTATGCGTCCCGCTACTTTGTTACTGAAGAGCGAAGGTGGGACCTTTTGAAAGAGGTTTTTAGCAACCCTAGTGCTACAGAAGAGAAAAATGATCACGTATTAAGGAATGAAGAAGTAATGGGATCTGATGCACGGGATAGTGACACCGTCATCTTATCTAATGACATTTCAACAGAATTTCCATGATCTCATCCAATCTTCGCCCAACAGTCAAATTTAGTTGTCCAAGACTCGTATAATGGATCCTTGTGTGCCTCAAATAATGTTAACAATGTTGTATCTGAAGACCAGTTGGCCTCACAGATGTACCGTCAACAACGTGCTAGTGGATCATCAAATACTGGGGAATATCTAGTAACGTTAAATCACAAAATCAACCACATGGAACGCGTTGATGTCTGGTGCATGTTCCAGATTTTTCTTATGAAGTTGTATGATGATCAACAAATATTTATTTTCTATCTTGTTTGTTTTTGTTGAAGTTGTATGGTGTTGAACAAATATGTGATTCATGTCATGTTTGTTTGTGTAATTATATTTTAAATAACCGTGGCTTGCCCAATAATATATGCATATATAATTTGTTGTATATATATATATACTGAATATATAGAACATCTATATATATATATATATACATAACACACGCACACATATATATTCAAGGTAGATGATGGAGAAGCAAGCATGGATTATCTCAAAATTGAATTTCAATAATATATTAATATAGTGAAGTGATAGATGATGATGGTGCATTAGATAAATTTTCTCTATAGTTGTACTTTATTTATACTATATACCGTCTTATATATTAAGAAGGTTGGAGTAGGTATGAACACTTTCAAATGCCGGAAACGACACTCTAATATTTCATAAAATAACGTTTAAATCAACACCACTATCAATTAGAGCAATAAATTCTTGAGAAAAATAATTATCTATTAATAAAGTTATTTGTACAGTCCATTTTTGGGACATAATTTGTTCCAAAACAAGAGAATCTTATCAGATTTTATTCTGGAAAATGGAATAATAGTCAAAAGAATTATGCAACAATAGCAAAAGAAATTCTTGCCATAGTAAAATGTGTATTAAAATTTCAAGATGATTTATATAATCAACATTTTGTGATAAAGACAGACTGTAAAGCAGCCAAGTTTATGTTTCAAAAAGATTTTAAACATGATGTTTCTAAGCAAATGTTTGCTAGATGGCAGGCGCATCTCGCTCCTTTTGATTTTCAAATTATTTATAAAAAAGGAGAAGATAATAATCTTCCAGATTTTCTGACTAGAGAATATTTATCATGAATTTTGCAGGATCAAGATTTTCAGAATATTCCTCAGTACAAACAATGCAAAAATTATATATTCACAATTTATATGGTTGTTCAGTATATTATGTTCTTCCCCATCATCGTCGCTACTTAGGAAGAATTGGGGTTCCTGATCCAATTAATGATCCTTATTATTTAAAAATATATTATCTTCCTGTTTAACAGTGTTTAAAATTTCATCTTTATTTGCTTGGGTTAAATAATGATCCCACCATCCTTTTAATTGACCTGTAAATCTTGCAATTATCATTTTTGCAACAGTCCTATCTGTATTATTATTGCAAGAGAGTCTATTGAGCAAGCCATTGACAAATTGTAATTCCCATAATAAGCATTGTTAAAAGGATTATATCCATAGAAGAATGGGGAATAACTCCATTCAAAGAAAAACAATTTTATTTCAATAATACTCCTATTAAATATAATTATTGGGATTATGTTGAAGCATTTGAAAAAGTTTTCTTATATGAAAACCCGAGCCATAGTCATACTTGGTTCATCAAAATATGCGGAGAGGTTTATAACCACTTTATACCCAATAGTGAATCTTCCATAAGCGTAATCTCTCTTTGGAATCATCTGTCCCTGGGCATATATGGTATCAGAGCCATGTTTTCAGGGGGAAATCATGTTGGGTAAGGATATAATTTAACACAAAAAACTTGCTTATTGCAATGATTAGAAATCAGGATACTGTAAAAAATAGTCTCAATCTTGAATTTGAATTACCACAGGATTTAGATCTACTTAATAAGTGGACTATCCCTAGAATTGAACCAAAAACAATTTATCAATTAGGAACTTTTGAAAGATTAGGCTTAAAACAATTGGTTAAAACTACTGAACAATCTATTTCCTTGAATAATGAAGAAATGATAATTAAGTTATTTAGTGAAAAAGATATACTTCCTTATAGGAAAACTCATAAATTTCTTCATATAGGATTAGTACAAATTGCGTTTAAACCACTTACATTAGAAGGTTTGCCTGAAAGTTTTATAGCAGCCTTAAGAGATGGTAGAAATTTAAATTGGAAACAATCCTTATGGGAATTATACAATCTAGTTTGGCCCATGGTCCAGTTTATTTTGATGTTTATCCAAATTTACAATTATCTTTATCTGATATTAATATTCTTGATGCTTTGACTTTAAATGTTAAAACTCATGGTTATAATTATGTTTCTGGGTCAGAAGTTATATGTGTTTGTTATAGAATTTATTATAAACCTTTGTATACTTTAAATCCTCATTGTAAAAAGGTTGATAAACCCTTAAATGAAACTATATTAATTGAAACAAATTTTAGTAAGTCTAATATTATTACAAGGAGATCTATAAAATGGGAAGAAATTGCTTTTCCTGAACACTGGATAATTGAAAAAGCTGTACCTACACAACCACAAATACAGTCAAATCTGGTAGATGTAATACAGTCTCAAGAAGGGACCATAAATTTACAATTTGAACATCCAAATAGATTTTTAGGACCATCTTCAAAATTATCTAGGTCTCGATCCCAATCTTTACATTCTTATATTTCACCTATTGATTATATTGTTGAAACTCCTTCGAGGGCATCTACTTCTCAAATAAGAGATGAAAAAGAGGAAACACAAGAATCGTTAAGAGATTCTAGAATTGATGAATTATATATTAATCAAGACAATATTATAAAAGGATATAATAATAAGCATGCTAATAATATTAAGCAGGCGGAGACAATGTCTGAAATGAGTATGCCACCTTTTTAATGGATTTTTGGCCTAAAATTAATTTTAGTCCTGGCTCTCAGGCCAGGCAACATATTAAAAAAGAATTCAATTTGCCTAGATGGGAATTATTTAGAAATTGGTTTTTTGATAATTTTAATCTAAGTGAACAAAATTATATACAAGAACAATTTTATAAAACTTGTTCTGAGAAAAATACTCTCATTCCTTTTGTTCCATGGTTTATGTCTACATATGTTGAACAATATATCGCTGTAATAGAAAGAAATTATAAACTTTTAAATGGACAAATAAATAAAGATATTTATCCTCCTTCACAAGCATTTCAAATGGAAAAAGAAGGGAAAATCTGTAATTTTCTTGCCTTTTCAAAAATATTTGAAAACAATACTTTACAAGTTACATGTCAACATATTAATATTCTTATTGAACAACAAAACTATGCTAATATGTTTTTGAATGTGTTAGGAAAACAAATAGCTTCTTTACATGATAGAATAAATAAACTAAGTATATTAATAGATAAATCTAAATTTCCTGAAAAGGATCTTGAAATCATTGGTACTAGTCATACTGGTCATAATGGAAAAGGTCACACTGCAAGTCCCAGTATTCAGCCTCCTCCTGAAATTCGAGATTTTAAATTAAAATCTACTACAGAATTAGAAAAATTCTTAAAAGACAAATTTGATAAATTAACAATAAATACTTTAGAAGAAGACTTTGATAATACTCTAAGAGAAGGATCTCGTATTGATAATAATATTCAACGACTTGCATCAAACGTTGAAAAAGTACTAAAGGAGAAATTAACCATAAATACACTAGATAAAAATGCTGATACAATTAATAAAATTGATAAGGAAAAATGGGCAAATAAACCCAGTCAAAGGTTATATTATTACAGGAGACCTTCTCCTATGGATGTTTTACATGAAGAACAAGAATTTATTCTTAGTAATAGTTATAGTGGCAAAAATACTTATGAATGGAATATTGATGGTTATACTGAAAAACAAATTTATAATGCTGTCCACAGAATGCTTATGTATTCTACCATTTGTAAAAGCAATAATAATACAGATAGGACTGTTGCAAAAATGATAATTGCAGGATTTACAGGTCAATTAAAAGGATGGTGGGATCATTATTTAACCCTAGCAAATAAAGATGAAATTTTAAACACTGTTAAACAGGAAGATAATAAATTAGTTGAAAATTCAGTATATACTTTAATAGTTAATATTGTTGAACATTTTACTGGAAGATATTCTGATAATAGTGAAACAATTAGAACATTATTACAAAATCTTAAGTATAAAACACTAACAGATTTTAGATGGTATAAAGATACTTTTCTAAGTAGAGTCATGGAATTACCTGAAAGTAATAGTTCTCATTGGAAATCTAAATTTATTGATGGGTTACCTCATTTATTTGCTGAAAGAGTTAGAAGGAATTTGCGAGGTGATTTAATATCTATTCCTTATGATAACTATACCTATGGTAAATTAATTGGCGTATGTATCCAAGAAGGATTACATCTTTGTAATGAAATAAAATTAAATCAACAATTAAAAAGACAAAACCTCATAGAAAGAAAACAATTAGGCCAATTCTGTAGTCAATTTGGCATGGATATCCCTTCTTCTCATAAACTTAAACCTTTAAAAGAAAAGAATAAAGATAAAAAATTTAAATATCTGAAAAGAAAACGAAAATATTCTCAAAAGAAATGGGAGAAAAAATTAAAAAGAAAAGAAGAAAAAGAAGAAAATAAACAAGCTAAAAGAAAATTTATTGTTTGTAGAAAATGTGGAAGAACAGGTCATTATGCAAGAAATTGTTGGACCAAAAAGAAAATTAATAATCTCCAAATAGATGATGATATAAAAGAAAAAATATCCAAAATCTTATTAAACTCGGATACTGATAATTCAGAAACAGAATCATATTCTGAAGATAGTAGCAATTCTGAAAGGCTTAAAGTTTTAGATAATGAGTCAATAATATCATAATCGGAATCTACATCGGAGTCAGAATGTGAACCTTGTAGTAAAGGTCAACCTTGTATTAATAATCTGGAAAATGAAGAATATTATAAAATTCTATCTCAATTTCAAGATATGGAAATAAATGTTTTAGATAGCCAAAATATTTTTGAACTACTAAAACATATCAAGGATTCGGATTTAAGATCAAAAATAATTGATCAAATTGACAATATTCCTACTACTCCTAGTACTTCTATTAACACACGAAATGTCCCTGAGGAAGTCATAACTTCTCCAGAACCATATTCTATGTCAGAAGTTTATAAATTATTAAAAGGTAGACAGGTAGTAAATACTCCTACATCAGTAAATGACCTTATGATAGAAATAAATCATTTAAAGAAAGAAATTAATTCTTTAAAACAAGAAAATAAAGTCCTTGATAATAGAATATCAAGATTAGAACATAATTCTGAAACTAATTCTCTTCAAGAAGAACCAATAGTTAATATGCAAACTCTTCAATTTTCAAATGATAATTTCTTAAATACTCTGGAACAAATTATGTCCCAAAAATGGACTGTACAAATAACTTTATTAATGGATAATTATTTTTCTCAAGAATTTATTGCTCTAATTGATAGTGGTGCTGATTTAAACGTAATACAAGAAGGATTAATTCCTACAAGATATTTTGAAAAAACTACTCATTCTTTATCCCATGCTGGAGGACAAAAACTTGATATCAGTTTTAAGCTTCCCAAAGCTTTTGTTTGTATTAATAAAACTTGCATACCCACAAGCTTTTTACTTGTTAAAAATATTTCAAACCAAGTTATACTTGGATCACCTTTTATAACAAAACTTTATCCTTTTATAACTGTAAATAAAGAAGGAATTATAGGTACTTATAATAATAAGCCTATACATTTGAAATTTATTACAAAACCTTTTACCAAAGTATTACATGGAATGTATGAACAAATTAAAGCAAAAGAAAATCAATTAAATTTTCTTAAAAATGAAGTTTGTCTTTTAACCATAGAAGACAAACTACAAAATCCAAAATTACAAGATAAGATAAAACTTTTACAAAATAAATTCTGTTTAGAAATTTGTAATGATCATCCTAATGCTTTCTGGGATAGGAAAAAACATATTGTTGATTTACCATATGAAAATGATTTTGATGAAAAAAATATTCCTACTAAAGCAAGACCTTGTCAAATGAATTCTGAATATTTAGAATTAATCTGTCCTTCTCAATCCCCATGGTCATGTACTGCTTTTTATGTTAATAAACATGCTGAACAGGAAAGAGGAGTTACTAAACTTGTAATAAATTATAAACCCTTTAATAAAGTTTTAAAATGGATTAGACATCCTATTCCTAATAAAAAAGATCTTTTAGATAGATTATATGATGCAGTCATATTCTCTAAATTTGATTTAAAATCAGGATATTGGCAAATTCAGATTAATAAAGCTGATAGATATAAAACTGCTTTTAATGTTCCTATAGGACATTATGAATGGAATGTTATGCCTTTTGGATTAAAGAATGCTCCGTCAGAATTTCAAAAAATAATGAATGATATTTTTACTCCTTATAGTGAATTTATTATCGTATATATTGATAATATTCTTGTATTTTCCAAGGATATAGAATCTCATTTTAAACATTTAGATATGTTTAGAAAAATTATTATTCAAAATGGCCTGGTAATATCTAAACCAAAAATGTCTTTATTCCAAACGAATGTTAGATTTCTTGGTCATAATATTGAGAAAGGTAATATTATCCCTATCAATAGAAGTATTGATTTTGCTTCTAAATTTCCTGATGAAATTACAGATAAAACTCAGTTACAAAGATTTTTAGGAAGCCTGAATTATATTTCAGCCTATTATAAAAATCTTGCTGAAGATACAGCTATTTTATATGATAGATTAAAAAAGAAACCAAAACCTTGGTCAGAACAGCATACTAATGCTGTAAAGAAAATAAAAGAAAAGGTGAAAACTTTACCTTGTTTAATGCTTGCTAACCCAAATTGGGAAAAAATTGTGGAAACTGATGCTTCTGAAATGGGTTATGGTGGTATTTTAAAACAAATTAATCCGATTACAAAACAAGAGAATCTTATCAGATTTTATTCTGGAAAATGGAATAATAGTCAAAAGAATTATGCAACAATAGCAAAAGAAATTCTTGCCATAGTAAAATGTGTATTAAAATTTCAAGATGATTTATATAATCAACATTTTGTGATAAAGACAGACTGTAAAGCAGCCAAGTTTATGTTTCAAAAAGATTTTAAACATGATGTTTCTAAGCAAATGTTTGCTAGATGGCAGGCGCATCTCGCTCCTTTTGATTTTGAAATTATTTATAAAAAAGGAGAAGATAATAATCTTCCAGATTTTCTGACTAGAGAATATTTATCATGAATTTTGCAGGATCAAGATTTTCAAAATATTCCTCAATACAAACAATGCAAAAATTATATATTCACAATTTATATGGTTGTTCAGTATATTATGTTCTTCCCCATCATCGTCGCTACTTAGGAAGAATTGGGGTTCCTGATCCAATTAATGATCCTTATTATTTAAAAATATATGGAGATGCTAATTGCATTAAAAGGCTTCAAATTAGAAGATATTATCTTCAGAAAAGTCTCAAATATTGGGAAACTGAAATCAATTCTCCTGAGTTCCAAATGCAGAGTTTAACATATAGAAGTTGTGCTCTAAAGCACAAAAATCAATGCTTATTATGGGAATTACAATTTGTCAATGGCTTGCTCAATAGACTCTCTGCTTAATCAAAGAATTTTAATATGACAGAAATGCAGTTTCATGGAAGAGGACTCTCCTCTTATAGAGGCAGAGGTGGTCGTGGCAGAGGTCAGGATAATATTCTGACACAACATGGAAGAAAGAAGCTAATAGCAGCTGATTTATCATCAGCTCAAGATCCTTTATATAAGGAATTTCTTGAATTTAAGAAACAAAAAGAGGGTCATACCCAAGCTTCTCCCTCATATTCTAAAATTGTGGGAAATGAAGATGAGGAAGCAGATGTACATAATATGGGCTATATCCAAAATGATGACAAAAGAGTTATACTCTTTCTTACTGAAAATGATTTGAAAAGGGATAATAAGCCCTGGGAATTGCTTGAAAGATATTTAAACACTCATAGTGATACTTTTGGAAGTTATAAATTCCAACAATATTATGAAAATATTCTCCAAAATAGTGGCCTATGTGAAATAAACCACTATCATAGTGGCAGTAATGAGGAAATTTATAAATTTTCCAAAATATATATATATATATTTTCATCTATATAACTATTATTACACCTTAATATTATATTATAACTTTCAATCATTAACAGACAAAAACTTAATGATTTGACTGTTACAGTAACTTTTGTTCCCTCCGGAAATAAAACCAAATATTATCTCACAAAAAAAACACTCAAAAACCATCTCCCAAAATAAAACCAAACATAATCTCATCAAACATGCACGTGTCCTTGTTTCGATATTAAAACTAAACTAGATTAGGGAAGGATTTCGAGTGGTCGGTCCAAGCCCCTTGATAATTCATAACCTAGAATTATCTAATAACCCCTGCTTATAAGTGCTAAAGGTGGTTTATGACTTGAATTGATTTCGTTATACGATTCACACAACAATCAAAGAAGATATACTAAAATTCAAGCAATTAATCAACACTTAAAAGCTTAAACAGAAATATACCTCCATGAATTCTTTCGATGAATTCTTCTTGATACAAGATCCAAATGCTCGAGTACAAAGCTGCTACCGTGCTAATCTATGGTACTGGCTACTTAATCTAGAATTAGACTACTGGCTACTTAATCTAGAATTAAACTACTGGCTACATAATATAGAATTAAACTAATTGCTAAGACTACTGGAAGAAAGATAGTTTACAAATTTTGTCTGATCGTTTCATGATGCCTTTTCTTTATTTCTTTCTTTGTACGCTTATATACTCCTCCCTATTCTTTTTCGGTTTCTCTGCAACCTCCACACGTTCTCCTTTGTTTCTGGAACTGTTGTCAACTCCCCTTCAAATTTCTCAACTTTGGCGCTCATTTGCTGGTACCAGATCGATCCGGATCTTGGATGTTGTCTCGCTATTGTTTTTGTTGGGCCTCCACTAAATCTGGCCTATATTTTCTCTTTTTCGAATCTTCATACATTTCAATTTTTGACTTCTTTAAATCTAGGTCCATTCGATTTTGCCCCAGCCATTCCTTATTGGGCTTTTCTCGAACGTCAGCCCAATTGGACTTTTATTTGGGTTATTCCTTCATTGGGCTTTCTCAATTAGAAAAGTCTGTTTAGTTTTTTAAAGTATAAAAAAAATTCCCCCCTAATATGCATGGACGTTTCGAGTTCATGTATATTAAAAGTCACGTCTGCTTTCTAATAAATGCATAACTCTTTCGAATTCTTTTTTGATATGTGTAACCATTTCGAATTGTGGGGTTTAAACTTCGTGATTATACTTCCTAATTGTTAGAGTATATGCCCTCGAATGCCATAAAGAGGATAGATTTATAGGGCATAAACATTGTAACTAAACTATGATTTTTCTATTAATATAAGGCAGTTGATTGTTGTTTTCTTATAGGCATTTATAAGGTGTGAATAAACAACGTAAAGTTCTTGATGACAAGGCGAACCTTCTACCTCCTATGGGATAGGAGGAAATGCACTAGAATGGTTTGACCTTTGATATCTAAAAGGGTTCGCAAGTCTAAGAAATATTGATTGGGCATTAATAGTGAATAAAGACTTGTATGGTGTAAGTTTCGACAGAGAAAGTGTCAGTCGTACACTATGGAAATGGTAGTGGGAACTTATATCAGAGACATGTCAGTTGGACTGATATGTTCGACCACGGCTTGCATCAGTTCATCACATGGGTATTCACTCATTGACAGTCAATGATGAAACTGATAAATAGTGATAGGTACGTGTGAACCTCTGACCTGAGAAATCGAGTTGAAGATGTACTTGTGATATCAAGTCTGTCATTAGAGTAGTTAGATTCAAATCACCTGTTGGTGGAATCGACCTCGAAGTGCGACTCGATGGGCAAGTAGCATTGTTAACTGATTTGTAATATGGAATTTATTATCTCATAAGTGAATGAGTAAAATATCCTATGCGATCATGAATAAGTGAGGATGAAAGTCTTTGGCCAAAGCATTTAAATACCTCAACTTATTATGAGCTTAGGCATATGGTCAAGTTATATGAGTTTGACTTTAAACCATGACTTTTACTTGACTGGGATATAAGAATAAAAGGTTTATACCCGTACGGTATTCATGGCGTAAAGGTTTGGAATGATCCTATTCATTCGTTCTCAATTGGGTTACGGTGTGAGCCATGAGACTGGCTAGGTGTCACTCACACGCCTTTGGATTCCTCCCAATTGCCTTTCGAGACAAACCTAAAGAGTCGCGCTTAAAGGAAGTGTAAAAGGAAAAACATGGGAAAAAGACTTAAGAGAATTTCACGGCATTGGATGCCGTAATTAATTAATTAATTATTGGATAATTTAATTAATTAATTAAATTAATGAGTTAATTAATTTCTTGGAGAAATTAAATTATAAATTAATTAGGAATTGAATTAATTGGATTATCAATTTATTTATTGGATAAATAAATTATCCGATTAATTAATTAGCAAGTAAGACGAAAGCCAGAAAGCTTCCGGGCCCACTAAGGGACAGCCAAATAGACGCCCAACTAGGGCTCTTGCATGCTAGGGTTATTGTTTCATAATGATATAAATATATCACAAGGTGAAAAATAACACAAGGCAACTTAGATAACTTTCTCTCCAAGAAAAAGTCTCCCACCTCTCTCTCTCTCTCTCTAGCCGTCTTTGACAAGTAAGAAAGGAGGAGTTTTTCGTTTTTGATTCCGGTGTGACGAATTAGAGACGTTGGCAAATTCGGCGTTAGAGAAAAGGATCACGTTCAGAAATCAACATACGCGAGAACGGTAATTTTTCTATGCACAATTAAACACGAGGATTAGAGATGATTCGGTTTTTGGGAATTAAATTTACTTTTCGATGCATTTTATTCGTATAATTCCCAACAGTAGTATAAGAGCCAATCTCTGAATTCTGTGTTTAATTGATTATGTGATTGACTGTTTTTCTGCATTTTTGAGGCATGCTTTGAACGTATTTTTCATATGAAAATATTCTGAATCTCGCTTCAGTTTCTTCATGAACGTTGTAGTGTAATGAGTTTCGAATCTGGGCATATAAAGTTTATGAGAATCTGAGAAGTATAACATCGAGACGAGCGCGACGCAAAAAGCGTGCGCAGTCTGCGCGCAATAGGAGGCCTTTTCGGCCTCCCGTTGCGCACACAGCGTGCGCACTGCGCACACTGGGTGGGCCCCCAACGCCGTGCCA
This sequence comes from Buddleja alternifolia, assembly GCA_019426215.1. NCBI lineage: Eukaryota > Viridiplantae > Streptophyta > Magnoliopsida > Lamiales > Scrophulariaceae > Buddleja > Buddleja alternifolia. The sequence goes on from CM033406.1 coordinate 3,448,983, forward strand.
TTTCACGGCACCGGTCGGAGGGGCTGGCTGGACACTGGGCGTCCGGCCAAGCACGATTAAACCGTGCGCTGGGTGCACGGCATACACCGTGCCATGCGCCCAGCGCACGGACCTGTTTCAGGGCCCGAGTTTTCGTGACTCGGGCCCTAATGGGTCGGGTTATATTTTCCTAGGGTCCAAATTTTAATTGAATAGGTGTTTGGGCTATTTTAGTTATCCGGGTGGGTCAAAAGGATGATGACCCGGATTTAATTAAAAAGGGGCCCAAATTGTTTTGATTAAAATTGTGAATAATTCAATAAATTAGTTATTGGGCCTAATTAATTAATTTTGAATATGTCAATGGTTGGTAATTTAATTAAAAAGGGGCCCAATATAGCTTTTATTGATCTTTATTTGAATGAAATAATTAATTAATAAACTCTTGGAGAATTTTATTTAATAAGTTATTTATTTAAATAAAAAATTCTCATAAATAGGATTATTTTCATACGAATCAATAAAATTTGGAATTTTATTGTGGAAATTAATTAAGTTGGACTAATTAATTTTTATTAATCACCAACATAAGTGCTTTATTTATCGCGAGCATGTATTATGTGATGGTGACATATGTCTATGGGCTTAGATTGCTTCTTTTGATTATGTATTTCTTTTGACGGGTTGTAAGGGCCGGTTTGAGCCCATTTTATTTTATTTCTAGATTTATGTATAGGTTTTAAATTACCTCTTGTAATAAATAGAAATAGAATAGGCCTTTCAAGATGGAGATCATGCAAAAGAAGAGGAGCTTGGAGCCCACGAAGATTAGCTAGGCTTTTCTTTTTCAATTTTATGATGGCCCATTGGCTTGGGCCCTCTAGATAAAAGCCCATAGACTTGTGTGTTGTATTATTGCTTTCGATGCATGTTCATTAGTTGTATGAAGCATGTGTGTTATCAATATGCGCTATATAAATTTGGTAAATGTGCAAAGTGAGACGAATTAAATGTTTAGAACATGAATTCTCCCAAATAAAAATTATACTAAGTTAGTAAGGGGTGCTAGGCATCCTTTCCCTCCACTAAACTTGATAAGATCAAGGATTAAATCCATATGTGGCATTTTCCCAGTAAGTGGGGGTCATGTATCAAGATTTAGTTCTAGAATTTTATTAAGTGCATTAGATGCCTTAATCGAGACATATTTCACCCCAAATATCGTTAAAAGGTTGCAAGGTGAATTCAAATGTTAGATTATGAGGAGTTAGTGGGAATGAACTTAGATAGTCCACTTTACCAATAAATCGTTAAAGGGTTGCGGTATTTGTAGATTATGGGATAAATATGATTGAACCGTCTATTTGATAGATTGATGTTTGACATCACTTTAATTAAGTAATGGACCAAATATCGTTTAAGGGTTGCCATCCATTATATTAATTAAACAGCTCAATCCCCACCACGAAGTTTTCATCAACGATCGCTTCCGTCATTTCACAGTGGGAGTGTGGAATTTCGAAAAATGTAGTGGGAGCCAAGTTATAAGTCCAAGTCCTTGATTTTAAACTTGGTTTTAGTTTAGTTCAATAATCTAATTAAGTCTGGCTTATTTTCTGCAGTCATTTTGTTTTATCTCTCTCAATCAAAAACCATGTCTCCCAAACCACTGTCGAAGTTAATGGAAAATACGATTCTCACTGGTCCAAATTACATAGAATGGCTCACTATGCTTAGGATGGTCCTTAGCAGTGAATCCATTGATTATGTATTGAAAATTGGTCGTCCTCCCATTCCTAGACCAGACGAGGGTGATGAAGTTCGCCTAGCTCGTTGGGATTGGTGCTGTGACAACCATGGAGCAAGAGTGTACATATTGAGCTCAATGTGCATAGAGCTGCAAAGGTCTCATGATAAGATGGATAATTGACACGACAAAATCCTAGCAAGAGAACTAGGTCGCGTAAGTAGTAAAGTGGATTTCTAAGTCCGGGGTTATCGTATCCGCAGGGACAACTATAATCTAAGTACCAAGACTACTATATTACTCAATTCTAAGTTAAATCGGTCGATAGAAAGGTTGATTAACTAATTAATAAATACTAGAAAATAAACTAAGGCAACGTCACACCAAATAAAGGGAGGAAACAATAGAGAGAAGCGATCAAGGCACATGGTTCAACCAATTATGCATTTCGATTGTGATTTAGGTTCTATTGGATTATTAGATTGATTTAGCTAAGGCGAAACTCCCTAACGTACGTACTACCCAATCTCTTGGCATAGCAACCCTACCCTTGGTAACGATTTCCTATATATCTCTATATGAAAACCCGATTAACGAGGATGCATTTAAGGTCTAGGAATTCCCCACGTGAATGGAAAGCCACCTAAAGAAACCGAGTCTATCTCTAGGCGGTTTAACTATAGGGTATTCAATGTTTATATCTTCCCTAGGTTATTATCTCTCGATCTCTAACCTAGGCATTTTATCAAACACTTGGTGATCAAGCAAATGTAGCATTGAGATCAAATATTGAATACATAGCTAAAACCAAAATTAATCCAATAAACAACAACAAATCAACAATCAAAATAACATAAACGGCCTATCCATGGCCTCAATCAAACAAGTTTAGCTCATATTCATGTCAAAAGTGCAAATATAAATCATACAAGTCATAGGAGATTTGAACAAATTCAAGAAACAAATATGTAAAAACTCCCTAATTCTTGTAGAGATGTGGATTCCTTGTTGAATTCTCCATATTTTGACCTTTAATCTTCTCTTCTAAGCTCTCCCTCTCTCTATTTTCGTGTGGTTGCTGATATCCAAGTTGAGTTAGGGTAAAAAATGGCTAAAAGAGGTATTTATAGGCCAACACTGCCGCCTCGAACGTCGCGGCGTTCAACTTGTTTGAACGCCACGGCGTTGGCTACTGCTTGTGAACGCCGCGGCGTTCGCTTGTTTGAACGCCACGGTGTTGGCTACTGCTTGTGAACGCCGCGGCGTTCGCTTGTTGAACGCCGCGGCGTTGCCTTGAAAAATTCCAAAAATTGTTTCATTTTGCCTTCGGTTCTTGCTCTTTCCTCCGGCTGTTAACCCAATCTGAAAAGTCAAAGCAAACCGGGTTCAAAGCATCATATGTGATCAAATTATTAAAGAAACAATCAAAATTAAGTTGATAAAAGGGGTAAAACTTGTGTAAAAATAACATATATCAACTACCCCCAAACTTAGCTTTGATCGTCCTCGATCAAATAGAATCAAGCGCACACATGAAGATTGAAAAGTTAATTTGCCAAATCATACACACCACAACAAGCATTATACCTTCTGAGAAGTTTTGGAATAGTCACCCAAAGCTTTGAACATTCAACAATTCAAAAACCACACAAAATCTTAGTTTCCATCCCTAAATCATGAACTCCCACATCTATATTCATGTCAAGAGCACACTTTAGAAAAGATTATGCAAATCAACTGGAAAGTAAAGACATTGAAACAATTCAATATTCGTTAACTCATCGGTGTGTATAAAGTGCAAAAGTCACAATCAAAAGGTCTTTCCGGCTTGTAATGTAAGGCTAGGTGATGGCTAGGACCGGAAGATATGGATAAAGTGACTAAGTCAAGAGAGCCTATGACTTCAAAATCATCGAGCTAAATTCTCATATAAACCATATAAACTTTCACAACTTATCACTTATCCCTTTTTCATTCTATTTTGCCTTTCAACTTACAACCCCCAAAAGTTGTTTCTTTTCATATTGGGTTGTACACAGATTTCCAAGCCAAATGATCCAATTGAGTGCCAAGATCAAAGCCTAGTCAAGAGCACATTTTTTTTTCTTTTTTTTTTCATATATATCTCTCTCTCGACTATTTAGCCCATTGCTCAAGTTTTCATTTCATCCCCTTTTTTTACATAATATTTCAAACCTCAAATATCCCAACATGGCCAAAACATCACTATCTAACTCATGTACATTCAAATCAAAACAAGGTGACTACCCATATTCAAGTCAAATGATATGAAGTTGTAAACTCTCTTGATTGGGTGCAAGACATTGTTTTTCTTTTAGGCTAGAAGGTGGTTATCTTGGCATATGAAATAAAGACGAATGGTGGTTTCTAGTATGCTTAGCACACTCCATTCTTATCAATACGGCTCAAATCAAGGTCTAGAGATTATGCAATATAGAGAAGGCCAAAATGTAAGGCTAACAACAATGAAAGATGGCCTAAATCATTTTATGACTTTACAACATTAATACACACTTCAAAATCAACAAAATTGAAAGTTCAACGTTTTAAGTCTGCAAGAATTCGCATAAACATGACTAAAAAGGGCTTTCAAGTCACAATATATGACATGTTGACCACAGACAAGGAACTTTGACTTCGACAGAGTAGAGATATTCGAATGCATTCTGTTCTTACGCAAGGGTACACTCAACAAAAGAAACACGAGCAACATGCAAAAATGTAAACCCACCCCCAAACTGAAATGAAACAGTGTCCTCAATGTTGCAAAACTTAAGTATAGGAGAGGGAAAAGCGATACATCCCTGAAATTTAGAGAATGGAGGGAGAAAGGTGGCGTCTCAGATCCCGGAGTCAAATCATTATTAAAACCTGCCGGAAGGAAAACTCAAGTGACCCACATCAACGCATGAAGGTGAACAAAAGAGCATGAAAGAGAAGCAAAAACACGAAAACGCAAACAAAACCAAAGGAAACAGTACAAGCATCGAGTACAAAAGAGTTACAGCCAATCATAACATAGTAAAGTAGATAATTAAAAAGGGAAAAGCTCTCAAACGACGTCAACATCCGACTACTCATCCGACGCCGTCTCGTCCTCGTCAGTCTCATCATCCTCATCGTCCTCACCCTCCTCGTCATTTTCAGGGACGACAGCGGGCTCTGGAGGCTGGGGGTGAGGGTGTAGTGGAGCAAGCGGATCAAACTGGGGAAACTCGGGCCAAACGCCGGGCCAAGGGCCAAATGCATTAGCCCGAATAGCACTCTCCATAAACTGCCATCGGCGGTGTGCGTCCCATCGCGCAGCAAGAATATTCTGATCAATACGTGTCATCTTGTGATCCAACTCAACTGCCCACTGCGGGACATCAGACGCTACACCGGAAGAAGAGGAAACACGCTGTGGGGCTTTGCGACGTGGCGGAGCAGGCAGAGCGGGGGCGGTGGTGGATGATGTGGCAGTGGGTCGGCAGGCACGGTGACCAGAACGAGCAGCTATAGTCTCGGCTTGGCAAATCTGTGTGTATGAAATAATCCGGCGCGGCACCTCAACATGCTCCATCGGCGAGTACTGGACGCCGGCGTTCTTGCACAGTGCGGTGATGAGGGAGGGGAAACAAAGATTCTTCTTGGCTCCAGAACACTCAATGATGGACTGAATCAATTGTTGCTTAATCAGTTTGCCCACGTTGATGTTGAGACCATGATGAATAGCATAGACAACCTCGACTCGCTCGCGAGTAGCTGTGCTCAAAGATAATGTCGGGATGAGGCGAGCGCAAACAAAGTAATACCATGTGCGGGCCGTGGTGTTGAGGTTACATGCCTTGATTGAGATAGGACGGGAGTCCTTGAAACCTGTCCAAATAGACTCTGGATAACAAAGGGCAGAGTGGATTGCAGCATAATCAATGTCTTTTAAAAACGTCTCAAACTGATCCTGGCGAGGGATGGGGATGTGAAGTACTTCATTGATTTTTGTGGAAGAAATGGTAACATTCCGCCCCCTGACCTGAACAGAGACTAAACGGTGTACGTTTTCGGGCTTGCCGGTGGCATTGGCATAAAATTCTTTGACTAAAGGAATAATAGCCTCCCCGGGCTGCGTAGCAAACTCAAACCAACCTCGATTCCTAATATTCGTCCTGAATGGTTCAATCGAACAATCCAACGCTCGCTCATCCACCACATTCTTCTTTGTCAATTTTTCGGAAAAACAAACAAAGGCGGCGAGGCTAACAAATTTATCACAATCATACAGCGGGTCATCCGCTGGAGTAGAAGTAAGCGCTTTAGCCTTGCCTTTGTTTCCCTTAGAAAGTCGCGGGCTCATTTTCAACCCCCTAACACTAGGCAACACGTATCCAAGATAGAACGCTCTAGTCACCCACACGACTGATTTCAAACTCGGTATCCCCAAACTTCTTCAACAAATCACTCCCACAACCAAATTTTTCTCAACTCAACAAGCACAACAAGCTCACGAATGGAATGGTTAAAACGAGCAAGAAAAGAAAACCCACAAAATTCAATCAACCCGAATGATGCTCGCAACTACCAACCAAATGCACGATATCATCAACAATCCAATACTTAAAATTAATTTGCACCCCACAATTTACCATAAAGAATATATGTACCTTAATCCAAAATGGGTAGACAATTATCACAAAGTGATGTATGAAGCTATTACTTTGCCCAAAGAGATGAAAATGCAAGGTAAAGTCCGGTGGTGGCGGCACAATTCCGACGGCGGCGGTGGGGAGTCGTGAACGTGGATTTTCGGCCGAAATTTTGAGTTTTGATCGGTGGGAAGTGTAAAAAATCGGTTGGGAAGTGTGGATTCCAGATGAATTGGAGAGAGATTGAGTGATGTGGGAGGAATTTGGATTTTTGGAAGGGGGGGGAAGAGTTAGGGTTTGAAATAAAAATAAAGTTGTAAGGGAAATGGGGAAAGGGGAAAGCTGCTGGGCATATATGCATCGAACGCCGCGGCGTTGGGATGCAGTAGCGAACGCCGCGGCGTTATTTGTTTGGAACGCCGCGGCGTTGAGTCAACCCGAATTTTTTTTGTTTTTTTTTTTTTTTTAAGGAAAGGGCTGCTTGCGTCGAATTCTGCGAATGAATGGAAAACCTGCAAACACGATGAAAACACATCGTAAAAATATTAAACAGAAACAAAACGAAGAAAAGACAAAGTGAAATGAAAGGAAAATAAATAAAATAAAATAAAAAAAGAACTTGGGTTGCCTCCCAAGAAGCGCTTGTTTATAGTCGTTAGCTTGACGTAGGTGCAATCAATGTGGTGGGTCAACGAGGGTAACGTGCACATGGTCCCTCATACAACCATTTCCTTCATAGTGTTTCAAACGGTGGCCATTAACAATGAAAGAACCCTTTGTTTCGTGTGAAATTTCAACCGCACCGGAGGGGTAAACTTTCATGACAGTGAAAGGTCCTGACCATTTAGAGCGTAATTTACCGGGAAAAAGTCGGAGGCGGGAATTGAATAAAAGGACCTGTTCTCCCTCGGTAAACTCCCTCGGTGTGATGCGCTTGTCGTGCCAGCGTTTTGTTCGTTCCTTGTAGATTTTTGCGTTTTCATAGGCCTCCTGTCGGAACTCATCCAGCTCGTTCAATTGCAACAACCTGTGTTTGCCAACATCTTGCAAATCAAAATTAAGCAATTTAATTGCCCAAAATGCCCTATGCTCTAGCTCAACGGGTAGGTGGCAAGCTTTCCCAAAAACGAGTCGGTAAGGTGACATGCCAATAGGTGTCTTAAACGCAGTTCGATATGCCCACAGGGCATCATCTAACTTAAGAGACCAATCTTTTCGAGATGAATTTACCGTTTTCTCAAGGATGCGTTTAAGTTCCCGATTGGACACTTCAACTTGACCACTCGTTTGAGGGTGGTACGGTGTGGAAATCTTATGTGTGACACCATATTTTTGCAAAAGATTATCAAATTGTTTGTTGCAAAAATGAGTGCCACCATCACTTATAATGGCTCGAGGGGTACCGAAACGCGTGAAAATGTGTTTTTTCAAAAATTTAACTACCACCATTGAATCATTCGTACGTAAAGCCTCCGCTTCGACCCATTTAGACACATAATCAACCGCTACTAGAATGTATTTATTGGAGCATGAGCTAGGGAATGGTCCCATAAAGTCAATGCCCCAAACATCAAAAAGTTCGCATTCTAGTATGTTGTTTAACGGCATTTCATGTTTCCTCGAAATATTCCCTGTTCTTTGGCATTGATCACAAGAAGATACATACGCATGCACATCTTTAAATAGGGAGGGCCAGAAAAAACCTGATTGGAGAACTTTTGAGGCGGTCTTAGTAGGCCCAAAGTGGCCACCTACCTTGCCATCATGGCTATGGCTCATAATAGATGTCATTTCTTCTGCCGGGACACAACGCCTGATAATGCCATCTGCACAATTCTTAAACAAAAATGGCTCTTCCCAAAAATAATGCTTGACATCAGATAAAAATTTCTTCTTTTGATAAAAAGTGAGATTAGGGGGAAGTGCACCCATGACAACATAATTTGCAAAATCAGCATACCAGGGGAAAGCACCATGAATCACCGTATACAATTGTTCATCCGGAAACTCTTCCCCAATTGGTTTTTCAATGATTGAATCGGAGACAGGAGCTTCTATCCTAGACAAATGGTCAGCTACCACATTCTCAACTCCCTTTTTATCCCTAATTTCTAGATCAAATTCTTGGAGAAGAAGAATCCATCTAATAAGGCGAGGTTTGGCATCCTTCTTTGCAAGTAGATACTTAAGTGCAGAGTGATCAGTGTAAACAATGACTTTGTTCAAGACAAGGTATGAATGAAACTTATCAAATGCAAAAACTATAGCTAGCAATTCCTTTTCCGTCGTGGCATAATTTAACTGAGCATCATTTAAAGTTCGACTTGCATAATAAATGGTGTAGAATACCTTATCTTTCCTTTGTCCGAGTACAGCTCCAACCGCTGAATCACAAGCATCACACATAAGCTCAAATGGGAGGTTCCAATCTGGAGGTGCCATGATGGGCGCTGAAATTAATTTTTCCTTGAGCGTGTGAAAAGCCTGCAAACACTTATCATCAAAGTTAAACGGTGTATCTTTTACCAACAAATTAGATAATGGTTTAGCAATTTTCGAAAAGTCTAAAATGAAACGCCTGTAAAATCCTGCATGACCAAGAAAGCTCCTGACGGCTTTCACCGAAGAGGGTGGGGGAAACTTTTCAATGACCTCAACTTTAGCTTTATCCACTTCAATCCCCTTGTGAGAGATTTTGTGGCCAAGCACAATTCCTTCTTGAACCATAAAATGACACTTTTCCCAATTTAACACAAGATTAGTTTCTTCACATCGTTTTAGAACACGTGTTAAATGGTTAAGACATGTATCGAAAGAAGTTCCAAAAACTGAAAAATCATCCATAAAAATTTCTAGGGAATCCTCGACCATGCCATGAAAAATAGCCATCATACATCGTTGAAAGGTGGCAGGGGCATTACATAGGCCAAATGGCATCCGCCTATAAGCAAATGTGCCATAAGGACAAGTGAAAGTGGTTTTCTCTTGATCCTCAGGTGTGATGGCAATTTGATTATAGCCAGAGTAGCCATCTAGGAAATAATAAAATTCATGCCCAGCTAACCTCTCAAGCATTTGATCAATGAAGGGAAGGGGAAAGTGGTCTTTCCGGGTGGCCTCATTTAATTTTCGATAATCAATGCATACTCGCCACCCGGTAACTGTTCGTGTGGGAATTAATTCATTGTTAGCATTGGTAATAACAGTCATACCTCCTTTCTTCGGAACCACTTGAGTTGGACTCACCCAATTGCTATCGGAGATAGGATAGATAATACCTGCATCGAGTAGCTTAATTACCTCCTTTTTAACAACTTCTTGCATCATTGGATTGAGTCGTCTTTGCGGTTGAATGGTGGGCTTATATTCATCCTCCATGAGGATCTTATGCATACATACTGTTGGACAAATCCCTTTAATATCAGCTATTTTCCATCCAAAAGCCTTTTTATGGGCTTTCAACACCATAAGCAGCTTCTCCTCCATAATGTCTGTCAAAGATGAAGAGATTATAACAGGTAAAAATTCTGAATCTTGTAAGTAAGCATACTTGAGATGAGAAGGAAGAGGTTTAAGCTCAAGAGGTGGCGGTTCTTCAATTGAGGGCTTTGGTAATGAAGTGATTGGTCTATCCAGAACTTCGAAATGAGGTCGAAAACTTCGTTTGTAAGGTGGATTTGCCTCGAGAAAAGCAACAGCGTCCCTCAAGTTATTGTTTTCCATTGTCTCATCCATGGGATTCACAAGACATGCCTCCACTTGATCTTCGTATTGATTTCCCTGAAAATGTTCAGAAATTAAGGTATCAAATGCATCAATGTGGAAACAAGTAGAATCATTAGATGGTGTTCGCATAGCATGATACACATTTATTGTCACTTGCTCATCTCCCACTCTAAAAGTTAATTGACCATTGGCAATATCAATTAATGCTCGTCCGGTGGCGAGGAATGGTCGACCAAGAATGAGTGGTAGCTCGACATCCTCCTCCATATCTAGAACTACAAAGTCCACTGGGAATATGAATTTTTCGACTTTCACTAAAACATCTTCCACTATTCCTCGTGGGTACTTGATGGACCTATCAGCGAGTTGCAATGAAATAGTGGTAGGCTTGGGCTCGCCAAGTCCTAATTTCCTGAAAAGTGACAAAGGCAACAAATTAATACTGGCACCAGAATCACACAAAACTTTAGAAAAAGAAATAGAACCGATAGTGCAAGGAATTGTAAAGCTTCCGGGATCCTTAAGCTTTTGAGGTATCCGGTTTTGCAATATAGCCGAGCATTCTGCAGTAAGGGCTACAGTTTCATGTTCCTCCAACTTTCTCTTGTTAGAAAGGATATCCTTGAGATATTTAGCGTAACTCGGCATTTGCAACAAAGCATCTACAAGAGGAATGTTAATACGCAATTGTTTAAATATATCAAGAAACTTGGCAAATTGCTTATCTAACTTGCCTTTTTGTAATGCAAGTGGAAATGGAGGTCTTGGTTTGGGCACGGAGGGTTCGGTAGAGGAATGTCCCGAAACAGGGGATGAGGTCTCGGTGTTCTTTCCGGAGTTAGATGTTGCCTTAGTTTTATCCAAATGTTCTGGTGTATCATCCATTTTCTCTCCCAATTTTGGATCAACGAGGTTCTTTCCGCTACGAAGTGAAACTGTTTGAACTTGTTCCTTTGGATTTTTCTCGGTATCACTTGGTAACGTGCCTTGGGTTCGTCCGGAAAGCATGTTGGCAATTTGCCCAATTTGATTTTCTAAGTTTTTTAGTGCAATTTCTTGATTTTTTAAGCTTGCTTCTTGTTTCTTGGACACCATTTCTTGATATTGAAACTTTTGTGTTGCCTCCATCATGAACTTTTGCCACCCATCTTCCATATTATTCTTTTTCTCGCTTTGTTGTGGTTGTTGGAGCCCCCCTTGCCTTTGAAATGGAGGTTGTTGGAAACCTCCTTGGTTTTGCTGAAAACCTGGTGGTTGTGGTTTCGCCATATTCGAATTTTGGCTCCATGAGAAATTTGGATGATTCCTCCATCCCGGATTAAAAGAATTTGAGTAGGGATTATTCTGTTGACGACTTGCATTTCCCATGAAGTTAGCACTTTCAACCGAGTTAGATGTCCCACACACATCTCCTTGTAAGCACTCAAAGTTTGTGTGATCACCTCCACAATTTTCACAAGTGGATTTAACTTGATTTACCGTACCTTGCATGAGTCCGAAGGAATCCAATCTTTTGTTTAGGGCCTCCAATTGAACAGCTACTGTGGAGCTATTCCCAATTTCATACAATCCGGCGGGCTTCTTGGGCAACGTGATTCGTTCGGTTGGCCATTGATAGTTGTTCTCGGCCATGAGCTCAATTAATGCCCAAGCTTCCTCAGGTGATTTGTTCATGATAGTACCTCCCGCGGCGGCATCTAAATTCGTACGGAGATTCGGTCCCAAACCCAAATAGAAAGTTTGAACAAGTGTGGGCACGGCTAACCCATGGTGTGGGCATTTCCTCAAAAGTTCCTTAAAACGCTCCCATGCCTCATAAAGTGATTCCCCCTCATATTGACGAAAGCTGGTGATTTCATTTTTCATTGCGGCCGTCTTACCCGGTGGAAAATACTTAGACAAAAATTTATCCACCATTTGTTCCCAAGTACGGATAGAGGCGGTTGGCAAAGAGTTGAACCACGTTTAGCCTTGTCTTTGAGAGAGAATGGAAATAACCGTAAGCGTATGGCGTCGTCGGTGACTCCATTGTTCTTGAAAGTATGGATAATCTCCGAGAATGTGGCTATATGAGCGTGAGGATCATCATGTTGTAAACCGGAGAATTGAACCTGGTTTCCTATCATTTGGATATACCCCGGCAGGATTTGAAAAGTGTTAGCCTCTACCGGTGGTAAAACGATTGGCCCTGCGGCTCCTTGAATGTTTGGCATCATATAATCCCTCAAAGGGCGTTGCGGAGGCGCCTCTGGTTGGTTTTGATGAACACGAAGATTTGCAAGCTCCCGACGAACCGCTTCTTCTAAGATAGCGGGATCTATGTGAATAGGAGGAGGATTCAGATTTGGATCCATTGTAGCTTGATAATGTTGAGCCTCTCTTTGTAGTCTTACCCCTCGAGTAAACGTTCGTTCAATTTCAGGGTCCAACTCCGCTAGTCCCAGTCGACTAGTACGGGTCATGCACTAACCGAGATCAAACCTTGCACAAAGAAAGACACATAAATTAAAAATAAGAGAAATGATCTAAGCTCAGAAAGAATAAGGGAATCTCAATATTAGATAAAAATAGTTGTCCCCGGCAACGGCGCCAAAAACTTGACACGACAAAATCCTAGCAAGAGAACTAGGTCGCGTAAGTAGTAATGTGGATTTCTAAGTCCGGGGTTATCGTATCCGCAGGGACAACTATAATCTAAGTACCAAGACTACTATATTACTCAATTCTAAGTTAAATCGGTCGATAGAAAGGTTGATTAACTAATTAATAAATACTAGAAAATAAACTAAGGCAACGTCACACCAAATAAAGGGAGGAAACAATAGAGAGAAGCGATCAAGGCACATGGTTCAACCAATTATGCATTTCGATTGTGATTTAGGTTCTATTGGATTATTAGATTGATTTAGCTAAGGCGAAATTCCCTAACGTACGTACTACCCAATCTCTTGGCATAGCAACCCTACCCTTGGTAACGATTTCCTATATATCTCTATATGAAAACCCGATTAACGAGGATGTATTTAAGGTCTAGGAATTCCCCACGTGAATGGAAAGCCACCTAAAGAAACCGAGTCTATCTCTAGTCGGTTTAACTATAGGGTATTCAATGTTTATATCTTCCCTAGGTTATTATCTCTCGATCTCTAACCTAGGCATTTTATCAAACACTTGGTGATCAAGCAAATGTAGCATTGAGATCAAATATTGAATACATAGCTAAAACCAAAATTAATCCAATAAACACCAACAAATCAACAATCAAAATAACATAAACGGCCTATCCATGGCCTCAATCAAACAAGTTTAGCTCATATTCATGTCAAAAGTGCAAATATAAATCATACAAGTCATAGGAGATTTGAACAAATTCAAGAAACAAATATGTAAAAACTCCCTAATTCTTGTAGAGATGTGGATTCCTTGTTGAATTCTCCATTTTTTGACCTTTAATCTTCTCTTCTAAGCTCTCCCTCTCTCTATTTTCATGTGGTTGCTGATATCCAAGGTGAGTTAGGGTAAAAAATGGCTAAAAGAGGTATTTATAGGCCAACACTGCCGCCGCGAACGCCGCGGCGTTCGTTTGTTGAATGCCGCGGCGTTGGCTACTGCTTGTGAACGCCGCGGCGTTCGCTTGTTTGAACGCCGCGGCGTTGGCTACTGCTTGTGAACGCCGCGGCGTTCGCTTGTTGAACGCCGCGGCGTTGCCTTGAAAAATTCCAAAAATTGTTTCATTTTGCCTTCGGTTCTTGCTCTTTCCTCCGGCTGTTAACCCAATCTGAAAAGTCAAAGCAAACCGGGTTCAAAGCATCATATGTGATCAAATTATTAAAGAAACAATCAAAATTAAGTTGATATAAGGGGTAAAACTTGTGTAAAAATAACATATATCAATAATGCAAGAGACATTATCCTTCACCTGGATGAATTGTTCGGAGAACGCAGTAGGACCGCCAGATACTTTATTTCAAGGGATCTATTCCGAACTAAAATGACTGAAGGAGAAGATGTTGGAGAACACGTTTTCAAAAAGATGACCATGGTAGAAAAACTAAAATCTTTAAACTTCTACATAGACCTGCATCTCCAAGTCGATCTTATTCTACAGTCACTCCCAGATTCGTTCTATTATTTCGTCATAAATTTTGATATAAATGACATTGAGGGATCTTTAGCTGGGCTATTGGAAAAACTCAAGGTTGCTCAGAAACAAATAAAGACGGACAAATGGAATAATCCGATGGCTATTACATTTTCTAAAACATTTGATGGAAAAAGGAATAATGCCCATTTAGAGGAGGGAGCATCCAGTACGACTTGCAACAAGGCACAACGAAGGAGAAATAAGAGGGCTAGAAAATAACACATGTTGATGCTGCGGTGAGCTGGGCCACTGGAGAAAATACTGTCCTAATAGACAAGCAAAAGGAGAATAACTTTATAGTCTGAAACTAATTGCTTTATAATATTCCCTCGTCATCGATTATGATTCAGAAGTTAATACCTTTTGTATAATTGTGTGAATCAGAATCTGGGAAGAAGAAGGGAGCTGAGCCCTAATGAGGAGAAGATCAAAGTAGGCAGCGGGCAAGGCGTCGCGGCTACTAAAACAAGATCTGCCTCATTATTTTTTATTCTAGACATATGTTATTTCTGGATATTGTTAAACATTGGTTCAATTTCCGTTTTAGTTAAATAAGGTTACACTTTCGTTTTATTAATGAACAATGCAAGATTTATTATGGTAATAAATTAGTAGGCTTTGTTTCTTTGATAAATGCATTATGTTACCTTAATATCAAGAATAAGTGTGCTGTGAATACAATACAAAGGAAACGTAGTAGGCTTGAAATAAACCAAAGATTAATATGGCACCTTCGACTAAGCCATGATGGCAAACAAAAGATTCGCAAAATGGAAAAAGATGGGCTAATTGGCCCACTGGGATTGGATCCCTATCCTACTTGTGAATCTTGTCTCAAAGGCAAGATGGCTTGATCGCCCTTCATAGGGAATTTTGAAAGGGCCTCACAAATCTTAGGTTTAGTGCATACTGACGTTTGTGGTCCATTTGGAGAAATGGCCAGAGGAGGTTTCCTTTACTTTATCACCTTCACTGACGACCATTCTCGATATGGACTAGTGTACCTGATGAAGCATAAGTCTGAATCCATTGACAAGTTCAAGGAATTCAAGCCTTTAGTGGAAAATCAAACAAGTCAACGTATAAAAACTCTTCGATCTGATCGAGGAGGAGAATATATGAGCGACAAGTTTAACTTATACCTCAGAGAGATTGGTATAGTATTGCAACTCACACCTCCAGTGACTCCACAGTTGAATGGAGTAGCAGAGCGAAGGAATCGAACCTTGTTGGACATGGTTCGCTCCATGCTTAGCTACACTGATTTACCCATTTCACTGTGGGGTCACGCGCTGCTTACAGCTGCACACATTTTAAATAGATGTTCATCCAAGTCCGTTCCTCTGACTCCCTATGAAATGTGGAGAAATAGGAAACCAGTCTTAACCACATAAAGATTTGGGGATGTCCGGCTTATGTCAAAAAGACTAAAGTGGACAAGTTGGAGGCTAGGTCCTTAAAGGGACGTTTCATTGGATATCTTGAAGATTCTATGGGATACTTCTTTTACCTGCACAATGATCAAAGGATCATTGTAGCCTGACAAGACCACTTTCTTGAAGATGAGTTCATTCAAGAAGGAGGAGCGGGTAGAAAGATTGTTCTAGAAGAACAAAATGAAACCCCACTGGATACATCTACACAGGGAGTGAGAACCGAACCTTCTGTAACACAACCACAACCACGACGATCGAATAGAGTATCTCAACCGCCTGAGAGGTACGGATATCTAATGCAGAGGGAGTTGGATCTCCATTCTTTGTTAGAGGGGGATCATGGAGATGATCCCTCCACTTTTGATCAAGCGATGGTGGATGTGGATGCTGCTAGATAGCGTGAAGCTATGCAAATTGAGATTGATTCGATGCATGCAAACCAAGTCTGGAAACTTGTAGACCAACCTGAAGGGGTAAAACTAATTGGGTGTAAATGGATCTACAAGAGAAAGATTGGTGTTAATGGCAAACTAGACACCTACAAAGCAAGGCTAGTATCGAAAGGGTATAGTCAAAAGGAAGGAATTGACTACCAAGAAACCTTCTCGCCAATGGCTATGATCAAATCAATATGGATTCTACTTGCAATAGCAGCACACCTAGATTATGAAATATGGCAAATGGATGTCAAAACTGCTTTCCTAAATGGATTCCCAGAAGAGGATATCTATATGTAACAGCCTAAAGGTTTTGAATCCGAGGAGTATATTCATAAGGTGTGTAAACTTGCGAGATCCATTTATGGACTCAAACAAGCATCTCGTCGCTGGAATCTACGTTTTGATGAGGTTGTCAAAGGATTTGACTTCATCAAAAATGAAGACGAGCCCTGTGTTTACAAGAAGATCAGTGGGAGCAAGTTGACATTCCTAGTGTTATATGTAGATGACATATTACTCATTGGGAATGACATAGGAATGCTCACCACAACCAAGAAGTGGCTTTCGAGTACATTCTCCATGAAAGACTTAGGAGAAGCAACCTATATTCTAGGGATTCGGATCTATAAAGATCGAACTAAAAGAATGATAGGACTTTCTCAAGCCCTTTACTTAGAAAAGGTCCTAAAAAGGTATAGGATGGAATATTCTAAGAAGGGTTCCTACCAATGAGACATGGGATACATCTTTCGAAATCTATGTGTCCTCAAAGTAAGGAAGATAGAAAAGAAATGAACATTATACCCTATGCGTCTGCTGTGGGCAGCTTGATGTACGCGATGCTCTGTACTAGACCCGACATTGCTTATGCTGTGAGCGTTTTTAGTAGATTTCAAGCAAACCCTGGTAAGGAACATTGGATAGCTGTGAAGAATATCCTAAAGTATCTGAAAAGAACTAAAGATATGATTCTCACCTATGGAAGTGGTGACCTGAGGGTGGAAGGGTACACTGATTCGGATTTCTAATCTAATGTTGATGACCGGAAATCCACCTCGAGACTTGTATTTACTCTAAATGGTGGAGCCGTGACTTGGAAAAGTTCCAAGCAAAGCACAACCACAGACTCCACCACAGAGGCTGAATACATAGCTGCCTCGGAGGCAGCTAAAGAAGCTGTGTGGAATAGGAAGTTCGTTGAGGAACTTCAAGTGGTTCCTACCATAAAGCTCTCGTTGCCACTTTATTGTGACAACACCGGAGCTATAGCGCAAGCGAAGAAACCTAGGTCTCACAATAAATCCAAACACATAGAGAGGAGATATCACATCATAAGAGAGATTGTTGCACGAGGTGAAATAGCTGTTCAAAAAATAGCCTCAGCTGACAATGTCGCTGATCCATTGACCAAGTCATTGGCACAGGCGGTGCTGGAAAAACATCTCGAAAAGATGGGTATTAAATACCACAGCAAATGGCATTGAGTGCAAGTGGGAGATTGTTAGAGTATATGCCCTCGAATGCCATAAAGAGGATAGATTTATAGGGCATAAATATTGTAACTAAACTATGATTTTTCTATTAATATAAGGCAGTTGATTGTTGTTTTCTTTTATGCATTTATAAGGTGTGAATAAACAACGTAAAGTCCTTGATGACAAGGCGAACCTTCTACCTCCTATGGTATAGGAGGAAAGGCACTAGAATGGTTTGACCCTTGACATCTAAAAGGGTTCGCAAGTCTAAGAAATATTGATTGGGCATCAATAGTGAATAAAGACTTGTATGATGTAAGTTTTCACAGAGAAAGTGCCAGTCGTACACTATGGAAATGGTAGTGGGAACTTATATCATAGACGTGTCAGCTGGACTGATATGTTCGAACACGGCTCGCATCAGTTCATCACATGGGTATTCACTCATTAATAGTCAATCATGAAACTGATAAGTAGTGATAGGTACGTGTGAACCTCTGACCTGAGAAATCGAGTTGAAGATGTACTTGTGACATCAAGTCTGTTATTAAAGTAGTTAGATTCAAATCACCTGTTGGTGGAATCGACCTCGAAGTGCGACTGGATGGGCAAGTAGCATTGTTAACTGATTTGCAATATGGAATTTATTCTCACATAAGTGAATGAGTAAAATATACTATGCGATCATGAATAAGTGAGGATGAAAGTCTTTGGCTAAAGCATTTAAATACCTCGACTTATTATGAGCTTAGGCATATGGTCAAGTTATATGAGTTTGACTTTAAACTATGACTCTTACTTGACTGGGATGTAAGAATAAAAGGTTTATACGCGTACGGTATTCATGACGTAAAGGTTTGGAATGATCCTATTCATTCGTTCTGAATTGGGTTACGGTGTGAGCCACGAGACTGGCTAGGTGTCACTCACACCCCTTTGGATACCTCCCAATTGCGTTCTGAGACGAACCTAAAGGGTCGCACTTAGAGGAAGTGCAAAAGGAAAAACATGGGAAAAAGACTTGAGAGAAATTCACGGCATTGGCTGCCGTAATTAATTAATTAATTATTGGATAATTTAATTAATTAATTAAATTAATGAGTTAATTAATTTCTTGGAGAAATTGAATTATAAATTAATTAGGAATTGAATTAATTGGATTATCAATTTATTTATTGGATAAATAAATTATCCGATTAATTAATTAGCAAGCAAGACGAAAGCCCGAAGGCTTTTGAGCCCACTAAGGGGCGGCCAAATGGACGCCCAAATAGGGCTCTTGCATGCTAGTGTTATTGTTTCATAATGATATAAATATATCACAAGATGAAAAATAACACAAAGCAACTTACATAACTTTCTCTCCAAGAAAAAGTCTCCCACCTCTCTCTCTCTCTCTAGCCGTCTTTGACAAGGAAGAAAGGAGGAGTTTTTTGTTTTTGATTCCAGCGTGATGAATTAGAGACGTTGGCAAATTCGGCGTTAGAGAAAACGATCACGTTCAGAAATCAACATACGCGAGAACGGTAATTTTTCTATACACAATTAAACACGAGGATTAGAGATGATTCGGGCTTTGGGAATTAAATTTACTTTCCGCTGCGTTTTATTCGTATAATTCCCAACACTAATATGTGTGAGTACATCGGATTGTTGTGTATCTAATGGTTCGCCTCTTCATATGAAATTGTTGACGTTTTGACGGCTGCAGTTAATGTTCAGGGACGTGTCCTTTTTGGTTACACTGTCATGCCGATCTCTTCAAATCCATCATTACTTCTCAAAGAAAAAGTGTGCCTCTTCGTGTTCGGGTGCCTATCCCACATATATATATCATCCCTTTCTTTTTTTGGTTATTACCATAAATTTTCATCTTCCTCTGTTTATCTGCAAGCAAGGGCCCAGAAAATAATCTTTTATTCTTATTTCCTTCTTCGAGTCCTTCCCCATTTTTTGCTAGACTTCATCAATGTCAGACCCTCGACGCAATCTCGATCTCCATAACCTCTCTGAATTGGTGTCTCGAGAGACCCACTTAAATAGTAAAGATGCTTAAGCCTTATACGCTGTCATCCAAGATTTCATGACGTATTATCGAGATACCAAGGTATCGTCCCTCAAACGTACTCATGAAATTCCTCTTTGGGCTACCCTTCGACAAGGCAAAACTAAAGCCCATTTGGCCCTTAGGCCTCGCCTTAAATCTCAAGCTTTCGGGCCCTCTCCTTCGGGTAGCCCCAACCTATTGGGCACTTTCCCTGTTTTAGGAGCCGGCGGTCCCCTATTTCTTTCCAAGCCCTTCGATTTTGCCTGGAATAACTCAAGTAAGCCCATCCATGGATGGATTGGGGTGATCGACGTGTTTCCATGGTTTGAACGTCTTGCCCAATTTCACTCGAAGTGGGAGGGGAACCAAATCCTATGATTTATTCGAATGGCCTGCTATCCCATTCTCCTTTTCGAACGCATCATGTCGAATGCCCTGGCTGACTCGTGGCATCTGTCTTACAATTGTTTTGTTTTACCCCTAGGATTCCAAATGGTGACTTTGGAGGACGTGGCACTAATCACTGGTTTATCTCCAGATGGCGTTCACCTTTCTACCGGGGAAATGGTAGGTGGCGCTCCACAACTGTTCGAGGCCGCTGAACAATGGCTGAAGGTAAATGGAAAAGGTTCGAACATTTCTTGTACTAATTTGGTTAGGCCTTTCGTCAATTCTACTTACCTAGTTACGCCGATCGAGGAGTGTTAGGAATTTCATGTTAGATGTTTTGATGATGACAATTAGGAGTTTATGTTAGACCCCAAAATATGTACGTTTGATTTTAGTAGAAATCATGTATAAGCTTTGAAGCGTTAGATTTGTAATAGGTTTTATAGGCTTCGTTTTGTTTTGTTCTAGATTGTTAGGCTAAGTAGTCTTAGGCTGAGCGTTTGATGAATTTTGAGTGAGCTTATAAGCAGTTAAGTTTGAGGACTCAAGCGCCTGAAGTTTGAATGAAGATGAAGTTTCCAACTGTCCAAATATCCAGCTATATCTAGCGTTACCTTATTAAGAAGAAGCAATTCAAGGATGGATAAGCGTCTATCAATGATGGATTTCACCTGAATTTATTTGCAAGTCCAGAAGGAGTTTAATGCAATTATTCCTAGAGCATTAAATACCAACGAGTATTAAATTCAAATGCATTAAATGTTGATAAGAGCATTAAATGTGATAAGCACTTTCAGACGTACGGAGAAGCCACCCTATTGGACAGTCAACTTTTCACAGACTGTGATAAGAGGTGTTTTTACGTGTTTTTAAGACCGTAATTCTTATGATTTGGATTCACTTATTGCTTAAATCATGTCACATTTGCATTTAATAGGTGTGTTAAGTGAATACAGGTAATAAATGAGAATATATGAAGAAAAGGGAAGAAAAACGATGTACAAAACAAGTTCAAGCATGTTTTTCAACACCTAGGCAGTTTATGCATCTCCTACCACATTCGAGCGATAATTCCGTACATTTTAAGACCGACTTAGACAAAGTTTCCTTCTACAAAGTTTTAGATGTATGTCTTAGCTTCAAATGGGAACTTGAAACATCCAAATCGGAGGTCTATAGAGATAATTGTGAAGGAAATACGATTGCTGCGCCGAACAGAGAAGTACATGTGCGAAGATACGCCCCAACGCCCTCCTAGTCATGCCTAGGCATGGATAGTCCGAATGTTACTCCTTTTCAGCCTAAATTCCAGCATTATATGATGGGTAAGAATCACTTTTGGCCATAATTCAGCACATGTGTTGAGGGGTTGTCATAAGTGTGTTTCTTGGTAGATTTACTTTATGGGCGCCAAATCAGAAACAACCTCCATGTTGAAACGTAATTTAGGTATACTTAGAGACCGAATTGGACAAAATGTCCTTCTAGAAAGTTGTAGATCTATGTTTTATCTGAACATGGGGACTTGAATCATCCAATTTGGAGATCTGTGGAGAAGTTTATGAGTAAAATACTAAGACTGCGCTGGAAAGCAAGAAAGTGGCAGCATGCATGTGTTTTGTTGAAGTTTTCACATGGTTATGCTTGGTGGAATTCTTAAGGGCCGAAAGTTTAGCATTTTTTAGCTGGTTGGAATCTTAAAAGCCAAAGTTTAAGCATCACCTTAGGTGGAATTCTCATTGGGGAACTTTAATGGGAATTCTTAATGCATACTTTAGTGGAATTTTGGCTATAAAAGGAGGGGGAACCCATACTCTTCATCATTCACTATCAATTTCAGATTCTTAGAGGAGAGGGGGGCAGCCCCTAATCTGATTTCTCCACCATTCATCACCATTCTTCATCACTCTTGGAGGGGAAAACTAGAGGAAGGAAAAGAGCTTGGGGATTGAAGGCTCAACTTCAAGATTCATCATTATTCACTTTTAAGGGAGTTTTTATAGCTTTTCATTTCAATTATGTCTATGAACATGTGTATTAATTCATTTATGTTTTTCATATTATCCATTATGAACTAAATTCATAAGACTAGGGCCATGTAAGGTCAAATTGTGATATATGCTTATAATAGATGATTGTAGAGGTTATACTTATATTGTTATGTGATGTGAATTTGTGTTTTTACCTATCTTGCATATACTTGATCACTATATGTTAGAATCTTATGCCTAGGTTGATATTTCGGGAGAAAATTAACTTAGGGTGCAAGAGATTCACATCATGACCCGCAACTAATGAGGAATTGCCCTAGACATAGGTAAAGATTCCCGGGTGAAGTTGTTCGATTCAAATCGAGTGAACTCTAGTACGTTAATGCATGTTTAGTGGTTAGATTTCCGGATAGGAATATTTGGGAAATCACGATCTAAGTATAGGAGTTTATACGCGAGACATCGGTTATTCTCTATCCTCGGAGCTCTCACCATAACAATATAAGCGTAATCCTTCAACGAGAATCTTTATAAGTATAGTTGATCAATTTGAACCTAGCATGTGCCTTAGTCTCCCTTTCTATTTTGTTTTAAATCATTTGTTCGACCTTGTTCTTATCTTACGCATTTCACACTCATTTTACCTTTATTGTTTTGATCTTTGTTGTTATAAAATCTTAAACTAGAATTCAAGTCCTTGTGGTTCGACAATCCGGACTTCTCGTCCACTTTTATTACTACACACGACTAGTGCACTTGCTATTATAGCACGTTAGCTTTTAGCGTGTCAAGTTTTTGGCGCCGTTGCCGGGGACTTGTTTAATTTTAGTTTTTGATTTTATTGCAAGTTTTATGTATTTATTTTTTGTTTATTTTTTTTGTCGCACGATTACCTCGCAATGGCTAGCAATTTTCCAGATATGACCCTTCCGGAGAATCAATTATGGCTGCAAAACATCATTCAATTTGCAAAGGATAGCAATTTCCCAGATATGACACTACCAGAGAATCAATTATGGCTGCAAAGCGTCGTTGAAGCATGTTATGCACAAGGGTTCTTTCCACAACATTACCAAGAAAGAATTCCTATGCTGGAGGAACAACGTGATAACTCCATTGGAGAGCTCCGCCTTATGATGAAGGACGCATTGCGGGAAATGAAGGAGATGAATCATCAACTCAAGCAACTAACGAGCGACATATCTGTGAAAGTACCATGGGCATTGCTTGGTACCACTGAGATAGATCAAAAGGAGGAATGCAACACCGTGACATTGAATGAAAGGAAGTTGAAAAATTCGAAAGCAAATTCCTCCAATGATGAACATTTGACTCCTATCCTTTCTAAGGTTGTTGACATTCCTTTACCATCTCCCCTAACCACAAGTGAATCGGTATTTGATGCCGATGATGGTAAGTTGTCCTTTAGTGTAGGAGATGACATGGTTATTTGTGATAGCTATGAGGTTTTTGAGCATCCACTTGATTTTGATTTGTATTTACACATTGATGCTTTTGATCCTTTTAGTGTTGAGCACTTTCAGGAAAAACGAACCAATCATTTTCTACATCCCTACATCATGGACTCCGCATATGTCAAAGTGATGGGTGAAGAAAGTTCACACCATCACCCAACGCACGGGGAAGAAAGAGTAATTGAGGTGTTGAGGGACCATACAAAAATTCGGGAGTGGATGATTGCTTGGTCCCAACCTATGGTATGTAGCACAAATGATGGGCCAACCTTCACTACCAATGGCCATAAGTTGAAGCGATACCCGAGAGTGAATTGGAGAATGAACAAGGCATTCATTCGGAAACTGCCTTAAAATAACTCGGTAAAGTCAAGCTAATGACTTTAAAAGAGCGCTTCTTGGGAGGCAACCCAAGTTTGTAAGTTTTGTTTTCTTTTTCCTTTCGTTTTTGTTTTGTTTAGTTTGTTTCTTTTTGTTGTATTCAAGCATGCACTTTTGGCATGTATGTTTTCTTATGCTTGATGGTTTGAAAAGTTGAAGTCTTAGATATGATGCACATTTGGACCCCATGTTTAGAGATGCTTATTTTACTCGAGAGGAGGAGAAGCTTTGTAAGGATGCATTGGAAGTTTAAGGATGTTTTTCAACATTCTTGGGTGTAAGTATTCTTGTACCGTTGTGTATGCTTGTCATAACAACATTAGGGACAATGTTGGATTTAAGTTTGGGGGTAGAAGAATACTTATTTTGAACTTTGATGATGCAATCCTAATTTGTAGCTTGAGTTTGGGGGAAAGTTGTTTGCTATCATATTTATATGCTTCTGTGCATGTGTCAAACAAACACTTTTTCCAAGAATGCTTATAAATAGGACTTCAACAACAAGCTAAAAACAATGATCAATTCCAAGCCAAATTGTTGTTGCATTGAAGTCTCATTCCTTAAACTCTCAGAAAAGCCAGAATATTCAAGCAAACATTCTCCTTGTTTTTCTTCAATTCCTGAGACAATCAACCAATAACTCAAACATTCTTTTTGAAGAAACCCACATACTATTGAGATATTCTCAAGTTGTTTGAACTTCATCAAAATCAATCAAACCGTTTAGAAAAACCCCATCCAAGCCTCGCGATCTGTGTGAAGTCGAAGTTGGATACTTACATTATTTTTGGGTGAAAGAAGCAAGGGGATAGAAGTGATTTGGAGCAGAAATCTGTGTGATCAAGGAGCTCAAGTCATCAACATCCACCTCTCCCTAATTTCTAGAAGTTTCTGTGTGATTTTTTTAGAACCATCTTAGTGGATTGCCTCCAAGTGTTCAAGGAGAAGAAGGACGTAGTTGGGATTACACCACCCAACGAACCTTACAAATATCGTGCTCTTTACTTTACAGTTATTCTTCATATTATTATATCTTTGTATAAATCTGTTAAGTAAAACTTAAGTGAACGCTAAGCAACTAAAACACTTTCTTGTGACGCTAAAGATTTCAAAAGAGAAGACTCTAAAATTATTCCGCTGTGTTAACACTGATTAAAGAACTGAACGCTTAAACCTATTTGGTTAAAGTATTCAAATATTAAAGTCTAAGTTAAATTTCTAAGACAGTCTTCATCAGACGCTTAGCCTAAGCATCTATATTTAAAAGTAAACGCTCAGTCGAGCGTCTACATTTCAAGCATCCAAAACATTTTTAATGCGAATCTTTTTGAAGTCGAAAAAGACTTCAGGGTCTATTCACTTGGGACCAACAAGGAGGTATTGTTTCTTAATTTTGTTTTTTTCTCGATTGATGATGAACGCCAACTGTGTCATAAATAAGACATTCCTCATTCTATCTGCCAAAATTTCTGCAACCCTGGGGCCGCTCGAATTGGACCCTCTCCTCGAATTGGACCCTCTCCTATTAGCCCATTTTTATCATATGATGTTTCAATCACATCGCGACCCTTCGAATTCCAACAGATTATCAGGCCCTCTATGGTTGTTGCCTGCTGGTCCTTCCTTTTTTTCCCCGAGCTGCTCAACATCAAATCATCGGGGACCCTCAAAGAGCAAATCCAAGCAAAGATTAAACAGGGCCCGAAGAAAACCATGGGATACCAATTTAAACCTCTTTCATCATGGGTTTGTTATAGGGAAGCTGCTTTAAACTTATTGGTTCCCCTCGAGAAAACCTCTTACCTTCTTGTTCTGAGCACTATGTTCAATCCCCTTTGAAATTGATGACCCTTCGAACTGAGGCCTCTTTCTCCTTACCTTCAATTTCATCCAATGTATCCTCCAAAAGGATGTCTAAATCGTCACCTGATTCGAAATCCCCCAAATCTTCTTCTCCTGACATAATGTTCTTTCCTTGAAGGTTCGTATCCTTCATTTGATCACTTAAACTATCCACTTCTATTTCGAAGTCATCTTGATTCGATTTCCCTACTATCTTTGACTTTAAAATCCCCTTAGCTAGGGCCTCCTCCTCGATTCTCAGGTTAGCTATAACTGCCTCTTGTTGCATCTCCATTGCAACTGAAGCCCTTGAATATGCTACCTGCTGGGCTATCGATTTCGCCCTATTGTTTCGACCATGTTCAATATTCTCGCGATAATCATTCCCCCTCGGATGATTATACGGCAAATCTCTTCCTCCACGCCCTCGAAAATGCCTTTGAGAGGGCATTGGGCTTGGTATTCTGTTGCCAAATTCCTGTCTCGGCCTTTTGTTCCAATTCTCGGCTCTCTGATATGCCGGAACCCAGTACGGATCGTTCGGGATCACCTATAACCTAATCAATTCAAAATGGAGAGCATCTGCGCAATGATTGCATAAGACCCTCTGTAGTTTAATCAAATTGTTGACCACTCTCGCCATCTGGTTTCACACAGGGGCATTTCGAGTGCCTGTTTATATTTTTTTCTTCACTCTTCTGTTTTCGCTGGGTGGTTCGATTTCTTCTTGCTTTTCTTTCAATTTCCCATTTTGGTCCAAACCTAAAGTCTTCTTTTCGGTCAAGGATAAGCTAATCAAGTTTCGCTCGAGCTGCTTTGCCATAAAACGCCTGGAAATTTGGCATTGATCAGTGGTATGAAGGGTGTTCATGTGCCACCTGCACATCCCTTCGAGCCCTTCGTCTTTGACCTTCGGAAAAGTCAGTATTCCCTCATCAATCAGCCGGTTGAAAGTCCTGATTGCCACCTTGATTTTGATAGTGACCTGCGAGTCAGAACATTCGAGAGTGTTAATTTCGAGATCCATAACTGGAAATGGATCTTCATCGATATCAGTTTTTTGAATATCAGGGAATATAAGGTCTTTCGAATCTATCTTTTCTTGAATCAAATTTCGAAATAAAATGCAACGTGGGAAAATGCATTATGCCATTTACAATAAGGTTTCCCTTTTATTTCAGATTTCGAAGGAATTCTATGTTTTCCTTTAAACTTTAATTTCTTGTTGGCGAGTAACCAATCAAAAATTTGTTCGGTTTTTGTTACATCGAAAGTGTAGTTCTTTTCTTTTTTTGTTTGTAACGACCCAGTCACCATGCAGTCCTTCTTTTTGAGGGCTCTGCACTGATAAAGGGGTCCTTTTATAAATTCTGCTAGGTCTACTTCATAAGCATCCTCGAACACCCATGGAGACCTTACTTCGAAGGCATTAAAGCCTCGGTGCTTTCTATGACTTTCTTCTTTGAGCATATTTTCATATCTTATTGCGCTCTTAGCCAAACTTTGAAAGTCAGTGAAAGGCATATTGTCGAACCTCAACCTATATTCGAAGGTCATGTTTTGTTCGACTAACTTAACAAACTCGGTTTCGGGTAGATTAAGGTGGCATTTAACCTTGCTTTCTTAAAACGTATTAGGAACTCTTCGACTGATTCTCCCATATTTTTCCTTATCCTAGCAAGATCACTCATCAAGATCCCTGGATCTATTCGAGCAAAGTGATTTTGAAATTGGAACTGCATCTCATCCCAATTATTTATCGAATTTGGGGATAGGATTATGTACCAATTAAAGGCCGATCTTGTTAATGAACTAGGAAAAAGCCTTTGTTTGAGAAAATCTTGATTTGAAGCTTTTCTACACTGGAAAGTGAACCTAGATAAATGTTCGAAGGCGGATACGTGGTCATCTCCAGAGAATAAGGTGAAATCGGGAATTTTATAATTTCGAGGAAAAGAGAAATTCCTATCTACCCAACCAGGATAAGGCTTTCCTGGCATTAACCTATGGTTTCTTCGAAAACCAGGTTCGTACATCCTCTTAATAATCATTTCGATCTGATTTTGAAAGGGATCGAGGAATTGTCCCCCAATATTTCTTCCCATATAGGCATCGGGCATAGCTTGCCCCACTGCATACGGTACCTAAGTATTATTAGGGAACGTAGGAATTCCTTGACTTATTTGTACATTTGAAAAGCCATGGTTTCCCATGGGAAAAGGAGCATTCGAAACTCCTGCATAAATCGGTGTTTGACTCTGTCCCCCTGGGTATTGCCCTTGGTTAAAATTGGAGTTGTTTCGAAATTATTAAAATGGCTATTAATGGGGTATCCTATGGGCACATGTCCATAACCAACTGCCGGGGTAGGAAAGTTTGGTCTCGCAGGATATGACTTGGACTGATTCCCATTAACATTTTGAGGAATAATCGGAGGAGGACGCATGTTTTGAGTGAAACTTTGCTGTCCCATTCCTGTGTGCCCCCCAGGCACAGATGTATTTAAAAAATTGTGTTCGTTTACAGGAGAAGTATTTGACGTTTCGCCAATTTCAAGGCGGTTACTCCTATTTCTAATTTCTCTAGAGTAACCAAGCGGCGGTTCTCCCGGATTTAAGTGTCTCGTTCGAATTCTAGGCTCAACTGCTATTAGTTGTGATACTTTTTCTATTAGGACATTATGTTTTTTGATTAACAACTCTAGCGCAGTAACTACTTGGATATTTACCATTTTCGAGAAAGCATCACAAGTCTGGTTAAATATCTCTCCTAACTCGGTTACAACTCGAATAACTTCTCGAGCAAGGCCTTCTTGGGCATTTATAGCAATATCTTGTATTATTGCTGTAAATATCCGAGCAGATTCTTGAGCCAATGCTCGATATTGGTCATTAAATTCCCTTCGCTGATCATCTTGAGCCCCCATTAAAGTCTGTTTCATGACTTTAACAAACTGCTCATACATCTTGTCTGCTCTAATCTTGTGTCTAAACATAGGTTGCGTTTCAAGATCATCATTTGGTTCTTTTCTAGAAAAATCCTCTGACATCTTATAATGAATTTGTGGAAGTCAAATTCGACTAACTTCCACTGTGGTCGCCAAAAATTTGTTTTGATGTTAAAACAAAACTAGATTAGGGAAGGATTTCGAGTGGTCGGTCCAAGCCCCTTGATAATTCACCACCTAGAATTATCTAATAACCCTTGCTTATAAGTGCTAAAGGTGGTTTATGACTTGAATTGATTTCGTTATATGATTCACATAATAATCAAAGAAGATATACTGACACTCAAGCAATTAATCAACACTTAAAAGCTTAAACAGAAATATACCTCCATGAATTCTTTGCAGATTTTGTCTGATCGTTTGATGATGCCTTTTCTTTCTTTCTTTCTTTGTACGCTTATATACTCCTTCCTATTCTTTTTCGGTTTCTCTGCAACCTCCACGTTCTCCTCTGTTTCTGGAACCGCTGTCAACTCCCTCTTCAAATTTCTCAACTTTGGCGCTCATTTGCTGGTACCAAATCGATTCGGATCAGGGATGTTGTCTCGTTATTGTTTCTGTTGGGCCTCCACTAAATCTGGCCTATATTTTCTCTTTTTCGAATCTTCATACATTTGAATTTTTGACTTCTTTAAATCTAGGTCCATTCCATTTTGCTCCAGTCATTCCTTATTGGGCTTTTCTCGAACGCCGACCCAATTTCACTTTTATTTGGGTTATTTCTTCATTGGGCTTTCTCAATTCGAAAAGTTCGTTTAGTTTTTTAAAGTGTAAATAGTGTTCATAAATTTCTCACTAAAATATCATCCAAAAAATAACCAAGCATAGCTGATATTTTTGAGTCAAAGTAATTTGTAGTATGAATTTTTAAAATATTAATATTGAGAAAACAAAAAGTTGTATTTGGAAACGTAGACAAACAAGATTTACGTACTTGAATAAATCCGGTGAAGCCCAATCCCCAGTCCCCACCATGCTTAAGCGGGAGAGGGGCATACGTGACGTATCGCTAGCTTGATTGAGTACTATTTTACCCTTGCCCCTAACATGTATTTCCCCTTTTAACATTACCCCCAATTCTATCACGATTTCATTCTTTCTACAACTGATATTATATACACACACATACATACATACAGATGCTTACACACACACACACACACTATTTGTCTTCTCTCATCCACCACCACCACAGCCACCGCCATCTCCACCGCCTTCAATTGTCGCATGCAAACAAGTATTCTGTTTTGCGTGCGTGTGTGATCGGTGGAACGTCGACCTAACGCAGAAACACAAGCCCAATATCCCCTCCCCTCATAACTATTGTTGTTGTCTCTAGGGTTCTCTCTGTTATGTATTTCATTGGTTCAATCACAAAAAGGTAGGAAAGATAGGTCGGAGTTTCCAACGCCATGGCTCCAGGGCGGAAGCGTGGAGCGAAAGGGGTAAAGACGAAAAGCGAGTTGAGTTTGGGCGATCTCGTTCTCGCCAAGGTCAAGGGTTTTCCTGCTTGGCCTGCTAAGGTACATACATACATACATACATACATACATTCATTATTATTATTATTATTCACTTTCCTAATTCACATTCCTTCCTTTACCCTCCCGCTTTTCAGTTGATTCTTAATTAATTCATACTTGTCGTCTGGTCTTTATGTTCTTCGTTTCTGATGTCAATTTTTGAATTTGGTTGATGGACCTGCCTTGAGTTGCTAAGTATGATTGTAAAGTAGTAGTACTCCATCAATGTTATTATTCTGAGAGTCTCGCATTTTGTACCCTTTACTTGTTTAGACAAAAAGGGGCATAGCAGACTTTTTGGTGTTTCCGGAACTCAGGAGTTGGTACTTCGGGTAAAAGATCCACTTCCAGTAAACCCTTGTTGGGCATTGGGGCTTGAGCAGCATCTGAGGCATGGGTACTAGGGTAGAATTGAGAATACGTGAGCATTCTTGTTTTCTTAGTTATAAAGGTGTTGTCTTTATGCATCTCGCTTCCATTCAGGAGGGCATGCGTGTGTCGTTGCAAACTTTTCAAATGCACGATGTGTGTGCTTGTCTCCAAGTTATATATATATATATACATTTATGATCTTGCCTTTATCTGAGTTAGTTTCCCTAAGCTGCCACCATAAGTTACAGACCGATGAGTTTCTGCCTTGATCTTCGCTAATAGGTTGTTATTAGCATCTTGTATCACATGTTTTTTTCTAATTTGGTGTCTGTTTAGTTATGCATTAACTGCTAGATTATTATCATTCTGCATCAGTTGTTTTTTATTGTCCCCTATTTTGTAAGTTGTGAATTAATTAGCTAAATTGGCTGATTGTTTGTAGCTTGTTGGATTTCTCATGGCTATTTTGATATCAGACTTCAGTTCTTTGCTGATTGGGTAACTTTTAACGGCTTTCAATTCCAGATTAGCAGACCTGAAGATTTTGAGCGTACTCCTGACCCGAAAAAGTACTTTGTCCAATTCTTTGGTACATCAGAAATGTAAGCATTTTCTTTAATCTTTTCTTTAATTGCAGAAAATTGAAGACTTGATTGTTTGGATGACTATGAGGATGAGAATCTCTTTTACCTTCTGCGGAGCATAAGTAAACTTATTAATAGTCGAGGACAGTACCCTTTTTGAGTTATTGTAATTCTTGAAAATAAGCCTCTCATATGCTAGTTGACATTTAATTGGATTTCATAGTCACAGGAAAAAGAACTACTAAAGAGCAATTAGCTATCCTTGGCAGCTAAATGAGAAAAAAAATATGTCTTGCATCTCACTTTTGGTGACTCTCCATTATGTTGTGAAAGTTTTATTAAGTATAACAAGGGGTAGCCTGTTAATTAGTATTCATTCACGCTGTAGGTTCCTTTACTGTTTTGGAGGCTCAAAGAATTTAAAATGGACGCATTCTGAGAAATGTGTCACTCAAAATTCCAAAGTCTGTAGCACTTTATCTCTCCTTTGTTTTAAAGATATTTAAGGAAAATATGCAGCGCTATTGCATTTGTATGTAGTGGAATTACTTTTTAAGCAATGCAGAGGCACACATCTCGTTTATATGTTTATACAGTATACCAATTAGTCTTTCTGTACCAAAAAAAAAAATAAAAAAATAAAAATTAGTCTTGCAGCCTATTCCTAAAAAATATATGAAGGTGCTGGTGCTACGGCTTTTCATTCTTAGTTTTGATAGTGATGATGGTATGCTTATTTGAAAATATTATAGTTAAAAAGTGATTAGGATGCGGCTGCCCAAATGTGGTTAGCCTAAGGCAAGAGATGCTTTGATGACAAAGTATCCCGCCTGACGTGCAGAGTATATGTTTCCCTTTCTTAACAAGTTTGTGATTGTCTATTGTCTATTGTCTATTGTCTATTAACTATTAACCTTCCTCTTATCCCTCTTTCTGGAGTCAGAGTCCTTTTCTACG
The DNA here is from genome assembly GCA_019426215.1 of Buddleja alternifolia. Taxonomy (NCBI): domain Eukaryota; kingdom Viridiplantae; phylum Streptophyta; class Magnoliopsida; order Lamiales; family Scrophulariaceae; genus Buddleja; species Buddleja alternifolia. The sequence continues at coordinate 3,481,142 of CM033406.1, forward strand.
TGGTAGATGTGCTTTGCTGATTGAGGTCGTTATTATGATGTATGATGACCATGAGGTATCTTTTCTAAGCATGATTTTTCAATAGACAGAAGAAAGTTCAAGTGGGTGATTTGGGTTGTTTACGGACCTACTTTTTTATCTTGTGATGGTTGTAAAACTACTGAAATTAACTAGATAGACTATCCATGTGAAGCATATTAGAGCAGCAAGAAATAAAGACAAAGAACCTGAAACCTTGTAACTTTTGGTAGTCTCCTGAACATTTCTTGTGATCTTTAATCAAGGAAACTCCAGAAGAAATTGGTCGGCAATATGAAGAAGGCATTCTTAGAATCTGCAGGGGTTAAACTGGTTAAACTCTTAAATAGAAATAATAAAGCAGATAAACTTATGGTGTTCGACTTTTCATTTAGGATTTATTACAATTAGAATGTGATTATTACATTCGAGTAAGCTCCAAAGCTATATTTGAATGCGTGAGTACGTTTTCATTGTCTTTAATTGATTCTAGTGAGGGAACGACGTAAATCACCTTGCATATTATATACACTTTGTTTTGACTCTAGAATCCTATATAAGTTACACTTTCTTAATTCCAAAACTTTGGAAAAAATGTCTCTCTCTGAAGTTTACAACATCTGCTGAATCTGTAGATATTTTGAAAGATAGGGGATTACAAATTAGAAATAAAAAGTTGAATGTCAACTTAACTAGGAGTTATTACAATGAGAATGTGATTATTACATTCGAGTAAGCTCCAAAGCTATATTTGAATGCGTGAGTACGTTTTCATTGTCTTTTATTGATTCTAGTGAGGGAACGACGTAAATTACCTTGCATATTATATACACTTTGTTTTGACTCTAGAATCCTATATAAGTTACACTTTTTTAATTCCAAAACTTTGGAAAAAGTGTGTCTCTCTGAAGTTTACAACAGCTGCTGAATCTGTAGATATTTTGAAAGATAGGGGATTGCAAATTAGAAATAAAAAGTTTAATGTCAACTTAACTAATGAGGACATAATGCAGTAAATAGTCATCTAGCTTTTGCCTCATGGGAGAGCACAAAAAGCCATAGACTGTTCTCCTTTCGCCTTAGATTTTTTCTTTGTTCATTAAGTGGTGTGATTCATGAAAATAGCATGCGGTGATTCTGAAGGTGATGAATAATTTAGTTTCAATTTTTAGTGCCTATATTAGTACTTCGAAGTTTATCAAGATTAATCTCCTCTTGAGGGTATTTCCTGTTTGTAATGTAACTGACATTATTATTAGGGAGTGTTTTTAATTGCAGTTTTTTCTTATCAATTGGCTCCTTCATATACAACTCATTCTAGAAATTTCTTGCACACTCAATGCGTGTGCATAATTCAACAAAAATTATAGGTTTTGACTTTTGAATGTATCCCTCCCTTTTCTTTTTGGTTTCTAGAATATGATATCTGTCTAGCACTGTCATGAACTGAATTTTTGATTGGAAACTACTAAAAAATTATTTTCAAAAAGTTAGAACAAGTAGCGATATAAAATAAATGGGGATAAAATGATATAAAATCAATGCAGGGAGAGGGGGAGAACTCCTGATACGTGTGAAAATTGGACTCTTGTGAATAGAATGGGGATGCTGAAAGATACTGGGAGGATAGAGAGTGAAGTAGGACTTCGGGAAAGAACTTGGTGATTTTTTATTGACAGATATCATATAGTTTACCCGATCAAGAGACAAAGATAGCTACCTAAAACTCTCTTCAGCAGTTAATAATATTGAATACATATGAAGCTGCACTGCAATACATTATGTTGTATATGATATACATCTTTATGAGGGACCTCTCGAAATATAATCTTTACGAGGGTTTATTTATCAGTAGTTGGGTAATTACCAGGTAGAAAGATTTGGAGTATTTTTATACCGTGTCACTTTCTAGAAAGAATCTGGATCAGGCTTTATCGACGTAATGTAAACATAAACTGAGGTGGACATTAAAGAACATATGTCGATAAATGAGGATCTGTCTTATGTTCACTTAACTAGGTGAAATATGAGTTTTAGATGAAGGGATTCGATATTCCTGGATTTGACTCTGGCTCATAAATTTAGGCTTTGAGATTATTACAACTTAATTTGTAGATTTGTCATTACTTCGGGAATGAGATCTTATTATGTCTCATGTTTACTGCCTTTTTTATGTTTATTATATGCAGATGATCAGATGTCATGTGTCTGATTTCTTTATCATGCTGTGGTGGGTTGCATTCATGAATTTTTTTGGATATCCTCTCTTGGTTGTTAATCACTGTTATCCTTGAAACATTTACGTGCCCTCTACTTTGTACTTTATTGAATGCTTTGGATGCTTTAACTTGTCAAAATGATTTTTATCTTTAAACTATCTGCATTCCATGATATTATGAATCCTTTTGAATGATGCAAATGGCTAAATTTTTACATTGGATACATGTCTAAGCAATCCTGTTGAAGCTAAATGCAAGATGATGTGGTTGAGTTTCTCTGGCTGATAAGAATTAAACAAAGAATTTATTCTGCATTTGTGTCAGTCATATAATTCTCAAGAGTCATATGCAGTAAATATTGTGCTTTCTTAGCACATTTCGGGTGCTCTGATAAGTGTTATTTCCTCTAATTTTCCGAATTCCTTGGTCTGTGTTTCTGTATCCTCTGTTGTGTTTTTGAATGGATGTAATCTTTAGTCTGCTCTTGGATTTATTCGGACCGTACGTGATCTGTAATTATATGTTGTATTTATGTTATGGACTCTGTGGTTTTCACTTTCACTTTCTGCACCAATTTGTTTAAGAAGGCGAGGTTAGAAGTTGGATGCTGTTGGTAAAATTGTATTGATTGAATTTAGAGAATCTTTTTTGTGTGTTTTTGCATTATTATATTTTGACATGTCTTTTGCTCCTTGTTTAGTAATTTACATAAAAAGATATTATATTGAATGGAAAATTAGCTGCAATAATGCTTGAGAAACGCTCTTCGAAATGCACCCAATTCTTCTGAAGTGATTTGAAATAAAGCTATATTATATTATCGTCTTTTTCATGTGCTGCTAACCTTCAGTTTTTTGTTGGATTAGATTTATTAATATAATGGCTGTAACGATAACGAAATGGTTCTGGGACATGCTTTTTTAATTTTTAATTCTCATTTTTTTTCTCCACTTGACAGAGCTTTTGTTGCTCCTGCTGATATTCAAGCTTTCACCAGTGAAGCAAAAAGTAAAGTGTCTGCTCGATGCCAGGGTAAGACCCACAGATACTTTGTCCAAGCGGTTAAGGATATATGTGAAGAATTTGAAGAGTTACAACATAAGAACTCAAGTAGTATAAGAGATGATAACAATACACAAACTCTTGCATCTGAGGCACAGTCTCTTGATCCAGTGTTAGATGGGGCATTGGAGGTTGATGGAAAGGATGGGATTGATAAGGATGGACCAAACTCCAGATTGCATGCCATAGGGCCGAGCGACGTGGGATCTGGGTTTGAGCGTTGTTCAAAAAGACCAGATGAGCTGGAATGTCAAGATATGAAACCTTGCTCGTCCAGTGACAGGAACCGTAATTTGTCTCCGCAAAGGCTTTTGGGAAAGAGGAATAAGCTCTCTACAAATCCTTGTAATAAAGTGAAGGAGTCAGTATCAGCATTTAGCCCGTCTCATCATTCCCTACTCAAGGAAGAAGGTTCCCACGATATAAAGGTGGAGGGTAGGTATTGTGATGAGGGCCAGAATGAACTGACAAATGGCCACAAGCTAAAGCTGGCAATGGGTCCTACGAAAAATTTGGAGGGTGCACGAAGGAATAGTGGTTTAGCTGTTTCTCATGAGCTCACAGGAGGAAGGATGCTAAAAAAGATTCCTTCAGGTGACAGCATGAAGGTCTCATCTGCTGATAATTCAAGATCAGGTTTAGATGTTGGCAGTGAAAGGAAGGGTAAAAAATTTCTCAAAGAGAGAAAGCATTCTGAGGCAGCAGATGATGGTCAAGTGGATACTGAATTGAATTTTGACGAGCATAACAAAGTTATTTCCAGGAAAAAGATGAAGGCGCAACATGGCCGTGAAAAACAAAGTTTTCAGACAAATGAAGGCAAAATATCTAAATGTGTTGATACTGGAGATGATGCTAGCAAGCTAAGGGCTCAAACAAGTAAGAAAAATGATTGTAGAAGTCCTAATGTTCATGATGACAAAGTCACTAATATAGAATTGAAAAGGTCATCAGTTGGGAAGATGGAGAATCGCCGTCCCCTCGGAGTGCAGATAAGTACTAGTGACTCCAACCATTTTACTGATGAAGATGATCTCCCTCCAACAAAGCGCCATCGCCGAGCACTAGATGCAATGTCTAGTTCTGCTTTAATTTCAGAAAACAGATTGGGAAGTTCTGCACCACGTAAAAATGACTTTATTCCTATTAACAAGTGCCGATCTCCAGTTGTGCAGTTGCCAACGAAGCGGAGAGCTGTCCGCCTATGTGCGGATGACGATGATGAATTGCCTAAAACTCCAATTCATGGAGGATTTACCAGTAAGGTTTCTGTTATTCCACGTGTGATAGATTCAAAAAAGAAACCTATAATGCATGGCGGGAGTTGTGTCAATGATCAATCGGTCAATTCAGGACCACTTGATGATGGGATAAATGAAAAGGTACAATCTGTTCGTGTATCCAATGTTGCGTCATCACCTGCTGCTCTGCAAGGTATGGATAGGAGGACCAGTGAATTATCAGCTGCACATGTATCTTCTAGTCCACTGCAGTTAGACTCTGAAAAGTTATCCTCCGTGGAGGCTACACCAGTATTGGTTTCTCCGAAAAGGTCCACTCAATCTATTACTGGTATCAGACCATCAGCAGAACCGCAAAACAAGCACTCTAGCAAGACACCTGGTAATATTTCTCAGAAAAAAGCTCCAACTGGAGCCAACAGGGGCCTTGCTACAGCTTCTGATAGGTCAACTTCATTCCTTAATCAGTTGTTAAGTGAACGAAGCAAGCCAGCTTCTTCTGGGGAGAAAAGAAAAACTACTCCAAAGTCAGATTCACGGATTGACGACTCTGTCCTTGTAGTGCGGAACCAAAATGAAAACATTACCGCCCTTGGTGAAAGGTAATGAGGAGCTCTTAATGTTGTAGAGATTAATAATGGTTTACTTTTAGTAATTTTTATTATGCTTTAATTTTTGATGCTTAGGTTGGATGTTGGTAAAGAAGACAAAACAAATTTTCCAATTGAGTCAAAAATCCCAGACTCTGTCATGTCCATGAAACATCTTATTGCGGCCGCTCAGGCAAGAAAGAAACAATCACACATACAGAACTCGTACGGAAATCCTTTTCCTCTTTTGGTTCCTGATGGTGACATGCCTGGACGGAGCCCAAGCCCAAATCCGGCTACACTAGCATTTGAATCAAGCAACATGCTTCAACTGGATGTACAAGGATTACATCCTACTTCTCCTGCTTCTGATGTTCAACAATTATCATCCTTTAATCAACATGAGAATGAGGAACTTGAAGAAAGGAGGGTTAGTTCAGGACATCAGGCCACTGGGAGTTCTCTAAGTGGGGGTACTGAGGCAGCTGTTGCTCGTGATTCTTTTGAAGGGATGATAGAGACACTGTCAAGGACCAAAGAGAGTATTGGGCGTGCAACTCGTCTTGCGATTGATTGTGCTAAGTATGGGATTGCAAATGAGGTAGGCCATTAGCTTCTATTGGCTTTTTGCTTTTTGTTTCCTAACTGAATTTGCTTTTTGAGATGAATTTTTTTTCTTTTAAATCATCTCCAACATACATTGTGCATTTTCCCCTTAACAATTTTTTCAGGTTTTACCACATTGAATTATCATTCTCTTGTTTGGTGAGTGCCATTGTTCGAATTGATCAACTAAACACTGGTTTCGTATTTTGCTTTATTTTGGTTACAAGGGAATTTGTTTTAGGCATTACATCTTAGGTAAACCTTCACACGACTGCTTGACCTCATAGTCTTCTTATTTATGAGTAAATTGATATTCATAGATTTTTGGGGGATGCCAGTTTGATTAGGAAATTTGGTGTGCGTGAAAGGCTGTGGAAAGATTTATTGTTGCGAGTGTCTTGCAATATAAACATTTTGCTACGGAAGGATTAGGCGAGATGAATTCAGATGTCGGGTAGCTGCATTAACGTAGCTTTGGAGTTTACTGGTCTCTGATTCTAGAGCATGTTGATCAAAACATAGAGTCGTTATACTTTTCTCTTTCTCCTCTGTATATATGAATAAAAAATTGTGGTTCATTGGCCATATTCATTGTGATTGTCATATGTTTTTGCATGTTTCTTGAACTCTCTATTTTAAGAGATTTCTATTAGGTGCATAAAAAATTCGTTTTTATTTTTAGCTATAGATTTCGTAGACCAATCATCACATTTTGTGCTCAAGCAAATTACAATACACGGATGCTATTTGGTCCTTGCCCTTTCCCTAGATTCATATGACCAAAATTACATATGTCACTATGAAACAAAATGATAAGAACCCTTCATGTTAGCATTTAATAGTTTTGTCTAAACGAAATGAAAGACAGCTTCTTGAAAGTATTTGCTGCAATACTAATATTGTATAAACTCCCAATTCTGTCTGTACCATTATCTATTCATCATCTCCTGTGCATATCTGTCTATTTAGAAGTTATTGTCCTCATATCGTCGTTGGGTGCTTAGAATTTTCAAGAATTTGGGATTTGAGATTCTAGTTGTTTGCATGGTTTAGGTGCTGTTGTGATGGCATCTTATCTCTTGATGTATTTTCATGTTCCTTTTGCTTTGGCTCGATTAATATAGTAGTCTATAAATTGACGTTGGACGACTAGGAAATATTCCACTACAACATTCTTTTAATAAAAAAAAAAATACTTTTTATTTGGATAGATGAAAGAGACTTGTGTAACCCCAAAAAAAAAAAAAAGAAGAAGAAAGAGATTTGTTGATGATATCTGCTGCCGGAAATTGCTAAAAGAATTATGAATTAATGGTAGATGTTATTGGAAGTCTGCAATTTGTAATGGGAGTTGGGAGAGTAGGGCAGAAGTCTGCAATTTGTACTCAGCAGTAGGGTTCTGTTTGGAAAATGCTTCGTACCAGACCTCATCTAGTGTTGCTTAAGTTATTTGAACTTGGTTCTATGTAAATCAGATTTCACTATTCTTCTGGGTAAGTTGAAACACATCTAATTAAATCATGGAAACAATTAAACTACAGTGTCTTGACAAAATGAAAGTGTTAACTGTTTAATTTTTCATATAACTAAATACAAGACTTGTGGGATTTTGTTGGTTTGACCTGCCCGGGACTTACTCAATCCATATTAAGCAATAATTTGAGGCAGATCTGGATTTGTAGGCATATTAAGGACATATTCCCATCTTGCTTAAAATCTGATTTGTCTTCTATAGAGAAATATGTAGGGCTTGAATGAATGAAATCATCCAGGTAGTTGAAAAAGGAAGCTGAAATCGTTATGTTGGATGCAAAAGTTACTGGTTTTGTATATCATTTGACTGAAACAAAATGTCATCGCTTCAGAAGATGTATAAAAGCTAGTCTCTTTGCAAGGAAATGCTTTCGGGAAAGACTGCAGGGGTAATATAGCCGGCTAAATGTCAATTAATAGGATGAGATAAGTGCTGTCGTCAAATCAGCTAAAACTAACTAAAGACTTTGGTAGATAGTACACAGGCATAGATCAGATATCTCCATTGAAGTAGATTCAGAGGATGTCTGGTAACCTATTTTTGCAAAAGCAAAGCCCTTCTTCTCTAAAGATATCATTCCCTCGAGTTCAACATATCATTTTTCACCATTTTGCATACTCAAACTTTTACCAAGAGAACTGATATGTTATATTACAAGTACGACAAATAGTAGCACGTTAATTCTGTATATGTTGTTTCCTCTCTACATCTTTTCCTTTTTTTTGCATATTATGTGTTGTCCTTGGACAATCTAACGACATTTCAACCCTGATTCGCGCAGGTTGTGGAACTTCTCATCCAGAAGTTGGAAAATGAGCCAAATTTCCATCGCAGAGTGGACCTGTTTTTTCTAGTTGACTCGATAACCCAGTGCTCTCATAGTCAGAGAGGTAGAAAAAGTACATAACTATACTGTTCATGAAACTATCCCCCTCACACACATGCACACACACTGTCTCTCCCTGTGCCCCTAATTCACTCTTCAATGGTGTGCATACACAACAAATCTAGATCATCACTCACTTTTTTTGTGATGCTGTCTGATTGTTGTGAAGTATATTGGCTAACTAAGTCTTTGTTGTCGTGTTTCTGTCAACCCCCCACCTCCAGGAAAAAAGAATGAAGTATAAAAGAAAAAAGAAAAATAACTGGTCCTGCCTTTCATTTTATATTTTTACCCACTCCATTCCACGTGGAAATGTTATCTGATCCCTTGCTTGTTAATGTTCTTCAGGGATCGCTGGGGCCTCCTATATTCCTACTGTTCAAGCAGCATTACCCCGTCTCCTTGGAGCTGCTGCTCCTCCTGGTGCAGGTGCTCAGGAAAATCGCCGACAGTGTCGTAAGGTGACTATACTGTATTTAAAAGTCAGTCTCTTGGCTTAGTTTAGAATTACTGAGTTACCTTTTGTTAGGTCTTGAGGCTGTGGCTTGAGAGGAAAATATTGCCAGAATCCGTTCTTCGCCGCTACATGGATGATATAATGGTTGCAAATGATGATTCAGCTGCTGGGGTTTCACTAAGACGTCCTTCCAGAGCTGAACGGTCTATCGATGATCCTATCAGAGAAATGGAGGGCATGGTAGTTGATGAGTATGGGAGGTAAAGAACCAACTCTTTCTTCTTGATTGATTCTATCTTTTCTATTCCCCTTATAAATATACTTTAGCCGGCATGCCTTCTTTTATAGTTGGCAGTTCTTTTTCTCTTGCATATTACCGGTTGGCAAGCGAACTAATTAGAATTTTTGTGGTTGGTGGATTTATGTTGGTAGGCTTGTTCTGTATTACAATTTACGTCCCTATCGTGCTTTCAGTTAAAAATTGATTTCTAACAAAGTTTAGACCATTTTTGTGGCTTCAAAGATTATGAGCTCCTCCCAAAAGCAAACCACCCTTGGTTCTCCCAACATTTACACAAAAACAAAGAAATTTAATTAAGAAGACAATAAGGAAACTCTTGGCTGGTATAAACCTTTGAAGTTCAAAACCATTGCTGCCTGGAATTAAGTAAATCTTGGTAGTTGTTTCATTGTTACCGACTTGCTTATTCCAATTAGTAACGAGAATTTATGGTGAATGTATGTCCAGACTACTGTGATATTGTTTGCCATGAGGACCTATATATCAAGATTGGATCCATGTGGGTAGTCTTGCTTATCGGAAAATGGGGCGTGCAATCAGATGGGTTCCAAATTGGATAGTCTGATTGTTGAAAAAACATGCACATTATAGCATTCTTTTGTGCTATTGATTTTTATAATATCTGTGGTTCAGTCAGTTAGTTTGTTGTTCATGGTCTTTGTTTGTTGTTGTTTAGCTGAAGAATGCAAAAATGTAGATGTATCGAGTTTGTGTTGCATATGTGCATTTGAGTTGCTCTCTATTACTAATCAAGTGCTTATGTGATCACGATATTTGATTCTTCATCTTTAAGAGAACAATTTGTTTTGTTCCCTTTTCTGTTGTTTTGTTTCGTATTTGTCTACTGTATTGTCGTTGCTTCTGAATAGAAACAGTGTGGGGTCAGGTTTAAGAAGGGCATGCATACATGCGCATGTAGGTTGTCTTTACGTGGTTTGTAAATAATTTCTGGTTTACTTTCCAATTTTTGCATATTTCTTTATTCTGATATGCATGCATTTTCCTGTTTCGTGTTGGTTTCAGCAATGCTACTTTTCAGTTACCTGGATTGCTGTCATCTCATGTGTTTGAAGAAGACGAGGAATATGAGGATAATTTTCGGACAAATATATACACGGAAGTTGTTGATACATCTCCTTCCAAACATACCCCTGCTGCAAGTCGAGATCCTGAAAACTACACTGTTACTCCAAGTGACCGGCGCCACTGCATTTTAGAGGATGTTGATGGTGAGCTTGAAATGGAAGATGTTTCTGGACACCAGAAAGAAGAAAGACTATTGTTTAAAAATGGCATTTTTGACCTTGTTTCACTTGAGCCAAATTCCAACGGAATTCTTGAAGCAGCTTCAAACAAATCTTCCGAGTTGCTTTCTTCTCCTGAGGGTTCTCCACCATTGCCACCTGGCTCTCCTCCTGTGACTCCGCCGCTACCCACTTCCCCACCTCCAACCTTATCATCTCCACCACCCCCGCCTTCATCTCTGCATCCTTTTCCTCCACCTCCTGTTGGTCCTCCTCCGACACCGATTGGTCCACCTCTACCACCTGCTGGTCCCTCAGTATTGCTTTCACAACAATCATTTCCACCCCAGCCTCCCTTGATGTCCCTACACATTCCTCCACTTCCATCTGCATTATCAAGTTCTCCACGATCGGTTTATCAACAACCTCCATTACCGCACGAAATTGGTAACACAACCGCACCCACTGTGAGTCTTGTGGCTTTTCCACTCCGTTAATGTTTATCAGTTTATGTTGATACAACATAGTTATTTGTCAGTATATAAAGATTGTAGACTCCTGTATTTGCAGGGAAGTCAGCCTACCTATGTGGTCTCCAGTACCCGTCTATCTCAATTTGATGCATCTGTCAGAAGTGAAGTATTAAAACAGCAACCATCATGCTTTCCTCCATCTGCAGTCAGCAGCGCACGAGAACATGCTGGCCATAATTCATCAAGGCCTTTAGAATATGGACCGGGTGATGCATACTTAAATCCCCAAGCTTCACAACACAGGCAATTTTTGCCTGGTAGTGCACCTTTTCCGCAAAGGCCTTTACGTCCTGAACTCCCACCTCAGCGGCCACCTAGTCATTTCTCCTATCCAAACTCAGTTCAACAACATCAATACCCTCCTTACTCTTTGCCAAACTTTTCTGATTGTTCAAGGAGATATGCTAATGATGACCAATTGCGGGTGCAAGTAAATGAGTTTAATGCTGATGGTTCACGTGGTGGGTGGATGGGTGGAGGGAGATCATGTTCAGGCCCTCCTTATCCGCATGAAGGTGTGTATTTTTTTAATTTTATTTTTGTTCTGGAATTATACAAGTGGACTATTGTTTGAGAGAAGCTGTTTTTACCAGCCTTTGTTATTTTGTGTATCATCATTAATAAGGTATTATATATATTCAGATAGCTCACATTACCTTGTTTTTAGTACAACCTACTCAGCGAACTGTTGCTCTTAGATAATGTATGAAAGATGCGGAAACAACCCCGACTTTAGGACCGAGTTATTATATTATTTACTTACAAATTTTGCATCAATAGAAATATATAGGAGGTCTATCTTACGTGGTAAATATGATTCACACATGAGTGACAGCTGTACAAGCAGCTGCATAATCCACCTTAGGGGTGTGATTCACTGTTTTCTGTCTTAGTTGCTGTGACTTGTAAGGAAATTGTGAACCCAAGTATATTTGTTGCAGTATCAATAGCACTTCAATGTTGTGTTTTTGTAGTTTGTTCTTGCGTTCTTATTAGTCTGATAGTTGCTCCTTTTTCATTGTTTCTTAGTCAACTTGCTTGCCCTACTTAATTCAATTCTACCTCTACCTCACTGTTCTCTGCAGAATTTAAATTTCTGCAGTCACCTATTTTGTAGCATTCTCGTGTAAGCTTTCAGTAACTCCATTATGCGCACATTCAATCTCTTCATGGATGAAGACATACACATAGATAGTATATGTGTAATTTGATGTGTTACCGACTTAGTAAAGTAGCCTGTTGCCTACTGTGTCATTTGAGCACCCAAGTGCAATGCAATACACTGCTTGAACAATTTAATTTCATTTTAATATTCCCTTCCATGTGTTGATGCATAATTGCTGTGAACATGTACTCTCGATTTGAAAACTTGATTCTGGTGTTTAGTGTTATGCCTTTGTAGGACCAAAATTTTGAACTTTTATACACACCACACAGCAAACACACTTGTATATTGGAGTGGGTATAACGCAATGCATGCTATAGACTCTAGATGAAGTGGATTGATTCTAGCTATCTCTCTGCTTTTAATTCCATTCTTTTTTTCCCTAAAAAATGTTACTTGGTGATTTCCCTGCTTAATCAGTAAGGATTCACCTAGGCAATGTGCAAGGCTATCTGACAATCTTGTAGGATGCCCTGGTCACTGTAATATAATAATAACCAATATTATGCTTATCACGGGAATGGCTTGTTCTTAGCTTTGAATTATAGAATTTGGTGTCTTTCTGAAAATGATATTCTCCTGTTTTTCTGTAAGAATGCAATTCTTGGAAAGAGTGATAGGCATTACTGTTTCTTCTTTCTGTTTGTTTCCTTCTCTTATTCATTTTTCTGGTGTTTCGTGGTTCGAGGTAGAAGCTAGAGTTTGCAGGTGTAGCAGGGCTGGCCTAGCACTCTTTTTATCATTTATTCTTGGGAGAGTGCAGTATTTTTCCAATTTGTTGGTCATGTGTGTAGATTTATTTTTCTACTCCTAGTTTTTCCTGGTATTCTTGTGCAATTCTGTTAGTCCTTAATGCATTTGATCTTGGTTCTGACATTACAAATAACTAAGAATTCTATTGAGTGACAACTCATACTCGTGACTATTCATAAAAATATTATCATGTCGAAGGTTATTTTGGACCGCCAGCAGAAAGGCCTCCTGCAAGTGTGGTTAATTATCAGGCCTCCGCCCCAAATACAATGTCTGCTCCTAGTCCAATCCCAGGTAATCTTAAGCTTCTTGTTACCCCATGAATACTTTGTTATGTGTAGCAATGCATTTTATGTTAATTTAACTTATTGCTGTGTTTGTCACAGTTCATAGTGTTCCAATGATGCCGTGCAGACCAGACATGTCTGCCGTCAACTGGAGACCGACATAGAACTGTCCCGGGACTTTCATAGGCTATAGTCAGCTTATGGTATGTGTTCCTTTTATGCATTCTTGTTACTGGGGCAAATTCGTATTTGTACATTCTTTTCTGGAAAAACCATACATTGTAATTGAGCTTCTTATGTTACTAAATGTTTGTTTCGTAAAAGATCCAATTACGGAACAGGATGAGAGATAGCATCAGTAATCAGTGATGCTAAATTGCATAAACAAGATCGCACTTTCGAAGATTATGTCAACATTGACATAGAACTCGTGCAAACTAAGAGGGTATTTGGCTAAGCTTATTTCAAAGAGCTTATAAACTTTTAGTGCGAATAAAATATTTTTGGAGCTTATAAGATCTCTATCTTATAAGCTCTTAACAATAAGTTGGGCTTCCTGACTTTTTTTTTTAGGAGCTTATAAGTTGTTTTACCAGAAAATATACCACACTTTGTAAGAGCTTATAAGTACTCAAACAACATAAGTAGCTTATAAGTTGTTGAGCTATTAACGCTAATCATCCCCCATGTCACGCAAAAGTCACTTTAGTCCCTCTTGTGAAAAAATTATCACTTTCATCCCTCATGTCCATAATTTGTACCCAGATGGTCCTTTTTTCGACATTCCGACCAGATTTTCCAGCCTCCCACGTGAAAATAGGGCTATCCATGCATATATCATGCGCGTCTTCACGAGAAAACTCATAACTCATTGTGGAAAGCTCGAATTCATGAACCGTTTTCTTCCCATGAAACCAGACACATAGGGTTATCCACGCATATATTGCACATAATCAGGAGACATCTAGAACAAAGCAGTTTTGTATTAAAAAATTAGCTAAAAATCTGTCGGCTGTGCAGACAGTTGTGTGCGTCTTCACGAGAAAATTCATAACTCATTGTAAAAAGTTTGGATTCATGAACCGTTTTCTTCCCATGAAACCAGACACATAGGGCTATCCACGCATATATCGCACATAATCAGGAGACGTCTATAACAAAGCAGTTTTGTATTAAAAAATTAGCTTAAAATCAGTCGGCTGTGCAAACAGCTGTGCGCGTCTTCACGAGAAGATTCATAACTCATTGTAGAAAGCTCAGATTCATGAACCGTTTTATTTACATGAAACTAGACACATAGGTCTATCCACACATATATCGCACATGATCAGGAGACGTCTAGAACAAAGCATTTTTGTATTAAAAAATTAGCTAAGCATCATTTCCGACAAATTTTTAGCTAATTTTTTAATACAAAACTGCTTTGTTCTAGATGTCTCCTGATTATGTGCGATATATGCGTGGATAGCCCTATGTGTCTAGTTTCATGGGAAGAAAACGGTTCATGAATCCGAGCCTTTTACAATGAGTTATGAATTTTTTCGTGAAGACGCGCATGATATATGCGTGGATAGCCTTATTTTCGCGTGGGAAGCCGGAAAATCTGGTCGGAATTTCGAAAAAAAGACCATCTGGGTACAAATTATGGACATGAGGGATGAAAGTGATAATTTTTTCACAAGAGGGACTAAAATGACACTTTTGCGTGACATGGGGGATGATTAACGTTAATAGCTCTAAGTTGTTTTAAAGAGCTTATAAGCCAGCCAAACACCCTCTAAGTTATTCCTTCGTTTTTTTCCTGGTGGAGTGTTACGAAGCAAAGTGATGTAGCTCCGATTCGAGTCTACTCCAGGCGCAAGAAGAAATTCACCAGCTGATTTGGTGTAATTAATTAGTCATTTATTACTTCATTAGTCATTTGTGGTGTAGTGGTTTGTGAGTGCTCAATAGTGGGTTGTAAGTGCTTAATAAGTGGTTTGTGAGTGCTGAGTGTTTGTGAGTGCTTATTAGTGGGTTGTGAGTGTTTAATAGTGGGTTATGAGTGCTTAGTAGTGGTTTGGGAGTGCTGAGTGTTTGTGAGTGGGTTGTGGCTTCTAACAAGTATATATACATTGTATTAGTTCTCTTGGATTATGAAGAAATACTTAAGAAATTCGGCTTTAAGCTTGGGCAAGAATTCGTTCTTGAGTTTGTGTTTGTTATTTGTGAATTAAGTGTTAACAATTTGGTCCGACCTGCCGGATCTTTTTCCCTGCGAATAATCACGAATACTCGTTCATCCTCGGATCAGCGAATGGACAAGTTGGAGGGGACCATGAATGAAGTGTTGGGCGATCAAGTTATGATGAAGCAACAATTGGCTGAATTGACGGCTGCAATCACCAATTTGACAACGGTGGTTCAAGCCACGCTACCCGCTGCACCACAACCAGCTGTATCTACCGTGCCAGAGAGCCCTCACGTTGCCGAAAGTCCAGCTACAGCGACGGTGGCAGCTGTTTCCGTGCCACCTCCGTCAATCCTACTACCTACTTTTGAAGGCTCTGATCCACTCGGTTGGCTGGCTCGCGTTAACCAACAGTTTGAAATCCAGCAAACTTCCCCGGAGCAGAAGGTGCCGGCGGCCATGGTGGCTATGGAGGGAGGAGCCTTGCACTGGTTTACGTGGATTCGTCAACGTAAACCCAATATGGGATGGACCGAATTTTCACAAGCATTTATGGTGAAGTTTGATAATCGTTACAAGGGGAGTCCATTTGAGCGGTTGTCGGATGTACGACAAACGGGATCGGTGGAGGATTATGTGAACTTATTCGTTCAACTGGCAAATCAAGTTCCGGGTTTGAGCGACGACCATTACATGGGTTATTTCATGCACGGTTTGGTGTATGACATTCGCAGCAAATTACGATGGTTGCGCCCCGTCGATTTGGAGACGGCCATGGAATTAGCCCGCGACATCGAAGATGATCTCACTATTTCAACGGGTGGGAGACAGTTTCGCTCCTTCTCGTCTACACCCACACGCTCGGTTAATTTTAGCAAGCCAACCACGACAAGTGCAGCCAGCTCTTTCTCGACACTTCCGGGGGCTACTGCTCGACCACTTGACAGAAGTGGCCCAACTCGATCCACCGGCTCGGGCCAATCCACTGCACGCACTCCAATTCGAAGATTAACTCAGCAAGAATTATTGGATTTGCGTGCCAAAGGGTTGTGTTTCCGTTGCAAACAGCCATACCATCCTCTACACGAGTGCCCGAACAAGCAATTACGTGCATTATTGGTGGAAGACGGGGACTCCTTAGACACGGAGCTGATCGAAAATTTGGAGACGGAGATTGAAGAGCCGTTTATTTCGTCAGAAGGGGAGGTCACCGAGACAGCGTCCCTACCCTTGTACACGTTAGCAGGATTCTCTAGCCCGCGCACCTTACGACTACGAGCACATGTAGGAGGGCGAGCTGTGGCCGTGCTCATTGACAGCGGTGCCAGCCACAACTTTTTGTCAAACACCTTGGTGGAGGCACTCGGTTGGACCCCACTAGCCACGGGCAGATTTGGCGTTCAATTGGGCGACGGGCAACGGCAAGAATCCGAGGGCCTTTGTCGAGCCGTGGCCATTCAATTTGATACCTGCACCGTCAAAGCTGACTGTTACGTTTTTCCTCTTGGCGGAATAGATGTAATTCTTGGAGTAGCATGGCTCGAAACACTCAAAGGAGGAGTCCACCTCGATTGGCAGGACTTGACCGTGACTTTCCAACACGGGGGGGGCCAAGTACAGCTTAAGGGCGATCCGGCCTTATGTCGTGGTCAAGTTAGTCTCAAATCATTAATGAAAATGCATGAGTCAGAATGTTGGGCTATTATTATGAAAGGTGATGACGGAGAAGGTACAACCGAGAGTATAAAGGGAGAGTCTGTGGGGGCTGGGGTTGAGGAGATAGTGGGGCGATATGATGATGTGTTTGGGGAACCAAAAGACCTACCTCCGTGGCGTGCCACTGATCACAGGATTGAGCTACACGTGGCGGCGGGCCCGGTATCGGTGAGACCATACCGATACGGTCACGCTCAAAAAGATGAGATCGAACGTTTAGTGTCGGACATGCTATTAGCCAGGGTGATACAACCGAGTTCGAGTCCTTTTTCGAGCCCGGTTTTGTTAGTAAAGAAGAAAGACGGGAGCTGGAGATTTTGTGTGGATTATCGCGAATTGAATAAAGTTACCGTACCAGATAAATATCCAATTCCGATAATACAAGAGATGCTCGATGAATTAGCCGGAGCGACTATTTTCTCTAAGATTGACTTACGTTCGGGTTATCACCAAATTCGGGTGATGGCCCGAGATGTGCCAAAGACGGCTTTCAGAACTCACAGTGGCCATTACGAGTTCTTGGTTATGCCATTCGGGTTGACTAACGCGCCGGCCACATTCCAGGCAACCATGAATGATCTCTTTCGTCCATTTCTGCGAAAGTTTGTTCTGGTTTTCTTCGACGATATATTGGTTTATAGTAGGACCGAGGGGGCTCATAAGGAGCAACTTGAACTAGTTCTCAACATTTTACGGGAAAATCAATTTAAGGCTAACCGAAAAAAATGTTCGTTTGGGTGCACACAAGTCGAGTACCTCGGTCATATTATTTCAGCCACTGGCGTGGCAATGGATCCTGTCAAAATCAGCGCTGTCATTGATTGGCCAGTGCCCCGTTCGGTGAGAAATGTTCGAGGTTTTTTGGGTTTGACAGGATACTACCGGCGATTCGTGAGGAACTATGGGATCATTGCGCGACCTTTGACACAATTACTAAAAAAAGAAGCTCCCACTCGGTTTGAGTGGCCGAAGGAAGCAGGGTCAGCTTTTGAGCAGTTGAAATTAGCTTTAACAAGTGCTCCCGTGTTAGCAATGCCCGACTTTACGAAGAAATTTACAATTGAGTGTGATGCATCGGGCTCGGGGATTGGGGCAGTGCTTATGCAAGAGAAGCGACCCATAGCTTACTTTAGCAAAGCCTTGGCCGATCGAACCCTCTCCAAGTCAGCATATGAGAGGGAACTTATGGGATTAGTGTTAGCGGTGGAGCAGTGGCGACCTTATTTAGTGGGTCGTCACTTTACAGTTCGAACAGATCATAGCAGTTTAAGACACCTCTTAAACCAACGCATTATCACTCCATCGCAACAAGTGTGGGTCGCAAAACTATTGGGGTATGATTTCGAGATCGAATATCGGACGGGAATCTCAAATAAGGCAGCCGATGCATTGTCCCGGAGGGAGGAAGACTCGGAATTACGGGTTGTTAGTGGGCCGATTTGGCCCGAAATCACTGAAATTTCCGCGGAACAGCAGGCGGATCCATTTATCCATGGCATAATGGAAGAGCTAAGTAAGGACGTGACTAGTAAACCGGGTTTCCATCTGGAACAAGGGCGATTGTACTTCAAAGGCAGGTTGGTTTTGGCGGAAAAATCAAGTTGGATTCCAAAGTTATTATATGAGTTTCATGATACACCTACGGGAGGACATGCCGGGGCCTTTCGCACGTACCGTAGGTTGGCCTCAAGTGTATATTGGAGAGGCATGTTCAAACAAGTGCAAGATTATGTGGCCAATTGTATTGTCTGCCAAAAATCAAAGTATGAGGCAACGTCGCCGGCGGGATTATTACAACCATTACCAATACCTGAGGTAATTTGGGAAGACATTTCTATGGATTTTATAACTTGTTTGCCTAAATCGCAGGGTTTTACGTGTGTTATGGTGGTGGTCGATCGTCTTTCGAAATATGGTCACTTCATTGCCCTTAAAAGTCCAATCACGGCTAGAACGGTGGCTGAAATCTTCGTTCGCGAGATTGTTCGTTTACATGGGGTGCCTCGTTCTATTGTTAGTGATCGTGACCCGGTGTTCATTAGCTCATTTTGGCGGGAGTTGTTTACATTACAAGGGACAAAACTGAAATTTAGCTCGGCATATCATCCCGAAACGGATGGGCAAACGGAAGTACTTAACCGAGTTTTAGAGACATACTTGCGGTGTTTCTCTTCGGAACAGCCCCGAAAATGGGTTGGATGGTTACCGTGGGCCGAATTTTCGTATAACTCTGCTTTTCAGAACTCGACAAAAATGACTCCATTCGAAATAGTTTATGGACGTGCACCACCGGCTCTTCTTCGATTCTTACCTGGTGAGTGCAAGGTGGCTGCTGTCGCAGCAGTTTTGGGAGGCCGAGATGAGGTATTGCGGCAATTAAAATATAATTTATTACGAGCACAACAGAAGATGGCACACTATGCTAATAAACGACGACGGGCGGTTGAGTTTAAGGTGGGCGATTGTGTTTTCTTGAAAGTTAGACCACATCGACAAACATCAATGGCACGAATTGGTCACAATAAATTGGCTGCGAAATTTTATGGCCCATTCGAGATCTTAGCACGTATTGGGGCCACCGCGTATCGACTAAAGCTACCGGATAATAGTCGCATACACCCGGTTTTTCATGTTTCCCAGTTAAAACGTGTGGTGGGGAATCATCCAATCGAAGGGGAGTTACCGCCTAGTTTGGAAATCTCGGGCACTAATGTATTTGAACCTGAAGAGGTACTAGAATGGCGCACTGTGCAGCAAGGACCAAATCACATTCATCAAGCCTTGGTCAAGTGGGTAGGCCAATCACGAGATGATGCTACTTGGATGGATACCGATGAATTGGTACAGCAGTTTCCGAAAATCAGCCTTGCGGACAAGGCTGAATTTGAAGGGGAAGGCATTGTTACGAAGCAAAATGATGTAGCTCCGATTCGAGTCTACTCCAGGCGCAAGAAGAAATTCACCAGCTGATTTGGTGTAATTAATTAGTCATTTATTACTTCATTAGTCATTTGTGGTGTAGTGGTTTGTGAGTGCTCAATAGTGGGTTGTAAGTGCTTAATAAGTGGTTTGTGAGTGCTGAGTGTTTGTGAGTGCTTATTAGTGGGTTGTGAGTGTTTAATAGTGGGTTATGAGTGCTTAGTAGTGGTTTGGGAGTGCTGAGTGTTTGTGAGTGGGTTGTGGCTTCTAACAAGTATATATACATTGTATTAGTTCTCTTGGATTATGAAGAAATACTTAAGAAATTCGGCTTTAAGCTTGGGCAAGAATTCGTTCTTGAGTTTGTGTTTGTTATTTGTGAATTAAGTGTTAACATGGAGTCTGTAGCAAACAAGAACATGCATAATTAAAACTTGCTTGAATATAGAAAGCATAGAAAGTTGAATCAGCAAAATGAATGACTTGCATGGCTAGAGGATAGGGGAGTTTCATTGTGTGGCAAGGAAGTTGTTTCATACAATCATGACAATTTATCAAGAACCAACATTTTTGCTGTCTGGATGAGGATTCTACTGATAAAAATGAACAGAAAAGGTCTCGTAACATGCATCATTTGAAGCATGAAAGATCTGCTGTAGTGTTTTCCTCACTGAAAGGGTCCAGCACAGCCTCTTTTTCTCTTTCGTTTTCAATTGATGGTAAAGTGGAGTACCATGGATGAATATTGTTGGTCTACTTAACAGGTGAGAGAGAGAGAGAGAGAGCTGGGTTCTTGCATGGACTGGAAATGTGGCTTAACAATTATCTTGCACTTGTAATCTGCATCTTCTGGTTTGGGTTTGAATCTCTGGGGAATAATTAGACCTGTATGCACACACATATAGATAACTTTAGCATACATAACTATGTCAAAATTACAAGTTATACTGTTGACATAAAATTACCTTCTTTTCTTTGTGAGCTCCTCTTTCTCCGCAAAAGAAATATCAGTGTAATTTGTCTCTCATCTTCCAATTGTTTTTAGGTTATAGGTGGTGGGGAAGGAGAAAGGCAGTACTAAGAGACAATAGTTTTACGGATTGGAAGGAAATGGAAGCTATGAGAAGTTGTGGAGACGGTTTGCAGGATTTTGTACATTAGAAATTTTCCTGACAGATGCATTATACGCGGACACATACTTCTAAGTGTAAGCCCTTTTTTGCTTATCATACTGACACTTGTAACTATGCCATATATCTCATATACTAATTTAGTGAAGGCTACAAGTTTGAAGACGGCTAATGCTAGCATTTTTCTTCTGCTACTACATTAATTCTTAATCCTTCAGACCTTGTTGCATCTGTTAAGTGCGTGTGGGTTGTCTATTTTTATGCACTGATGCATACCAAGTAAATCCATAATGAAAAAAAAAAAAAAAAAATTCAATTTGTAACATTTGTTCCGTATTGATTTAACGTAGTCCTTTGAAATTGGTTTTAAGTTTCAGACGACTAGCCTCTCTGTGAAACTGCTCTTTTTCTTCTCTTTGTTTCTTCTAACTCTACCCTTGGGCCATCAGTTGCTTTTTGTTGCATAAATTTCTCCTTACATTGAGAATATGCTTACTGCAAGATGATACTAGATTCGTTTAGCATAAAAACAAAAAGGTCTTACTAAATTGAGAATATGATATCCAAAATCGTTGTGTCATCTTGATTTAATTTTATTTGAACTCCAGAGGTAGAAAGGCTGAAACAATACGTAATTTATGATGGGGCCCATCCATGTACAATGATAAAAACGTGGTCATGAAGTTGCATTAAAACCAGTGTCTACTAAAGCGTTAAGTCTAACCCAGTCGTCATTTTTCACCATGTACCTAAAAGCCATCTCTAACCATTGGATCTCGTTATGTATTTCATCAGTATTTCAGAACCCTTCTCCGCTGCACTCTCTCTCTCTCATACTATTCATGGATATAATAATACATCATCTTGTAATTGCTAACTGAATCATCATATCATATATTGCATGCCGGATTGACCCTAATCGGGAAACTAAAGCTATGTTTGCTTATGTTTTCGGATGGTATTTTGGTGAGAATTATTGGTGAGAAATTTATGGGACAAGTGCATGTTTGATGAGATTGTGTCTGATTTTATATTGGGAGTTGATTTTTGAATTATTTTTTTTTGGCTGAAATAATGTTTGGTTTTGTTTTCCGAGGGAACAAAAGTTACTGTAGCAGTCAAATCATGAAACTTTTGTCTATTAAAAGTTATAATATAATATTAAGGTTGTAATAATGGCTACATAGATGAATATATATATATATATATATATATATATATATATGTGTATATGTATATATGTAAGTAATAGTAGTTGATATATATATATATATATATATTATAATTTTTATGAATATATAAAAATAAATTATATTATAGTAGTTGATATATATGTGTGTATATATATATTATAAATTTTATGAATATATAAAAATAATTTTATAGAGAGAGAGAGAAGAGAGAGGAGAGAGAGAGAGAGAGAGTGAGATAGGGGTGAGAGGGATAGAGAAGAGGAGAGAGAGAGCAGATAGAGAGAAGAGAGAGAGTAGATAGAGAGGAGATAGAAGAGTGTAGGGACAAAGTAGGCTGCAGTAAGATGAAAAATAATTATTATACTTTTTTGGATAAAAAAAGTAGTGTATATTTTGCCCAAATTTTGTGAACCAAACATGATTGGACCAATATTTTGGATCAAAATGGAAACATAACAAACATTGCCTAACCCTCTCCCTTTTTGATGAGCATTTAATGTAGTAATGACATTTACGAAGAGCAGAAACCAAAGTGAATAATAGGTGTTATCATCGGGGTTTCATATTTTATTCTTCCTCTATGTTGAATCTAAGGTTTGACTTGCCGTGGTAAATGGTCATTAAGGATAATATTTCCTACTGCTGATGGCCATTGTTAATGACGCAATTCTTATTAAAGTAGATCTCTAGCTGAGATTTGCTATACAAAGCCTTGCAAAGCGGGTTATACTTGGTGAGTCCCGGGACTTGGGGTCTTGGGTAATCTACACCATTCATTTGAATGTACACATGTGCACCCCATTTTGTACCGGAAGTATCGTTAGTTGCCCGATTAGTTTGTGTAATTACACTCACTCTCCTAGCAACTGCAAAATGTTTGCCACCTCGAAATTTTGATAGTATTGAGATATATTTTTAACGATAGGCCAAATTTAGCTTTACAATTGATATTGAAGATCCCTAATTATAGTTGTGTGATTGATTTGGAATGTCATTTCCATGATTGGTTTGCTTTCTGATCCAATCTATATTTTTTTTGTATATTTATATATATAAAATATACGTAATGCAATACACAATGTTCTCTATATCTTTGTATATGGTACGAGGTAATGGATTCGAGTCTTGTAGGTGTGCTTGGGTAATTTTTGGCATTTATTGCCTACACCATCCTGTGATTTTGATGACGTAACTACTTGACCCATGTCACTTGCGGGGTGCAGTCACCTCAAGCTGATTGTCGCCCAAGATGTTTTGTACTGCCAAATATATAGGTTTCTGCTATTAATTATAAATTTTAGCCTAGTGGAAACACTTAATCCTAACAATTGGCGACAAAGCTTAACTCATTGTTGTAGGAAGAGTTGAGTCTAGAATGCTGTGTGATTATGTGATTAATCAATTTTAAGAAATTGAGAAAATTGGGAAAGTTTAGTACTTTAATAATTGAAAATTAAATTAATTGATAAGTTTCAATTAATTGGACTATTTAATTAATCAAGTTGATTAAATTATTAATGGATCTTGATGAGTCCAAATATTTTATTTAACTGGGCTAGGCCCAAATTAAATAAATATTAAATTAGAACAGGTCTAATAATTAAAATAGAATTTTGATTATTACTGGATTTAATTAATGGGTTGGATCTTTTAATTAAATTGGTGATGAAGTCGAGCATTAAATTCTTAGACTCCAACAAGTTAAAAGGGACGGTTAAAGTGGGAGTTAAGAAGGACAAATTTTTTTTTTGAGAAGAAACGATAGTAATATTATTAAATCAAATCAGCCAAGACGGCCTTGTCCACATGAGGGGGAAGATTACCCTCCCCTCCGAGTCCCAAAAGAGCCGAACGAGTAAGCAAATGCGCAGGGGTATTCCCCGAACGTCTAACAAAATGAAAGAAATACTAGTAAAGTCAATAAAACAAGCACAAACATCGCAAATGAGGGGATCACTCGGGGATAAGTCCTGAGTATTGGGCCTAGTCTTGTTAATCAAAGATAAGTAATTGCCTTCAAAGATCACCTTCCTCCGCCCTTTCCGTCGTGCCCAAAGAACCGCATTCAAAGTAGCCAAAGCTTCTGCTATTTCCGAAGAGGAACCAACAGGGTGATAATGTTGCCTCCATGCCAAGCACACCCCCGCATTGAAAAGCCCAAGGCAGCCAGCCCCCGACGCCGAAGAATTAGAGAATATGGCCCCGTCGAAATTGACTTTGACTACCCCAAGATCCGGGGGTTCCCACTGAATCTCACTTGGAACTTTCACTAAGGAAGGGCTCGACTCAAACGCTTCTTGAAACATCATCCTATAGGCCCTTGCTTTGCCTATGATTTCTTCCGGATTAACTGCCAATTTGTCCATAATAGATGAATTCCTATTATTCCAAATCAACCAACAAATTGTGATAAGCAAACAGAAAGATTCCGGATCCAATTTCGCATGGCAATGTCTGATCCAATTCTTCACGTCTGAGCTCCAGAAGGAAATTATTTGCCAAGGTAAATGAGATAGAGCCCACTCCAATCTAGGAAAAGAACAACCTAATAACGCATATCGCCTATCCTCCTCACTCGTCCCACAAAACGGATACGAAGAATCCACTCGAACTCGCCTCCGTCTCAGATTACACGCTGTAGGAATAGCATGTTTGCATGCGCGCCAACAAAACAAGCGAATTTTTGGTACCACCTTCGCCTCCCAAATGAACTTCCACGATTGTGGAACATACCCTTGTGTAGTACCCGATGAAGGACTCCTCCCCACTTGAGCGAGATCCTTAGCCAAATGGTAGGAGCTGTGGACAGAGAACATCCCATTTTAGTATAGTGCCAAACAAGCCGATCGTCATTGTTCCCTGATCCAAGCGTTGATTTGATACACTCCACGTCTGTGTTCCAAAACACCTCCTCGAGCAGATTTTTGTCCCACCATCCTGTATTAGCATCAATCAGCTCACTAACTCGTGTATCCGCTGGTAGAGGTTGCATTGGGGTAGCTATCTTGAAATCTTTCGGCCGAGGCACCCAAGGATCGAACCAAACCCGATGACTCTCTCCATTACCCACTCACCAGGGACATCCTCCTATTAGCAAATAACGGGCTGCACGAATACTTCTCCAAGTATATGAAGGGTTGGACCCCTCCGAGGCTTCGAAGAAATTTGAGTCAGGAAAATACCGAAGCTCGCAACAACCTACTAATCAAACAATCCGGATTCTGAACAATCCTCCAACCCTGCTTTGCTAACATTCCTAAATTGAATTCTTTTAAGCTTCTAAAACCAATACCACCCTCCTCCTTCATCAAGTTCAACTTCGACCAGGCCACCTACTGTAACTTTTTTGTTTCCCGATTATTCCACCAAAAATTAGCCATGGCTGATTCAATCTCACGAATCAAAAATTCTGGGAGATTAAAGCAACTCATAGCATAGGTGGGAATCGATTGTATCACTACTTTCAAGAGAATCTTCTTCCCAGCAGGAGACAAAAATTTAGCACTCCAACCATCCAGCCGTCCCTGAATCCGAGCTCGAAGTGAATCAAAAACTCCTTACGAGATTTCCCCAAAACTGCCTGTAAACTAAGATACTTATCATGTTTTTCGGCATTTGAACCCCCAGCAACCCCGCCAGCCTCTCCTGAATCCCTTTGGGTGTGTACCCCCTTTAGCCACCTCATGGGCGGTTCTGTGGCTTGACAATAAATCATGGTATCATCTGCAAACAGTAGGTGGCTCACATACGGAGCCGTCCGTGCTATTCGCACCCTCGTCAAATTCCCTGCACTCTCATCCGCCTACAATATGCAACTAAACACCTCCGCACATAAGAAGAACAAATAAGGGGAGTGAGGGTCTCCTTGACGGATCCCTCTCTGAGGAATAAGATATCCAAATTGAGTGTTAGAATAATGCCCTGCAAGCCAATCCTAAATAGGCTTTCTTTATCTATTATTGTAATAAACAATTTCGTTTTACATTATATTAATAAAATGCATTTCTTCATCTTATTTTTATATTGTTATAACTGTATGATGAAGTCCCTAGAATTCACATATAGTTATGGGGCTTGATATCTCATTGGATGGATATCATAAAACAAGTCTCTAAGGCTGTGATTTTTAAATACTGTCCAAGTCATAGAATTGTCAAGATGGGACATTGATAATTCAGATAGACTTGCACCAATGATGCACACTCTTAATTAGAGAATGTCTCGTTTTATAGACATTAGTGTAATTGACACAAATATGCACATATGCGGGTGCTTGTTGAGAACAAGTTCACTGATTACCCTGACTGAAACTTTCTAAATTGGAATTATTTCTATATATGTCGAATCAGAAGTTTCTTAACCACGATAGTGCAAGATTAATTTTTTGACTTGAGTCATCACAGTAATCTTGTATATTGACTCACTGCACTTTGACTCATGTGCCAATTCTTTTTCAAGGACACATATGGACTGATGATTGGGTGTAGTGACTCGTATATGGAGGTTGGTGTTGATAACAAAGAATCCATCACTTGTCTAGATGAACAAGTGAATTTCCTATAATATTCAAAGTGGTTAGACTAAGTTAGTCTTTGGCCAAGGCAAGTAAGTAAGTAATTAAAAAATGAGTTTCTTGAATTAATTAATCACTAGTCAAACACATTTGAATTATTAAGATTGAATTTACAAGGATCTTGACCAATAAGATTCTTCGATCCTTAATCCAATTGGAAAATTAGTTGATGGAGGAATCTCACTTGCATGGAATACGCAATTGGAAAGGTTCACCTTGAATCGTCTACATCTAGGTCTTCAAGATAAGTAGCTAGAAACTTTTCTTTGATTTATGCGTATCTTATATTTAATGAAGATTAAATAATGAGATGGTTAATTAAAAGTGTTTAATTAATCGAGACAACTTAATTGTCCAAATTAAATCATAAAGGTTATGAACCCATTACTGGTATGTTGGTGAACCTAAAGGGTCACACATAATACTCGGACAAATCTATTTCTTAATTAAGAAAATTTAATTCAAAGTAGTTGAGTTAATATCAAGTGTTAGATTAATTAATTAAGACTTTTATTTATTCAAGTGTTGGATAAATAAATAAATAAAGTTGATAAGATCAATTTAATTAAGCTTAAATCTTGAAAGCATTTAATTAATTGGAAGTGACTTTTAATTAATCTAGTATGTTGGATTAATTATTAAAGACATATTTTTTAACCTTGGTCAAATATTTGGTGGAGGAAAATAATTAAAGAGTTTAATTAATTTTCTTCTAGAAGGAAATAAGATTTCTTAGAGAGAAAAAAAACTAATTAAAATAGAAGAGTTTTATTTGGGAATTAATTAGTTTTCTATTCCTATATGGAAAATATTTAATGCAGAAGAGTTCTACATGAGAAAGAATTGCAAGAACTTAGTCCTATATTGAGGACATCCAGAGAACGAAATTATAAAGCTTCACAAGCCAATTTTTTTTCCTGTAGCATAGAAAAATTGTTCCTCTCTTTCTCTCTCATATAGTGTTCTTGAGTTCTTGATTATTCATCAAGATCTTGAATTCAAGAATTCTTCCAAAATTCTTAGAGAAGTAGTTTTAGCTTTCACCTTAATCCCATACACTATTCCTTAGAGTTAGAATAAACGTTTATAAATCAACCTAGCTAAAGATTATAAACGAGTGGGTATCCGAGGTGTGGATCAACTTTAGAGGAGAAACACTTGGGTCTCTTAAGTGGATCAAGAATCCGATCAAAGGTGTTTTTGGTGGAGGAATTCAAAATCTTCATCAAAGGGAAAAACGAAGGAGTTGATTCAAGGAACGAGAGCAAGCTAAGGAGCTTACGTTAAGGAAGAAGAAACTTTTTGATTTTTACGAAAAATCGAATAAGGTAAGATCTTTATTTAAGTTTTAAATAACTAGTGTAGAGATGCGCAAGCCTATGATACGTGAAAAGCCCGTAGGATTAATAAACTCGCATGTTTAAATCGTAGAAACTAAAATTTTAATTTTCCGCTTTGCTTAGTCGGGCTATATGTATGTTTCCCAACAGTGGTATCAGAGCCTAAAGCTCGCGCATCGGTATGCATGATCCGTTTAATTTTAATCGTTATATGTGATGCATATTTAAAATTATTAAATTCATGAATTTTATTGAATAAGGGATTTTCATAAAAATCGAATTTTGGTTTGCTTTTGTGTAAACTATATATATTCAAAATGCACGTGTGCATGTGCGGGCGTGCGTGAGATGGTGAAGTGTACGTGTGTGCATGTGTATGTGCAGCCGTAATGGTAATATGATTTGCAATTGACAAATTGCTAGGGATGTTGAGAACGAATTGTAATTAAAAGTCGTTGACAAATTGGTAATTCTTTAACACCCCACTCACGTAGACCTTTCAAATTATGAAATACATGGCATGTGCATGGAGATGTGCATGGGAACATTCATGCAGACAATCAAGTGAATTTGTGGCTTTGCATGTTTGACGTGTGAACAGTAATTAGAGAGGAATAAGAATTGTATTCTGATTCTTTCTTTTATACGTAGCATAATGGTTTTGGAAACCAATTAGTTTCGGTCGAAGCATTAATTAATAAAGAGGTTGACCGAAAAGTTGTAATTCGAGTTTTGCTACCATCGTGCTTTTATGTGATGGAGTATAGATTCGGAATCTATAGGTGATCGTGTAGGATAATGGGTCTCCGACTCGGTTTTCTTGGAGAAAATTTTAAGTTTTATTGAGAAATTCGAATTGATTTAATTTATGAGAAATATTCGGTAAATTAAGAATTTACATATGCTTTCATGAGTTGATATGCATGATGAAATTTTGATGCCATTAGGATTGTACAAGCATGTTTATTTTCCATTATTTATTCGTCTTGCCGGCATTCGATCCTTGATGGCTCTAGATAGGATCAATTTAGATATGACTCAAAATATCCATGTTATATTATATGTATGAGATGCATAGTTTTATGTATGTGATGCATGTTTTATGTATGAGATGCATGATATATGTATGAGATGCATGAGTCTATGTATGAGATGCATGTTTGTATGAGATACATGTTTTTAAGATTATGCTTATGATATGGTTTATTTCCTTTCATGTGTTGTTGGGCATGTTTAGGACAGAGACTTGGATAAGATAATCGAAGCGATGAAACCTTTTCATAATATACTAAAATCCCTTACTTATTTGATAAGTTTATAAAATCTTAATGATTTTAATTTTAAGTTAATATGTGATAAAATTAAACGGGGTTTGATATTCCATGCCTACCATCAAAAGTAATAGCATGTCGGTGCTACTTATGTAGATTAGTCGACCATTGCAAGTGAGACTTTCTATAATGAGAAAGCTGTGATTATTATAAGCATAGAGATGCACATGAGTAATTTATCCTATAAGTTGACCATTGCAAGTGGAACTTTTTGGGTGAGTTATCTACATGTAGGTTTGATGGGTCTAACTTAACATAGGAGTAACATGGGGGCACATAAAATTGAGGTCCATGTGAAACATGAGGTAAAATAATTGAGGGTTACATAGAGATGTAATTGTCAAGTGTTGTCTACCTATTTTTTTTTTTGTGTAAAGTAAGCACTTCATTACCAACCAACAAAAGTACATCAAACAAATCACACAAACTTACAAAACTATGTTTGTGTGCTAACAGTTATCATTTAAAAGAATGATACTTTGCAAACACCATGAACACCTGCTATACACCAGTAACTAAAATTTTTCTTATGTAACTTTGATCTCTATTCTTTAGCTTTCTATCTTGTTTGCCTATCCTCATGGTAATATCTCTTTTGAGCCCCTCAAAAATATTACTCCAATCTCTCTGAATCTGTGTGAATATTCTTGCATTTCTCTCATGCCAGATAACATATATCACCCCTGCTAACCCCGCCATGATCAGATCCTGTTTGAGTTTCCATGTTTTAAAAGCAAAATTCACCCATCTTTTCCATCTCCTATATTGAACAGGGCAATTATCCACCTCCAACCAATTCATCAAGTTATACACTAAATTTTTGGACCATTCACACTCATAAAGAAGATGATCAACAGTTTCTGTTTCATCACCACAAAGAACACATAGCACATCAGAAATTGGTAAAAACTTACTTAACCTGTCTCTTGTTAGGAGTCTTTGGTGGGCTGCAAGCCAAGTGATGAAAGCGTGTTTAGGCATAGCCATCCTATTCCAAACCAACCTGGTATCGCTGAAAATGTGTTGGTCTCCTCTGAGCATGTCATATCCACTTTGTATGGTATATACCCCATTTTCTGTAAAACTCCATTTATTTTGGCAGAAACCATCCCTCAATTTATTCCTTACCTTCATAATCTTTCTCCACACCCAACTACAATCCTGGGGTGGGGAATGATCCCAAAATTCATTACTTTTTAAGTAAATCCCCCCAATCCATTTAACCCATAAGGTATCTTTTTTTTGGGAAAGGGCCCAAATTTGCTTCCCCGCTGCTGCCACATTCCAATCCCTACAGCTTTTAATGTTCAGCCCACCAAATTTCTTCCTTGTACACATTTTCTCCCAACTAATCAAAGGCACCTTTTTTTGTAACTCGGACCTTCCCCACAAGAAATCTCTACATTTCTGCTCAACAAGTTTTACAGTTGACTGAGGGAGAATAAATATGGTTGACCAGTAAACTTGCAAGGATAATAAGACTGAGTTAATAAGCAAACATCTACCTGCATAAATAGGTTCCTGGATGCCCAACAGCCAAGTCTTTTTGTGATTCTATCTACCAATGTTTGACATTCTATCTTTGACCATTTAGTGGGTGACAGGGGCACACCCAAGTACCTAATGGGAAAGGTTCCCTCCTTGAATCCAGTAATATTCATTATATCCTGTTTCACTTCCATTGTTACCCGTCTGATAAAGATGTTTGACTTATCCTGGTTAGCATATAGGCCCGAGGTACTTGAAAATTCCTTCACTTTAGTCCAACTGGTTTGTACAGAACTGCTGGTAGCCTTGCAGAAGATCATAAGATCATCTGCAAAACATATATTTGTCATCTTTAGTTCTTTACATGCTGGATGGAACCAGAACCCACTTTCTTGAGCAACTATTATCAAACTTCTAGTAAGGTACTCCATTACTAAAACAAATAGCAACGGGGACATGGGGTCCCCTTGCCTGATACCTCTTTTCCCTGGGAAGAATCCTTGAATATCACCATTAAGCACTAGTGAGTATGAGACGATCTCTACACACTGCATAATCCAGTTACTAAATTTTTGGGGAGTCTACCTATTTAATTATTATGTATGTGTCCATAAAATTGGGGTATGTAATAATTAAATTGGACTTCAAACTCACTAGGAAAAATTGTTTTTCTCGAATTCTTTAATGAGGGTTATTGAATTTGAATTAAATAGTGGGAGGTAATTTATGATTAAAAGATCTTGAAATCATATCTAAACATAATGTATTAAACATCTTCTTAATCCCCGTTTCACTTTAATTTGTAGATAGCTAGATATCTAAGATGGCTAAGAACCCGCTTTTCACAATTCTCGACACAAACAAACTCACTGGACCCAACTATTTTGATTGGCTTAGAAACCTTAAGATAGTGCTCAACTCTGAGAATAGAGCCTATGTCTTGACTGATGCACCACTCTCCACTCTGCCTGAGAGTGTTGAGGAGGAGGAAATCGAAACCCATAATAAATGGTTAAACGATGAGCTCCATGAAAGGTGCACGATGCTTGCATCAATGTCGAATGAGTTGCAAAAGCAACACGAAAGTATGGCAAATACTGCTAATACTTTCAAACACTTACAAGAGTTGTATGGTGAAAAGTCTAGGAGGGAAAGGTACTTAGTGTCTAAAGACCTTTTCAGAGCTCGTATGAATGAGGGGTCAAATGTCCAAGAACATGTGCTAAAGATGATTGGGCTCATTGAGAAGCTTGCAAGTCTTGACATTTTTCTAGACAATGAACTCTCAGTGGACTTAGTACTTCAATCCTTGCCTAGCTCATTTGACCAATTTGTGGTCAACTTTAACATGAATAGTCTGGAGGCGACCTTGCCTGACTTGTTAAGCATGTTAAGGATTGCAGAAGCCACCATCAAGAAGGATAAGCCAGTCCTACTTGTGAGTTCTGCCCATTCTAAGGCTAAGAAGCCAAAGAAAGGGAAAGGGAAGAGTTCCCAAAAGAACAAGAAGCTAAAAGCTAAAGGTGGGGTCAAGAAGGTTAAAGTTGATAAGGATAAGGGTGAGTGTTTCCACTACGGTAAATCAGGGCATTGGAAGAGGAACTGCAAGGAGTACCTTGCGACCCTAGGTGCGACCAAGGGTATGTTTTATGTTGAAGTTAACTTATCTGTTAATGATACTTCTTGGGTATTAGATACCGGTTGTGCATCACATCTTTGCAAAACTTTGCAGGCGATGACAAGAAGTAGGATGCTAGGAAAGAATGAGATCGTTTGGAGACTTGGCAATGGAGTAAAAGTTGCTGCCACAGCGATAGGGACGGTCAGCCTAGCATTAGGCGATGGCATTAGAATAGTTTTAAATAATTGTCTTTACATTTCTAGTATAACAAAGAACATTATCTCCATCTCTGTTTTAGATGGAGAGGGTTTTGAGTTTTTAATAAAAGACTGAAAGTGTTCCATAATTAAAAATTGTTCTTTACTTTTTACTAGTACTTTGACGAATTGTTTATACACTGTTCAGCCAATTAATTCCGTCTTTCACATTCAACATAGTAACAAAAGAAAACAAGATAACTTAAATAGTACACTAATGTGGCATGCTAGACTAGGACATATTTCCAAAGAAAGAATGCACAAATTAGCAAAGGAAGGCGTACCTCTTCCATGTGAATCATGTCTTAAAGGAAAAATGACCAAGTCACCATTTGTTGGACAAGTGGAACATGCCACTCATCCTTTGGATTTGATCCACTCGGATGTTTGTGGTCTTTTTAGTATAAGTACTAAAGGAAGATGTACTTACTTCATTACTTTTACTGATGATTATTCACGGTACGGATATGTGTACCTTATGAAACACAAATCTAAAGCTGTTGAAAAGTTCAAAGAGTTTAGGAATGAAGTAGAAAAACAACTAAATTATAGTATTAAGACACTTCGATCTGATCAAGGAGGAGAATACTTAAGTGACGAATTCCTTAGTTATCTCAAAGAGAATGGGATTCTCTCTCAGTGGACTCCGCTTGGAACACCACAATTGAATGGGGTGTCTGAGCGAAGGAATAGGACTTTATTGGATATGGTCCGTTCCATGATGAGTTTCACTGAAATTCCTCCATCTTTCTGGGGTTATGCCTTAGAATTTGCGGCTTATCTATTAAATAGATTGCCTTCCAAAGCAGTGCCCAAAATGCCTTATGAGTTATGGCGTGGTAAACCGGCTTCATACAAATATCTTCGAGTATGGGGTTGTTCAGCCTATGTGAAAAGTCTAGTGGGAGATAAGTTAGAGTCTAAGTCTAGCTTATGTAAATTTGTGGGGTACCCTAAAGAAACTGCGGGGTACTACTTCTATGATCCATCGGAACAAAGGGTGTTCGTTTCAAGGAATGCCATCTTCTTAGAGAATGAGTTTCTATTAGATAGAAAGGGCGAGATCATAGAACTTGAAGAAGTTCAAGCACCACAAATTGTCTCACAAACTTTGGAAACAAAAACACAAGATAACACTGAAATATCTAATACACAACCTCCGAGAAGATCCGAAAGGATCCGAGGGCCACCTGAGAGGTATGGTCTATTACTAGAAAGTAATAAGGAGGAGCTTCAAGTGGATGAAAATCCAAGAAGCTACAATGAAGCAATATGTGATATTGATTCGGGAAAGTGGCAAAGTGTCATGGAATCTGAAATGGACTCTATGTACTCAAACAAGGTATGGACCTTGGTAGATCCACCAGAGGGTATAGTACTCATTGGTTGTAAGTGGATCTATAAGCGAAAGCTTGGAGCAAATGGAGAGGTAGTGACTTATAAAGCTAGGCTAGTGGCAAAAGGTTACACTCAAAGAGAGGGTATCGACTATGAAGAAACATTTTTGCCAGTAACAATGCTTTAATCCATTAGGATTTTTCTTGCAATATCTACTCATTATGATTATGAAATATGGCAGATGGATGTGAAAACCGCCTTACTCAATGGAAACATAGAGGAAGAGATTTACATGAAACAACCAGAAGGTTTCACATCTAGTGGGAGTGAGCAAAAGGTTTGCAAACTCCAAAAGTCTAATTATGGACTAAAGCAAGCATCCCGTAGTTGAAACATCTGTTTTGATGAAACTATAAGGATGTATGGTTATATAAAAAACGAAGATGAACCATGTGTGTACAAGAAAGTCAGTGGGAGTGCAGTGACATTTTTGGTACTTTATGTTGATAATATTCTACTCATTGGGAATGATGTAGGAATGATGCAGTCGACTAAAGCATGGTTATCCACCAAATTCTTCATGAAAGACTTAGAAGATGCATCCTACATCTTAGGAATCAAAATCTATAGAGATAGATCAAGAAAGATGATAGAATTGTCTCAGTCAATGTACATAGACAAAATGCTAAAGAGGTTTAGCATGGAGGAATCAAAGAAAGGATTCTTGCCTATGAGTCATGGGATCCGATATTCTCGTTCCATGTGTCCTTCGACACCCCAAGAAAGAGATAAGATGGCTCGCGTACCATATGCTTCTGCCCTAGGAAGTATTATGTATGCAATGTTATGTACAAGGCCTGATGTGGCTCATGCATTAAGTGTAGTGAGTCATTTTCAGTCCGACCCAGGTGAGTTGCACTGGGTAGCCGTGAAAACAATCCTCAAGTACTTGAGAAGGACTAAAGATTTGTTTTTGATATACGGCGGTGAGGAATTGAAACTAGAAGGGTTCACTGACTCTAGTTTCCAATCAGAGGTGGATGATTTGAAATCAATGTCGGGGTTTGTATTCACCCTCAATGGTGGAGCAGTAAGTTGGAAGAGTTCCAAACAGAAAACTACTGTGGATTCCACAACCGAGGCTGAATATATAGCTGCATCTAATGCAGCAAAGGAAGCTGTTTGGATTAGGAACTTCATCCAAGGGTTGGGTGCAGTCCCTAGCATTGTTGATCCAGTACCTTTGTAATGTGACAATAATGGCACCATTGCTCAAGCAAAGGAGCCGAGGTCTCATCAAAGATCCAAACACATAGAGAGTCGATACCATCTGATCCGAGAGATTGTTGGTAGAGGTGATGTACGTGTGGAAAGAGTCAACACAACGGAGAACATAGTGGATCCACTAACTAAGCCCTTGTCTCGTAATGTATCAAAAAGATATCTTGAGAAGATGGGTCTTAAATACCAAGGAGATTGGCTCTGGTGCAAGTGGGAGATTGTTAGAATAGTGCCCTGCGAGCTAATCCTAGATAGGCTTTCTTTATCTATTCTTGTAATAAACAATTTCGTTTTACATTATATTAATAAAAGGCATTTCTTCATCTTATATTTATATTGTTATAACTATATGATGAAGTCCTTAGAATTCACATATAGCTATGGGGCTTGATATCTCATTGGATGAATATCATAAAACAAGTCTCTAAGGCTGTGATTTCTAAATACTGTCCAAGTATAGAATTGTCAAGATGAGACATTGATAATTCGGATAAACTTGCGCCTATGATGCACACTCTTAATTCGAGAATGTCTCGTTTTATAGACATTAGTGTAGTTGACACAAATGCACATACACGGGTGCTTGTTGAGAACAAGTTCACTGATTACCCTGACTGAAACTTCCTAAATTGGAATTATTTCTATATATGGGGAATTAGGAGTTTCTTAATCATGATAGTGAAAGATTAATTATTTGACTAGAGTCATCACAGCAATCTTGTATATTAACTCACTACACTTTGACTTCTGTGCTAGTTCTTTTTCAAGGACACATATGGACTGGTGATTGGGTGTAGTGACTCGTATATGGAGGTTGGTGTTGACAACAAAGGATCCATCACTTGTCTAGATGAACAAGTGAATTTCCTATAATATTCAAAGTGGTTAGACTAAGTTAGTCCTTGGCCAAGGCAAGTAAGTAATTAATTAAGAAATGAGTATCTTGAATTAATTAATCACTAGTCAAACACATTTGAATTATTAAGATTGAATTTACAAGGATCTTGACCAATAAGATTCCTCGATCCTTAATTCAATTGGGAAATTAGTTGATGGAGGAACCTCAGTTGCATGGAATACGTGATTGGAAAGGTTCACTTTGAATCGCCTACATCTAGGTCTTCAAGATAAATAGCTAGAAACTTTTCTTTGATTTATGGGTATCTTATACTAATGAAGATTAAATAATAAGATGGTTAGTTAAAAGTGTTTAATTAATAGAGACAGTTTAATTGTCCAAATTAAATCAAAAAGGTTCTAAACCCATTACTAGTATGTTGGTGAACCTAAAGGGTCACACACAATACTCAGACAAATCCATTTCTTAATTAAGGAATTTAATTCAAAGTAGTTGAGTTAATATATTAATTAATTAGATTAATTATTTAAGACTTTTATTTATTCAAGAGTTGGATAAATAAATTAATTAAGTTGATAAGATCAATTTAATTAAGCTTAAGTCTAAAAAGCATTTAATTAATTGGAAGTGACTTTTAATTAATCTAGTATGGTGGATTAATTATTAAAGACATATTTTATAACCTTGGTCAAATATTTGGTGGAGGAAAATAATTAAAGAGTTTAATTAATTTTCTTCTAAAAGAAAATGAGATTTCTTAGAGAGAAAGAAAACTAATTAAAATAGAAGAGGTCTATTTGAGAATTAATTAGTCTTCTATTCCTATATGG
This sequence comes from Buddleja alternifolia, assembly GCA_019426215.1. Classification (NCBI taxonomy): domain Eukaryota; kingdom Viridiplantae; phylum Streptophyta; class Magnoliopsida; order Lamiales; family Scrophulariaceae; genus Buddleja; species Buddleja alternifolia. The sequence continues at coordinate 3,518,084 of CM033406.1, forward strand.
AAAAGATTTAATGGAGAAGAGTTCTATATGGAAAAGAATTGCAAGAACTTAGTCCTATATATAGGACATGCAGAGAACGAAATTATAAAGCTTCACAAGCCAAAATTTTTTGTTCCTCTAGCATAGAAAAATTGTTCCTCTCTTTCTCTCTCATATAGTGTTCTTGAGTTCTTGATTATTCATTAAGATCTTCAATTCAAGAATTCTTCCAAAATACTTAGAGAAGTAGTTTTTGCTTTCACCTTAATCCCATACACTATTCCTTAGAGTTAGAATAAACGTTTATAGATCAACCTAGCTAAAGATTATAAACGAGTGGGTATTCGAGGTGTGGATCAACTTTAGAGGAGAAACACTTGGGTCTCTGAAGTGCATCAAGAATCCGATCAAAGACATTTTTGGTGGAGGAATTCAAAATCTTCATCAAAGGGAAAAACAAAGAAGTTGATTCAAGGAACAAGGAGCAAGCTAAGGAGCTTACGTTAAGGAAGAAGAAACTTTTCGATTTTTACGAAAAATCAAATAAGGTAAGATCTTCTTTATTTAAGTTTTTATATAACTAGTGTAGAGATGCGCAATCCTATGATACGTGATAAGCCCATAGGATTAATAAACTCGCATGTTTAAATCCTAGAAACTTAAATTTTAATTTTCCGCTGTGCTTAGTCAGGCTATATGTATGTTTCCCAACATTGGGATCCAGTGAGTGTAAACGAATAGGATACAGAAGAAACACACTGCATAATTAACTCAACAATAACATTATGAAAACCTAACCTCTCCAAAACTCTCCGAAGAAAGATCCACTCGACTCTATCACACGCCTTGCTCATGTCAAGTTTCAGGGCTGTATGTCCCTCTTTACCCCAAGATTTGTTTTTAAGATAATGATTTATCTCGTAAGCCACAAGAATATTATCAGATATAAGGTGACCTGGAATAAAAGCTGATTGAGTTTCGGACACGATATCATTAAGAAAAGGCTTTATATGATTGGCAATGGTTTTCGGAACCAACTTATACATGACATTGCAAAGGCTTATAGGACGAAATTGTGTAATGGACTCAGGATTGTTACATTTAGGAATTAACACAATATGTGTAAAATTTAGCTTAGGGAGATATTTGCGAGAATTAAGAAAGTTTAGAACACAATTAGTGACCTCCTTGCCCAAAATAGGTCAGAATTTCTGAAAAAATAAGGGAGACATACCATCAGGCCCCGGAGATTTCAACGGGTGCATTTGTGCGAGAGAATGTGCTACCTCGGTTGCTGTAAATTTTCTTTTCATTTCCTCGTTCATTATATCAGTAACCCAGGGTTGGACATGTTCCGTTACTTCCTCTAAAATCTGTGCCGAAGGATGAATCGAAGAAAAGATTTCTCCAAAATAATCTAAAATAATATGTTGAATATCCTCCTCGGTTTCTTTCCACTGTCCATGTTTGTCCTTTAACCTAGTTATAGAGTTTCGTTTCGATGGTCGGTTGCACTAGCATGGAAGAAGCATGTATTCCTATCCCCGTCCTTTAACCATAAAGCTCTATTTCGTTGCTTCCAACTAGTCTCCTCTGTCGCTAACAGATCCTCCAAATCAATGCGTACTACATCTTCCTCCATCTTAGATGTTGTCGTAATATTCCCCGACCGAAGTACCTACAACTTGTCTTCGAGTTCTTTTTTCTTTCGAGGAATCCATCGAAAATCATTTTTATCCCAGCAAATCAGCCCCACCCGACACCTCTTATTATTATTCCAAGCCCCTTCGTTAGTCTTGTCGGGTTCGCACGGGTCCCATGCGTCTTTGATAACCTTTCACAATCACTACTTCTAAGCCACGCCGTCTCGAATCGGAATATTTTCTTCTTTGGCCGTCGAAAGGCTTGCTAGACATGTTGTAAATCAATAATAATAGCATTATGATCCGAATATAAGGTTCTTACCATCGTCACTTGAGCTGTAGGAAACAATTACGTCCATTTTAAATTGGCACATGCTTTATCCAGCCTACATTGGACATTATGCGCATCCCTCCTCCCATTGTTCCAAGTTATCATGTCGCCCTTATACCTTAAGTCAAAGAGCTCGACTTCGTGGAGAGTTTCTCGAAAGTCCCGCATTTGCCATAAGGCCCTTTTTTGAATACTAAGCTGCTCATGAGGGAACAAAATTTCATCGTAGTCGTCGGCTACTACCCAAGGGGCATACAAATCTTTAATCAACCTTTTCAACTTATTCCAGCTCGACTTGCGATTACTAACCTCGGGCTCCCCATAAAAACCCATAAACCTCTAGCTTTCTGTTTCCGACGAAGGGCCAACAATAACATCAATTTGATTCACCGAGAAAGACTGAAGAATAACATTAGCTATCTTAACCCACATGAGAGCAAGACCCCCTGACTGACCTTGAGACTCAACACAGACTCCAAAAAAATTAAAACGGGATTTTTAGAAAATCAAATTCAAAACGATCTAACCTGGTTTCAGACAAAAAAAAATAAAAAATGGAGAATGAAAAGGAATGAGCGCAGAAAGCTCTTGAACTGCCCGGGGTCCTCCCAGACCCTGGCAGTTCCAACATAAAATACTCATTGCACTTGGTTGGACTGCTCCCTGGCACTCTCTGCCGGACTATCTGGTTCGTCAATCAGACGAAAGGACTGTCTTTTTGGGATCGGTTCAAGAATCTCCACTGGTACCTCAGACTCATCAAGCTTTTTGCGTTTAAAAGAACCTGGAGATGTGGACACGATTTCAAATTTTTTTAGAGATTTTGAAACTCTTGATTTGCCAGAAAATTTTCAGATTTCGGGCGGGGGGGGGGGGGGGTTATCGCTATTTGTAGCTAAATATTTATCAAGACTGGACTTAAGTCAGCTCGTGGGTTAGAAATAGGGAAGTAGACAAACCTAGGATTAATTGAGCATTCCTTTGACCATTAAAGGGTGAATTTATGTTAGAAACATTTCCAATACTTAACATATTTGTGGGATCCAAGTCCTGTCTCATGTGAGTTGGTGATTGACGTTGCACTACGCAGTTGGTTACTATAGCTCGTTCTGGCGTGTGGAAACCCTCGTTCCTAAGGCCACTATCTTCATTCCTCTATTGCCCCTTATTCTCCTCAAATCCTAGTAACGGGTTCCGGTACACCTCATACTCATCCCCCAAGTCTGTATGGATACGAATGTTCCTATAAATTGGGGTCCTTCGATTAGATGGAACTTCAACTTCATTGTCTCCCGAGCCCTCCAACACAGTTAAATTCATATTCCATGGCTGAGATGCTGCATGTCCCAATGGTCGATGGTTATCTTGTTGTCTAACCGGCCTCAAGTCCCCGGTCTAAGCTCACCCAGGTGACGAGTTAGCTGACATCGAGGGTGGCGAGTAGTTCGTCTCTGCATGTTGCCTCACTCCCATCAGTGGGCATCCCAGGGCTCTCAGTTTAGGTCCAAACGGTAAATTTTTGCCCGGGGTCCACGAAATCCTCCTGGAAACAAACTTCACATAAACTAATCAAGTGTCTCATGATTCCACATAAGTAGCAGTAGTCTGGTAAACGCTCATAGGAGAGGTGCACCATAAGCGATTCATTACCCAACTTAAGTTTAACCACCTATACTAAAGCTTTTGTAACATCCAGTGCAACCCTAATCCTCATGATCCATCCTCACTACACCCCGTTCTCTGCCAATTCAACTCCAATGAACCTTCCGATTTGATTTCCAATAATAGCCGCAATGTCCCTAGACATTTGGCTCAGTGGTAACCCTTTTATGTGAACTTTAAAGTCCCCCATATTCAACTCTGTAGTAACCGGGTCATCATCAACCCCAAGTTTTTTCAAGACTATCAGATCCTTGTCAAAACACCAAGGTCCCCCTCTAAAACCCTATTCATATCAATCACATGATGGAAGCTCAACAAAAAACGTCTGTTTTCCAATCTATCAACATCTAACCCTCTCACTGGTTTGAACATTTTTATTAGGGTTTCCTTAAAAGCCATGAAATTCACCCTACCTCCCGTAAGCAACCGTGCCACACTGATAAGTTCCGTATATTTTGACCCTTTTTTCCACAGGTTGGTTGGAACTTCAACCTCTCTAGCCTCGAACTTGATGAACCCCGAGTTACTGATATAATAACCGTTAAAGCGACGTAGGAAATCCCTAGCAACACAAGAAAAGCAAAAAATATAAACACAACAGAAAATCCAATGAAAACCACAGAACCCTAAGAAAAAAAAGGAAACCCTAATAACAGGTTGCAAACAGAAAGAAAAAACCTAGAGAAAGACTTAGATCAAGGACGCACACGGAGACACAACACAAACCACACAAACAAAACAAAAGAAGAGACTCTGAAAAGGAAACAAGAAAAACAAATCTTGGCTTCCAAGGTTCCCCAAATGCAAAGCGTCGAAGAAGCGCGCAGTGATCGAACCAAAACCTCACTCACTCTCGATAGAATCTCACACACTCTTGGTAGAACTATTCTCTCTGGATCGTTAGTAATGACTGAAAGAAGAAAACCTGATGAGAAAGTAAAACCCTAAACCTAGAAACTCTCATGCGTCAGAAGAGGAAACTCTCACGCAAGAGAGAGAAATTGCTTAATTATGACACAAACTTCATAAGAAGGGCAAAATATTTTTGGAGAAGGATTCCAATCCTTCCCAAATTCTTAATCTTGTTGAATCAAGTGGATGATGATAATTGTTGAATCAAGAGAATGATGATAAGAGACTTGGTAACTAAATATTATTTTATATTAATTAGTATTAGGACTGTAGAGTTGAGAAATATCAAGACTCAAGAAATCAATCTTGGAGATATGATCTCTTGGAGTTCTTGATAATTGAAACTCTTACATCTATTATCTATAGGCTAGAGCCATAGTTCATCACTTGAGATCAATAGATTTATGCAATTTTCAACCACCAAAAGAAAATAAGAAAGAAACTTTTGGTCCCCCTTCTCTCTCTAGGGAAATTGACCCCTCCCTCTTCTAATTGATATATTATTACTCACGTGTTTTTTTTTCAACAATTCTACTCATGTGTTGAGTTAAGCTATTCACGTAATATTCTTCACATTTCACAAAGAGCCTAGATTAGGAAAAATCTAGAATCGCTTTATTGGCTAGTACCAAGAGTAAGGTGATTGGAAACTCAAGGAGGTGTGGATACACTTAGAGGTGCAACACGTGGATGCGTTAACCAGAAGATACAAAATCACACTAGGCTTGAAGCTGGGTAGCGTGGTTGTGACATCAAGCTGTCGGGTTAGTAAGAGATCAAACCGAATGTGATAATGAATTTTAGTTGTTGGTAAAATTCTTATCTTAATATAGAAATAATTTAATTGAGCAAACTAAATTCTGTTTCGGGTGATTGTTTCATATATATATATTTTTTTTACTGTTTTAAGTCACCTGGGGAATTACCAACCCAACAAGTTCTTGGGTTGGACTCAGATAAGTCACCATCAGATAGGTTGCAATCAAGTGATCTATGGGTCAAAATAAGAGTGAACCATCAATTGAATTCAATGAGAGTGGTGAACCACATACGATGTATACATGTGCTTATTTTTCTAACTGAGTAATCAATCTTGTATTTGAACTCATGTGGTTTGTATGCTCGTATTGGTGTGGGAGATTGCTAGTCGATGATGATATCTAATTAACCATTTGGATCACCGAAATAAACTAGGAGATATGTCACCTGAGGAAGAGTAGAAATTTAAGATTAATTTGTTTTGTAGCATGAGTATTGATCTCTCGAGCACATCTAGCTATTTTTGTTTATTGTTTCATTTCAATGGTTTAAATGTCAAAAGTGCTGTCTATTATCCTCTCTTTTCGCTTGTATTGTAATTTTGGGGAATGACCTAAGATCATTAAGTTACTGATGTTATTCGATTCCACTTAAGTGAGCTGTTTGCAATCTCAATGGGTCAATGGAAGCACTGATAGAAGTGAGATTTACGTGTTTTAGAGCCCCTTATTCATGTGATTTACATTGGATTATGAATGATTTTATACCACATATGCGTATGATATGTGCGTTTATTGAGTTCAGGTGGAAAATCATAACAATCAAGGAAAGACGGCGAAACACATACAAATCAAGTGAAACTGCACCCAACGTCTTAATGTGAGGAAGTTCAACGTTCGAATGTCAAGCTAGTCAATGTCAAAGTCAAGATTTAAACGAGAAAGCCAATGTCCGAATGTGGGAAAATGTGACGTTCAAACGTCGGGGTCGGCAGAGCCTGTTTGAAAATTTCCAAGTCTGAATTCAAGTTGGAGTCTTTCATTCCCCCCATATAAATACCATATCAGTTCTTCATCTTGGTATTAGACTTTTTACACACTTTTCTACATCTTTGAGAGCAAGAAGACAGGAATGAGCCATTGAAGATCATCATCATCAACCATAGAGAGTATCTTTGTCTTAGATATATATTTGTCTATGATTAATTATGTATCTTTTACTTTGTATTTCTCTTACAATAATGATGAACTAATTTCTTAGATTAAGGCCATGTGGAAGCTAAATTGAGATGTTTGATATATAAAAGTTGTTTCTTTGAGTTAATTCTATGGTTGCTATGTGTTTTGATTTTGTGCTTTTATTCCAATCATATGATTGATCACCATGTGTTTGCTATATTACCTAGCTTAGTTATTTGGGAGAAGATAAGTTAGGGTGCAAAGGAATCATCACATAATTCATCACATAATCCGTACACAGGAATTGCCCTAGACATAGACAAAGATTCCCGGGTGCAGTTAACTGATTTTTTTGGGGAATTCTAGATCCTAATGCAAGCTTGTTAATTAGACTTATGGATAGGGATATTATGGGAGCCATTAATTAAGTATAGGTTTGTTATCGCGAAGGATCGGCTAATGAACATAAAAGGAATTTCCACCATGGAAACAATAGTTTAATAATATCAAAAGGAAAACCGATCTAGGTTACGATCTTCATGTGAGTCGAATCCTTTCATCTTTTTGCCTTCTGAAGTCTACGATTTGACGATAGTCGAAACCCTAATAACTTCAGAAGCTATGACTGTGTTGAACATCTAATGACCCAGTCTTCTAAGCAGGGATCATCAATCCCCCTTATAAGACACCGCTCTGATCAGAGGCTTTTATTGATCATTTAGATTCTCGCAATAGCATAGGAAATACCAGGAATCTGACCCTGGATGAATCCTATATCTAATGTCACCTGATCCGTCATACTGCCAGACTATACAAAACATACATACCATATGATTCTCTTGGAATACAAGTATATATCAAAGTATAGTGGGCAGTGCATATCCTAGCCATGACACCTCAGGTCACAGGACTAATCTCACATTACGAAAACTAAGAGCTCCAAGTTCGACACAAAACCAACAAGAAATTCTTGCGGGGTCGTTCAATTTCATACTCACCCAAGTATGGATTTTTGTGCATGCATTGACTCAACTGGTCTCTGTCCATGGAACAAGACACTCTCCATTGAAAATGACACACACAAACAAGCCTTATCAAAGCCGTGATATCCCACATCTCATAGTCTCTATGACTTGGAACGGAGTTGAGGATTACGACCTTTGAGAGCGTTCCATAGACTTCAAGACCGATCCTTTAGCCTTTATTAATCCATGGGATCTTTATCTATACTAGCATAAGTAAATAACAATAAAGAAGAATGCCAGACAAGGTCTAATACATTTCTCAACAAGATTGTTTTAGTGTTTACAAAGTTGATGGCCAAGCCAATAAATGGCTTGCCAGGCACCAAACACTATCAATATCCCACTTGCCCAAGATCCAATTTCTCTTGGAATGCACGTGTATATCAAAGTATAGTGGGCAGCACATATCCCAGCCATGACACCTTAGGTCAGAGGACTAATCTCACATTATGAAAATGAAAGGCTCCAAGTTCGACACAAAACTAACAAAAAATCCTTACGGGGTCGTTCAATCTCATAGTCACCCAAGTATAGATCTTTGTGCATGCATTGACCCAGCGGGTCTCTGTCCATGGAACAAGACACTCTCCATTGAAAATGACACACACAAACAAGTCTTATCAAAGCCGTGATATCCCACATCTTATAGCCCTTATGACTTGGAATGGAGTTGAGAATTACGACCTTTGAGAGCATTCCATAGACATCAAGACCGATCCTTTAGCATTTATTAATCCATGGGATCTTTATCTATACTAGCAAAAGGAAATAACAATAAAGAAGAATGCCAGACAAGGTCTAATACATTTCTCAAAACAAGATTGTTGTAGTGTTTACAAAGTTGATGGACGAGCCAATACATGGCTCACCGGGCACCTAACACTATCAATGTCCAACTTACCCTAGATCCAATTTCCCATAAATCTAAGTCCCATCATTTCCAGATGTTTCTGTAATATATCTTGACTCAGTGCTTTGGTGAATGGATCTGCTACGGTTTTTGCCGACTCGACAAGTTCTACTCGAACATTGTCTCTATCAACTGTTTTCTTAATCAGATGATATCACCTAAGGATGTGCTTGGATCTTTGGTAAGACCTCGACTTTTTTACAAGATCTTTGGCTCCATTGTTATCACAGTACATCAGTACGGGATTTTCAATGGATGGATCTACGTCCAGCTCTTAGATAAAGTTTCGCTTCCAAATAGCCTCCTTTACCACTTCAGCAGCGACTATATATTCAGCTTCTATGATAAAGTAAGCTTTTGTCTCCTGCTCGGAGCTCTTTTGCCGTACACTAAGAAGAGAGTACCTTAGTGTCACCTTTATAGTGGTCCAATGGTCCTCTCCTAGATTAGACTGAAAATGACTTGTCACACTAAGTGCACAAGCCACATCTGGTTTGTACATAGCATACCATACATAATGCTCCGTATTGCCAAATCATAGGATACGAGTGACATATTTTCTCTTTCCTTTGGCTTCTTAGGGGACATAGACTTGGAAAGAGAAATTCTATTTCTTACAGGTTGAGAACCTTTCTTGGATTCCTCCATTTTGAACTTTGTCAAAACTCTCTCCATGTAATTAGATTGGGAGAGTCCCAAAAACCTATTATCTCTGTCTTAATGTTTTCTTATACCAAGAACATATGATGCTTCACATATATCTTTTATGGAGAATTGGGTCGACAACCAACCATTTGTTGATTGCAACATTCCTACATCATTTCTAATGAGTAGAATGTCATCAACATAGAGTACCAAAAAAACTTATTGCTCTTCCACTAACCTTTTTGTACACACACAGTTCATTGCCGTTTTTGATGTATTCGTATCCTTTAACGACTTCATCAAATCTCAAGTTCCATCTTCATGCCATAAATAGATCTCTATAGCTTGCACACTTTATACTCGCTCCCATAAGATGTGAAGCCTTCCAACTGTTCCATATAGATTTCCTCACCAATGTTACCATTAAAAAAATCGTCTTCACATCCATCTACTAAATCTCATAATCGAGATGAACAGATATGGCCAAAAGTATCCTTATGGATTTGATCATCGCTACCGGCGAAAAAGTCTCCTCATAGTCAATCCTTGCCTTTGAGTGTAACCCTTTGCCACTAAGCGAGCCTAAAAGGTGGTAACCTTTCCATTTAGTCCCAATTTTTGTTTGTATACCCACTCACAATCGATGACCTTAAAGCCTGGTGGTGGGTCTACCAAGGTTCAAACCTTGTTGGAGTACATGGATTTATTTTGGATTCCATAACTTCTGACCATTTTCCCGAGTTCTTATCGGACGTTGCCTCCCTATAGGACCTTGGATCTTCATCCAATAAGAAGCCTTCCTCATGGCCTTTTAGCAAGAGAACATAATACCTTTTAGGTTCTCTCGAGACTCTTTTAGATCTTCTTGGAGATGGAAATTGTGTAGTTTCAATTTGTGGTTCATTATGCCTCTCTTCTATTGCTTGTGTTTCTTGAGTTTCCTCAAATTCTATTATACTTCCCATTTCCTCATTAAAGAATTGCTTCTCTAGGAATGTAGCATGCCTTGAAACAATAACTTTTTTTTTCGAAGGGGTAATAAAAATAGTACCCATAGGACTCTTTAGGGTTTACCACAAATCTACATAATATGGAACTTGAATCCAATTTATCTCCCACTTGTTGCTTAACATAAGCAACACTCTCCCCCGCCCCCAATATTCTCATATATTTATATGTGGGTGATTTACCGTACCACATCTTATTGGTACTTTAGGAGCACTCTTTGATGGAAACATATTAGATAGGTGAGCTGCCGTCTTTAGAGCATAGCCCCAGAAGAACGTCGGTAAATTTGTGGATATCATCATTGATCGAACCATGTCCATCAATGTTCAATTTCTCTACTCAGACTCGCCATTCAATTGTGGTGTTCCAGGCGGTGTCCTTTGAGAGAGTCCTTTAAATAATCCAAAAACTTTAGGGATAAGAATTCTTCTCCTCGATCAGATCGAAGAGCCTTATTACTTTTAATAGTTTGTTTCTTTCATTTATAATATTTTTGAACTTCTCAAAGGCTTCAGACTTATATTTTATAAGATATAAATAACCGTACCTAGTGTTGGTCCCAAGTGGTATACGAAAGGGTCTAGAAGGGGGGGGGGGGGTTGAATAGACCCTGAAGTCTTTTTCGACTTCTTAAAAATTCGTATCACTTTGAAGTATTTGAACGCTTGACAGGTTTAAGCGCTGGATGTGACGCTTGAGAAACGTTAACTTAGACTCGGTGATTTCAACGCTTGCCAAAGTAGGGCAGAGTTTAGTCACTAAATCAGAGTTAGCACAGCGGAAGTATTTTATAGCTTAGCGTTCGGTTAATTAATCGAAAGTGGTCGCTTGGTTGTTTTAAGACTTTATCAGAATGTATGCAGTATGAATAGTAAAGCAGTAAGACAATGAATGCTTAAAGAGGTAAATGACACAAGATATTTGTAAGGTTCACTGGGTGATGTAATCCCAGCTACGTCCTTCTTCTCCTTTTATCAGGGAGGTTTTTCCACTATGATGATTATCGAAGAGTCACACAGAGACTTCTACAAGATAGAGGGAGATTGGATATGATCTTGGAACTCCTTGGTCACACAGATTTCAGCTCCACTAAAGATCTTCTATCCCCTTGCTTCTTTCACTCAGAAATGGTGCAAGTTACTCTTGATCTCGGAACTCCTTGGTCACACAGATTTCAGCTCCAATAGAGATCAACTTCAACAAGCTTCTTTTACACAAAAATATTGCTTGCAAGTCAACCAGCTTTCTCACTCAGATGAAAGGTGTTGATGGTTTTGGTCACGGGTTTGTTTGTTTTTGGAAAGTTCAAACAACTTGGGGATATCTCAATGGTAGTATAGGTTCTTCTTAAAAAGAGATTTGAGATATGGGTGACTGTCTCTGGAATATTTGTGAAAAGCTTATATGGATATTTGGCTATGATTTTTAGTAAGCTTTTCTTTCAACAAGGTAGGTATTTTTGTGTGTGTCACTTTTTCATCGGTTTTCTTGTTTGTTGAAAGAGCTATTTATAAGGTATTGGTGGTTTTTGTCCGTTTGACTCGGTTGGAGTCTCGTTTCCCCAAACATTCCTTGAGTTCAGACATTTCTAACTTTGGGTATATTTAATTGGTTAGGCATGGTCTTGGTTTCATAAATCTGACAGTCTAGGTCAAAGATATGGCTTGCCCATAAGTTATAGTGCTTATATTTTAATAGCACTTATCCGACTTTTAATGCATCTTGTCTTATTTCCGTTGGAAATAATTCGTCCGTTTGATTCATGCATTTTTTAAGTCTTTGGATGGTTTTGGGTCTGAATTCTTTTTCAGGTTACGTTCTTTGTAGGTTGTGTTGGTTTAACCTTTTTGGACGCTTGCTGAAGAGAATAGTTATTCTCGTGTTTTGGACAGACGCTTGGACTGATCCTGACTTTCTTTTCTTTATTTCAGACGCTTACTCTTCAATCTTGTCTTGATGGTCTCACTGAGAATTCCGTCATTTCACTTGATGTTGAGTATTCGGCCTGAGTTATCCATTCGTAGTTTGAGCACTGGGATAATCCCTAAAGCGTTTGACGGACGCTTCAAGATATCTTTATCCATTGTAGCTTTAGACGCTTGATCTTCACCTTCATCACTGGTAGACTCACCCAGAATTTTCCTAAGTGTTTTGGTGTCACATACTTAGTCTAAGGAATTCTACAAAGATAAATACTATAAGCCTAAGATAAATAAGCTTTCAGGTACTTATACATAACATTCTATGAAAGCTTTTACACTTTTCGGAGTCTAACAGAAAGTCCTATTTGTCATCATCAAAACATCTAATATGAAATTCCTAACACCTAGAATAATCGTTAGTAAAGGTTATGAAGTCGGTATAATTTCGCATGGCAGCCACACTGCACTAGTACATTGTTAGCACGTTCTTGTCCTCCAAATGGTGACTTTGTCATATTCCCATTCGGACAAGGTTCACAAGTCGATAGTTCATCTTCTTCATCAAGCTCAAGGAAACTTGACAACTTGTGAATTCTATCCTTGGAGGTATGACCAAGTCTTGCATGCCAGATTTGTGCATTGGATGGATTATCAGATTCACATTTTCCTTTGTTTATTTGTTGAATTGCAAGAGCATTAGTATGTGGGTAGATAAAAAGGTTGTTCTCCATACATGCTCTAATGATTAATTTTGAACCCAAAACATTGAACAAAAACAATCACTGATATTAAAACAATATCCTTCTTTGTCCAAATCAGAAACATAACTTAGGTTCTTAATGTTAGGTGTATGCCCTCAATGCCTATAAGGAATTAGATTGTGTAGGGCTTAGATAAGTTATTTGTACAAAACGTTTGATGTTTCTATTTATAGAATAAAGGTTTTGATGTTGTTCATATAAATCTAATGGCATTTAATGTTGGGAATTATACGAATAAAACGCAGCGGAAAGTAAATTTAATTCCCAAAGCCCGAATCATCTCTAATCCTCGTGTTTAATTGTGTATAGAAAAATTACCGTTCTCGCGTATGTTGATTTCTGAACGTGATTCTTTTCTCTTACGCCGAATTTGCCAACGTCTCCAATTCGTCACGCCGGAATCAAAAAACGAAAAACTCCTCCTTTCTTCCTTGTCAAAGACGGCTAGAGAGAGAGAGAGAGAGAGAGAGAGAGAGAGGTGGGAGACTTTTTCTTGGAGAGAAAGTTATGTAAGTTACCTTGTGTTATTTTTCACCTTGTGATATATTTATATCATTATGAAACAATAACACTAGCATGAAAAAGCCCTATTTGGGCGTCTATTTGGCCGCCCCTTAGTGGGCTCGGAAGCCTTCGGGCTTTCGTCTTGCTTGCTAATTAATTAATCGGATAATTTATTTATCCAATAAATAAATTGATAATCCAATTAATTCAATTTCTAATTAATTTATAATTCAATATCTCCAAGAAATTAATTAACTCATTAATTTAATTAATTAATTAAATTATCCAATAATTAATTAATTAATTACGGCATCCAATGCCGTGAATTTCTCTCAAGTCTTTTTCCCATGTTTTTCCTTTTGCACTTCCTTTAAGCGCGACTCTTTAAGTTCGTATGAAAAGGCAATTGGGAGGAATCCAAAGGGGTGTGAGTGACACCTAACCAGTCTCGTGGCTCACACCGTAACCCAATTGAGAACGAATGAATAGGATCATTCCAAACCTTTACACCGTGAATACCGTACGTGTATAAACCTTTTATTCTTATATCCCAGTCAAGTAAGAGTCATGGTTTAAAGTCAAACTCATATAAATTGACCATATGTCTAAGCTCATAATAAGTCGAGGTATTTAAATGCTTTGGCCAAAGACTTTCATCCTCACTTATTCATGATCGCATAGGATATTTTACTCATTCACTTATGAGAGAATAAATTCCATATTGAAAATTAGTTAACAATGCTACTTACCCATCAAGTCGCACTTCGAGGTCGATTCCACCAACAGGTGATTTGAATCTAACTACTCTAATGACAGACTTGATGTCACAAGTACATCTTCAACTCGATTTCTCACGTCAGAGGTTCACACGTACCTATCACTACTTATCAGTTTCATCATTGACTGTCAATGAGTGAATAGCCATGTGATGAACTGATGCGAGCTGTGTTCGAACATATCATTTCAACTGACACGTCTATGATATAAGTTACCACTACCATTTCCATAGTGTACGACTGGCACTTTCTCTGTCGAAACTTACATCATACAAGTCTTTATTCACAATTGATGCCCAATCAATATTTCTTAGACTTGCGAACCCTTTTAGATGTCAAGGGTCAAACCATTCTAGTGCCTTTCCTCCTATCCCATAGGAGGTAGAAGGTTCGCCTTGTCATCAAGGACTTTACGTTGTTTATTCACACCTTATAAATGCCTATAAGAAAACAACAGTCAACTACCTTATATTAATAGAAAAATCATAGTTTAGTTACAATGTTTGTGCCCTATAAATCTATCCTCTTTATGGCATTCGAGAGCATATACTCTAACAATCTTCCACTTGCACTCAATGTCATTTGCTGTGGTATTTAATACCCATCTTTTCGAGATGTTTTTCCAGCACCGCCTGTGCCATTGGCTTGGTCAATGGATCAGCGACATTGTTAGCTGAGGCTATTTTCTGAACAGCTATTTTACCTCGTGCAACGATCTCTCTTATGATGTGATATCTCCTCTCTATGTGTTTGGATTTGTTGTGAGACCTAGGTTCCTTTGCCTGCGCTATAGCTCCGTTGTTGTCACAATAAAGTGGCAAGGAGAGCTTTATGCTAGGAACCACTTGAAGTTTCTCAACGAACTTCCTAATCCAAACAACTTCTTTAGCTGCCTCCGAGGCAGCTATGTATTTAGCCTCGGTGGTGGAGTCTGTGGTTGTGCTTTGCTTGGAACTTTTCCAAGTCACCGCTCCACCATTTAGAGTAAATACAAATCCCGAGGTGGATTTCCGGTCATCAACATCATATTGGAAATACGAATCAGTGTATCCGTGCACCCTGAGGTCACCACTTCCATAGGTGAGAATCATATCCTTAGTTCCTTTCAAATACTTTAGGATATTCTTCACAGCTATCCAATGTTCCTTACCAGGGTTTGCTTGAAATCGACTAACAACGCTCACAGCATAAGCAATGTTGGGTCTAGCACAGAGCATCGCGTACATCAAGCTGCCCACAGCAGACGCATAGGGTATAATGTTCATTTCTTTTCTATCTTCCTCACTTTGAGGACACATAGATTTCGGAAGATGTATCCCATGTCCCATTGGTAGGAACCCTTTCTTAGAATCTTCCATCCTATACCTTTGTAGGACCTTTTCTAAGTAAAGGGCTTGAGAAAGTCCTATCATTCTTTTGGTTCGATCTCTATAGATCCGAATCCCTAGAATATAGGTCGCTTCTCCCAAGTCTTTCATGGAGAATGTACTCGAAAGCCACTTCTTGGTTGTGGTGAGCATTCCTATGTCATTCCCAATGAGTAATATGTCATCTACATATAACACTAGGAATGTCAACTTGCTCCCACTGACCTTCTTGTAAACACAGGGCTCGTCTTCATTTTTGATGAAGTCAAATCCTTTGACAGCCTCATCAAAACGTAGATTCCAGCTACGAGACGCTTGTTTGAGTCCATAAATGGATCTCTCAAGTTTACACACCTTATGAATATGCTCCTCGGATTCAAAACCTTTAGGTTGTTCCATATAGATATCCTCTTCTAGGAATCCATTCAGGAAAGCAGTTTTGACATCCATTTGCCATATTTCATAATCTAGGTGTGCTGCTATTGCAAGTAGAATCCTTATTGATTTGATCATAGCCACTGGCGAGAAGGTTTCTTGGTAGTCAATTCCTTCCTTTTGACTATACCCTTTCGCCACTAGCTTGGCTTTGTAGGTGTCTACTTTGCCATTAACACCAATCTTTCTTTTGTAGATCCATTTACACCCGATTGGGTTTACCCCTTTAGGTTGGTCTACAAGTTTCCAGACTTGGTTTGCATACATCGAATCGATCTCAGTTTGCATAGCTTCACGCCATCTAGCAACATCCACATCCACCATCGCTTAATCAAAAGTGGAGGGATCATCTCCATGATCCTCCTCTAACACAGAATGGAGATCCAACTCCCTCTGCATTAGATATCTGTACCTCTCAGGCGGTTGAGATACTCTATTCGATCGTCGTGGTTGTGGTTGTGTTACAGAAGGTTCTTTTCTCACTCCCTGTGTAGATGTATCCAGTGGGGTTTCATTTTGTTCTTCTAGAACAATCTTTCTACCCGCTCCTCCTTCTCGAATGAACTCATCTTCAAGAAAGTGGGCTTGTAAGGCTACAATGATCCTTTGATCATTGAGCAGGTAAAAGAGGTATCCCATAGAATCTTCAGGATATCCAATGAAACGTCCCTTTAAGGACCTAGCCTCCAACTTGTCCACTTTAGTCTTTTTGACATAAGCCGAACATCCCCAAATCTTTATGTGGTTAAGACTTGGTTTCCTATTTCTCCACATTTCATAGGGAGTCAGAGGAACGGACTTGGATGGACATCTATTGAAAATATGTGCAGCTGTAAGCAACGCTGACCCCACAGTGAAATGGGTAAATCATTGTAGCTAAGCATGGAGCGAACCATGTCCAACAAGGTCCTATTCCTTCGCTCTGTTACTCCATTCAACTGTGGAGTCACTGGAGGTGTGAGTTGCAATACTATACCATTCTCTCTGAGGTATAAGTCAAACTCGTCGCTCGTATATTCTCCTCCTTGATCAGATCGAAGAGTTTTTATACGTTGACTTGTTTGATTTCCCACTAAAGCCTTAAATTCCTTGAACTTGTCAATGGATTCAGACTTATGCTTCACCAGGTACACTAGACCATATCGAGAATGGTCGTCAGTGAAGGTGATAAAGTAAAGGAAACCTCCTCTGACCATTTCTCCAAATGGACCACAAGCATCAGTTGTGAGGCCCTTTCAAAGCTCCCTATGAAGGGCGATCTAGCCATCTTGCCTTTGAGACAAGATTCACAAGTAGGATAGAGATCCAATCCCAGTGGGCCAATTAGCCCATCTTTTTCCATTTTGTGAATCTTTCATTCGCCAACATGGCCTAGTCGAAGGTGCCATATCAATCGTTGGTTTATTTCAAGCCTACTACATTTTCTTTGTATAGTATTCACTGCATACTCATTCTGGACACTAAGGTAATACAATGCATTTTTCAAAGAAGCAAAGCCTACAAATTTATTACCATAATAAATGTTGCATCGTTCATTAATAAAACGGAAAGTGTAACCATTCTTAACTAAAACGGGAATAGAAACAATGTTTTTAAGCCCATTAGGCGAAACCAAAACATTTTCCAGTAATAGTACATGTCCAGAATTTAAAAACAACGAGGTAGATCCTATTGCAGTAGCCGCGACGCTTTGCCCACTGCCTACTCTGATCTTCACCTCATCGTTGTCCAGCTTCCTTCCTCGCATCAGATCCTGATTCATACAACATATGTGAGCACTAGCTCCAGAGTCAAGAATTCAAGATGTAGAGAAGACGGTCATAGAACAATAAGTTTCATGAACATAAAGTTCCATACCTTGTGCGCCAGGCCCCATATTCGGACAGTTCCTTCTCTAGTGGCCCAGCTCATTGCAGTGTAGGCATCTGTCTGTCTTTTGTGGCCCCTTTCGCTTGCGAATCATAGGAGCTTTCCCTTTTCCTTTATCGACACCACCCTGAGCTCTAAGCTCGCCAGCCTGCTTCTTGGTTTTTCTCTTCTTATTCTTCGCCCGTTTGGGCCCAGAAGTGATAACCAAAACAGTCTCTTTTCCCTTGGGCTTCAATTGAGATTGTGCAGTGTTTAATTTGTTCATTAGCCCAGCTAAGTTGCATTCAATCTCATTGCAATTGAAGTTCATGACGAATTGGGAAAAAGAGTCAGGAAGGGACTACAAGATAAGATCGATCTGAAGTTGCGGGTTCATTGTAAAATCGAGAGCTTCCAATCTCTCGATCCTCGATATCATTTTGAGGACATGATCCCCAACCTTCTCCCCTTCTCTCATTTTGTCTTTGAAGAGCTCTTTAGATATTTCATATCTAGCAGTCCTACTGTGCTCACCATAGAGCTCGACCAAGTGCACCAAGATAGCCCTCGCTGTGGTCATCTTGTCGTGGGACCTCTGTAGCTCATTCGTCATAGAGCCAAGAATGTACCCACGCACTCGGACGTCGTCCTTTACCCATTTTTCATGAGCTTGGACTTCTTCTTCATTGGCACGTGTTCTGGCAGGTGGAGCAGGGATATCAGTGTCCAACACGTATCCTAGAGACTCCATATTGAGAACTATTCTCAAATTCCTTAGCCAATCCACGTAGTTGGGTCCGGTAAGGATATTCTTTTCGAGTAATACGGAAAGTGGGTTGATTGTCATTTTTGAAAAACGAGAGAGATAAAACAAATAACTGCAGAAAATAAACTAGACTTAATTATAATATTGGACTAAACTAAGACCAAGTTTAAAATCAAGGACTTCGACTTATAACTTGGCTCCCACTACATTTTTCGAAATTCCACACTCCCACTGTGAAATGACGGAAGCGATCGTTGATGAAAACTTCGTGGTGGAGATTGAGTTCTTTAATTAATATAATGGATGAAAACCATTTAACGATATTGGTCCATTACTTAATTAAAGTGATGTCAAACATCAATCTATCAAATAGACGGTTCAATCATATTTATCCCATAATCTACAAATACCACAACCCTTTAACGATTTTTTGGTAAAGTGGACTATCTAAGTTCATTCCCACTAAATCCTCATAACATTTGAATTTCACCTTGCAACCCTTTAACGATATTTGGGGTGAAATATGTCTCGATTAAGGCATCCAATGCACTTAATAAAATTCTAGAATTAAATCTTAATATATGACCCCCACTTACTGGGAAGATGATACATATGGATTTAATCCTTGATCTTATTAAATTTAGTGGAGGGAAAGGATGCCTAGCACCCCTTACTAACTTAGTATTATTTTTGTTTGGGAGAATTCATGTTCTAAACATTTAATTCGTCTCACTTTGCACATTTACCAAATTTATATAGCGCATATTGATAACACACATGCTTCATACAACTAATGAACATGCATCGAAAGCAATAATACAACACACAAGTCTATGGGCTTTTATCTAGAGGGCCCAAGCCAATGGGCCATCATAAAATTGAAAAAGAAAAGCCTAGCTAATCTTCGTGGGCTCCAAGCTCCTCTTCTTTTGCATGATCTCCATCTTGAAAGGCCTATTCTATATCTATTTATTACAAGAGGTAATTTAAAACCTATACATAAATCTAGAAATAAAATAAAATGGGCTCAAACCGGCCTTGACAACCCATCAAAAGAAATACATAATCAAAAGAAGCAACCTAAGCCCATAGACATATGTCACTATCACATAATACATGCTCGCGATAAATAAAACACTGATGTTGGTGATTAATAAAAATTAGTTAGTCCAACTTAATTAATTTCCACAATACAAGTCCAAATTTGATTGATTCATATGAAAATAATCCTATTTATGAGAATTCATTATTTAAATAAATAACTTAATAAATAAAATTCTCCAAGAGTTTATTAATTAATTATTTAATTCAAATAAAGATCAATAAAAACTATATTGGGCTTAATTTTATCAAAATTAAATTACCAACCATTGGCATATTCAAAATTAATTAATTAGGCCCAATAACTAATTTATTGAATTATCCACAATTTTAATCAAAACAATTTGGTCCCCTTTTTAATTAAATCCGGGTCATCATCCTTTTGACCCACTCGGATAACTAAAATAGCCCAAACACCTATTCAATTAAAATTTGGACTTTAAGAAAATATAACCCGACCCATTAGGTCCCGAGTCACGAAAACCCGGGCCCCGAAACAGGTCCGTGCGCTGGGCGCATGGCACGGTGTATGTCGTGCGCCCAGCGCACGGTTTAATTGTGCTTAGCCGGACGCCCAGCTTCTGGCCAGCCCCTCCGACCGGCGCCGTGAAACGGCACGACGTTGGAGGCCCACCCAGTGTGCTTGCCGGGAGGCCTTTTCGAGCACATCGCACATCACGCTTTTTGCGTAGCGCTCGTCTCGGCGTTATACTTCTCCGATTCTCATAAAATTTATATGCCCAGATTTGCAACTCATTAATCTACAACTTTCATGAGGAAACTGCAGCGAGATTCATAATATGTTCATATGAAAAATACGTTCAAAGCATGCCTCAAAAACGCAAAAAAACAGTCAATCACATAAGCAATTAAACACAGAATTCAGAGATTGGCTCTGATACCACTGTTGGGAATTTTTTTTTTTTTAGGTAACTGTAAAAGCTTTATAACCAACAATCTCAAGAAACCTCGTACAACACATTCAAGGGAGATTACAAAGAATCAAGCCTTGATGTGCACCACAAACACAACCGACTAAGAGAAGACCCACTGTACATTAACAAAATCCCTATACATTCAGAATGTGTTCTATGTAAACTTCGTCTCTGTGTGCTAAGTTCCTGTGCTTTAATTCCCCAAATTTAATTCCAAGGTCCAATTACAGCTCCTTGAAAACAGCATCTGTTTGCTTCTTCTTTTGCTCAAAATGTCGCGTATTTCTTTCACTCCAGATTCTATTTACAACCCCCACAATCCTAGCAATCAAAATTTGTTTTCATATTCGCCATTTATTGAAAGCAAATTGCACCCATTTCACCCATCTATTAAATCCTGTAGGCCATGTATCCAACCAATTCATCAGCTTCATCAAGAGTTGTTTCCCTCATTCACATTCAAAATACAGGTGCTCAATGGACTCAATAGACACACCACATAAGAGACACCCACAGTCAATAGATGGAATAAATCGACTCAAGCGATCCCTAGTTAACAATTTTTTATGTATCACAAGCCACATAGTAAAAGACTGCCTAGGGATATTTCGTTTATTCCACACAACCCCTGCCTGTCTAAAAGGATATCCATTTCCTTTCAACCATTCATAGCAACTAGAAATAGTAAAGTTACTTGATTTTGTAAGTGTCCATCGGTTTCGAGCAAAACCCCCTTGTATTTTAGTCTTGACATTATTTATTTTCCTCCAAGCCCAGCTGCAGTCAGAGGGAGGTGAATAGTTCCAGAACTCTTGTTCTTTGAGACAAACACTATGAACCCATCGGACCCAGAGGGTATCTTTTTTCTGGGCCAAGGCCCAGGCCTATTTACCAACACCAGCAATGTTCCACAACTGGCACTTCTTAACGCCTAATCCGCCAAATTTCTTTTTTTCACAAATCTGATCCCACCCCACTGGGATTAGTTTCTTTTTCAGCTCAGTAGTTCCCCATAAAAAGTTCCAACATTTTTGTTCAATCTGTTTCATTATGGACTGTGGGAACCACTGTTGGGAATTATACGAATAAAACGCAGCGGAAAATAAATTTAATTACTAAAGCTCGAATCATCTCTAATCCTCGTGTTTAATTATGTATAGAAAAATTACCGTTCTCGCGTATGTTGATTTCTGAACGTGATCCTTTTCTCTAACGCCGAATTTGCCAACGTCTCTAATTCGTCACGCCGGAATCAAAAAATGAAAAACTCCTCCTTTCTTCCTTGTCAAAGACGGCTAGAGAGAGAGAGAGAGAGAGAGAGAGAGAGGTGGGAGACTTTTTCTTGGAGAGAAAGTTATGTAAGTTACCTTGTGTTATTTTTCACCTTGTGATATATTTATATCATTATGAAACAATAACACTAGCATGCAAGAGCCCTATTTGGACGTCTATTTGGCCGCCCCTTAGTGGGCTTGGAAGCCTTCGGGCTTTCGTCTTGCTTGCTAATTAATTAATCGGATAATTTATTTATCCAATAAATAAATTGATAATCCAATTAATTCAATTCCTAATTAATTAATCGGATAATTTATTTATCCAATAAATAAATTGATAATCCAATTAATTCAATTCTTAATTAATTTATAATTCAATTTCTCCAAAAATTAATTAACTCATTAATTTAATTAATTAATTAAATTATCCATTAATTAATTAATTAATTACAGCATCCAATGCCGTGAATTTCTCTTAAGTCTTTTTCCCATATTTTTCCTTTTGCACTTCCTTTAAGCGTGACTCTTTAGGTTCGTCTCAAAAGGCAATTGGGAGGAATCCAAAGGGGTGTGAGTGACACCTAGCCAGTCTCGTAACCCAATTGAGAACGAATGAATAGGATCATTCCAAACCTTTACGCCGTGAATACCGTACGTGTATAAATCTTTTATTCTTATATCCCGCCTAAGCTCATAATAAGTCGAGGTATTTAAATGCTTTGGCCAAAGACTTTCATCCTCACTTATTCATGATCGCATAGGATATTTTACTCATTCACTATGAGAGAATAAATTCCATATTGCAAATCTGTTAACAATGCTACTTGCCCATCAAGTCGCACTTCGAGGTTGATTCCACCAACAGGTGATTTGAATCTAACTACTCGAATGACAGACTTTATGTCACAAGTACATCTTCAATCGATTTCTCAGGTCAGAGGTTCACACGTACCTATCACTACTTATCAGTTTCATCATTGACCGTCAATGAGTGAATACCCATGTGATGAACTGATGCGAGCCGTGTTCGAACATATCAGTTCAACCGACACGTCTATGATATAAGTTCCCACTACCATTTCCATAGTGTACGACTGACACTTTCTCTGTCGAAACTTACATCATACAAGTCTTTATTAACAATTGATGCCCAATCAATATTTCTTAGACTTGCGAACCCTTTTAGATGTCAAGGGTCAAACCATTCTAGTGCCTTTTCTCCTATCCCATAGGAGGTAGAAGGTTCGCCTTGTCATCAAGGACTTCACGTTATTTATTCACACCTTATAAATGCCTATAAGAAAACAACAATCAACTGCCTTATATTAATAGAAAAACCATAGTTTAGTTACAATGTTTATACCCTATAAATATATCCTCTTTATGGCATTCGAAGGCATATACTCTAACTACACCGACTCAGATTTCTAATCTGATCCGGATGACCTTAAATCTACCACTGGGTACATATTCACACACAATGGATGAGCAGTGTCTTGGAAAAGTTCCAAGCAAAGAACAACTACAGACTCCACAACGGAGGCAGAATATGTGGCTGCCTCAAAGAAGATGTTTGGATGAGAAAGTTCATAACCGAACTTGGAGTGGTTCCTAGCGTGGAAATGCCATTGCCACTATGGTGTGACAACAATGGTGCAATTGCACAAGCTAAAGAACCAAGATGTCGCAACAAATCTAAACACATGATGAGGAAATATCATATAATACGAGAAATCGTTGGAAGAAGCGATATAGCCGTGCAGAAAATAGCCTCAGCCGAAAACGTGGCTGACCCACTCACCAAGTCATTATCACAGGCGGTGCTAGATAAACATCTTGAGAAGATGGGAATCAAATACCATAGAGATTAGCGTTGAGTGCAAGTGGGAGATTGTTAGGTGTATGCCCTCAATGCCTATGAGGAATTAGATTGTGTAGGGCTTAGATAAGTTATTTGTACAAAACGTTTGATGTTTCTATTTATAGAATAAAGGTTTCGATGTTGTTCATATAAATCTAATGACATTTAAATGTATTGAACAAATTAGTCCAAGAGATTTCAAAATAGACTTTCCACCTCTTATGGACAAGAGGAGGCACTGGAACAGTCCAATACTTAATCTCTAAAACTGGGAGTTCGTGTGTTAGCGAATATTAATTGGGCATTAATATTCAACTCATATGACACCTTCTTTGATAAGGAAGTGCCAGTCGTACACTAATTAGATAGTGAGAGCTAGTGTCATGAATATGATTAATGGAATTAACATATTTGACCAGATTGTACAAGTGTTTCGTCCTTCAGGTTGAACTAGAGTTTAGAAATAAGTGTCTTTCTTATTATTTACTATGACTTTGCTTTGATTTATCATCACTTTATTTATTTTGATATTTTAGAATTGGATTTCAAGTTAGTAACTTCTATTTTTTCCTTCCTTTCTTTTTCTTCGTTTCAAATCAAAATAGAAGAGTTGAGTAAATCAAAAATCCAAAGGAGGTTCATAGCCAAGAGGAAAGATGTGCGAGTAATGGTGATTTTAGAATGTACTAGTTGTATCCGAAACGGTGTTAAGAAGGTATCAATGGGCATTTCCAGATATATTACTCAAAAGAACCGGCACAATGCGCCAAATCGATTAGAATTGAGAAAATTATGTCCCTATTGTTACAGACATATGATTCATGGGGAAATAAAGAAACAGATCGAACCAAGTATGTCTTATCCTTGAAAGGGGAAAAATCAAAATATATAGAACATATTTAAATATAAAATAATCCTATTTGGGTTTAAAATTACAATTAAGAAATAGAATTTTCGGGATAAGAAATAAACTAAAGAAAAAACCATTGATAAATCCATGAGCTCAACTCGCATTAATCCGGTCACATGGATATTTACTCTTTGACAATCAATGATTGGGATTAAGATTGCGATAGTATGTGTGAACTTTAGACCTGAGGAGTCATTTATAACATGCTTGTAGTATTGGATATGTTATCAGAGTAGTTAGACCCGTATCACCTGATAGGTGGGGTCGACCTCAAAGTACAATCCAATAGTGCATTCGATGTTCATTCAATGTTATAAGATAACTTGCCAAAATGGGATTCACCATCTCGACAGTAAACGAGTATGTGACTTGTGGATCGTAAGTAATTGAAATTATAAGTCTTGTCCAAAGCATATAAACTAACCCGTGATTGTCACTGAGGGTAGTTGGGTAATTTCATATTATTATGATTCTTAGTACAGTATCAAGTTCATGAGTTTGACTAAAACCATAACTCTTACTTGATCGGTTCACGTCGGTGAAGAGTTTATACACATATGGTATTCGTAGTCAAGGTTCATGATGACACGATCATCTCGTTTTCAATTGGGTTACGATTTGGTTCCATAGTGTTGGCAAGGTGACAACCTTATCCTTTGGAATCCTCCCATTGCCAATTGAATCGAGCCTAGAGAGTTACGCTATATGAAGAAAAGGAATATTTCCTTAAGCTAAGGGAATTTTGATAAAATCACATTTGATGTGAATTGTCCGACAAAATAGATGGCATGATTTAATTAAAGATATTTAATTTGATTAAATAAATTAATTAAATCATATTAATTCATAAGTTGAAGTAATTGGAAATTAATTTATAAGTTGAATTATATTAATTGGATTAATGTAATTAATTCATTACCAATTTGATTGGACTTGGATTTAATTAATTACACAAGGGCTAAGTGAAAACAAAGCCCGAAGCCCATCTCCAAGGCCTGATTCGGCCTCCCCTCACTGAGTAATCCTGGGGAGTCTTATTCTTGGTATTAGTAATGAGTCAGTGTCAGAACTCCACACACACAAGTCACTGTTTTAGAATTTGACACTGAGCCAAAATAAACTTAGAGCATTGGGAAAGAAAAATCCCTCCCTCTCCATCCACTCTAGCCGCCTGCAATTGTTGCCGAGGAGGAGATCGAGCTTTTCTTGGAGAATTTTTCTTCCGCGTGATTATCTAGAGGCAGGAGTCCGAGGCTGCTGCTAATAATTCAAGATTCAATAGACAAAAAAGGTAATTCGATTACTCTTATCAATTTTTGTCAATTGATCTATATGCTAATATCATGAATATCCCCGAATCGGATTCTCGGGTGTGATTTGGATTAAAATTTTTATCCGCTATACCGAATCACAACACTTAATTAATTCAGAAACATAATAAACATCATTTAGAATAAACATACTACTATTCTCACGAACTAAAATGATATTTTCAACAGTTTTTGCAGCGACAGACGCTCCATTAGCCATTCTAAGGACAATATCCCTGTCATTTAGCTCTCTACTTGTAGTCAGCACCTGTAAGTTATTGCATAGGTGAGTACCACAACCGGTGTCAAACACCGAAGAAGCATGTTAATCGACAAATTAACCTCAAAAAATAAATGCACTTTCTCTGTGGTGTTGAGAAGTGCAGAGCAGTCCTTGTACCAGTGTCCCATCTCATGGCAATGAGGGCACTTACCCTTTGGCGTTCTTTCTCCATAAGTATCCACGAGCTCATCGATGAGATACTTGGCTAGTACGACTTCATCATAAGTTTCAACCATGATGTTAGACATAACTGATGAGATGAAATGTCATAAATAAGCCTCATCATCTATCTGCGTAGTCCAATACTCTAAAGTACGAGTACGAGTAGCTGGTCTAGGCCAAGGCGGAACTTCCCATTTGATCACACAGTCAAGTTCTTAGCTCCAAGGTATACATCTAGAGCTAGATAACAATAGACAAGGTTTGAGCCATCTAACTTGTAGGTTCTTAGAATTCTCAATGACACATCAACGATACTCATAATATCTCTGTGTTTATGCAAAATGCGAAAAATCATGTATTAGCATTTAGTTTTAAAATATATTCACATGTAATCATAGACCTTTAAGTCACACGTGTGCTCCCACTGCTTTCTGAATTCCATCACCCCACGGATAGAAAATGGGAAATACGACAACTTCCAATGGGCTCGAGATGCGAAATGCCCTAATACCTCATCCCACGACTCATGGACCGTAACATTTGATCAGGCATGACGGCCGCATCTACTCTTCAAGTGGTTATCAAGATGTTTGCCTCACTTTTCATGTGCGTCCCAAGAACATGAGTTCAAATCCACACACTAGTCAGTGGTTAAGTTCGATCTATTAAATGGTCAGAACATAACAGTAGCCAGGTGGTCTCACGACTCATGGACAACTCCTTAGCAAAACTGAAACCCATGTGCACTCCTATTTGACCTTCTTATCCTATAGAAGGCCTAGTTGCGAGCTTAATACCCTTAATCTTGTCATCATTCCATGATTCGTGGACAATGATGACAAGCTTTTGGTTATTCCCTCTCACATCTAATGATGGAAGGATTTGGATCTAAGCAAAATCAACCAAGTTCCCGATTTATCCTTTTATGGACTTAATAGTACAAATGGGGTATAAATCAAATGATCTAACTAAATTAGTTACTTTCTTTTCTTAGATGATCATGCAACCAAGCACATCATTCAAAACATAAGAAATAAGCTACATAATATATAAAGCAGTAAATGTGATCTTAGTCGAGCCAATCCTAAACACCCCGAGCCATCAAAGTGTTGACCAATCTAATCTAAGGACCCAGACCTTACACTAAGGTCTTCAAAGCTTCCGAGCTTGAACGTCACCATCTTCGTCTTCATAATTAGAAAATACAATCATAAAAGGAAACCTCACCCTCTCATGTACAAGAATAGAAAACATGA
The DNA here is from genome assembly GCA_019426215.1 of Buddleja alternifolia. Classification (NCBI taxonomy): domain Eukaryota; kingdom Viridiplantae; phylum Streptophyta; class Magnoliopsida; order Lamiales; family Scrophulariaceae; genus Buddleja; species Buddleja alternifolia. The sequence continues at coordinate 3,545,607 of CM033406.1, forward strand.
CACACAGGCCTTAAATTATAAAAACCGACTAGTCTATGGATCGACCCGGATCACTACATAATCATATTATACATGCTTCCAACACGCAATATATAAATTAAATTTACCATTATTAATTAATGATAATCAAATTAATTTATGGATCAATCGACTTAATTTCCGAAAACCAATTTTAGAAATTCCCATGAAAAAGCCGTACTTTTTCAATTAATCTCAAAATTCCAATTTCAAAAATCCAATTTTATTTTATTCAGAAAATCAAGAAAATACCAATTTTATTTTAATCTTCAAAATTAAATAAAAATCTAATTTTTGAAATATCTCAATTTTAGGCCCAAGTCCAAAAAATCACTAATTTTAATTTGTAATTAAAAACCTCCTATTTTATGAAATTATAAATTAGGCTTGCATTTAAAATAAATTGAAAAAATGACCCAAGGCCATAAACTCAATTTAACAAAATTTGGAAAAAGGAAAATTAAGGCTTGATCCCTAGGTCAAAACTGTCAGGCCGTCGTTGTTAGTTCGGGAGCCCATTACTCCCCGACTAGGGCAGCTACGCAATGTCCTAGATCATGCGCCATCAGCAACGACGAGTCGCGAATGGCAATTGTCTCCGTACGCGTGACGCGAACAGCGACATATTGCTATTCGTGATCTGTGCACGCAATGCCACTATAGCCTGCGCACAGATCGCGACGGTGATCATTTCCGTTAGCTTCTTGCGAACGGTGGCCGCAGTAGTTTGAGTGGCAGTGCTGCCACCGCGACGATGATGCACGGTGGTCCTCCACCATGCCATTTCTTCACTTTTTTTCATTCCAAAAACAAACCACATCCAGTATATTTTCAGATTAAAAGCAATCAACGGATCCATAAATTAATCAGGAAATCCAACCAATTCAAACTTGCATTATAAACAAATTTTAAATCATATAAACATGAATAAGAATCCGAGCCATATCAAACCTTGGCTCTGATACCATTGTTGGGATCTCCCTAGAGATGCTGATGCAGCAGAAACGGAATTCAAAAGATTAAATCCGGCATCCGCTAAATAGGGTTAGGTAGACATGGTACTATCGGATTTAAAAACCTTAAAAGAAGAGTTTACTCGTTTTTACCCTTTGAAGTACGAATCTGCAATAGTCTTTTTAAACAACTCCCTACTATCATTATCCGAATTGATTTTCTATAGTGCTCTAAATGTCACGCCTTTATGGTGTATCCACAACATATTTTGGCTTTAATGTAGAGGAGATGAAAAGAGAAGAGTAAAAACTCACAACCCTTGTGTATTATGTTGTAGGCGTGTGATAGAGGAGGAGGATTAAATCCTCCTCTTCACATGCCCTTGTGGGCATCTCCCACTAGGCTCTCTTTTCTCCTTCTATTCTTTTAGGCACAAGTGAATTAATGATTAATAAGTTCATTGACTTATTAGTTGACTTGACCCAATTTAATAGATATATTTAATTAAGCCCAATTAATTGAATATCCTCTTTATTAAATCAATTAGATGATTAATAAATTATCTCCTAATTTAATATAATATCCCAATATTAGATTAGAGGCTTCAATTAATTAAGATCTTATTTCTTGATTAATTAATCTCTCCATTAATTCACAAAGAATTAATTAAGCCAATAAGTACTACACTAAGTTAGTGTGTGATCCCTTAGGATCATTAATAAGCTAGCAATAGGTCTTGTCCCAAAGGCTCAATTAATTATTCACATAATTAATTAGACCTTGAGTTAATCTCACCAAACTAATCCAAGATATCCATTGGTCATGGTTCGATGTCTAGCAAGATTGCCATGACTTCTTAGATGTTTATGATGAAACGTAAAACCTATCCATGTTACGATTTTCATGTGAGTTTGAATCCTTTCATCTTTTTCCCTTCCGAAGTCTAGGTGCCGGCGGTCAAAACTCTAACAATTTCAAAATCTATGATTGTGTTGGACAACTAATGATTCAATCTTCTAAGTAGGGATCACCAAACCCCCTTATAAGAAGCCGCTTAAATTAGAGAATTTTATCCATCATTTAAATTCTCGCAACAGCATTGGAAATCCCAGGTGTCTCACCCTGGATGAATCTCATATCTAATGTCACCTGATCCGTCATACTGCTAGACTATACAGAATATACACACCGTATGATTCACCTGCAATGCATGTGTATATCAAAGTATAGTGGGTAGCACATATCCCATTTGTGACATCTCAGGTCAGAGGACTAATCTCACACTACGAAACCGAAGGGCTCCAAGTTTGACACAGAACTAACGAGAAATCCTTGCCCGGTTGTTCAATCTCATACTCACCTAAGTATGGATCTTTGTGCATGCATTCACCCAGCGGGTCACTGCCCACAAAACAAGAAACTCTCCATTGAAAATAATACACACAAACAAGTCTTATCGAGACCGCGATATCCCACATCTCATAGCATCTATGACTTGGAATGGAAATTATGATTACGGCCTTTGAGAGTTTTCCATAGACTTCAAGACCGTTCACCTTAGCCTTTATGTAATCCAAGAGATCTTTATCTATACTAGCAAAAGTAAATGACAATAAAAAAGAATGCCAAACAAGGTTTAATATATTTCTCAAAACATGACTGTCATAGTGTTTACAAAGTTGATGGCCAAGCCAATAAATGGCTCACTTGGCGCCTAACACTATCAGAAAGCTATCCTAATATAGCCTAGGTAATATCAAAAGCACTGATACCACATGTCACGCCCTACTTCATCTATTTGGTAATCCAATCATCGAGAATATATAGAAATCCAATAATGTGGTTCAGAGAAATACAAAATCAATACTCAAACTAATTAATACCTCACTTTCTCGACAAATGAGTGAAATTGTGACCCCAAATAAGTTGATTATACCATTCTATATTCTTCATCTTTACCCTGGAGAAGGGGAGACACGAGTGATGAGCTACTAAACCCAGTGACTGTAGTGTGTTTAAACGCGGGGTTATGCATGAACATCATAATATATAAATCTAAATGATCTCTGGTCATGACAATATGATAATATTCAAACAATGTAATAATCATCAATGGATAAGGAAAACTGATAACACATTGTTAGTGAGGGATTCTAGAGGTGGTTACCATTGGATTTCCCTCAGCAAAGCACTAGAGTCGCTCGTTGTGGTCTCTGAGATTGTGTTATGGTGTGGCACTTAGGTCCAACACTTCCAATTGAGGTTTTTAGCAAATAATGAAGGATACGGTTCTATTGACAACCTTCTCACGACTCCCGCTTCAGTTTAACTACCTTATCCGCCAATTACAAGGAGCGATTTTGCTAACAAACTGATGCTTGGGTAATGTCTAAATCTACCATCCTTACGCCATGATACGCTCCACCCATGCGCGGGAGGGAATTCGGAAACTATGAGGCTGTTACCAACCAACACGACAAGCCTGTTGCTACCTTCAAGTGTCACAAACCTCCATGTCACAATTTGAACCCAGATAATAATCAATAATCAATGAGAGGGACTCACATAATCAAGATAACATCACATTTCGTGTACATGCGAGATAAATTACTGCACCAGACATGTTATTCCCAAGTGGCATACGAAAAGGGTCTAGAAAGGGGGGGGGGGGGAGAAGTTGAATAAACCCTAAAGTTTTCTCGAACTTAAAATTTTTCGTACTTCACAAAATATTTTGAACACATGTGACAACTAGACGCTTAGAGAGTGTCTATTTGAAGACTATTTTAGAAAAATAACCTAGAAACTAGATTCGAATGCTTAACCAAAGTGGGATTTAACATTTAGCGCTTGAATCAGGGTTAGCACATTGGAAATGATTTTTAGTTTTCTATTAGTTAAAGAGTGAGCGCTCAAATATTACTTAGTTGCTTTACTTGGTTTGCAAGATAAATGATATGAATGTATGCTTTCAAGGATATGATAAATAATATAAATATTGAAAGCAATAATCAAATAAATAACACAAGATCTTGTAAAGTTCGTTGAGTGATGTAATCCCAACTACATTCTTCTTCTCTTTTTCATTCGGAGGATTCCACTAAATGATCTTTAAAACTTCACACAGACAGTTTCAACAAACTAATAGATAAGTGAACAAAAGATAGCTTGAGCTACTTGATCACATAGATTTTTGCTTCAAGGTCTTTTGATCTATTTGCTTCTTTCACCCAGAAATAATACAAATTTTCAATTTCGTTTTTCATACAGATTGCGAGGTTGGAGGGGTTTTGTCAAAGAATTTTTTTTGATAAAATCAAACTATAGAATATCTCAATAATCATGAGAGTTTCTTCTAAGGAAGATGTATGAGATATTTTTTTACTGCTTTTAAGAATAAAGAAAAGCTTAAGGAATTTTGGCTATGGAGATTTTGATCTTTTCTTAAGAATTTAGGTCAAGATTAATTTCAACAGAGGTTTGGCTTAAAGATTTAGGTCAAGACTAATTTCAAAAAACTTCTTGAGTTGATGTACTGCTATTAGGGTTTTATGTTAAAGTCCTATTTGTAGGCATTCTTAGGTAAAGAGTCCGTTGGACACATGCTAGGCGTGTGCCTTTCACTGTGGCAAGTGAAGCAACCTTTGTCCCTTAATTCCTGAAATTCTTCTGCAAGAGTTGATATAGAAAATTGTATGTTGTTATTGAAGCATAATTTCATGTTTTTGGATTTATATTTCATGTTATTTTATGAATCTGAAATTGCATGAAAAAACCGAGAACGAAAGGAAGAAAAACGGGGCTGAAAAGGCCGACACACGCACACACAGTTTGTGCGCTGCTGTGCGCGGATGAAGGCAGCACGCACAACCTGGCCAAGGGGCCCAAGTGACCCAATGCTGGGCATTCTGGAGCCCAGGCGCCACACGTTGTGTGGCCAGGCCACCTGGTGGCTTAGCCAGCCCGTGTGCTGGGCACAAAGTTCTACATGTTCGGCCCGAAAATGAAAGACGGGATGGGTTGCTTCTTACGTGCCTGATTTTTAGTATTTGGGTTTTGGGATATTTAGGTTAATTGGGTTAGTCAAAAGGATGATGACCCAAATTATATCAAATAAGCCCGAAACTAGTTTTATTAAAAAATAGGATTTTGATAAATTGGTTATGGGTTAAATTTATTAAATCTAAGTGGGCCAAATGGATGGTGATTTGGGTTTGATGAATTCGAGCCCATATAATATTTATTGAAATAAAAATATTTAAATTTGAATTAATTAATTATTTTTCCTGGAGAATTATGATTAATTATTTATTTAAATATTATTTTTATTTTTCTTCCTAGGTGGGGTTGCTTCAAATTATGACATTGCATGAGAATCTTAATTTTTATATGTTTAATTAGCTGGACTAATGATTTTAAATAAAGGTAGACATATTAAATTTGGAATTTAAATATGTCTAAGTCATTTAGTTATGCTATTTGATTTTGATTAAAATTATGAATGTATGAAATATTAAAATTAAACAAGGCATTAATTAGTTGGACTAATAAAAATTAATAATCATCAACATATTTGTTGTACTTTAATGCGAGCATGTATTATTTGATGGTGACACCTTCCATGGACTTAGGCTTTTGGTTTGTACTTTATTTTCATGGGTTGTAAGGGTTGTTTTGAGCCCAATTTTATTTACTAGATTTTATGTATAGGTTGCTTAAATATCTTGTAATAGAATAGGCTTTTTGAAGACGGTGGATACTTGGAGATCCATGAAGATTAGATTAGTTTTCCCTTTTGGCCTTTTATTTTATTTGATGATCCATTAGCTTGGATCCTCTAGAAAAGTCCATGGTTGTGTGTGTTGTTAGCTTTTTAGAATTGCTAAAGCATGTTATGTTAGTTGTATATATCATGTATAATCCTGCGCTTTACAAATTGGTTAAATGTGCAAAGTGAGATCAATTTTTTTTTTTTTTTTTTGGAAAAATCACAATTCTCCCAAATTAAATGAAACTAAGTTAGCAAAGGGCACTAGGTGTCCTCTCCCCCCACTAGACTTAATAGAATTTAAAATTGTATCTAATGTATGACATCGTCCTAGTAAGTAGGGGTCATATAGATAGATATGATTTAAAATTTTATAAAGTGCATTTGATGCCTTAGTCGAAACATATTTCACCCCAAATATCGTTAAGGGTGAAATTAAAATATTAGATTAAAAAGAGTTAGTGGGAATGAACTTAGACACTCCAAATACCTATATATTGTTAAAGGATTATCATATTGTGGATTATGGGAAAATAAAATTGAAACATCTACTAAGTTACATTGATGTTAGACATCACTTTAATGAATTAGTAGATTAAATATCGTTAAAGGATTGCTATCCACTGAATCAATTAAAGAAATCAATCTCCACTATGAAGTAATGAACCACGAACACTTCTGATTTCTACAGTGGGAGTGTAGATCTCGAAAAATATAGTGGGAGTCAAGTTTGAATTTAAGTCATTAATTTAACTTGGAAAGTTTTAATTACATGCATCTAATTCAATTTGGTTTATCTTTCTGTAGTTGCTAAATTATATCTCTCTCACAATGACAATCAATCCCCTCTATGTTTTACTCGAAAAGAATACTCTTACCGGACTTAACTATGTGGACTAGCTAAGGAATTTGAGGATAGTCCTCAAGATGGAATCACTAGGGTACGTGTTGGACACGGACATCCCACCTTCTCCTACTAGAACACGTGCCAAAGAGGAAGAATCCAAGCCCATGAAAAATGGGTCACGGACGTCATATGAGTGCGTGGATACATGCCGGGGTCAATGACAAATGAGCTCCAGAGATCCACTAGAAGATGACCACAGCTAGGGCCATCTTAGCGCACTTGGTCGAGCTCTATGTTGCGCACAGTCGTATTGCAAGATATGAAATATCTAAAGAGCTCTTCGGAGCCAAAATGAGAGAAGGAGAAAAGGTTGGCGATCATGCCCTCAAGATGGTCTCGAGGATTGAGAGATTGGAGGCTCTTGATTTTACAATGAACCCGCAACTCCAAACTGGTCTAATTTTGCAGTCTCTTCCTGGTTTCTTTTCCCAATTTGTCATGAACTTCGAGTGTAACAAGATTAAATGAAACTTATCTGGGCTAATGAAAAAATTAACAACTACACAATCTCACTAATGAAAAAATTAACAACTACACAATCTCGCTAATGAAAAAATTAACAACTACACAATCTCAGTTGAAGCCCAAGGGAAAGGAAACTGCCTTAGTTATCTCTTTAGGGCCCAAAAATTCTAAGAAGAAGCAATCCAAGAAACAGTCTAGCGGGCTTGGAGCTCAGGGTGGTGCCGATAAGAACAAAGAGAATACTCATGTAAAGTATAAGAAGAAGGCCCCCAAGAAAATGGACAGATGCCTACACTGCGGTAAGCTGGACCACTAGAGAAGGAACTGTCCTAATATGGGCCGAGGTGCACAAGGTATGGAACTTTACGTTTTTGAAAATAATTGTTCTATGACAATTTTTTTCCACTTTGTGGATTCTTGATTCGAGTGCTAGTACTCAAATTTTTTGTGTGGATCAGGACCTGAAGCAAGGAAGGAAGTTGGACCATGATGAGCTACTGGAATTGGATCTACCTTGCTACTTTTAAATTTTGGGCATTTAAATAGTTTTGAATAATGTTTTGGTTTTGCTCAAGGGACTTAAGAACATTGTTCCGATTCCTGTTTTAGTTAACAATGGTTATACTTTTCATTTTATTAATAAGCAGTGCGACATTTATTATGGTAATAAAATAGTAGGCTCTGCCACTTTAGTAAATGGATTGTATTACCTTAATATACAGAATGTGTGTGTTGTTAATGATATAACTAGGAAATGTGGTAGACAAGCTACCAACCAAAAACTAATATGGCATCTTAGACTAGGCCATGCCGGTGAACATAAGATTCACAAAATGGAGAAAGATGGGCTTATAGGCCCACTAGGATCCGATCTCTATCCTTCTTGTGAATCTTGTCTCATGGGCAAGATGGCTAGATCTCCCTTCACCGAGACTTTTGAAAGAGCCATACAGGTTTTAGGATTGGTGCATATCGATATTTGTGGTCCATTTAGTGAAATGGCTCGTGGAGGTTTCCACTACTTCATCACATTCACTGATGACCATTCAAGGTATGGTCTTGTTTATCTGATGAAGTATAAGTCTGAATCCATTGAAAAGTTCAATGAATTCAAAGCTTTAGTGGAAAAGCAAACTGGGCAACATATAAAAACTCTCTGGTCAGACCGAGGAGGAGAATATACGGGTGCCGAGTTTGACGAATACCTCAAAGAAAATGGCATTGTACTGCAACTCACACCACCAGCAACACCACAGTTAAATAAGGTAGATGAACGAAGGAATCGAACCTTGTTAGACAAGGTTCGATCCATGCTCAGCTACACTGACTTACCTATTTCACTTTAGGGTCACGCGCTCTTTACAGCAGTACACATTTTAAATAGATGTCCCTCCAAGTCTGTTTCTAAGACTCTATATGAGGTATGGAGAAATAGAAAACCAAGTCTCAATCATATAAAGATTTGGGGATGTCCAGCTTATGTTAAAAAAACAAAAGTGGAGAAACTGGAGGTTAGATCCCTGAAAGGACGTTTTGTTGGGTACCCTGAGGATTCAATGGGGTACTTCTTCTACTTGCACGATGATCAAAGGATCATTGTAGCCTTACAATCCTACTTTCTCGAAGATGAGTTCATTAGAGAAGGTGGAGCAAGTAGAAAGATAGTTCTTGAAGAACACAACGAAACTTCTGTTAGGATTATGCCCTCCATGCCATAAAGGAATTAGATAATTAGGGCATTGACCTTTATGTTGTACAACCTTTTATTCTTTAATAAAGGCATAGTTTTGTTCATATCAATCTTCATGGCATTAATATAAGTATTGAACAAAGAAGTCCAAAGTAATCAAGAGGGAGGTTTTACCCCTCAATGGTTTGAGGAGATGGACACTAGAAGTATCGGTTCCTTGTTTACTTAAACTAGAGTTCGCAAGTCAACGAGTCTTAATTGGGCATTAAAACCAGACTTGTATGACGCAAGCTTTGACAAAGAGTGTCAGTCGATCACTTTAGATGGTGAGAGCTTGGTCATAGATATTTCAATGGAATTGATATATTCGAACATGGCTCGCTGTAATTCAATCACATGGGTAATTACTCTTGGATCGTTAATGATTAAATTACTTATCCCGGTGGTGTGCGTGAGCTTTAGACCTGAGGATTCACGAAGATTGGACTTGTGATACTGAACGGGTTATTTAGAGTAGTTAGATCCATTTCACCCTTTGGTGGGATCAACCTCGAAGTGCGGTTCACAAGGACAAGTGGCAATTGTTCGGTGATTGCCAATAGGGGGTTCACTGTCTCGGGTAGTAGCGAGTTAATGTCCTGTGCGACCGCAGGTAAATGAAAATATAAGTCTTTGGCCAAAGCAGGAGAACTAACTTATGTATAGTACATAAGGGTAGTTCAGTAATTTCATCTTACTAGGATTCCCTAAAACATAACATCGAGTCCTTTGAGTTTGATATAATCCATGACTCTCACTCGATCGGGATATTACAGTGAAGGGCTTATACTCACATGGTATCTATGACCTAAAGGTTTATATTGATCTATTCATTTCAATAGGGTTTCGATGTGAGTCCATGTGACTGGCTTAGTGACACTCACATCCTTGGTTTCCTGCAGTGCCAATTGAAACGAACCTAGAGAGTCGTGATTAATAGGAATTAAGCGAAGAAAATTCTTCCGTTTTCAAATATATAAATTAGGTAATTTGCTATTTGATGAGAAAATTTATTTATTTGATTAATTGAATTAATGCAAATAAACTAATAATAAATAATTTGATGTGTTTATTATGAACGCATTAATTTATTTGATTAAATTAATTAATGGAAAAAAATTAATTATAATAAATAAATATACTTATTTATTAAACTCATCCTTTTATTAAATAATTAGATTATTTAATTAAGATGATTATTAATTAGTATTATATTTTAATTGGATTAAAATATATTGGACCTAATTAATAATTGGAATAAGTTGATAGTCAACTTAGCCCAACATGGATGAAAGAGGCGTGCGTTTAAGCGTGTATGAGGTGTTGGATGGGCTCAAGGAGTTAGTTAATTCCAAGCCCATCACTCCTTATATATACTTAACACTAGTTTAGTCAAAACCTAACCCTCATACTAGACTTGACAGGAAAGAAAGAAGAAGAGAAAAATCTTTTTCCTCCCCTCAAATAAGTCGTCGGCCATAGTGGTGAAAAGGTTGTGGATTTTTCTTCAAAATTCATTCCGGCGTGATATCTAAAAGCAGGAGTTTAGAATTGTTACTACTCAGAAGATCAAGTCTTCTATCAAAGCAAAAGGTTAGTGAAAAAATGGAATTAGATCTCATCATTATATTATTTTCAAAATATGCATTAAACTTATTAAAACCAAAAGTGATCCAATTGTGAATCCTGATATATTTTTCTCGTTTCCATTGCGCATGAACCAGGATTCACAACAACTCCTTTGGATACATCTACACAGGAAGTAAGAACTGACCAAATTATAACACAACCACAATCGCTAAGATCTGGTAGAGTACCTCAAGCCCTTGAGAGGTATGGCTATCTACTACAGAAGGAACTAGGTCTCCACATTGTCGTAAAGAGAGCCAATGGAGATGATCCCTCTACTTATGATCAAGCGATGGTGGATATGAATGCTACAAGATGGTGCGAAGCTATGCAAGCAGAGATAGATTCGATGCATTTGAACTAAGTCGGGACACTAGTGGATCGACCCGATGGTATTATACCAATTGGGTGCGAGTGGATCTACAAGACAAAGATTGGTGCCGATGGCAAGGTTGATACCTATAAAGCCAGGCTAGTGGTAAAAGGGTATAGTCAAAAGGAAGGAATTGACTATCAGAAAACCTTTTCACCAGTAGCCATGATCAAATCAATAAGAATTCTGTTAGCAATAGCGGCCCACCTAGATTATGAAATATGGCAAATAGATGTCAAAACAGCGTTCCTAAATGGATTCCTAGAAGAGAATATCTATATGGAGCAGCCAAAAGATTTTGTACCTGAAAATGATATTCGTAAGGTGTGCAATCTTGAATGATCTATCTATGGACTTAAGCAAGCATCACGTAGCTGGAATCTGTGTTTTGATGAAGCAGTCAAAGGATTTGACTTTGTCAAAAACAAAGATGAGTCAAGTGTATACAAGAAGGTTAGTGGGAGCAAGATATCATTCCTTGTACTATATATAGATGACATATTGCTCATAGAAAATGATGTAGGAATGCTCACCACTGTAAATAAATGGCTATCGAGTACATTCTCCATGAAAGACTTAGGAGAGGCCACATACATTCTGAGAATTCGGATCTATAGAGATCGAACAAACAAAATGCAAGGACATTCCCAAGCCCTTTACTTAGATAAGGTCCTAAAGAGGTTTAAGATGGAGGATTCTAAGAAAGGGTTCCTGCCAATAAGGCATGGGATAGATCTCTCAAAATTTATGTGTCCTCAAAGTGAGGAAGATAGAAAAGAGATAAGCGTTGTACCCTATGCATCAGCAGTGGGTAGTCTGATATACAGCATGGTATATACAAGACCTGACATAGCTTATGCAGTTAGTGTTGTTAGTATATTTCAGGCAAACCCAGGCAAGGAATGTTGAATAGTTGTAAAGAATATTCTTAAGCATCTTAAAAGAACAAAGGATATGATTCTCATCTACGGAGATGGTGACCTAAGAGTGGATGGATACATTAACTTGGATTTTTAATCTGAGGTCGATGACCGAAAGTCCATCTCAGGGTTCATTTTCACCCTCAACGGCGGGGCGGTGTCTTGGAAAAGTTCCAAGAAAAGCACAACCGCTGATTCCACCACTGAGACTTAATACGTGGCTGCTTCAGAGGCAGCCAAAGAGGTTGTTTGGCTTAGAAATTTGCTTGGATAACTTCAAGTGGTTCCTAGCATACAACTTCCACTGCCACTTTACTGTGACAATAATGGAGCAATAGCGTAGGCAAAGGAACCAAGGTCTCACAACAAGTCCAAACACGTAGAGAGAAGATATCACATCATTAGAGAGATCGTTAGTACAAAAGAGATAGCAGTGCAGAAAATAGCCTCAGCTGACAATGTAGCTGACTCACTAACCAAACATTTGGCACAAATGGTGTTAGATCGACATCTGGAGAAGATGGGTATTAGATACCATAGCGAATGGCACTGAGTGCAAGTGAGATGTTGTTGTGTTACGCCCTCAGATGCCATAGATGATAGAATGTATAGGGCATATTCAATGTAATTAAACATTATTTATATAAAGGCATTTTCATTGTTTTCTTATTGGCATTTGTAAGATAAAATAAACAACTGAAAGTCCATGACATCAAGGCGGACCTTCTACTCACTATAGCTAGGGAGAATAACACTAGAAGGATTCAGTACTCATTGTCTAAATAAGTTCTCAAGTCAAAGAAAGTCTTAACTGGATATCAGGAATAGATAAAACTTGTATGGCATAAGCTTTGACAAGGAAGTGCTAGTCAAACACTAGGTGGTAGTGGGAGCTTATATCATAGACATATTAGTGAGACTGATGTGTTCAAACATGACTCACATCGGTTCTGTCACATTGGTTTTCACTCAATGACAGTCAATGACATAACTAATTAATTGTGATAGGTACGCGTGAACCTTAGATCTGAGAAATCATGATGAAGATGTACTTGTAATATCAAGTTCGTCATTAGAGTAGTTAGACTCAATTCACCCATTGGTGGAGTCAACCTCGAAGTCCATGTTGATAGACAGGTAGCAGTCTTAGCTGATTTGCAGGATTGAAATTTATTCTCTCATAAGTGAATGAGCAATTATCCTATGCCATCATGAATGAGTGAGGTCATAAGTCTTTAGACAAAGCGATAGAGTTTACTAGTGTTAGACACAAGAGCAATCTTATTGACCTCGACTCATTATGTACTTAATCATATAGTCAAGTACTGTGAGTTTGACTGTACCATGATTCTCACTTGACTGGGATATAAGAATAAAAGGTTTATACTCATACTGTATTCACAATAGGAAAGATTTGGAATGATCCTCATCATTCGTTCTCAATTGGGTTACGATGTGAGCCACGATACTGGCTAAGTTTTACTGACATCCTTTTGGTTTCCTCCCAATTACCTTTTGAGATGAACATAAGATTCGCGCTTGAAGGAATTGCAAAGGAAAAAATGGTTTTTGACTTAAAAGGTCTATCTGCATTTGATATCAATTATTATTAAATAATTAATTTGTCATGAGATGATGTAATTAATTGATTAATTAAATAATTAATTTCATGGAGGAATTAATTATATATTAATTAATTCATTTGTTTAATAATTATAGGATAAATATATTAAATAAATAGAATTAAATTAAAATTGCCCGAAGGCTAGTAAACGGTCATGTTGGTTGCCAAGAGTTTTGTAACTCTTGAGTAGTGTATTTATATACTCCTTGTGTTGGGAAAAATTGCATAAAATCAGAAAAACGCAGCAGAAGAATATGTTTAAATCCTAGTGGCTCATCTCTATTTCTCGTATTTAAATTGGGTTTCGAATTCAATTACCGTTCTCGCGTATGTTGAATTCTAAACCAGCTTTGCAATCCTTTCTTGAACAGCAAATCCGTCCCTGTCTCTAAATTGCTACGCCGGAGTCAAAAACGAAAATCTTCTTCTTCTTCTCTTGAGGAAGACGACTAAACAGAAAGAGAGAGGATGGAGAGTTTTACTTGGAGAGAAAGTTTGTGTTTTTATTTACTTAGGTTAATTTTCTCTAAGTAGTATATTTATACTACAATGAAACAATAACCTAGGCTAAATTACCCCCCTCATGTGGACGCCCACTTTATGGCCTTTTTAGTCATCGGGCTTTAGCCCTATTATGCTTATTTAATTAATTAAATAATATTATTTATCCAATAAATAAATTAATTAAATAATCAATTAAATCCATGTTAATATTATAATTAAATTTCTCTAAGGAATTAATTTATTTATTAACTTAATTAATTAATAATATCATCTAATGATTAATTAATTAATCTCGATATCCAATACCAAAAATTCTCTCAAGTCTTCTCCATGATTTTCTTATTGCACTTCCTTTAAGCGCGACTCTTTAGGTTCGTCTCAAAAGGCAATTGGGAGAAAACCAAAAGAATGTGAGTAACACCTAGCCAGTCACGTGGCTCACATCGTATCCCAATTGAGAACGAATGAATAGGATCATTCTAAACCATATAAGTTGTGAATACCGTACGAGTATAAAACTTTTATTCTTATATCCCAGTCAAGTGAGAGTCATGGTTTTAGTCAAACTCACATGACTTGACCATATGTTTAGCTCATAATGAGTGGAGGTCATTTTTATGCTTTGGCCAAAGACTTTTAACCTCTCTCATTCATGACTGCATAGGATATTTAGCTCATTCACTTATGAGAGAATAAATCCCATTTTGCTAATCAGTTAACAATGCTACTTGCCCATCAAGTCGCACTTCGAGGTCGATCCCACCAAAGGGTGATTTGGATCTAACTACTCTAATGACAGACTTGATGTCACAAGTACATCTTCAACTCGATTCCTCAGGTCTAAGGTTCACGCGTACCTATCACAACTTATCAGTTTCATCATTGACTGTCAGTAAGTGAATACCCATGTGATGAAACCGATGCGAGCCGTGTTCGAACATATTAGTCCAACTAATATGTCCATGACATAAGTTCCCACTATCATTCCAATAGTGTTCGACTGACACTTTCTCTGTCAAAACTTATATCATGCAAGTCCTTGTTCTGTATTGATGTCCAATCAAATACTTTCTTAGACTTGTGAACCCTATTTAGAGAATAAGGATCAAAACCCTTCTAGAGCCATTCTTCGTATCCCATAGGAAGTAGAAGGTTTGCTGATAAGTTCACATTTTACAGCATTTTATGCCCCATTTTAATATGATTTGATCGTTACTTTGATCACTTTTTATCCCTCATAATGCTTTGATTGGTATAGATTTTGTTTTGTAGAATACAAGTTGATTTACGCATGAAAGACGAGAAAGGAGATCCAAATTGAGCTTGAAATTGAAGAAAGAAACAAAATGAGATAGTTGACGAAAGACTTTACATAATGCTCCTATAGAAATGCGATTTTCGTCCCTTTGCCAGCAGAATCAGACTAAGGTTTCTTCTTCATTATTGTAGACCGTTGTCTTAGCTTCGCGTAGCAATTTGAATCACCTCAATCCGACATCGGCAGAGAAAGTTATGCATATTTTACCAAAACTGTACGCAGCAGCAGGGGAACGCCGCGGCGTTCGGAGGCAGAATGTTGATCACCGCGGTGTTCAACCATCAACGCCGTGGCGTTCAAAGCAGCGGACTTGGCCTATAAATAGACCATCAGGTCATTTGGACGAGGGAGATATGCCCTAAACACACCTTAGACTCCTTACATATCAGCCACCACCCAAGGAAGCTTGAAGAGGATCATCATCCTCATCCTCATCATCATCATTTTCATCATCAAAGCTTGGATTCACACTTTATAATAGGGAGTAATTCAACTCTTTCTCTTGATTAGTATTTCAATTATGTCTTGTAGAGTTGTTGAATCACTTGTTGTTGTAAGTATGAGCTAAGTATTTTTGTGATTGGGTTATGTGAATACTTTGTGATGTTTTGTGTTTAATGAATCATTAATTTCCGGATTTATTACATTCTTGTTACATGATTGATTTTGTGCTTAATGCTTGCATATGCTTGATCACCATGTGTTTGATAAAATGCTTTGTCTTGAGACCGAGAGGAGATAGATAAAGGGAGATCAAAAAATCAATCATCATAACGTAACAATTGACTAGAGATAGAATCGATTGCGTTGTGTGGTTTTTTGTGATAAGATGACCCGATTGAATGTAGGATCTTCGTAAACAAGGAATTCCTTTGAACCTAAATGCATGTTAGTTAATTCAATCTTCACTATAGAGATATAGGAAGTTGTTAACTAGTATAGGCTTGTTATTTCAAGATATTGAATAATAAATACATTAGGGGGTTTTGCCATAACAAGAACGTTCTAAGAATCCGGATAATTGAGAGTTCATGAACATAGAATAGAACATAGTAGGATCATAACCCAATCACCTCTTTCCATTCGATTTATTATCACATAGTTGTCTTTGATTATTTTCATAGTATAATCAACCATCATCTTATAATTTGATTTAGCTTAGAGTTAGATAATATAGCAATTACGAGCATTGAATCCAATTTTCCCTGTGGAGACGATACACCCCGGGCTAAATAGTCCACTCTATTACATTGCACGACCTAGTACACTTGCTAGGATTTCGCGTGTCAAGTTTTTGGTGCCGTTGCCGGGGACAATTGCGTTATTTAATATTGTAATTCACTTATCTATTCTAAGACTAAGTTGCTGTTTTTGTGTTTTTAGTTGCTGGTTTTTGTGTTGTAAGTTGCTATTTTTGTGTTTCAAGATGCTGTTTTTGTTTTTTTTAGGTTGTTGGTTTTGTGTTTTAAGTTGCTGTTTTTGTTTTTTATTAAGTTGTTGTTTTTGTTTTTTTTAGTTGTTGTTTTGTTATGTTTTTTTTTATTATTACTTATTTTTATTCTTGAATAGACGAGCATCAATGACTTTTATTGGTCAAAACAAGGATGGGATGAAGGTGCCGAATACGGGAGTCGAGTGCAAGATTTATGTTCGTGGTGTGGAGACGCTCATCGTAGCGATTATTGTCAACACGGATGGAGAAGTCAGCAAGACTTGCCATTGAGTTATTATGTTATGAGAGATTCACAAGCATACCTGCAACAAGATAGGTCCCCCTTTCTAATGCAAGGAGAATTTGAATCGGCTAACTTTCAGAACCATGGGGATTATCAGCAACAATGTGATAGGGACCCAAGTTTTGAGGAGTTGATGATCCAATGGATGAAGTCGAACGATGAGCGGATGAAGTCGAACGATGAGCGGTCTCAAAATCTCGAAGCATCTATAATGGAATTGCAAACACAACTCAACCAACTTTCCAACTTATTGGCAGAGAGATCATCAGACACTTCTCAGAGTGGCACAGAGGAGAATGATGAGGTATCTGATACAGAAGTTGAACAAGTTGTTGATTCGACACCACATTGTCTACAACCCATTGCTACACCAACACTACCTTCAGAATCTATGTGTGGTGAAGTAGATACAACATCACTGGAGCACCTTCAATTCAGCATAGGGATCCCAAAATCCACTCCATCAAATGATCAAGAAAAAGCATTAGAAATATTCAAGAATCCAACGCCACCTACCATCATATCTCTCGATTTCTTAAGAATGTGCAACAATAACCAGAGAGCTAGAGTGGTGGAGGTTGAAGACAAAGTTTACAACTTTAGTGGCCCGTTCGAGGCATACACTAAGAACCCAAGTGATACTACGGTTGAGAATGAGGAGATCCGAAGATATACAAGTCACTGGGATATATCACCACTAAAGTTTTCAGAATCAAGGCTCAGGGAGTTAGGCCTGGCCACATACTTATTAAAACCATCAATGGAAAACTCCCCATCTTTAAAATTCACTTTTAGTTATTTACAATTTTATTACATTTTTATAAAAGTGAATCTGAGCTCATATCTTAGTTTTTCAGGATTTGTGAATATGATGGGAAATGAGAAGCCTTTACGCAATTGGAAAAAGCACAAAAAGGCTCATTTATACAAAGTTGGCATTGCTCCTTATGATCCACCATGAGCAGTGCAAGGGAGTCGAGCTACCGACTTTAAACAAGCGCTTCGTGGGAGGCAACCCACGTTTTACATGCTTTCTTTCATTTCTGTTATTTTTTTTGTTTTGTTTCTTTTGTTTTAAGTGTTCTAAATTGTTTTGATGATGCTTTTTGTCTCTTCTTATTTTTCTAACTTCATAGATGGCTAGGCTTTATTGTCAGACTCTTCGCCTTGTTGCTCTTTCGCTTTTTGGACATCACTTAGCTTCAAACATCAGGGACGTCTTTCCTTTCTTTACTTTACATTTGTGTGTTCGCTCATTGGGGACAATGTGCTAGATTAGTTAGGGGGTGGGGTAGACGTCCTAATTTTATTGTGTTGTGGTGATATAGTGTAACTTGTACTCATTTGTTAAGTTTCATACTTGATTTGGGTTGAAAAG
This sequence comes from Buddleja alternifolia, assembly GCA_019426215.1. NCBI lineage: Eukaryota > Viridiplantae > Streptophyta > Magnoliopsida > Lamiales > Scrophulariaceae > Buddleja > Buddleja alternifolia. The sequence continues at coordinate 3,563,930 of CM033406.1, forward strand.
AAAACTGTGATAGTCAATGATTTCAAATTCATGTTTTGTTATACCTTTGCTTGGAGCATGATTCGTTTGACTGTCTCTACTTCATCTAAGATGAAATCCTTTGTTGTACTTTATATGTGAAAGCCTTTTTAGCGATGCTTATGTGAATTGTTGAGGATTTAAAGCATTAAAATTTCAATTTTGTCAACTTTGAAGTGTGTGTTGAGTGTGCGAAGTCATGAAATGATTTAGCCCATCTTTCATTTTCTTTAACCTTACAATTGGCCTTCACTATATTACATAATCTCTAGACCTTATTTTGAGCTGTATTGATAAGAATGGAGTGTGCTAAGCACACTAAAAACCACCATTCGACTTTCTTTCGTAAGCCACACCAACCACCCTTTAGCCTAAAAGTAAAACAAAGTCTATTTCCTAATTGAGAGAGCAAAGAACTTCATATAATTTGATATTTATTTGGGTATACACTTTGTTTTGGGTATCGAAGCTCATTGATTAGTGGTTTAGAAGGTGGTGTTGTTCTTGCTTATGATAAAAAAAATTGGAGGTTTGGATTTTATGCGAAAAGAGGGGATGAAATGAAGAACTGAAAGTTGGTTAAATAGTCGAGAGATATATAAAAAAAAGAAAAAAAAATTGTGCTCTCGACTAGGCTATGAACTAGACTTCAATGTGAATTGATTGGATTTGGAATCATTACGCCCCCGGTATCAAAAGAAACAAGTTTGGGAGTTGTGAGCTTGAAAAGAAAAGAAAAAAAAGAAATTTAAAAGTGATAAGTGACAAGATGTAAAGATTTGTTCGGTTGATAAGTGAGTGTTTAGCTCAATGATATTGAGTTGTATGCTTTCTTAAGTTTAGTCACTTTATCCATATATTCCCGTCCAAGCCACTACCTAGCCTTACGTTACAAGCCAAAAAGACCTTTTGATCTTGACTTTCACATTCCATGCACACCGATAGGTTAACAAGTTTTGAAGTGTTTTAATGTTTTTATTATCTAATGAGTTTGCAAAATCTTATTTAAAGTGTGCTCTTGGCATAAAAATGGATATGGAGTTCATGATTTTGAGATGGAATCGAAGATGTTTTGGAGGCTTTCAAATTGTTGAGTGTTCTAGGTAAAGTGTAACTTGTCATAATCATTTTCGAGGGTTTAATTCGTGTACGTACTTGATTATTGAGACATAAAACCTTTCAAGATCCCAAACTAAGTTGTAAAATCTGAACTTATAAATACTTGTTCGCCATTTATTGATCGAGACGATCATAGCCTAGTTGGGGGGGTAGTTGATAAGTTCACATTTTACAGCATTTTATGCCCCATTTTAATATGATTTGATCATTACTTTGATCACTTTTTATCCCTCATAATGCTTTGATTGGTATAGATTTTGTTTTGTAGAATACAAGTTGATTTACGCATGAAAGACGAGAAAGGAGATCCAAAATGAGCTTGAAATTGAAGAAAGAAACAAAATGAGATAGTTGACGAAAGATTTTACATAATGCTCATATAGAAATGCGATTTTCGTCCCTTTTCCAGCCGAATCAGACTAAGGTTTCTTCTTCACTATTGTAGACCGTTGTCTTAGCTTCGCGTAGCAGTTTGAATCACCTCAATCCGACATCGGTAGAGAAAGTTATGCATATTTTACCAAAGCTGTACGGAGCAGCAAGGGAACGCCGCGGCGTTCATCACCAACGCCGCGGCGTTCGGAGGCAGAATGTTGATCACCTTGGCGTTCAACCATCAACCATAGAGATATAGGAAGTTGTTAACTAGTATATGCTTGTTATTTCAAGAGATTGAATAATAAATACATTAGGAGGTTTCGCCATAACAAGAACGTTCTAAGAATCCGGATAATTGAGAGTTCATGAACATAGAATAGAACATAGTAGGATCATAACCCAATCACCTCTTTCCATTCGATTTATTATCACATAGTTGTCTTTGATTATTTTCATAGTATAATCAACCATCATCTTATAATTTGATTTAGCTTAGAGTTAGATAATATAGCAATTACGAGCATTGAATCCAATTGTCCCTGTGGAGACGATACACCCCGGGCTAAATAGTCCACTCTATTACATTGCACGACCTAGTACACTTGCTAGGATTTCGCGTGTCATTTGCCTTCATTCTCAAGGACTTTACGTTGTTTATTAACATCTTACAAATGCCTATAAGAAAACAACAAGTTAACGCCTTATATTTAATAAAAGGATATTGTTTAGTTACAAGTCAATGCCCTATAAATCTACCCTCTTTATGTCATTTGAGGGCATACACTCTAACAACTTGAACAGAGTTAAGAACTTTAGCCTCTTTTTAACAGCAAAAAGAAAAGAACTCTATCAAAAGCTCTCTCCCCTCATCCTCTCTCTTAGCCTCGCCCCTCAGGGAAGAAAGGAAGAGAATTTTTTCTTTGGATTCCGGTGTGAAGCTTTATAATTTGTCTTAAAGAAATTATAAAGCTTTATAAAGATTTGCGCTTAAAGAAATTGCGAAGGAAAAAATGGTTTTTGACTTAAAAAGTTTTTCTGTATTTGACATCAATTATTATGAAATAATTAATTTGTCATTAGATGATGTAATTAATTAATTAATTAATTAATTTCTTGGAGGAATTAATTATATATTAATTAATTCATTTATTTAATAATTATTGGATAAATATATTAAATAAATAGAACTGAATTAAAATTGGAACCAAGTGGTGCATTAGCCCGAAGGCTAGTACACGGTCAAGTTGGTTGCCAAGAGTTTTGTAACTCTTGAGTAGTGTATTTATATACTACTTGAATAGAGTTGAAAACCTAGCCTCTTTTTAACAGCAAAATGAAAAGAACTCTGTCAAAAGCTCTCTCCCCTCATCCTCTCTCTTAGCCTCGTCCTCAGGGAAGAAAGGAAAAGAATTTTTGCTTTGGATTCCGGTGTGAAGCTTTAGAGGCAGTGACAATTTTGCTGCTCAAGTCAATTTTTTTGAAAAGACGCATATAAGGAAGGACATGTAAGTTATTCTTCCTCTAAGTTTGAATATGGACAATTAGAGATGACCACATATTGGGATTTTTTATATTTTCTCTGCGTTTTTATGTCGTTTCCCAACAGAAATTCACTAAATGATCTCAAAGAATCACACAGAAACTTCTACAAGATAGAGGATAGATGGAACAAAGATTTGCTTGAGCTCCTTGGTCATACAGATTTCTGTTTCAAGGGACTTTCATCCACTTGCTTCTTTCACCCAGAAATAAAGCAAGTCTTCAACTTCGTCTTCACATAGATTGCGAGTTTGAAAGGGTTTTCGTCAAATGGTTTGTTTGATTTGGAAGTTCAAACAACTTGGAATATCTTAATAAGAGTGTAGAGTTCTTCTGATAAGAGGTTTGAGATATTTATGATTGTCTCAGGGATTTGCAAAAAACTAGAAGAATGTTGGCTATGGATTCACGAGCTTTTCTGAAAGTTTAAAGTTGAAACTTTAATGCAACAGAATTTTGGCTTGTAAGCTTGTGTGTTTTTGGCTTATTGTTGAAGTCTTATTTATAGACTCTCTTGAATAAATTGTCTGTTTGACATTAAGTTGAGCACGTGTGTATTACTTTTACGAGTGGACAACTTTGTGTCCTTTATCCCTAAAATTCTGCTGCAAACGTTGGTGCTGCATACTCTCTGATTTTGGCAGTCCAATAGGAAAACTTCTCCATATGTCCTGGAGTGCTTATCACATTTAATGCATTTGAATTTAATACCCGTTGGACATTAATGCTTTGACTATATTTGCATTTAACTCCTTATGGATTTGGGAATAAATTCAGGTGAAATCTGTTTTGATAGACGCTCATTCAACCTTGAATGATCCTTTGCCTTGTATCCTTACATCGATGCTTGGAATAGCTTGACGCTCAAATAATTGTTTAGAGATCTTCATCTTCATGCAGACTTCAGACGCTTGATAATCAAACTTGACTTACGATAGACTCACTCAAAATACTATCAGACGCTCAGTTAAGACACTTAACCTGACAATCTAGAATAAAAACAAATAAAAGTCTTATACAAATCTAACTCTCAAATCCTATACAAAATTTCTAATGAAATTTAAACTTACATAATTTGGGGCCTAACAGAAATACTAATTATCATCATCAAACATCTAACAAGAAATTTCTGAACAGTATATATTAATGTATATTAGTTAATAAATAATAATTAAAATAACGTAGATTGTAAAATTGTCCAAAACAAAAAATTTCTCGATTTTTTTGGATTTAGGGACCAAAGTGGTACAAATTTGATACTTTGGGGACCAAGGTGCAACTAGAAACCGACAGCTCTAGTCACAAATCACCTGAAATGAATAAAGTAAGATAAAATTATTACTTTGGGGATAAAAACGTAATAAACTTTAATTTAAAGACGTAAAGAAGACGAATATAATAATTTAGGGCTTGTAAGTGACATTTCCACGAAGAAATATATGAAGAAGAAATGCTCTATAAAGTGTACAACAAGAAAGTAAAACTTTAACCCTTAAAAATTTTCTTCTGCCTTCTTTCCTTACTAAATGTACTAATTAATTTCTCTTTTTTTAATGCGTTGACTGGGCAACTGCCAATCATCCAAACGTTCGTCCATGTGCATGGGTGGAGACGCTATAGATGATATAAGACTTGAAAAACATAACTAGCGGAAATTCTATACGTACATATGTTATTGATTGCCGTGTCATTGTGTACTAGTTTCACGTGTCTCTTTTTTTACATATATATGTGTTGGATCAAAGTATTAAAACTCAATATTGGTATCGATATGGGGCAGTAAATTTATGAAAATTTCGGGGACATTCAATACTTCAATTTCAATTTTAAAATTTTTTTGAAAATTTATAGAAATATTCAGAAATTTACAATTAAACTTTGGATAACTTTGATTATCATAACTAACCTTTAAATATTTTTCTTATGCCGTCTTTCCTTTCTAAATGTACTAATTTATTTCTCTTTTTTGAATGCGTAGCCTGGGCGACTGCTAATCATCCAAATGTTCATCCATGTGCATGGTTGGAGACACTATAAGCATGTTTGTAAGAGTTTATACTTTTAAAGAAGTGCTGAATTTTAGAAAAAGTAGCCGAAAAGTTAAAGTTAAGTGTGTTGCAAAACTTGCTAAAAAGTAGAAAAAATAGAAGAAGCTGGTAGAAGTACCTAAAGACCTGCTTCTAGTTTTTGCTTATTTTCAGATTTTTTTCAGTGAAGCAGAATCAGAAGCAGTGAAACCAAATAGGAAAATGCAGCTTAAATCTAGCAAAAAGCTGGTAAGTGCTTTTTTCAAGTTTTAGCAAACAGGCCTTATAGATTATATAAGACTTATTTACTAAATTACTAATACTACAATTACATAACTAGGGGAAATTCTATACGTTTATGTGTATTGATTGCTGTGTCATTGTGTACTAGTTTCACGTGTCTCTCTTTCATATATATCGGTGTGTGGTACCAAGGTATTAAATTTCGATACCAGACTATCAGTGTCGATATGGTGTAGTAAATTTACAAAAATCTTAATGGAAATTTTGGGAATATTCAAAAATTTTATTTCGATTTTAAAGAAAACATGAAAATTTATAAAAATATTTGAAAATTCACAATGAAACTTTGGATAAATTTAACTATCATAATTATGTATTTTTTACATTAATAATATTTTAATATAATATATGCATAATGGATCTTGTTAAACAACATGATTAAAACATGCTGCGAAGAATATGAAAGAATATGATTTGGTAGTAAAAGAATAATCAAATCTCATAAAGTTCATTAAAATAAAATGCACCACAATTTTAATAAAAATTATTATTCAATACCACATCTAGTTTCTAGGAGGAACTGTATGATATTTAAGTAAAAATTATTTTTGTGTGTTTCTTTTCTAAGTCAAGCCCGGATTTCTGTTAAGTTATTGCTTAATATCATTTTCAGATTCTTAATTGAAATTTATTACTTAATGGTTTACATAATTGGTCATTTCTTATCTTTCCTATTCACATGAAGGATCATTTGACCTAATTTTAAACTATAAAATATAAAAGAAAAAATTATTTTAAATTCCAAATAATTTGGGATTTCGATGAAAACTTTTGCAAATTTCGGATTTCGGTCGAAATTTCGATTAATATTTAACAAATTATTTAATATTATTTTAAATTTCGAAAAAAAAAATCGAGTTTCGGTCGAAATTTCGGAAGATATTCTTCAAAATTGGATCGAAAGTTCAATTTTGCTTCAGGACCCCTGGAAACCCGAAATTTCGACATTTCAAGTGAAATTTAAGACGGTGTGTGGTACAGAGTACATACTACATAGATTGCACTTGAGTAACCATACAAATACAAAGAGTATTCATATATACACAGTAACTTTTTAAAGCCTTTTGAGATCAAGATATATTAATTTAACCTAGAAAAAATAGGGAGTTGACATTAGCACTCCTAAAAATGATCACCGCACTCCCAATTCATATTATTCTTAACTAAATTAGCAAAGTACCCAAGTATTATTTAAAGACACAATTTCTATTAATATTTAAGATAAATATAACTCCCACTTACTATTCATCATTTTTAAGGTTTATCTTCACATTTTTAAGGTTTGAACATTGTTATTAATTATTTAAAATAATAAATTAGAAATAAAAATATTAGCTTTCTAATTCAGGTCAAGTTTTCTTATAATAGGTCAATTTTTTTTCCTGCATATTTTTACATCAGGTAAAAGTTAGGCAAAAGACAACATTAATTATCAATAATATTGGTCTAAAATAATATATTAGCTTTCTTACATACATTAGTGAAAATCCAGTCAAGTTTTCTTACATCAGGTCAAGTTTTTACTTCATATTTTTACATCAGGCAAGACATTATGTGACGCCCGTCCCACATGGGAAAAGGTTTGAAAAATGAATTTCGGGTTCTCTTATAGTATATAAGAGAACCCAAGCATTCAAGTGTAAGAATAGATATTAATTTTGAGTTGTGGTCCAAATGTCCAACTCAAAGTTATACTCAGTGGGTTCGACGGAATTTCTATGGTCCAACGGGTTGGTGGGCCCACGGCGTGACACATTAGGCAAAAATAATATTAGTTATCAATAATATTAGCTTTCTTACATATATTAGTTCAAATCAGATCAACTTTTCATACATCATGTCAAGTTTTACTTCATATTTTTACATCAGGTCAAATATTAGATAAAAAATAATATTAGTTATCAATAATATTTGTCTAAAATAATAATATTAACATTCTTACACCAGATTAAGTTTTTACTTCACATATGAAATCTAGTAAATATTAGACAAAAAAGTAAAATAAAATAATAATTTTGAATTTGTGGTGTGTATTAAGTAACTCATTCTTCTTTTGGTATTTGGGTTGATGTCAAATAAATCACATGAAAGTAGTGGTTTGAATTTCATATCAGTAATTGTATTGTTACTATTGTAAATGATGAACTTATAATGCATAGGGGATTTCTTTATGAAAAATAGATTATATTTCACAAATTTGTGGCGAAAATATGATTTAAAAATTATTCAATCTTCAAAGAAAAGGATCTATATTCTAAAATTCCCACCATTTCTTAACTTTTAATAGCTATATGCTTCTTAAAATATACTAAGTGAAAATGTAAAATAAGTTATAGGAGAAAACATGAATAAAACTTATTCTAAAGTTGCAATATATATTGTCTGGTGTGTTCAAACATTAAAATATGAAAATAAACTTTAAAAAGGATGAATGTATAGTGAAAGTAATTATATATGTCTTACATATTAAGAGAATTTGTGTGTTAAAAAAATATATATGGGCACTTTGGTAATTTGATTTAAAATAAAATACTTTCGAAGTGTGGTTATCATTTTTGGGAGTGCTACAAAAAAATATTGTAAGATCTTAATTAAGACTTTAAAGAATCATACATTAGGTTTAATGATGCAGTAACTCCGGCGAATAAGAGATTCAGTTGTGTCTACTTGTGGTGTGCATGACCCGAATAAGGAGATGTCTAGCCAATTAGAGGAGTTGTTGCACAGCGTCCAGGGGCTTCCACGCCAGGAAGGATTCCACTCTTTAGTGGCAAAGAAAGTTCTTCCCAAAGATGAGTTTCACGCCTTCTACTATCTACAGGGATATGGTCTCTATCGTCTGGTCTTGCTTTTCGTCTGAAATAGTATCCTGTAAGTCGGGTCCCTGTTAGCTACTTGCTTTCCACCGTCATTGGACTAGGCTTCCCGGATCCCCTTTCTAATCTTCTATTACAATGTTACACACACAAATGCGTGACAAGTGTATACATGGAGAAAAGCATGTATTGTAGATTTCGCTCTCCACATCCCAACTACCCGTATATGTTGTTTCAAATTTCTGCCAAACAAGAAGACGAACAAGAACTTGAACAAGAATTCGAACAAACTGAAAATTGCAAGAACGAATAATCGAGGTGAGAGAACACTCTCTTTCCTTAACCCAAAATTGTCCCGCTACAGGTGGTACGGGTTTATGCAATAGCGTCCCAAGATACAACGATTAACTTCTGAATTACGAACCACTTCGAATTCAAAAGCTCAAATGAACTCAAGAACAACTTGAACTTTTAGAGAGAAGATTTAGAGAAAATGAAATGCTTTTGATTTCGATGTGAATATTCAGACTATGGAGGAGCCTATTTATAGGCTTGAAATTCAGACAAGGCATTAAAAAACGAAATAAATATACCTTTAAAATTACATCTGTAACAGCAGAAATAAATCTGCCTGTTATAGATTGGTGATTGCTTGATTTCTAAATTTAAACAGTCCTTCTAGAAGCAAGTTCAAAATTGAACGAAAAAGTGGCCAGCCTTTCCTTCAATACACGTTTTATTAAAGCCTTTCAGCAATTTCAGTAGTTGGATTTATGTTAGGGAAAATTCTGAGCTCAAATTAATTAAATAACATTCAATTAAATCTAGCCCAAAAAGATAATACATTTGAGCCCACAAGCCCAGGCCCAGGCCCACAGCCCATAGACCTCGGACCCGGACCCGGACCCGGTCCGGGTGGGCGGGCGAACGGACGACAGCGGCGGCACGCGCGCTTGCATGTGTGGTGAAACGGACCATGACTAGGTCCTTTCCCCCTAGAAAACCCACAAAGGTGAGAAGACCCAAAGGGCCAACTCTTTACCTCAAGGTAATTGTATATAAACCCATTCACCTTATGGTTTTAATACAATGTGGGATATCCACATTCAAACACCCCCACTTTAACACTTAATTTCTCATTCGTTACTACTCCGAATCGAGAAATTCGAAATGCTAAACTTATCTACTCACAACATAGATTAATATTATCCAATAATATTTCATATCCTGCATATGTACAGTTGACACAAAAAATCCTTACGTGTATAAAACAGCAAGTGGACTGGTCGTGTGTAGTAATAGAATGGATATTAAGTCCGGAATGTCGAACCCACAGAGACTCGTATTTTAAATTAACAAGTTTAAAGCAATTGAATTAAATTAAAAGATTTTTGATTAATTGACAGTAGAAAGGTAAAAACTAAGACTTAACAATTTGATTGAGATTCTTATATGAGAAAGCAACTAAGCCACGTGCTTCAACCTTTATTATTTGTAAATATATATGAGTGATTCTTCTAATTATTAGACTATTATTGCTTTGGTGGAAAAAACCTTAAATAATTATTACCCGATCTCTCGGCTGTAATAATCCTATGATTACGTGACGGTTATCTAAATATATCTATCCGAGAATCAAATCATTAACCATGCATTCAAGTTCTAGAATTTCCCTGGATTAATTCGGCTAACAGCACCCGGAAATCTATACCTATCTCTAGGAGCAATTCCTCATGTTTTTCGGATGATGTGTTAATTCCTTTGAACCCTAATATATATTCTCTCAAATAATATATTAGGCTAATTAGCAAACATATGTTGATCAAGCATACGATTGGAATAAAAGCATAAAATTAACACACAAAACAATAATAGAATTAAAATGAACAATCACTTCATATATATAAACTCATAAAATTGGCATTCATATGGCCTTAGTTTGATTAATTTAGTTCATAATTATAATTGGAAAAACAATTAAAAACATAGAATTATTCATAGACAAATATTCTGAAAATAAAAAGCTCCCTGTTAATAATTGATGAACTCGTGTTGAATCGTCGTTCTCTTCGTCTTGCTCGTTTCTTTGCTCCAATCTCCTCTCTAGCTGCCAATTTCGAACCTCTCCTTCTTGTTGTAAGAGAAAGTATCCTATTTGAGTGTAGTGTTAGTGTGTTTTGTGTTGTTGTGTGTTGGGTCTCACTATTTATACTAGTATGCACTAGAGGATAACAACTAATATACACTAAAAGAATACAAATGGGGTACACATATATAGCACATGCCTAAAGGAAGACAACTAATGTTCATCATGAACATAAGTAAAAACCCACACTACACATGCCCAAAAGTAGACAACTATCAGCATTATAAATGAAAGGGGCACACAACACATGCATTACAATCATTAAAGGAGGCAACTAATGGTCTTTAGGTGTCAAAAGTTTCTAAGATTCGTCCAGCTGCCCGTAGCATTTTTCCTTCTGCGCAGCAATAGTGTTTTCTTCATAACGTTTTCCTCAGATCTTAGATCCAAGTGATTCAAGTTCTCACGTGAAGCTAAGACATAGATCTACAACGTTTTAGAAGAACACGTTCTCAGATTCTGCGTCCAAAATACAGAATTATTGCATTTTCGTCCAGATGATTTCTCTGTTGTTATGATTTTTACCTTGAATTCATTTAAAACACAAATCAAAGCCACAAGTGGTAAAATTCATACATATTTGAACCTAAACCATGAAATTATTGACCTCTCAAATGTGTAAAACTCACACTTATAAACACCCCCAAACTTAACATTGATCGTCCCCAAGCAATTGAACAAAAGAAAACTAAGATTTAAACAACATCAAGAAAAAGGGTAAAACAAAAACAAAAGATAGCTTACTTTCGTAGAGATCACGATTGCATTTAGCGTATGCAACAAGCCTTCAAACCTCAATTTTACCAAAAGAGGACGAGTGTTGTCTCGTGAGGGTTTGCAGATGATATACCCACAAAATCCAACCAAATTTTAGTCCCTTTATCAACGCGAATCAACTTAATCAATAAGAAACCCATAGCATATAAATCGACTGTTAAAGCTCAAAAAATTTTATACACATATCAAAGACTTGCTCATGTTACACCTTGACTCGAATAAAGACCTCCAAAGGGTGTAGTGATTGTAAGTGTAAGGCATTATAGTCAAGTGGCATTCTTACCAAATTTCAGACATTAATCCCATATTTTATTAACCGTCGATCAATTCTATAGTACAAGCCTCATAGAAACTTGATAACCACTTAAATTTCATTACTTAATCCATTTAAACCTTAAACTCATATGAAACTTCCATTTAAATTTATTAAGGTTAGGTCATGTGCAATGTTTTATTCCTTTAGGCTTTCTATGACACCCATGTATCGAGCTTTGGATCAATGACTCCCAAACTAGATAGTTTTAGGGCATTAAGTGTTAAGACACTCCTTGCGGATTTAATCACTCGAGTGCCAAAGGCCACGAAATAAAACTAGACCTTTCATTCATTTTTAACCTAAATTGGCTTGAGCAAAGCTCAAATTAGCATGACAGTACAGTATATAGGCATGTTGTTTTTCATCTCCAGTACATATCAGCCTGACTTTATAGTCATACCAATCATCAACCTTTTTCATTAATTATTAGGTATACGAAGCAACTACTCAACTCGTGACCTTAAGAAGAATCTAAGTTAACATTTTTGGGAGAAAGTCTTTAAGTGTTTCAGGATGATTATCCACTTGACTCCTCTACCATCGACTTATCGTGCATTTGTGATTCATCTTATGGAAATTCTACTCTAATCTAGGGTCCCATGAGCAAAGTGAAGACATGTGTATTCCAACATAAAATATATATATATATATATATATATATTTTCATGCCATTTTCATGCCATCAAACTTACATTAATTAGTTTCATTGCATCAATTTGGGGACTAAAAATTAAAAATTTCAAGCTTAAAATGAATCACCTACATGAACATTCAAAAGTATCAAAAAATATTATTACCCTTAAACACCCCTAAACTTATTCCTAACATTGCCCTCAATGTTACATCTAGATTCAAACCAAGAAAAAGGGTAAAAGAAATACTTACAAAACCGAAAAGCTTAAAAAGCAAACCGAGGAGTAGTCGGTTGAGTCGAAAATTAAGGCGATCCTATCAGAATGCTCAACATAAATTGGACTCCCCTACTCACGCTTTTCCATGTGCTCAAAAAGAAGATAAAAATGTTGCAAAATTTAAGAACAATTCAACAGTAATACCCCCAAACTTATTCAACAGTTACACTTCAGCCCCCAGAACAATCAAAACTCATCACAATACAAAACAATCACCACAAGCATTAATAGCAACAAACAATCACACAAGCCCCAAACGGCTATGTATGTACAAAAATAAGAAAGACGAGCAAAACCAACCTCCTGGACATAAAATTTCAAAAATACTTTCTGACTCTCACGTCCGTATGTGGGAGGCAGTAATGAAATATATATATATTATTATTATTTTTTTTCTCGAACCATTTTCCTGTAACAAAACAACCAAGACGAAATGAAAGATTAAAATACAAAAATGAAAGCAAACTAGACGCTAAAAAATATATATATATATAAATAAAAAAAATAAGAAAAGTAAGAAACATGGGTTGCCTCCCAAGAAGCGCTTGTTTATAGTCAATAGCTCGACTATTCAGAATCGAATTAAGTCGATGGCTCTTGGAGCTTGATAGACGAGGTGTCTGCGTTCCAATCAGTTCCCCAGTAATATTTCAACCTATGTCCATTGGTCAAGAATACTTGTCCATCATCTGTAATGAGCTCCACAGCCCCTGATGAATACACTCGTGTGACTCGAAATGGTCCTGACCAACGAGATTTAAGTTTTCCCGGAAAAAGTTTGAGTCTTGAATTATACATCAGAACCAATTCGCCTTCCTTGAATTCCCGTGACAAGATATGCTTGTCGTGCCACTTCTTAGTCCGTTCCTTGTATAGCTTGGCATTCTCGTATGCCTCATGTCTCCACTCCTCGAGCTCATTCAGTTGAAGTAGCCGCTTGTTACCTACAGAACTTGCATCGAAATTAAGGAATTTGATAGCCCAATAAGCACGATGTTCAAGTTCGACAGGTAAGTGACAAGCTTTTCCAAATACAAGGCGATATGGGGACATGCCAATAGGGGTTTTAAAAGCAGTACGGTAAGCCCACAATGCATCATCTAATTTCAGAGACCAATCAGTTCGATGACTATTTACCGTTTTTTCTAAAATCCTTTTTATTTCCCTATTAGATACTTCGACTTGCCCACTAGTTTGAGGGTGATAAGGGGTCGATATTTTATGTTTAACACCATATTTGTTCAACAATTTTTCAAATTGCTTGTTACGAAAGTGTGTACCTCCATCACTTATGATTGCTCTAGGGGTACCAAATCGAATAAAAATTCGTTTCTTATGAAATCTAAGAACCACCCTAGCATCATTAGTCTGCAAAGCCTCGGCTTCGACCCATTTAGACACATAGTCGACAGCAACAAGAATGTATTTATTAGAACACGAACTAGGAAAAGGACCCATAAAATCAATACCCCACACATCAAATAGTTCGCATTCAAGCACAGTGTTCATTGGCATTTCGTGTCGTCTAGAAATGTTACCTACCCTTTGACATCGATCACAAGATTTAACATAAGCATAAGCATCCCTAAACAGAGTAGGCCAGAAAAAACCTGATTGTAGAACCTTGGCAGCAGTCTTAGCAGGCCCGAAGTGACCTCCTATTGGCATATCATGGCAGTGAGCCAGGACAGATGCCATTTCCTCCTCAGGTATACATCTTCTGATAATTCCCTCTACACCAATTTTAAATAAGTAGGGCTCTTCCCATAAATATTGCCTAGCATCGTGTAAAAACTTCTTTCTTTGGTGAAAGGTTAGATCAGGTGGTAAAATTCCAGCTACTAAATAGTTAACAAAATCAGCATACCAAGGTACTGAAATAGAAGAAAGAGTAAAAAGTTGCTCATCAGGGAATTCATCTCTTATTGGGATCTTATCCATTCCCTCATCCACTAACTCGAGCCTAGAGAGGTGATCAGCTACTACATTCTCAGAGCCTTTTTTATCTTTGATTTCTAAGTCAAACTCTTGTAGTAATAAAATCCACCTTAGCAGTCTAGGTTTGGCATCTTTTTTAGCAAGCAAGTACTTCAATGCAGAATGATCAGTGTACACGATAACTTTGTTAAGCACAAGATAAGAATGAAATTTGTCAAAGGCAAAGATAACAGCTAGAAGCTCTTTTTCACTGGTAGCATAATTGAGTTGAGCTTCATTTAAGGTACGACTAGCATAGTATATAGTATGAAAGCTTTTACCCTTCTTTTAACCAAGTACAGCTCCTACGGCTGTGTCGCTCGCGTCACACATCAACTCAAATGGCAAACTCCAGTTGGGAGCAGCCATCACGGGTGCTGCGATCAATTTTTCCTTTAAAGTGAGGAAAGCCTGCATACATGCATCATCAAAATCAAATACTGCATCTTTCATGGTTAAGTTAGACAGAGTTTTAGCAATTTTGTAAAAAATAGCAATAAAACGCCTATAAAACCCGGCATGCCCTAGAAAACTTCACACGGCTTTGACTGTGGTGGGTAGTGGGAGATTGGCTATCACTTCAATTTTTGCTCGATCCACCTCAATCCCCTTCTTGGATATCTTATGGCCTAGAACAATGCCTTCTTGTACCATGAAGTGGCACTTTTCCCAACTCAAGACTAAATCAGTATCCTCACATCTCTGCAACACGAGGGTTAGATTGTGCAAACCTCTATCATAGCTTGAGCCAAACACAGAAAAGTCATCCATGAAGATTTCAATACATTGTTCGATCATGTCATGAAATATAGCCATCATGCATCTTTGAAAAGTAGCAGGTGCATTACATAAACCAAAAGGCATCCGTCTATAAGCAAAAGTGCCATAAGGACAAGTGAAAGTGGTTTTCTCTTGATCCTCAGTGCAACGGCAATTTGGTTATAGCCGGAATACCCATCCAAAAAACAATAATATTCATGCTCAGCTAATCTTTCTAACATTTGATCGATAAAGGGAAGTGGGAAATGGTCTTTTCGGGTACATTCATTCAATTTCCTATAATCGATGCAAACCCTAAAACCAGTGACAATTCTAGATGAAATCAACTTATTATTATCATTAAAAACGACTGTCGTACCTCCCTTCTTTAGCACTACCTGAGTTGGACTTACCCATGAGCTATCAGAGATAGGAAAAATGATTCCAGCATCGAGTAACTTGATTACCTCTTTCTTCACCACTTCTTGAATTTGAGGATTTGACCTCCTTTGTGGTTGTATGGTGGGCTTTGAGCTCTCTTCCATCAGGATCTTGTGCATGCAAATGGCCGGACTAATCCCCTTGATGTCAACAATCTTCCATCCAAAGGCCCTTTTGTGCTCCTTCAACACCTTTAATAACTTTGCTTCTTGTGGCTCTGTAAGAGAAGAAGAAATAATCAGTGGCAAAGTTTCATTATCACTTAAATAAACATATTTAAGATGTGAAGGTAAGGCTTTTAGATCAAGAATTGGTGGTTCCTTAATCGATGGTTTGGATTTGCTTGACAGTGGCTGATCCAACATCTCAAATTTCCTTATGATGGCACATTGTGTACGCCTCTCCAAACTATGGACAGCCGTCAGTTGTTTATCATCTACTGACTCAGCATCCTTACATTTCATTATGCATATTTCAAGTGGATCGTCAGAGATGTTTTCCTGAAAATGCTCGAAAATCAAAGGATCACAAACATCTATTTGCAAACACGACTCGTCATCACCGACATGCTTTGAAACCTTGAAGACGTCAAAAGTAACTCTCTCTGCTCCCACATTTAAAGTTAACTTACCATTTGCTACATCGATCATAGCTTTACCTGTGGCTAGGAAAGGTCTTCCTAGGATGAGAGGAACTTCGACGTCTTCTTCCATTTCTAGAACCACAAAGTCCACCGGAAAGTAAAATTTGTCAACTTGCACGATCACATCCTCTATGATTCCCTTCGGGTGTTTGATAGATCGATCTGCAAGTTGAAGACTCATCGAGGTTGGCTTCGGACTTCCCAAGCCCAGTTTCTGAAACAACGAGTATGGGAGAAGGTTTATGCTAGCCCCTGAATCACACAACACTCGGTCAAATTTAAGTTGCCCGATGGTGCATGGGATCGTGAGGCTCCCTGGATCTTTGAGTTTCTTTGGCAACTTATTCAATACTACTGCTGAGCATGCTTCTGTCAAACACATCATTTTATTCCCTTCCCACTTTTGCTTGTTTGAGAGAATATCCTTGAAAAACTTGATGTAATTGGGCATCTGCAAAATTGCATCAATAAAAGGAATGTTAATTCTAACTTCTCGAAGAATTTCTAAGATCCTAAGAAAGCTCTTATCCATTTCTTTTTTATTCTTTTTATGTGCAAGGGGAAAGGGGAGACGTATTTCAACTGGTTTAGAAGAAGAAGGAGATAAAGTTTTGGTAAAATTCTGTTCTGCCTCTGACGTATGTATAGTGGATTTTCCCACGTTCGTACGTTGACCGGTCAACGTCTGGACTACATTTTGGTGACATCTGGACTGTGGAGGCAGCGTGTTCAAATCTTCGAGATTTTCCAACGTTCGGACATTGCTTTCATGTTCGAGCGTCGGCTTCTGGGGAGGTGCATTTTTCACTTCTTTGCCACTACAGAGGGTAACGGCATGGCATTGTTCCTTCGGATTCTTCTCTGTATCGCTTGGAAGTGTCCCGGGTGCTCTTACTCCAGCATCATTTGATAATTGTGCAAATTGATGCTGCAACTCTTTCATTCCCGTCATAACACCTTGTAACATCAATCGAAGCTCTACAAATGATTCGTCCGATTTTTGCATGTGAGCATCTAATCTTTCTTCGACAGTGGGAGTTCTTGGAATTTGACCTTGTGGCTTAAAATTCCCAGGCTTCTGAGCTTGATTGTTGTAAAACGGAGGCCTCGGTGCTTGGTAGATGCCTTGTGGTGCATTCTGTGCCGGATTTGGCCTTTTTGGGAAATTCGTGGGTATGTGGAAGTTCAATTGAGGTTTGTTTGAATTTCCAACATAATTCACATTCCCGATGGCTAGCTCTGACTCGGCATCTTGTTCTACCTCTTGAGCAACGGCAACCCTTCGGGATTGTGGAATAATCTCATCATCATCTTCAGGGTACAGTTCATCCTCTCGTGCCATCTGCTCTAGCTTTGCCCACACTGTTCTGCTATCAAGACCTAAAAGATCACCACCGGCTCCTGCATTAAGTCTGTGACGAATCCGAGACCGGACTCCATTAAAGAAGTGTAGTACTCGCTCGTCTCTAGAATAATTGTGATTGGGGAATTTTCGAAGCAGACCCTTGTATCTTGCCCATGCTGATGCTAACAATTCATCCCGTCTTTGCTTAAAACCCTTGATCTCGCTTCTCAACTCGTTAATCATTGATGGAGGGAAAAACTTGTTGAGAAACTCCTCGACTAACTCACCCCACGTTTCAATGGATTGCTGGGGCAATGACTTGTACCACAGGGTCCCTTTATCCTTAAGCGAGAAATGGAATAATCTGAGGCGGATGGCATCAAGATCTCTTGGGTGAAATTGCATAGTAGTCAACACATCATTGAAGTGCTCCAGATGGTCATGAGGCGACTCTTTTTTATCACCATAAAATTGTTCCGCCTGAACCATGTTGAACATGTGAGGTGGAATATGGAAGTTTGGTGTGGCAAAATTGGGGAACACAACATGCCCCGGCGTAGTGTGTACACGTGGTGGTTGATTACCGCGAACTGATGGGGGTAGTGCCAGAGGTGTCGGTTGCATGGTTTGAAACAAATTTTGAAACCATTCCCTATTCTCGGGAAGATTCATGTCAGGGAAATTTCCAGCCATAGCTCGTTTTCTTAAGTTTGCTTGAAACGTTCGATCGATCTCGGGATCAAATTCCTCTAAACCCTTTCCTGAGGTTCTGGTCATTCACCATAAAAATACCCTGTTTAAACATAGAAGTAAACCACAAGAATTTAGAGCTAGAAGATAAAATTAAAAAGAATTGATAAAAGAAAGTAAACTAAAAATTGCAATAAACTTACAAACTAAAACAAAACAAGTCCCCGGCAACGGCGCCAAAAACTTGACACGAAAAATCCCTACGTATATAAAACAGCAAGTGGACTGGTCGTGTGTAGTAATAGAATGGATATTAAGTCTGGAATGTCGAACCCACAGAGACTCGTATTTTAAATTAACAAGTTTAAAGCAATTGAATTAAATTAAAAGATTTTTGATTAATGGGCAGTAGAAAGGTAAAAACTAAGACTTAACAATTTGATTGAGATTCTTATATGAGAAAGCAACTAAGCCACGTGCTTCAACCTTTATTATTTGTAAATATATATGAGTGATTCTTCTAATTATTAGACTATTATTGCTTTGGTGGAAAAAACCTTAAATAATTATTACCCGATCTCTCGGCTGTAATAATCCTATGATTACGTGATGGTTCTCTAAATATATCTATCTGAGAATCAAATCATTAACCATGCATTCAAGTTCTAGAATTTCCCCGGATTAATTCGGCTAAAAGCACCCGGAAATCTATACCTATCTCTAAGAGCAATTCCTCATGTTTTTCGGATGATGTGTTAATTCCTTTGAACCCTAATATATATTCTCTCAAATAATAAATTAGGCTAATTAGCAAACATATGTTGATCAAGCATGCGATTAGAATAAAAGCATAAAATTAACACACAAAACAATAATAGAATTAAAATGAACAATCACTTCATATATATAAACTCATAAAATTGGCATTCACATGGCCTTAGTTTGATTAATTTAGTTCATAATTATAATTGGAAAAACAATTAAAAACATAGAATTATTCATAGACAAATATTCTGAAAATAAAAAGCTCCTTGTTAATAATTGATGAACTCGTGTTGAATCGTCGTTCTCTTCGTCTTGCTCGTTTCTTTGCTCCAATCTCCTCTCTAGCTGCCAATTTCGAACCTCTCCTTCTTGTTGTAAGAAAAAGTATCCTATTTGAGTGTAGTGTTAGTGTGTTTTGTGTTGTTGTGTGTTGGGTCCTTTTGACATGAAACAACACCCCTATTTATACTAGTATGCACTAGAGGATAACAACTAATATACACTAAAAGAATACAAATGGGGTACACATAGCACATGCCTAAAGGAGGACAACTAATGTTCATCATGAACATAAGTAAAAACCCACACTACACATGTCCAAAAGTAGACAACTATCAGCATTATAAATGAAAGGGGCACACAACACATGCATTACAATCATTAAAGGAGGCAACTAATGGTCTTTAGGTGTCAAAAGTTTCTAAGATTCGTCCAGCTGCCCGTAGCATTTTTCCTTCTGCGCAGCAATAGTGTTTTCTTCATAACGTTTTCCTCAGATCTTAGATCCAAGTGATTCAAGTTCTCACGTGAAGCTAAGACATAGATCTACAACTTTGTAGAAGAATACGTTCTCAGATTCTGCGTCCAAAATACAGAATTATTGCATTTTCTTCCAGCTGATTTCTCTATTGTTATGATTTTTACCTTGAATTCATTTAAAACACAAATCAAAGCCACAAGTGGTAAAATTCATACATATTTGAACCTAAACCATGAAATTATTGACCTCTCAAATGTGTAAAACTCACACTTATCAACGGTGTTCGAATTTCATACACAAAAGTGGTGTTCACACACTTTTCATACACACAATATCCAACAATCCCTCATACGAAAGAAATTAATGCAAAGCATGATCTCTAAAAGTTCGGTCAAAAGCTTATCACATCAGAAGAGGTAGGTTTTGGCTTGAACCTTTCTTAGTGAAATATCATCGGATTTACTAGGATACCCAATGAACTAGATATCTTGAATTGGTTAGCCGTTCGTGTAAAACCAGACAATGATACTCACATGATAAATTCTCTAAGTTGTTTTAGTTCTTACTGTTGCGTCCATTTTGGTCGTAGCACTCCATCCTGGATTTATAAGTGTTTACATTTTACACAATGCTGAGAGGGCCTACACCTCACATTTACATAGGTGACTTCCTAATTAAGAGTATCCTGCCATTCTCCACTTCATTCTGACAGTATAGGAATCATTAAAAGCATAACTTAACCTCTAAAATTTGCAGGTTGCACTTTTTTATTCTAGGCAATGGGTTTAGAGTTTATTAAACTCTTAAGTGCCTCACTGAATTTTCACAACTTAGTTATCCCATGGAACCATGATCTTGGGATCTCCAATCAACATGGTTGGGTTTCCATTGTGTCCATTCTTAATTTGCAATCTTTAACCACATTCCTCTTGATAGGCAGTATACTTGATCTCTAGGCAATCCTTTCGTCAAAGGATCTGCAATATTCTCCTTTGAATTCACATAATCAATTGAAATAATCCCGTTAGAGATCAATTGCTTAATGGTATTGTTCCTACAACGAATATGTCTAGACTTACCATTATACATACTACTCTGTGCCCTACCAATTGCCGACATACTATCACAGTGAATTAAAATAGGAGGCACAGGTTTTTCCCCACGAATATCTTCTAAGAAATCTCATAGCCATTCAGCTTCATGACCAGCTTTATCTAAAGCTATTAATTTTGATTTCATTGTGGAACGGGCTATGCAAGTTTGCTTAGAAGACTTCCACGACATTGCTCCTCCACTGACGGTAAATACATACCCACTCGTGGACTTAGAGTCATTAGTGTCTGATATCCAAGTAGCGTCGTTATATCCTTCTATTACAGCTGGATATCTTGAGTAGTGTAATCCATAACCTTTAGTATACTTTAAGTACTTAAGGACTCTAGTTAAGGCATTCCAATGCTCTAAACTAGGATTACTAGTAAACCTACTCAACTTGCTCATAGAGTAAGCTAGATAAGGGCGAGTATAGTTTGTGATATACATTAGACTCTCAATGACCGTAGCATATTCTAACTGTGATACTGGTTCGCTATGGTTCTTGCGTAGATGAACGCTCAAGTCCACTGGCATTTTGATTGGTGCACTATGGCCAGGAAGGAATTTTTCCTAAATTGTCTTAATATAATGAGACTGCGATAAGACTAGTCCTTCAGATGTCCTTAAGATTTTAATCCCTAATATGACATCCGCCAACCCCATATTCTTCACGTGAAAGTTCTTCTTTGACATTCCTTTAGTATTCATGATAATTTCATGATTACTACCCATAATCAACATATCGTCTACATATAGACATACCAGGACATAAGCGTTATGTGTTTGTCCAACATACACGCACTTGTCACATTCATTGATTTTGAAACCATTTGACAACATCGTGTTATCAAATTTTTTATCCCACTGCTTTGGCGCTTGTTTAAGTCCATATAATGACTTCACAAGTTTACATACTTTCTTCTCCTGTCCAGGAGCAACATACCCCTCGGGTTGTTCCATATATATTTCTTCATTCAATTTGCCATTTAAAAATGTAGTCTTAACATCCATTTGATGTATCTTAAGGTTACACAGCGCGACAATAGCGATGAGTAATCTTGTGGATGTTATTCTCATTACTAGAGAATAAGTATCGAAGAAATCAAGACCTTTCGTTTGACGGTATCTTTTGACTACCAAACGAGCCTTGTACTTATCAATAGTTCCATCAGTCTTATATTTTCTTTTCAAAATCCATTTACAACCCAAAGGCTTACTTCCCTTTGGAAGATCAACCAATTCCCAGATATGGTTGTGTATAATAAACTCGATTTCACTATTGATAACCTCTTTCCAAAGTTGAACATCTAGATGGGACATAGCTTTCTTAATCATCCTTAGTTCCCCTTCTATTGTGTATGACACAAAATCGGGACCATATGATTTTGGAACTCTTGTTCTTTCGCTAAGACGTAGTTCTTCATCCTCAGGATTAAAACTACTTGCAGAAGCATCATGCGTTCTTTTAAGAGGACCTTGTTCATTTCTTTCCTTACTTGAAAAAATATACTAAAAAAACGAAGCATTTTTAGATTCCATGAGTACTTTCATAAGTCTCCGAGATTTCTGACTTATGTACCAAAAATCAATAGGCGCTACTGTTAAGTGCATAACCAATGAATATGCAATCAATAGATTTAGGCCCTAGTTTTACTTGTTTGGGTTTGGGTACTTCTACCTTAGCCTTACACCCCCACACTTTGAGGTACTTGTATGAAAGTTTGTGACCTTTCCAAAGTTCGTACGTAGTCTCAATCCTACTTTTGTGGGGAATCTTGTTAAGGGTATAATTGTCAAAGAGTATCGTCTCCCCCTACAAATTCTGAGGTAACCCACAATTAATTAGCAATGCATTCATCATCTCCTTAAGAGTACGATTCTTGCGTTCCGCTATTCCGTTTGGTTGTGGTGAATATGGGGCTTTGTTTGATGTATAATGCCTGAATTTGCACAAAATTCATCAAATGGTGCTCCGTATTCGCCACCTTTATCACTAGAGATAGCCTTTATCATTTTCCAAAGTTGATTTTCAACTTCTATTTTGTAATGTGTAAAAGTCTCAAGCGCTTTGTCTTTAGTTTTAAGTAAATACACATAACAATACTTTGTGTAATCATCTATGAATGTAATGAAATACTTTTTCCCACCTCTAGTTTGCATAAAATTCAAGTCACAGATGTCACTGTAAATAAGTTCTAGAGGTACGGTGTTTCTTTCCACAGAAGGAAACGGTTGTTTGACTAGTTTTGCTTCAACATATATTTCGCATTTGTGTTCATTTTCAACTTTAAAAGTTGGTAATAAGTTCAAGTTAACCAATCTTCGAATAGTATTATAATTTACATGTCCTAGTCTAACATGCCACAAATCAGAATACTCAAGCAAATAAACATAATTCTCAATACTTTTATTTCCACGGTTTAAATTACAAGAGAGCGAATTATATTCATTACATTCATTTTGAAAAGGCTCTGCTCAAGTTAACCTTTTCCTACATAAAATTCTCTCTTAGTTAAAGAAAACCTATCAGCCTCAAAGACTATATTGAACCCATTCTTGACCAAAGCTGAACCAGAAACCAGATTCTTGCGAATCTCTGGAACATGCAGAACTTCAGTCAACATCAGCTCTTTGCCTGAAGTCATCTTTAGCACAACTTTCCCCATTCCGACCACCGGAGAAGTGGCCGAGTTGCCCATAAACAGTCTTCGTCCTTCAGTTGGGGTATAGGATGAGAAAGCCCCCCTATCTGAGCAAATATGGCAAGTAACTCCAGTGTCAATGAACCACTCCCTCAGGTTGTTTACCAAATTGGCTTCGAACATGACAGCAGTGAGAACAAGATCAGTGAGATCGATTGGCACCTGATTATTAGACAGGTCGTCTATCATCTCGTTGATGTCCTGAACATCAACAACAGCTAGGTGCACCTCATTTTGCACCTGATTCTGGTTATGACCAGAACCTTGCCCTTGAGACTTGGTTTTCTTGGGCTCTTTGCAATCTCTAGCCCAATGACCAGGTCAGTCACAGTAGTGACAGTGGTCCCCCGACCTTGACTGTCCTTTACCAGCAACCTTCTTTTTCTGGAATTTTTGTCGGGATTTCCCTTGGAACTTCCGCTTTCTGTTAGAACTCTCCTGAACTTCAGCAATGTTTGCCATTGTCTGCACAGGGAGCTTCTTCTCAGAATTCCGATTGTCTTCCTCAATCCTGAGTCGGACAACCAAGTCCTCTAGACTCATCTCTTTTCATTTGTGCTTCAAGTAATTCTTGAAGTCCTTCCATGAAGGCGGTAACTTCTCTATGATAGAAGCTACTTCAAAGGACTCACTTAGAGCCATATTCTCAGCATGAACTTCATGTATGATTATCTAAAGCTCTTGAACTTGGCTCGTCACAGACTTAGAGTCCACCAATTTAAAGTCTAAGAACTTCGTGACCATGAACTTCTTCAGTCAGGCATTCTCAGTTCTATACTTCCTATCCAATGCCTCCCAGAGGTCCTTAGCAGTCTTCACTGACAGATAAATGCCGTAAAGCAAATCATTCACACCACTGAGGATGTAATTCCTGCAACAGAAATCACAGTGGTGCCAGACATCATATGCCACCCTCAGTTGGTTGTCAATAGACTCAGCCGGGGCAGATGGAGCATCCTCCCTCAAGAACCTTGCTATGCTCAAAATCGTGAGGTAAAACAACATCTTTTACTGCCACATTTTGAAGTCAGCCCCGCTGAACTTCAATGGCCTTTCAGCCTGAGCAGGAATAACCAGATTTGCAGGTGGAACAAACGGAGCACAACTGGAGCTGGAGCTAGAACCAGGACCGAAACCTGGACCAAAATCATAACTAGGACCAAAACCGATACCTAAATTAGAACCAAGACCATAACCACCAGAACCAGCACTAATACCAAGACTAAGACCAGCACCCAGGCCAAGTCCGAAGTCAAGGGTAGTGCAACATCATCACAGGCACCAACATCATCAATATTTGCCATTTTCAGAAATTTGAATTGACAGAAAATAACAACAAGGAAACTTTTGCATTAAGATTGTTGTTTCAAACTTCTGCTGAACAAGAACAAGAACTTGAACAAGAATTTGAACAAACTGAAAATCGTAAGAACGAATAATCGAGGAGAGAAAACACTCGCTTTACTTAATGCAAAATTGCCCTGCTACAGGAGGTACGGGTTTATGGAATAGTGTCCAAGATACAACGATTAATTTCTGAATTACAAACCACTTCTAATTGAGAAACTCAACCGAACTCAAGAACAGTGTGAACTTTTAGAGAGAAGATTTAGAGAAAATGAAATGCTTTTGATTTTGGTATGAATATTCAGACTATGGAGGAGCCTATTTATAGGCCTGAAATTCAGACAAGGCAATAAAAAATGAAATAAATCTTTCTTTAAAATTACATCTGTAACAGCAGAAATAAATATGCTTGTTACAGATTGGTGACTGTTTGACGTCTGAATTCAAACAGTCCTTCTGGAAGCAGGTTCAAAATTGAACAACAAAGTGGCCAGCTTTTCCTTCAATACATGTTTTATTAAAGATTTCAGCAATTTCAGTAGTTGGATTTATGTTAGGGAAAATTCGCCCAAATTAATTAAATAACATTCAATTAAATTTGGTCCAAAAAGATAATACATTTGAGCCCCCAAGCCTAGGCCAAGGCCCTCGGACCCGGACCCGGTCCGGGGGGGGGGGGGGGGGGTTGGCGGCGCGTGTGTGTGTGTGGTGAAACGAACCATTGCTAGGTCCTTTCTCCCTACAAAACCACAAAGGTGAGAAGACCCAAAGGGCCAACCCTTTACCTCAAGGTAATTGTATATAAACCCATTCATCTTATGGTTTTAATACAATGTGAGATATCCACATTCAAACACCCCACTTTAACACTTAATTTCTCATTCGTTACTACTCCGAATCGAGAAATTCGAAATGCTAAACTTATCTATTCACGGCTTAGATTAATATTATCCAATAATATTTCATATCCCGGATATGTACGGTGTTCGAATTTCATAAGCAGAAGTGGTGTTTACACACTTTTCATACACACAATATCCAACAGTATACATTTGTCACACATCTGTGCGTGTAACAAAAAGTGTTACACAGCTGTGCAATAGAAGATTTAAATTGTGGAACCACATATCAAATAGTGATTATCCTCGTTGGGATAGAATCAGCAAGTACTCATTTATGAAATGAAGCAATTTCAACTGCAGTCTCATAAGTAACATGAACGCTCCATTAGAAGAGGGTTCCTGATAAAAGCCCTTGAACAATAAAGTCTAATTCAAGTTATGAGAATAAAGAAGTATAAGTGATATAAAGGAGTTATGAGAATCTATTAAAGATAAAGAATGAATTTAGGGTTAATCACGTCCATGGTCCATCTGATTTTAGGTTAGAGCTTCTTTCGTCCCTAACTAATAAAAGTGGCACATTAGTTGCTCAGTTATAAATTCTGTTTCCCGGTGGTCCCTGAACTCAAATTCAGACCGATTTCTTCAGTCCGACATAGCGCGTGACTTACACATGCTATTTGACAGAGGTATTTCTGTCAATTCGGCCCCACTTTTCACCCCAAGTATTTGATTTTTTGTCAAATAATAATTTGATTTAAATTAGAGATATTGTTGTTATAGATATAAATTTATATGTATATCCCAAGCACTAGATATGAATAAAGTTTAAATCTAAATTAAATTAGTTAGTAAGTTCATAACTGATCTAGCTTAATAATTGTTTCCAATAAGAATGAATATGTATATATATATTAATTTTTATTTCCATCTAAAATAAGTTTCTTTATGTAATTCCTAATTTCATATGTGGCAAAATGGAGTTCATTAAAGCTATCTATATGTGTTAATTTTTGGGAAAATTGCATTGTCAGTGCCATTATTTAGGCTATGTCTGGTACGTGTCGAATGTGCCAAAATAAAATTTACTGTTCTCACAAGGATTTGTAGTACTCGTAAGTCCAGGTCGAACCCTAGAGATTGGTTGATCAAAATAATATTCAATGGGGGGGGGGGTGTTGTTTGGATGAATTCAATGACTAAAAACGACAGGAACTAAATAGGAATTTCAATAAACGTAAAATATCGATTCAAGGATAATTCGTTCTTTAATTCAAGTCGATCATAGACACCTAAAATACTATCTATTTTTCGATTACTTAGCCAAGAACCTAAATAACCAGCTATTTAGATCCTTATTGACTTCCTTATATCATTAACCAAAGCCCAGCACCCGGTTAAATTCTTATTATCAACTGAATCGGTATTAAGCAATCCTAATCATGTCAATAATAGCATAATGAATTAGAAGCGACTAAGGATAAACAATAGTTTAAGCAAGCGCCAACTATTTAATTTACACTAATGTTTCCCTCGAGTAATCAATGAAAACTGGGATCGCAATCTTGAAAACTCAATTGCTACGAGCACAAATCAAGCATAACAATTACGGATTATGAAGATTTGTTAGCAATAGATTGTAATAGATAATCAACTAATGTGCATCTTAGATTATCATCTACACAACCATGAACATTAATAATAAGAAACAAAAGATAATCAACCCGTAGATAGATCATGAAGCTCCGTGTCTCACAACATATGAATTAAATTGAACTACCTTGAATCGAAAGAGAAAATTAGCTATTCATTAATAAAAGTACAATAGTTGATATAGTATTTTTCTTAACTCTCTTCTCTTTTCTCTTAGCTCTAAGAATGTGCTATATTTATAGAGAATAGGCTTCCTTCATAAGAATTTTAAGTTGTCTTCTCTTTGAAATCAATTTGAAGTTGTCTTCTCTTAGAAATCAATTTGAAGTTGTCTTCTCTTAGAGATCATTTTGAAGTTGCCTTCTCTAGCCGCCAGATTTTAATGCAGGAATTAGAACACTGATTTGGACTATTTGCAGTCCGAATTTGACTTTGCCTCCTCTTAGAAAGTTGTAGATATGCATGTTGGCTATCCAATTCAGCTGGTTTTGTCCAAATACAATGCATGTACCGCCAGATTTGAATTTTCTACCAAAGTGGTGCAGTCCAGCCCGCAACAGAAACAGCTGTGAGTTCTTGAGTGTATTTGAGCCTTATCCCATCCTAATTCGGTTTAGTGTTCTTCATATGAATTATGGAGCTTTTCATTCGATTTCTAACCATATAAAAATCACTAACACAAGAGGTGCTTAGCTCCAGATAGGATTGTAATTCCATTGTCGCACCGAATTGCCCAATTTGATTGAAAATGATTAATTCAATTTAAAACCTACCCAATTCATAAAATAAGATAATATTAGTTCCAATGGTGTATAATCACAATAAAATGCTAAATATAAAGGAAATTAAATATATAAATATTGCACTCATCAAATTCCCCCACACTTAGCTCTTGCACGTCCTCGGGCAAATATAAAGAGATAAGAAAACAAAAATCAACTATGATAAACCATTTTCGCAGGTCTCACGATTGCATTTAGCGTATGCAATAAGCCTTTAAACCCCTAGGTTACCCCTAGTGGACGAGTTTCGTCTCGTGAGGGTTTGCCGAAAATATACCCACAAAATTTTCAACCTTCGCAAAGTACTAGTCAATACATTCCAACAATTGATTATGTAGTAATGGCATGAATTTGGCACAATGAAGATCAAGGTGAATGCATACATATAAACTCAGCTCATGTTGTACCCATAAATAGAAATCAACTTCCCTAGGGTGTGTGTGTATAATCTAAGGCATTATAGTCTAAGGCATCTTCACCACATTAGTTCTAACCTTTCACTTATGACAATACTGGACATCCATGCAATATTAAGAAACTAACGGTTTTTATAACTTCTTTTTTTTTTTTTTTTTGCAAAAGAAACATTAAATTCAAATTTAGGACCGGGTGCAATGTCTTGTCCCCTTAGGCTTTCTATGTCACCCATGTAGCAAGCTTTAGGTCAATGACTCCCAAACTAGATAGTTTTAGGGCATTAAGTGTCAAAACACTCCTTACGGACTTAATAACTCGAGTGGCAAAGGCCACGAAACAAAACTATGGTCTTTTAATCATTACATTACAAGACTAGCTCGAGTACTACTCAAAAGCTTTGACCATTGGGTCATTTCAACCATTCAGCACTTTCAAACTTACGCAATTTATAAGCTGTTTATTTCGTTTGGTATCTCGATATATAATGGTCATCTTTGGTTGAAAGTTGCAAAAAGTCTTTCCTTATGTGTTAGGATGGAATCCTTTCGACTCCTGTGCCTTCGATTTCGTGCTCGGTGTCATCTAAGAAAATTAACACTAATCTAGGATCATCATGAGCAAGTCTAAAATGTATGTGTAAGTAAGTTCATATTAAATTAATCAAAAACATGCCAAAACACAAATCAATAAAATCAAATTAGATTAACTAGGTAGCAAAGATTTTTAATTTTTGAGATGTTTTTTTTTTTAAAGTTAGATAAAACATTACTAAAAATAAAAGAATGCACATACATTAACCCTCTCCCCCACACTTAAAATTGGCAGTGTCCTCAATGCAAGCACGTAAATTAAAAGTGAACATATGAAAGTAAAAGAGATAGGGAAAGAGAGCAAATCTGATAGTGGCTTTTCAACCACTCTTGGGTTGCCTCCCAAGCAGCGCTTTTGTTTAACGTCATTAGCTCGACGTGGCCACATTTTAGTCCAAGTATGTTGGATTGCTCAACCGATCTTCTTCTATTGTATGCTCTTAAAACCTTCAAAGAAACCCTTCTTTTTTTTTCTTTCTAAATACTCAAAATATTCAATAAAACTTAAAACTGAGAAATATATGAATCTAACAGCCTATATATATATATATTACAATAATAATAAAATTTTGACCAAAAACCAATCCCCGGCAACGGCGCCAAAATTTGGTACGTGTCGAATGTGCCAAAATAAAATTTACTGTTCTCACAAGGATTTGTAGTACTCGTAAGTCCAGGTCGAACCCTAGAGATTGGTTGATCAAAATAATATTCAATGGGGGGGGTGTTGTTTGGATGAATTCAATGACTAAAAACGACAGGAACTAAATAGGAATTTCAATAAACGTAAAATATCGATTCAAGGATAATTCGTTCTTTAATTCAAGTCGATCATAGACACCTAAAATACTATCTATTTTTCGATTACTTAGCCAAGAACCTAAATAACCAGCTATTTAGATCCTTATTGACTTCCTTATATCATTAACCAAAGCCCAGCACCCGGTTAAATTCTTATTATCAACTGAATCGGTATTAAGCAATCCTAATCATGTCAATAATAGCATAATGAATTAGAAGCGACTAAGGATAAACAATAGTTTAAGCAAGCGCCAACTATTTAATTTACACTAATGTTTCCCTCGAGTAATCAATGAAAACTGGGATCGCAATCTTGAAAACTCAATTGCTACGAGCACAAATCAAGCATAACAATTACGGATTATGAAGATTTGTTAGCAATAGATTGTAATAGATAATCAACTAATGTGCATCTTAGATTATCATCTACACAACCATGAACATTAATAATAAGAAACAAAAGATAATCAACCCGTAGATAGATCATGAAGCTCCGTGTCTCACAACATATGAATTAAATTGAACTACCTTGAATCGAAAGAGAAAATTAGCTATTCATTAATAAAAGTACAATAGTTGATATAGTATTTTTCTTAACTCTCTTCTCTTTTCTCTTAGCTCTAAGAATGTGCTATATTTATAGAGAATAGGCTTCCTTCATAAGAATTTTAAGTTGTCTTCTCTTTGAAATCAATTTGAAGTTGTCTTCTCTTAGAAATCAATTTGAAGTTGTCTTCTCTTAGAGATCATTTTGAAGTTGCCTTCTCTAGCCGCCAGATTTTAATGCAGGAATTAGAACACTGATTTGGACTATTTGCAGTCCGAATTTGACTTTGCCTCCTCTTAGAAAGTTGTAGATATGCATGTTGGCTATCCAATTCAGCTGGTTTTGTCCAAATACAATGCATGTACCGCCAGATTTGAATTTTCTACCAAAGTGGTGCAGTCCAGCCCGCAACAGAAACAGCTGTGAGTTCTTGAGTGTATTTGAGCCTTATCCCATCCTAATTCGGTTTAGTGTTCTTCATATGAATTATGGAGCTTTTCATTCGATTTCTAACCATATAAAAATCACTAACACAAGAGATGTTTAGCTCCAGATAGGATTGTAATTCCATTGTCGCACCGAATTGCCCAATTTGATTGAAAATGAGTAATTCAATTTAAAACCTACCCAATTCATAAAATAAGATAATATTAGTTCCAATGGGTGTATAATCACAATAAAATGCTAAATATAAAGGGAATTAAATATATAAATATTGCACTCATCAATGTCCAATTTTGGTCCCAGTATTATGTAATCCACCACATTGCATCATATATCTTCAGAAAATATGCCAAATTGGTCTCAAGCTTAACTTCCGCTAATTTCTGGATGGATGTAGCACGTGCTTATCATGTGCATTGTTAATTATGCAATTTAGATCTTATGATGTTGGACCAAAATTGCACATGACCCAAGTTTCAAGACTAAAATTGCACATGACTCAAGTTTATTCATTTATATTTAAAAATTCATGAATTATGTAGTGTGACATTGACACGGTAGAACTCTATGTGTTTTTACAGCAAGAGGACTAATCATGTGTAGTAATAAAAGTGGACAGTTAAGTCCGGGATGTCGAACCCCCCACAGACTTGCATTTCAATTTTGCAGGAATTTACAGCAAGAATACTAAACACAACTAAACTATTTAATTTCGATTATAAAGTAAGAAGATAAAATTATATGAGAAAGCGACTAAGACACATATAATGACACATATTTACTTGTATCTATATAAATGTCATTCTTCAAGTTATTAGATCAGTGTTGCTATGGTGGAAAATTCCTTAAGAGTATTATCATGCGGATCCCTCGCTCATGATAACCTATACTAGATTGGGTGTAGCAATCTCTGCTGCATGCATTAAGAACTAGAATTTTCCCCAGATAAATTAAGATTTATCCCTCCAAATAAACCCAACTAATAGCATCTGAAGTATGTAGATATCCTTAGCATCAACTAACTTAGATGATATTATGATTTCTTTCGCACCCTAATTTACTTTCTCCCAAACAGACAAAATAGGCAAAATAGCATGCATATGGTGATCAAGCATATGAATGGAGTCAAAGCACAGACATCATAACACATAGAAACATCATAATTAACTCAAATAAACCACTTTTATATATCAATCATCATAAATCTAGCCTTACATGGCCTTAGTTTGACAAAATTAGTTCATAAATACTAAGAAAAGTAAATAAGAATAACACTAAACAAATTATTTGCTAATCTAATGAACTCCCTATTGTTGAACATGAAATCTTATTGTTTTTCTTCTTCTAGCTCTCCAAGTCTTGAATTAGGGCTGCTGAAGTCGGCCTCTTCAGTTTGTGTTTCATATCCCACTTTGAATCAGACTTTTGAAATGCGAAAACTGATCTGTTGGGACTCACGTTCGAATGTTGGATTGCCTGGCGTTCGTACGTTAGACGCACATAGCGTTCAGGTGTTGCCTTTCCCACGTCCATGCGTAAATCTCTAGACGTTCAAACTTTATGCACTGACTTCTCGGAATTTTCACCAATCGTGCACTTTATTCCTCATTTCCTTTAGTTGAAATAACTTATACCTGTACTCAAACATCCAACTGATTATACTCATTTGTGGCATAAATTACATATAATCGACATAAATCATGCAAACCACGTAAATCCTGACTTTATCAACATCCTCAGACTCAGACATTAATCGTCCTCGAGTAATGATAATCATAAGATTTCAAACCGAACTTCAACAAAAGAAAGAAAGAACAAAAAAAAAGATAAACTCACTTTCGTGGAGTAAACGATTACACTTAGTACATGTAACAAGCCTTTAAACCTTTAACTTCCCCAAAAAGGACGAGTTATAGTCTCGTGAGGGTTTGCAGACGATATACCCACAAAGTCTAACAAATTTTCAATCCCAACCAAATCAACACATATCAACATAATTAACAAGAACAAATGGCACAAGATCATCCTTTTAAGCTCAAAAATATATATACATATCAATACTTTTGCTCAAGTAACGCCTCAACTCGAAAAGACTCCATAGGGTGTAGTGAAAAGAAATCCAAGGCATTATAGTCAAGAGGCATTTGTACCAATTTTTGGACATTAATCTCATATCTATCAACTTTCGATCAAACGCAAAGCACAAGAATCATAGAAAACTCCATAGCCAATTTAATTCCATTACTCAAGCATTCAAACTTTTAAACTCATATGAAACTTTCCATTAAATTCATTAAGGCTAGATCATGTGCAATGTTTTATTCCCTTAGGCTTTCTATGGCACCCATGTAACAAGTTTTAGATCAATGACTCCCAAACTAGATAGTTTTAGGGCATTAAGTGTAGAAACACTCCTAAGAATTTAATCACTCGAGTGTCAAAGGCCACGAAATAAAACTAGATCTTTTAACAATTAAACTTTCTTTTGGCTTGAGCTTAGCCCAAATTAGCATAATAGTATAGTATATAGACATGAAACTTTTACCTCCAATACATATTAGCCTGACCACTTTTGGTCATACCAAAATTCAACCTTTTTCATTCATTATTTAGCATACAAAATTAACTCATCAACTTACAACCTTTATAAAAGAATCTAAGCCAATATTTCCCCAAAAAATTCCTTAAATGTTTTAGAATGATTATCCTCTCAACTCCTCTATCCTCGACTTATGTGCAATGTGAATCATCTAAGAAATCAGTTCTAGTCTAGAGTGTCCACAGCAATTTCAAAGATATATATGTTTCATTAAATTCAAATTATATCAAAAAATCATGCAACTTTTCCAAGTTAATCAATCTCAATGCATCAATTGAAAGGACTAATTTTTATTTTTTTTCGATTGACACTCCTCCCCCAAACTTAAGCTAAAACCCATAATATGCATTCTTTAATACTTTCCTACCCCCAAACTTAACTCCAACATTGTCCCCAATGTTGCACAAGCTAAAACATGAAAATTGAAAAATTAAAAAAAGGAAAAATTGTACCGACTAGGATGCTGAAAAGTAAACTTAGATTCCTCATGCCAATGCAATCATATGCCCCCGCTACTAAAACATAGAAAACTATACTCTACCAAAGTAGAACGAACTAGCAATTTAAACAAATAGATAAAGATAAATAAGAAGTCAATACAATGTCAGTCAAAAAAGAAAGAAAAAGAAACAGGAAAAGCAGAAGAATAAAATAAAAAGAAACAAAAGCAACGATCAGTCTTCCGCTGTCATATCAGCATCCTCCTCAGTAGGTGAACTGGCATTGCCACCCGACTGAACGATGGGATCATCAGTGGCCGAAAATGGATACGAGATGAACTCTGGTGGTAATGGATAATCCGGCACCGGACGTCCCGCTGCAGTATTTGCAACAACCATACAAATCCCTCTGGTACTGCCCCAAATACTGACTCAACATCTGAAAGTTCACACTAATAGCACTCTGAATAATGTTTTGGAAAGCTGTGTGACTCTTCTAAAGTGTAGTAACATGTTGCTGCAGACCCTCGAGTAACCCGAAATGTGCAAAAGAGCCATCCCAAGAACTTTCACCTTTCTTTTATGTGATTCTGGTCTTTTTGACATTAGGATTCGGATGAATGATCTCCTCAATATCAAGCTCTCCTCCAGCTGCAGTGAAAATCTCTCCATCCCGCGGCTAAATCTGAGCATTCAAACAAAGGGCAGTAGTCTTCACTTCCAATTATGAGCAACCTCCCCTCCAAATCGCTTGATTTGTCCCACTAACGCCTTATGTATCAAACAAGCAAGATCGATTTTCTTAGAAGAAAGCATAGCATACACAAGTACTGCCCGTTCTCTATTAACTTCAAACTTGTTTGTAGTTTGTTGGACTGAAAAGTGGATAAACTCATATAGGAAGTGAGCTTCTTCAGTTAAATATCCCCTCTTGAAAATGTTGTTTGATTCCCATACAGCACCTGGGTGTGCAATCAGACGCAGCACCTCATCCAGATCAATAAGAAAACTTCCTACAGAAGGCCATATCAAAGAGGCAAACTCATAACAGATACCCTTGGGAAGACCAAGGCAATGGTGAATATCCTCGTCAATACATGAAACAGTCTTTCCTTGGACAATAATAGATGCCAATGTAAAGAACCCAGGAGCTTTCAAAAAAACACCAGAAGCATTGCTATAAAACTCCTGGACCACGAGAGCATAACAGGTTGTCGTGGTTCGTAGAATTTGAACCAGTCATTATCCCAAAATATTCTTTTCAGATTAGGTCACCTTGGTACTAATTGTCTTTCCTTCAAAACCAACAGCGGTTTAAGATTGCTAAATCCCTAAGTCAAAGGTATCACTGGTTCTGCTTGTGTAGTGGCAATAAGGGTAGGTGCAGTGCCAGAAGTACCCTCTCCAGCCTTTCTCTTCTTTTCTCTATTTGTAGTTTGTTTAAGATGAAGCATGAGGATAACAACAGTAAATTTCACAACTTGTCTACACAATAACCTACCCAAAGCAAATCAATATGCACACTATCAACACAATCAACCCCCAAACTTTTCTCTGCCAACCCGAATTTAGCAACTTAGAATTACAATGAAACAGTAAGTTAGCCACCCTCTTACTGACGGAATTAGGGTAATAGAAATAGGAGATTCATGTTTGAAAGTGCATTGCCTAGCGTTCGGACGTGAGTCTCTTTTTCAGCGCAGATACCGTAACTTATGATTTAGACGGTGGCGCATTGGTGGAAATCTGCTTTGAGGTGGTGTAGCAATGGTGTCCAGCAGTGGGTAGTAGTTGTGACATGGTGTGGAGAAAAAGAAGTGAGAGTTCGAGCGTGAGAGGAGGACTGGAAGAGTTTTGACTGAATTTAGAGATTTGTGACTTTTGGAATTTTAAGCTGGCTAGCCCCCTTTTAATATTGGTAAGTATGAGTCTCACATTCGAACGTGAGAGCTGGGACGTTCGAACGTGCTTTACCTGGCGTTCAGACATACTGATCGAGTGAATTTATAAACTTTACAACTAGAACGTCCGAACGTGATATAGCTCACATTCGAACGTCCTGTCTGGGGTTATTCTCCTGCATAAAGAAATAGAAGCAACTCAAAAATAGCAAGAAAAATAAGAATTAGAAACAAATGAACAAACGAAACAAAAAAAACATAGAAAAGCCTCGGGTTGCCTGTCGAGAAGCGCTTCTTTAAAGTCATTAGTTTGACTTTGCTGGTTCATGCCAGTGAATTGGATCATGATGCTCGACAGACGTCTCATCTGCAGTCCAATCATTTCCTACATAATGTTTCACCCGTTGACCATTGACTGCAAAGGTCCTTCCATCTTTTGTAATTAGCTCCACAACGCCTAAAGAGTAAACTCACACCATCCGAAAAGGGCCTAACTAACGAGACATAAGTTTCCCTGGAAACAGCCATAGGCGAGAGTTGTATAACAAGACTCGCTCTCCTTCTTGAAATTCACGTTGTGTGATGTGCTTGTCATGCCATCGCTTAGTCCTTTCCTTGTACATCTCTGCGTTTTGTTATGCATCATGCCTCCATTCCTCTAGTTCATGCAGCTGGAGTATCCTATTGCTACCTACATCCTTGGCATCAAAATTAAGAAATTTGATAACCCAGTATGCATGATGTTCAAGTTCCACAAGAAAATGACATACTTTTCCAAAAATTAAAGTATAAGGGCACATGCCAATTGGGGTTTTAAAAGTAGTTCAGTAGGCCCACAGCATATCATCTAACTTGAGAGACCAATCGGTTCTGTGGCTATTGACCGTTTTTTCCAAAATTCTTTTAATTTCCCTATTGAACGCTTTCACTTGACCACTAGTTTGGGGGTGATATGGGGTGGACACTTTATGTTTAACATCATATTTACTCAACAAGTTTTCAAATTTCCTATTACAAAAATGAATACCGCCATCGCTAATGATAGCTCGAGGTGTGCCAAATCTAGTAAAAATTCAGTTTTTAAAAATTGCACCACTGCCTTAGCATCATTGGTTGGTAGTTCTTGATCCTCTACCTATTTAGAAACATAATCCACACCAACCAAAATATATTTGTTAGAACAAGAACTTGTAAAGGGTTTGATAAAATCTATCCCCCACACATCAAAATTTTCACATTCAAGTACATTATATTCAAATGCATCTCATGACGTCTAGAAATATTACCAGTATGTTGACAATGATCACAAGAATGCACATATGCATAAGCATCTTTAAAAAGAGTGGGCCAGAAAAAACTTGATTGAAGCACCTTTAGGACCAAAGCGACCTCCCACCAGCACATAATGGCAATGTGCCAAAACAAATGCTAATTCTTCCTTGGGAATCATCGTCTAATCACTCCATCTGTACCAACTTTAAACAAAAATGGTTCTTCCCAAAAATATTATCTAGCATCTTTTAAAAAAAAAAATTGTTGGTGATATGTGAGACTAGGAGGTGTAATACCAGTAACAACATAATTAGCAAAATTAGCATACCATGGGGTTTACAGATAGAGTAAAAAGTTGTTCATCCGAAAATTCCTCTCTAATAAGTATATTATCATCCAACTTTTCATTTGCCAATTTTAGTCTAGATGGATGATCTGCTACAACATTCTCAATGCCTTTCTTATCTCAAATTTCTAAGTTAAATTCTTGCAATAACAGTATCCACCTAAGTATTCTAGGTATCTTTTTTAGTAAACAGGAATTTCAAGGTAGAATGATGAGTATAAACTATTACCTTATTAAGAATTAAGTAGGAGTGAAATTTGTCCAATGCAAACACCACCGCTAAAAGTTATTTTTCAGTCGTTGCGTACTTAGTCTGATCGTCATTCAACGTGCGACTAACATAGTAAATAGTATGGAAAATTTTACCTTTTCTCTGACCTAGGACCGCCCCTAAAGCAGTGTCACTCGCGTTGCACATAAGCTCTAATGGTATATCCCAGTCTGGTGCCGACATCACGGGTGAAGAAATCAACTTCTCCTTCAGGGTAAGGAATGCCTGCATACAATTGTCATTAAAGTCAAAAGACACGTCTTTCATAAGGATGGTAGATAGAGGTTTAGCAAGTTTAGACAAATTTGCTATAAAGCGTTGATAAAATGTCAAACCCAGCGTTGCCTAAGAAACTCCTCATAGCCTTGACTGTGCATGGTGGAGGTAGATTGGCTATCATTTCGATCTTCGCTTTATCCACTTCTATCCCTTCTCGCGAGATCTTATGGCCTAGAATAATACCCTCTTGTACCACAAAATGGCACATCTCCCAATTAAGCACAAGATCGGTTTATTCACACCTCTGCAACACTAATGTTAGATTATGCAAACACAATTCATAAGTGGATACAAATACAAAAAAATCATCCACAACTATTTCCATGAATTGCTCAACCATATCGTGAAAATTAGCCATCATGCATCTTTGAAAGGTGGTTGGGGCATTACATAAACCAAAAGACATTCGTCTATAAGCAAAAGTGCCATAAGGACAAGTGAAAGTAGTTTTCTTTTGATCCTCTGGTGCAATGACAATTTGATTATATCCAAAATTCTATCTAAGAAACTGTAATATACATGCCCAGCTAACCTTTCTAACATTTGATCAACAAACGGAAGGGGGAAATGATATTTCTGAGTATATTCATTTAACTTGCAATAATCTATGCATACTTTATAACCCGTGATAATATGAGACTGAAGTAAATAATTGTTCTCATTATGTATCACAATTGTACCTCCTTTTTTTAAAACTACCTGGGTAGGACTAACCCACTGGCTGTTAGATATAGAATAGATGACCCCATCATCCAAGAGCTTGATCTCTTCCTTTTTCACCACTTCTTGAATTTTCAAGTTTGACCTGCTCTGTGGTTGGATAGTCGGCTTTGCAGTTGCTTCCATTAGAATTTTGTGCATGCAAATTGCTGGACTGATCCTTTTTATATCCCCGATTTTCCATCCCAAGGCTCGCTTATGGCTCCTCAGTACTCCTATTAGCTGTTCTTCTTGAGTTTTTGTGAGAGAAGTAGAGATAATTAATGGCAGAGTTTTATCCTTGTTTAGTAAAATATATTTAAGATGTGCTGGCAAAAGATTGAGTTCAAGAAGAGGTGGATCTTCGACAGATGGTCGGGATACACTTGACAGTGGTCTGTCCAGTTTCTCAAACTTCATTTGAAAAGAGAAGGGATGTTTTTCGATATTGCACACAAGTTCTGATTCTTCATCCTCAACTAACTCCATGTCACCAGTACCCATGAAATACAACTCAGGTGATTCTTCTTTTGGGTCTCTCAAAGCTTCATCCGTATTCAACGAATCAATGATATAGTACATTCAGCGTGTTCTGAATCCAGGGGTTGCTTCACTATGTCAAAGACATCGAATGTGATATGTTGATCTCCTACTTTCAAAGTCACTTGTCGTCCATCCCTTCTTTCATCAAATAGGTAAGTTCTCAGTTGCTTCTTTCCAGTCTCGTTCGCCCTCCCTCGACCCTATGTAACATCCGAAAAGATGGGCTACATCGATGACTGCTTTAGCTGTGGCTAAGAAGGGTCTTCCTAAGATTAGAGGTGTATCATCATCTTCTTCCATTTAAAGAATTACGAAATCAACTGGGAAGTAGAATTTCCAAACTTGCACAATCACATCTTCAATAATTTCCCTAGGATGTTTGACCGATCGATCAGCGATTTGCAGAGACATGGTTGTAGGTTTTGGATTACGCAGACCCAATTTCTTGAAGAGAGAATACGGAAGGAGATTTATGCTGGCTCTTGAGTCACATAGCACTTTATTGAAAATGAGTTTCTCGATTGTACATGGGATCCTGAAGCTTTTCCGGCATCTTATTGAAAACTATCGCTGGCATTCTGTAGTCAGACAAATTATTTCATTCTCTCACCATTTCTTCTTATTTGATAAGATATCCTTGAAGAACTTTATGTACTTAGGTATCTGCAAGATAGCATCAATGAAAGGTATGTTAATGTTCACTTCTTGAAGAATTTGTAAAATTTTAAGAAATCTTGCATCAAATTCCTTTCTATTTTTATGTTGAGCTAGTGGAAAGGGTAAACGAATTTCTATAGGAAAACAGGAAGATGAATTCTCATTGGCTTGACTTTCTGTCGCTGGCGTTCGAACGTTGATCTCATCCACGTACGAACGTTGTTCAGCTGACGTTCGAACGTTGAAGGTTTCAGTTCAGGCGTGTTGATCGTATGAGATCTGTCTGCTCCACTGGTAAAACTTGCGGCATTGCACTGCTCCAATGATTTTGACTTCAAAACATTTAGTGGTATCCTTGCAGTGTTCTCTACTTCAGAACTCACACCCTTTTCTCCTAGTGTCTCACGAGATTCACAGAGAGATGTTTCATTATCACCATTCAGCTTTTCCTCTGATTTTGCATGCAATATAGTGATTTCATCTACATTCTCCTTTCTCAGATTCAAAGTTTCATCAGGAAGTAGATCCTCATCATCCTCAAGGTATAATTCATCTTCCCTTGCTAGTTGCTCCAGTTTTATCCAAGCGGCCTGAGTATTTAATCCAAGCAAATCACCACCAGCTCCAGCATTGAGTCAATGTTTCATTCTTGTTTGAACCCCAACATAAAAGTACTAAACAAGGTTGCTCAGAGAATAATTATAAGTTGGGAATATCCTCATCATTCTTGTGAATCTTGCCCATACTGAAGCTAACGATTCTCTCGTTCTTTACTAAAACTCTGATATTTCACCTTGCAAAGTATCAACCTTTGACTGTGGGAAGAATCTGTCCAAGAATCTCCAAACCAGATCTCGCCATGTTTTGATAGATTACGTGGGCAGAAACCTATACCAAGTTTTTCCTTTATCCTTGAGGGAGAAATGGAAGAAACGAAGGCATCGAGATCTGCGGGAAGGAAGGGTATGGTAGTCGTAATCTCATAGAACTCTTCCAAGTGGTCATGTGGTGATTCTCTTGGATCCTCAGATAATGGTTAGTTTCGAACTAAAGTGATTAGGTGATCTGGGATATGAAGATTTGGTGTATGAAAGGGTGGAAAGATGACTGGTCCTAGAGAAATAGGAACTCAAGCTGACTATCTCGAATGGAGGGCAGAGGCTTTGGTGCTGCTAGTTGCATAGCTTGTAGAAGATTTTGTAACCATATTTGATTTTCCGAAAGACTCATATCCAGAAGAGTGGTAGCTATTATTGGAACCTGAAAAATAAAAAGAAAGTTAAAACTTGTAGTAAAATCAAAAACTGAAAGTAAACAAGTCCCCAGGACCAGTGCCAAAAACTTGACGCAGTAGAACTCTACGTGTTTTTACAGCAAGAGGATTGATCGTGTGTAGTAATAAAAGTAGACAATTAAGTTCGGGATGTCGAATCCACAGAGACTTGTATTTCAGTTTAGCAGGAATTTACATCAAGAACTAAATTAAACTTATAAATAATTGAACACAACTAAACTAATTAATTTCGATTATAAAGTAAGAAGATAAAATTATATGAGAAAGCGACTAAGACACATGTAATGACACAGATTTATCTCTATAAATGATGTTCTTCAAGTTATTAGACTAGTGTTGCTATAGGGGAAAATTCCTTAAGAGTATTATCACGCGGATCCCTCGCTCATGATAATCTATACTAGACTGGGTGTAGTAATCTCTACTGCATGCATTAAAAACTAGAATTTCCCCCATATAAATTCAGATTTATCCCTCCAAATAAACTCGGCTAACAGTATCCGGAGTATGTAGCTATCCCTAGCATCAACTAACTTAGATGGTATTATGATTTCTTTTGCACCCTAGTTTACTTTCTCCCAAACAGACAAACTAAGCATAATAGCATACATATGGTGATCAAGCATATGAATGGAGTAAAAGCACAAACATCATAACACATAGCAACATCAGAATTAACTCAAATAAACAACTTTTATATATCAATCATCATAAATCTGGCCTTACATGGCCATAGTCTGACAGAATTAGTTCATAAATACTAAGAAAAGTAAATAAGAATAACACTGAGTATCCATAAACAACTTATTTTCTAATCTAATGAACTCCCTATTATTGAAGATGATTTTTTTTGGTTTTTCTTCTTCTTACTCTCCAAGTCTTGAATTAAGGCTGCTGAAGTTGGCCTCTCTGGTTTATGTTTCATCCCGTCTTTTATATCAGTTATTAGACAGACCCCACTTTGAATCAGACTTTTAAAACGTGAAAACTGATCTGTCGGGACTCACGTTCGATCGTTGGATTGCCTGGCGTCCATAAATTAGACACTCATAGTGTTCGGGCATTGCCTTTCCCCATGTCCATGCGTAAATCTCCTGACGTTCGAACGTTATGCACTGATCTCTCGGATTTTTCACTATTCATGCACTTTATTTCTTATTTCCTTTAGGTGCAATAACTTATACCTGTACTCAAATATCCAACTGATTACACTCATTTGTGGCATAAAATACATTTAATTGAACATAAATCATGCAATTGTATTAAACTAAACCACGT
Source organism: Buddleja alternifolia (assembly GCA_019426215.1). NCBI lineage: Eukaryota > Viridiplantae > Streptophyta > Magnoliopsida > Lamiales > Scrophulariaceae > Buddleja > Buddleja alternifolia. Next base: position 3,606,459 of record CM033406.1, read on the forward strand.
AAATCCCGACTCTATCAAACCTCCATAATTATGTAACATTTGGTTTATTCCTAAAAATGATATACATATATTTATTAATTTATCTTTTTATATTTTACGTATTTTTTTACTCATCTAAATCACAACACGTCTAGTTAATGGAACAACAAGCTATTTTCATGTAAGATTGAAATTGTCATGACTTGGTGCTTATTTATTAATATTTTTCATATTTGAACAAAACAAAGAAAACTAAATTAAAAGTCAAAGAAAGAAAAGAAAAGGCAACAAAATTAGGAGAAAAATCTTTTTTTTAAAAAAATTAAGCTAAAAAGTCATGTGCAATTTTAGTTCCAAGAGCGATTAATAGTGCACATATGCGCTATTTCTGTCTAAAAATTAACGAAGATTGGGTCTTGGACTAAAATTGCACATGTTTGGAAAATGTGGGATGCAATGTTGTGAGTTCCATAATAATGGGTCAATTTTACACATGGCTCTAGTTATGGGATCGAAAATACAATTTTTTTTCTGGTTAATTTGTGGCATGAGCAAGTATTTGGATGACCTCAAAATTTTTGTTTTTAATGTATTACTTTTTTTCCCTCCAACCGTATTATTTGATTACAAATCAAAAATACTTCCCAAGAAATAATAAATTCAACTAATACATTAAACTCGTATAAAAGAATTCAATACTTGTATATATTTTTTTCATGGAAAAGAAATGTTTTAATTATGTACCATTCTCGCCCTTATTTAGGGGACTAATGTGAAATTTGTTAGTTGGCGCGAAAAATTGGGCCGAATTGGCAGAAATACCCCTGTTAAATAACATGTGTTAGCACGAGTTATGTTGGCCAGAATTTGAATTCAAGGACCACAGGGCAACATAATTTATAGTTGAAGGACTAATGCGTCGCTTTTATTAGTTGTGGGACGAAAGTGACACTAACCTAAAATTAGAGGGACCATAGAAGTGATTAACCCCATGAATTTAAGATCTATTTTTCTAACACATATAAAATGAGCAGAGAGTACTATAATTCACCACTTATAATTGTTTTAACCCTTTAATATTGTAAACCATGTTTTTCTGATTTAATGTATCGTGTCTTGGCGAACGAGCTCGTTGGACACGATGGTTGCCTCTAAACCCACTAAGTGAGTCCTGAAGCATTTGCTTAAAAGGATATTCAAGTATAAATGACTTTTTTGGCCAATATTTATAAATACTCTTTTCCAATGTTTAGTTCCTGAATGCAAGTATAAAATTTAGACAATGAAACCAATGTAGGTGAAGTGACTGGTTTCTCTGTACATGATAGATCAGTTCGAAAGTTAATAAAGTTGGACTTTTAGGAAGACCAAATATTCATTTTTATAAGTGATGGAATTCTCCATATAATATATCGATTTGAGAATTAACAAATTTAGACTTCTACAAGTGAAAAGAGTGACTTCTCTATATATTAATCATAGGGATCTCGTATAGTAAAAGTACCTCCGATTCAGGATCACTCGTAATATCTCATCTTATATGTCGGCTTGTGAGAGTGTTTACACTTAAATTAAAATTAAATTGGGCCTATATTCAAATAAAGCCCAACAGGAAATGACTCGGATAAAATCAGATAAGTCTGCGGTTAACGAAGCCCAAAATCTAAACATTTAAACAATCGAAGAAGAGTATGGGCTAGATTTAATGAAAACCCAACGGTCATGAAAGAAGAAAAGTGAGGAAAATTTTTTTATGGAGGTATAATTTATGTTCAAGTTTTTCGTATCTATTAATTGCTTGTGAGTTCGATATATCTCTGTATTTTTCGAAAGTTTAAGTATAAATTAATAATAATTAAAGTCATAAACCACCGTCAGCAAATACAAGCAAGGGTTAAAAGATAATTTTAAATTGTGAATTATCATGGGATTTGGACCGATTACTCAAAATTTTTTCTTAGTCTAATTTGTTTTTATCACGAAATAGAGAGGATGACATGCTAGACATTCTACGTGATTGAGTCCTTTAAAGTAGGCTTCTGGATTAGATTTCATTCTAATATTATATTCATAAAATCTTTTCTCAATATGTATTTTGCAGATTGGATCTAATGAATTTACTATTGACAGGCGACGTTCACGATTAGACAATGTATATGTTGATTAGTAGTGTTAGCATAATCATGAAAAAGACAAGGATGTAAAAGAGCTCGTGAGTATCTACAATTGAGGCATTTCTGAAATTTGTAAAGAAACCAGAATTAACTCATTTATCCATTTGTTTGACTTACCTTATAACCTTAAATAGCAATTTGTCGGTCTTTTTGCTAAGACGTGAAAACATAATTAAGTAATGTTGTATAAAGCTTATTCTATATGTTTATAGCATCACATTCAATGTCTTTTATCATGTTTTTACCAATAGTGAAATTGATAAGGTGCATGATAGGTATATAATTAATAAGAATACAGATCAGGAACAGATCAGGATGGAATTCATAAAAATATATAAGATTGTTGGGGCCCGTTTTATGCTGGGCCGAGACCACAGCTCGGCCGTTGGATCCTCAAGTGGGGGGGGGGGGGGAGCAATTTAGAATTTTCCGGATTGTTGGGACTTGGGAGTGGGGGAAGGGATAAAGCAGGGTAGGGTGGGGTGGGGTGTTTGGAGGTATAAGAAAAGTGGCAAGATTTGTCACTAAACATAATATAAGTTGTAAACATAATATAATATAAGTCGTCACTAAATATAAAGGATTTTGTGGCAGCTACATGCCATATGGTGGCAACATTGCTTTGTTTTAGTGACAACTTGTGTGGTCATTAATTAGAAGTGAGTTAGTGACAATTCTGAATATTGTCACTTTCATTAGGAGCTATTGTGACGAGGCTTTAGTGAAATAGGTATTGTGACAACATTGTTATAAAAAAAAATTATCATTAAATTTAATTAGTGACAAGATTTTTATATTTTGTGATAATATGTGTTGCCACTTAAAAGCTTATTTTTTGTAGTGTATTGTATGTGGGATGAGGTATCACATAATGTAATATTTTTAACCTCCTATTTTTTCGTTTGGACTTTGTTATGCCTTGTAATGATTAATAAAATCTTTCTCTTACCAAAAGGAGAAAAAACATGAACCTATTAATAAGTTTGCGACCAAATTACTCCATGAATTTAATTACTGGGTTCGTCTCCTAAGCTTTGGACGACCATTTATGGCTATATCGTATGCTATTCGTTATACTAGTTACGGCCGCACACACTCTATGTGTGTGCGAAAAGAAAAAAAAATAAAAAAATCTTGAGTATTAATATAAAATAAAATAAGTGTGATTATTAATTTTTTAAAAAATAAACATGAATAAAATATGAAAGGATATATATAAATAGTGAGAAATGAGGGAAAAAAAGAGAGTATGTGAAGTGATAGAGAATATGATAGGAATGTAATATGAGAGAGAATGTAAGAGAATAGAAAGAGAAATCACAGAATATAAAAAGTATATGAGATAAAACCTATAAAAAATATTGTCAAATTTTCATAAAAGAAATGATTTCACCAAAATTTAATAGCCAAATGTGGTTATTACAGGGCCCTTTCAAGATTATCACCTCCCACTTTATGTGAGAGGTCTTGGGTTCGGATCCAAGTCGCCACAAGTCGTGGCTCTCCTCTCCTTTATAGAGCTGTTTCGTAAAAAAAAACAATCTAGACTAGGGTGGATCCAACTGCGTGTTCCAAGCCCCGCGATAATTCTTATCTTAGAATTATCTTTCAACCCCCGCGCTCGAGTTCAATACGCTAGACGGTGGTTCAGACTTTAACATTTCGATGTGTTGTTTAAAATAATTATTCGGACCGCAATTGACTAAAATATTTATCGTCTTCGAATGACACAATAATACAGTGAAGGAAAGATTTAAGTCCAGATAAAAACTATCTCTCTGATACTTAAATCTGACACAAGATAGTCTTATGCCTACGTGAGAATTTCGATCGAATGTATTATTTTAGATGTTGATTATTGTCTTCGAATACAATAACACAGTGAAAGATAAGATTCAAGCTTAGGTAAAAACTATCTCTCTGATATTTAAATCTGTCACAAGATAATCTTATACCTACGTGAGAATCTCTCGATCGAATGTATTATTTTAACCCCTGCGTTCAAGTTGCATTAATTGAAGTGTTAGTTGTTCATTTCGAATATGAAAAACAGTGAATTGAAAGACCCAAGTCAAAATACAAATTACCTATCCGATATTTAAATCTGAATAAAAGATAACTTATATCTCCATGAAAGTTTTCAATTCTGAAACATTACAGGCAATCGAATGCGCGAATGCAAAGACAAGCCTTGAAGGCAAATCTCATCGAGTCGAATAGTAAATTACACTATGGCTACTCCTAAATTACGCTAAGAGCTACTCCTACATTACGCTAAGAGAAAGAAGTTTGATGATCTTGCGATGTCCTCTCTTCTTCTCCGCGGCTCGTATATATATGGGTCTTTGAGGAACCCACGTTCCTTTTCTTCGGGCAGCCAGCTTCGAGTCAATAGTTAAGCTCGAGCGAGGAATGCTCGAGCGGGTCAGGTGCTTGAGTGATGATTTGAGGTATATATATGAGTTATGTTGAGTGACATTGAATATACATACATATTCATATATATATATATATATATATGCATATAACAAAGAAAAAGTAATGTTGAAGTTGAAGTGTTAATGAATCAGCAATGATGAATTAAATGAAAAGAAAAAGTAAAGGACAACAAATGCTCGATTGGTAAGCTTAGGAAGACTGATTTCGATTTCGATTTCCATACAATGTCCATATATAGGAAAATAGTTTCGATTATATGGCCCAAGTTTCGATTATATAGCCCATTACAATCGAAACCTTTAACCACCGAATAGATATATTAACAAAGCTGGACACATTTGACTAAAAAGTCAAATCAGGAGCATATTTCCAAACTTTCACCATTCCTTTTTCCTTATTACTCCTTGATGATAATTACGGCTAGAAAAAAAATATTTCCTTTTACCACCATAAATATCTTATTTTGACAGCTCTTTGCTTTTCCCCCTCTTCTCATAAGAAGAAAACACAAACACGAAACAAAACATCAGAAGAAGAAGACGAAGCAGAAATGGTGAAAGATAGGAAGATCGGAATAGCCATGGATTTCTCGAAGAACAGCAAGGCGGCGCTGCAATGATCGATCGATAGTCTAGCCGATAAAGGCGACACTTTCTGCATCCTCCACATCAAATCTAACCATGTCGACGAGTCTCGCACTCAGCTCTGGTCTAAATCTGGTTCTAATTTCGAAAAGGCACTCAAGAATGGCAAGACCCCACGAGCAACGAATATGTATTATGTAGTATCTCAAACATGTTATGCTTCGAGCATTTAGTTTTTCGAGTATGCTTAATTTCGAGGATGTAGGCTATGTTTGGTTATGTTTTCAAGTTATATTTGGTCCAAAATTCCCACCAAATAATGTTTGTTTCACACAATATTTCATAAAAAATACACAACTTTTTTCATCCAAAAAAACATAATCATTATTTTTCCTCTTTCTCTCACTTTGTCCCCTATCTCATTCTCTCTCCTCTATTTTTTATACAAAAAATTTCTCTCTCCTCTTAATATCCACTATCTCTCTCTCCTCATTCTCACTCTTCTCTCTCCTCACTCTTTCTCTTCTGTTTGACCGTGTCTCTTCTTTTTTTTTTAATGTTTTGTAATATCTTTGACCGTGTACCATTAAACTTTAAAATAGAAAAAAGTTTGTTTGTTTGTAATTCTATCATGAGAAATAGTATTGATAAAACATAGATTAAAATTTGTGGAGTTTTCTAAAGTAAAACTTTCAAATTTTGTTTTTCAAATTAGTTATAGTGAAAGTATTTGGATTTATATATATCTATATTTATATACATATATATGTTATTTGTACATATTATTTTAAAGTTTTACTTATTTTTTATGTGTGTGGCTGTGTATAATGTATTTCATTGCTAAATTTGTGATTTGATTGTGTGTGTGGATCGAGAAATGCATGTGTGTTACCCATATTTATATGTGTATGTTTTCTTAATGTATATTATGTGAGAAAAAAAGGTCTTGGGATGGCCAAAGGCAATTTGACCGAGTCAATCGTGTGGCCAACGCGGATTTGACCGCATGAATAGTGACTTGAAGCAAGGGTTTCTTATTTCGTGGTTTTGGTTTGGATTTGGTAATTGACTTGTAGTAGAAGTGACCTAATTATCTAAGAATATGATTGTATTTTAATAATTTTTAAAATAAATTACTTATTAATATTTTTTTTATAAATTAAATAAAAAAAGAGGGAAAAAAAGAAAAAAGAAAAAAGAAAGGCGGGGGGGGGGGGGGGGACTTTTCATTGTCTTCCCCAATCTCCCCCAACCCCCCTCACACCCCTTTCCCACGCACACACACACACAAACACACACACAGTCACACACACACACACTATTACACGCACACACAATTACACACAGAAACACACACAGTGGCACACACACACTGTTACACGCACTCTCACACACGCTGATACATACATATATGAATATATATACTTTTTCTTTTAATTATATATCAACTATTATTAACACTATTACTTATATATATATATGTGTGTGTGTGTGTGTGTGTATATATATACTTTTCTTTTAATTTTATATAAACTTCTATTACTACTATTACACACATATATATGTACACTAATATATATATATATACACACACTACTATTACTTACATATATACATATATATTTATCTATATAATAATTATTTCAATCTCAATATTATATTATAATTTTTAATTATTGTCAGACAAAAACTTACATGATTTGACAGCTACAATAATTTATGTTCCCTCTGAAAACAAAACCAAACACTATCTCACCAAAAAATCACTCAAAAACCAACTCCGAAAACATAATCAAACATTATCCCATCAAAATTGCACGTGTCCCCATAAAATTTTCACCAATAATTCTCACCAAAATACCATCCCAAAACATAACCAAACATAGCCGTAGTATCTCGAGTATATCTTATTTCGAATATGCTTAATTTCGACATGTTTTATTTTGAGTTTATGATATTTTGAATATGTCTTATTTCGAGTATATGATATTTCGAACATGTCTGATTTTGAGTAGGTGATATTTCAAGTTTAGCCATTTTGAATACTTTGATATTTCGAATTCAGTGATTTCGAGCACCTTGATATTTCGAGTTAAAAAGGGCCCAGTTTCGAGGGTGTTCACCGCTTCGACCTCAAGAGATTTTGACTCAGTTAAAGATAACTCGAGAGTTGCAGCTTCATTCGAAGGGCCTGCGCTTCTGGAGTTTCACCCACGGGTTTAATGATTTCTTCAACTCGACTACTCTGAACTGAAGGTTCGAAAAGGGGCTTATTTCGATTTCGAGATTGTTCACCGTTTTGACTCAGTTAAAAAAAATAAGCATAAAATTATCGGTGAGAATTCTTGCCCCCCAGTATTTTGCTAATTCGCAAAATACTGTTCTTCAAGGGGTATCGGGCTGGAAGCTTTACCAACTTCAAATGGACCATCTCGAACTCGAGATTCTCGAGGATATCCTGTGTATTTATCATGTTCGAAAAAACATCACATGTTTTTCGCCTAACTCTGTAATCACTCGAGTAACTTCTTGAGCAAGCCCATCTCGAGCACTTACTGCTATATCTTGCACAATTGCAGTAAATATACAGGCAGACTCTAGTGCTAATGCCTGGTACTGATTGAAACTTGACTGAGCGTCACAATCGTCACAGAGTCGTCTCCGAGCGATTCAAAATATTATACAAGAATTTTGTTTCTAAGAGACTTTCAGAAAGTCAGTTATCGAACCGTCTCCCACTGTGGTCGCCAAAACTTGTTTCGTAAAAAAAAACAATCTAGACTAGGGTGGATCCAACTGCGTGTTCCAAGCCCCGCGATAATTCTTATCTTAGAATTATCTTTCAACTCCCGCGCTCGAGTTCGATACGCTAGACGGTGGTTCAGACTTTAACACTTCGATGTGTTGTTTAAAATAATTATTCGGACCGCAATTGACTAAAATATTTATCGTCTTCGAATGACACAATAATACAGTGAAGGAAAGATTCAAATCCAGATAAAAACTATCTCTCTGATACTTAAATCTGACACAAGATAATCTTATACCTACGTGAGAATTTCTCGATCGAATGTATTATTTTAGATGTTGATTATTGTCTTCGAATACAATAATACAGTGAAAGATAAGATTCAAGTCCAGGTAAAAACTATCTCTCTGATATTTAAACGTGACACACGATAATCTTATACCTACGTGAGAATCTCTCGATCGAATGTATTATTTTAACCCCTGCGTTCGAGTTGCATTAATTGAAGTGTTAGTTGTTCATTTCGAATATGAAAAACAGTGAATCGAAAGACTCAAGTCAAAATACAAATTACCTATCCGATACTTAAATCTGAATAAAAGATAATTTATATCTCCATGAAAGTTTTCAATTCTGAAACATTACAAGCAATCGAATGCGCGAATGCAAAGACAAGCCTTGAAGGCAAATCTCATCGAGTCGAATAGTAAATTACACTATGGCTACTCCTAAATTACGCTAAGAGCTACTCCTACATTACGCTAAGAGAAGGAAGTTTGATGATCTTGCAATGTCCTCTCTTCTTCTCCGCGGCTCGTATATATATGGGTCTTTGAGGAACCCACGTTCCTTTTCTTCGGGAATCGCCTTCAACCGTCTTCAACTGCTCTTTCAAATAATTTCAAATTAGCGCGCCTCTGCAGATGATTGGAAATTAGGTTCATTATGGACTTAATTTCTTTCTTTTCGAATGCCTACAATTCGAGCTATTTGAGCCTTGTAATTTCGACAGCCCAAATTATTTATAGTGTAAACAAGAGCTAGATAGAGTTTTTATAACTCAAAATTGTTACTATCAAATCGAATTTACCGGATTAAATATATAGGATATCCCTTTCCTCTTGAATTAAAAAAAGAGTTCATATGAGAAATTTGAAATATTAAGTTGTTAATTATATTAAAAAAAATTGGAAATAAGTTATTAGTCACATTAATTATAAGAGCTCTGAGTAGTGACGTGGTGGGCCTCTCCTGAGTTCCCGGTCATCACTTGTTTATGCAAAACGCAAATATGAAATTCAAGTCCGGAAAGCGGAAGTTGTCGGTGGGGTGCAACAAGCCAAACGCCATCTTACTATTTTTATATTTTCTTTTTAAAATATACTCAAAGTAAACTTCACAGGTTGAATTTCTACATCGTATTATTTTATTCACCACAATTCCACTTTATCTATTGTAGAGTGTAGACAAAGAAATTTTGCACCCAATTAAATAATGACAAATAAAAAATATAATATTAATTATCAATTTAAGTCATTTAATTTATATTTTGGGATTTATCAACTTTAATTCTAAAATTAAAGAATTGATTTAATTGATATTTTAATATTTATTTTATTGGCAAATCAAATCGCGCCATGTGTGAAATTGAGGTGGTCCAACCAATCAAATTATGTCTTGCAGTAAAGAAGTCAATGACCAATCACACTGCGCCAAGTGGGTATGTTAGCCAATGAAATGACTCCAAATTAATTGATATTTATCTCTTTAAATTAATCTAGATATTAAAGAGATAATATCTATTAAATTTATCCTCATCAAATATTAGCCAATCAAATGCCTCAAAAGTAATTGATTTTTATCTCTTAATAAATAAATATTAAAGAGATAATTATCAAAGGTGTTTAAAGAATTCGTGACTTCTCCATCTTACACCTATAAATAGGGTCCATAGGAGCTCAAAATAACAAACAAATTAAATTGGAGCTAGAGAAGACAAGAGAAGTTCTCATATTCTCTCTATAAGTTCTTCAAATTCAAGAAGGCGTTCAAGGCAAATTTCAAAGTATTCTTGAAGAAATTCATTAAATTATATCATTTAATCCGAAATTAAGGGGTTACACACTCGAATAAACGTTATAAAAGTCCAAATCAAGTTGAAGGAGGATCAAAGCGACGGGCTGGCCTTGAAGCTTCTAACTTTCCCAAATCATTTACATTGTTTGATTCAAGAATAAGCTTTCAAGCCCTTGAATCGTGTTTGGAGTGAAGAATCAGAGGATTAGTCTTCGATAGGAGAATTATTCTACTAAAGTTGTAATTTTCTTTAAATTGATTTATTTATTTGTCCATATTATCTTTTCTTGTTTATAAAATTGCAGATTTGAAAATTTGTGTGAACAACTATACTCTTAGTATTTCAAATATATATTGCACGGATACTCTTAAAATCATTTTTTAATGTATCAAATATTCACTGAACATGGACATGGTAGGATGAGAATGTGTTCATGTTGAAAAGAAATTAAGCAACAGAGAAATTGTGAAAGCAAAATCAAGCACACAAAAAGCGGTTCCGCAAATAATATCTATGTTCATGGCTTCATTAAAGATCTTATTAATATTTTTAAAGTGATACAAATTAGAATGACATGCTCATATTTATCGGTGAAGAATAGGGATAGAAAAAGACGTTTGAAAATACCCTAGTCATGTTGTTGAGCGCCACGAAATAGTCCCTGGTGTCTCAACATCAATGTTGTTGTTGAAGGCCGGAGCTGCAACATGCGTGACTGAGGGTTGCAGTGTCATGCTTGTAGTTACGCTACTGTTACCTGGCCATATTCGTTGCGTCTTTCAATCATTTTTTGTATCAGATTCCACAATCTCTCACTCTTAGAGTGATCATGAAAATCGACATCAAATCTCTCATAGTCTTTACTCCTTCATTGTCTTCATTCTTCTAGTGCAGGCCTCTTCATCACAAGTTTTGAAGACCAACTGAGGCAACACATAGCCTCAATTTGTGACGACACGAGCCCGCGAACTAGTTGGATGTGAAGCAGTCCTCCTAACACACTGAGCATTGTTCGGATATGATATAAAAATGCAGCGGCAGTAAAAACCTTTTGGTGGTCATCTCAGATTTTGCATTTTCAAATCATAAAAAGAAAATACGTACTCTTTGTAGTGTAGTGTAGTGGTTGGAGATTTGACTTCCTCATGATTCTCGAGCAGGGTGCAATCTACACCACAACTCCAAAAGCTTTTCTTGAATTCTTGATCCGAACAACAAAATTTGTCTCTAAATATCACGCAGAAGAGCAAGAGAAAAATCTCTCCCTTTTTCTTGTGGTAGGCGACGGCTAGGGTGGGAGACAGGAAATTTTTCTTTTTCTTTTAGGCTTAGAGAATAATGAGTTAATTTCAAAGTCTAGAGTCTTAGGTATATAAATACACACAAAAGACTTAAGCCCATTAACTTACTTGATAAGCAACACTAACCCATCTAGGAGTCCTCGAGGGCGACTATCACACACATGGACTCTACCACGGGTTTGTCCTACTCATCTAATTTTAATTAATTATTTTATCCAAATCAATTAATTAATACCAAGAATAAATTTATTAATTTATTTCCTCGAAGAATAATCAACAGTACTTTTCAATTAATTCATTCATTCATATAATGAACAATTAATTAATAATATTTAATTTATCCAATAAATTAAATACTTTAAATCCGGATAGAAACATTCCTTTTATTTTTCTTTTCTAATCATTAAAATGCGACTTTTTAGGTTCATCTTGTTTCGCAGTGGGAGGAGACCAAAGGAAGTGGGTAACACCTACACAGTCATATTGCCCACTTTCTAGCCCAAACTGGATCGAATGAATGGATCATTATGTAACCTTTCCAGTTGCCAATTATATAAGTATAAACCTTTTGTTCTCGTGTCCTAGTCAAGTGAGAGTCATGGCGAAGTCAAACTCACTAAACTTGACCATATATATAAATTATAATAATTCGAGATCACTGGGTTTTCTTTAGTGCCCAGCACTAGCAACTCTAAATGCTTCAGTCAAATACTTTGATCTTAATTATCTATAATTACATAGGACACATTCTCATTCACTTATGAGAGAACAAATCTCTTCATGGTAATCAGTCAAGACTACCACTCGTCCATCAAATCGCATTTCGAGGTCAACCCCACCAACAGGTGAACTAGATCTGACTACTCTAGTGACATACTTGGTATCACGAGTGCATCTTCCACTCGATTTCTTAGGTCAAAGGTTCACGCATACTTATCGAAATCAATCAATTCTATTATTGACTGTCACAAAGTGAAAATCCATGATAGAACCGATGCGAGTTAAGTCCGAACTCATCAGTTCCACTGATGTGTCTACAATATAAGCTCTCACTATCTCATAATGTTTGATTGACACTTCCTAACCGAGTATCACCGAGTCTTTATTGTCTATTTAAGACTCTGTATTACTTGCAAACACTTTAAGTAATCCAAACCAATCTCTTTAGTGCCATTCTTCCTAACCTATAGCAAGTAGAGAGATTGATTTAAATTACATAGATAATGTGTTGTACACTACTTGTAGATGCTAATAAGATTTATGTGAAAACAACTAAAATGCCTTTGACAATTATAACGATAAGTCAATTACAAATTGAATGCCCTATACAATCTATCATCTATGGCATCTGAGGGCATAATCCTAATAATTTCACACTTATACTCAATGTCACTTGCTATAGGATCTAATACCCATCTTTTCCAGATGTCAGTCTATCGCCACATGTGATAGTGGTTTGGTGAATGGGTCAGCTACATTGTTAGCTGAGGCTATTTTCTGCACTACTATTTCTCTTCTGCCAATGATCTCTCTAATGATATGAATCTCCTCTCAATGTGCTTTGACTTGCGCTATTGCTCCATTGTTGTCAAAGTAAAGTGGCAAAAGGAGCTCAACATTAGGAACCACTTGTAGTTCTCTAAGAAACTTCCTTAGCCAAACAGTCTCTTTGGCTACCTCCGAGGTAGCCACATATTCCTCTTCAGTGGTGGAATCAGCGGTTGTGCTTGATTGAAACTCTTCCAAGACACCGCTCCACCATTAAGCGTGAATAAAAACCCTGAAGTGAATTTTCGTCATCTACATCAGACTGGAAGTTTGAATCAGTATAACCATCCACCTTCAGTTATCCACCTCCATAGATGAGAAAATATCCATAGTTCTCTTCAGTAGGTACTTGAAGATATTTTTCACAAATATCTAGTGTTTCTTGCTCGGGTTTGCCTGAAATCGACTCACCACGCTAACTGCACAGGTAATGTCGGATCTTGTACACAACATTGCATATATCAGGCTACCCACTGTAGACACATAGGGTACATTGCTTATCTTTTTTTATCTTCCTCACTTTGTGGACACATAGATTTCGAGAGATGTATCCCATGTCTCATAGGTAGAAACCCTTTCTTAGATTCTTTCATCCTAAACCCCTCTAAGACCTTTTCTGAGTAAAGGGCTTGAGAGATCCCTATCATTCTATTTGTTCTATCTCTATAGATATGAATTCCTAGAATATAATATAGGTAGCTTCTTGCAAGTCTTTCATGGAAAAAGTACTTGAAAGCCATCTCTTGATTGTGGTCAACATTCCCATATTGTTTCCTATAAGTAGAATGTCGTCTACGTATAGTACTGGGAACGAGATCTTGTTCCCACTAGTATTCTTGTAGACACAACGTTCATCTTCATTCTAGATGAAGTCATATCCCTTGACTACTTCATCAAAATGTAGATTCCAACTACAAGATGCTTGCTTGAGTCTATAGAGAGATCTCTCAAGATTGCACACTTTATGGATATTTGTCTCGGATACAAAACCCGTCAACTATTCCATATAGATATCCTCCTAAAGGACTCCATTTCAAAAAGCGATATTAACATCCATCTGCCATATCTCATAATCTAAGTGTGCTCTATGACTAATAGGATTGTGATGGATTAATCATAGATATTGGTAAAAAGGTATCCTGATAGTCAATTCCTTCTCTTTGACTATATCCTTTTGCCACAAGCCTGGCTTTATCAGTATCAACCCTGCCATCAGCACCAATCTTTCTATTGGAGATCCATTTACATCCTATAGGTACTATACCCTTAGGACGATCTACTAGAGTCTAGACTTGGGGTTCGAATGCATAGAATTTATAGTTGTTTCCATTTCTTCTCCCCATCTTGCAGCATTAACATCCACCATCGTTTGATCATAAGTGGAGAGATCATCTCCTTGGACTCCATCTAGTAAAGTATGGAGTCCCAGCTCCCTCTGTAGTAGATAGCCATACCTCTCAGGTAACTAAGGTACTCTACCAGATCTTTTCGGTTGTGGTTATTCTACAATTGGGTCAATCCTTGGTTTTTGTACGTGTTGGGAATCCTGGTATCATGCGCAGCAAAAAATGAAACATATCCGGATTCCCAAAAGCCAAGGTCAATTTGTGGAATTTAATATAAAACGAACAACGTGAAAAACTTACCTTTTTCGAGTTCTTTTAATCCTTGCGAATCTTTAACGGTCTAATCATCACGCGGGAACGAACTTTTGGAAATCTTCATCATCATCTCCCGAGGCAGCTAGGCAAAGATAATATGAATCTTTTGTCTTGTATTTTTGGTGGAGGATTTCAGTATTGTCATGTGTTAGGAAATTTCATGTTAAATGTTTTGATGATGACAAGATAGAATTTTATGTTAGACCCCAAAAACAATGTAAGTTTGTATTTTCATAGAACATGTGTATAAGTGTTTGAAAGGTTGTAATTTTATTAAGTTTGTAATTTTTATCTTTGTAAACTTCAAATTATGCATTAGATATCAAGTCGCTAGTAGAATTTTAGGTGAGTCTACTAGAGATGAAGTTGAAAATCAGCGTCTGAAGACAAGCGAAGATGAAGATTTTGTCTTAAGCGACTGCCAATCGCTATGGACTATTTCGGTCTTATGAATCAAGCGATCAAAGTAATCAAGCAATCAAGAAGATCGGATTCACCTGAAATAAATTCCAAAGTCACTAAGGACTTAAATTCAATCATTTAACAGGCAATTATTTCCAACGGAAATAAATTCAAATGCATTAAATGCTTGATAAGAGTATTAAATGTGATAAGGACAGTATACGGAGCAAGGTACCTATTGGCTTAGACTGTCAGAATTTCAGAGTTCAAACCTGCCACATCAATCAGTGCAGCAGGATTTCAGGAATGTCAGAGAGAAGGTATGACTCACTCGCGCGTGAGAGGCACGCTCCTACATGTGTCCAACGAAAAAATCCCAAGAAATTGCCTATAAATACTTTACCTTAGCAAACCGTAAAATAACACGTACATACACAAGAAAGTCAAAAATCTACGAAAATTCTCTCTCAAGAGAAAGCTTAGAAACTCCATAGCCAAAATTCTTCCAAGCTTTTTACATACATTCCAGACAGTCACAGATATCTCAAACATTTTCAAAAAATAACTATACATTATTATTGAGATATCCTAAGTTTTTTGAACTTCCTAAAATCAAACAAATCCGTGATAAAAAAACCCTCAACCTCATCTATCTGTGTGAAGAAGAAGTTGACTCTACAAGCAATATCTTTGAGTGAGAAAAGCTTGTTGGTGAAGATCTCCATTGGTGTTGAAGTCTGTGTGATCAAGGAGCCCAAGATCATCATCCCCTCCTCTATTTTGTAGAAGCCTCTGTGTGATCCTTCGATTATCAACTTAGTGGAATTCCTCCAAGTGTTCAAGGAGAAGAAGGACGTAGCTGGGATTACACCACCCAATGAACCTTATAAATTCTTATGTTATTTACTGTCATTTACTATTTTATTGTCTTGCTTTATATTTTATCATTTATCTTGAAAAAGACAAGTAAAACAGTTAAACGACTATTTGACCAAAACGAACGCTAAAGGTTTAAAAATCATTTCCGTTGTGCTAGCCCTGATTAAGCAATTTAAGTGTTACCCTACTTTGGTAAATTGCTAAAATCACTAAGTTTAAGTTATCTTTACTGTAGCGCCTGACCTAAGCGCTCAGCTCTCTAAGTGTTCAAATCTTTAAAAGTGATACAAAATTTTTGAAGTCGAAAAAGACTCCAGGGTCTATTCAATCCCCCCCTCCTTCTAGACCCTTTCGTATACCACTTCGGACCACCAAGTGGTATCCGAGCAGTTGAAGTAGAAACCTAAGCATTTCCGAGCGTAGCTGCTTATTTATATCCATTTTTCTAAACTTAGTCGCTTCATTTCTTTTTTAAAATCTCATATTATGGCTTTCAACAAGATGCCTGAATCAAACTCTGATTCATGGAAACTTAGAGCATTTGCATATCTATGTTCATGTGATAATGAGATGTGTGATGTAATTACAGATGTCCCCATTCAGATCATAAAAGTTGTAACTCGAGCCCCTGGAGCGACTGAGGCTACTCCAGATGGTTATGTCGAGAAGCCCAAGATAGAATGGACACCAAGAGATCGGAAAAGAGCAAACTTGGATAATGTTGGATGAAGTGCACTATACTTAGCGTTAGGAGACAATGATGCATTATTCAACAAGATCAAGCAATGTAAGACATCAAAAGAAGTATGGGATAAGTTGGCTATCGTATGTGAAGGCTCAACACAGATGAAGGAGAACAAGCTCTCCATAGCCATGCAAAGATTTGAGAATTTAAGATGCAGAACAATGAGACGCTAGAACAATTGGACACAAGATTCACTATGCTCATTACAGAGTTTGCTCCATTGGACAAAGAGTTGACTAACAAAGAAATGGTCAACAAGATATTCAGAAGTCTTCCAAGCAAATATTTGATTAAGACGGTTGCCATTAGAGAATCACAAACGTTGGAAACTCTAACTCCGAAACATGTATTTTCAGAGTTGAAGGCATTTGAATTTGAATTAGGAAAAGTCAGTGACACAACGACTTCTACATCAGCGACTGAATCAGGAGCCCTGATAGCTACTACTAAGAACAAGGGAAAATCAGTCAGTGAGGTGAAAGTGACAGAATCGAATGAGGAAAAGGAAATGGCTTTGTTGGTTAAGAAATTTAAGAAATTTCTAAGATACGAAAAGAGAAACCCTAGTGGACAAACATCATTTCAAACCCATCCTCCTGCACCAGCGCCGCAGTATCAAGCGCCAGTGTATTTTGCTCCTCAGCCTCCAGCTCCAGTTCAATACCAAGCGCTTCCGTCTCCAGTACAGAATGTTTCAGTGCCAGCAACTTTCAAGTGATTAACCAATGAACATAAAATGAAAACTAATTTATGTTACAATTGCAGAAAACCAGGGCACTACCAGGGAAATTGCCCTTATCCAAATGTATCCAAGCCCATAAAGCAAGATCATGCGGATAGAAACCAATTCAGAAGTAACCTTCACCAACAAGGTTTGCTAGCGGAATCTGAACCATTCTCCACACCGGAAGAGGATTTAGAATCATCAGATGAAAGCAGTGATGATGAGCCAACAAGCGACTCAGCGCAAGAGATGAAGAAGCGTCTGATGACTCGCTATCTAAGGTAAACAATGAATTATCTCATCCTCTTTCTTATGATGAATTACTTGACAAAGTAAATGAATATTATAAAGAATGTCAAGATGCCGCTAAGATATATCAAAATCACTTCGATATTATTTCATCACTCACAAGTGATAAAATGACGCTCAAGGCAGAGTTGCAAGTTCAGCAACAATGCATTGAGAAGAATCAATCGCTTGAGAGTGAAATTACCCAATTAACAAGTGATATTGATATAATAGTCAAGAGAGAAGCGAAATTGATCGCTAGACTTGCCAAATCAGAGCAGCTTATCTCATCATTATCCAAAGCGTCAAGAAACCTAGATAATGTGACAAAGGTAACCAGACTTTTTGGTGAAAAGACCGGTTTAGGTTGTGATAAATCGGTTAAAAGGCAAAAGCATCTAAGGTTACGACAACCAACAAAGAAAAAGGTGTAGTCTTTGTTGAGAAGAGTTCAAACAGTCAAACGCTGAATGAACCCGAGGACAATGGTAAGAGGCCAAATGAGAAGGTCAATACCAACTCAGGCAATAAAGAGAAGACGAAAGTGAATAATTCACAGAAGAAGGCTTATCCAAACGCTTAAAAGGCTAAGGATAAACCATCTACAAGTGAATCAAACGCTAAACATCAATCGCCAAAAGCGGCTGCTAAGCCAGTGCCAAGGAAATACCAGCGTCAATATCCTAAAAAATCTAGATCATATTATCGATACTATGATGATTATGACTATGATTACTATTATAATCAAGGGTATTACTATACATCTAAAAAGCACACACAACACAAACCGAAACCCAAGAAGGACAATCTTCCCGTAATGAAGACAAGGCAAATATGGGTTCCAAAAGTTTTAATTCAAACCAAAGTGACTAACATTGAAGGACCCAAGACAAAATAGGTACCTAAGAAGAATTAGATCTGCCCTTTGAATGCAGGTACCTAGAGCCAACACCGATACTTTAGTTTGGTACATTGATAGTGGGTCATCAAGGCACATGACTGGCTCAAAAGATCTCTTGGTCAACTATCGTGCAACCAACGGTCCTCAAGTTATATTCGGTGATAACTCCAAAGGTAAAACCAAAGGTATAGGTATCATGCATAGGGGGAACATCATGAATAGTGATGTATATTATGTTGAGGGTCTTAAGCATAATTTGTTAAGCATTAGTCAATTTTGTGATAAAGGCTTTGAAGTCAAATTCTCAAGCTACTGTTTCTATGTTAACGACGCTAAGACTAAGTCTACTAAATTAAGAGAAAAAAGAACAAATAATGTGTATTTAGTAGATTGAGATTCTACAATTGATAACGACCCCACATGTTTTGTTGCTAAGAGTCAAAATGAATTGGGTTGGTTATGGCATAGAAAAATGAATCACCTCAACTTTAAGGCAATCTCGCAGTTAATATCGCTAAATCTAGTAGAGGGATTACCTAAAGATTCCTTTTAGAAAAATTGCTTATGTGATGCATGTCAAATGGGTAAACAAGTTAAATCATCTTTTAAGAAGAAACCATGCCTATCTACTTCTAGAATTCTTGAACTATTGCATTTAGATTTGTTTGGTCCTATTCAAATCATGAGTATTAGTGGTAAAAAGTATTCACTAGTAATAGTTGATGATTTCTCTCGCTATACATGGGTAGAATTTTTAGCGACCAAAGATGAAACTAGAATCAAGCTCACAACGCTAATTCGTCAATTACAAACCTCAAAAGACTTAAAGGTGACGAGAATTCGAAGCGATAGAGGAACTGAATTTACTAACCAATTTGTTGAGAAGTTTTGTACAGATTTTGGAATACTTCATAAGTATTCTGCTCCTAGAACACCTCAACAGAATGGAGTTACCAAGCGACGGAACAGAACGCTTAAAGAAGCCGCTAGGACGATGTTAACAGAGTCTCAGCGGCCTCAAAGGTTTTGGGCCAAAGTCATCAATACCGCTTGCTACACTCAGAACCGGTGTATGATCAACACGCAACATGAGAAGGCTCCATATGAGTTGTGGAAAGGACGTAAGCCTAATATTTCATATTTTCATGTATTTGGTTCAAAAATTTTCATTCATAACAATGGATCCCAAAATCTAAGGACATTTGATCCCAAAGCGGATGAGGGAATATTTTTAGGCTATGCCAAAAATGGAAAGAGTTTTCGCATCCTAAATAAGATCAAATCGAAGGTTGAAGAATTCATTCATGTTGTGTTTGATGATGTTAACCAAGAACTGAGTAAGGTTAATCTTGATGATGTAGGAATTGAAGATCTTGCTCAACAAGCGTCACAAATCAATCTTGGTGATGATAGTGATGATGATGAGGATAGTGAGATCTTTGTGCCCAATCCTAAGGTTACTCGTGAGGTTACAAAAGATTATATTGTCAGAAATGCTGATAATCATGAAGAGAATGATCATCAAGAGCAAATTGGAACTGTGAATGATGTAGCGACTACGCAAGAGACAAATGAGGATCAAGCAATTGATGATCAAGAGTCTCTCAACCCATTCCAATCAGATCGTAAATGGCTTAGAGACCATCCACCAGAGCTAGTGATTAGAGATATTGAAGCACCTGTTAAAACTAGGTCCGCAACAATCAATGAGGCCATGTTCACAAGCTTCCTATCTCAAATGGAACCAAAGAAAGTGGATGATGCGCTCAGTGATTCAAGTTGGGTAGAAGCGATGCAAGAAGTGCTTAACCAATTTAAGAGAAGCAAGGTTTGAACGCTAGTACCAAGACCAACTCACCAAGGAGTAATTGGGATTAGATGGGCTTTTAGGAACAAGAAGGATGAAGATGTCATTGTTATAAGAAACAAAGCCAGATTAGTTGCTCAGGGTTATTGCTCAGAAGAAGGTATTGATTTTGATGAGACGTATGCACCAGTAGCCCGTCTTAAAGCGATTCGGATGTTCCTAGCATTTGCTGCATTCAACAAGTTCACGGTGTACCAAATGGACGTGAAGAGTGCATTCCTGAATGGTAAACTCCAATAAGAAGTTTATGTGGAGCAACCACCAGGATTCATCAACAGCCATGGGAAAAGTATGGTCTTCAAATTGGATAAGGCACTTTATGGCCATAAATAAGCATCAAGAGCATGGTATGACACTCTCTAGGTAAAGGATTTTCAAAAGGCAGCGTTGATACAAAGTTATTTAAAATTACCCATAAAGAAGATATTCTCTTAGTCCAAATTCATGTTGCTGATATTATATTTGGATCTACTAATAACCGATTGTGTGAGAAATTTTCAAAAATGATGCAACATCAATTTGAAATGAGCATGATGGGTGAATTAAATTTTTTCTTAGGATTACAAGTTAAACACCTCCATAATGGCATATCTATAAACCAAGCTAAATATACAAGAGATATGATTAAGAAATTTGGTATGGAAAATGCATCATCTTCAAAAATTCCAATGAGCCAAATGCTTAAGTTAGCTAAAGATGAAAGTGGGAAGAAAATTGATATCACAAACTATAGAGGTATCATTGGATCACTTCTTTATCTTACCGCTAGTAGACCCGATATTATGTTTTCGGTATGCATGTGTGCACGCTTTCAAGCTGATCCTAGAGAATCACACTTAAATGTTGCCAAGAGAATCCTTAAATACCTAAAAGGCACACAAAATGTGGGCTTATGGTATCCAAGAGACTTTCCTTTTGAATTAATTGGTTATTCAGACGCAGATTTTGCAGGATGCAAAATTGATAGAAAAAGCACTAGTGGTACATGTCAATTTCTAGGTGATAGACTTGCTTCGTGACATAGTAAGAAATAACAATCCATAGCGACTTTTACCGTTGAAGCAGAGTATGTAGCCGCTGGAAGCTGTTGTGCACAAATCCTTTGGATGAGGCAACAACTTAGAGATTATGGAACAATCTTAGGTCCTACCCCAATCCATTGTGATAACCAAAGCGCTTTAGCTATGACCCAAAATCCAGTCCTTCATTCTAGAACTAAACACATTGACATTCGCTACCATTTCTTCCGTGACCATGTTCAAAAGAAAGATATCTCCATGCATTTCATTAGTACTGACAAACAATTGGCAGATATCTTCACCAAAGTGCTCAACGAACAACGCTTTATCACTTTGAGAAGTGAACTAGGTATGATCGATTTAAATGTTTAATCATAGAGCATCATATCTTTTATAGGCATATAATTAAGGGGGAATCCACTTTATTATATTGTTTCAAGTGATTTCTAAATTGAAATGACTTATAAATTTTAGGGGGAACTTTAAAATTGTACTTATTCAAATCAATAAGCGTCTATGATCAAAAATTAATTTCAAAATTTTGTGCATTGATAACTAGTGTTTATCTATTATGCATGACAAAACCTATCTCTAATAAAATTAAAAGAAAATGTCTTTTCAAAGCGATTGAACTTTATTAAAGACTTCAGCGTTAAAAATATTCCCACTTAAATGCTAAGTAACTTTTTCTGAAATTCATGCATTGTTTTCATCGCTAAAAAGGTAGCGTGTGGATAAGTCCAAAAGATAAGATTTGACAACTGCCCACGCGCTCCTATCAAATCAAACTGACGGTCAATGATTACTATAAATAGGTGGTTCAGTAACTGTGCATGTCTGGGTACGTGTCAGTGTACCATTAGGCGCGTGCAACTCACGCTGAACATTTTCAAGATTTCAAATGTCTTTTGAAAAGTAACTGCGGACTCCAAAGTTTATATTTTTCAGCAGTTAACCTATTTTACCGCACCTTTTTAAATCCGACTCTATGACCAAATGGCTCAGATTCAATTTTTGTTATTTCCAACATTAATTTCTGGATATGTGGCATTCATCTAAGCTAATGAGGAGTTACTTTTTGCCTCTATTTAAACCCTCCATGTGTTTACAGAAAAACTTTATCTCTCTCAAATTCTCTTGCTGTAAATGATGGGTTTCGTTCGAAAAAGCATAAACGCAGTGGAAGAGATTTCAAAAATTAAAAACGAAAGCCCAATTGGTACTCTAATTCGCATAATTGGATCTAAAAGTGTGTAACGAATAAAACTTACTCGTTAATATGAATATGATGATGGAGAAAAACTTCTTCTTCTCCAAACTTGAAATATTGAAGCTTTCTAATCTTCAATCCTTTGGTTTGATTCTTCAAACTTGAACTTGATCCGAACAACGAAAAATACGTCGTCTCTAAATCGTCACGCACGGATCAATAAACGAAAAAAAATCCCCTTTCTTCTTTCTCTATGGTCGACGGCTAGGTATAGAGGAGGGGAGGAATATTTTTCTTTCTTGTGAGAGTTATGAGAGTTGTGTATTCTCCTTCTTACTCGTTCTAAGTCAAAGAGTCCTTATATACCTCATGACTTATTGAACAAATCAAAACAAAAGAGCCCTAATATGTGGCCTCTCAAAGACGCCACATTGAGGCCTAGTAGGCGTCCAATTGAACTTCTTATTTAGCCCCGAGATTTGTTTTGTTTAATTAATTTCTTATTTCAATTAATAATTTATTATATCCAATAAATAAATTAATTAATTAAATAACCAAATTAATTAGATAAATTAATCCATTAATATATTTCACAAGGAAATTAATTAATAATTAATCTTATCCTTATAATTAATTATTTCATCTAATGAATAATTAATTATTTAATTTATCCAATAAATTAAAACTCCCAGAAGAAATAATAGAAATTCTTTTTTCTTCATTTTTCTTTGTCAATCCTTTAGCGCGACTCTTTAGGTTGTACAAGTATTTGAAGTCTTTATTTGTCCATTAAAGACTTCATATTCCTTGTGAACTTATTTTAGTAATCAAGATCGATCTCTCTAGTGCCAATCTTCCTATCCCATAAAAAGTAGAGGGATCGCATTGAAAACATGGACAAAACATTTTACACAACTTATAGATGCAGATAAGAATTAAGTGAAAACTCTCTCTCTCTCAAGGCATATGCCCTATACATTCTATCCTCTATGGCATCTGAGGGCATAATCCTAACAGTAAAAACTCTCTCTCTCTCTCAAGGCAAAAAGGATCTCGTTTTAAACTCTCAAAAAGTTTCAAACCTTCATCAATGGCGCCACCAAAACCCTCCAAATCTACCACCAAAAAATCTTCCAAATCCCAGAAACCAGTCACTGTTAATGCTGGATTTCTTGTGAACTGGGACTACCTTTATGATCACCAGAACTTTCCTCTGAGGACTGTTTTTCCTCTTGTCCAAGAATTTGGTTTGCGCGAAATGATAACCTCCCATTCAAGCATTTATGAGGAAGAAACCCTTTTCTTCTTCCAGAACGCAAACATTTCTGATGATGGAAACTCCATTTCCCGTGTCTTTTCGTTTGCTCGTGAGACCTTTGTTCTCACTCCTGATCTTCTATCTTTTTTACTACAACTGCCGAATAATGGTGGAGAAGTTGAAGACGTCACCCTTGGCGATGCCACCAAGGTCTGGGCACTGATCAAGAAGGACGATGTTGAAGCTACGTATGAGCCTAACTTCAAGAAGAATGACATGAAGGGTGAATATGTCATCCTGGCTGACTTCTGCTTAAAGATGATCGAGTGTAGGAAGGGAAGTTTCGACAAAGTCTCCAATATTCAGTATAAAATGATGGTAGCAATTCTGACCAAATTGAAGATCAACTGGTCTCTTTACGTTTTTAATCACTTTAAGGCAACGATGGCTGAGTTAGTGAATCCCAAGCCTTATGGGATTGTGTTAAGTTTAATTTTAAGCGCTAGCGGTTTCGTCAACACCTCTGGAAAGAAGGTCCTAGCGCTTAAATTCTACGGGAAAAAGATGAACGGTGATTTGCTAAAACCCAAGCAACTAGGTGGTGCAGCGGTTCCTAAGGATGAACGTGAGCGACTTCCTGCTGAAGAAGTTGTTCGGAGCAATGATGAAGAACAAGCGACTTCGTCTTCATCATCATCAGAAGAAGCAGTGGCCGATTAAACGACCGAAACGTAAAATCGCTGTTAAAGTCGCTAAGCCAGCCCAGCCAGCAAAGAAGCAGAAGAAAAAGCCAGAGCCAAAGAAGAAACAAAAGTCTCCTTTTCCTTCTCCCAAATCACCCTCTCCCCCTCCAGCGTTTATCTTCACTGTAAACGAAGAAGAAAAAGCAGAAGAAGAAGAAGAAGAAGAAGAAGTACCGCCAGCCCGCAGGCGTACTCCTTTATCCACTCCAGCTGCATCAACAAGCGCTCCAGTCGAGCCAGCGCTTGAAGAACCAGCGAGTGTTCCTCTTCTTTCCTCTGACGCTATTCCTGAACCCAGTTTAGAGCCTAAAGCTACAACTCCATCTGAGAGGCTTTCTCATGTTCGGTGTAAGTACTTGTGCTAAAGAAAGTATTCTATCCTTTCCTCGTTAGTTTTTTGTCTCTAACGCTAGGATAAAATTCATTCAGCTGAGTGTGAAGCAAATATCTAGACCGTTCTTAACACTCTTGAGAAATTGCGTATTCCCATTCGTGCTAATCCCCTTACTTCTTTCCTCGATTTAGATCCTGAAGAAGTTGTCCTGGGGCCTGAGAAAACTATAACAACTGTTGAAACAGAACAAGAGACTGAGTCATTCGATGATAGTCCTCGGGATAAGCATTGTAATCTATTATTTGTGATTTCTACTTAGTAGAAATTTTGCTTGCTTTGCTCAAACACTTGCTTGTATCAGCTCAAAATGCTCCAGACACTGATGCACCTCCATCATCAGAGCTTCCTGTTGAAGTGGATGTCGATATGGCAAAGGTTGTGGATATCGCTAAGGAAGTAGCTCAAGTCCTTCTTAACGCTGAAACATCTCCAGTCAGTGAAGCGACTGTGCACGCTGAGCGGTCGATAGAAGTGACCCCTATCCTAACCAAATCAATTGCTTTTGTCCCTACTCCAACTGGATCTCCTCCTCGTGTCATTAATTTCTTTCCCCGTGGCTATGATGCAAATGACAAGTTTTACTTTGCCACCAGGGAGCTTGACACCAGGCAATTGGTCGATATGGAGATAAAATTTCAAAATACTCTCCACAGGACTGATGTCTCTAATTCTGATAAGTTCGGTTTCTTCGAGCATTTCCCTGATCTGGGTCTCTACTCTCTTGAGCATCTTCAATCCTGTTATGAGTATATTAGGCGACCAGCGTTCAATATGACAAAATTTGAGGAGAAGCGTTTCAATTTTACTGGCCATTCTGAAGAATCCTTTTATCCTTTGCGCTAGAACAAGATCGTCATCAAGAATCCCCATATGGGTGATTGGTTGAAGAACCCTGATAAAGAAATTCTTAACAGAATTCAATACTCTACCTATCCCAAAGTCGTTCATTCTCCTCAGAACGCTCTATCCCCTAAGCCACTCAAGTTATGGAAAGGAAAAGGACCAGTTGTCGCTGAGCGTCCCAATCCTATTAACGCTTGGATAGAAGCTGAAGCCCGTGAGTATCTTGCAAGATTATGGGCTGAGGACTACGATGAAGAAATAGAACGCTTTGAGAAATTTCTAGCCGCTAGAAAAGAACAAAAGAAAGCTGACAAGCTTGGTAAGCGATGGATGATGGATACCGCAAGATGGGCTAAAGAGTTTGTGTTGCATTTCTACACGATAGACGAACTTGTGAGGTATCCATTCTTGTTTCAATTTGGAGTAGATTACAGATGTAGAGGTTTTGCAGTGTTTCTACTCGAGCAGCTCAAGAATCTGGTGGGCAATATTAGCGACTTGCCTTATTATAGACAATCAATAGAACGCTATATTTGCCAGCATCTAGCTTTAGTCGCTCAGGGAGGACGCTATGTTTATCATCCGTCTCAAGATTTTGTACAATGTATTCTTCCTGATTTGAATGAAGATGACTCCACCAGTAAGCTACTTCTTTTTTCAGGGCAAAGTGAAGTTCCAATGAGCCTTGAGAATGATCATGCTAAGTTTGCCGAACTCTATAGAGACAGGAGAGCAATTCTTGAGAATGCACAATCGCTGGACATCTCCTTCGTTGAATATTTTGGCCTGAATAACTTCAGAGGCTATAATCCTCACCCTGTTTTTGTATGTGAGCAGAACGTTCAAGTGGCTAAGATGATTTCCCTAATCAGGCCAGTGGACTAAGAGGCTGCTCAAGCGCTCATGCCCGTTATTTTAGACTTTTAGAACTCTTACATTTCAGGAGTTGATCTGCCCGAGGATGTGCAATTTTCACTTAGCACTGAAGAGAGCGAAGATGCTATATTCTTTATTCCACAGACCAACTTTATAAGTCTAAGGCATGTTATGGAAGCGATTGGCCCACTCTGGGTCATTGCCGTTGAACAACCTTCTCCCCAGATCCAAATCGTTGAAATTGAAGAGGAACAAGCTCATGCTATGGAGTCTCTCATCCTGATAGCGCTTCTGCAGTGGAAGTTCCAGTTGTTACTCAAGTTGCAAAAATTGATGTTGCGACTCAATCTTTTGAGCAAGCGATTGAAGAGGTGCAAGCTGAGCTAAATGAAGTGGCTGAGGAAGAACCTATCCTTCATTCCGACTAAAGGCAAGGCTCTTGCAGCGATGCCTTCTCAAGCAAAATCTTCTTCCAGCAATTCATCAAATTCGGACTCCGAAAGTGATCCAGAAGCTAGAGATTTCAGAAAAGCAGTTCAAAATTCTTTTGGTAATATCAGAAACTCGTGTTCTCGTTAAGAAGAGCGAAGCACTTCAATGTTTAAACATGTAGAGATAATTCTTCACACTGACATGAGTAACGCTAACAAGCTTACAATCACTATGATGAATAGTATCGCTCCTCTTGTCAAAGAATTCTCTGATGACTTTAATCGGACGCTAGCCCAGAATGCATCCACTGATACTGAGCGACATACTTCTTCCAATTTGGTCTCTCAAAGTATCGCTGAGCAAGTTGCTCTTTTAGTGGATGAAGTCAAACTTCTTCGTCGGGACATTGCTGAGTTAAAGACCTCCCTTGATGATGCCAAGAACGCGGAAGATCTGAAAGAAAAGTCCCAGTCCAAAGCATTGAAGGAGCCCCTCTCTAAAACGATAACAAGCATTAGCGCTCCATGTTCGAAGAAATAGTGAGCATAAAGAAAATGCTTACTAAGAAGTGAAAGCCAAGATACTATCAAGGCAGACACTTGCTTCCGGACTTAAACGATGAATTCTTAGAGAGTATGGGTTTTCATCCATACGCCGGAACTCTTAGAAGACCTATCAACTGGAAATCCACCAATAATCGAAGACAAGACATTTACCATGACTTGATTCGAGAACTTGGAATCACTCCGAGGGATTGGGTGGAAAGATTGATGGAGCTGAATGAAAGTGCTAGACAAAGAAGACATGATTATAATGAAATTCAGCATACAACCATGATAGATGTTGACAAACTTCTACTAGACTTAGCGACTGAGATCTACCAAGAAGAAGAGGTAAATAGGAAGCGACAGAAAAGATGATTGTTTATATTGATTTATATATTTCTGTTGTCGTTTCAAATTATCTACCTTCAGTGTAAATCATGTATGCTTAATTTTCTTAGATGAATGAATGAATGGTTTATTGTTGAAACAACTTGTTGAGGCTAATCAAACTTTAGCTAACTTAACTAACTTTTCAAATGCTAACTTATAATTATTTTGGGCTTTTCTTTGAACTCTTAATCAATAAAAGAGTTATAAAAGTTAAGGTCTTGACATCATCAAAAGGGGGGAAATTGTTAGGAAATTTCATGTTAGATGTTTTGATGATGCCAAGATAGGATTTTATGTTAGACCCCAAAAAGAATGTAAGTTTGTATTTTCATAGAACATGTGTGTAAGCGTTTGAAAGGTTGTAATTTTATTAAACTTGTAATTTTTATCTTTGTAGACTTTAGACTATACATTAGATACCAAGTCGCTAGTAGAATTCTAGGTGAGTGTATTAGAGATGAAGTTGAAAATCAGCGTCTGAAGACAAGCGAAGATGAAGATTTTGTCTTAAGCGACTGCCAATCGCTATGGACTATTTCAGGTCTTATGAATCAAGCGATCAAAGTAATCAAGCGATCAAGAAGATCAGATTCACCTGAAATAAATTCTAAACTCACTAAGGACGTAAATGCAATCATTTAACGGGCATTTATTTCCAACGAAAAATAAATTCAAATGCATTAAATGCTTGATAAGAGCATTAAATGTGATAAGGACAGATTGTATACAGAGCAAGCTACCTATTAGCTTAGATTGTCAGAATTTCAGAGTTCAAACCTGCCACATCAAATCATTGCATCAGTATTTCAGGAATGTCAGAGAAAATGTATGACTCACTTGCGCGTGAGACGCACGCTCCTACATGTGTCCAACGGATAAATCCCAAGAAATTGCCTATAAATACCTTACCTCAGCAAACCCTGAAATAACACGTACATACACAAGAAAGTCAAAACTCTGCTGAAATTCTCTCTCAAGAAAAAGCTTAGAAACTTCATAGCCAAAATTCTTCCAAGCTTTTTACATACATTCCAGACAGTTACAGATATCTCAAACATCTTCAAAGAAGAACTATACATTATTATTGAGATATCCTAAGTTGTTTGAACTTCCTAAAATCAAACAAACCCGTGATAAAAAACCCTCAACCTCATCTATTTGTGTGAAGAAGAAGTTGACTCTACAAGAAATATTTCTGAGTGAGAGAAGATTGTTGGTGAAGATCTTCATTGGTGCTGAAGTCTGTGTGATCAAGGAGCCCAAGATCATCATCCTCTCTTCTATTTTGTAGAAGCCTCTGTGTGATCCTTCGATTACCAACTTAGTGGAATTCCTCCAAGTGTTCAAGGAGAAGGACGTAGCTGGAATTACACCACCTTGTGAACCTTATAAATTCTTGTATTTTTTATTGTCATTTACTATTTTATTGTCTTGCTTTATATTTTATCATTTATCTTGAAAAAGACAAGTAAAACGGTTAAGCGACTATTTGACCAAAACGAACGCTAAAGCTTTAAAAATCATTTCCGCTATGCTAACCCTGATTAAGCAATTTAAGCGTTACCCTAATTTGGTAAATTGTTAAAATCACTAATCTAAGTAATCTTTACTGTAGCGCCTGACCTGAGCGCTCAGCTCTCTAAGCGTTCAAATCTTTAAAAGTGATACGAAATTTTTTAAGTCGAAAAAGACTTCAGGGTCTATTCAACCTCCCCCTTCTAGACCCTTTTGTATGCCACTTGGGACCACCATCATGGAACGTCAAACTCACAGGACTCGATGCTACGCTAAGAATCATAGTAACATAAGATTACAGAACTACCCTTCGTGTCAAACACGAGTTAGTTCATGAGCTCTGGCCAGAGACTTTAATCTCATTTACCCGTGATCGCATAGGATACTTCTCGTTTACATTCGATATAGTGAATTCCTTCTTGCTAATCAGTTAAGACTGGTACTTGCCCATCAACCCGCACTTCGTAATCAGTTAAGACTGCTACTTGCCCATCAACCCGCACTTCGAGGTTGACCCCACCAATGGATAAATTGGATCTAACTACTCTAATGACAGACTTGACGTCACAAGAACATTTTCAACGTGATTACTAAGGTCTAAGGCTCACGCATACTATCATAATCAGTAATCCAATCGTTGACAGTCAATGAGTAAAAACCCATGTGATCGGATTACTATGAGTCATGTGCGAATACATTAATCCCATTAATGTATCTATAACAAAAACTCCCACTATCACATAGTGTTTGACTAGCACTTCCTGTCAGAGCATGTGGCATACAAGTCCAAATGAATCTCAATGACCAATTGAGATTCTCTGACTTGAGAACCATTTAATTGATCAAGTACCAAACTTTCCAGTGCCTATCTCCTTAACTACTATAAGGAGTGGAGGGCCTGCCTTCATTTACAAGGACTTATTATTCATTCAAGTCTTATAGATGCCATTAAGACTTATACAAACAATACATTAAATGCCTTTCTATTAGTTAAGGGTTGTGCAACATAAACTAGTGCCTTATATTCTAATCTCCTCATTGGCATCGAGGGCACTTTCCCAACAATCTCCCACTTGCACTCTATGCCAATTAGTATCTAATAACCATCTTCTAAAGATGTCACTTTAGCACCGCCTGTGATGGTGGCATAGTGAGTAGGGGTGGTCATCTCGGTTAACCGAACCGAAATTTCGATTAACCGAAATTTTGGTTCACCAATATTCGGAACCGAAACCGAACCGAAATGGTTTGGTTTTAACCGAATGAATTTCGGTTTTAATTCGGTTAATCAAATGGTTAACCGAATTTTAACCCCAAAAAAAAAAACCAAAAAAATACTAGTTAACAAAATCAAAAAATTGCTTAAAAACATCATCAAATAAATTTAAAAATTTAGCCATTAATATAAAAATAAAGAGATTAAATAACTTAATTTAATTTTTTTTACCTAGGGTTTGGAGATTGGAATTAAGTAATCAAAGACTAAAGAGAGGGCCGAGGGCGTGTGTGAGATGACTCTTCCGGCGAGTTCGACGACAGCGGTGGTGGATCTTGAGAGAGCTTGAGAGTTGAAGTGGAGCTTTGTTTTGTTTCTGTTGCAGAAGAAGAATGGCGAGCTGCGTGAGTGGGTTTGAGATTTGGGGAGATTCATTACATAACTTTTTTATTATTATTATTTTGGCCCATAAGTTTTATTGAAATGTTATAATGACCCCCTATAATATATAATATAATATTATATATTTATATATATATATATATATATATACATTTCGGTTTGGTTAACCAGACCCTAAAATTGAAATCGAACTGAAAACCAAATTTTTCAAAACATAAAAACCGAAACCGAATCGAAAAGTCTCGGTTCAGTTTCGGTTTCGGTTCGGTTCGGTCGGTTAACCAAATCGTGAACACCCCTAATAGTGAGTGGGTCAGCCTTGTTATCGGCTGAGGTTAATTTTCTACAAGGCTACATTGCCTTTTCCAATGATCTCTCAAAAGATGTTATATCTCTTAGCTTGTCTGAATTTTTGAGACCTTGGTTCCCCAACTTGTGCTTTAGCTCCATTTCATCATAGTAAAGTGGTAAATGCAAACTACATGCTAGGGACCAATAGAAGTTCTACCACGAACTTCAGATCCAAACAAAATTCCTTGGCCACTTCTAAGGCTCCAAGGCAATTTTATATTCATTCTCAGTAGTGGAGTAATTTGCTCGAAAATCTTTCAGGTTACTACTTCACAGATGAGAGTAATACAAACCCAAAGTGGCATTTTAATTTCTTTATTAGACTTAAAGTCCGAGTAAGTACAAATTTTAACTATCAGTTCTCCACAGGCATAGACGAAGAATATATCTTAAGTTTTTCTCGAATACTTCATGATATATTTTATGTCTACCCTTTGCTCTTCCTCACTAGGCAAGAGCCCTTTCTCAGATCTTCTATCCTAACTTCTTTAGGATTTATTCTAAGCAAAGGACTTGGGAGGTTTCCATCATCCTATTTGCCCTATCTCCATAGACGCAAATTCTAAGGATGAAAGAGGTTACTCCCAAGTCTTTTATGGAGTGTATGCTTGAGATTTATGTCTTGATTCAACTCAATGAGCTCATATCATTTCCCATTTGTAAAGTAACCTTTACATATACTACTAGAAATGATATCTAGCTCCCACTAGCCTTATTGCACACAGATGGTTCTTCTTTGTTTTTGATGATATCATAATTCCCAATTATGTCATCAAAGTGAAGATTCCAACTATGAGAGGTCTGCTTAAATCCACAAGTGGATTCATACAGCTTGTCGACCTTATGAGAATCGGCCTCAGATGTGAAACTCTTGGGTTGTTCTTTGTGGATGCCCTCTTCATGGAATCCATTCATGAACGAGTCTTCATATCCATGTGCCAGATTTTCATAATCTTGGTGTGTTACTATCGAAAGTAAGATTCTAGTAGATTTGATTATAGTTGTGGCAAAGGGGCTTCCTCATAATCAATGCCCATCTTTTGACTACACCCTTTCGCCATCAGCCTGACCTTGCCATTCGAATTAAATTTTCTCTTGTAGATGTATTCACCTCCGACGGGTACAATACTCTTCGGGAGATCTACTAAAGTCTTGGATTGATTCAAAGAACATCTAATCCAGCTTCACTTCCATAGCCTTACACCTTCTTGTAGAGTTCATATCCACTATCGATTTGTCATGCGTAGAGGGATTGTATCCATGGATCCCCTTTGCTACAACATACAAATTATGCTTTCCTTGTAGCAAATGACCATATCTCTCAGGCGGATGAGAAACTCTACCAGACCAACTCGTTAGTGGTTGTATTATAATGGGCTAGGTTTGGGTTTCTTAAATAATAGTCTCCTAAGGAGTTTTTGTTTTGTTCTTATCGAACAATCTTTCTACCAACTTGACTTTCTCAAATGAACTTATCTTCGAGAATGGTGGCTTTTAAAGCTATAGTGATCCTTCGATCATCATATAGGTAAAAGAGGTCTCCCACTGAGTTATTTGAGACAACCAACAAAATTATCCTTTTAAGGACTTAGCCTCCAGATTCTTTACATTTGTCTTTTATATGTAGGTTGGGTATACCGGAACCCTCACGTACTTAGGACTAGGCTTTCACTTGCGCCATATCTTATATATTGCATTAGGAATGAATTTGGAGGGACATCTATTCAAGATTCACCTATGAGCAGCGCGTGACTCACTATGAATTGGGCAATTCTATGTAGTTTAGCATAGAATGAGTCATGTCCAACAATGCCTCATTCTTGCATGATACTGCCCTATTCAATTGTAGAGTCGCTGGAAGTGTCAGCTGTGAAACTATACTACGTTCTTTTAAGAACGGGTCAAATTAAGCAATCATATATGATATCCATTTTCAACCATAGACGTCAATATGCACCAAACTTCAAAACTTGAGTGTCCCTTTAATATTTTTCCAGTGAAGGGAGATTTGGTCATCCTATCCTTGAGATGAGATTTTTAAGTTTGGATAGGGATCCAATCTCAATGGGCTTTTACCCCCATGTTTCTCCTAACTCATGAATTTTATGCTCTTAAGGAATAACCTAATCTTAATTGCCAAAAAATTTCTCTAGTTTGTCTCTAACATACTACAGTCTTTAGTATATATGTTCACAGTAAACTAATTCCGAACTTTTAAATCGTTGTTAACAATTTTAGTAAGGATGCATTGTTTCTGCATTTATTTGCAAAATAAATGTCAGGTAAGTATACCAAACTTAAAGAATAATCATTTCTTGACCTAGTCAGGAAAAAATATCATTCTTAATACCATTTGGAAAAAACTAATCAATCATCTAATTCCGAACTTTTAAATTGTTGTTAACAATTTTAGTAAGGATGCATTGTTTCTGCATTTATTTCCAAAATAAATGTCAGGTAAGTATACCAAACTTAAAGAATAATCATTTCTTGACCTAGTCAGGAAAAGATAACATTCTTAATACCATTTGGAAAAAACTAATCAATCATCCAACACTATAAAAAAATATCCGGAATATTTAAAAGAACAAAGTTCTGGTTCCACCATAAATCAGCTCTCGTTCTTCCAGCTTTTCACTTCTTTCTAATTTTTCAACCATGAGCACTAACTCTAGAATGGAGAATATAAGAAGCTGAGAAAATCGGTCATAGAACATTAGTTTAAAAAATACATAGTTCTATGTCTGGTGTGCCTCATATAATAGCCCTACTCGTCGTCCCATACTTCGACTTGAGTAATGCTTTCTTCAAGCATATAGTTCAACTACTCTAAACTGAGGACCATCCTCAAGTTTGTAAGTCAATAAATTTTCTTAGGCCTGTTCATACAAAATTCTCAAGCATATATAACTAAACGGGTTTCTAATCTAAGAGAGACATAAACTAAAGCAGAAAATAAACCATGATCTCAATTAGATGTTTATATTTAGCACACAAGTAAGACTAGAACTTTAATTTTACTTGGCCCCCACTACATTTTTCGAAACATCGCACTCCTACTGCAATTTTTTCGGAAATCTAGTTGGATAGATTTCGTAGTGAGTGATTGAGTTCTTTAACTAGTTTAATAGGTTGCAACCTTTTGCTGGTATGTAGTCTATTAATCCATTAAAGTGATGTCCAACATCAACCCATCAAATGAATGATTCAATCTATTTGTCCATTATTCATCAAATCTCAACCTTGTAACGATCATATTGATTTATGAATAATTTAAGTTTAACCCACTAACTATCTATTAGTCTAACAACTGAATTTTACCTTACAACCTTTTGCTGGTATTTGGGGTAAAATTTGTTCTCGACCAACGGCATATTATGCACTTAGGAAAAATTTAAAATATATTTCAATATATAACCCTCATTGCTTAGGGACGATATTGTATATAAAATATCATTTTAATTTCTCCTAAGTTCAGTGGAGGACAGGATACCTAGTACCCTTTACTGACTTAATATTTTTACATGTGGGAGAATTTAATTACTTAATAAAGGTCTCAATTGTGCATATTAATTTATAAAGCGTAAACATGCATATAAATCGTAGAAAACACCTAGTAATTCTACGTCCATACACACTTCCATGAACTTTCTAGATCAGCCCAAGCCAATGGGCTAATCAACATATATTTTAAGCGTGCTCAAACATAAATATGAAACCTAAGTTCATGAGAGGTGTAATTATCACATAAAACGAGCATATAACATGCACAAGCATATATGTGAACAAGAGCATAGAAATAAATCTAATTTATTTAATTATCAAACCCAATTTGACTATTAGGAAATTAAATCTCATTCAATTTTGGTATCAAGACTAAATCCAATTTATCGAAGTAAAAATTGAATCAATTTAATTTTCATGCCATCGAAAAATCTATTTTATAATAACTAAAATCAATTTAATTATCATGAGAATATTAAATTTTATTTAATCATAGTGAAATTATCTAATTTATTTAATTATCAAATCCAATTTGACTATTAGGAAATTAAATCTCATTCAATTTTGGTATCAAGACTAAATCCAATTTATCGAAGTAAAAATTGAATCAATTTAATTTTCATGCGATCGAAAAATCTATTTTATAATAACTAAAACCAATTTAATTAGCATGAGAATATTAAATTTTATTTAATCATAGTGAAATTAAATCCAAATCAATTTTCATAGACAGGATAAAGTTAATTTATTCCCAATGAAATAAACTGAATTTAACTTTCACATGTAGATTAAATATTAATTTAATAAAGGTAAAATCAAATCCAATTTAATTTCCATGGGCTCACAAATTCAATGATTAAATCCAATTTAATCATTACAAAATTAAAAACAATTTAATTAAGTAAATAATTAAATTTAATTCAATTTTGATAAGTGATTAAATCCAATTTAACCAACTTACAAAATTTAAATCTAATTTAGTTAATAACTCAATTGAAACTAATTTAATTTTGATATGTAAATTAAAAACATTTTCACAGCAACTCCGACGTTTCCGGTCTTCTCCAGGTGAAAATTTCAACAGCTCAAATCTCGGCCAATAGAATTTCAGATCTTCTACTCAAATTCTCCAGCCATTTCGCTGCAATGTCCACAAGAGCCGACTGTGCGAATCTGCACTTTTTCGATTCACAAACACCGAGTGCAAATTTCCAGAATTTCAAATCTGTTAAAATCCCATATCCTTGAAAACTATTCGATCCAGTTTTTTTTTTTTTTTGCTGATTCTTCAATCAAAATCAAAACTGATTCAAAGCCTTCAAAGATCCCAAATGTATGAATTGAATTGCAAATTCTAAATTCCAAATTCCAAAATCAACATCTCAATTTTTTCAGATTTGTTTGAATCGAATTGACAGAATTGCAAATTCCAATTATCAACTCGATTTTCCAGAAATTTCAGATTTCCAAGTATTTTTAGATTCAGAAAATTCGATTTTTAGCCCATGGAAAAACAAAGGATTTTAATTCACACAAAATTCAGATTTTCGATACATGACATGATTCCGAAACATAAAATTACGCGATAAACATGAATCATCACATATACATGCATAATCATGTATATAAATCAACGAAGCCAACAAATTTGGCTCTGATACCAATGTTAGAAATCCTGGTATCATGCGCAGCGGAAAATAAAACATATCCGGATTCGCAAAAGCCAGGATCAATTTGTGGATTTTCATTGACTTTAACATAAAACGAAGAACACAAAAAACTTACCTTTTTTGAGTTCTTTTAATCCTTGTGAATCTTTAACTGTCTAATCATCCCGTCTCCAGATCATCACGCAGCATCATCATCTCCCGAGGCAACTAGGCAAAGATAATATGAATCTTTTGTCTTGTATTTTTGGTGGAGGATTTCAGTATTGTAAATCATGTGAATGACTAAATTAATTAATTCTGTAGGGCTTGTGTTGGAGGATTAAATAAATCCTCCAACTTAAGCTCACCAGTACACACATACAAGGCCTGTTGGATACACATACAAGGCCTGTTGGATGCCCTATGTGGGCTAAATTGACTGGATAAATTGACCCAGTCAATTTAGTCTACTTAATTTAATTATATTACATTTAATCCAACTAAATAAATATACATTAAATTAATCTTCCAATTTAAAATTTTAATTAACCCAGTTAATTAACTATTCAAATTAAATAATTTAATTTACCATTGTTTAATCCAATTAAATTAGTTCGTCCAATTAATTAATTCGTCCTACCATAGGACAATTTACCAAAATACCCTCCAAATACAAAACTCGATTTCTGGTCTATTCCTTTATAGCGCGACTCTCTAGGTTTGTCTCGATTGGCAATGAGAGGATACCAAAGGATGTGGGTGACACCTAGCCAGCACCGTGGCCCCACATCGTAGCCCAACCGAGTACGAAATGATTATGTCATTAAGAACTTCTAGATTATGAATACTGTATGAGTATAATCCCTTCACTGACGTATCCCGATCAAATGAGAGCCATGGAATGTCAAACTCACAGGACTCGATGTTATGCTAACAATCATAGTAACATGAGATTACAAAACTACCCTTCGTGTCAAACACGAGTTAGTTCTTGAGCTCTGGCCAGAGGCTTTAATCTCATTTACCCATGATCGCATAGGATACTTCTCGTTTACTTTCGAGACAGTGAATTCCTTCTTGCTAATCAATTAAGACTGCTACTTGCCCATCAAGCCGCACTTCGAGGTTGACCCCACCAACGGGTGAATTGGATCTAACTACTCTAATGAAAGACTTGCATCACAAGCACATCTTCAACGTGATTACTCAGGTCTAAGGCTCACGCATACTATCATAATCAGTAATCCAATCATTGACAGTCAATGAGTAAAAACCCATGTGATCGGATTACACGAGCCGTGTTCGAATACATTAATCCCATCAATGTATCTATAATACAAACTCCCACTATCCCATAGTTTTCAACTGAGACTTCCTGTTAGAGCATGTGTCATACAAGTCCAAACGAATCTCAATGCCCAATTGTGATTCTCTGACTTGGGAACCATTTAAGTGATCAAGTACCAAACTTTTCAGTGCCTATCTCCTTAACTACTATAAGGAGTGGAAGGTCTGCCTTGATTCACACGGATTTATTATTCATTCAGGTCTTATAGATGCCATTAAGACTTATACAAACAATATATTAAATGTCTCTCTATTAGTTAAGGGTTGTGCAATATAAACTAGTGCTTTATATTCTAATCTCCTCGTTGGCATCGAGGGCAATTTCCCAACAGTACGGATGTCTCTATAAGAGTTTTGTTTTGTTCTTCCAGAACAATCTTTCTACCTGATCTACCTTCTCGAATAAACTTGTCTTCAAGAAAGTAGGCTTGTAGAGCTATAATGATTCTCTGATCATCGTGCAGATAGAAGAATAACCCCATCGAATCTTTAGGAACGTCCTTTTAGGGATCTAACCTCCAACTTTTCCAGTTTTGTTTTTCTAACATAAGCAGGATATCCTCAAATCTTAATGTGGTTAAAACTTGGTTTTCTATTACTCCACATCTCAGGTGGAGTTTTAGAAATGGACTTGGGGGGACATCTGTTCAAGATATGAGAAGCAGTAAGGAGCGCATAACCCCACAATAAAATGGGTAAGTCAGTAAATCTAAGCATAGAACGAACCATATCTAACATGTTTGGTTTCTATGCTCAGCTATCCCATTAAGTTGTGGCTGTTAGGATTATACCTTCAGATACCATAGAGGATAGAAAGATAGAGCATTTCACTTGTAATAAACTTATTATCTTATATTAATAAAAGGAATTATTTTGTTTTCACTTAAATCTTATCTGAATTTATAAGTAGTGTAAAATATTTTGTCCATGTTTTCAGTGTAATCTCTCTACTTTGAGATAGGAAGATAGGCACCAGAGAGATTGATCTTGATTACTTAAACAAGTTCGCAAGTGACATGAATTCTTTATTGTAGAGACAATTATGGAAGGCACTAAATCGAGCTCAATGATCTCGTATTATTATAATTAATACATATGGTCAAGTTCAGTGAGTTTGACATCACCATGACTCTCACTTGACTAAGACACATGAACAAAAGGTTTATACGTATACAAAATTTACTATAGGAAGGTTGTGGAATGATCCATTTATTCGATTTCGTTTTGGCTACGAAGTAAGCCACGTGACTGACTAGGTGTTACCCACTTCTTTTGAATTCCTCTCATTGCCAAATGAAACGAACCTAAAGAGCCGCGCTAAAGAATTGATAAAGAAAAATAAAAGGATTTTTCTATTTTATCTAGGAGATTTAATTTATGGGATAGATTAAATATGATTAATTAATTGCTCATTAGATGAGATAATTAATTATAAAGATAAGATTAATTATTAATTAATTTCTTAAGGAAATAAATTAATGAATAAATTTATTTAATTAATTTGATTATTTAATTAATTAATTTATTTATTGGATATAATAAATAAATAATTAAATAATAGAGAATTAATTAAGACAAGAGACGAGTCGGCCCAAATAAAGAGGGAGTACGCCTTCTAAGGCCAAGTTGGGCATCCTTCCCAACATGGGCTCTTGCCTCTTGTCTTGGTCAACAAGTCAAGTGATATTAAATACATCATTTAAAAGACTTTTGACCTAGATGAATTTCATAATTCACACAACTCTCCTAGAAACGAAAAAGAAAACTCTCCTCCCTCTCTCCTCAAGCTAGCCGTCGGTTAAGGAGTAAGAAAAGAAGGGATTTTTTTTGTCATTCAATCCGTGTGATTATTTAGAGATAACGTGCTTTCGTTGTTCGGATAAAAAGATTCAAGAAAGCTTCAAGGATTTCGTGAAGCGTGGATAGCACAAGGATTGAAGACTTGGAGGCTTCAACCATTCAAATTTTTGAAGGAGGATCGAGTTCTCCAACCATTTCGCTTCAACGGGTATGTTTTTATTCATTTTAGCGAGTTTATGATTAAATATGCAAATCAAGAAATCACTGTGGGATTTTAAAAACCTTTCGATGTTCAAGTTTTCGCGTAACCCGACAGTGGTATCAAAGAATCTCTGATCTGCATATTTTATCAAAATTATGTGATTTTTGATATGCATATTATGTGTTTTTGAAGCATGCGTTTACGCATTCTTAAATCTGCGTTTTTTTATGATTTTTAGCCTAGAATTTGATTTTTTGCGTTTATTATAAATCTAGGTATTTTATGATATGAGAAAAAAAAATCAAAAAATGAGGAAAAATGGGGCTCAAAAGTCCCAAAAATACTATGAGCGTGCCGCAGCACTGTGCGCGATGGTGCACGACTTCTGCCCGTGTGGCCAGGCCACGCGCCTACCACACGGACTGCCCGGGTCGTGTGTTTGACACACGTCCCACTGAAACACATCATAGACCCGGGTTTGAAAATTGAGTTGTGATTTGGGTCAAAATTAGTATTCGGGTTTTGGGTAAATTTAATTATCCGGGTGGATCAAAAGGATGATGACCCGAAATAATTCAAATTAAGCCCAATTGAAGAATTACTAATTTTGACTTATTAATTGGTTTGGGCTTAATCTAATTAATTCCAAATGGGCCAAAGGGTTTGTGATTTGGATTTAAATTAAAATTGGCCCAATAGAAATTAATAGCACTTGAATAATTTTCTAATTAATTAATTTTAGGCTCAATTAAATTAAATCGAGTGGACTAAAAGGATGGTGACTCGAGTTTGATGAAATCGACCCCAATAAGATTAATTGGAATAAATATATTTAATTATAATAATTAATTATTATTTTTTGGAGATTAATAATTAATTCTTTAATCAAATAAAAGTGTTTCCGATAAATGATGGCTTTAAATTATAATAAACTAAGATTTGATATTTTATGTGATCATTTTAGTTGGACTAATATTATTTTAATTAAAGGTAAATATACTTAATTAATAATTTTGTATATCTAAGTCATCTAGTAGGACTAGATTGATTTTAATTGAAATAACGAATATATAAAATTAGGAATTTTATAAAGAATTTTTTAGTTGGACTAAAATTTTAAATACTCAATATAAGTGTTTTAATATTGCGAGCATGTATTAAATGTGTCGTGAATCCTATATTCATGCGCAGCAAAAACGATAAAAATAGATCCGGATTCACAATTGGATCACTTTTGGGTTTTAATAATTTTCCATTTAATTTAAAAAATTATGTATGAGAATGAAATCTAATTTCATCCTTTTTACTAATCTTTTGATTTCGATGAAAGTCTTGATCTTCCGGGTAGCAGCAATTCCAAAGTTCTGCCTCTAGATATCACGCCGGAACGAGCTTCGAAGAAAAATCCTCCACCTTAAGATCAACAATGTCTGACGGCTTACACTAGGGGAGGAGAGAATATTTTTCTCTTCTTTCTTTGCTCTTAAATCTAATGTGAGAGTTAGGTTTTGACTGAACCAGTGTTTGGTAGTTATAAGAAATGATGGGCTTGGAATTAACTAATTCCTTGAGCCCATCCAACAACTCTAAGAATGCCTACCACACGCCCCCCCATCCTAAGTTGGGCCAAGTTGACTTTCAACTTAGTCCAATTTATTAATTAGGTCCAATATATTTAAATCCAATTAAAATATAATACTAATTAATATTTTACCAAATTAAATAATCTAATCATTTAATAAAAGGATGAGTATAATAAATAAGTCTATTTATTTATTATAATTAATTTAATTTTCATTAATCCAATTAATCAAATAAATGAATTTGCTCATCAAATAGCAAATTACCTAATTTATGTAATTGACAACGAAAAAAATTCTCTTTGTTCAATTGCCATTGGGAGGAAACCAATGATGTGAGTGTCACTAAACCATCACGTGGGCTCACATCGAAATTCAATTGAAATGAATAGATCAATACAAACCTTTAGGTCACAAATATCATGTGAGTATTAGCCATTTACTGTAACATCCCGATTGAGTAAGAGTCATGGAATATGTCTCACAGGACTCGATGTTGTGCTTTAGGGAATCATAATAAAATGAAATTACTAAACTACCCTTGTGTAGTATACAAAAGTAAGTTCTCCTGCTTTGGCCAAAGAATTATAATTTCATTTACCTACGATCGCACAGGACATTAACTCATTACTACCCGAGACAGTGAATCCCTTATTGACAATCACCGAACAATTGCCACTTGTCCTACTGAACCACACTTCGAGGTTGATCCCACCAAAGTGTGAAATGGATCTAACTACTATAATAACTCGCTCAGTGTCACAAGTCCAACCTTCGCGAATCCTCAGGTCTAAAGCTCACGCACACTACCGAGACTAGTAATTCAATCATTGACTATCCAAGAGTAAATGCCCATGTGATCGAATTACGGCGAGCCGTGTTTGAATATATCAATTCCATTGACATATCTATGACCAAGCTCCCACCATCCAAAGTGACCGATCGACACTCCTTGTCAAAGCTTGCATCATACAAGTCTGGTCTTAATGTCCAATTAAGACTCATCGACTTGAGAACTCTATTTTAAGTAAACAAGGAACCGATACTTCTAGTGTCCATCTTCTCAGACCATTGAGGAGTAGAAGGTCCCTCTTGATTACCTTGGACTTATTTGTTCAATACTTATATTAATGCCATCAAGATTGATATTAACAAAACAGTGCCTTTATCAATGAGTAAAAGT
This sequence comes from Buddleja alternifolia, assembly GCA_019426215.1. NCBI lineage: Eukaryota > Viridiplantae > Streptophyta > Magnoliopsida > Lamiales > Scrophulariaceae > Buddleja > Buddleja alternifolia. The sequence goes on from CM033406.1 coordinate 3,649,236, forward strand.
TTGTACAGTATAAATGTAATGCCCCAATAATCTAATTCATCTATGGCATGGAGGGCATAATCCTTACAATCTCCCACTAGCACTCAATGCCAATCGCTATGGTATCTAATACCCATCTCTTCAAGATGTCGTTCTAACACCGCCTGTGATAGTGGCTTGGTCCGTGGGTCAGCAATGTTATTTGCTGAAACTATTCTTTGCACATCGATGTCGTCTCTTCCAACAACCTCTCTAATGATGTGGTATCTTCTCTCAATGTGTTTGGATTTATTATGAGACCTGGGTTCCTTAGCCTGCGAGATGGCTCCATTGTTGTCACAGAATAGTGGCAACGGGAGCTCCATGCTAAGAACCACTTGAAGTTCAGCCATGGACTATTGGGTTGGGTTCTATTCCCCGGGTGGCTCGTGGCAGCGGAATTTCAAATTTAAACGTACAACCACCAGAAACAGGAATAATGGTGTGCTTGATTATGCTATTGAGAAGGTTGCGAGAATTTTTACCTCTTGATTAAATTCTCGCAGCAATAATCTTGGATCTTTTCAACCCTGTGGTGCAATTCCACACGATTTCTTGGAGGAAATTGCCTGTCAATTGTATCCCCGATTTTAGTGCTCCAAACGTCGCACCTCTAAGATGTATCCACACCTTATTCAAGTCGCCACCTACTACTCGTTATTAGTGCTAGCCAACGAAATAGATCTAAGTCTAAAATCTAGGCTTGATTATGTGCAGGAATGGAATATGTGAATTGTTAAGTTCAACACATGAACAAAACGATGTCTTGTTGGAACAAGGAAAGGGGCGATTTTGGCTTAAGGATGACAAAGAAAATTCTCTCTTAATTTTCCAGCTGGGGTTCGAATTTTACACTCCTCAAAGGCTTAGGGTTTTAGTCTTGCACTCACATATATATAGAATAGGAACCTTAGAGTCCTCATTCCACTGCAAGACTTGGAGAAGAAGAAAACCCTTTCCTTCTTCACCTAGATTTCGAATCCAGCTGCCAAGGCCCCCAAAAATTGGCCATCATCCTTATTTGGAGTCCAAGAATTAATTCTTGACTCCATATTTAATTATGGGCTAAAACCATCAATTAAATATTCCCATATAATTAAAATCCGTTTAATTATATTTACTTATTCTAATTGACTTATTTATTTAACTTGGACTCTACTAGGTCCATTAATTTAATTAATTCTACAAGATTAATTAAAATAGTCGAATTAATTGAATCCCCTCAATTAATTCATATTCCATATTAATAAATGACCAGACTTTCCTAATTTTCTCAAATTGATTAATCACATCATATAAGCAGTGACTCTCACGAGTTAAGTGTGTGACCCCTTAGGCTCGTCTACTATCTAGTAGTAAGTATACTATCCCAAAGTGCTAGTGTGCTTTCCTAAAATAGATAGTACTAGATTAAATCATTTCTTTGATTTAATCAAGCCTCGAATTAATCACCATATTAATTCTCGACACTTACAAATCTTGGTTACTGTCTAGCAACGGACCACGAAGACCTAGACATAGACGGAGATAAATATACGCCTTTCGTGATCTTGATCCTTGTATAAGTAAGATCCCTCCATCTAATCTCCCGATTGAATCTAGAGCAGTGGCTAAAGTCGAAGTTCTATTAATTCGATAACTATGTTTCCAAAATATGGTGAGATCGACTTTCGACTATCTAAACGAGGAAACCCTATGCCTCTTTAGATATCATACTTCAGCCGAAGATTCCTAAAGTCGATTCACTATGTAAACATAGGAGATTCACTGACAAGTCTAATGTCAGAGATAGATCCCATCTTGATTCTCACGTGCCTTCATACACAATTAGCCATGTCTGATTTTGCCTATTTGTGATCATCAAAGTAATCATGTAACAAACCAAGGCAAGTTCAATTCTGTATAAGACATGCAATGGAACCTCAGGTTCTAAGGATTACTCTTATACTACAAGACCACTGGAAGTTCCAGATTCGACTGGGATTCCATTTAATGAAACTTTCATGGAGTTGTTCAGTATACCTATTCCCACAATAGGAACCCTCATACATGCATAGACTTTCACCGTGCCAATATATATGGAACGAGATACACTCTATCAAGAGTATGCATCATATAAGCAAGTCTTTTGGGTCTCATAGATATCCCTTCATCTCGACAAGCCCATTCACGACTTGGAACATATGTCTAAGAATCACAGTCTTGGAGACATATTCCATCATTGCCATTCCCGATGCGCAATGATGTCCCACAGCTATGTGTGATCCTTCGGGACTTTATTCTAAGTTAAGACAAAGCTATATATATGAATAAAGAATTCCATAAGATTAACTTTATTTATATGAAAAAGATCGTTCATCTAGAGTTATTATTATATAGAATGTCGCCCAAAATTGGTGTGCCGGGCATAAACTCTAACAATCTCCCACTTGCCCTAGTGCAAATTGCTCATGTACTTGAGGCCCATTCTCCCTAGATGTCCTTCAAATACTTTTTGGCTTAAGGGTTTGGTGAGGCGGTCCGCCACATTGTCTGCCGAGTCCACACGTTCCATTCGAACGTCGCCTCTCCGAATGATCTCCCTGATCAAGTGGTATCGCCTCTGTATGTGCTTGGATTTCTGATGAGACCTTGGCTCCTTAGCTTGCACAATAGCCCCGTTGTTATCACAGTACAAAGGTACTACATCTACAACGGATGGAACTACACCCAATTCTTGGAAAAAGTTCCTTATCCAAACACTTTCCTTCGCAGCCTCTGAAGCTGTGATATATTCTGCTTCAGTGGTGGAGTCCGCCATAGTTGCTTGCTTAGAACTTTTCCAGCAGATGGCTCCTCCATTGAGCAGATAGACAAATCCCGAGACCGACTTTGAGTCGTCCACATCTGTTTGGAGACTCGAATTGGTGTATCCCTCTAACTCCAATTTTCCACGTCCGTATATCAAAAACATGTCCTTAGTCCTGTTAAGGTACTTAAGGATCGCTTTTGCTGCATTCCAGTGCTTCTCACCGGGATCAGCCTGATAACGGTTGCACGCACTCAATGCATACGCCACATCGGGTCTTGTGCATATCATTGCGTACATTATGCTACCTATAGCCGAGGCATAAGGTATTTGGGACATTCTTACTCTTTCTTTTCGAGTCTTAGGAGATATCGACTTGGAAAGTGTAATCCCATGTCCCATTGGCAAGAATCCTCTCTTGGATTCTTCCATATTAAATCTCTTAAGTACGCAATCGATATATGTGGATTGGGAGAGTCCCAGTAGCCTACTCGATCTCTCTCAGTATATCTTCATACCAAGTACGTAGGATGCCTCTCCCATATCCTTCATGGAAAATTGTTTAGAGAGCCATTCTTTAGTCGACTGCATCATTCCAATATAGTTTCCGATCAAAAGAACATCATCAATGTAAAGTATGAGAAACTTAACCGCGCTCCCACTAACCTTATTATACACACAAGCCTCTTCAACATTTTGCACATATCCATACTCTTATATGGCAGTGTCAACCCGTTTATTCCAGCTTCGGGAAGCCTGCTTTAATCCATAAATGGACCTTTAGAGCTTACACACTTTCTGTTCACTCATTTCGGATGTAAAGCCCTCTGGCTGTTTCATGTATATATCTTCCTCAATCTCTCCATTGAGGAATGCAGTCATTACATCCATCTGCCAGATCTCAAAATCGAGAAATGCAGATATAGCAAGCAGAATCCTAATGGATTTCAGAATTGCCACTGGCGAGAAGGTTTCCTCATAGTCAATGCCTTGCCTCTGAGTGAATCCTTTTGCCACGAGGCGTGCTTTATAGGTAGCCACCTCTCCATCGACTCCAAGCTTCCGCTTATAGACCCATTTCCAGCCAATGGGCTTCACGCCCTCAGGTGGGTCCACCAAGGTCCATACCTTGTTGGATTCCATGGAGTCCATTTCAGACTTCATGGCTTCAAGCCATTTTCCTGAATCAATGTCAGACATTGCTTCCTTATAACTCTTTAGATCAAAGTCTAAGGGAGGATCTTCGGAGTTATTTTCTTCCAACAGGCCAAGCCATCTTTTAGGTGCCTTTGGAACTCTTTCAGATCTCCTCAAGGGTTGTGTATTCTCAGTAGGTATATCGGAATTAGCTTCATTGGTGTCAGGTGGGTTATTTTGTACTCCTTGATTCAAATTACTTTGATTCATCTCATTAAGCTCTACAACCTCGCCTTTTCTATCCAAAAGGAATCCTTTTTCTAGGAAATTAGCATTTCTTGAAACAATCACTTTTTGTTCCACAGGGTTGTAGAAGTAGTATCCAATAGTTTCCTTTAGATACCCTACAAAATAACACAAAGAGGATTTGGGATCCAATTTCTCTCCCACTAAATGCTTTACATAAGCAAGGCACCCCCTATATTCTCAAGTGAGCATACGAGGGTGACTTTTCACACCAAGTTTCATATGGGATCTTGGGCACAGCCTTGGATGGCGCCCTATTCAATAGATAGGTTACCGTTTTAAGCGCATAGCCCCACATGGACTTAGGAGCTTTAGTGAAACTCATCATGGGTCGAACCATATCCAACAATGTCCGATTCCTTTGCTCGGCTACCCCGTTATGTTGAGGCGTGCCTGGCGGAGTCCACTGTGAGAAAATCCCATTCTCTTTAAGAAAATCAATGAACTCGAAAGATAAGTATTCTCCTCCCCGATCAGATTTTAATACTTTTTCCAAGTTGCTTCTCTACCTCATATCTAAACTCTTTAAATTTCATAAAGGATTCAGATTTATATCTCATCAGATATACGTAACCATACTGAGAGTGATCGTCGGTGAAGGTTATGAAGTAGCTAAACCCTCCTTGAGCATTTATGCTCATAGGGCCGCACACGTCCGTATGGATCAAATCCAATGGACTTGTGGCTCGTTCCGCTTTACCCCAAAATGGAAACTTGGTCATTTTCCCTTTGAGACACGATTCGCAAGTTGTCAATTCATTTAAGTTTTGGAGACCTAAATGAGTTTCCAAGCTTCGAATTCTTTCTTTGGAGATATGACCTAGTCCCTCGTGCCACATTAGTGCGTTTGTAGGATTATCTCGTTCACGTTTATTTCTTTGTTGAGTATTAAGATTAGAAATGGTTGGAAAAACAGTATAAACTCCATCTTGCAATTTTGATTCCATAATAAGAGACGATTCATATGATAAAAACAAAGTTTTATTATGAATCTCAAAACAATAACCCTCTCGATCTAAAATCAGAATCGAGATAATGTTTCTTATTATTTCAGGAACAAAATAAACAGAATTTAATACTAAATTTCTATCTCCTATCCCTAAGTAGATCGTCCCTACGGCTTTGGCAGCAACCCGTGCTCCATTTTCCATCCGTAGGGTCATGTCTTTTCTACTTAGCTCCTTGATTCTTGTCATCTCCTGCAAGTTATTGCAGATATGAACTCCACATCCAGTGTCTAGAATCCAAGAAGATTCGTTAACCAAAAAGTTAACTTCAACAAAGAACGTACCTTGAGCTGGTGGCTCTTTGCAGTTCCTCTGCCAATGCCCAGTCTTTCCACATTTGAAGCACTTATCTGATTTAGCTTTCTTACACTTCTTGATTCCTCCTTTGCCTTTCAGTTTCTTAGTCTTGTTCTTCTTCTTGTTACCTTTTTTAGGTTTAGAAGATGAATTTATAAGAAGCACCATCTTGTCTTTCTTTATAGGGCTTTCAACCATCTTCAGCATCTTCAACAACTCAGGAAGCATAACTTCAAGTTGATTCATGTTGAAGTTGACCACAAATTGGTCATAAGAACTAGGGAGTTACTGTAAGACCAAGTCCATAGACAGCTTGTCACTAAGCACCACACCAAGATTAGCCAACTTTTCAATCAGCCCTATCATCTTGAGCACGTGCGTACTTACATCATAGCCATCAATCATGCGAGCCCTGAAAAGCTCCCTTAAGATTGCAAATCTCTCTCTCCTAGATTTAGTACCATACAATTCTTGCAAATGGAGAAGAATCAATGCAGAGTTCTCGATCATCTCGTGTTGCCTTTGCAATTCATTGCTCATTGAGGCCAACATAAGACATCGCACTTGCATGTCATCTTCCTTCCATTGTTGGTACTGGAATTTCTCATCATCAGATGAATCCTCTTCCGGCTCCTTTTGCACTGGTATATCAAGGACATACCCCCTTTTCTCAGACAAAAGGATAATCTTAAGGTTAAGAAACCAATCTTCAAAGTTGGGACCGGTTAGTTTGTTTGTTTTGAGAAATTTTTTTAATGGATTAGACATATCGTGTTATCTACAAAATGTACGAGGCAGACGATAAGTAACGTATTTTCATATAAAGTTCTTATACAATTTGATCTTTAATTGTACAAGTCTCCCACTATTTTTCCAAAGCCCACCCCCCTCTTGGTGTGAGTCGAAAAATAGTTAATTCTTTAGTGGGCTTGAGATCTATCCAAACTTCATCACATGTCCCATTCTCTGAGCTAACATATGACTAGTTTGAATAGTAGCCTTACCAGGCCTTCTATCTTCCTTGATAGTTCTCAAGATCTTTTTCCTCATCTTTCGCATGTGCCCCATTTTCTGAGCTAACACATGGTAGTCGATGTTAGGCTCGACCCATCAAATATCCCGTGGCCAATCATCAATTCCATTACCCCCATTTTCTAAGCTAAGTAATGAAACCAATAATCCCATAGGGCATCAAATGCTTAGTAATGCTCACAGCTTTTCTTAGGTTCAGCCCTCCCCATTTTCTGAGCAAATGGATTTGAACTTCAGCGGCATATCACATGGCAATTATTTATGATGGAAGCAATGGAAATAGAACTCCAATTCTATTCCCACATTAGCCTAATATTTTTCAAGGAGGGAATTACATTGCATACATGTAGGTCTCATCAGTATTACAATTATCTTGTTTAGTTATCTATCCTATGCATGCATTTCAGAACACATTCACATATCGTATTGGAAAGATAAATAAACATCCCATAAAGCAGTAAATTGATGATGAACCACCTCGAGCCCTAACCTACTAACCTATTGAGCTAAAGTGGGCCAGGACATTCTAGAAAATATAAACAACTAGACTATTACAATGGGTTCCATCACAGCATACAAGTCTTCGAGTCTTGGCTTTGTCTTCTCGCTCCGTCTTCGATTACATAGTCTATCAACTACTACTAATCTACTTGACAGAAAAGTAAAAGCCAAACCGGCTATTTTCACAACTCTAGAATATTACATACAATGAAAACCATACAACATAGACTAGGCTCACAGTTCATCCCCATCACATAAGCCTGCCAAGCAACAAACATATATATGCGATATCCAAAATTTACCCATTCGTCGTCTAAACAAAATTGCAAATTTCATCGAGATAGTATCGATTTTAAATTACCGAAACCCTTTTCAGAAATTATAGGTTTTTAAACAATTAACTGGGGTCAGGTTCTTAGGTTACCCGACCTTTCAGCATCAAAAACAAGAAAAAAAATTCGATCTGAGTCTGCTGACCATGCCCGGGCGTCGGTAGAACTACGCCTAGGCGCCAACATGTCTGCGCCCAGGTGCCACCGGCAGTGGCAAGACCACCAGGTCTCGCATGCCGGTTCTTGGGCGCTGCGCGGGCGACATCACCTGTTGTTGTACGGAATGTATCCCTTTTTCATCTATGAGTGATTTGTTTAGTTAATGATGGTCGAATTCGATCCCACCTCGGGCCAAGCATAATCACTCTACAATTGAGCGTTCGTCCTGATTATCTCGCGATGTCTTACCACCGGTGGTTCCAAAATCATCCTTCATCATCCAAATAAATCGACACACACCCAAGATTCATCCTTTCCAATTGAATTTTCAAAACAAAAAACATTTTCACAAAACTATCAATTATATCCTAATCGAAAAATCAATTATTCTAAACAACGAATATATTTTTAACATGCACCAATTTACATGCGCGTAAATAAAATATGCTAACACATTATATAGCTTAATCGAGCCAACCATGGCTCTGACACCACTGTTGGGTTGGGTTCTATTCCCCGGATGGCTCATGGCAGCGGAATTTAAAATTTAAATGTACAACCACCCAAAACAGCAATAATGGTGTGCTCGATAATGCTATAGAGAAGGTTGCAAGAATTTTTACCTCTTGATTAAATTCTTGCAGGAACAATCTTAGATCTTTTCAACCCTGTGGTGCAATTCCACACTATTTCTTGGAGGAAATCGCCCGTCAGTTGTATCCCCAGTTTTAGTGCTCCAAACGTCACACCTCTAAGATGTATCCACACCTCGTTCAAGTCACCACCTACTTCATTATTGGTGTTAGACAACGAAATAGATCTAAGTCTAAAACCTAGGCTTGATTATGTGAAGGAATGAAATATGTGCATTGTTATGTTCAACACATGAACAAAACGATGTCTTGTTGGAACAAGGAAAGGGGGCGATTTTGACTTAAGGATGACAAAGAAAATTCTCTCTTAATGTTCTAGCTGGGGTTCGAATTTCACACTCCTCAAAGGCTTAGGGTTTTAGTCTTGCACTCACATATATATAGAAAAGGAACGCTAGAGTCCTCATTCAATTGCAAGACTTGGAGAAGAAGAAAACCCGTTCCTTCTTCACCTAAATTTCTAATCCGGCTGCCAAGTCCCCAAAAATCGGCCATCATCCTTATTCTGAGTCCAGGAATTAATTCTTGACTCCATATTTAATTATAGGCTAAACTCATCAATTAAATATTCCCTTATAAGTAAAACCTGTTTAATTATATTTACTTATTCCAATTGACTTATTTATTTAACTTGGACCAAACCCAACTAAATAAAATACTTGGACTCTACTAGGTCCATTAATTTAATTACTTCTACAAGATTAATTAAAATAGTCAAATTAAGTGAATCCCCTCAATTAATTCATATTCATATTAGGAAAGGACTAGACTTTCCTAATTTCCTCAAATTGATTAATCACATCATATACGCAGCGACTCTCGCGGGTTAAGTCTGTAACCCCTTAGGCTCGTCTACTATCTAGTAGTAAGTACACTTTCCCAAAGTGCTAGTGTGCTTTCCTAAAATAGAAAGCATTAGATTAAATCATTCCTTTGATTTAATCAAGCCTCGAATTAATCACCATATTAATTCTCGGCACTTACAAATCATGGTTATTATCCAGCAACGGGCCACGAAGACCTAGACAAAGACAAAGATAAAGATACGCCTTTCGTGATCTTGATCCTTGTATAAGTAAGATCCCTCTATCTAATCTCCCGATTGAATCTAGAGCAGTGGCTAAGGTCGAAGCTCTATTAACTTAATAACTATGTTTTCCAAATACGGTGAGATCGACTTTCGACTATCTAAATGAGGAAACCCTATGCCTCTTTAGATATCATACTTCGGCCAAAGATTCCTAAAGTCGATTAACTATGTAAACATAGGAGATTCACTGACAAGTCTAATGTCAGAGATAGATCCCATCTTGATTCTCACGTGCCTTCATATACAATTAGCCCATGTCTGATTTTGCCCATTTGTGATCATCTAAGTAATCATGTAACAAACCAAGACATGTTCAATTCTGTATAAGACATGCAATGGAACCTCATGTTCTAAGGATTACTCTTATACTACAAGACCACTGGAAGTTCCAGATTCGACTGGGATTCCATTTAATGGAACTTCCATGAGGTTGTTCAGTATACCTATTCCCACAAAAGGAACCCTCATACATGTATAGGCTTTCACCGTGCCAATATCTATGGAACGAGATACACTCTATCAAGAGTATGCATCATATAAACAAGTCTTTTGGGTCTCATCAATATCCATTCATCTCGACGAGCCCATTCACAACTTGGAACATATGTTTAAGGATCACAGCCTTGGAGACATATTCCTTCATTACCATTCCCAATGCGCAATGATGTCCCATAGCTATGTGTGATCCTTCGGGACGTTATTCTAAGTTAAGACCAAGCTATATACATGAATAAAGAATGCCATAAGAATAACTTTATTTATGTGAAAAAGATCGTTCATCTAGAGTTACTATTACATAGAATTGCGCCCAAAATTAATGCGTCGGTCATAAACTCTAACACGAACTTCTTTATCCAAATAACCTATTTGGCCACCTCTAAGGAAACCACGTACTCAGCTTCGGTGGTTGAGTCAGCCACCTTGCTTTGCTTGGAACTTTTCCAAATCACTGCTCCACCATTTAAAGTGAATAGAAACCCCGATGTGGATTTACGGTCATAAAAATCAGACTGGAAGTTAGAGCCAGTATAACCTTCCACTTTTAGTTCCCCATCTCCATATATATTAAACCGAAAGGCTATTAAACCAAGGACTTCATTGGCTCGTTCAAAAAGCCCTGTGAAGGGTGACTTAGTCATTTTGCCTTTGAGACAAGATTCGCAAGTGGGGAGTGGGTCCGACCCAAATGTGCTTATTAGCCCATTTTTCTTAAGTTAGCAAATCTTGTATTCTCCAGCATGACCTAGTCTCAAGTGCCAAATGAGTCTTTGGTTTGTCCCAGATATACCTTGTTTCTTGGTGATTGTATTCACAATACATCTATTTTGGACATTCAAGTAATATAAACCATTTACTAAAGATGCAGAGCCAACAAAATTATTTCTAAAATAAATATTGCAAACATTGTTCAAAAACCAAAAATCGTATCCAAATCTAACTAATATGGGAATAGAACAAATATTTTTAAGCTCACTGGGCAAAACAAGACAATCATCCAAAACTAGTAAATGTCCACTAGATAAAAACAAAGAAGTGGATCCTATGTGAGTAGCTACCACATTATGTCTGCTGCCTACATGGATCATCACTTCTTGATCCTCGAGCCAACTACTTCTTTTGAGATCCTATTTCAAAACACAAACATGAGCGCTTGCTCCTGAGTCTGGAATTCATGAAGTGGAGAATATTGTAATAGAATAATTAAGTTCCAAAACATAAAGTTCCATACCTGTAGATGCCATTGCTTTTGATGCGGGGCAGTCATGTTTCCAGTGACCAGTCTCTTTGCAAAGAAGTCATATATCCATCCTTTTGCTCCTATTTCCCTTGAACCTTTAAATGTTGCCAGATCTTTCCTTTCTAATACAGCAAGCTAATTTAGACACTCCTAGTGGTCCTGCTACAAGCACATTGTATGGTCTCCATGACCTCTTCTGTTTAATTAGCTTATCTAATAGTGTTTCCAATGATCCCTCAATATCATTCATATCAAAATTTATTACAAATTCTGAGAAGGATCTGGGGAGAGATTGAAGAATGAGATCTACTTGAAGATAGAAATCGATGTAATAATCTAGAGACCTCAATAACTCCAACAAAGAAATCATCTTAAGGACGTGTTCAGACACATCCTCCCGTTCTTTCATCTTCATGTTGAAGAGCTCCTTTGATATAAAATATCGAACGGTCTAACCGTGCGCTCCAGAAAACTCTTCTAAGTGTAGCATGATAGATCTGGCACTATCCATCTTCTCATAATGGCTTTGCAGCTCGCTGCTCATAGACCTCAACATATACCCTTAACTTTATAATTATCAGAGATCCAATCCATGTAGGGAAGACAAACTTTATCATCCTCACTAGGACCCAGCCTAGAAGGATGATTTGTTTCCAGCACATATTCCAAAGATTCATCATTAAGAACAATTCTCAATCTTCTGATCCAATCAGCGTAATTTGTGTTAGGATCGGTACAACCCCCGGGGATACCGGCGCAGCAAAATACATATAATTTCAAAAATTAAAGCGGAATTCCAGAAATTAGGGCTAGGTCGACATGGCATCATTGGATTCAAAACTATCCTAGAAGAAGGTTTACTCGTGTTTACCTCTTGTAAACCTTAAAGCAGAAACGTCTTTTTAAGCTACTCTCTGCTACAGTTTTCGAATTGTTTTGCCCTAGCACCCCAAGAGTTGTGCCTCTGAGATGTATCCACACCCTAGCTTGTACCCTCAATTATCTCCACCAGTGTTAGCAAAGAGAATATCGAATCTTGACTTTTTAGGAAAAAGAGTTTGGAATTATTTAAAGATTCTTCCCACTTAACACATGAGTTTGAAGAAAATAGTATGAAAGAAAATTGGGAGAGAATAATAGAAAAAGTGTTTTTCTCAAAAACTTATTTTTCTTTTCAAAAACCAAAACTAATTCAAAGTCACTTTTTCCATTAGGTTTTTTAAAAGAGGTAAAATGTACATGTATATATAGAGTCCACCTAGGGTTAAAACCCTAGGTGGTACACGCCTACTTCTCCCCTAAAAAATAAGGAGTAGGCATGTACATATGTATATATGTACATGTATTTTCCTTTTTCTTTTATTCTCTTCCTTGTTTAGCTGGACTTTTTCCAACTAACTAGATATTACCATATCTAATAATATCCTAACATATATCAAATAAAATCTTTTCCATATTCTTTATTAACTACTTTAATTAATTTAGGATTCTACCAAATATATTTATAGAATATTGATTAATATATATATATTTAACAAACTTGGTAAGCAAGATAAATCTTTCCACCAAATCAACATACACAATTACACACGCCTCACACTTGCACTATGTGTGTATATATATATATATTATTTTATTTTTTCCCCCCTAATTAATTAATAAGTCCTTCCCAATTTAATATTCTAATATTAAATTATGGAACCATTAATTAATTAGTTAAATTAATTCTCTTTCCTTGATTAATTAAATCCAATTAATTAATCCCACCATTAATTCACAAAGAACTAATTAGCCAATAGGTGCTATACTAAGTTATGTGTGTGACCCCTCAGGCTCGTTGTCAAGCTAGCAATAAGTCCCCTCAGGCTAAATTAATTATTCTAAATAATTATCTAGTCCTTGAATTTATTTCACCAAATTAATCCAAGGCACCTATTGGTCATGGTTCGATGTCTAGCAACGTCGCCACGACTACTTAGATGTCAATGATGAAAAGCAAAAACCTATCCGAGTTGCGATCGTCATGTGAGCAGAATCCCTCATCAATTTCCCATCCATGGTTTAGGGTATGGCGGCGGTCGAACCCTAATAACATTGGAAACTATGATTGTGTCGTGACATCTAATGATCCAGTTTTTCGATCCGGGATCACCATTCCCTCTTAGAAAACAATCGCTTTGATCAAAGGCTTTTCATGATCATTTAGATTCTCGCAACAACATAGAAAATACCGGGTACTCGTGACCCTGGATGAATTCCTTTCCGACTGCCATTTGTTCCACTACACTACGATACTATACCCAACATACACGTCGTATGACTCTCCTGGAGTGCACGTGCATATCAAAGCAGAGTGGGTAGTGCCTTTTCCAAATGACATCTTAGGTCTAAGGATTAATCTCACACTACGAAACCTAAGGACTCCATGTTCGACAGTACCAAATAGGAGTCCTTAAGTAGGGTCGTTCAATTCCATAATCCAGTATGAATCTTCATACATGTATTGCCATACAAGGCATCGACAATGGAACGCATCGATCTCTCGAAAGAGTTACATGTATGAACAAGTCTTAAGAGGCCAGTGATATCCCACATCTCACAGCCTCTATGACTTGGAACATTATTTAGGATTACGGTCTTTGAGAGCATTCCATATATTTTCCCTGACCGTCTCCCCTAACCATATATAATCCATGGGATCTTTATCTATACCATCAATAGTTATAACAATAAAGAAGCATGTCATAAATAAAAGATTCAATATATTTAAAACAAGACTGTCATAGTGTTTACATTTAAAATGGTTGAGACCAAAACAATTGGCTCGTTGGGCACCTAATGCTATCAATCTCCCACTTGCCCTAGAGCCAGTTGCCCTTGTAGTTTAGTCCCATCATTTCCAGATGTTTTTCCAGTACCATTTGACTCAAAACCTTGGTGAAGGGGTCTGCTACGTTTTTTGTCGAATCGACTCGTCCCACCCGAACGTCTCCTCTTTCCACTATCTCTCTAATGAGATGATATCGTCTAAGAATATGTTTAGATCTTTGGTGAGACTTAGGCTCCTATGATAGATCTATAGCTCCATTGTTATCATAGTACAGTAGTACCGGATTAAGAATGGAGGGAACTACCTCCAACTCATGGATGAAGTTCCTCATCCAAACAGCTTCCTTAGCTGGTTCAACAGAAGCTATATACTCTGCTTCCGTGGTGGAGTCATTTGTCGTCTCTTGCTTGGAGCTCTTCCAGCTTACAACTCCTCCATTGAGTATAAACACATATTCGGATATCTATTTAAGATCGTCTAAGTCCAACTGAAAACTAGAATTCGTGTAGCATTCTAGTTCCAATTTTCCTCCGCTGTATACCAGAAAAAGATCTTGAGTACGTCTCAAGTACTTTGGGATCATTTTCACGGCAGTCCAGTGGTCCTCCCCTGGATTTGACTGGAACCGGCTTGCCACACCAAGTGCATAAGCCACATCCGGTCTAGTAAATAGCATAGCATACATAATGCTGCCTATCGCCGAAGCATATGGAATCCTTGACATTCTCTCTCTTTCTTCGAGTGTCCTTGGGGACATTGATTTAGTGACATGGATTCCATGCTCGACTGGAAGAAATCCACTTTTGGAATCTCCCATACTGAATCTATTCAAGATTCGTTCTATGTACTTAGATAAGGAGAGTCCTAGCAACCTACTTTCCCTTTTTCGGTATATCTTCGTACCAAGAACGTAGGATGCTTCTCCCATATCTTTCATCGAAAATTGGGTCGACAACCAACCCTTCGTTGATTGTAACATTCCTACATTATTTCCAATGAGAAGAATGTCATCAATGTAGAGTATCAACAAGCTTATGGCTTATGCAACGTCACTTTTGAAGAGAACTTGGGCTATGCGAGCCTCATTCATCTACTCATGCGCAAGCAAAATGACAGCAATCTCCGCGTCACAAGCATCCTTATCCTAACCATTACGAATGTTGAAATCAAGGGAATAAAGGGAGAAATATTACTTCTAATGTACTTCGAAATTATTTTCTATTTATTCCTGATCTTGTAAACAAATCCCTTAGAATCTGTGATCTTTATTTCCCTTCCCTTTTTAGCTTCTTAATTGTATCTATATTAGTGCCTCTGCTGTACAAAAAGGATAGAGAAAAAATAGAGAAAAATAATTCCCGTGGATGTAGGTCTTTCCGACCGAACCCGATTAGTTTTCGGTGTTCATGTGCTTTCATATTTTCCTTTTGACACATTACCAGAGCAGGCTAAAAAAAAATCCTGAAAAAAATTATTACGGCAGACTCCAAAATTTCTACCTCTTAAACCTCGATAGTGAAAGGGGAAACATACCTACCCAAGGTGTAACAGGGCTCGACAATTCCACATTCCAACTCATTGTGGAAAAATTAGATGGAAAAAACTATAGGGAATGGGCTCACTCTATCAAACTTGTTTTTGATGGAAAAGGAAAATTAGGTTACCTTACTGGAGAAACGAAGAAGCCAGCATCCACGGATATAACCTCCCTACAGAAATAGAGGTAAAAAAATTTGATGGTTACAGCATTGCTTGTCAGTTCGATGAAACCCACAATAGGAAAAACTTACCTATTCCTACCAACCGCAAGAGACGTCTGGGATGCAATCCGGTAGACGTACCCTGACACCAAAAATTCATCCCAAATTTTTGAGGTAAAAACAAGGTTATGGAAAATGAAGCAAGAAGAAAGGGGTGTTACTGACTACTACATGGAGATGGTCAGTTTGTCGCAAGAACTTGATTTATGTCTTGAAGTAGACTGGGAATGTCCCACTGACAACATTCGATAAAAAAAGCATCAAAACAAGCAAGGTTTTGAGTTCTTCGCTGGCCTAAATCACGACCTGGATGATGTTAGAGGCCGGATTCTAGGGCTTAGTCCTTTGCCGATGCTTAAAGGGGTGTTCGCGGAGGTGAGGCACGAGGATGGACTATGTCGAGTGATGATGCAAGAGATGGGTTCCCAAAATTCAGAGTCTTCAGCCCTTGTTAGTCATAGGCCTTACAAGGGATATAACCCAACTGCTCATGGGCCACAAATTGGGTCATCAGGGTCACAAAATGAATTGGGCCCACAAAATGGATCAAGCTCAAAATTTTTAAAGGGGTGCCTGTGGAGCGAAAAATGCAGAAAAATAGGCCACTCTATTGATACTTGTTAGGAGATACATGGGAAACCGGTACATTGGAAGCCCAAACAAAGTAAAAATCGTGGGTATCAAGCTACTGCAAATCAAATTGAGAAAAATCAGGGACAGTGAAACATACAATCAAGCGGGGCCTTTAATCCTGAACTATTGGAGAAACTCTACAAATTATTCTCCACTTTTCAAACATCGGGTCAGTCATCCAATACTCCTTCTGCATCTCTAGCCCAAAGAGGTATTTTTCTTAAAAGCTTTAAATACCACATCACTTGCTGATTCTCCATGGATTATTGATTTTGGTGCTTTTGATCACATGACTGATGATTTTCATTTATTTTCAACATACTCACCATGTGCTGGTAATCTAAAAGTGAAAATTGTAGGGAAACGAAGTATCTATATTTCTAATTCCATAACCCTTGACCCCATCCTACACATTCCCAAGTTATCTTGCAATCTTTTGTCAATTAGTATTAACTAAAACTTCCAATTGTTCTAATAAATTTCTCCCATCTTACTGTGTCTTTCAGGACCTATCATCGGGGAAGACAATTAGTAGTGCTAAGGAGTGTGAGGGACTCTACAACTTTGAAGGGGCGAATTTAAGTGACCAATGTCACACGGCAATTTCTAATTCTAGTTCTAGGGATAATGAACTTATGTTATGGCATTCTAGAATGGATCGTCCCAATTTAGATTATTTAAAACAATTGTTTCCATCCATTTGTGTGAATAAAAGGCATTTTGATTTGCAATGTGAAGTGTGTGAACTGGCTAAACATCATCGTACTTCTTTCCCTAAATCCACATATAAACCATCCTTGTCTTTTACTATGATTCACAGTGATGTGTGGGGACCATCACGAACTTCAAGTAGAACACATGCATAATGGTTTGTTATGTTTATCGATGATCATACTCGTGTCTGTTGGGTTTATTTGTTACAAGATAAAACTGAAGTTCGTTCGGTATGTATTAATTTTCATCGTATGATCCAAACCCAATTTAACACCAAAATCCAGATCCAGATCTTTCGTATTGACAATGGCACAGAGTACTTTAATTATACGTTGAGGACATATCTCCACGAGCATGGCATTATTCATCATAGCTCATGTGTGGATACTCCTCAACAAAACGGGCTTGCTGAAAGAAAAAATAGACACATTCTTGAAGTTGCTTTAGCCTTATTCTTTACTACCCGCATGCCTAAACATTTTTGGGGTGATGCTATCTTAACCGCCATTTACCTTATCAATAGAATGCCTAGTCAGATTTTATCTTTTATCGCCCCTCTACAGAAATTCCAGTAATGTTTCCTTAACTCCCGGCGATATTCTACTCTTTCGCTTAGAATATTTTGATGCACCGCCTTTGTTCATGTTCATCATCACACTAAATAGGATCCTAAAGAAATAAAGTGTGTTTTCCTTGGTTAATCTCCAACTAAAAAAGGGTATAAATGCTATGATCCTATAGCTCGTAAAATGTTTGTCAGTCTTGAAGTTACCTTCTTCGAAAACACACCCTACTTCCCAAACACCTCACCTTAGGAGGAGAGTCCTAATGAAGCTCGTTCTTTGGAGTTTGAGTTCCTTATCCCAGTAACCTCGTAGGGGGGATGTGAGAAACCAAAAGGGGAAAGAATTATTGGTTTACTCAAGGAGACCAAAACATCAAGAGAACCCCATACCCCATGCACCAAAAAAGTCTAAATCGGTGATAGAACTTGACGAGTCTACTTCTATACAGGAAACCAACTATGATCCTCAGGATCTAGATTTACCTATTGCTCTTCAAAAATATCCCCGCTCTTACACTCTCCATCCTATTTCTAAATTTATCTCTTACAATAATCACTCCACTAGATTTTGTGCTTTTTCCTCTAACTTGGATAGGATTCAAACTCCGAGACACGTTCAAGAGGCCTTTGAAATTCCTGTGTGGAAAGAAATAGTTATGGAGGAAATTGTTAGGTTAATGTCCTCAAATGCCACTAGAGGATTAAAGAATGTAAGGACATTGTTAGATTGTAATTGTTTCTTATTCTATCAATAAAAGGCAATTAGTTGTTTAATATTATATATTGTAATCATCTATAAGTCTATGAACATAAGAGTTAACTCTCTAAGGCATTAGAGAAGTTTGATACTTGTGTACTAAAATAGTCTGCAAGTCAATGATTCTCAATTGGGCATTGGAAATCATGAAGACTTATATGATGAGAGTTTTGACGAGAAAGGTGTTCGCCAATTACTAGGAAGTAGTGAAGAACTCATATCATAGGTGCACTGATGGAGATGGTGGCACTTAAACATGACTCGCATCGATTCTGTCACATGGGTTTTCACTCTTTGACAATCAATGACAGAATTGATTAAATTGTAATAGGTGTGCCTGAACTTTAGACTTGAGGAATCGAGTTGAAGATATATTTGTGACATTAGGTTTGTCATTAGAGTAGTTAGACCTAATTCACCCTTTGGTGGGGTCAACCTCGAAATGCAACCTAATGGGAAAGTAGTAGTCTTAGCTGATATCTAAGATGGGATTTGTTCCCTCGAAGCTGAATGAGGAATTATCCTATGTATTTATAAGTAAGTTAGATATTAAAGTCTTTGGCTAAAGCATTCACTGATCTGAATTTATTATAAATATAACATAGAGTCAAGTTAGTGAGTTTGACCTAACCATGACTCTCACTTGACCGGGATATGAAAACGAAGAGTTTGTATTCACACGGTATTTACAATAGGGAAGGTAAAATGATCCAATTATTTCATCTTATTTGGATTACAATGTGGACCACTTGACTGGCTAGGTGGGACCCACATTCAATGGAATCCTCCCATTGCCAAATTTAGATGAACCTAAAGAGTCACGCTTAAAAATGAAAAATCAATAGAAAATATGAAATATTTCTTGTGGTAATATTTTAAGCATTGGATGCTTAAAATTAATTAAATTGAATTAATTATTTGAAGAAATAAGTTAATTCATTTATAATTTCCTTAATGTATTATTTCTTGAAGAGATAAAACTAATTAAATATCCTATCTATTATTTTATTAGATTAATTAATTGGATTGGATTAATTAAAAAAATGGATTGGACTAAGCTCAAATTGGTGCACCAAGAGGCACACCAAGACCGATAGGGGGCAGTCACTAGGCATCCTTAAATTAAGCCCAAGGTATTAACTTAAGTGATATAAATATATCACATTAGTTAATAACTAGGTCATAAGTTACAATTAACACTTAAGCCGCAAGACAAAAATTCCTCTCTCGCTCTAGCCCTAGCCGTCGGTCACTGTGCCAAGCAAGGAGGAGATTTTTCTGATCACGATTTTTTCGGTGAGACAATTTAGAGGCAGCACTTTTGGACTGCTAGGATTTTCAAGTTTTCAACCGGATTATTTCGTGAAGAAGTTGAAGAATTCGAAAGATTGAATTTCTCCAACCACTTCACTACAATGGGTAAAGTATTGATTTTCTTATCATACATACGTTTGATAAAACCCTGGGATTTATTTTGTTAAGGCAAAATCCAAATATTTTTTAAAATACTGTTTTCACTGCGTTTGGTTAATTTTTTTCCAACAGAAATAAGGGCATTGGAGAAAAATAAAACTTGGGACGTAATAGAATTACCCAAAGGAAAAAGAACTGTGGGCTACAAATGGGTATTCACAGTGAAATATAGAGCTGATGGGAGAGTAGAACAATACAAGGCTCGTTTAGTGGCAAAAGGGTTCACTCAGACATATAACATTGAGTTCACAGAGACATTTGCACCAGTGGCAAAGTTAAATACTATTCGGGTTCTTTTGTTCTTGGCGGTTAACTTAGATTGGCCACTTCAACAATTCGACATCAAGAGTGCCTTACTCAATGGTGATTTAGAAGAAGAGGTCTACATGACTTTACCTCCAGGTTTCGGTAAAAGAGGAGAAGAAAATAAAGTGTGTAAACTCAAAAAATCCTTGTATGGCTTAAAAAAGTCCCCTGGAGCATGGTTTGACAGATTTGCTAAAGTCATAAAAAGACAAGGTTATCAACAGGGGCAATCAGATCACACCATGTTTTTCAAAAGTCCTGGAGAAGGAAGGAAGACAATTCTAATAGTATACGTAGACAATATTGTCTTAACAGGAGATAATCTACCTGAAATGGAAAGACTAAAAGGGGTTCTATCTGTTGAATTTGAGGTCAAGGACTTAGGACAAAGGAAGTATTTTTTGGGCATGGAAGTTGCCAGATCTAGCAAAGGCATCAGTGTCTCCCAACGAAAATACGTTATCGATCTTCTAGTTGCAGACCAAGTGATAATCCTATTGTAGTAGGAAAACGAACGACTAATGATGGAGCAAATGTTGATAAAGAGAGATACCAAAGAGTAGTGGGCATGGGTCGATTGTGTTGGGATAGTGCCCTCAATGCCAACGAGGAGATTAGAATATAAGGCACTAGTTTATATTGCACAACCTTAACTAATAGAAAGGCATTTAATATATTGTTCGTATAAGTCTTAATGGCATCTATAAGACTTGAATAAATAATAAGTCTCTGTGAATCAACGCAGAGACTTAAATGGTTCGCAAGTCGGAGAATCTCAATTGGGCATTGAGATTCATTTGGACTTGTATGACACATGCTCTGACCCAGTGTCAGTCGAATGCTATGGGATAGTAGGAGTTGGTGTCATAGATACATTGATGGGATTGATGTATTCGAACACGGCTCGTAGTAATCCAATCACATGGGTTTTTACTCATTGACTGTTAATGATTGGATTACTGATTATGATAGTATGCTTGAGCCTTAGACCTGAGTAATCACGTTGAAGATGTGCGTGTGACGTCAAGTCTGTCATTAGAGTAGTTAGATTCAATTTACTCATTGGTGGGGTCAACCTCGAAGTATGGCTTGATGGGCAAGTAGCAGTCTTAACTGATTAGTAAGAAGGAATTCACTGTCTCGAAAGTAAATGAGAAGTATCCTATGCGATTATGAGTAAATGAGACTAAAGTCTCTGGCCAGAGCTCATGAACTAACTTGTGTTTGACAAAGAGGATAGTTCTGTAATCTCATATTACTATGATTCTTAGCATAGCATCGAGTCCTGTGAGTTTGACATTCCATGACTCTCACTCGATCGGAATACGTCAGTGAAGGGCTTATACTCATACAGTATTCATAATCTCGGTTGGGCTACGATATGGGGCCACTGTGCTGGCTAGGTGTCACCCACATCCTTTGGTATCCTCCCATTGCCAATCGAGGCGAACCTAAAAAGTTGCGCTATAAAGGAATAGACCGAAAATCTAGTTTTGTATTTGGAGGGTATTTTGGTAATTTGTGAGTTAATTGATTCACAATTAATTCATTCAATCAAATACACAATACGGAAATCCTCCACCAAAATACAAGACGGAAAAATTCATATTGTCTCTGCGTAGCCACCTCGAGAGATGATGATGAAGATTTCCAAAAGTTCGTTCCTGTGTGATGATCTAGGGATAGAATGTTTAGACCGTTAAAGATTCGTGAGGATTATTAGAGTTCGAAAAAGTTAAGTTTTTCGCGTTCTTCGTTTTATGTTAAAATCAACAAAAATCCACAAATTGATCTTGGCTTTGGGAATCCAAATATGTTTTAAATTCCGCTGCGCATGATACCAGGATTCCCAACAAATTGATGATAGAAAATCCATTACTAGGTATAGTACTTTCTTATGGGGTTTAGTTACTTGGAGAAGTGAAAAACAAAATGTGGTGGATAGAAGATGAGCCAAAGCAGAGTTTAGGGCTGTTGCACAAGGGATGTGTGAGGAGCTATGGATACAAAAGCTCTTGAAAGAGCTACACATCACACTAGACTTGCCCATTAAACTTTATTGTGATAACAAAGCAGCGATCAATATCTCACAATCGAGTACATCATGACAGAACCAAACATGTTAAGTGGATAGACACTTCATCAAAGAGAAGGTCAAGAAGGAAATAATTTGTATGACGTATGTTCCTACCAAGGATCAAGTTGCAGACATCATTATCAAGGGACTACCGAGACAAAGCTTCAATGATTTCATTCGCAAGTTGGACATGACCAACACTTACGATCCAACTTGAGGGGGAGTGTTGAAATCACGGGTTCACTTTGCAAATCTCCACTTTACCAAGTTGAGCTTTCAGGTGGTCACAAGTTGAATGTTCACAACCAGCAAGGATTTCACAAGGATGTCTATGAGGTTTGCCATGAAGGATGGCATTTCTTTGTCTCCAAACATTTTTCATAAGCACAACAGAGAAGGTGAGGAACTCAGAATAATACTCAGCTGCAGTCATGAAATCACTGTTACGGTTCAGTACATTTGCAATTTATTTCTTCAAAGACCCTGACTGAAATTTGTCAATACAATAATTCCATTTAGACATCCTCCAGAGTTGACGAACGAAATTACATTGGAGGAAAACATGATCACACGTTTCAATTTTTTTTTGTTATGGAGCACACGTTTCAATCTCTTGGCCACAAAATTGACAGAAAACATTTGCTCCAGGGAGAAAACTGATTCGTTTACTGGTTCGGAACACATCACAAGTGACACGCTAATACTTAACGTGCTATGATAGCAAGTGCACTAGTCGTGTGTAGTAATAAGTGTGGACGAAAAGTCCGGGTTGTCGAACCACGGAGACTTGAATTTTAGTTTAAGATTCGTAATGAAGGTAAAGACAATTAAAGTAAAGCAAGAGAAAAACAATTAAGTAAACGAAAGATCAAAGGAGGGAACAAGCTATGAATTAAACCTCACGAATTGGTTAAAAAGGCTAAGGCACATGCTATGACCAAATCCACTCGTCTATATATATGAGCTACTCTTCGAATTATTAGACTCCTATTGCTTTGGTGAAAACTCCTTAATTAATCATTACCCGATGTCTCGGCACATAACAATCCTATGATTGATTGACGGTTCTCTAAATATGTCTATCCGAGAATCTAATCAACAACCACGCATTAACGTTCTAGAGTTTCCCCGGATAAATCCGGCTAACCGCACCCGGAAATCTTTACCTATTTCTAGGAACAATTCCACATTAGTTTCGGATAATGTGTTGATTCATTTGAACCCTAACCTATCTTCTCTCGAATGACTAGATTAGGCACAATAGCAAGCATATGGAGATCAAGCATATGATTGTGATAAAAGCACAAAATCAACACACAAAGCAATTAGGAGAATTAATACGAAAATTAACTTCACATTTATAGATTCATGAATTCGGCCTTCACATGGCCTTAGTTCTACAAGATTAGCTCATATTCAATAGCTCAAGAAGGTCTAAAACAATCATATACATAGTTATTAACATAAACATGTAAATGAAATGCAAAAGAAACTCCCTAAGTCTTGAATGATGATGAATCCTTGCTTGTAGCTTCAATCTCTAGCTCAATCCCCCTTCTTTGCAATCTTCAAAATGATGAAGAATGGTGATGAATGATGATGGGTGAAGAGTAATGGCCAGCTGCCTCCCCCTCCAAAGTGTGATCGGTCAAGAGTGAAGAAAATGGCTTAAGAAGACAAGAAATGATGGGCTCCCTAGTGTGTGTCTCCCTAGTGTGTCCTCCACTACTCTAAAGTGTGTAGTATAAAATTCCATAAAGTAGATCTACCAAGAAACACACTTATGACCTCCCCTCAACACATGTGATGAACTCTTGGCTTTAAATATTCCATTCCACCATCAAATGATGAACTTTTGGCTGAAAGGAATCAAAACTCGGGTGTGGTCACGCCTAGGCGCGGGCATGACGGCGCTCGGGCGCCGCTGACAGAATGCTGAAATTAAATGCAATGTGTCCTGCGCAGCAATCGTATTTCATTCATAACTCTCTCCACGAAACTCCGATTTGGATAATTCAAGTCCTCATTTGAAACTAACACATAGTTCTACAACATTGTAGAAGGGAACTTCATCCAATTCGGTCTCTAAACATACAGAAATAGCGCTCAACCGTGGAAACTAATGCAGATACGGCACCCAGGCGTGGACAGGACGGCGCCTAGGCGTGGACAGCAGAATGTTGACGTCATTTGCATCTTGTCCGGCGCCTGGGCATGGTCATACTGGCGCCTGGGCGTGGAAGTGCGAAGCATCTTGGCCTAAACTTGCTTTATACGTCGTTTTTCATCCCGTTCTTCGATTGTATCCATTTAAGACCTGAAATCACTTAATACCCCACTTAAACGCAAATGTGGCATGATTTTGTCAATAAATGAATCCATAGCATAAGTCCCATGGGCTTAAAAACACGTAAAAATGCCTCTTATCAACAAGCCAAACACCAAAGAAATAACTTGTGTCTATTATGTAACTTAGCCTTCCATAAACTTTTCCACATGATCTTATCCTCATTATTAATAGTTGAAAATAGAGAACATTGATCCGTACAATAAGCACTATCCACCGTAAACTTGCCTGACTTTGAAGGGGTCCAAATGGTTCTTCGGGGTACCATTGACTTTGGAATATAAATTTTGAGTATTTCCGCTACAATTTTCGAGGAGAAGCATTTGTGGAGAAGTGGGATGTTCCACGAGTTTGTATCAAATAAGATTAATTGCGACACATGATAAACCTGACAAAGTGCTGATTCTTTAAGATTCGAAGTGGCTGGAGTAAAGCCCGCCAACGAAGGGATCCATGGGTCAATCCAAGTACGAATAAATGCATCCTTTGAGACGCCAAGATAGTGGCCTCTCATAATAATTTCTTTGCAATCTATCATGTTGTTCCACAACTTCGAAGAATCCCTTGACACCGCTTGTAAATCCCAAAAGCTGGACTCTCGCAAATATTTTGATTTGAGGAGCTCAATCCAAAACTCCGTATCATCACTAGCCATCTTCCAAGCCAATCTAGCAACCGTTGCTCGATTCATGTATCTAGTGCACCGAAAGCCAAAACCCCCAAACTCCTTTGGAATCTATATATAATAAAATACAACCTTTGAGGCCATCCAAGTAAGCGCATATGTGGATGGCTTAATTGAGCTCAATTTTGTCATGTAAGCAAAATTAAATCTATAAATATCTATTAAATTTAAAAGAATATAATTATAAATCTTTATCCAAATATATTAACAACCTTATATCTTTTTTGGATAAAACTAGACTAACTAATATATATTTTTTTTAAAACATGTGTCTTTATTCAAAATTTAAATTTTGAATTCAATTATATTGCATCTATATATATCTATCTATACATATATATATATATATATTCTCGTAATTTTGAGTTTTTTAATTCATAAGAAAACATTTCATTGTTTGAATGATTTTTATGGGTATTAGATCTTTTGAATTTTTAAATTATTCATGGACGATTTTCTAATCACATTTAACTGACTCGTTAACTAAAAGGAAGATTTTATTTTCATTAGCTAAAGATACATATTAATCCCATAATTATAGGAAGATTTTATTTTCATTAGCTAAAGATACGTATTAATCCCATAATTAATGGAACTATACGGTTAAAAAGGAAAATGCCATGTCTCATGGTTTTACCTCTTGATTAATTCTTTTCATTTTAGTTCTAAAAACATATTAACCATGCCAAATTTTTGTTGCTTCACAAATCGATTTCTTGGTTCTCAAAATTCACTAATTTTTCTTCGACATACATTGGTTTGGTTTGGGTACGTATTCAGGTACTTTATTTTTACAGTTTCTTTTTAATCTTTCAATAGTTTTGAATATTTACTCTTTGAATTTTGTTTGATTGTCTTCATTTAACTTAGTAAACATTATGATTTTCTGTAAATTTCCTCTTCTTCTGATTAATTTAATTAATCTTAATGATTTTGTTTTTTGCTCAGTCGATTCAAAGACATTCATTGCTTTTTATTAATTCTTTTCTTTTCTTTTTTTTCTTTATTTTTCTTATTAATTTAACTCATTGGGTTCTTATTTAACATGATTTTTTTTTATTTCTTATTTCTTGGGTTCGTATTTTTTTTTCTTTCTAACCTGAATTTGACATTTCCATTTCCCAGACCATATTTGACTAATTTTTAAATTTTGTTCGTTCTTGATTTTTCAAATTTTTCTTTTTAGGATATATAATCTGAATTTGTTATTTTCCACACCAAATTTGATTCATTATTTAATTCATTTTTTTCATGATCTTTCAACTTCTTTTTTTTTCTGGAATTTATATCCTTTAAATTTTATTTGATTATCTGACTTTAATTTACTTTTGATTTTTAGGAATTTGTGAGAACTTCCTCTCTTCTTATTTGTTTTCAGTTCTTGCTCCATAGAGAGGAAAGAATCCATTGTTTTTCTCAAGTTATTTATTTAATTCTTAAGCTATATATGTTTTTCTCCATTTGTCTTTTAATTTTTCTTCTTAATTCATTTTAAATTATATCGATTTAATAGGTTGAAACTTGAAAGAATTCGCATTCCTATTTAGTTTATCTTTGTTTTTAAATTAATTGGGTATATCACTTGATTAAGTTGATTGTTTAATTTTTCAATCAATTTTATTTCTTTCTCTCAGAAAAAAAAAACTCAAAACAATTGTAATTTGGAATTTACTTTTGAATTTTTTGGTTGTTTTGAAAATTGTTGTACAATTATTTTTTGTTCAATCTTTAGCTTATAGATACTGGTGAATTTTAAATCGCATTGTATATTGCATTTTATGTTGTTATAATTCTTTGTGAGTTTAGGTCTAATAAATCATAGAATTAAAGTCATCATGTGATTTTACAATATTATTGAAAATTTCTATTTTGTTATATATGGAAAATTAACATACATTAAATATTACATGATCCTTAATCTTGATTCTTTTTCAAAACTTTTTACATCGATATTTTCATGTAGCTTTTTTTTTTAATACTCACTTTAATATTTTTCTCGGGACCTTTTTTGCACTTAGTAAGTTGATTCTTTTACTGTTTATTGTAAAATCCTCATGTTATGTTATTTCTAATTAGAAATTTTCTATTAGATATCCTTTTGAAAATTTTCAAGGAAATAGTAAATAATAAGTGATTTTTCCTTTATGGATTAGATAATATAATGTTTGAAATTTGATTTCTTCTTTATATGTTTATTTCTTTGTGGATTTCAATAAAGCACCTAATTAGAAATTTTCTATTTCATATCCTTTGAAAATTTTCAAGGAAATAGTAAATAATATTAGTGATCTTTCCTTTATGGGTTAGATAATATAATGTTTGAAAATTGATTTCTTCTTTATATGTTTATTTCTTTGTGGATTTCAATGAAGCACTGCAGTCAGATTTATTATTTTGTTAGCATTATTATTATTATTATTATTATTATTATTGTTGTTGTTGTTGTTGTTGTTGTTGTTGTTGTTGCGCTTTCTAATTTTGATTTAATACCAGTTCAATATAGTCCAATTTTTTAAAGATTTTAGCAAGTTTGATTTTCAACTTGATTTGCTCTAAAATGATGTCTTATCTTGAGACATGCTCTATGTAAAGTGTTGTCAATGGTTGTCAACTTACTCTCTTTGGTCATTAATTCCATGACTATAGTTATAGGGCATGCTACTTATTACATTTGAGTTTCGCCATCAAGGAGCATCAATTTTATAAGGTCATATTCAACGATGAATTTTTATTTAGTAAATAAAGATTTATTCAATTCAATACATAATTCTCACTAAGTACAATTTGAAAAGAAAGACAACTACCACATTATTAGGTGCTTAAATATTACTTAACATAATATGCACAGATAGTAATTTATGTTTACATGTAAATTACTTTAGATGAAGAAAAGTGTTTTAATTAATAAATTGTGATAACAAAATAAAAATTGAAATGATGACTAAATTCCTATAAGAATACATAAATACTTTGTGTCCAATTACTTATTTTTGATTCAAACTTTTTTATTATATTATTTATATTAAATATAAAATTGTCTAACACTTGATTTAGTAATATTGTATATGCTATAGTAAGTTTCAAATGTACTTTTGTTGCTCTATTATAAAGAAATAAAACATAATTCTCACTAAGTGCAATTTGAAAAGAAGGACAACTATCAAATTTAGTTTATTAATATTATTAATAGTTTTTTATTATTTTTTATATGAAATATATGATTTAATACTCATATAAAGAAACTATTAGATGATAATCATTTAACCTGAATCATATCTTTTTTTTTTAAAAAAAATTTATATTATAAATAATTAAATTATTTAACGATATATATATATATATATATATTTCAAATAATTTTTTTACATATGCAGTCTCCCGTGCCGTGGCACGGGGTTACTTCTAGTACAAAGAGAAAACGTAACCTATTGCATCAACAATGCTCAACACTAACATAATAACAGTCAACTTAAAAATTGTGTACTCAATCCCTTACTTTGGCAGAAAATACTTCATTACCAATCTCGGCATCTATAGGATGATCTTGTTTAATTTCATTGGAAGAACACAATTTCTGATTTTAAATCAAAATGTATCTTGTATATATTGAGATTCATCACAAGTAATAGTTTGTGGGAGTATTCTAAACATCAAATAAATATAACATGGCTCCACAATTCTTCACCCGGAATCACTAAATAAAAGCTAAGCACGTGACAAAATTCCAAGTTTTTTTTTTAAAAAAAAGTATTTGTGTATAATGATAAAATTCTACTAAATGGGATCCAAAAGAAAAAGGAAATCTAAACCATTACCAAACAAATAAACAACCTAAAGTGCTCCTCCCACTACCTAAAAAGCTGGGAGCTTTTTTCTTGCATGCGGACCGTGAGCCCCTAAATCACTAGGGGTTGTCTCACGGCATCTCACCTCCGGCCGGCCATATGGAGCTGGATCCCAGACAGCCACCTCCGGTGACTGTCACACCGAACCGGAACAATAAAAAATTGAAGAGGAATTATGTTGGGGCTACTACCCCCTCACGAACAGATCCCATTCCAGAGGAGACAACGGCGAAGCAACAACTTGAAGGTTTTGCTGCTGAGCCGACTGCACCAAAGAATTCGTGGGATACTAATAATCTCCAAGACACATGGAAGCGAAAGATACCGGAACCGGCAGTGTATACCGGCGAAGAAGAAGACGATGACACGGACAAGGTTTTCGATAAGATAACGGGCAGTGGTGATGACGAGGACGACTACACCATTCCGACAGAGGAGTTACGTGTAATGGCGGCGCCTTACCGGCGAGCTCTGGTCGTGAAAGTGCTCGGCAGAAAAATCGGTTATGGAATGCTCAAACAGCGGATGAAGACAATCTGGCAACTTTCGTATGAGATTTCTCCGGTGGATTTGTGAAACGAGTTTTACCTGCTACGTTTTCGTTGTAAGGATGACTATGATCATGTTCTTGATGATGGACCATGGATGATTTTGGGACACTATTTGACGGTGAGGAAATGGGTTCCTACCTTTGAACCGAAAACGGAAAAAATATCATCTACCGTGGTATGGATTCGCTTTCCAGAATTACCAATCCATTACCTCAATGAGAAAGTAATCACGGGAATGGGAGAAAGAATTGGCCGTGTGATTCGATTGGATAAAAACACGGAAGAAACACAATGTGGCCGGTATGCACGAGTTTGTGTCGAAATCGATCTGAATAAACCCTTACGTCCGTACTTAAGGATCAACAAATGCATTCGTGTTGTCGAATATGAGGGGCTGAATTTGATATGTTTCACATGTGGGGCTTATGGACACAGAAAGGAGACATGTGGCACGCGTCGTCAGGATGCTAAACCGGAAATTCCCCAGAATCAACCGACTCCAACCACCTATGGACCATGGAATTTGGTGCAACCAAGGAATCTAAAAGGTAAACAAAGGACGGGCGTGGATCATGGTACTACAAAGGAGGCGGGCTTCAATATGAGCAAGTTCACTACAAACAATTTTGCAAATATGATGTTTAAAGCTAAGGTGCCAACGGGGGACAATGGTCAGGGTAAACAAACTAATACCCGAGTAAGACAACACTATGTTCGGAAAGACCAAATCTCGCAGAAGCAGGCCAACGTAGCCTCAACTCATGCTCCTTCAACACGTCGGGACACGCAACGCACCCCATTGGGGACACGTTTTGATATTCTTAATGACCTTGAAGAAGATATGGAACACGATGGAGTAGATGAGTTTCAAGCCTTGGGAAAAGAGGGCACATCACAGGCTCGTCGCAGACTTATACCGGAAGGCACACCAGCTCAAGAACCACCATTGGTGGACATTGAATTAGTCCCCCCTCTAGCTCATGGAAACACGTATCCAATCACAAATAATCGGATCAATCCAATCTTTGAAATCGGGCATCCCTCAAACTCAAGAGATTTGCATGAAGGGGTTGATCTGGAGGACGAAGAGGAAGGGGAAGATAGCGAGGAGGACAGTGAAGATGATGACTCACAATATAATGGGGACACTGATCGGGAAATGGAGAACCTGATTGTCGAAACCAAGGACAAAGATTGCACGGAAACGGATAACCCCGTGCAAACGTTTACGGGGGTTTCTAAAACCCCCCAGGTATGACTTTCATAGTCAATTTTTCCTCCTAACATTATTATTCTCTAATGACTTTAATATTTTGGAATTGTAGAGGAGCGGTGAAAAAGGGCTTCCAACACTCGTTTCGGAAAATTCTTCGTCAACATAAACCTTTGATTCTTGTTTTGATGGAACCTAGGGTACGGGGCACCCAAGCAGATGATATTATGCGGAATAGCTATTTTGACAGAGTGGAAAAAGTGGAAGCTAGGGGGTTCGCTGGGGGTATATGGATTTTCTGGCAAACAAACGAAGTTGATTTGCAGTTTTTAGAGGCAAATGACCAGAGCATAACTGCGATTGTTAAACAGCCGGGAGAACAGGACTGGATTCTAACTTTGGTGTATGCGTGTCCACAACTTGAAGCTCGCAATCATCTTTGGGAGTATATAAGTCGAATGGAACCCCATATCAAAGGACCGTGGATTATCGCCGGAGATATGAACACGGTTATTAGTCGAGAGGAGAAATCAGGCGATGCCCCTTTTGACTATCGAAAATGCAAAAAATTCTTAGAGTGTGTGAACAAGTGCAGACTTATCGACCTTAAATTTGTGGGATCTCCTTTCACATGGGCGAAAGGTGGGACTTCGAATTTACAAGAGAGATTAGATCGAATTTTATGTAATGGGAGTTGGCGCCTTCGTTTCTCACAGGCTATAGTCACTCATCTTCCGAGACTGGGATCCGACCACTCTCCCGTTATGCTCACCTTGACAAACCGAACTCAACAACCTCGTCGGAGAGACCACGTCCGGTTCTAATCAGCTTGGTTCACTCGCCCAGATTTTAAAGAAATGATTAGTCGGCAATGGGGTCTCGAGAGGAAGGATGGGATTTTAGCTCAGATTCAACATACTCGGGAACAAGCCTCTCTCTGGAATAATAAAGTCTTTGGCCATATTTTTCGTAGGAAGAAACGGCTGGTGGCCCAAATTGCTGGAATACAGAGGGCACAAGGTTGTAATTTCCAAGTTTAACTACGAAAATTGGAGATGAAACTAATTAAGGAATACAACGAGATTCTGAGACAAGAAGAATTATTTTGGAAGCAGAAGGCTAGGACTCATTGGCTTAGGGCGGGTGATCGCAACACATGATTCTTCCACCTCTCGGCTGTGACTCGGCAGGCGAAGGCTTCTATTCGGTTCTTACACTGTGAGGATGGAGAAATCGTGACAGACCCAAAAATTCTACAATCTATGGCAATCGATTTTTAAACAAGGCTGTACGGGACAAATGGTGCAATTTTAGATTATGTCATTACCCCGGGTTTTCCTCGGCTACAGGGTCATCACATAACAATGTTGTCAGCTCTGGTGACTAAAGACGAGGTGAAACGGGCTTTGTGGGAAATGAGTCCTATGAAATCGCCAGGCCCCGACGGTATCCAGCCCATCTTCTATCAGAAGTGTTGGGATACTGTAGGTGAAGATTTGTTCACTCTACTTCGAGATGCTATTTTATCAGGTACGATAGATACAAATTTGA
Source organism: Buddleja alternifolia (assembly GCA_019426215.1). Taxonomy (NCBI): domain Eukaryota; kingdom Viridiplantae; phylum Streptophyta; class Magnoliopsida; order Lamiales; family Scrophulariaceae; genus Buddleja; species Buddleja alternifolia. The sequence continues at coordinate 3,681,601 of CM033406.1, forward strand.
ATAAATCTCATATTGTTCTTATTCCGAAAGATAAGAATCCTACACAACTTTCTCAGTTTCGTCCAATTAGCTTAACTAACGTGGCTTTAAAAATTGTAACTAAGACTATGGCTAATAGGATAAGATATTTTATGGACTCGCTAATCCCCCAAACCCAAAGTAGTTTTATTAAAGGACGTACTATTGACAATGTTTTAATAACTCAGGAACTGGTACATGATTTTAAAAAGGTTCAAGGGAAAAAAAGGTTTTTTATTGCCAAAATCGATTTTGAAAAGGCCTATGATAGGATTGATTGGACATTCTTAGAAAATGTGTTGGTTGAAATGGGTTTCCCTGATACTTGGACCAAGCTTATTATGGCGTGCACCACTCAAGCGCAATTGTCCCTTTTGTGGAATGGGACACCTACAGAGTGGTTTGCGCCTAAGCGTGGTCTAAGGCAAGGGGACCCTCTCTCGCCTTATTTGTTTGTGTTATGCGTGCAGAAGTTAGGTTCTATGATAGATGGAGCAGTGAGTGAGAGAAGGTGGAAACCGATCCCAACCTCCCGGTTCGGACCAAGGATCTCTCACCTGATGTTCGTAGACGATTTATTATTATGTGGGGAGGCTTCTACCCGACAAGTCAAATCCGCGATGACCCTTCTCAAGCTGTATTGTGACATCTCGGGGCAAAGAGTTAACACTCAAAAGTCTCGAATTTTCTTCTCAAAAAAGGTAAGCTTGGAGAGTCGGCATCGGATTGCACAAATCACTCATCTTAGCCCCACTGAAAATTTGGGGCGATATCTCGGCATGCCACTCCATCATGGTTGGGTTCTCAAACGGGACTATGAGTTTTTAGTGGAGAAAGTCCGAACTCGACTTAATGGCTGGAAATGTAAACACCTCTCTCTGGCAGGACGTGCTACCCTTATAAAAGCCATCACGGAAACGACCCCTAACTATCACATGCAAACTATAAAGCTACCTTTGGGGATATGTGATGCAATTGAAAAGGCCAACCGGAGATTTTTGTGGGGTGGTATGGGTAATGGACGAAAACTTCACTTACTCAAGTGGCATACGGTATGTAAAGCCAAACACCACGTGGGGCTAGGACTTCGTCGGCTCAGAGAAATGAATCTTGCTTTACTAGGCAAATTGGGCTGGCAACTCTTAACAGACACATCGAGACTTTGGGTTCAAGTTATGCTGCATAAATATGTACACAGACAGCGAGCTCGGTCAAAGAGTGCCACCTTAACTACGTGGCGCAGTATATCAACTACTTTACCACTTCTCCGTGCTGGAATTAGATGGGTGGTTGGAAATGGGGAGACGACTCATTTTTGGACAAACGAGTGGATCGAAGAGGGACCGTTGTTCTTTCACGCAATTCAACCTCTTCCTGTGGACACATACACTTGAACTGTGGCGAGCTACTGGCAGCCTAATATTAGGTGGGATTGGGATGAACTACAATACCTCCCTCATTCGGTTCTTACTACTCTCCAGGGCATCAATCTGGATGATACGGGGGAACAACAAGATATCCCAAGATGGAAATTTACACCTCACGGGAAATATGATGTAAAGAGTGCTTACGCAGTCCTCACGCGAGAACATGTACCAGATCCTGAAGAGAATAAATGGTAAAAAATTTGGAAGGTGCAGGGCATCCACCGTCGTAAAATCTTTCTATGGTTGGTGCGACATGGCAAAATACTTACCCGAGCCCAACTACATAAACGGGGCATGATCGAATCGGACGTGTGCGTACATTGTGGCGAGAACTCGGATACAGTATTGCACGCCCTTAGAGATTGTACATGGTCACGGCAATTATGGAGTAACCTTGTTCACTCAAGATGGCATGAGCTTTTCTTTGCAGGAACACATCAATCATGGATCGATTGGAACTTAAAGAATGCAGCCAACAGGTACGTTTGGTGTGATAATTGGTCGTTGGTTTTCACTGAAACGATTTCCTTTTTGTGGTAGGTTCGAAATGAAGTCTCGCATGGCACCCGGGATGAGGTCCCGGACACTCAAACGGGACTAGATATGATACGAAAACGAATTGAAGGAATTGCATATGACCGTGAGTCGGACCCGGATGATACACGTACGTGTATTCAAACGGGTTGGACCAAACCCCCCTCGGGTTACACAAAAGTGAACGTAGATGATGCAGTTAGTTCCAAGGCAAATGGACTGGGCAATTGTGTAGGGGTCGGGGGTGTGTTACGAGACGCCCAAGGAACATGGATTCGTGGATTCAGTGGGAACATTATACCATGCTCGGTTTTGGAGGCAGAGATACGAGCCATTCTACTAGGGTTAGAATTGGCGTGGGATGCCGGAATGAGGAGAGTGATACTTGAATCTGATAGCCAAACGGCAGTGGAGAGTATTGTAGACGCCTCCAACACACATCATCACTTCAATTTGATTTCTGATATCCGAAGAATGCAAGCCCGAGATTGGGATGTCTCAATTCACCATATTTGGCGAGAAGCAAATTGAGTGGCGGATGATTTAGCTAAAAGTGGTCTGAGTACCAATATGTACTACACTAATGTACCGGATTTTCGTTTCTCTAGTAGTCTGATGAACGATAGAGATGGTCATACGTAGCCTCATCTTGTAACCATTAGCTCGGGTTTGTCGAGCTAGAAACTGTTGGGTAAACCCCCCTTCTTCGGAGTAAAAAAAAAAAAAGAAAAAAGAAAAAGGAAATCTATAAATAATGAAAAATAATAAAGAATAGAGAATCAGAATACCATACGGCATAATAAAGAGAGAAAATAAAGAAATATAATAATAATACGAAGTACATATAAAACATATATACACACAAATCCTCATGTAGAGAGAGAGAGAGAGATTCAGCGAAAAAATGTAGAGAGAAAAGAAGAGAGAGAGAGCAACAGTCCAACCCAGATCTGCCACCCCTTTCAACTCTTCTCCAAATCTCCTTCAACTAATAGTTGTATATTCATGAAATTTGTTCTTTGATTAAGGTTTCAGATTCATTTTGATTTCTCCCATAGGAGAATGAATGGTAATAATGGAGAAATAGATTATTTTCTATCCGAAGGAATGGAAGGATCATCGTCGTCGCCGTCGAGATTACCGCCGGTTTCATCTCCGCCGTCAACCGCCGTGGCCATAGGCGTTAACGGTGGTGCGAAGTATATATTGCACACCGTATCCAAATTCGATACCCTCGCCGGTGTCGCCATCAAATACGGCGTTGAGGTACACATTATTTATTCCATACATACATACATATATATATATATATATAGCCTCTTTTTTTGTTCCAGTTAAATTGCTGCTTATTTTTCCTTTGTATTCGGGGTTTTATACTAGCTTTGATTTGTTTTTTCTTTTATTATTAGTTTTCAAAGTTAAGTGTTGGTTTTAGTTGGTCCTTTCAATTTGGTGGACGCGGGGCTTTGCACGTTGATTTCTAGTACATTGCACAGTCCGGAGTTAGCTTTCCTTGACTTCAAAATTAGCAAGACAAGATAATAATCATATAACTAAGAGATATGATATTTGATTGGGATAATTGCATATCATACCAAAATGAAACCTGCACACATCCCCTGCGATAAAAAAAAATAGCCTAAAATAACCCTATAATTTTCAAAATCCTGCACGAAATCCCCAATCCGTGTTAAATCCGCGGATTCACGCGCAGTGTATTTGAAGCAGGGTTGGGGGTTTCGTGCAGGGTTATGAAAAACATAGGGGCATTTCAGGCTATTTTTTTAGTACAGGGAGATGTGTGCAGGTTTTGTGTTTCACAAGGGTACAATATGCAATTATCCCTATTTGATTTGTTGCACTATATCTATATGATTGCATATTAATTGGTTATAGCGAGCTGCTTTTCTTATTTCACTGCTTGGGCTATGAGATATCATGTGTTGTTCATTGAACATATTTTGTTTTGGGCTGAGTTAGGTGGCAGATATAAAGAGGTTAAATGGGTTGGTAACAGATCTCCAAATGTTTGCTCTGAAGACGCTTCAAATACCATTGCCAGGGAGGCATCCCCCTTCTCCCAGCTTGTGCATTGCTGATGACACTCCTAAACGGTACTGCACCCTCATTCGTAATTTTACTTTTTGTCTATTTTGCTGTCTAATATATTTTAAGTGGTTTGGACCATATATTTCTGATACTCTACCTTTTCCTTGTTGGTATAAAATTTTTCGGAGTCTTTGCAAATTAATTGGGCCTTTTAAGTTTATGGGGATGTGTTTAACTCCACCAGAGAGAAGAAATTGGTCTGTAGATATATCTTTTCTTCAATTTATTGGAGTGCTATTAATAATCTCATCTGATCTTTTAGTTTGTGAAGCACATGCTTCCTTATCAAAATGCCTATTTTTCCAGATAAGCCTTTTCAAGTTTTATGTAACTTTTGTAGTTTTCTCCCTTCCTGTTTCTGGTCTTTTATTTGTGTAAATTAAGCTTAGTCAAGCGGTAGGTAGTCAAGCTTCGTTAATTTATTTGAAGAGCACAGAATCTATGTTTACATGGCCACGCACTATCGAAACGGTCTTAGCTTAGCTGTTTTAGTTGGTTAATATGTGGTTATATATATGTATAGGAAGTGCTAGGTGCTACTTGAAATCGTTATTAGTATTGTAACCTGAATTTCATAGTTTGAAAAAATTGAATCTTTCAATCTTATGATGATTCGTTGGCTTGAGAAATTCGTGTCACAGACTGAAATCTTTTGGCTCCTATGTATTGATATTTGGAGTAATTGATATTGATTGGAGCTTCGAGCTTGTGCGGAGCCAAAGTGGTGCACCTGCCCCCTCAACTTTTCTGAAAGTCAAGTTAATGTTTAATTTTTACAATAGAAGCTTAGGTTTTAGCCATGAATACCCCTACCACCCAATAAATAAATAAATAAGTCAATAAAATGTAAAATTGCCCTCTATATGACTATCAATATCTAATTTGTCATTGTCATTTTTACACTGGTATAGTAAACTCATTTCTTCTCCCGTATGATCCTAAAGTATCCTAGAAATTAATTCCTTCGAAATTTATCTTAGATGGTGGGAATTTTTTGCTTTAAATATACAAGAGTCCGAGAAGGTATTATCAACTAGAACTTACAATGTTATGTCTATTCCTAGTTTTAGATTCTAGTATTGAGCGACAGGGTGTTGTTCACCTAGAGGTTCTAGATTATGGGGCAATCCTACTAGTACCAATAGACAGCGTAAAGGAAGAAACACTACAGTTAGGAACCAACGCCACGAAACTTTGTTTGAGATTACCCCTTTCCTTATTGGGCTCGGGATCAGAAGAGTGGTGGGACAACAAACAAACATCTTGGTCGTGCTCGAGAAATTTTGAAAATTTAATTGAATTTTTCTACAATTTTTACCTTAATTTGGTCTAGAATTTCCATTTGTTCATTAGTTTAATTTTTTCAAAACATATTTTTAATTTACCTGAACTGACAAAAATCTTTTCACCACTTGGACCATCAAGGTTTTCCTGTAGCAGTAATATTTCTACTATTGTATTATTACTCATAGTGAGTTGTTTAAAACCTTACTAATAATTGATATAATAAAATGTAGATTTGGGAATACTTCATAGTTATTTTTAAGGTGAAAAAGAAAATAAAAGACAATGATGAGCAGATGTTTTGATGACAAATTTTAGAATTCGACGGATAATCAAGCATTATAAAGCCTCGAAAAAGAAAATATAAAAAACTTCTAAACTGCATCACCAAAACTTCACCCTCATACTCTGTTTGGTTCGAGGAAATAGGTAGGAAAAGGGAAAAAGAAAAACACAAGGAAAATCATTTTTCATTGTTTGGTTACTAGAGAAAATGAAAAGGAAAAGTAAATAGGAGAGAAAATCTAATACTAATTTGGTAAGGAAAATGTTTTCCATGTGTTTACTTTTCCTTTCCTTGGCACTTTCTTTGAGCCAAACAGAGTGTAAAAAAACTTTGATACCTAAAGTCATCAAAAAGAAGAATCATATGAAAATCATTTTTTGAAAATGAACTCTGAACAAGAAAGGTCATTTGTCTAATTAGAAAGATCTATTTATTGTTCTTCTATTCTGTTCCGTGATGATGGGAATTATAAGAAAATAAAACTTGAAATGATTCAAATACAAAAAAAAATAAAAATAAGAAAACGTTTGTTACTCACGGATAGCCCATTTCTTCTTTTTTTAGCATTCCTCTTTTACTTTTTTATTTTTCAGAGGAAACCTCAGTAACTCTTCTGGAAATAATACGTTAGTACCAGCAGAACAACTCTTCAGTAAAAGCACCATTACCAAATCCTAAATGATAGAGAGAGAACTCAACATTATGTCTTCGATCCTTTTCATTGTTGGATCATGCAGAAACACGCACTGTCTTGTGGCACTGGGGTGCAAGGCTAGTGGTATGATATAGCGCTCGGTTGAGTGGTCGGGGGCTGCTTTGCACGTCTGAAGGTGCCACATCTGCATGGCGTGGTTGTGCGGAATATGGGAAGGGGTATACGGTGCAAGGAGGTGCCTATGCACTGATGGTTGGTTGTACAGCTGGCTGTGTGCATTCGGGAGGGTGAGATGGTCCAGCTAGGGTTTAAAAAAGAAGAGTAGAAAATTGAAACGAAGCTGTAGTCTGATAAGTTTATCCTAAATGAATGATATTAAAATTTACTTCTATAAACTAAATAATTTTTGAAGATAATTAGTTGGGCTCGAGCCGGGGTCATCAAAGAGCTCAAGGCAAAACCATTTGGGCTTGAGTCAGGTTTCATCGAGCCGGCTTGCGGATTGCCCTAATTCAGAAGCAAATTTTTGTTAGGATATTTATGCAGATGTGGCAATTATTTATTGTGCCAAATATTTGGTATTATATTTGCAATTTATTCTTTGAAATTAATTAGCTCTTGCCCCCTCTCACTCAGTTTCCTGGCTCCGTCTCTTAGAGCTCATAGTTAAGAATAAGTTCTGATTTAACCAACTCTTTGGCGGAACTACTACTCAGATCTTGAAACTTGATGTTATTACTGCATGAAAATGTCGGAGGATAGATCCTGCAGCCATGTTTTCATTATTTCAGATATTTCCAATGAAGCCGGACAATTGAGTTACTTCAAAAAGTTAATCATCTGTGGACTGGTGGATTATTTGCCCAGTACTATGTTCTTTTTGGGTGTCATGTTCGGGGTTCTGCTTCTTTTTTGTCTTCTTTGGAGGATTGTGTTGAATTGATTACTCATTCTAGTACTACTATTGATTTTGGTGCTTGAAACCTTTGGAAAAATATTTGGTAGTTATAGGGAATTGTTCTTGCCAAATTGGAACTGAACAACAAATATTGCAAGCGTGTAACTATCATATACAGTTTTTGAAATTGACAACATGAAATTGCTTATCAGTTGCTTATGTAGTTCTGGCTGTTTTCATCACATTTGTTCCCTGCTTAGGACATTTATATGGGATACGGTGTTGATTAATTTATTGGTCGAGTGGAAATCATTGAAAAATAAGCAGGATAGTGGATAGTTTAAGAAGATTCTTTTATTGATAAGAAATTTCTGTATCTATTTTCACAAACGACAGAGTGGCTGTTGATTTCACATCAATACTTATTGAAGCTGTGCTTAGTTCTTTTATGCAAAAATTTTGTTTCTGTGTTGTGAGAGGCTATAATCAAATGCCGTGATTTATTTTCTGCCAACTACATATAAGGCGGAATGTCTCAATGCCATTCTGATAATAACTACAAAATAGTTATCATCAGAATATATCAAGATGTTTAATGATGTTGCTTATTGTAATATCACTTGCAGGCCAAGCACCTCTGAGCAGACTCCATCCATCCGTAGGCATTCCGATTTATTTGATTCATTTCAGTCTCTGAAATTAAAATCTTCTTCAAAACAAGTCTCTCCAGCTATGAGCAGTTTACAAGGTTATTATGGTCTTAGTCAATCAGATCAAAAACCAGCAAGAGATGGTTTTGAAATGGCTGTGTACAACAGGAAAGGAGGATCCCATTATTTAGAGGATGGACCATTTTCCACATCTATTTCTAACAGACCGCTCAGTCATCAAAGAAAATCAAAAAGCGTAGCGAACGTTTTCATGTCAGAGAATGGTGGCTTACTCAATCCCCTTTTGTCACAAGATCAAGAAGCTGATAATAATAATAGTAGATGGATTGAGAAGCTTTTGAGAAGGCGTCAAAAATCAGAGGCTGATTTTAGTTGTCGAACCCCAGAAAAGCTTCTCAAGGAGGAAAACAGCAGCAGTGGCAGTGCCATTTCAGCTATCACAGGTAAAGGGCTAGCTCTGAGGCCAAAGTCAGGTGGTGGGCCGAACCCGATTCCTATAAATTTGGGGGATTCATTTGTAATGGATAACACCAATGATAATGGAGTACGCAAGTCATCAAGTACATCAAGTTTGCAGGAATCATCAGATAATAATGGCAATAATGGGAATGGGGCGTTGTCAATGTCATCAATATGGCCAACTCTTTCTACTGCAGCCATGACTAGACCTATCTTTGATAATCTACCTAAGCCTATTGGCCGAAGAAACAAAAAAGCACTTGATTAGTAGTCTCTCTCTATTCTTATAATACCTATCATCCTTTCTTTTACCTAAATTTACAGAAAGAAGCATTCATTAGTTGGGGATAAATAGCGGAGAAGGATTCATTGGATTGCCCTTATATTGTAGTTTTGGCACTTGTAGAGTTGAAGTTAAATTCGGTTCTATACAAGTTGATGAATGGGAGAACATGCTTCATGGAACCTTTGATGACAAGAGCAAAAAAGAATTTGCTATACATGTATTTATTTGTTTCTCAATACATATATCTTCCTTTTGCGCTATTAATTCTAACGTGCGAGTTGCATATATATTTTTTTGGCTTTATTAATTGACGTAGAGAACAGTGAAAAAATAGAAGAAAAAAGGGATAATTACACTGACCTCCCCTAATGAATGGGCTATTGCAACTCTCTCCCTTCAACTATGTGTAATTACAAAGATCTCTGTTATAAAGAAACTATCCAAAACCTAACGAAACAGATGAAATGAAGTCGGCTTTTATGAAATATTGAACTCCCGGATGAAGTCAGTGTAAGGTAAAATTGGATTTACGAATTTTTTTGACAATGATGTCAGTTTTTTTGGTTAAAAAAGTTAAACGGAGGGGGGAAATTGTAAGATGGATGTTGACGGCAAGGGAAGTATTTGTAATTACGTATAGTTGAGGCGAGGAGGTTGTAAGTAGCTCATTTAGGGAAGGTCAGTGTAATTATCTCAAGAAAGAAACACACACTAAGAGAGAGTCACTCCACGATCCACTTGACGCTCTAAAGTCATAATTACCTCTATATGTGCCAGCTATGATTGTTGAGCACGATTTCAATATAAAATCTCATTATTCACATTGGTGGATCATCTCTCATCCAGTGTACAGGACGATGGAGAGACTAGAAACCAAAAATGTTCCAAGACTTTTGAGAGAATAAAATATAACCACTCAAGAACTCATAACTCTAATGCCTCACAATCTCATATGCCAACAAACTGGACCTGACCCTTTTCAAAGGACTGTGGCCGTTTTTATAGTCACTAATGCTTGCCCGTTGAGAAATATTAATGGGCCACTAAAAACCATATAAAGATCATCATAAAACAAATAGTAAATAGACCCACTAATGATGAAATTAAATTTGTCAAATATCTTAAATAATATGATTTGGTGAGGCTATAGTTTAAATATATCAAAATAAATAAGCACAATAATTGTGATATTAACTCACTACAATGAAAATTATTATTTTTTAGAGATAAATACTAAATTGAAACTTTTTTAAGATTACTCCAATAATCCTGATAAAATTAGAACTTCTAAAATTTAGTAAATAAAAAAACTATGTAACAACTTTATATCGTTCAACCATTGCGTGTGTTTTCCAGACTTGAACTACACTTAGTGATAGCAATCAATTTGAGGAAGTCATAATGGATTAAGCCTTTAATTAGTTCCCTTGACCATACTTCAATTGCCATGCACACTAGAAATGTATGTAGTGCGGGTTGGTTTTTTTTTTTTGCCCTGATCGAATGTTCTATGACTTTGAAGTCTTTAACCCAAGTTCAACCCGATAGACACTTTATGGACCATTTGAGTTGGGATGGTTTTTGCGGTTTGATACTTTGTTTTTCTTTTCTTGCTTTGTATCTCTATTGATTCTTTCTCCCTTTTTCAGCATGCTTCAAGTTCTTTATATAGAGCCATGTAGCAACAATTCCTTCTTTCCCGATGCTTGGAGATTATAAGGGTTGTTATCAGTATCTTCGACAGTGACATCGAAGTCAAGTCCTCCCACAAATATTGTGGTGTTAGATGAACAGTTCCCTAACTGACCTTGTGAAGGAAATTGTTGTGTTTCATGGGGGTTGCAACACAATTTTGCAGGGAAAAAACTCTTTAAGTCTGAAACCATTTTTTCTTTTGCAATACCTTTAAACGCGACTCTTTAGTTTTGTCTCAAAAGACAATAGGGAGGAAATCAAAGGATGTGAGTAACACCTAGCCAGTCACGTGCTTCACATCGTAACCCAATTAAGAACGAATGATTAGGATCATTCCAAACTTTTACTATTATGAATACCGTACGAGTATAAACCTTTTATTCTAATATCCCAGTCAAGTAAGAGTCAAGGTACAGTCAAACTCATAGTACTTGACTATATGCTAGAATACATAATGAGTCGAGGTTAATAAGATTACTCTTGTGTCTAACACGAGTAAACTCCATTGCTTTGGACAAAGACTTTTGACCTCACTCATTCATGATGGCATAGGATATTTGTCCGTTCACTTATGAGAGAATAAATTCTAATCTTACAAATCAGTTAAGACTGCTATTTGTCTATCAAGCTGCACTTCGAGGTCGACCCCACTGACAGGTGAATGGAGTCTAACTATGTGACAAAATAGATGCGAGTAGTGTTCGAACTCATCAGTCTCACTAATGTGTCTATGATACAAGGTCCCACTATCACATAGTGTTTGACTGACACTTCCATGTCAAAGCTTATGTCATACAAGTCTTATCTAGTCCTGATGTCCGGTCAGAACTTTCTTTGACTTGCGAACTAGTTTAGACAACACGTACTGAAATCTTCTAGTGCCCTTCTCCCTAACCCATAGGGAGTAGAAGGTCCTCCTTAATGTCATGGACTTAGAGTTGTTTATTTATCTTACAAATGCCAATAAGAAAACAACACAAATGCCTTATATATAAGTAGTGTTTAATTACAATGAATATGCCCTATACATTCTATCCTCTATGGCATTTGAGGGCATAACACCAACTCTCAGAGTGAGTTTATCATAAGTCAAGTCTGATGATCAAGTGTCTGAAGTCTGAATGAAGATAAAGATCTCTAAGCAGTTATCTTAGCGCCAGGCTATTCCAAGCGTCGATGTGAAGATATAAGCCAAGGATCATTGAAGGTTGAATGAGCGTCTAACAAGACAGATTTCACCTGAATTTATTTCTAAGTGCACAAAGATCTAAATGGAAATATAATTTGAGCATTAATATCCAACGGACATTAAATTCAAATGCATTAAATGTTGATAAGAGCATTAAATGTGATAAGCATTCCAAGACGTACCGAGAATCCTTCATATTGGATTGTCAACTCAGAGAGTCCACGACACCAACTTTTGCAGCAGAATTTCAAGGATAAAGGACAAAAAGCTGTCCACTTGCGAAAGTAATAGACATGTGCTCAGCATAGTGTCAAACGAACACTTTATCCAAGAGAGTTTATAAATAAGACTTCAGCAACAAGCCAAAAGAGAACAACAAGCCTACAAGCCAAAACTCTGTTGCATTGAAGTCTCAACTTTAAACTTTCAGAAAAGCTCAAAACTCCAAAGCTAACATTCTTCAAGCTTTTCACAAATCTCTGAGATAGTCATAAATATCTCAAACCTCTTCTCAAGAATAACCCTACATTATTATTGAGATATTCCAAGTTGTTTAAACTTCCAAATCAAACAAACCCTTTGACAAAACCCCTTTCTACCTCGCAATCTGTGTGAAGACAAAGTTGAAGACTTGCATTATTTTTGGGTTAAAGAAGCAAATGGATCAAAGTCCCTTGAAGCAGAAATCTGTGTGACTAAGGAGGTCAAGCAAATCTTTATCCAATCTATCCCCTATCTTGTAGAAGTTTCTGTGTGATTCTTCGAAGATCATCTAATGGGTTTCTATGTAATTTTATTTTGTTCTTCCAGAACAATCTTTCTATCCACTCCTCTTTCTCGAGTGAATTCATCCTCGAGGAAGGTTTCTTGTAATGCCACAATGATCATATGATGATTGCACAGATAAAAGAGATATCCCATAGAATCCTTGTGATAACCAATGAAACGTCCTTTAAGGGACCTAGCCTCCAGTTTTTCAACCTTGGTGTTCTTTACATATGCAGGGCAACCCCACACTCTTATGTAATTTAGATTAGGCTTCCTTCCACTCCATATCTCATATGGTGTCTTAGGAATTGACTTGGAGGGACATCTGTTTCAGATGTGCTCAGCTGTAAGTAACGCGTGCCCCCACAGAGAAATGGGTAAATCAGTGTAGCTAAGCATGGAATGAACTATGTCCAACAGAGTTCTATTCCTTCACTCTGCTACCCCATTTAGCTGTGGAGTGGCCGGAGGGGTGAGCTGTAACACTATACCATGTTCTCTCAAGAACTGGTCGAATTCGGCACTCATACACTCGCCACCACGATCCGATCACAGTGTCTTAATATGATGCCAAGTTTGGTTCTCCACTAAAGCCTTGAATTCCATGAACTTTTCAAGGGATTCAGACTTGTACTTCATCAAGTACACCTAACCGAACCTAGAATGATCGTCGGTAAAGGTTATGAAATAGTGAAAACTATCGCATGCTATCTCTCCAAATGGCCCACAGACGTCGGTATGAATCAAACTTAAGACTTCAGTAGCCCTTTCAAAATACCCTGTGAAAGGATATTTGGTCATCTTGCCTTCAAGACAAGATTCACATGTCGGATACGGATCCAATCCCAATGGGCTTATAATCCCATCTTTCTCCAATTCGTGCAATCTATGCTCTCTAGCATGACCTAATCTTAAGTGTCAAATTAGTCTAGGGTTTGAACTTTGATTACCAAATTTTATAGTGATAGTGTTCACAATGCATTTATTTTGGACACTCAGATAATACAATCCATTTATTAAAGATGCATTGCCAACACATTTATTTATAAATAAATATAGCATGAACCATTCATAAACGGAAAAATATATAGGAATAGAAACAATATTCTTTAGTCCTTTGGAAAAAACAAGACAATCGTTTAACAATAAAACATGTCCAGAAGGTAAATAAATGCTAGTAGATCCAATGTGGGTAGCCACAACACTTTGTCCGCTTCCTACATTGATCATTACCTCCTTCTCTCTAAGCTTCCTACTTCTTTCTAGGTCTTGATTCATAACACATATGTGAGCACTAGCCTCAGAGTCTAGAATTCAGGAAAATAAAAGGACAATAAAAGAACAATTAGTTTCCAAAACATTAAGTTCTATACCTGAGGCTAGGGGTATTCACGAATTGACCGAACCGACCGCAAACCGAAATTTCAGTCCGAACCGAAAATCGAACCGAAAAATTCGGTTCGGTTTTCGTTTCTTTTTTGTTGCCAAAATTCAGTTTTCGGTTCGGTTTTAAGGTTCGGTTGGTTCGGTTAACCTATAAACCAAATTTCTTTTTATTTTTTATTTTTATATAGCATAATATAGACCAAAAACTAAAAAAATTGTGTTTTCTAGTGACAACTTATAGAAAAATAAAGAAAATAAATTAAAATTAGTCACAATTAAATTCTAATTATTTATTTATATCTAATTTATTTATACCGAAAAACCGAACTGAACTGGTTCACTTTTTAATTTCATTATGTCAATTTTAGTTGGCCATGCTAAACATAATTATACATATATAAATGTATGCATTCCAAAGAAAAAGTGAACAACAATAGCCAAAAAACAGTAGCCAGTGAGATTTTTGAAAAAACAGTAGCAAAAAAAAAAAAAATATTTCTTTTTCGATTTTAACCAAACCAAAAAAAAATCGACCTAACCGGTCGGTTTTTTAACCAAATAGAACCGAATTCGGTCCGGATTATCGGAAAACCAAAATTTTGATTAACAGAAAATCCCGTTCGGTTCGGTTAAAAAACCGACCAATGAACACTCTTACCTGAGGCACTGTTGTTTTTCAGCTGAGGACAATCTCATTTCCAGTGACTCAGCTCGCTGTTGGGAAATATACATGTAGCCCGACTAAGCACAGCGGAAAATTAAAATTTTAGTTTCTAGGATTTAAACATGCGAGTTTATTAATCCTACGGGCTTATCACGTATCATAGGCTTGCGCATCTTTGATTTGTTATTTAAAGCTTTAATAAAGAAGATCTTACCTTATTCGATTTTTCGTAAAAATCGAAGAGTTTCTTCTTCCTTAACGTAAGCTCCCTAGCTTGCTTCTCGTTCCTTGAATCAACTCCTTCGTTTTTCCCTTTGATGTAGATTTCGAATTCCTCCACCAAAAACGTCTTTGATCGGATTCTTGATTCACTTCAGAGACCCAAGTGTTTCTCCTCTAAAGTTGATCCACACCCCGGATACCCACTCGTTTATAATCTTTAGCTAGGTTGATCTATAAACGTTTATTCTAACTCTAAGGAATAGTGTATGGGATTAAGGTGAAAGCAAAAATTACTTCTCTAAGTATTTTGGAAGAATTCTTGAATTCAAGATCTTGATGAATAATCAAGAACTCAAGAACACTATATGAGAGAGAAGAAAAAGAAACGATTTTTCTATGCAAGAGGAACGAAAATTTTGGCTTCAAAAGTCATCATCTTATTTTCGTTCTCTACATGTCCTATATATAGGACTAGGTTCTTGCAATTCTTTTCCATGTAGAACTCTTATACATTAATCCTTTTCCATGTAGGAATAGAAGACTAATTAATTTCTAAATAGAACTCTTCTATTTTAATTAGTTTCCTTTCTCTCCAAGAAATCTTATTTCCTTCTAGAAGAAAATTAATTAAACTCTTTAATTATTTTCCTCCACCAAATTTTCGACCAAGGCTTAATAAAATAGTCTTTTAATAATTAATCCACCATACTAGATTAATTAAAAGTCACTTCCAATTAAATTAAATGCTTTCTAGACTTAAGCTTAATTAAATTGATCTTATCAACTTAACTAATTTATTTATCCAATACTTGAATAAATAAAAGTCTTAATTAATTAATCTAATTAATTAATATATTAACTCAACTACTTTGAATTAAATTTCCTTAATTAAGAAATGGATTTGTCCGAGTATTGTGTGTGACCCTTTAGGTTCACCAACATACTAGTAATGGGTTCATAACCTTTATGATTTAATTTGGACAATTAAATTGTCTCGATTAATTAAACACTTTTAATTAACCATCTTATTATTTAATCTCCATTAAATATAAGATACCCATAAATCAAAGAAAAGTTTCTAGCTACTTATCTTGAAGACCTAGATGTAGGCGATTCAAAGTGAACCTTTCCAATCGCGCATTCCATGCAAGTGAGATTCTTCCATCAACTAATTTCCCAATTGAATTAAGAATCGAGGAATCTTATTGGTCGAGATCCTTGTAAATTCAATCTTAATAATTCAAGTGTGTTTGACTAGTGATTAATTAATTCAAGAAACTCATTTCTTAATTAATTACTTACTTGCCTTGGCCAAGGACTAACTCAGTCAAATCACTTAGAATTATATAGGAAATTCACTTGTTCATCTAGACAAGTGATGGATCCTTTGTTATCAACACCAACCTCCATATACGAGTCACTACACCCAATCACCAGTCCATATGTGTCCTTGTAAAAGAACTGGCACAGGAGTCAAAGTGCAGTGAGTCAATATACAAGATTACTGTGATGACTCAAGTCAAAGAATTAATCTTGCACTATCGTGATTAAGAAACTCCTAATTCGACATATATAGAAATAATTCCAATTTAGGAAGTTTCAGTTAGGGTAATCAGTGAACTTGTTCTCAACAAGCACCCGCGTATGTGCATTTGTGTCAACTACACTAATGTCCATAAAACGAGACATTCTCCAATTAAGAGTGTGCATCATAGGCGCAAGTCTATCCGAATTATCAATGTCCCATCTTGATAATTCTATGACTTGGACAGTATTTAGAAATCACAGCCTTAGAAACTTGTTTTATGATATCCATCCAATGAGATATCAAGCCCCATAGCTATGTGTGAATTCTAGGGACTTCATCATACAGTTATAACGATATAAACATAAGATGAAGAAATGCCTTTTATTAATATAATGTAAAACGAAATTGTTTACTACAAGAATAGATAAATAAAGCCTATCTAGGATTGGCTCACAGGGCACTATTCTAACAATCTCCCACTTGCACTAGAGCCAATCTCCTTGGTATTTTAGACCCATCTTCTCAAGATGTCCTTCTAATACATTACGAGACAAGGGCTTAGTTAGTGGATCCGCTATGTTCTCCGTTGTGTCGACTCTTTCCACGCGTACGTCGCCTCTACCAACAATCTCTCGGATCAGATGGTATCGCCTTTCTATGTGTTTGGATCTTTGATGAGACCTCGGCTCCTTTGCTTGAGCAATGGCGCCATTATTGTCACAGTACAGAGGTACTGGATCGACAATGCTAGGGACTGCACCCAACCCTTGGATGAAGTTCCTAATCCAAACAGCTTCCTTTGCTGCATCAGATGCAGCTATGTATTCAGCCTCGGTTGTGGAATCCGCAGTAGTTTTCTGTTTGGAACTCTTCCAACTTACTGCTCCACCATTGAGGGTGAATACAAATCCCGACATTGATTTCAAATCATCCACCTCAGATTGGAAACTAGAGTCAGTGAACCCTTCTAGTTTCAATTCTCCACCGCCGTATATCAAAAACAAGTTCTTAGTCCTTCTCAAGTACTTGAGGATTGTTTTCACGGCTACCCAGTGCAACTCACCTGGGTCGGACTGAAAACGACTCACTACACTTAATGCATGAGCCACATCAGGCCTTGTACATAACATTGCATACATAATACTTCCTATGGCAGAAGCATATGGTACGCGAGCCATCCTATCTCGTTCCTGGGATGTCGAAGGACACATGGATCGAGAATACCGGATCCCATGACTCATAGGCAAGAATCCTTTCTTTGATTCCTCCATACTAAACCTTTTTAGCATTTTGTCTATGTACATTGACTGAGACAATCCTATCATCTTTCTTGATCTATCTCTATAGATTTTGATTCCTAAGATGTAGGATGCATCTCCTAAGTCTTTCATGGAGAATTTGGTGGATAACCATACTTTAGTCGATTGCATCATTCCTACATCATTCCCAATGAGTAGAATATCATCAACATAAAGTACTAAGAATGTCACTGCACTCCCACTGACTTTCTTGTACACACATGGTTCATCTTCGTTTTTAATAAAACCATACATCCTTATAGTTTCATCAAAACAGATGTTCCAACTTCGGGATGCTTGCTTTAGTCCATAAATGGACTTTTGGAGTTTGCAAACTTTTTGCTCACTTCCACTAGATATGAAACCTTCTGGTTGTTTCATGTAAATCTCTTCCTCTATGTTTCCATTGAGGAAGGCGGTTTTCACATCCATCTGCCATATTTCATAATCATAATGAGCAGCTATTGCAAGCAAAATCCTAATGGATTTAAGCATTGCTACTGGCGAAAAGGTTTCTTCATAGTCGATACCCTCTCTTTGAGTGTAACCTTTTGCCACTAGCCTAGCTTTATAGGTCACTACCTCTCCATTTGCTCCAAGCTTTCGCTTATAGATCCACTTACAACCAATGGGTACTATACCCTCTGGTGGATCTACCAAGGTCCATACCTTGTTGGAGTACATGGAGTCCATTTCAGATTCCATGGCACTTTGCCACTTCCCAGAATCAATATCACATATTGCTTCGTTGTAGCTTCTTGGATCTTCATCCACTTGAAGCTCCTCCTTATTACTTTCTAGTAATAGACCATACCTCTCAGGTGGCCCTCGGATCCTTTCGGATCTTCTCGGAGGTTGTGTGTTAGATATTTCAGTGTTTTCTTGTGTTTGTGTTTCCAAAGTTTGTGAGATAATTTGTGGTTCTTGAACTTCTTCAAGTTCTATGATCTCGCCCTTTCTATCTAATAGAAACTCCTTCTCTAAGAAAATGGCATTCCTTGAAACAAACACCTTTTGTTCCGATGGATCATAGAAGTAGTACCCCGCAGTTTCTTTAGGGTACCCCACAAATTTACATAAGCTAGACTTAGACTCTAACTTATCTCCCACTAGCCTTTTCACATAGGCTGAACATCCCCATACTCGAAGATATTTGTATGAGGCCGGTTTACCACGCCATAACTCATAAGGCGTTTTGGGCACTGATTTGGAAGGCAATCTATTTAATAGATATGCCGCAGTTTCTAAGGCATAACCCCAGAAAGATGGAGGAACTTCAGTGAAACTCATCATGGAACGGACCATATCCAATAAAGTCCTATTCCTTCGCTCAGACACCCCATTCAATTGTGGTGTTCCAGGCGGAGTCCACTGAGAGAGAATCCCATTCTCTTTAAGATAACTAAGGAATTCGTCACTTAAGTATTCTCCTCCCCGATCAGATCGAAGAGTCTTAATACTATGACTTAGTTGTTTTTCTACTTCATTCCTAAACTCTTTGAACTTTTCAAAAGCTTCAGATTTGTGCTTCATAAGGTACACATATCCGTACCGTGAATAATCATCGGTAAAAGTAATGAAGTAAGTACACCTTCCTTTAGTACTTATACTAAAAGGACCACAAACATCCGAATGGATCAAATCCAAAAGATGGGTGGCACGTTCCACTTGTCCTACAAATGGTGACTTGGTCATTTTTCCTTTAAGACAAGATTCACAAGCAGGCATGGTTTCCTCTTCCTTAAGGTCGAGTACACCTTCCTTTGCCAATTTGTGCATTCTTTCTTTGGAAATATGTCCTAGTCTAGCATGCCACATTAGTGTACTGTTTAAGTTATCTTGTTTTCTTTTGTTACTATGTTGAATGTGAAAGACGGAATTAATTGGTTGAACAGTGTATAAACAATTCGTCAAAGTACTAGTAAAAAGTAAAGAACAATTTTTAATAATGGAACACTTTCCATCTTTTATTAAAAACTCAAAACCCTCTCCATCTAAAACAGGAATGGAGATAATGTTCTTTATTATACTAGAAACATAAAGACAATTATTTAAAACTATTCTAATGCCGTCGCCTAATGCCAGGTTGACCGTTCCTATCGCTGTGGCAGCAACTTTTGCTCCATTGCCAAGTCTCAGAACGATCTCATCCTTTCCTAGCATCCTACTTCTTGTCATTGCCTGCAAATTATTGCAAAGATGTGATGCACAACCGGTATCTAATACCCAAGAAGTATCGTTAACAGATAAGTTAACTTCAACATAAAACATACCCTTGGTCTCACTTAGGGTCGCAAGGTACTCCTTGCAGTTCCTCTTCCAATGCCCTGGTTTACCGCAATGGAAACAATCACCCTTATCTTTATCAGCTTTAACCTTCTTGACCCCACCTTTAGCTTTTAGCTTCTTGTTCTTTTGGGAACTTTTCCCTTTCCCTTTCTTTGGCCTTTTAGCCTTAGAATGGGCAGAACTCACAAGTAGGACTGGCTTGTCCTTCTTGATGGTGGCTTCTGCAGTCCTTAACATGCTTAACAAGTCAGGCAAGGTCGCCTCCAGACTGTTCATGTTAAAGTTGACCACAAATTGATCGAATGTGCTAGGCAAGGATTGAAGTACTAAGTCCACTGAGAGTTCATTGTCTAGAAAAATGTCAAGACTTGCGAGCTTCTCAATGAGCCCAATCATCTTAAGCACATGTTCTTGGACATTTGACCCCTCAGTCATACGAGCTCTAAAAAGCTCTTTAGACACTAAGTACCTTTCCCTCCTAGACTTTTCACCATACAACTCTTGTAAGTGTTTGAAAATATCAGCAGCACTTGCCATATTTTCGTGTTGCTTTTGCAACTCATTCGACATTGATGCAAGCATCGTGCACCTTGCTTGGAGGTCATCGTTTAACCATCTCTTATGGGTTTCGATTTCCTCCTCCTCAGCATCCTCGGGTAGAGTCGAGAGGGGTGCATCAGTCAAGACATAGGCTCTATTCTCAGAGTTGAGCACTATCTTAAGGTTTCTAAGCCAATCAGAATAGTTGGGTCCAGTGAGTTTGTTTGTGTCGAGAATTGTGGAAAGCGGGTTCTTAGCCATCTTAGATATCTAGTTATCTACAAATTAAAGCGAAACGGAGATTAAGAAGATGTTTAATACATTATGTGTAGATATGATTTTAAGGTCTTTTAATCATAAATTACCTCCCACTATTTAATTCAAATTCAATAACCCTCATTAAAGAATTCGAGAAAAACAATTTTTTCTTAGTGAGTTTGAAATCCGATTTAATTATTACATACCCCAATTTTATGGACACATACATAATAATTAAAAAGGTAGACAACACTTATCAATTACATCCCCATGTAACCCTCAATTATTTTACCTCATGTTTTACATGGACCTCAATTTTATGCGCCTCCATGTTACTCCTATGTTAAGTTAGACCCATCAAACCTACATTTAAATAACCCACCCAAAAAGTTCCACTTGCAATGGTCAACTTAGAGGATAAATTACCCATGTGCATCTCTATGCTTAGTAATAATCACGGCTTTCTCATTATAGAAAGTCCCACTTGCAATGGTCGACTAATCTACATAAGTAGCACCGACATGCTATTACTTTTGATGGTAGGCATGGAATATTAAACCCCGTTTAATTTTATCCCATATTAACTTAAAATTAAAATCATTAAGATTTTATAAACTTATCTAATAAGTAAGGGATTTTAGTATATTATGAAAAGGTCTCATCGCTTCGATTATCTTATCTAAGTCTCTATCCTAAACATGCCCAACAACACATGAAAGGAAATATAAAAGATAAGCATAACCTAAAAAACATGTATCTAATACATAGAATCATGCATCTCATACATTAAATCATGCATCTCATACATAAAATATAACATGGATATTTTGGGCCATATCTAAATCGATCCTATCTAGAGCCATCAAGGATCGAATGCCGGCAAGGCGAATAAATAAATAACGGAAAATAAACATGCTTTTACAATCCTAATGGCCTCAAAATTCCATCATGCATATCAACTCATGAAAGCATATGTAAATTCTTAATTTACCAAATATTCCTCATAAATTATATCAATTTGGGGTTTCTCAATAAAACTTGATTTTTCCAAAAATAAACAATTTAAAACACCTTTTAAATAGAATTTAAATTTATAGAAAAATCAAATACCCATAAACGGGTCTGCGATTGTTTCTTACTATGAAATTTTCCTTCAAGTAAAATTCCAAAGCACGTTGCTCCATGCTCATACAAATTGCACATACCCTTTTCCTTTTTTTTTTTTTATTATTTCCGTGAGTGGGCTGTTAATAAAAAGAAAAACAAGGCATCTTTTATTCCCTGCAATTCCAAATTGCATAAAGTCCTTCCAATTTTAATTTCTTACCATATGCATAAATCACCAATCACATAAGCGGTCAACGGTTGACTTAGAGGAATTAGATTCCAAATCTAATACACATGCATACTCACGGATGTTCTTCTTACAAACATGTGATTGGTTTGCATGGATGGATTACAAGTCCATGTAATACCCGCGCAACAACGATTAACACTTACTCGATTTCTCATGTAATCAAATTACAAAAATTAATTTTCAAATTAAACAATCTTATTGATAATCCCCAAATAAATAAAATTTACGAATTTAATAATTTTAAACGTGCATCACATGTAACGATTAAAATTAAACGGATCATGCATAACGATGCGCGAGCCTTAGGCTCTGATACCACTGTTGGGAAATATACATGTAGCCCGACTAAGCACAGCGGAAAATTAAAATTTTAGTTTCTAGGATTTAAACATGCGAGCTTATTAATCCTACGGGCTTATCACGTATCATAGGCTTGCGCATCTTTGATTTGTTATTTAAAGCTTTAATAAAGAAGATCTTACCTTATTCGATTTTTCGTAAAAATCGAAGAGTTTCTTCTTCCTTAACGTAAGCTCCCTAGCTTGCTTCTCGTTCCTTGAATCAACTCCTTCGTTTTTCCCTTTGATGTAGATTTCGAATTCCTCCACCAAAAACGTCTTTGATCGGATTCTTGATTCACTTCAGAGACCCAAGTGTTTCTCCTCTAAAGTTGATCCACACCCCGGATACCCACTCGTTTATAATCTTTAGCTAGGTTGATCTATAAACGTTTATTCTAACTCTAAGGAATAGTGTATGGGATTAAGGTGAAAGCAAAAATTACTTCTCTAAGTATTTTGGAAGAATTCTTGAATTCAAGATCTTGATGAATAATCAAGAACTCAAGAACACTATATGAGAGAGAAGAAAAAGAAACGATTTTTCTATGCAAGAGGAACAAAAATTTTGGCTTCAAAAGTCATCATCTTATTTTCGTTCTCTACATGTCCTATATATAGGACTAGGTTCTTGCAATTCTTTTCCATGTAGAACTCTTATACATTAATCCTTTTCCATGTAGGAATAGAAGACTAATTAATTTCTAAATAGAACTCTTCTATTTTAATTAGTTTCCTTTCTCTCCAAGAAATCTTATTTCCTTCTAGAAGAAAATTAATTAAACTCTTTAATTATTTTCCTCCACCAAATTTTCGACCAAGGCTTAATAAAATAGTCTTTTAATAATTAATCCACCATACTAGATTAATTAAAAGTCACTTCCAATTAAATTAAATGCTTTCTAGACTTAAGCTTAATTAAATTGATCTTATCAACTTAACTAATTTATTTATCCAATACTTGAATAAATAAAAGTCTTAATTAATTAATCTAATTAATTAATATATTAACTCAACTACTTTGAATTAAATTTCCTTAATTAAGAAATGGATTTGTCCGAGTATTGTGTGTGACCCTTTAGGTTCACCAACATACTAGTAATGGGTTCATAACCTTTATGATTTAATTTGGACAATTAAATTGTCTCGATTAATTAAACACTTTTAATTAACCATCTTATTATTTAATCTCCATTAAATATAAGATACCCATAAATCAAAGAAAAGTTTCTAGCTACTTATCTTGAAGACCTAGATGTAGGCGATTCAAAGTGAACCTTTCCAATCGCGCATTCCATGCAAGTGAGATTCTTCCATCAACTAATTTCCCAATTGAATTAAGAATCGAGGAATCTTATTGGTCGAGATCCTTGTAAATTCAATCTTAATAATTCAAGTGTGTTTGACTAGTGATTAATTAATTCAAGAAACTCATTTCTTAATTAATTACTTACTTGCCTTGGCCAAGGACTAACTCAGTCAAATCGCTTAGAATTATATAGGAAATTCACTTGTTCATCTAGACAAGTGATGGATCCTTTGTTATCAACACCAACCTCCATATACGAGTCACTACACCCAATCACCAGTCCATATGTGTCCTTGTAAAAGAACTGGCACAGGAGTCAAAGTGCAGTGAGTCAATATACAAGATTACTGTGATGACTCAAGTCAAAGAATTAATCTTGCACTATCGTGATTAAGAAACTCCTAATTCGACATATATAGAAATAATTCCAATTTAGGAAGTTTCAGTTAGGGTAATCAGTGAACTTGTTCTCAACAAGCACCCGCGTATGTGCATTTGTGTCAACTACACTAATGTCCATAAAACGAGACATTCTCCAATTAAGAGTGTGCATCATAGGCGCAAGTCTATCCGAATTATCAATGTCCCATCTTGATAATTCTATGACTTGGACAGTATTTAGAAATCACAGCCTTAGAAACTTGTTTTATGATATCCATCCAATGAGATATCAAGCCCCATAGCTATGTGTGAATTCTAGGGACTTCATCATACAGTCATAACGATATAAACATAAGATGAAGAAATGCCTTTTATTAATATAATGTAAAACGAAATTGTTTACTACAAGAATAGATAAATAAAGCCTATCTAGGATTGGCTCACAGGGCACTATTCTAACACTCGCCACATTGGATCTACGTGTCTGTTGCCTTTGGACCCTTGCCCTTATGTTTAGGGGCTTTACCTTATCATCAGAGGCCTTTTTCACTCCCAATGCCTTCTTGTCTTTCTTCTTCTTAAAGGGCGCAGTTTCCTTCCCCTTGGGCTTCATTTGCGCTTGAGCGTTCATGAGTTTGTTCATTAGCCCAGCTAATGTATACTCAATCTCGTTCATGTTGAAGTCCACAATAACTTGTGAAAAGGAATTGGGAAGTGATAACAGAATGAGGTCAGTCTAAAGGTGGAAATCCATAGTGAAGTTAAGAACCTCCAATCTCTCGATCATGGATATCATCTAAATGACGTGGTCTCCCACTTTCTCACCTCTCCATTCTTGCCCTGAAGAGCTCTCTTGAAATCTCATATCGGGCAGTCGTACTGTGCTCTCCATACAACTCCTTAAGATGCAACAATATGTCCATTGCGTTGTCCATCTTTTCGTGGGAACGTTGGAGGTCATTGTTCATTGAGCCCAGCATATAACCTCTTACTCGTGTATCATCCTTGATTCACACGTTGTAGGCAGCATACTCATCCTCAGATGATTTTGCCCCCGGGGTAGAAAGAATGTTAGCCTCTAAAACATAATGGAGTGACTCTAAGTTGAGGACTATCCTTAGGTTTCTCAGCCAATTGATGAAATTGGTCCAGTGAGGATATTCTTTTCGAGCATTACAGATAAAGGGTTATTGACTATTTTGAGAGTAAACAGAGGTTGCTGCAGAAAAATAAATCCAGATTCGATTAGATAGTTGTATTAATGCTTAAGTTAAAATTTTAAGGACTTATAATTTCAACTTGTCTCCCACTACTTGTTTCGAATAATTGCACTCTCACTACAATAATAAAAAATCCCATCGGATGGACTTCATAGTGGGTGATTGAGTTCTTCAATGAATCAAATGAGTTGCAACCTTTTAACGACATCTGGCTCATTGATTCATTAAAGTGGCCTCCAAGTCAATTAGTCTAACTAATGGTTCAATCCATTTGGTTCATGGATCATCTACACCGCAACCTTTTGATGATATCTAAGTGGTGATCCGTCCAAGTATAAACCCATCGACCACTATTGATCTACAATTTAATCCCACCTTGCAACCTTTTAATGGTATCTGGGGTGAAATTCACTTCAACAAATGGCATCTCATGCACTGAAGATGACCAAAACCATATCTTGTTTGATGCATGACCTCCTTTTTCTAGGAAGATGCCATACATTAGATGTGATTTTGTTATCTAAAGCTCGATGGATAATAGGGATCCAATACCCCTTATCTACTTAGTATTTTATGTTGGGAGAATTTAGATAATATATATCCTTTATGATCTCACTTTGCACATTATCATGTTTCAATCATATTAAAACTGATGTGTGTGGGAAGCACACCAATGATAATTTGCGATGACACAAGATATACGTGGTTCGGCCAAAATATGACCGATGTCCACGGGATAAAAGAGTTCGATCCTTTCATTAGGTAAAAAAGGTAAGTCAACTATTCCTAAATGTACATTGGAAAGTAGAATAAATCATGATCCTTTCATCTTGAGCTATATCTTTTATGGTATAATTGGCAGGTCAGTCGGCATGATCTCCGCAGGTCCGGATATGGTAAGCATATCTCCTGATTGATTCTTGTCTGATCTGCTCCAAGCTTGCCTTATATAGAATACTCTACCTGTACAGGTTAGGACCGGGCAAACCTCCAGCTGGACAGACCTGACTATGATATCTTCTAAGGGGATCCGAGTCTGTGGTGCTATTTGTCTTGGGCCCCTAATCGTGTTGGACTACCAGCTTGGCCCAAGAACCTATTTCGACCCACATCAATAGTCCCCCTCAACTCTGCAGTTTGACATAGTCAAGCTGTGAGAGTTGAGAAAAGATAAATATTTGGGCCGAGCTGAGAGTACTCTTGAGCTGCGTAGGTAAAGGTTTGTTGAAGCCTCCTCCAGGTGAGGAATTTTCCTCAAGTGCATTTCCGGACAAACCTTAAACCTGACGTGACGGTTACATTTCCCCATGCCTGCAGTTATGGAGTTACCTCCTGAAAAGTCGCGCCAATCATAGTTTCTGCAGTTGAGGCCACCATCTCCGTGCCTTGGCAACCGTCGATCTTTGCCTACGTGTACGGCTCAGGTTGAAGCCCGTTTTTTCTTTAATTATTTTAAGTTTTTTTTTGAAAAATCAAATTTCAAAAAATAACTTGCTAAAAACTTGAGATTTTATTTCCTTCCATTATTTGTGCCTTGTTGCTTAAAATCAGAATCCTTCAATTCTTCCTTCACCTCCTCTTGCCAGCCATTTCTTCCGTGTTCGTTGCCTCTTCTCGAGGTACTGCGCCTCCTTTTCTTCTTCTTCTTCTTTTATTTGTTTGTTGTGTGTTTTTTGTTATTTTATTTTGTAAAATCTTTGGGTTTGTTACCATTTTCCACCATTGTCCCTGTTCCCCTTTTCCCCTTTGTACGCGAAAATGTCAAATAGCCTAGTCTCGTATTCTCAAAACTGAGAGGAGCATCACAACTTGTTAGAGCATGATTCTGTGGGGGATACTTCCTCTTATGTGTGAAATTTGTATAGTGGGACTCCTGTTCTAGGGGGAAAAGAACTTGTAGACCTTTCTTCGTCGGATACAAAATTCAATGGCCGGAATACTACCCTTATCCCTTCGTCTCCGATCGCCGAGGTTAGGGCTGGTCAGGCTGAGGCTTCCTCTGGGGGTGAGTATGTGCACCAGCTTAACCCTGATTCAGGGGAGGAAGAATCAAACCCTAATTTTTGGGTGGAGACTCCCTCCACTTTTACCCTTTCAAAATTAAATAATCTTTGTCGTACGTATGGCATACCAGATGACTATTCGATAATAATACCTTTTCCCGAGGACCGAGCTAACCGTCCTCCTCCTCAACACACTTTTTCCAATGTTGCCCTTCTTTGCGCAGGTCTGAGGTTCCCCATTCCTCCTCTCTTCGTATCCATAGCTAATAGGTACGGTATCCCTCTAAACCAGTTCGTGCCCAATGCCATTCGGATGATGGCTGGGTTTTCCGTTCTCCTCCATTACTATGGGATTGAGCCCACAGGCGAGTTATTTCATGCCCTCTTCCATCCTCTCTCTAGTGTTGCTGATAGTGGGGTTTTCTACCTAACTTCCCGAGGTCCCGCCATCTTCCTTGCTGGCCATCCTGGGGACAAACGATGGAAAGACAATTTTTTTCTATATCGCCCCTCCCCCAGGTGTGGTGTGGAATTTTCGTAGCACATTTATGGAGTGGTTGAATGGGCACCATCCTACCCCTCGACAGTTATCTGAATAACATCGTCAGGCGGTGGAATATTTAATTTCTCTCCTCGCCATATGGGCAAACTTGTTGATAGCCAGCTTTTGTACAACATTGGCTATAGCCCCGTGGGGGCTGACCTGAAGAGTGTCACCGTAGGTAGCGTCTTGGATTTTAACTATCCCTCCTTGTTTGTTAACTGCTTGTGCTGACCCTTACTTGCTTGGTGTTTGTAGAAAGACTGATGGATTTAGCTCGTGCCCGGGAGTTTGTTAACTGCAGGAAGCAGCGTCCTCCCTCAGAAGAACCAGCTCTACCTCCCCCACCTCCGCCGGTGATGCCATAGGATGCCCCTTCTGCCACTTTGACTTCCCCTCCCTTAGGTCAGAGTGATTTTCCAGGTCGCGTACCAACCAGAAGAGGGCCCTCGAAAAAGACCCGTGACCTCTGAGACTCCCTCCAGCGCATGCCCTTCTAAATGCAGCAGCTCGGGCATAGCCATTGGGGAGATGATCGCCGACCTGCCCATCAGGACTTCAAATCCTCTTGCCTTCGTACTAGGTCTAGGGCCTCTGATCCTCCAGCTTCTGACCTGTAGAGCAACGAGCTCTCGGTCATGCTGGACTTTCTCCAAAAGTTGCCCAGTTCCACTGACCGTCATCACCTGGAAGGCATGTCCCCTCGAAAAAGGGCTGAAGCTGCGGCACTCATATTTTCTAAGCTAGTGTAGCTTCTCGTGTATGTAAGTTGATTATGTATCTCTACTTTATGCTGGTTGTAAATTGTTATGCGCAAATGTGCTGTAGTGCATCTTGTTAGCTGGCCAGGTTGTGCAGGATGCTTACAAAGGCACAGAGGTGGAAGAGTTGCGAAAGAAGTTATCCCGAGCTCAGGAGCAACTCCGAAAGGCCCAAGACTACAATGCTGACAAGGACAAGGAGCTAAAGGTTCTTCAAAAGGACTTCCATAATCTTCTTGCAGAGAAGGTGGACCTGGAAGCACGTCTTTCGGACATTGAGACTGCTCATACAGTTGCCTTGGAGAGTACCCTAGTTAAGGCGCATGGGACCTGGGTCTCCCAACTGGCTTCCTCCGCTGAGGGACAGGCCCTGGTTGCCAAGTTCAAGGCTGATTTTCTCGCTTCTAAAGAGTTTGAGCGCCTTACCGACAACAAAATCTTTGGATTCTTTATCAAGGGTTTTGAAGGATGTGCTTCTCAATTCAAGGCGAAGGGCTTTCCTCCAGAAGGTGTCTTCGAGGATTTCCTAGATTGTGATGCAGCTCTACTCGAGGCCATAGCTGCTTCAGATCCATCTTCTGCAGGTCCATCTCTTCTTCCATTTGCAGATCAACCAGTCGACGAGTTACCTGATCTGCAGGCGGGTGATGTTAAGGCTCCAGCTGATGCCAGTGTTCCAGGTGGTTCAGGTGTTGATGCCCAGGCTGATCCTTCCAGGAAGCCTTGAAAAATTTGATGTTTTTTTTTTCTAAGACTTGGTTTTTGATGGGCAGGTGTGGCCCCAGTACTTTGAAACATTTTTCATTTTTGCTATTTTTTTACGGGCCTCTGTTGCCTTTGGGCAAGTATTTGATTGTTGGCTGTTTTTTGTTTTTACCGTATCTGCCCAGGTTTGGGCTATGAACGCGGATCAGGTTTATGAATGCTTATTTTGAACTTTTACCCCCTTGCTTGCTACCTGCACTTTGATAACATTGCATGCACTTTCCTAACTTTGATAAGTTTGATAAATTTGTTTACTTACATTTTTTAGATGCGCTGCTCCTCTTGTCCTTGATATACCTGTCACGCTTTCTTCTTGTCCTCTGAGCGTTGAGTAGGACTTTTATCTAATATTTCTCAAAAAAACAAAATTCAACAGTTTTCAGGTGGTACCCACCAGACCTACACTGAGCTAGAGCTCCAGCTGGGTTAGGTGGTCCACACTCTTGCAATCTTGGGGACTTGCACTCACTTTTCCTCTCATGCAATCGTGGGGACTTGCATCGGGATCAAACACCCTCTACCAGGTGCGTATAAATATATGGGGAATTGTACCACCTTTGTGCAATTGTGGAGACTTGTGCACGGGATCGAACACCCGTCATTAGGCGCGTACAATTGTGGGGACTTGCACTGCAACTATGCAATCGTGGAGAGTTGCATTTCCCTCCTGCCTTATATCCCATTATTCTCCCTCCGTACCAAAATATTCCTAGACGGGCTAGGGTGGTCAGCCTATACCGTCGGCATCCTTCCTTATGTCCCACATTCTCCGAATTTTTCTCCTTGTTTTACCTCCATTCTTATGGCTGCCCGTTCCTCCTTATCGCTCCAAACCCCGGTCTTTCTTAGGGTAGGCCCATAAATGTTTCCGAGGACCTCCCCCTCCTTATTTCTCCCTGGCCTGGGGACCATTTGACCTGTAGGCAAATTATCCCTGTCTAGACAGATCCTAGCCCCCACCCAGATGGTACAATCCTAACCTCCGACTACCTCCACTTCACCAGCCCCCCTATGCTTCGCAATTCATCATGCATATTTTACATATATACACAGCTCAATCTCAAAATTTTGGGAAAATAAAATCTTACTAAATTATTGGAGCTTTGCATGTGGCCCTGCAAAGAAGGTTTTACAATCTCTAGATCATACCTGAAAAATATAACAATCATAATTTCCAAAAAGGATTATGAGCAACGCATGAGTCCTTCGAATGGTAAAAACAAAACATAAGATGAGAAAATAAAATAAAGTAGAAAAAAGAGATCAATCTTTATGATCACACGTGAAAAAATTTCAAGTTTTGCATGTTCCATGGGTGAGGGAGCGGCTTTCCCTCCCCATCCTCCAGTTCATAGGCTCCTCCAGCTAGTACTTTAGTAACTTTGTACGGGCCCTCCCAGTTAGGGTCCAACTTCGCATCTACTCTCTTCAATACCAGATCCCCTACCTGGACAGATCTAGCCTTCACCTTTGATCCTTGGGCTCTCATGATTCGCTGCTTGTATTGTTCAATCCTTAAGTATGCCTTGTCTTTAACTTCGTCTATTATCTCCAGCTCTTCCCTTAGTCTTTCTTCATTCTGCTCTGGCTCAAAGTATCTAACTCGATGGGATTGTACCTTGATCTCTGCGGGTATGACGGCCTTAGCCCCATACACCAAATGGAATGGACTTCTCCCGTGGTGGAATTAGGAGTAGTCCGATATGACCACAACACTGGTAGTAATTCTTCAACCCAATTCCCACCCGCTCCCTCCAATCTTTATGACCGAGATTAGGGTATTTATATAAACTCATTAGAAGTGGAATATGGATAAAATAAACGAGTTGACTGTGAAAGAAAAAGGGACATATGTATTCAAAAGTTAAGTAGTAGACATACCTGGTTTCTAAACCTTGGACTATTATTCTATTAGTAATTTCTACCAGGTCATTGGTTTGATGATGAGCTACAGTGCTGAAACACTGCTGGATCCCTAACTCTTCGCACCACTTTCTCAGCTTGGCCCCACTGAATTGCCTGTCGTTGTCAGCCAGGATCTCCCTGGGTATGCCGAATCTGCAGATGATGTTCTTCCATAGGAAATAAATGACCTTCGCCTCTGTGATCCAGGCCAAGGCTTCAGTTGCTACCCACTTGCTAAAGTAGTCGACTAGCACCAGTAAGAACTTCTTCTGACCTTTTGCTAAATGGGCCTACAATGTCCATCCCCCATCTGCCGAAGGGACATGTAACACTCATAGAGCGCATTGCTTCCGCGGGTTGATGAATGAGACCAGCATGTTTTTGGCATTGTTCACATTTTTTCACTAGGTTGGCCGCATCTTCCTTCAGGGTTGGCCAAAAATAGCCAGACCTCAAGGTCTTTCCAGCTAGGGCTCCACCACCTATGTGGCTGCTGCAATCTCCCTCGTGAATTTCTCTTAGTATGTAATCTCCTTCCTCTGTTGAAACACATCTCAGGTGGGGTTGTACAAATGACTTCTTGTATAGCATATCATCGATTGAGACGAACCTAGTAGACCTGGTCTCCAATTGTTGTATTTCCTTTCTTTCTTCAGGTAGCACTCCTTTCGTGAGATATTGGATTATCTCAGTCCTCCAATCTTCATCTTCTATTATTTGTAGAATTTCTTGTTTAGTGCTAGATTTGGTTAGTGCTTATATAGTAATGTTTCGGGTTTAGCAGCCAATGACTGAACTGCCCAGCTTGGACAAATAATCAGCCTTCGTATTTTTCAGCTCGGGATATTTGTTGTATCTCCAGCTTGTGGAAGTTTTCTTGTAGTGCCTCTATGGTTTTCAAGTACCTCATCATCCTTTCTTCCATAGCTTCATAGGTCCCGTCTATTTGTTTGGTGACGAGCTGTGAATCTAAGTACACCATTAAATTTTTAGCCCCTCCCTTGATTGCGATTTTGAGTCCCGTGATGAACGCTTCGTATTCCGCTTCATTGTTGCTTGCTTTGAACTCGAATTTGATTGTATACTCCAGCTGATCTCCCTCGGGTGTGGTGAGTACCACAACTGCGCCACTTCCATTTTGGGTAGCTGACCCATCAACATGCAGGAGCCAAACTTTTTCATCCTCCTTCCCTTCCTGCTCAGGTCTGGTCATTTCGGTGACAAAGTCTGCCAGGACCCGTGCTTTGATTGCAGCTAGTGACGTGTACTCTATCTTGAATTTCCCTAACTCCACAACCCACTTAACAAGTCGTCCTGATGTCTCAGCCTTTCCTAGCACAACCTTGAGTGGTTGACTAGTCTTTACAATGATTTTCTATGTCAAAAAATAAGGTTTGAGTCTTCTTGCTGTAATGACTAATGCCAATGACATCTTTTTTATGTCCAGATATCGAGACTCGACGTCTGAAAGTACTTTGATGGCGTAGTACACGGGTTTCTCCGTTTTGTCCTCTTCCCGAACTACGACTGTGCTGACAGCTCGGTCCGCCACAACTATGTAAATTACTAATGGCTTGCTCTATAAAGGTTTGGTGAGAAGTGGTATCTGGCTCAGGTATGCCTTGAGGTCCTCGAAAGCTTGTTGACATTCAGGAGTCCAATTGAAGTGATCCACTTTGCGTAATATCTTGAAAAATAGTAGACTCCTTTCTGCTGATTTGGATATGAAACGGCTTAAAGCCGTGATTCTTCCATTTAATCTTTGTACTTCATTTATATTCCTTGGTGCCAACATGTCTTGGATAGCTTTGATCTTTTTAGGGTTAGCCTCTATGCCTCTTTTTCTGTGACCATGTACCCTAGGAACTTTCCTCCCTTGATTCTGAGTGCACATTTGGCCAGGTTCAACTTCATCCTATATCTTTGGAGTGTTTCAAAGGTATCTTGTAGGTCTTGCACATGGGTGTTGGCAATACGACTCTTGACCACTATGTCGTCTACGTATACTTCGATGTTTTTTCCCATTTGTTCCCGAAACATCACGTCTACAAGACTTTGGTGTGTAGCTCCAACATTTTTTAGACCGGCGGGCATGACTCTGTAACAAAAAGTGCCAAAGGAGGTGATGAAGCTGACCTTCCTTTGGTCCTCCTCAGCTAAGGGTATTTGGTGATACACACTCTGTGCATCCATAGTGCTTAATAACTCGTATCCAGCTGTAGCATCCACCAATTGGTCTATCCTAGGTAAGGGGTAATTGTTAGGATTATGCCCTCAGATGCCATAGAGGATAGAATGTATAGGGCATATATCTTGTATTGAACTTAAACACTTCTTAAATAAAAGGCATTATTGAGTTTTCACTTAATTCCTATCTGCATCTATAAGTTGTGTAAAACGTTTTGTCCATGTTTTCAGTGCGATCCCTCTACTTCCTATGGGATAGGAAGATTGGCACTAGAGAGATCGATCTTGATTACTAAAATAAGTTCGCAAGTAATATGAAGTCTTTAATGGACAAATAAAGACTTCGAATACTTGTACAATCTTAGCTCCGACATGGGAGTGCCTGTCTGGTATCATGGGATAATAAGAGATTAAGATTGTAGACACGTCAATGGAACTGATATGTTTGAACACGACTCGCATCGGTTCTGTCACATGGGTTTTCACTCTGTGACTGTCAATGACGGAACTGATTATGCGTAATAGGTATATGTGAACCTTTAACCTAAAGTATCAGGCTGAAGATGCAATTGTGACGTCAAGTCTTTTACTAGAGTAGTTAGACCCAATTCACCCTTTGGTGGGGTCAACCTTGAAATACGGACTTGATAGGCAAGTGGTAATCTTAGCAGATACTAATATGGGATTTGTTCTCTCATAAGTGAATGAGTATGTACCTTATGTAATTATAAATAAATAGAGATCAAAGTCTTTGGCCAAAGTAAACGAAATGATTGTGCTTGGCACTAAATCGATCTCAATGATCTCTAATTTATTATGATTTATACATATGGTCAAGTCCAGTGAGTTTGACATAACCATGACTCTCACTTGACTGGGGAACGTGAATAAAGGGTTTATACATATACGGTATTTACGATTGGAAGGTTTCGGAATGATCCTATCATTCGTTTTCGTTTTGGTTACGAAGTGGGCCACGTGACTGGCTAGATGTTACCCACTTGCTTTGGTTTCCTCTAATTGTCAAATGAAACGAACCTAAAGAGTTGCGCTAAAGGATTGACAAAGAAAAAGGAATTTCTATTATTTCTTCTGAGAGTTTTAATTTATTGGATAAATTAAATAATTGATTATTCAATAGATGAAATAATTAATTATAATGATAAGATTAATTATTAATTAATTTTCTTGTGAAATATATTAATGAATTAATTTATCTAATTAATCTAGTTATTTAATTAATTAATTTATTTATTGGATATAATAAATTATTAATTGAAATAAGAAATTAATTCAACAAAACAAATCCCAGGGCTAAATAAGGAGTCCAATTGGACGCCTATGAGGCCTCAAAGTGGCACCTTTGAGAGGCCACATATTAGGGCTCTTTTGTTTTGACTTGTACAATAAGTCATGAGGTATAGAAGGACTCTTTGACTTAGAACAAGTAACAAGAAGAATACACAAATCTCATAACTCTCAAAAGAAAGAAAAATATTCCTCCCCTCCTCTATACCTAGCTATCGACCATAGAGAAAGAAGAAAGGGGATTTTTCGTTTGTTGATCCGTGCGTGACGATTTAGAGACGACGTATTTTCATTGTTCGGATCAAGTTCAAGTTTGAAAAATCAAACCAAAGGATTGAAGATTTGGAAGCTTCAATATTTCAAGTTTGGAGAAGAAGAAGTTTTTCTCCATCATCATATTCAAATTAACGAGTACGTTTTATTCGTTATACGCTTTCAGATTCAATTATGCGAATTAGAGTACCAATTCGGTTTTCGTTTTAGTTTTTGAAATCCCTTCCGCTGCGTTTATGCTTTTTCGAACGAACAGGGACAATTGGATTCAATGCTCGTAATTGCTATATTATCTAACTCTAAGCTAAATCAAATTATAAGATGATTGATGTTTAGACTATGAAAATAACTAAAGATAACTAAAATGATTATCAAGGTAATAAATCAAATGGGAAGAGGTGATTGGGTTATGATCCTACTATGTTCTATCCTATGCTCATGAACTTCTCAATTATCCGGATTCTTAGAACGTTCTTACTATGGCGAAACCCCCTAATGTATTTATTATTCAATCTCTTGAAATAACAAGCCTATACTAGTTAACAACTTCCTATATCTCTATAGCGAAGATTGAATTAACTAACATGCATTTAGGTTCAAAGGAATTCCTTGTTTACGAAGATCCTACATTCAATCGGGTCATCTTATCACAAAAAGCCACACAACGCAATCGATTCTATCTCTAGTCAATTGTTACGTTATGATGTTTGATTTTTCGATCTCCCTTTATCTATCTCCTCTCGGTCTCAAGACAAAGCATTATATCAAACACATGGTGATCATTCATGTGAAAGCATTAAGCATAAAATCAAACATGTAACAAGAATGTAATAAATCCGGAAATTAATGATTCATTAAACACAAAACATCACAAAGTATTCACATAACCCAACCACAAAGATGCTTAGCTCATACTTACAACAACAAGTGATTGAACAATTCTATAAGACATGGTTGATACACAAATCAAAGAGAAAGAGTTGAATTACTCCCTATTACAAAGTTTGAATCCAAGCTTTGATGATGAAAATGATGATGATGATGACTCTTCAAGCTTTCTTAGGACTTCCCATGGCTTCCCCTTGGTGTTTTAGAGCATTTTTAAGTGTTTTCCAAGAGAAAAGTGTGTTAAAAAGGAAGAAAACGGCGGACTTAATTTTAGGGCTTCGGGAGAATTGGACCGCGGCACAAACTCTTATCAGACCCCGGTCCTCTGATGCAGAATTCATAGCTTTCGTATTTTGATCATAACTCTCTCTACAAATGTCGGATTGAGTTGATTCAAGTTGCTACGCGAAGCTAAGAAATAGAGGTACAATATTGAAGAAGAAACCTTAGTATGATTCGGCCTGTAAGAGGACGAAAACCTTATTTATATATGAGCATTGTGTAAAATCTTTCGTCAACTATCTTCTTTTGTTTCTTTCTTCAATTTCAAGCTCAATTTGGATCTCTTTTCTCGTCTTTCATGCTTAAATCAACTTTTATCCTACAAACAAAATATATACCAATCAAAGCATTATGAGGGATAAAAAATGATCAAAGTAACGATCAAATCATATTACAATGGGGCATAAAATACTGTAAAATATGGACTTATCAACTACCCCCAACTAGGCTATGATCGTCTCGATCAATAAATGGCGAACAAGTACTCATAAGTTCAGATTTTACAACTTGCTTTGGGATCTTGAAAGGTTTTATGTCTCAATAATCAAGCACGTACACGAATTAAACGCTTGAAAATGATTATGACAAGTTACACTTTACCTAGAACACTAAACAATTTGAAAGCCTCCAAAACATCTTCGATTCCATCTCAAAATCATGAACTCCATATCCATTTTTATGCCAAGAGCACACTTTAAACAAGATTATGCAAACTCATTAGATAATAAAAACATTAAAACACTTCAAAACTTGTTAACCTATCGGTGTGCATGAAATGTGAAAGTCAAGATCAAAAGGTCTTTTTGGCTTGTAACGTAAGGCTAGGTAATGGCTTGGGCGGGAATATATGGATAAAGTGACTAAACTCAAGAAAGCATACAACTCAATATCATCGAGCTAAACACTCACTTATCAACCGAATAAATCTTCACATCTCGCCACTTATAGCTTTTTGATTTCTTTTCCCTTTAAACTCATAACCCCAAAACTTGTTTCTTTTGATGCTAGGGGTGGAAAAATGATTCCCAAACCAAATAAATCACATTGAAGCTCAGTTCGTAGCCAAGTCGAGAGAGAGCTCACAATATATTTTTCGGTCACTTCCAATTTCTCGACTCTTTAGCCAACTTACAACATTTCTTTTTCCTCTCTTTATTTCACATAAACTTAAGACCTCAAAATTTCTCAAAATCATCAAGAACAAACACACCTTTTAACCCATTAATCCATGAGATTCGACACCCAAAACAAAGCGTAAACCCAAATTAAAGCCAAATGATATGAAGTTATATGCTCTCTTACTTGGGAAATAGACATTGTTTTTCTTTCTTTTAGGCTAAAGGGTGGTTGGTGTGGCTTGCGAAAGAAAATCGAATGGTGGTTTTTAGTGTGCTAAACACACTCCATTCTTATCAATACGGCTCAAAATAAGGTCTAGAGATTATGTAATATCGTGAAGGCCAATTGTAAGGTTAAAGAAAATGAAAGATGGCCTAAATCATTTCATGACTTCGCACACTCAACACACATTTCAAAGTTGACAAAATTGAACGCTCAATGCTTTAAATCCTCAACAATTCACATAAGCATGGCTAAAAAGGCTTTCACATATAAAATACGACAAATGATTTCATCTTAGATGAAGTAGAGACACTCAAACGAATCATGCTCCAAGCAAAAGTATAACAAATCATGAATATGAAATCATTGACTATCACAGTTTTCTAATCCCAAATCAAGCATGAAACTTAACAAATGAGTACAAGTTACACTATATCACCACATCACAATAAAATTAGGACGTCTACCCCCCAACTAATCTAGCACATTGTCCCCAATGAGCAGACAAACACATGTAAAGTAAAGGAAAGAAAGACGTCCCTGATGT
The DNA here is from genome assembly GCA_019426215.1 of Buddleja alternifolia. Lineage (NCBI taxonomy): Eukaryota > Viridiplantae > Streptophyta > Magnoliopsida > Lamiales > Scrophulariaceae > Buddleja > Buddleja alternifolia. The sequence goes on from CM033406.1 coordinate 3,719,471, forward strand.
TTGAATCTAAGTGATGTCCAAAACGCGAAAAAGCAACAAGGCGAAGAGTCTGAAAAATAACGCCTAGCCAGCTGTCAAGTTAGAAAAACAAGAAGAGACAAAAAACATCATCATAACACTAAAAACACACAAAACGAGAAAAACAAAACAAAAAGAAAAATAACGGAAATGAAAGAAAGCATGTAAAATGTGGGTTGCCTCCCACGAAGTGCTTGTTTTAAGTCATTAGCTCGACTCCCTTGCACTGCTCATGGTGGATCATAAGGAGCAATGCCAACTTTGTATAGATGAGCCTTTTTGTGCTTTTTCCAATTGCGTAAAGGCTTCTCATTTTCCATCACATTCACAAATCCTGAAAAACTAAGATATGAGCTCAGATTCACTTTTATAAAAATGTAATAAAATTGTAAATAACTAAAAGTGAATTTTAAAGATGGGGAGTTTTCCATTGATGGTTTTAATAAGTATGTGGCCAGGCCTAACTCCCTGAGCCTTGATTCTGACAACTTTAGTGGTGATATATCCCAGTGACTTGTATATCTTCGGATCTCCTCATTCTCAACCGTAGTATCACTTGGGTTCTTAGTGTATGCCTCGAACGGGCCACTAAAGTTGTAAACTTTGTCTTCAACCTCCACCACTCTAGCTCTTTGGTTATTGATGCACATTCTTAAGAAATCAAGAGACATGATGGTAGGTGGCGTTGGATTCTTGAATATTTCTAATGCTTTTTCTTGGTCATTTGATGGAGTGGATTTTGGGATCCCTATGCTGAATTGAAGGTGCTCCAGTGATGTTGTATCTACTTCACCACACATAGATTCTGAAGGTAGTGCTAGTGTAGCAATGGGTTGTAGACAATGTGGTGTCGAATCAACAACTTGTTCAACTTCTGTATCAGATACCTCATCGTTCTCCTCTGTGCCACTCTGAGAAGTGTCTAATGATCTCTCTGCCAATAAGTTGGAAAGTTGGTTGAGTTCTGTTTGCAATTCCATTATAGATGCTTCGAGATTTTGAGACATTTCATTGTTCGACTTCATCCGCTCATCGTTCAACTTCATCCATTGGATCATCAACTTCTCAAAACTTGGGTCCCTATCACATTGTTGCTGATAATCCCCATGGTTCTGAAAGTTAGCCAATTCAAATTCTCCCTGCATTAGAAAGGGGGACCTATCTTGTTGCAGGTATGCTTGTGAATCTCTCATAACATAATAACTCAATGGTAAATCTTGTTGACTTCTCCATCCGTGTTGACAATAATCGCTATGATGAGCGTCTCCACACCACGAACATAAATCTTGCACTTGACTCCCGTATTCGGCACCTTCATCCCATCCTTGTTTTGACCAATAAAAGTCATAGTTGCTCATCTATACAAGAATATTAAAAAAAACATAACAAAACAGCAACTTAAAAAAAAAAAAAAACAACAACTTAAAAAAAAACAAAAACAGCAACTTAGGAAACAAAAACATCAACTAAAAACACAAAAAACAGCAACTAAAACTACAAAAACAGCAACTAAAACACAAAATCAGCAACTAAAACACAAAAACAACAACTTAGAACAATATTAAAAAAAACATAACAAAAACAGCAACTCAAGACGTAAAAACAGCAAACCAAAACGCAAAAACAGCAAACCAAAATGCAAAAACAGTAACTTAAAATGCAAAAACAGCAACTTAGTCTTAGAATAGATAAGTGAATTACAATATCAAATAACGCAATTGTCCCCGGCAACGGCGCCAAAAACTTGACACGCGAATTCCTAGCAAGTGTACTAGGTCGTGCAATGTAATAGAGTGGACTATTTAGCCCGGGGTGTATCGTCTCCATAGGGACAATTGGATTCAATGCTCGTAATTGCTATATTATCTAACTCTAAGCTAAATCAAATTATAAGATGATTGATGTTTAGACTATGAAAATAACTAAAGATAACTAAAATGATTATCAAGGTAATAAATCAAATGGGAAGAGGTGATTGGGTTATGATCCTACTATGTTCTATCCTATGCTCATGAACTTCTCAATTATCCGGATTCTTAGAACGTTCTTACTATGGCAAAACCCCCTAATGTATTTATTATTCAATCTCTTGAAATAACAAGCCTATACTAGTTAACAACTTCCTATATCTCTATAGCGAAAATTGAATTAACTAACATGCATTTAGGTTCAAAGGAATTCCTTGTTTACGAAGATCCTACATTCAATCGGGTCATCTTATCACAAAAAGCCACACAATGCAATCGATTCTATCTCTAGTCAAGTGCTACGTTATGATGTTTGATTTTTAGATCTCCCTTTATCTATCTCCTCTCGGTCTCAAGACAAAGCATTATATCAAACACATGGTGATCATTCATGTGAAAACATTAAGCATAAAATCAAACATGTAACAAGAATGTAATAAATCCGGAAATTAATGATTCATTAAACACAAAACATCACAAAGTATTCACATAACCCAACCACAAAGATGCTTAGCTCATACTTACAACAACAAGTGATTGAACAATTCTATAAGACATGGTTGATACACAAATCAAAGAGAAAGAGTTGAATTACTCCCTATTACAAAGTTTGAATCCAAGCTTTGATGATGAAAATGATGTTGATGATGACTCTTCAAGCTTTCTTAGGACTTCCCATGGCTTTCCCTTGGTGTTTTAGAGCATTTTTAAGTGTTTTCCAAGAGAAAAGTGTGTTAAAAAGGAAGAAAACGGCGGACTTAATTTTAGGGCTTCGGGAGAATTGGACCGCGGCACAAACTCTTATCAGACCCCGGTCCTCTGACGCAGAATTCATAGCTTTCGTATTTTGATTATAACTCTCTCTACAAATGTCGGATTGAGTTGATTCAAGTTGCTACGCGAAGCTAAGAAATAGAGCTACAATATTGAAGAAGAAACCTTAGTATGATTCGGCCTGTAAGAGGACGAAAACCTTATTTATATATGAGCATTGTGTAAAATCTTTCGTCAACTATCTTCCTTTGTTTCTTTCTTCAATTTCAAGCTCAATTTGGATCTCTTTTCTCGTCTTTCATGCGTAAATCAACTTTTATCCTACAAAACAAAATATACCAATCAAAGCATTATGAGGGATTTTTGGCCTAGTTTTTTTATTTTTAGTTATTATAAATCTGCGTATATTTGATGATATTGAGTATCGAATAAATACCGAGGAAAAATGGGGCTCGAAAGCCCCGAGAAAAATGCGCGTAGCAGCGCCTGTTTAGCGCAGCCGGGCCGAACAGTCACGGCCCATCGGGTCGTGACCGTGGCCCGATGGGTCGTGGGTTTGGATACCCAACTCGTTGATCCGGTTCATGGATTCGGGTCGTAAAACGGGCTAGGTTTGGGTCGAAATTGTTTTTTGAATTTTGGATGATTTTAATTCATTGGGTGGATCAAAAGGATGATGACCCGAATAATTTAAATCAAGCCCAATTGAAAATTATCCAATTTTGATTTGTTAATTAGTTTGGACTTAATCTAATTAAATCTCAATGGGCCAATTAGATTGGTGATTTGGACTTAAATTAAATTTAGCCCAATAAGAAATTAATAAACGTGAATGTTGTTCTTATTAATTATTTTGAGCCCAATTAAATTGAATTCAAGTGGACCAAAAGGATGGTGACTTGGGTTTGATGAAATCGAGCCCAATGAGATTAATTGGAATATAATATTTAATTAGAACTAATTAATTATTTTTCTTGGAGATTAATAATTGATTTATGGATTAAATATTATCATTTTTTCCTCAACTTGGAAATTACTTCATTTTGAATAAGGAATATAAATTATTTTTCTTAGAGATTAATAATTAATTCTTTGATCAAATAAAAGTATTTTCAATTTTTGATAGCTTTAAATCATAATAAAATAAAATATAGAATTCCATATTTTATGTGTTCATATTATTTTAATTAAAGGTAGATGCACTTAATTCTTAATTTCGTACATCTAAGTCATCTAGTTGGACTAGAATGATTTTAATTGAAATAGTGAATATGTGAAATCATAAGGAATTTTATAAAGGACTTTTTAGTTGGACTAAAATTTTAATAATCAACATAAGTGATTTAATATTGCGAGCATGTATTAAATGCTGCGAGCATGATTAATTGATGCGAGCATGTCTTATGTGATTAAAACACTAATCATGGACTTAGGATTATATGTTTTACCTTTAATTTTATGGATTATCAAATTTGAAGCTATTTATTATATTCTTAGAAATAATGCATGAGTTGTTTTAGGAATCGAGATAAAATAGTTCAAAGTTGATAAAGTCAAAAGGCCCATGAATGTTTAATAGGTTTAATCTATGCCTTTTGTGATGGCCCATTGGCTCGGGCCCTCTAGTAAAAGTCCATGATCAAGTGATAAATTTATTTATTCATTTATTTAAATTCTATGTTTATTTATATTGAAATACATGATTATTAGTAGTATTTTTATGCATGATCAATATAGAATAAAGCGCTATATAAATTGAATAATGTGCAAAGTGAGACCAAAATCTTTTGACGAATTAAATTCTCCCAAATAAATTATACCGAGTTAGAAAAGGATGTTTGACATCCTCATCCTCCACTAAGCTTTCTAAAATTAGAATTACTATAAATGTATAATGCTTCCTAGTTATGGGGGTTATACATTTAGAAATAATTTGAAATTTTATAAAGTGCATGCAAATGCTTTAATCGAAACATATTTCACCCCAGAAACCTGTTTGGCTGCAAGGTGAAATTCAAATGCTAGATTATAGGAGTTAGTGGGATAAACTCGGGTAGTTCATGAACCTAGAAGTTGAATGGGTTGCGGTTTGGTGAACTATGGGAAAACGCATTGAAATATTTATTGGATAAATTGATATATAATATCACTTCAAATAATTAATGGGCCAAAAACCGATTAGGTTGCAACCTATTTAATTAATTGAGGACCTCAATACCTGTTGTGGAATTGATGCCAATGATGATTCCTGATTTTCACATGGGAGTGTGGGATTCGAAAAATGCAGTGAGAGCCAAAATAAATTTTAAGTCCTTAATTTTTCTTGGTTAAGTCAAAACAAGTAATCTAATAAATCTGGTTTATTTCTGCAGTTATTTTCTCGTTTATCTCTCTCAAATATGATAAACCCACTTATGAAATTACTCTAAAGAAATGTTCTGACTGGTCCCAACTATATACAATGGCTCGCGATCTTAAGGGATGTCCTGAGTGAAGAGTCGATTGAATATGTGTTGGAAACAAATCGTCCTGTAATTCCTGAGAGGAATGAGGATGAAGAGGTTCAACTGGCTCACTTTAATTAGACTTGTGACAATTATAAAGCTAGAGGATACATTCTTTGCTCAATGTGTAGTGAGTTGCAAAGTTCACATGACACAATGAGCAATGCAAGGGACATAATTCTTCACTTGGAAGAAATGTTTGGAGAGCACGGTAGGACCGTAAGATATTTTATATCAAAAGAACTCTTTAGAGCGAGGATGAGAGAGGAGAATGTGGGAGACCATGTTCTCACGATGATGACCCTAATGGAAAGACTTCGATCAATGCATTTCTAAATGGATATTCATCTTCAAGTTGATCTCATCTTACAATTGCTCCCTGACTCCTTCTACTACTTCGTCATGAACTTTGATATCAATGACATCGATTGTTCATTAGCTGGGCTGACTAAGAAGCTTGAAGTCGAACAAGCTCGTATTAGGACGAACAAGAAGAGGAATTCTTCTATCTATTTAATGAATGATACATTTGATGATCAACGTGATGGAAAGAGGAAAAGGCAAAAGAAAGTATCCATAAAAACTTCAAAGAAGTTAGGAAATGGCCGTAAGAGCAAAGGACCTAAGAAAACGGATAGATGTCTCGAGTGCGGTGAGCTTGGCCACTGGAAGAGAAACTGTCCCAAATTAGGCAAAGACGCACAAGGTATGAAACTATTAGTTTTTGAAACTAACTGTTCTACGACCGTATTTTCTACTTCGTGGATTCTGGACTCAGGGGCTAGTGCCCATGTTTGTTGTTTGGATCAGGATCTGCAGAGAAGTAGAAAGCTGAGCCGAGAAGTGATGATCAAAGTAGGCAGCGGGGAAAGCGTCGCAGCTATTAGGATCGGATCTACTTCTCTTTATTTGAATTTTGGACATTTACTGCTTTTAGATAATGTTTTGGTTTTGCCCAAGGGGCTTAAGAACATTGTATCTATTCCTATCTTAGTTAAAATTGGATATACATTCCATTTTTCTAAATTAAATTACGACATTTATTATGGAAATAAATTAGTTGGCAATGCATGTTTAGTTAATGGTTTGTAATATTTAAATGTCCGTAATTCATCTAATGTTAATGTTGTAACACGTAAACGTGATAGGCAAGAGACTAACTTAAGACTCAAGTGGCATCTTAGACTAGGCCATGCCGGAGAGCACAAGATCCACAAAATGGAAAAAGATGGGCTTTTAAGCTCACAAGGGTCGGACCCTATTCCTACATGTGAATCATGTCTCTAAGGAAAGATGGCTAGATCCCCCTTCACAGGGACTTTTGAAAGGGCTACACAAGTCTTAGGATTAGTGCATACCGACGTCTGCAGACCATTTGGAGAAATAGCTCGTGGAGGTTTCTACTACTTCATCACTTTCACTGACGACCATTCAAGATTTGGTCTAGTGTATCTGATGAAGCAAAAGTCTGAATCCTTTGAAAGATTCAAAGAATTTAAGGCCTTAGTGGAAAATCAAACTGGGCAAAATATAAAAGCTCTACGATTGGATCGTGGAGGAGAATATATGAGTGCCGAGTTTGATGAATTCCTAAGACACCAAGGAATAATGTTACAACTAACACCACCAGAAACTCCTCAACTGAATGGAGTAGCCGAGCGAAGGAATCGAACACTGTTGGACATGGTTCGTTCCATGCTTAGTTACACTGATTTACCCATTTCATTGTGGGGATGCGTACTCCTTACCGCTGCTCATGTTTTGAACAGATGTTCCTTCAAATCCATTCCTAACACTCCGCATGAGATGTGGAATAATAGGAAATCGAGTCTTAATCATATTAAGATTTGGGGATGCCCCGCTTATGCCAAGAAGACTAAAGTGGAGAAATTGGAGGCAAGATCCCTAATGGGACGTTTCATTGGATATCCTGAAGATTTCATGGGATTTTTATTTTACCTGCATGATGATCAAAGAATCATCGTGGCCCTACAAGCTCACTTCCTTGAGGATGATTCATCTTGGAAGGGGGCAAAGGTAGGAAAATTGTTCTAGAAGAACAAAATGAAACTCCCTCAAATACATCTGTTCAAGAACCGAGGCCTGAACCCATAGTAGCACAACCACCACGTAGATCTGGTAGAATACCGCATGAACCTGAGAGGTATGGGTATCTACTGCAGGGGAGCGAGAGCTTCACACTGTAGTACAAGAAGTTCATGAAGATGATCCTTGTACCTATGATCAAGCGATGGTGGATGTCAACGCTTCAAGATGGAGAGAAGCTATGGAAACAGAATTGGACTCTATGCAATTGAACTATGTCTGGACTTTGGTAGATCGTCCTGAAGGTATAAAACCTATAGGATGTAAATGGATCTACAAAAGAAAGATAGGTAGCGATGGCAAGGTTGACACCTTTAAAACCAGGCTCGTAGCGAAAGGGTATGGTCAAAGAGAAGGAATTGACTATCAAGAAACCTTTTCGCCCGTGGCTATGATAAAGTCCATACGAATTCTGTTATTCATAGATGCATACTTAGATTATGAGATCTGGAAAATGGATGTCAAAACGGCCTTTCTAAATGGATTCCTCAAGGAGGATATCTATATGGAACAGCCAAAGGGTTTTGTGTCCTAGTCCAATATCCATAAAGTATGTAAACTTGAGAGATCCATTTACGGTCTCAAGCAAGCATTTGGAAGCCGGAATCTCCATTTTGATGAAGAAGTTAAGGGATATGGCTTCATCAAGAACGAAGATGAATCATGTGTCTACAAGAAGACTAGTGGGAGCAAACTCTCGTTCTTAGTACTATATGTGGATGACATTCTACTTATAGGAAATGACGTAGGAATGCTCACCACTGTCAAGAAATGGATTTCGAGTACGTTTTCATGAAAGACTTGGGAGAAGCCAAATACATTCTATGAATTCATATCTACAAGGATAGAACGAATAGAATGATAGACCTCTCTCAAGCCCTTTACTTAGAAAAGGTCCTAAAGAGATTTAGGATGGACAACTCTAAGAAAGGGTTTCTTCCCATGAAGCATGGAGTACACTTATCCAAGTCTATGTGTCCTCAAAGTGAGGAAGATAGACAAGAGATGAGTAATGTACCCTATGCTTCTACAGTTGGTAGCCTGATGTATGCAATGCTGTGTACTAGACCTGACATTGCCTATGCTGTGAGCGTGGTGAGTCAATTTCAGGCAAACCCGGGAAAGGAACATTGGATAGCTGTGAAAATTATCCTAAAGTATTCGAAAAGAACTAAGGATAGGATTCTCATCTATGGAGGTGGAGACCTGAAGATGGAAGGTTATTCTAATTCAGACTTTCAGTCTGATGTTAATGACCGAAAATCCACTTCAGGGTTTCTTTTTACTCTCAATGGTGGAACGGTGTCTTGGAAGAGCTCCAAGCAAAGCACAACCACTGATTTCACCACTGAAGCAGAGTATGTAGCAGCCTCAGAGGCAGCGAAAGAATCTATTTGGATGAGAAAGTTTCTTGGAGAACTTGGAACGGTCCCTAGTGCTCAGCTCCCGTTGCTACTTTATTATGATAACAATGGAGTGATAGCGCAAGCCAAGGAACCGAGGTCTCATAACAATTCCAAACATATTGAGAGAAGATTTCACATCATCAGGGAGATCGCTGGCAGAGGAGAGATAGCAGTGCAGAAAATAGCCTTAGCTGACAATATAGCTGACCTGTTCACCAAACCACTACCTCAAGCTGTTTTGGACCAACACCTGGAAAGGATGGGTATTAGATACCACAATGAGTGGCATTGAGTGCAAGTGGGAGATTGTTAGGATTATGCCCTCAGATGCCATAGAGAATAGAATGTATAGGGCATATATCTTGTATTGAACTTAAACTCTTCTTAAATAAAACGCATTGTTGAGTTTTCACCTAATTCTTATCTGCATCTATAAGTTGTGTAAAACGTTTTGTCCATGTTTTCAGTGCGATCCCTCTACTTCCTATGGGATAGGAAGATTGACACTAGAGAGATCGATCTTGATTACTAAAATAAGTTTGCAAGTAATATGAAGTCTTTAATGGACAAATAAAGAATTCAAATACTTGTACAATCTTAGCTCCGACATGGGAGTGCCTGTTTGGTATCATGGGATAATAGGAGATTAAGATTGTAGACACGTCAGTGGAACTGATATGTTCGAACACGACTCACATTGGCTATGTCACATGGGTTTTCACTCTGTGACTGTCAATGACGGAACTAATTATGCGAAATAGGTATATGTGAACCTTTGACCTGAAGTATCAGGCTGAAGATGCACTTGTGACGTCAAGTCTTTCACTAGAGTAGTTAGACCCAATTCACCCTTTGGTGGGGTCAACCTCGAAATGAGGACTTGATGGGCAAGTTGTAATCTTAGCAGATATCTAATATGGGATTTGTTCTCTCATAAGTGAATGAGTATGTACCCTATGTAATTATAAATAAATAGAGATCAAAGTCTTTGGCCAAAGCAAATGAGACGATTGTGCTTGGCACTAAATCGATCTCAATGATCTCGTATTTATTATGATTTATACATATGGTCAAGTCCAGTGAGTTTGACATAACCATGACTCTCACTTAACCGGGGAACGTGAACAAAGGGTCTATACATATACGGTATTTACGTTTGGAAGGTTTCGAAATGATCCTATCATTCATTTTTGTTTGGGTTATGAAGTGGGCCACGTGACTGGCTAGGTGTTACCCACTTCCTTTGGTTTCCTCTCATTGCCAAACGAAACGAACCTAAAGAGTCGCGCTAAAGGATTGACAAAGAAAAATGAAGAAAAAGGAATTTCTATTATTTCTTCTGGGAGTTTTAATTTATTAGATAAATTAAATAATTAATTATTCATTAGATGAAATAATTAATTATAATGATAAGATTAATTATTAATTAATTTCCTTGTGAAATATATTAATGAATTAATTTATCTAATTAATTTGGTTATTTAATTAATTTATTTATTTATTAGATATAATAAATTAGTAATTGAAATAAGAAATTAATTAAACAAAAAAAATCTCAGGGCTAAATAAGGAGTCCAATTGGACGCCTATGAGGCCTCAAAGTGGTGTCTTTGAGAGGCCACATATTAGGGCTCTTTTGTTTTGACTTGTTCAATAAGTCATGGGGTATATAAGGACTCTTTGACTTAGAACAAGTAACAAGAAGAATACACAAATCTCATAACTCTCAAAAGAAAGAAAAATATTCCTCCCCTACTCTATACCTAGCCGTCGACCATAGAGAAAGAAGAAAGGGGATTTTCCATTTGTTGATCCGTGCGTGATGATTGAGAGACGATGTATTTTCGTTGTTTGGATCAAGTTCAAGTTTGAAAAATCAAACCAAAGGATTGAAGATTTGGAAGCTTCAATATTTCGAGTTTGGAGAAGAAGAAGTTTTTCTCCATCATCATATTCATATTAACGAGTAAGTTTTATTCGTTATACGCTTTCAGATTCAATTATGCGAATTAGAGTACCAATTCGGTTTTCGTTTTAATTTTTGAAATCCCTTCCGCTGCGTTTATGCTTTTTCGAACGAAACCCAACAGTAATGATCCTTAGGATAGGTACTGTTCAGGTCGCGGAAGTCGATGTACATTCTCCATTTTGACCCGCCTTTAGGTACCAGGACTACGTTGGATACCCACTCGAGGAACTGTATTTCAGTAATGTGCTTAGCTTTGAGTAACTTTTCAATCTCTGCTTTGATAATGGCATCCTTTTCTGGGCTAAAATACCTTTTCTTTTAGATGATAGGCTTTGCACTATGGTCTACGTTCAGGTGGTGCTGTATGACTGTTGGGGCAATTCCCAGCAGGTCATTTGCTGACCAGGAGAAGACATCCGCGTGCTTCCGCAGCATGGCTATTAGTTCATCCTTCAAGTTGAGTCTCAAATGCGATCCTATTTTGACCGTCTTTTCCTTATCTCCAGGTAGGAGTTCTACACTCATAAGTTCTCCTATTGACTCTACACGTGATGCCACCATCTTCTTAGCAATTTCTTTATCCTCTACCTCCATTGGTTCAAGTTTGCGCTTCTTGTCTTTACTTGGCTTCTCTCCTTGCTTCATGGAGGCTAGATAGCACCTTTTAGATTGATGTTGATTGCCAGATACTTCTCCTACTCTGTTCATCGTTGAGAACTTGATCTTCATATGTGGCAAACAGGACCAGTGCAGCCCAGTATCATATTATAGGCCGAGGGGGTATCCACGACTAAAAATCTAGTTAGCTTCGTTACTTTGTCGGGACCTTCCCCTAGGGAGAGGGGTAGTGAAATAATACCCATGGGTTGTACCGCTTCCCCTGAAAAATTGAACAACGCAGTTCGCACAGCCTCCAGCTTGCCCACTCCCAGATTCATCCGCTTGAATGCTTGGTAGAATAAAATATCTATCGAGTTGTCGGTGTCCACAAAGATCCTTTGTATAACATAGTTTGCTATAACAACAGTTATTACCAATGCGTCAGAGTGAGGTGTTGGTACAACTTGGGCATCTTCAGGCCCGAACTGTATTTCCTGCCTGGGTCAGGTCTGGCTGACGTTCATAAAGAACACAGGTTGAGTCTCTACAGCCCTCATTTGTCTCCTTATGCTTCGCTTTGATTCGCCTGCCGCCAGGCCTCTTGATATAATGTGAATAGTTACTTGATTGTTACTGTTAACTTCCACAGGTGCTGCCTCTTGAGTTGGTGTTTTATTAATTTGCTGAGGAAAATTTCCTCTACCTCTAGATATGGTTCTTCCGCCTCGCCATCCTCTACCTCGACCTCTCTAGGTATGACCCCCTCGGGATGGGGCTGAATTGTTTGCATTGTGAGTGTCTATTACATATTCCTTCAGGTAACCCATTTTGGCTAGACGCTGGATTTTGTCGATCAATTGTGGACATTCATCTGTATCATGTCTATACGCACGATGGTATCTGCAAAAGAGTGCACTTGGGGGATTCTTGGGCTCTTGATTTGCACCTTCGGGCCATTGGATCAGATTTTTGACCTCCACAGCCATCAAATGGTCACTCCAATTTCTCCTTATAGGTATGCGTCGAGATCTGGGTGTACCTGGAGGTGGTGGTGCCACACGGGTTGAGCTGGGAGCCTAACTACTTCTCTCTTCTTTATGTGGCTTATGTTTGTTGCCCTCTTCTTGCTTTTCTTTCTTTTGCTCAGCCCTTCTCATCATGTGGGCGTCCTCCAGGTTGACATATTTTTCAGTCCTGGTGAGTAGCTCGTCGAAACTCAGGGCGGGCCTCTTGGTTAACGACTTGAAGAGGTCTCCTTCCTTTAGCCCTGTAGTGAAAGTGCTTACCTTCATGTCTGATATTGTGGCCGGTGTCTCCAGTGTGGTAGCATTGAAACGTTTGACATATGCACGTAAGGTCTCCTCTTACCTTTGCTTGATTCTGAATAGACTCAAGGGAGTCTTCTCGTGCCGCTTGCTACTGGCGAATTGGTGTAAGAATTTTGAGCTAAACTCTGAAAAAGATCCGATGGATCTCGCCGGGAGTTGGTTGAACCACTGTTGTGCAGATTTGGCTAAGGTACACAAGAACACCTGCATTTGATAACATCGGAGTACTTGTGTAGCAAAGCTTAATTACGAAAAGTATACAAGTGGTCTTCTGGATCCGCAATTTCATCGTAAAGCGCAATGGACTGGACCCTGAAGTCCCTTGGTAGTTCCCCATTTGCAATGAAATCTGCCAATGGAATGCCTCGATCTACGAGGTCTGGCCTCCTATCGCCTTACGCTCCAGGTCCTTCATCCATCTTGCTATTTCCTCCATTTGTTCAAGTCGTGCCTTTGCTTTTTCTTTCATGCCATGATCTACCCACCTAAATCGGGCCGAGACGTAACTACTTGCATTATCCTCGAGATCTTTATCATGCTTGATACGAACTCGTGCTTGTCATTTTTGTTGGAAATTATACGAATGAAAAGCAGCGTAAAGTAAATTTAATTCCCAAAACCCGAATCATCTCTAATCCTCGTGTTTAATTGTGTATAGAAAAATTACCGTTCTCGTGTATATTGATTTCTGAACGTGATCCTTTTCTCTAATGCCGAATTTGCCAACGTCTGTAATTTGTCACGTCGGAATCAAAAACGAAAAACTCCTCCTTTTTTCCTTGTTAAAGACGGCTAGAGAGAGAGAGAGAGGGGTGAGACTTTTTCTTGGAGAGAAAGTTATGTAAGTTGCCTTGTGTTATTTTTCACCTTGTGATATATTTATATCATTATGAAACAATAACACTAGCATGCAAGAGCCCTATTTGGCCGCCCCTTAGTGGGCTCGGAAGCCTTCGGGCTTTTGTCTTGCTTGCTAATTAATTAATCGGATAATTTATTTATCCAATAAATAAATTGATAATCCAATTAATTCAATTCCTAATTAATTTATAATTCAATTTCTCCATGAGATTAATTAACTCATTAATTTAATTAATTAATTAAGTTATCCAATAATTAATTAATTAATTACGGCATCCAATGCCGTGAATTTCTCTCAAGTCTTTTTTCCATGTTTTTCCTTTTGCACTTCCTTTAAGCGCAACTCTTTAGGTTCGTCTCAAAAGGCAATTGGGAGGAATCTAAAGGGGTGTGAGTGACACCTAGCCAGTCTCGTGGCTCACACCATAACCCAATTGAGAAAGAATGAATAGGATCATTCCAAACCTTTACAACGTGAATACCGTACGTGTATAAACCTTTTTATTCTTATATCCCAATCAAGTAAGAGTCATGGTTTAAAGTCAAACTCATATAACTTGACCATATGCCTAAGCTCATAATAAGTCGAGGTATTTAAATGCTTTGGCCAAAGACTTTCATCCTCACTTATTCATGATCGCATAGGATATTTTACTCACTCACTTATGAGAGAATAAATTCCATATTGCAAATCAGTTAACAATGTTACTTGCCCATCAAGTCGCACTTCGAGGTCAATTCCACCAACAGGTGATTTGAATCTAACTACTCTAATGACAGATTTGATGTCACAAGTACATCTTCAACTCGATTTCTCAGGTCAAAGGTTCACACATACCTATCACTACTTATCAGTTTCATCATTGACTGTCAATGAGTGAATACCCATGTGATGAACTGATGCGAGCCGTGTTCGAACATATCAGTCCAACTGACACGTCTATGATATAAGTTCTCACTACCATTTCCATAGTGTACGACTGGAACTTTCTCTGTCGAAACTTACATCATACAAGTCTTTATTCACTATTGATGCCCAATCAATATTTCTTAGATTTGCGAACCCTTTTAGATGTCAAGGGTCAAACCGTTCTAGTGCCTTTCCTCCTATCCCATAGGAGGTAGACGGTTCGTCTTGTCATCAAGGACTTTACGTTGTTTATTCACACCTTATAAATGCCTATAAGAAAACAACAATCAACTGCCTTATATTAATAGAAAAACCATAGTTTAGTTACAATGTTTATGCCCTATAAATCTATCCTCTTTATGGCATTCGAGGGCATATACTCTAACAGTTTCTGCAGGTCATCCTTTCCAGGCATGTCATTAAGTGAGCGCTGCATCTGGAGATGTGACTTTTCCTCTTGCGTCTATTCTTTGTGGAAATTAGGTTAGGGGACCCAACCTTCCAGATCTAGGCGGCGCATTTAGCGTCCCTCTGGCGCTAAGTACTTTTTTGGTGGCACGTTGTCACCCTCTCCTCCGTCTTGCTCTAGGCATTCAGGTCGCTCCAACCACTTGCCCGAGTTGCCATCAGGGATAACGTTACCATTACCCCCAATCTCCACATTCGCCACCTTAGGTGTTCCCTTTGAAAGGGGAGACACCACATCCTCTTTTTGTGCCAGATCGGGCACACCTGCAAGTTTAGAATTTACCACCTTATTGACAACTTTGTCAATGACACCTTCTATTCTTCCCATGAATTGCTCCAGATCGAGCACACTTTGAGGAGAAACCTCTTTCCCGCTTGTTTGTCCTCTTAGCGAGTTATCCATTCCGTAATTCTATAGGTCGTCCTCTAGCCTTCTCACCAGGTTGGGCGGAGTTGTAGGCATGGCCTGCTCGACCCCCAATGGGGATAGCATCGTCTTCTTCCCATTTCCCCCCTTCTCGATTGTATTCTCCATCCCCAACATATCTTCCTCTTCCAATACAAAATGTTAACGTGAAAGAAATTTTTTTTGTGAAAAATAAATTACCTCACGTCTTATTTTGCTTAGAACTTCCCCAGACGGCGCCAATTGATGTGTGTGGAAAGCACACCAATGATAATTTGCGATATATTATATAATAATATAGTATAAAGCACGAAAATAATAGTAAAAATGATACAAGATATAAGTGGTTCGGCCAAAATATGACCTACGTCCACAGGGTAAAAGAGTTCGATCCTTTCATTAGTGGATGGAGTTGATATATATACAAGTTTGTGATGGGGTAGGTAAAAAGGGTAAATCAACTATTCCTAAATGTACATTGGAAAGTAGAATAAATCATGATCCTTTCATCTTGAGCTATATCTTTTATGGTATAATTAGCAGGTTAGTCGACATGATCTTTGCAGGTCTGGATATGCTAAGCATATCTCCTGATTGATTCTTGTCTGATCTCGCTCCAGGCTTGTCTTACATAGAATACTCTACATGTACAGGTCAGGACCGGGCGAACCTCTAGCTGGACAAACCTGACTATGATATCTTCTAAGGGGATCCGAGTCCGTGATGCTATTGGGCTTGGGCCCCTAATCGTGTTGGACTACCAGCTTGGCCCAAGAACCTATTTCGACCCACGTCAAAAACATTTATCATAAATCAAGAGCACAAAAGATGCATATATAACCCAGTTAAATCTACTAACACATAGTCCATGGATATTCTAGATTGACCTTGGCCAAAGGGTTAATCAGGGTAGGGGACATATACTACACTTGAGCTCTCACTTTCTCCTTGCTCCAAGCTCGAGAGAGTCCGCCAACATACAAAAGGCCCTATCTCTACTAATATTACAAAAGAAAGCCTATACAAGATTTTAATGAAATAAAATAAAGATACAACAATGGGGGCTCAAATTTCGGCCCAATAAAATCCAGATAAAACAAACCCTACATCCATGGACTATGTCAACCACAACATACATCAAAGCATGTAATTAAACTACTAGTTTTCATCTTGACATTTTAAAACAAACTTAAAATCCAATTTTAATTCATCTTTCATTGAGAAAAGGCAATAAAATTAAAATCCAAATTTAATTTTTTTATACCGTATTTCAAAAATCAGTAGAACCATTGGTGGCCATACGATCTAACGTATGTTAAATATGCTATGTGTCTAACACACTGCTTCACTCGTTCGATTGTCTCCTCGTGCACGCTCGAGCGTAAAGTGAAGAAATTTAATTTTTTTTTTTGTATTCTGCATCCCACGTTCAAACGTGCACTTGTGCAACGTTCAAACGTCGGGCATCATTCAATTTTTAAACTTGTCTGCATGTCACGTTCGAACGTTGATGAGACGTTCTAACGTTACCTCGTCAACGTTCGAACATTGGGTCTGACAACTAGCTGTTTTGCAATTCTAAATCATGTTCCACCAATTCCGGCGACTCCCCGGGCCCCGTTTTAGCCATCTCAACACAAAATAACATATATACATATATTCTAAACATATATATATATGTATGTATAAGATTCAAATCAAATCATCATCGTCAACATGAAAATAAGTGCATATAAAACATCAAAACGTCAAAAACCGGCTCTGATACCACTGTTGGTGTCCGGTTAAACACGCGCAACGGAAGAGCGTGAGCCCGAACGCCACCTTATACACCATTTATGACATTTTGATATTTTATTTTTCAGATCCCATTATTAATCCAATTAAGGGAAGCAAATTAAAATCATGGTTTTTAAACGAGAAACCCTTGTTCTCTTTGAATGACGAATCCTCCAAGATCCCTCGTCTCTAGATCAACATGTGAAGCAGTCGGAGGCCCTCCTCTCCTCCTCCTTGATGACGGCTAGGTAGTGGGGGAGAGAACCTTCCTTCTCTTTGTATGATATGAGAGGCAGAAAACCCTTCTTGGACTTCTTCACGTAATCTTTTACTACTAAAAGTTGAATTCTGTCTTAGATATTGAAGTTGGAGGATATTTATAATCCTTCAGCAACCCTAGATGTCTGGCCTCAAAAGGCCCATCCTAGTGGGTCAAGTGTGGCCTAGCAAACTTGGCCCGTTGTCTATAAAATTTTGCTGTCCAGCATCAACGTTTGAACGTGCCCTCGACTAGTTGGGAAATATAGATGTAGCCCGACTAAGCACAACGGAAAATTAAAATTTTAGTTTCTAGGATTGAAACGTGCGAGTTTAATAATCTTACGGGCTTATCACGTATCATAAGCTTGCGCATTTCTACACTAGTTATTTAAAACTTAAATAAAGAAGATCTTACCTTATTCGAATTTTCATAAAAACCGAAGAGTTTCTTCTTCCTTAATGTAAGCTCCCTAGCTTGCTCCTCGTTCATTGAATCAACCCCTTTGTTTTTTTCCTCTGATGAAGATTTCGAATTCCTTTACCAAAAACGCTTTTGATCGGATTCTTGATTCACTTCAGAGACCCACGTGTTTCTCCTCTAAAGTTGATCCACACCTCGGATACCCACTCGTTTATTATCTTTAGCTAGGTTGATCTACAAACGTTTATTCTAACTTTAAGGAATAGTGTATGAGATAAGGTGAAAGCAAAAAATTACTTCTCTAAGTATTTTGGAAGAGTTCTTGAATTCAAGATCTTGATGAATATTCAAGAACTCAAAAACTTGTATGTGGAGAGAGAGAAACGATTTCTATGCTAGAGGAACGAGAATTTTGGCTTGTGAAGCTATTTGATTTTCAATCCATACTAGTCCTATTTATAGGACTAGGTTCTTGCAATTCTTTCCCATGTAGAACTCTTCTACATTAAATCTTTTTCATGTAGGAATAGAAGATTAATTAATTCTCAAATAGAACTCTTCTATTTTAATTAGTTTTCTTTCGCTCCAAGAAATCTTATTTACTTCTAGAAGAAAATTAATTAAACTTCTTTAGTTATTTTTCTTCCACCAAATTTTCAACCAAGGCTATAAAATAAGCCTTTAATAATTAATTCACCATACTAGATTAATTAAAAGTCACTTCCAATTAATTAAATGCTTTATAGACTTAAGCTTAATTAAATTGATCTTATCAACTTAATTAATTCATTTATATAACACTTGAATAAATAAAAGTATTAATTAATTAATATATTAATTCAATTACTTTGAATCAAATTCCCTTAGTTAACAAATGGATTTGTTTGATTATTGTGTGTGACCCTTTAAGTTCACCAACATACTAGTAGTGAGTTCATCTTTATGATTTAATTTGGACAATTAAATTGTCTCGCTTAATTAAACATTTTTAACTAACCATCTTATTATTTAATCTCCATTAAATATAAGATACCCATAAATCAAAGAAAAGTTTCTAACTACTTACCTTGAAGGCTTAGATGTAGGCGATTCAAAGTGAACCTTTCCAATTGCGAATTACATGCAAGTGAGATTCTTCCATCAACAAATTTCTCAACTGAATTAAGGATCAAGGAATCTTATTGGTTGAGATCCTTATAAATTCAATCTTAATAATTCAAGTGTGTTTGACTAGTGATTAATTAATTCAAGAAACTCATTTCTTAATTAATTACTTACCTGCCTTGGCCAAGGACTAACTTAGTCAAATCACTTAGAATATTATAGAAAATTCACATGTTCATCTAGACAAGTGATGGATCCTTTGTTGTCAACACCAACCTCCATATACGAGTCACTACACTCAATCACCAGTCCATATGTGTCCTTGTAAAAGAACTGGCACAGGAGTCAAAGTGCAATAAGTCACTATACAAGATTAATATGATGACTCAAGTCAAAGAATTAATCTTGCACTATCGTGATTGAGAAACTCCTAATTCGACATATATAGAAATAATTCCAATTTAGGATGTTTCAATCAGGTTAATCGGTGAACTTCTTGTCAACAAGCACCCGCGTATCCGCATTTGTGTCAACTACACTAATGTCTATAAAACAAGACATTCTCTAATTAAGAGTGTGCATCATAGGCGCAAGTTTATCAGAATTATCAATGTTCCATCGTGATAATTCAATGACTTGGACGGTATTTAGAAATTACAGCCTTAGAGACTTGTTTTATGATATCCATCTAATGAGATATCAGCTCCCATAGCTATGTGTGAATTTTATGGACTTCATCATACAATTATAATAATATAAATATAAGATGAAGAAATGCCTTTTGTTAATATAATGTAAAACAAAATTGTTTATTACAAGAATAGATGAAGAAAGCCTATATAGGATTGGCTCGCAGGGCACTCTTCTAACACGACTAACGTTCAAACATTGCAACGTTCGAACGTGACTCTAAGCAACGTTCGAACGTTGAGCCTTTTTTTCATCAAATGACAAAGCTCCATACATGAAGTGATTTTCTCATTGCTTCTTATAGCGTGATTCTCTAGGTTCGTCTGGATTAGCAATGAGAGGATACCAAAGGATATCGGTGATACCTAGCCAGCCCCATGGCCCCACATTTGTCGCCTAATCAAGTACGAAATGAATAAATCATATGAACCTCTCGGTTATACTCTCCATACACGTATAGACTCTTCACTGAAGTATCCCGATCGAGTGATAATCGTGGAAGTTATCAAACTAACATTACTTGATACTATGCAATGAATTATAGTGATTCGAAATGATGAAACTACCCTCCATGTTCCACATGAGTTAGTTTATATGCTTTGGCCAAAGTCTTTCATTTCAGTCACCTATGATCGCATAGGATATCTGCTCGTTTACTACCGAGACAGTGAATTCTATCTTGGCAGTACTTCACAACTGCTAGTTGTCCATTAAAGTCGCACTTCGAAGTGGGCCCCACCAAAGGGTGAATTGGACCTCACTACTCTTATAACAGACCCAACGTCACAAGCACATTGTGTAATCGAATCCTCAGGTCAAAGGTCCACATGTACCAAAATAATCAATAATTCAATCATAGACAGTCAATGAGTAAACCCCATGTAATTGGATTATTACGAGTCATGTTCAAATATATTGATTCCATCAATATATCCATAATTCAAACTCCTACTATCCCATGGCGTTTGACTGACACTCCTTGTCAAAGTATGTGTTATACAAGTCTATATAGATATATAGATCTTGACACCCAATCAAGATCTTCTGACGTGCGAACCCGTGTTTAGTGACTAAGTACTAGGTCTTTTAAGTGCTCCTCTCCTTATCCCATAAGGAGTGGAAGACTTACATTAGTGGACTTTATGTTCGTTCAATACATTATGGATGCCAATTAGATTTATATGAACAAAGTAAATGCCTTTATTGATAAAAATGTGCATAATGCAACTTATAGCCCTATTACAGTTTATATCCTCATTGGCATCGAGGGCATGATCCTATCATTGACTTGATTCACTCTATACATTCGTCAGCTATGCTCATGAGCTTCGTTTCGGACTACTCTTCACCTTCTTTGTCAACTATCCTGTTAGGTGGATCACGAGGTCACTTGTGTGCTTGATTGTCGAGCTTTCAGCTTGCTATTGCTATCAGCCTTCTTGGGAGCTTATATGCCGGGCTTTATTTAATCATTTTAGCCCATTCCATCATTCATTAACGCGGCCCATTCCTTGCGGCCCAATAGGAGAAGTGAATGTTTACGGACATATGAAATTTACAGTTTGAGGACTTTAGAGTAATATTTATATAAATTTTCAATTGAAGATGCTTTACTTGTGGTATTTTTTCATTCTTCAACCAATTATTTAATTTAACCTTTTAGTGATGTGAAGGGCTTTTTAATCTTTCTTTAGTAAATTTAGTGAAAAAATTGAAGAAAGGGAGGTCCACGTGCAATATATAAAACATGAAGGGGTGTAAATGTTAAATGTCCATAGTTCGAGGGAGGTTGATGAAATTTTTCCTTAAAAAGATATGGGACCAAATTGGCTAATATGATACGAATGGGGCCAAAAACGGACTAGACGTAAGTTACGGGACTGATTATACATTTTTTTCTGAATAATAACTATCTCATTAGTTAACTGATTATTTGAATGTTTAAGGTGATTAAAATTAATTATTTATTAAGTGTTTCAGTAATTTCTTTTAGTTGGAATAATAATAGCTAATTAGAGTTATTATAAAACAAAAAAAAAGTAATTTTTTTGGAAAAGAGAACAATTAGAGATCTATATCTATTACATATAAATACCCCCTATATTATTGTGTAATTACCAATATCACCCGGGGGTAATTTGGTCATGTAAAATTTGACCAGGTTCAAAATGGGATTATCGCACCATTTGTTTCAGTGACATCAGCAAATTTTCTAGCCCAAAAAAAATGATATGGTTGATTTTGTGAGCATGTTATCTTTAGCAGGAGTGGTTTCCATAATTTTCCGAAGTTCAAAGAGTTTTTTGGTTATTCGAACTAAATTGAGGGGAATTTTTGGTAATTTTGAAGTTTTTATTTTCTCCTCGTCTCTTTTCTCACATTTTACTTGTGAAGAAAGCTTTTCGTTCGCTTTGGGGAGTATCATCACGGACTGTAGGGCTTTTTAACACATGCCCTGGACATGTAGCTTCAAGCATATTTGTAGAGAAAGCAATCAATGTGTGTACTTCTTGGCTAAAAAAGGTCAAAATATCGCTCAAGGAATCATATCATGGGAGTTTCCCGTGATGACATTATGGACTTCTTTAAGGAGGATTTAGTTGTGTAGGGTTTAATTGGATGATATATATCCATATTTAAGAATTCTTTTCATAAAAAGGTAGAGTAAAATATTTTTTAAGAATAAGAAAAATGGTGTTAAAAATGTTTTTGTGTGAGTTGTTTTTTAGAGAATAATATGTAATGATTAGGGTTGGTGTGCCTTTTTTTTTTGTTAGAAATTTGTTTGGATTGGTGTTTAGATATAATTTTTAGTAAACATATTTCTTAATCAAAATCATCAATTTAGACATAAAAAAAAAAATAGGGAAAAGAGATCTTATTTAGCATTAGAGAAATGTGATTAATTTCGCTCTTGTTGTTGAAAAATAACCGAATAAAACTCTTTTAATCAACGAGTGAATTGCCAAATTATGAATAATGAAAGACTATTTCTTCTCCCAAAATTTTGAGATGTTTTTTCTAACGAAAAAGCCTTGATATCATGCCATTCAAAAGTATATATATATCTTTTTTAGCGAAATTGGCTTGAAAATAATTTTTGAGGGATGAATATGTGAGGCAATGAAGAGATGTAGATGTGGAATGGTTGTTTTGAGATTGGGTTGCGGGGGTATGTATGTAACTATGTATGAAAGATCCAGCGAGGCGGAGCGTAGCGTAGAGTTAAAAACAGATAAAAGGAACCAACCGCCCATTTCGAAATTATTATTATTATTCATATTCGGATAAGACATTCTTACATATTAACTCTCTGTGTGTATTACTATTACTATTACTATTACTATTACTATTGGCATTGGTATTGTTGTGGAGAAGGGAAGAGACGGAGAGCGATTGGTCCAAGAAGGAACACATCATCCATCATCATCATCTTCTTCTTCTTCTTCTTCTTCTTCACCTTCACCCACACATATCATATCATCCATGGCGGCTCTTCAGCATCTCTCTTCCTCCATTTTCACTCCCCCGCCATCACAGTTCCACTCTCGTTTCCATTTCTGCTGCCGCCGTCACCGCCTTCTCCCCTCCGCCTCCGCCGCCGCTCGTCAGTCTCCTCCTCCAAACAATGACATTAGCCGCCGTCAATTGATTGGTGCTGCAGCCGCCACCGCAACTGCAATATCAGTTGGCGGCGGCAACAAGGCGGCGGCGGAAGAGCCGCTGTCAGAGTGGGATAGAGTTTACCTCCCAATTGACCCAGGCGTGGTCCTTCTCGACATTGCTTTTGTCCCTGATGACCCTTCTCATGGTTCCTTCCTTGCTTGCTAACCTTCCCTGCTTTTTATTCTCAGTTTACCACATCTTCATCATCATCACCATACATACCTATATCTATATATACATGTATATATAACAAATAATAATAATGTACTACTGTTTTATTACAGGTTTTGTACTGGGGACACGACAAACCATTTTGGAGACAAAAGATGGAGGAAACAGTTGGGTTCCACGCTCCATACCCTCTGCTGAAGATGAAGATTTTAATTATAGATTCAATTCCATCAGCTTCAAAGGCAAGGAAGGTTGGATTATTGGCAAACCTGCTATTCTCTTGTACACTTCTGATTCTGGAAATACTTGGCAACGTATACCCTTAAGTGCTCAACTTCCTGGAGATATGGTTGGTAATCCTTTTCATTTTCTCTCTCTTGCTCTTGCTAAATTACATTACATATATATATATATATATATCCTTCTTTTCCCTTCAACGTACTGGTTTTGTTTGGTAGATTCAATTATTTGCTTGTCATTAAGTTTTATTATATATGCTCTTAACGTGCCTCCCTACCTCTGCCCTTTTTAAAATGGTTAAGGCCCATTCTGGCTTCACCTCAGTGACTACACTTGGAATTGAAATTTATATTCAAAATCTAATCTTCTATTTCCATCATACTCCTCGTCCAACACCACAACATATTACACCTAAGAAAAAGGCAACGAAATGAACAAATAACACACAGAGACAGACAGAGAAGTCGGGTTTGAGCTCTAACTTTCATAAATTCAGCATTATGTGGGTGCTGGCAGCAGAATCCTTAACAAACAAGAAGAGAGACCTAGATTCTTTGACTCAAAGGCTAAGAGATCGTGTTGGGACAAGGCAAAACAGGTCCCAGGTCGGGATCCTGAGAGATGGCGAATAGATGCTGCTGGACACATTGTTTGCAAAAATCTCCATACCTGTAATGGCTGCCTGTGCTACGAGTATGACCATATCATCCCTTTCTCCAGAGGTGGTGAATCTGTGGAGGAGAATTGTCAAATTCTTCAAACCAGGGTGAATAGGTTGAAGTCTGACAAGAATGGCCTTGATCAAAGACTACTGAAAGGTTACTCTTGTGACATTAAGTTCAGCAATGAAGAACTTGACGTGATTGAAATGGCTGTTTATGGCAGTGTTATTCGGCCAGGGAAGCAATGTATTGTTGCCAGTATTGATGCAATGCTTCGGAGATACAATTCCAGTGATCACATGATCAAATGCGATTTGCACCAAAAATAATTGAAACCTCATCGTATTGATGGATTTGATCAAATAAGTTACAGTCTCTCTCACAATAAATTGTATATAGGATTGTAAGTTTAAAATCTCATATTCTGTATGATATTATTAATTGGTGGTTGTGTTTACTCTGTCCTTTTTATTAAAAGAAATTCAATTTCATTTACTCTTCTGATACTTCATGCTATCTTCAACTGTATTTACCATGTATCTATTTGTCTGGATGTATCTAGTTAGTCGGTAACTCACCATCAGGTCTTTTCTTTGAGTGTTCTCCTTGTACTGGTTCTGCAATTTTGTTTTAATTGTGTTTTTCCAATGTAAAAAAGAGCTAAAACTTTCTTGTTCATGCTTCATTTAATTAGGATTTGTATAAATATATCTCTTGCTACATATGGCATTGTGTATCATCAATTACCTATGGAAGAAATGGGTTTCCATTTGTTTCTTGTGAACTAAAGGAAACGACATATTATCATCATTTTTACCCAATTTTTTGGTGAATAGCAATTTTTTTGAAAAGGAATTGCACATAAGAAGTACACTAAAATGCCAGGAAAGCCATCCAGCAATCTAAGCAAGATTGATGTTTGTTTGATCATTTCAGGTGTATATAAATGCTAATGGAGAAAAATCTGCAGAAATGGTAACCGATCAAGGTGCAATATATATAACTTCAAATGGAGGATACAACTGGAAGGCTGCTGTGCAGGAGACAGTTTCAGCTACTTTAAATAGGTTGGTTTCCTTTAAGCTCTCACCTTATGTGCTCTTGGAGATGGTCTTTCATAGAGAGACTTATGTACTACTCTATGCTCTAAGTATATTCTGCAGACTGCAGTTAACCCAGAAAAATCCACCTACCTTTTTGTAATATAAGTAGCTTCTAATTTTTCAAATAAATTTATATATATGTTTCATATTATGGAAACTTTATCATGTATTATATATTTCTCACTCTTTAGGTTTAATCTAAAACATTCTTGAGACAGAAGTCATATGTAAGCACACAAATGTGGTTTACCAAAAACTTATACTTAATGACTTATGGAGAACAACTTAGACTTTACTTTGTTAATCTCCGTTGTTAGTATGTAATAAAACTATCCTAGAAGACCACTTTTTTCCAAAAGAACTATATTTAAAACTTTTAAATCTTTTGCCCTTCTTTCTTCTGTTATGGCAAAACTATAGTGTGCATAATTTTTTCGTTCTTACATATTTTTCATCAAACTCTGAATCTAAAAATTTATATACAGGCACACAGACTGAGTGCACCTAAATAAATTTGTTTATCTAGGCAGTTTTCTATTTTTGCTTTCTTGCATGTTTTTCTATTGACCCATGTTCTCATTGAGCTTGGTAATACTAAATTAAATTTCTCGTCATCTTTGTTGACAAGTGTATGAAGGGAAGTGATATGTTATTCTGAGCATTATCATATTGCCACACCAAATAAAATAGTAACTTCTGCATTCTCGAGTGCTCTTACGAAACAGACTTGCATTAATGTTACAAAATACTGCACATGCACTTCTAGTTTTGTATATAATAATTACCTTTTTATTCCGATTGCTGTTGCAGAACAGTTTCCAGTGGCATCAGTGGTGCCAGCTATTATACAGGCACTTTTAGCACTGTGAATCGCTCACCTGAAGGAAACTATGTTGCTGTTTCAAGCCGTGGTAACTTTTATTTGACATGGGAACCAGGTCAGGTGAGATTCTCATAATAAACTTAAATCCATGTGTTTAATTAATTTGCTTCATCAGAAGACTACTTCAATTGTGATGCTAATGAAATCTTTTTCTATTACTTTTTTTTTTTTTGGTCTTGGATCCTGAGTTTTAGAACTATTATTTAGTTGATTTATCGAATTGAGATTTATACGAAATATGCTTGAGAAGATTGAGAAAACTTATGATGTTGTTAATGAGTATGCACCATTTTAGGCGTACTGGCAACCACATAATAGGGCTGTTGCAAGAAGAATTCAGAACATGGGTTGGAGAGCCGATGGTGGTCTTTGGCTTCTTGTGCGTGGCGGCGGACTTTACCTCAGCAAGGGTACAGGGGTGAGTGGCTGTTTGTAATTTACACTTTTTTATATTCATGTTAGTGTATGAAAAATGCACTTCAAGATTATGTGGTTAATGCATTTATGCTAGGAATTAATTTTAGGAATATTATTACAGAAATTGCTGAAACTCAGGTATAGAGAATATGTGTGAAACGTAAAAAGTTTTTGTGGCCTTTCTCTCGACTCTTGTAATGCATGGAATTCAGTGTCATCTAAATTTGATCTGTTCGATTTTTAGATGAACGTTCATAATAAATTATGCCTCTTATCTTGAAGATAAATGCGGAGAATCTTCTACTTCATATTTGTTATTCCTAAGATAAATGTTAATTTCACCTTTGTTTTTTAACACTTGCCATTATCAATATTCTTCAGATAACAGAGGAGTTTGAAGAAATTCCAGTACAGAGCCGGGGGTTCGGGATTCTTGATGTTGGTTATCGCTCACAGGTATGTATGAATCTTGTAGGAGATACTGTTTTTGACGAGCTGTTTTCAGCATTTAGTAAAGGAATGGTAAACTAAACGAAACAAAACTAAAGTTTAGCCATCTAGGTAAGTACAATGACTACAATAATTTAATCCAAGCCTGCAACCACTGCGGAATGGGTTAATTCCATTGGCCATTGGAGGATAACCAAAAAATTAGGTCCCATATAGCAGCAGCAGTTGCAAAATGATAGGCACAACACTATTCAAGATGTTGCCTGAACATTATTGCCGTATAGCCATTGCAAACTTGTTTAACTTCAGCATTGTAGTATGAGACCCTTAAAATGATTGGACTTGTGTGGACAATTCTTGCTTCATCAAAATTTCCTTTGTGAAAGAAGTTTTCCACAATTATGCTTTTCATCATTACTTGTGAAGGGAATTTTCCCGATGCAGCATCATTTTCAACTCTAAAGTATTAATTGTGCTCGATAAGTTCCTTGTACTGTACAGTACTTTGTGGAGGATGTGTCTGGTTGCTATGGGAATTGTCAAATCTTTTGGATGATCCTGCATGTAGACATTCAGCATCTGGATGACTTCCACCAATGCCATTACTCCAAGCAATTCTTCCTGAGCTTACTTTGTACTGATTTTTCATGAAAAAGTATCTACGATTTAGCGAAACTGCGTCTTCCAAGTATACTATCATCCACTTGGTTGATGAAAAATGCTCTTTATTTTGCAAGTTATCGTGTGC
This sequence comes from Buddleja alternifolia, assembly GCA_019426215.1. Classification (NCBI taxonomy): domain Eukaryota; kingdom Viridiplantae; phylum Streptophyta; class Magnoliopsida; order Lamiales; family Scrophulariaceae; genus Buddleja; species Buddleja alternifolia. Next base: position 3,747,383 of record CM033406.1, read on the forward strand.
TTATAATTGAAACTCGAAAGGCCTTCTATAGTACCATACAACGTTTGTTGTAATCAATGGGAGAGCTCGGGGCTAACAGTAACTTAGAGAAACCTTTTCTAAAGTGTAAATGAGAAAGTCATTATCATGCCACCAATCAACTCAGTCGAATAAAACAGTTGCCTGTAACTCTATGTTATGCTTTATATGGCCTCTGCTATATGTGGTAATAGCGAGCCGGGAACAGGTTGTGGGGGAAAAAGAAAATCTTTAAATGTCGCTGCTAAGCCTTGGAATTTCTTAACAATGTGCTTGACTTAGAGGATCATGTATCAAGATTTTATAAGTAGGACAACCTACAAGCACGGTCTCTAGTGCCAACATGGTTGATGGTAAGCCAATCACCTATCCAGAATTGTAAAACATGAATGGGTTATGGATCTCCCGTGTGGTTTGTGCAGAAATTGTTTTTTGAGAAATTAAATATTTTAGTACTGACGAGCGACATTTTTAAGTGTCAAACTTTTTATAACTGGAATCGAAATTTTATAGAAATGATGCTTCAAAACCAAACATTGTATTTTTTTTGTTTTATGTGCAAGAATTTCTATGTTTTTGATGTATTGGTAGCTTCAGGTTCTGTTTGGTTCTAGAATTTTGGTGAGGAAATGAAAATACTAAAGAAAAGAGAACTAAATGCAAGAAATCCAAAATTGTCATATTTGTTTGGTTTCTTAGGAAAATCAATGGAGTAAAACAAAATTAATGAAGAGTGGGTGATGTGGGTTTGGGGCCAAGAAGTGAGGGTAAGGAACGTTTAGGTTGTTAGCATTGGATACAAAGACATACAAAGTGGCTGCTTGATTGTACTTTTTTTCTTTTGTTGCTCCTTTCTCAGTTTCCTCACCGAAATCTCGTTTTCTCCGATAGCGCATGATTTTCTCTAAACTTTTCTTATCCTCACTATTTTCATTAGCAAACCAAACATTGGAAATGTTTTTCCTCTTCTCTTTCTTTTCCTCCCTAAAATCTTAGAAGCAAATGGGCCGTCGAGGTTCAAGAAACTGAAGGAAAACATGAATAATGTGAGTGCAAAGGCTGTTGGATTGACGTTGAATTTTGTTGCCAAATTGTATAGGTAACAATTACAATGTGAACAAGAATCTTTTTCAACCAGTTTGATATCTTCATTTTTTTATTAATCAGTAACCAGTCTAAAATAAACTGCACTAAAATAAGATGACTTTCAATACTTCAAAGATCATGCAAAAATATTATGAAATAAGATGATCTGGTGCATGTATGGGAGCATAAGAAACATTACTATTTTTATTATTTATCTATACATGTATCAACCTTTCATCTCTTTGTAATCCTTCAATATCCAACTTTTATCAGGTCAAGAGGGGGTTAGTATGTTGGAGTTCCTACTCTTTAATCATTATGTAACTGAACGTAATTGACTTAGTTTCATCTACCTCATTTTGTTGTAATTGAAGGGTTTTGGGTCTTATTTTCTCTTAAATATTCTCATAAATCCCCCCTTCCCAAATCCATACTCTTTTCATGTTTCGGATGCATTAAACTGAGATTGCCTTAAGGGTAGAAAGCTTTTTGTCCCTTGAAAATGTAATACTGATGATTTGTTACATGAGCTTCGGAAAGAGCCATGTTCTGTTTGGGGAGTCTTAAAATTAAACTGCATCTTTGTGTAGGTGTCATGAATAAATTTACAGGTCCTTAGATATGGTGTGATATTATTTATGTTGCAAGTCACAGGATGAGGCTTGGGCTGCTGGTGGAAGTGGTATTCTATTGAAAACCACAAACAGCGGGAAGACCTGGGTCCGCGATAAAGCAGCTGACAACATTGCTGCCAATTTATATTCTGTAAAGTGAGTTCCATTCCGTTGTCTTAAGCTTGCTTATGAATAATTAGTAATATCATTTGGAGGTGGTATTATTATCTTGCCGAAATAGCTTCCGCTGATAAGGGCAAAGGCGCATCTCCTGCACTTGGATGATATGTTGAAACTGATACCGTGCAGGTTTGTAAATGAGAAACAAGGATTTGTGCTGGGGAATGATGGAGTCTTGCTCAAATATCTAGGTTGAATCAACAACTTCACAAGGTTTGTAGTTCAATCTTATGTTATCTTCATCACAATGTTTTCAATTGTCAAATGCGCAAATGGTGCCTTTTCTAGTTGTTGTTCTTTTATATTAATTAATTATAATGATGAATTTGTAATACGCCTTATAAGCATTCATACCAGGTTTGTACTTCGAGTTTCATTGAGGAAAAGTAAAACAAAAAGGCTTCGTCGTCCACACTCCAGGGCTTGATGTATGGTGTAGGATTTTTCTCTCTTTTCCTATCTTCTACACCCAACTCTTTCTTGTATTTATCCATCTTATTCTGTCACAACTACATAAAATTTCCGCCTAATTCCATTCTGTCACGGCTTTGTAATGTTTCCATATGATCTCTGTTAGTTTGATTTTGTTATGGCAGCATAATTTTTTTTCGTGATATCTGCCTTTTTGATTCTGTCATGGCTGTAGAAAAATCTTTTCGTAATCTTGTCACGGCTAAGTAAATTATTCTGTGCATCTCTACTAAGATGTCTAGCTATCTAGTTGATCCTATCTATTGTTGGGTTGTGACGGTAAAAACGCAGCGGAATAAAAAACACCCATGGTGGTTCATCTCCGATTTTACATATTTAAGCCATGATGGAAAACGTGCACCTTTTTTCGAGTTTTGAAAATTTCTGAACCAGCTTCAAGCTTCCTATTCCAAGCAGCGAATCAGCCACTGCCTCTAAATCACCACGCCAGAATTCAAAGCAAAAAATCTCTTCTTCTTCTCCTTGGGGACGGCAAGAGAGAGAGAGAAAGAAAGAGGCGGGAGTTTTGATTTGGAGAGAAAGCTAATAATAAGGCTAAGATTTGATTATTTCCACTAATAGTATTTATACTACACAAGAAAAGGGATAATTGCAAAAAATCCCCCAGTGTTAATGCGAAATTGCAAAAAAACACTTATATTAACGAAATAGGCTAAACACCACCCGATGTTATTTAAAAGTCTGCAAAAAGCCACTTTTTGTTAAAAAGATAAAAAGAAATATGTGTTTTTCGGGTGAAATAACATTATTTTACCTTTTATTTTGTTTGGAGAGTGTGTAAATGACAAAGAAGCATGTCATTAAAGGTGAAAAACATGAAAAATATGCTGGTGTTTTTTTTTTCAAAAATTGACTTTTTGCAGACTTTTGAATAACACATGGTGGTGTTTAGCCTATTTCGTTAACATAGGTGTTTTTTGTTTTTTTGCAATTTCGCATTAACACAGGTTTTTTTTTTTTTTTTTTGCATTTATCCCCTTCAGGAAATAATCAAGCCCAAAAGGCTAAGCCCTAGGCATCCATAATGGACGCCCACTTGGGTGTGTATTAACCCATCGGGCTAGTCCACATGTCTGGTCTTGATTTAATTAATTATTCAATTAATATTATTTATCCAATAACTAAATAATTAAATAACTAATTAATTCATGTTAATTCTATAATTAATTTCTCAAAGAGATTAATTGACACATTAGCATAATTAATTAATAAGATCATCCAATGACCAAATTAATTACGGCATAAAATACCGAAAAACCTCTCAAGTTTTAAACCATTATTTTTCCTTTGTAATTCTTTTAAGCGCGACTTTTTAGGTTAGTCTCGAAAGGCAAATGGTAGGAAACCAAAACGATGTGGGTAACACCTAACCAGTCACGTGGCCCACATCGCAACCCAATTGATAATGAATGAATAGAATCATTCTAAGCCTTTTACGCTGTGAATACTGTACAAGTATAAACCTTTCATTTTTATATCCCAGTTAAGTAAGAGTCATGGTTCAGTCAAACTCACAGTACCTGACCATATGCATAGCTCATAATGAGTCGAGGTCACTGAGTATACTCTTATGTCCAACATGAGTATCTCCATTGCTTTGGCTAAAGACTTTTGACCTCACTCATTCATGACGGCATAGGATATACGTCCATTCACTTATGAGAGAATAAATTCCATTCTGCTAATCAGTTAAGACTGTTACTTGCTCATCAAGTCGCACTTCGACGTCGACCCTACCAACGGGTGAATTGGATTTAACTACTCTAATGACAGACTCGATGTCTCAAGAACATCTTCAACGTGATTACTCAGGTCTAATGTTCACGCGTACCTATCACAACTTATCAGCTCTGCCATTGACTGTCATAGACTGAAACCCAGGTGACAGAACCGATGCGAGTCGTGTTTGAAATCATCAGTCCCACTGATGTGTCTATGACACAAGTTCCCACTAACCCATAGTGTTCGACTGACACTTCACATGTCAAAACTTATGTCATACAAGTCTCTATCCAGTATCGATGACCAGTTAATACTCTCTTTGACTTGTGAGCCAATTTAGATATTAAGGATTGAACTCTTCTAGTGCCACTCTCCCTAACCCATAGGGAGTAGAAGATTCGCCTCAGTATCAAGGACTTAACGTTGTTTGTAAAACCTTACAAATACCTATAAGAAACAACATAAAACGCCTTTTATTAAAACGAATTGTTTCATTACAAATTAATGTCCTACAATTCCATTCTTTATGTCATTTGAAGGCATAACACTAACATCTATATCGCACGTGAAATTGTGTTGCTAACCAAAATTTGAAAAAAAGATTGACATCCATTGTTCAAGATTCCAATCAAGATCTTCACGTTCAACTTGAGGAGGAGTCTTAAGAATGTTGTCTACTTTGTATTTTGATTTTGTTATGGCCTCTATCACAGAACACAATGGTATTTTCGGTAAGATTGTGAAATTGAATGAGCAGAACCTAAGCCACATAATTCGCCGGATATGGGTGCGCGCTCCGGCGACTTCAGTGTCAGAGCGCCGCCGTAAGCGCTTTAAAGATTTTTAATTCGCGCATTAGTAAATCTTAGAGCCTTGATTCCACCATTTGAAGCTTTGGGAGGAAGAAGCAATCTGTAAAATGATGGTACAATTGCAGTTGGAGGCGGAAACAGTGAGAGCACCGCCATGAACGATGGTTGGGAAAGACAACCAATAGAAGTGGAGAAGAAGAAAGAGAGACTTAAATGGTGGTGAAAGTAAAGGAGGGGAATTTGAGAAGAAATGAAAAAAAAGTTTCTGTTGAAAAAATAGGAGAAAGAGCCTTACAACGCATTGACAAAGCACTCTATTAGGTTTTGCTGAAGTCTTAAATGCACTTAACATCACAAAAAATAATAAATAAACTCACAAAAAATAATAAATATACAAGGAGAATGGATCCCAGGATCAAAGTTGGACAATAACTACATTAAAGCCAATAGACCACAAAAACTTTTGTCCAAAAGGTTAGCATTTATTACATACATATATATTTATTTAATTAATTAATTGATGCTCTAAGTCGTTCCCACTCTCATAATATTTTCAATTTTGCCGCTTTTGCTCCCACCCCCGCTCCCGCTCTATGTGACTTAGGGTAGAACTACATCTTTTGGTCCTAAGCATTCTAGTTGGTCCTTTCTCAAATAATTCTATGGCCCTATGGATCCTAAGCATGAAAGTGTTGCATTATATGACACATCTTTTCATCCTAAGCATTTTAGTTGGTCCTTTCTCAAATAATTCTATGGCCCTATGGATCCTAAGCATGAAAGTGTTGCATTATATGACACGATATAAAATCCTACTTGAAGGGAGTGGTAGATTATGTATTCAATGTATCTAGTCTTATTTAGCTTACATTGTTTTAGGTATGTGTGTCTCATGCATTCATAACATTTAGGTACTTCAAACCTAATTCATTTCTATATATAAGAGATTGTGATCCTTTCCAGCCATATCAAATAAGTCAAAAAGGATAAAAAAGAAAGAGACATTCTCAATGACTTTTGGTTGAGTAGTTGCAATAACTGGTGGAGTGGACTTTCAACACTAAATCTAAGGGGAAGTCCCGGATATATAGGAGGGTACCATTGTAGGACCTATCCGGCAAGCCATGGAGGAACCCTTTATAGCCTTGATGTAATATAGTTCTATAGATACCACAACCTTTACGAGGATGCGTGCCTCTTGGCAAAAAGAGACTTTTTCCAATGGAAAGTGCCAAAGAGTTATGAATAGGAGCAAGGAGAAGGGAGAACCACTTAAATGGAGGAATCGATTATAGTTGCTTTCTTCTATGCAAGAAGAAGACACAAAGAAGTTTGGATCCAAAAAAGGTGTGCCTAGGCAGTTATTTTGATGAGCACAGCATAATGAAAGGTCATTGCCCTGGTCTCTTAGTAAGTCCTCTATCCGTTGTACCTTTATCCTTTTTAACTTGGTTGGGTGAGCTGCTTTCGCGGAACAAGTACTGATTTTCTTTTTTCCGTAGAGGGAGTCTCAACTCGTCCTGATTCAAATACAATTATTTTTCACTTTATCCTACCCTGTTCACTGCCCTTTCTTGTCTTCTCTTATTTGCGCCTTGCTTGCCTTTTCCCTATGGTCGGTTGCAAGAACAACTTTATCTATTTTCTATTTTTGGCAAGTTCGGTCAGGGACAAAAGAGAGAGATTTTCTATCAGTCAAAAGCAGATACTGCCCTCCTGCTCCCACGGTTCACTTACCGAGGAATAGAAAGGAAGGACCCGGGGCCAAAGCAAGTTGGGTTGGGGTAGAGAGCTATAAGCGCAATGGGGGGTGACAGAGAACGTGTCTTTCAATGGCATCGTCTTTTTTATTTAATAGCAATCTTGACTTCTTAACCACTTCCAAATGTGTCTACAACAAAAAAGTGGGATAGGCAGAATTCGAACCTACGTAGAAAAACTTCAACAGATTTACTATCTGTCGCTTTTGACAACTCGGCCACTCTCCCCATCCATTGTTGCTTTCTAAGGGTATGGTAGAGGCTCTTGAAAAGGTGGACAATCCTTTAGTGAAGATCTAACAAGAGGTTGAATTCTAACACACCCACGATCCACAAGAATCGTAATAAGATAATTTTTACTCCAGTGTCTTTCAACAAATAAAGAGTAACATACTTGGTACACCTTATGCTATACGTTATTCTTCAAAAGCTACCTTGTGAAACAAAAAGTATCACTAAATTCTCTTAGGAAACAAATAAAGAAGCAATTTAGCTCCCTACACGCCCCATTCGCGCTTTGTGCGAATGGTTATTAATGTTTTGCTTTTATAGGACTATTTTGCCCCTGATCTAACACTGTTGGATCTAATATGATAAAATCTACAGTCAAGATTAAAAATCCACATGAAACATTTATATTTATACAAATAATATATTCTTTTTATAATTCTAATTTTATAAAATATTATTAATAATATATATCTTTCCTTCTCCATATATATATATATATAGTAGACCCTTAGCTGTCGGTAGGGGTGTAAACAAGCCAAGCCTGACAATTTTGCTAGGCTTGAGCTCGAGCTCGAGTATGGCTAATTGAGCTCGAGCTCGAGCTTATCGAGCCATGATTTGAGAGCTCGAGCTTGAGCTCATCGAGCCATGATTTGAGAGCTCGAGCTCGAGCTCGTGGGTTGTAGAAAAAGCTCGCGAGCTTGAGCCGAGCCCGAGCCTAGCTCGCGAGCTCGGGCCCAAAATTCAAAGAAAACTGGTGAACAAGAAACAGAAAAAGGCTGCATTAGGAAAATGGACAAAATAATAAATTAGGTAAATGGGTTCACCAGCGAGAAGAATGGCAGTGAAGCGCCGGTGGAGGCCGTAATGGAGCTTCAAGAAGTGGTGGTGCACTGTGCACGCACTGTTGGCGACTGGTGAGCTTCACATATCGAAGCTGCCATGGCTGTGGAAGCGGCGTGGGTTGGGGGTTAGGATGAGGTAATGGTGGTAGTTGTAGTTTTCCGTCGAGATGAGGGGGTGGATTGAGGCGGATCGGTGGTCAACTGGTGGCTAATGTTCAAAAAAATTCAAATTGGGGCGCGCTGCTTTGTGAAGAAAGTGAAATGGGAAATCTGAAAGTGAAAGGCATAGGTTTTACTTTTTAATTTCTATTATTTAATTATTTTTATGAATATAATTAATAATAAAAAATATAATATATTAAAAATGAAAAAGCTCGCGAGCCGGAACAAATGGAATTAGGCTCGAGCTCGAGTTGAGCCGGCTCGGCTCAAATTACACCCCTAGCCGTCGGCCACCATTAGCCACCACTGTTTGCACGACCACCCACCACAGTTCCGTCACTACCCCATCATACATGCCACCTTCCTGTCTAAAATCTGCCCCACCAAGCTCACCTCCTCCCTCTGAAATAACCCAGCTGATCCACGCCCACCTCTCCCCTCTGAAATCGCCCAATTGCTCTACACCCATCTCCCCCCTCTGAAATCGCCCGGATGCTCCACGCACCTCCGCCGCCCATCGCCTTCGCCCTCTGCAAAAAATGGTTGGGGAGGAAGATTGTGGACTTTGGATGAATTATGGATGTATATTCTCAACAAGGTAGTAAAATGGATTTGTCTCAACAAATATATGTTGAGTCCCACACCGCATTTTGTGTATTTCCATGTGGGTACTTTACTGGGTGCATGGTCTTCCTCAAATTTAAAATTGCATTTAGATAAGACTTCCGATTTGAAAAACATGATTCGTGAGCTGGATTTAAGTTACTCAAGTATTAGGTGGATGGGTTCCATTATCATACGAATGCTATGTAGTTCTATTGCTGAATTTGAGGTCCTAACATATTAGAGGCCTCGAACAATGTTTGTACTAATGTGTGAGTTTTTCTCTACTTTCTTAGGAATTGATTGTTGATTGTGAATGGTTACTAAATATTGAATGATGATTGATATTAATGATGTATTTATACATGTAATCGATTGACTTAAAAAGGAAAAGTTTACTATCATGGTTAGAAAAATAAGTCAGAATGAGTACACAAGAACTTGAAATTATGCAAAACAAGCCCAATGGTATTACGGATTTAAAATCATTCACACTCCGAAATCATTAGAGCCCAAACATAACCTAAGAGAATGGATATGCTTAACAAGATGCTAATTATGTGCAGGTGGTGTTGAAGTAACGCGCTTGTGATGCTGAAATCTTGTTGTAAGCTGAAACTATGTTGTATGTCTATTCATCATTTCCAATTGCTCCCCAAAAGTGTAAATGACTGGCGAAGAAAAATTCACTTTCTATTGTTCACAGCTGAACAAGTTATGTTGATAATCAATGCTAATATTTTGGCCATTTCAATTTGTAACACCAAATAGTATGTTGTAGCTGAGTATTACTCACAATTTGTTGCGGGACTGGCATCGCCAGCTAATGGAGTTATTTTGCCTTGAATTTCTTCATATTTTCTCCCTAATATTGAATTGTCCTCATCAAGGAATGAATTGGAGGGATTACAATTAATGCAATTTTTTAACATTATTTGTAAGTAAATATTCAAAGTTATTTTAGTTTTAATAAATAAGTAAAATAACAAGCAACACATGTTAAAAAAAAAATACTAACTTTCAAATAAATTTATAGTAGTTTCGAAATATATAAAAAGAAATTTAAAAAGTTTATTGATATTGTACATCGTGTCCTCTCATGTCATAAACTTCATGTTCAATTCATTTATTAACGCTATAAAATTCTCCTGATATTTTTTATTTTGATTGTTTTTATCTCCTTTTAATTGGAAATAATGACCTTGTCCATTTTATTCGTTTATACAATCAATTAGTTAAGAGAAATGCTTTGTTCATCACAACTTAATATACAATGAAGGGCAAAAATCATTTTGCCCCTCTACTATAGACACCCCATCAAATACCTCACTCTACTCCTAAAACCTTCATACACTCTTCTCTACTATATTAAAATACATCAATCAACCCCCTATGGACATATATACCCTTAATTTAAAATGATAAAAATCACTTAGAACCCATCTAATACAATCTATCTAACATTTTGCCCACTCCATGATTAGATTTTAATTAATTTGATCCCAAATTTTATTTAAGGATAATTTAATTAAATACATAATTCGTGAATTAATTATAAATTAAATAATAAAAAGATATGGTTGCTATAATATAGAAAAAATAAAACATAAGTTTTAATTTATTTCATATAAATTTATATAACTAATTTATTATGTTTTTTTCTTTACAACTAATGTAATAAATTTACTCTTTTTTCTCTCTTTCAATAACTTAGTTGCATTAATAGATATTAGAAAACATTCTTGTTATTTTGTGCTTTCTAATTTTAGTTGCATTTTTCATAAAAGTAAATAACTAAATAATGTAATATTCTATTTAATATAACTTAAACTATGTATGCACGTCTTACTCACATAGTTGTATTAATTATACAAATTGAAGAAAGACTAAAAAAGAGAAGCATTTATCACTAATTAACATAAAAAAAGTTTTGCTCATAAATAAGTGTGTACATCTTATATAATAAAAAGATGATATGAATAGAATTATCACTTTATCTTAATAAGTAATATAATACTTAAAAAATAAATGATTAGTTTTGTTAAAAACTAACAGTGAATAGCATGAATTATCAATAGTTATTTAAAATAAAATTAAAGTATTAGTATATATGAAAAAAAAATTAATAGTGATCATAAACATTTGTGTGAGATCTTTTTAAAGTTTAATATGACTTATTCATAATGCTACAATCATGTTTTACTACTTATTTCATATATTGAAGAAAAAGTGCTATAGATTATAATAGATGGGTGGAAAATAATTTTTTGATTTTACATAAATCAAGGGTATTTATGTCCATCAATGTGTCGGGGGTGGGGGTGGGGGGGGGGGGGGGGAGTTTGATGTAGGACTGTCAATGAGCTCAAGTCGGCTCAAAGCTTGTAAGCTCGGCTTGATAATTTTCAAGCCTAGCTTTATACAGGCCGGGCCCAAGCCGAGCTAGAGCCCAAGGATAAGGCTTGAATTTGAATTCAAGCCGAGCGTGAGCGAGAGTAGGCTCGGCTTGAATTGGACTCGGGCTCGTAAAAACAAATATATACATGTATATATATATGTTTTATACATTATATACAAAAATAAACATTGTACTTTTTTATAAATAATTCCAGATTGCATAGAAAATATCAAGATTTAAAATTAAGCAATGGAATCTTTAAATCAATCAACATTCAATTCTAAAATATCCTAATATAAAACACTATACTCAAAAAATTAAAAAAGTAAAAAATTATCAATTTAAACCTACCAGCATCCAATACAAATAAATGACAATTCACATAAACTGACATTGAGGGCTGCTTGTCTTGAAGAACTGTTCATTTATTTCTCCTCACAACTCACGACAAAAGCAATTTTTTTCTTAAGTAAGTCTATTATATATTTAATTATAATATTTTTCAATCTTAATTGCGTGGAGTATATATTTCAATGAAATGAGATCTTTCAAGGTACATTTTAGTTATGATTTGTCAATAGAACATGAATGACGTTATTTTTGTATGTTTTTAAGATTGTTATTTTTTTAATTTATATATTAGATTACTTTATTACTTAAAGTTTTTCAAAAGAAAACAAATTCGAGCCGGCTCGGGCTCGGCTCGAAGCTCGTACTAATTTTTAAGCCGAGCCTGAGCTTTGAAATAAAAAACTCGTGCAAATTTAAGCCTTGGTGATAAAAGCTCTCATATTATCAAGCCGAGCGTGAGCGTGACTAGGCTCGGCTTGATTGACAGCCCTAGTTTGATGTATTTTAATGCAGTAGAGGGGCTGTTTGAAGGTTTTAGGGGGGGGGGGGGGGGGGGGAGGTGGTATTTGACGGGATGTCTATAGTAGAAGGGGCAACATGAATTTTGCCCTACAATTAATTGGCATAAAAAAGTAACTTGCAATCAAAAGACCAAACGCAAAATTTTATCCATATTATATTGACAAAAAAATATAAAATAACAACCATTATTTTGTTAACACAAATTTAATTAGTTATGCAACAGTAAAATTTCATTAATATTATAATCATGTTTCAAAAGAATATAAAATACACATTATTATCCAATTCACATTTCAACCTCCGGAATCACACCACGACCTGAGGAACGAAGATAAATGCCTTGTGGCAAGGACGTGAAGCGCGATGCCTCGCGGCAAGGCCATGAGGCACCAAGCCTTGTGGCCAAGTTGCCAATTGTGTGAGTTAATTATTAGTTTAGAGACTAGGAGGTGACAAACTAGGATTGTATCTAGGAATTAAACACCACATCATAAAATTGACTAGGAATATATTTAATTTCTTTATGTTTTTTTCCGTGTAAAAGGGGAATTTTACAGATCTTCTTAACGTGCTTTTGTATATTGAATTTTCGTTGAGATATTTGTACTATATATCTATTCCATCTATCTATATTATATTATAATTGAAGAGATGTGAATGTGGGATTATGGACTGGATGATGGTTTTGGTACGACACCAATTACCTCTAAGATTTTATAAGAGAAAAAGTTTTTTTTCCTGTTTCTTTTTCTTCTCTCCTCTATTCTCACGTATTTTTTATATATAATTTTTTTCGCTCTATCACATTTTTTTATCTTCTCTCCATTAATCGTTTCTTCTCTCTCCAACTCATTTCGTAATTACTTATAAATTCATATATCTTATATTATACATAGATATATATTATGTCTATATGTTTATTAAAAAATTTAAGTACAATTATTAATTGATTAAGAACACGCATCAAATGTTCCTACGCAACTAGTAGGAAATTACTAGTAAAGATATAATTGTTATGCCAAGAAAATTGAGTAGTGAATATTTTAAGCTTAACATAAGTAATTTAATAATCCGGTAAAATAAAAATCATAATACAGATTGAGTGATTGGTTGAAGCATGTGCCCTAATCGTTTACTTGCTTTCATTAGTCAAATCATAATTATTGGATAATTTATTTAAACAATTTTAATTATTAATAATTAATTTAACTTTATACTAGTAATATAGTAATTTCAACACTTTTACAATTGTCTCTAGAGTATGATAATTATTATTATTCTACATATATATAAGAGCAACATCAGACACTCTTCTACAATAGGGTGCATGGTCCACCTGATCCTTGCTCTCTGATTTTGTTTTTTGTTGTTCCTCCACGCAAACGACATCGTTTCTTTCTTTGCTCGTCGAATACAATGTCATCAGTTTCCTCCTTTGAACCACCCAGGCGATGTTGTCGTCTCCTCCTCTTCAGACGCTGCCTCGACCGCTGTACCTTCACGAAAATCATCCAATCGAGCATTGGAGAACCCATCGCTGATGGTGGAGGATCTATTGCGCGATGCGGAGTCCGTGTCCTCTGTGGCACCAGTGTCTCAGCTGAGTCGGTGGTACTAGAGTGGCGGGGGGCTATTCAGCCACTTGCAAATGGATTATTACCAATTTTCCCCAAAAAAATTTACAAAACTTGCACTAACGTTAGGGGATAACTTTTCTACAAAATGCACATATTAAAAACTAATTTGGTAGGAATTAAGACAAGTTTCATTTAGTGTATTACATATGTTGAGATAGTAAGAACCGGAGAAAACCATAATGCAAGATTTAATACACATATTTCCAGGGAAATATAAAGGACCATGAGTATATATATATGCTTTATAAATATATTGAAGATAATAAAATTAAATAGAATTGACATTAATAATATGTAAAATTGCTTTAAAGTGTGACAAATGGTGAACAAAAAACTTTCTTAACTTCATGGTTCATATAGGAGAAAGATGAAATCATGAATTTTGATTTATTAAATAGTATGATATGCTTTGAAGGTTTTCCCATTTTCATTTTGAATCAAGTCATGAATAAAGTGATGGATTATATTTCATTTTATATCCAAAAAAAAAAAAAAATGCAGCTAAGGGAATCTTGTTCAAAGTAACAGAGGCGCTGTAATCAAAGGTTCCCTCGATGCTGCACCTGGTGCGTATGCACCAGGTGTTGCAGAGGTGATGTGTCACCTTTTTTCATTTAATTTAATTTCATTTCTTTTGTTTTTTAATTTTCTCTAATATTTCTTTTTACTTTTTTTTCCATTTCTTTTGTCGTTTTCTTTTCTTTTTACAGGTTTTATGTTTGAAAATTCAAGAAAACTTTTTCATCTTACTCATCTTTATTTGTATTAGTGTTGCGATTGGGTTTGAGCAAGTTCATATTAATAATTTAATCGTACGTGGGTAAAGAATTATCCAAAATTAAATGATTTATATCTTCAGATCGAGCGATTCGGTTAGAGAGTTGGATTATATTTACCTTATACTCGTTCACAACTTAAATTATTTGATATTTTAATCAAAAAGAAATATTAATGAGAAAGTGTAAAATTACCTAATATTATTCACAACATCAAATAAATTGAGTTGAGAGTGAATAATATATATATATATATATATAGATATATTTAATATTTTACTATCATTGTCTATTTTTATTTTAATCATCAAATAATTTGAGCTGTGAGCGCTTCTAATTAAAATATAATGTAATTCGACCTACATGCACTAACTATTATAAATATAGATGAGCAAGAGACAATTTCTTAAACTTTTAAACATAAAATTGAAAAGAAATCGAGGGAGCCGTAATCAAGGGTAAGGGTGTGTCCTAATCTGAGAATTAATCTAATTGACAGAAACAAACATAAATAATTAATTTAATACTGTCCCTAATTAAGAAAGAAATATTCGATTATTAGTTAGAAAAAAAGAAAAAAAAATAAAAAAGAGGAGGAGGGGGAGGGGGAGGAGGAGAAGATTAACCTAGGCTAGCCTAGCCGCTTAGAAAAGCTTCAAGCTTGTGGTTTTGTGAGGCAGATAAAAACTTCATACAAATTGGAGCTTTGATCCCAGCCAAAGCTAATATAGCAGCAGGTATTCCCCACAACGAATCTCCACAAATCAACCCTGATGCAACAGCTGCTCCATATTCCTTTGCCTGTTTCTTGTTCTTCTTCTGCCATATGAACAGAATCAAGCTCCCGACGCACATATCTATTGCAAAATATGATCCCAAATAGAATGGAATTGCCATGCACATTGGACTCGGTATAAACCTGTATATCCTAAACTTCGTTTCATACTTCTTCAATAGCTCGGTCAACAAATTTATAACCGCGGCAGCAATAAAGAATATGATGGCAAGTTTGAGGCAATTCTTGGGAAGTGCAGAAAATCCCTCAACTCCCAGAAGGGCAATCCCACGGTACATCAATGCGTATGGGGCAGGGTACGACCCATCGGGGTCTCCCACACTGTAGGCCTTGTAGAAGAACCAAAATACCATTGGTGACAGAACACATCCTATAGCAGTCCCGAAAACCTGGCTGAAGAACATTGCACGAGGAGAGGAAAGCGTCAGGTAGCCCGTCCTGAAATCTTGCATCAAATCAGCAGCTGTGGCCACAATGCTCATCATCACTCCACAAGAAGCAAGCCCCGCAATAACCCCACCATGTTCTAGGCCGACCCACGAGCTGATGACGAGGATCGAGAGTTTCCCGTAGTTGGAGGCCAATGACCAGTCTGTGAGGCCACAACCATACGCATTGCAGAAGGCAAGAATTGGAGCAATTACATAGGCTACACATATGTGGTACCATTTGATCTGATGAAATATCATTGGCATTACACCGACAGATATGGCTGCTAATAAGACGTAACCACTCATGGCAGCCCAATTTGGGAGTTGGTCTTTTAAGAAGTAGTCTGTTCGCCTTCTTTCATCAAAGTTTAACAGTACTTGGCCGCCATCTATGCTCTTCACATTTACATCCAATTTATTATTAGAATTCTTTTTTGCAAAACTTTTGAGGGTGACAATAACCATGTAGACGACGTGGAAAAGACCATCACCAAGCATCATTGCAATAGCAAGAAAAACCCTGTATCCCTGGATTCCATGAAGACTCTTTGGAGGTAGTTTAGCATTATACCAGTCGCCTTTCTTGGACTCAACATAAGGCCACAAGATTCCCCATGAAAAGATGGCCCCGACAAGTAATGAGATATTAACCATGTAAGGACATATCATTCCAACACCAACATATGTAGCTGAGAAATCAAAATAGAACTTTTGCTTGAAGGCTTGGAGACCAAATGTAGGGAAGCTGCTAAAACCACAGCCGTCAGCAGCGTTATAGAACCACTGGAAGCATGCCCAAAGAAAGCTACCTACAAATGATTTGAAGAGAGTCCACACTTGTTTCTTCGCTAGCTTCGCTCCTTTTGGAGTATGGAAGCTGTTAATAAGGTAAGCAGTTGCCGTCCCACTTGGATATGTCAATTTGTACTTCAATATCATCACCTGAATGATGATAATAATAATAATAATAATCCCACATCCAATTCAATTCAATCAAGTCACACAAGGATATTTATTCATATATGATTATTTAAAACTAACAAATAATTAAACCCTGCGGCCACCTTAATTAATTAATTACCTTTCTTAGGGGCACTATTGAGAAGAGACCAACAAAGCTGACAGTGAAAAGGAAAGCAATCATCCATCCAAGAGAGAGTGTCTTCACATTTATTGGGGTATTTCCAGTCTCAGCTTGAGCTGCTGTCAATGGACTCATTCCCAGAAGATAACTAGCTGTCCCACCTGAATAATAATCAATCAATGATATGATATGAGATGATATGATATGATATGATATGATATATACAAACATCTATATATATATATATATGTATATCAATGTAGAGAGATAAGATACGATACGAATACGTACTGCTAAAAGCA
This sequence comes from Buddleja alternifolia, assembly GCA_019426215.1. NCBI lineage: Eukaryota > Viridiplantae > Streptophyta > Magnoliopsida > Lamiales > Scrophulariaceae > Buddleja > Buddleja alternifolia. The sequence continues at coordinate 3,764,205 of CM033406.1, forward strand.
ATCCCAGAAGAGGCAACAACACATGTTTGAATAACAGTATTTTCCTGTCTTGTGAAAGGCTGCTTCAACAGCCCACACTTTCCGATTAAAACAGTCCATGCCTTAACAATGGCGTAACCAAGAAGCCCAGCGGCAACATTCAAAGACGGAATAACACCAGTCGACAGGTTCAACTTGCAAACAATCACGTTGAACACAAAACTCAGCAACACGCTTGTCACCATCGCCCTCACCGTGATCTGTTTGTGCCACGCCGGCACCTCCGTATCCTCAAATGCCTTCTCAATCGCCGCCGCCTCATCGTCTCCGCCATCGCCCTCAACCAGCAGGTTCTGACCACTTTCCTTATCTACTTTCTCTGCTGCACTCATTGTCGTCTATTGTATTGTATTGTATGTATACTTCTCTTTTGAGTTCTGACCCCCTCCCTCCTATGATTCTCTCTCCCGATACACACAGAACAAAAAGAAAAGAGAAGGGTCAGGTTGGGTTCGGTCGGGTCAGAATGTACGTATAAGAAGAGTGAGTATACGCATGTAACGATGCGATCCATGTATGTTTTATATACAGAGAGAGAGAGAGAGGAGGTGAGAGGAGAAGAATGAATCCCGGTGCATGAGGAATTTCTATTCAAACTTTCCCCGCAAATTCATCTCCTTAAACTAATTAAGTATTTGGTCTTTTTTTAAAAGCCAAAATTCCTTTTATTTTTTTTGTTGGGGGTGGGGATCGGGGGGAACACATCTAACTTATAGGCTATGTACAAAGTTAGGTCAAATTAAGTGGGAGCGGAGGAGCGTCAAAATTTGAAATTATAAATGTACTTGAGATTATGTTATTAAAAGAACTTTTTTAAGAGAACTTTTTTAATAATTCTTATAAATTGTTCAACCAAATTATCTTTACATATGATTATCTCATATAAAACTATTATTTGTTAATTGTTAATTTGAATTTTAAAATAAAATCATGTGATTGTCTTTTTGCGATGATATGAAAATGATTAAGATTACTAAAATACAAATCAATATAATACACAATATACATAATGTACTTATATATATATATATATATATATATATTCCATATTTATATACGTATATACATAAAAATAATCAAAAAGTTACCGTTTATCATCCCTACCAAGCTTTCCCTCTCCTCAAACCTCCGGTCAACCCCTTCCCCACCCATGGCCAGGGGCGGATCTACATGGTGTTTGGGGGGGGGGGGGGGGGGGGGGAGAGCAGTGCCCCCACTCAATTTTTTTTTAATATATACATATTTTTTAATTTTAATTTATAAATTGCATTAATGCCCCCACTCAAATTATTAAATGCCCCCCTCAATTTTGAAAAATTATTTTTTTACCTTACACACTTTTTTATATTTGAATTTCGCCCTCCATCAAGATAAAAAAAATATCACATTTTCTCCCTTTACTTTGAGTTTACCCTCCCCCCCAAAACCCAAAATTCTGACTATAACAAAAGAGGTATATGAGTATAAATTATATCAAAAGTAGTAATTGAACCTAATTCCTTATTATATTTTCTCCCATAAATATAGCGTACCGTACCACGGAGGGCAAGCCCCCCGTACCCCCCTTAACATATTGTATAGCTATATTACAACAATCCCCGGTAAAATTTTGGTGCCCCCACTGAACAAAAAATCTAGATCCGCCACTGCCCATGGCGTCGCCCCCCCGCCTCCCTCTCCCCACCAAGGCCCCCAAAAACCCCACCCTGCCAACTCCCTCTCTCCCCCCAAGATCGTCAATTGTGGCTTTCTTAGTAGAAAGTGCATTGTGTATAAATGTGACCATCTTAACCGAATGAAGAAAAGAAAACCAAGTAAGGATAATGAGTTTTGAGCTTCCATGGCGTTTCACAACATGAATCTCCCATGACTGCAATTTCATTTTTATTATTTCCTTTTTTTTTCATTTTTATTTTATTTTATTTTTCTTTGAGGGCACGATGGTCTTTTCAAATTTTGATTTTTGAGGAATTTCTTGTGAATTTTTGTTTAAAAAAATCAAGGGCAAAATAGTCATCTTAACACTTCCGTTAGACTTTACATAAGCTCCCTCGATTTAGGGAGGAGTTTGTAATTACTCAAACTCGAGGGAGTGTTTGAGTGGAGACTTTTTTTTCAAATAATAATAAAATCTAGACGAAGGGGTACCCTAATCTGACAAATTCGGATCGATAGTTTTTAATCATGGGCCACATAAACCCTATAAGATTACAAATAAGGAGAGAAAAGTCACAACGTGATAAGTTGGAATTGAAATCAGGAACTCTCACATTGAAGTAGAAGTTGATACCACTAAATTAACAAGCCTTGGTTGTTTGAGTAGAGACTTTAAGGCGAACTAAATATATGGTAATGTGTCATGCATCTTAGTAATGATTTAAGAGTCATTCTTGGATCTTGATTCATACCAAATATTTAATTTTCATCCAATTCTAGTTCAGTTTCCACATTGTAGGAAGAAACAATCATAATTAGAATATAAATCACCAACTCAACAACATTTCAATTTGAAATAAAAATTTAATTGTTGTAAGATCCTACCATTTTCCCTCAATTCATTCATTGTGATTTCCAAAAGCATAAAAATCTTTATAGGAGTATGAATTCCGAATATGGAATCTCATTAAGGGACCTTTGTCGCGATATTAGTTGTAGAATTTTATTTTTATCTCATTTTTTACATATTGATGCTATTCGAAATTTACACTAAAAAATCGTGAAAAGTAAACACAATTATACTTCTAACAATTGCGAATATATTGTTAGACTTCTAGGAAATAGGATGAACATAATACCAAAGAGAGATGTTTTATTGCATTGATATTTTTGTAGAGAAAATATGAAGATGTATTCTTGTTTTTTGTAAATAAAGGTAATGTTGATTACAATAAATTAATTATAGGCCTTATGTGTGACCTATAGTCAACCACCTCCTCCGTTCTTGAATGGTAGATGTGTTTTTTGTGTAGGGAGGGAGGGGGGGGGGGGTGGAGGTCATTTCCCCCATTTTAGGGAATAATGGGTAGTTGTTGACTTAGTCCACCCTTATCCCTTCGTTAGGTATGCGTACGAGCTTTATATCCAGCTTTCTATTGCTTCTTTCATCAGTTATCCCGTTAGGTGGATCACAAGGTCTCTTATGAACTTGTTCGTCAAGCTTACATCTTGCTTTTGTTGTCAGCATCCGGGGAGCTTACATATTGGGCTTTATCTTCATTGTTTTAGTTCGACCCATCACAAGTTATCGGGGCTCATTTCTTGCTAGGTCCAATAAGAGAAGTAGATTTCCTTCAGGTAACCCTTTTGCTTATATAAATATTCCCCTTGTGAAAGCATATATTCCATTCTTCAATGAGCAAGAGTTTTTCTTTAATTTATCATAGTAATATTTCCTCCTTGATTGATGTAAAAGAGTGATGTTGAGTTCTTTCTTCCATAGCATGTCCGATTCATCAACTCACAGCGAGCCATCCGTCGAGTCAAAATCGATCTAGAAAATTAGCGCATTTTCGAGGCAGGGAAACGACTTTCGAGGTAGATGGCACAACAAACAAGATCGTCGGCCCAAAATCCAAGGCGCCCATGTCAATCAGCAACGACGACACCAAGTCCGACGAGGATGACTCAGACGATGATGAAGTGGCCCCTAAGCCAGATGATGAGCTAGTTACGGTGGAGGAAGCTCATCTGGCGGAGGGGCATCCTTATTACGAGGCATGTGTCTCTCATTTCACTGATTTACATGCTCAAAAATTGAGGAATCGCATAAATTTTCTTTCTAACTTTGCAATTTCAGTCCCCTCCTTTGAAGATAGACCTCATGCACCACGTTTGAATTATCTTTGCTTTCTAACACTACTCTTCTAGAGGATTTTCCCTCTATCATCTTATAAGTATAATTCATTTTTCATCTACATGCTTCCTTTTTACAGCGTATTGAGTCTTTAAGTAAGTTGTATAAATAAATTTCATCAATTTATTTATCATTGTCTCCTTTTCTTTTGCTAAGCTTGTATATCGGGTGGAGACATGATGGCTCGCCTTCGCTCCTGTCTTTCCACTTTTCTTGATGCATCCAAGAAGCTAGCTGAATGGGAGGCTCAAGTTTTGTTGCTGACTGGAGATTTGATGAAAGAGCGTATTTCAAGTTACTTTCCTCAGAATTAGAAACATTGAAGGCCGAACATGCCTGTTTGAGGGAACAACATACAAATGAGATTGAGAGAGCTCGCCAGAAAGCTCGTGAAGAAGCTTTTGCTAGTTTTTCCCATTCTATTAAGGGGATTGCTTTATTAGATGACAACTACCAACGCTGTCATGCCTTTTTCTTGCAATCTCTCAGTTTCAAGAGATGTTGGTTAGTTCAGCTCATCCATATTATTATCACGGATTTCATACATATGTGAAGCAATGTGTGAGGGCTGGTCTCTTTTCACCTAGGATGGATACTTCCTTTCTTCAAGAGAAAACGGGTTTAGAAGTTGCTCCGGAGCTCGTGAGGAGGTGCATGTGTGTATTTTGGCAGTTAGTGCCAATGTTGATGGGCAGGCTATTGTTCTCACCGAGGAAGATACTGGTGGTCGAGCTATGACGATAGCTGACAAGGATGCTGACTTAGATTTTCATGCAGACGATCTTGCTGATAAAGATGCTGAGGCGCAAGGTGATGCCAAAGATAATCAGGAAGCTACTGGGCCTTTCTTCTATGCTACTGATGAGCTCACGGTTTAGGATACTTCTGAGGTGCCAGATAAGGCTACCTCTTCTTAGATATTTGTTTTTGCTTGCACTAGATTTTTGTCCTAGCCCGGGACTTTTTTGTCGCCTTTCTTTCCTTTGAATTTGTAAAAATGTCTAGTTTTGTATCATAGATTTCAAGTACCTTTTATTTCAGATACTTTATTTATCGTGGTAGCAATTTGAGAAAAAAAATTTCACCACTCATTCAGATATGTAGATTTTGCTAATTTATACAACATAAATTCTTGCACATATAACGACATCCTTAATTTCTTGCATGTCACACGCGCATAATTATCATAGTAACAAAACTAATAGTCATCATGTGTTGGAATACAATGTGTACCTTTGCAAGTGGTTGAGAGTTAGCAACGAGTGTTCACAAGATGGCAGCGTCGTTGATTTGGGGATGCTCACAGCTTGCTCTGTTATAGGAAGCTTGTAATACTGGGGCAGTTGTATGCATGGCCCACACACTTTATGAAATATTGTAGGACTTATATTTTCTCGAGGAGTTCTTTGATTCCTTGCACAATTTATGCAATTTACACCTGGATATTTCACAGGGCTTTTTTCTTTTTTGAAGTGCTCTCGCGTTGCAAGGCTTTATGAGTGCTTGCACTATTGTTAAGGTTTGACCGATGCTCGTATTTTTGATAAGCAACATAAGATGCTTACACTTTTGTAAGGATTATAAGATACTTACGCTTTATGCATGGTTTCGTTAGTGCATACACTTTTTGGTAAGGCTCATGAGATACTTACGTTTTACGTAAGGTTTTGTTAGTGCTTACACTTTTCTAGTAAGGCTTATAAGGTGCTTACGGTTTAGTGAGGCTTCTTTAGCACTTAAATTTTTTTTTTTGGTAAGGCTGATGAGGTGCTCACGTGTTACCGAGGCTTTTTTTGGTGCTTACGCTCTTTAGTAAGGCTTATGAGGTGCACACATGTTGGCAAGGCCTCTTTTGTGGTTATGCTTTTTGGTAAGGATTATGAAGTGCTCATGTTTTATTGAGACTTATTTCGTGCTTATGCTTTTTGGTAAGGCTTATGAGGTGCTCACGTTTCAGTGGGCTTCCTTTGTGCTTACGCTTTTTGGTAAGGCTTATGAGGTGCTCAAGTTTTAGTGGGCTTCCTTTGTGCTTACGCTTTTTGGTAAGGCTTATGAGGTTCTCACGTTTCAGTGAGGCTTCTTTAGTGCTTATTCTTTTTGGTAAATTTTATGAGATGCCTACGTTTTACGTAAGGCTTCTTGAGTGGTTGTATGTTTCGCAAGGCTTCTTCAGTGCTTGCATGTTTTGCAAGGCTTCTTGATCTTCTTTTTCTAATGCTCGTTTTTTTTATTATGCTTTTGGTAAGTCTTTCTTGGTGCTTACATTTTCTATAAGGCTTGCGGAGTGCCTACAAATTTCGTAGGGCTTGTTAGGTGCGTACGTTTTACGTAAGTCTTGCCGAGTGCTTACATTTTTTGTAAGGCTTCTTTAATTTTAGTGTTAGTGAGCCGTATAAATAGCTTAATAAATAAGCATTATGAGATGTTATCATTTTAACAATTTGCTTAGATAATGTAAAGAACAAATAGCACGAGATATTAACTCGTATTGATGACTTGATAACTAATCATCAAGAGACATTATAATTTTAACAATTCACATGGATAATGTAACGAACGAATAACACGAGATATTAACTCGTATTCATGAATTGATAACTAATAATCAAGAGATGTTATTATTTTAACAATTCACATGGATAATGTAACGAACGAATAGCACGAGATATTAACTCGTATTGATGACTTGACAACTAATCATCAAGAGACATTATTATTTTAATGGGATAATTGCTAAAATCACCCTATGTGAATGCGAAATTGCAAAAAAACACCTATGTTAATGAAATAGGATAAACACTACTATGTGTTATTCAAAAGTCTGCAAAAGGTCACTTTTTCTTAAAAAGATATATGTTTTTTGGGTGAAATAACAGTATTTTACCTTTTGTTTTGTTTGGATAGTGTATAAATGACAAAGAAGCATGTCATTAAAGGTGAAAAACATGAAAACTCGCTCGTTTTTTTTTCAAAAAAGTGACTTTTTGCAGACTTTTCAATAACGTATAATGGTGTTTAGCCTATTTTGTTAACATAGGTATTTTTTTGCAATTTTGCATTAGCACATAATTTTTTATTTGCATTTATCCCTTATTTTAACAATTCACACGGATATCATAACGAATGAATAGCACGAAGCATAATGCTCAGCATGTTGCATTGATGATTTAACGAGTAATTACTAAGAGATATCAGCACTTAGCAAATCACATAAATGATTTGAGAAGTAACTATTGAGAGATATCAGCATTTAGCAAGTCGTATAAATGATTTAACACGTAATTATTGAGAGATGTCAACATTTAGCACTATTACTTCAATTCTATGATAGAATAATAAGAAATAAATATTGAAATAAATATACGTAGGTATGATGAAAGAAGAAAGTAAATAAACTAACTCTTTTTTTTCTTAGGTGTAGCACTTTCTCGAGTTCTGAATGTTCCAGAGTCTTGACAGCTTTCTACCCATTGGCTAGAGTGATCACTGTTCCATGGCCTCACGAACTCATTACATCCATATCTGATGGCAGATGATGAAATGTTGCATGTCACAGAAATCGCTCATATTTTAACACGGAGTCTTTGGTGTCAGCTTTTGTAGTCAACCAGTAATAGCTTGCCCTAATGGCTTTAGCCATAATGGCAGTCCCCTTGGCGTGGTTATCACATAGTCCTTCAGGCATTTCTTTTATAATATGTTGTCCTTCTTTTTTTGAGAGACACCTCAAGTAGGGATACGCTAATCATTTCTTATATAGAAATTTGACCAATATGATGAATCTCATGGGTTCGTGTTGTATCCTCAGACTTCAAGCTCATCGTCGAATAATTGGCTTTGTCAGAGGTAGGTTAGGATCGAGCTTATCCAATCGGCAGCCTTCTCAACATCGTTCAATTCATCATAAGAGGTGGTGTTAGGTATTAACTATATGGTTATTTATCTTGTGTGGCAGTCAGTTAGACTGCTGACCAAATGTGCCAGTTAGTGAACTTTGCCATTCTCCAATTTAGGTATTTGGTAGATCTTAATGCTCTCAAATTATTTATTTAATTTTTCTATCTTTTTCAAGTACTTGATCGTTCTAGCTTTCTTGGCCTTGTATCGTCCATCCGCCTGGAAGGATACCAGTGGAGAGTTAGAATATATCATCGGGTTCTTGGACCCAACCTTTAATGCAATCTTTACTCTGATGATGAGAGCTTCATACATTGATTTAATATTAGATGCCTGAAATTCGAATTCTATGGCGTACTCCAGCACGTCTCCTTCGGTCGTAGTTAGCAAGCACTATTTCATCTTCATTCCACGAGGATGTTGCGGAGCCGTCCACATGAAACAACCACATCTTGTTTTCCTATTGGGTGGAGGATACTTCTTATATGAAGTCGGCTAAAGCTTGTATTTTATGGCAGATCTTGGGGAGTAGGAGATATCGAACTCGCTTAACTCCACTGCTCACTTGATTATCTTCCCAGAGACTTCAGAGCATCCCAAAATCTACTTTACCGGAGGATTGATGTGATGAGATTTAGTCGTATCCTTTGAAATTCTTCATATTTCTTTTCCGATACAACTTCATCATATCTCTTAGAATTTTTGATCTGTTAGAAAATTTCATGTTAGATGTTTTGATGATGACAAGATAGAATTTTATGTCAGACTCCAAAATATAATGTAAGTTTATGTTTCATAGATCAATTGTATAAGCATTTGAAAGAATGTAATTTTGTTAGTGTTAGGAATTTCATGTTAGTTGTTTTGATGATGACAATTAGGACTTTGTGTTAGACCCCAAAATATGTAAGTTTGATTTTAGTAGAAAATTTGTATAAGCTTTGAAGCGTTAGTTTTGTAATAGGCTTATTAGGCTTTGTTTTATTTTACTTTAGATTGTTAGGCTAAGTAGTCTTAGGCTGAGCGTATGATAATTTTTGAGTGAGTTTATCAGTGGTAAAGTTCGAAGACTCAAGCGCCTGATTTCTGAAAGAAGATAAAAGTCTCCAAGCGTTCAATTGACCAGCTACATCAAGCGTTTCCTTATGGGACAGAAGTAATTTCACCTGAATTTATTTCTAAGTCCAGAAGGAGTTTAATGCAAATATTCTCAAAGCATTAAGTACCAATGGGTATTTAATTCAAATGCATTAAATGCTGATAAGAGCATTAAATGTGATAAGCACTTTCAGACGTACGGAGAAGCCACCCTATTGGACTGTCAACTATCTCAGACTGCAGCACCAACTTTTGTGCAGCAGATTTTCAGGAAAAAGGACAAAAGTTGTTCACTCGCGGAAGTGAGAGACACGCGCCTGTGCATGGGTCAAACGGACACTTTCTCCAAGAATGCCTATAAATAGGACTTCAACAACAAGCTAAATACAACAATTAATCTTCAAGTCGAATTGTTGTTGCATTGAAGTCTCATTCCTTAAACTCTCAGAAAAGCCAGAATATTCAAGAAAACATTCCCTCTGCTTTTCTTCAATCCTGAGACAGTCAACAAATATCTCAAACATTCTTTTCGAAGAAACCACTTTCCTACTGAGATATTTCCAAGTTGTTTGAACGTCATCAAAATCAAACAAACCGTTTTTAGAAAAACCCATCCAAGCCTCGCGATCTGTGTGAAGTTGAAGTTGGATACTTGCATCATTTCTGGGTGAAAGAAGCAAGGAGATTGAAGTGATTTGGAGCAGAAATCTGTGTGATCAAGGAGCTCAAGTCATCGACATCTATCTCTCCCTATTGTGTAGAAGATTCTGTGTGATTCTTTGAGAATCACTTTAGTGGATTGCCTCCAAGTGTTCAAGGAGAAGAAGGACGTAGTTGGGATTACATCACCCAACGAACCTTACAAATATTGTGTTATTTACTTTTCAGTCAATTCTTTCATATCATATCATTGCATAAATTGATTAAGTAAAATACAATCAAACGCTAAGCAACTAAGAAACTTCTGGTGACGCTAAAGCTTTCAAAAGAAGACTAGAAAAATCATTCCGCTGTGCTAACACTAATTAAAGAACTGAACGCTTAAACCCACTCGGTTAAAGTATTCAAATCTTGAAGTCTAAGTTAACTCTCTAAAAACAGTCTTCATGAGACGCTTGACCTAAGCGTCTATATTTCTAAGTAAACGCTCAGTCAAGCGTTCACATTTCAAGCGTCCAAAACCATTTTAATACGAAACCTTTTTGAAGTCGAAAAAGACTGGGGGGGTCTATTCAACCCCCCCCCCCCCTTCTAGACCCTTTCGTATGCCACTTGGGACCAACAAGTGGTATCAGAGCGGTTAAAATTGAAATTTTAAAATTTCCAAGCATAACTGCTTGTTTAGATCCTTTTCTTTCAAAAATCTAGTTGTTTTTTTAAAAATTTAGAAATGGCATTTGCTAAAGTTCCCAAGCTGACTGAATCAAATTATGACACATGGAAAGTCAAAGCATTTACATATCTCTGTTCATGTGATGATGACATGTGCGATATCATTTCAGATGGGTCAATCAAAATATATAAAGTTATCACGAGAGCACCTGGAGCCACAGAAGAAACTCCCGATGGTTACGTTGAAAAACCAAAACAAGAATGGACTCCAGATGAGCGTCGAAGAGCTAACTTGGACAATGTTGGACGTAACGCTCTATATACAGCTATCGGTGACAATGATAATCTTTTCAACAAGATTAAGTCATGTCAAACAACTAAGGAAATCTGGGATAAGTTAGCCATGATTTGTGGTGGCTCAGCTCAGATTAAAGAGAACAAACTTTCCACTGCCAAGGAAAAGTTTAATGGATTTAAGATGCTACCCAATGAAACGTTAGAGAAATTGGATATAATATTTACAGCTCTAGTTACAGAACTTACATCGTTGGGAATGGATTTACAGAACCGAGAAATGGTGGTCAAAATCTTTAGAAGCTTACCAAGTAAATTCTTGATGAAGACAACCGCTACGAGAGAATCAAATATGCTAGATCTTCTAACTCCAGAAGACGCCTTTTCAGAACTAAAAGCATTTGAGTTTGAGTTGAATTCTGCCAGTGATATTGTGAGTAGTCCAGTGATTGCATCTGGAGCGCTTATTGCATCAATCAAGGGCAAATCGGGTAATAAAGGAAAGAATTCAGATATCAATGAGGAAGAAGAGTTGGCTTTGCTGAATAGATTCAGGAAGTTCTTGAGATATGAAAAGAAAGGAAAAGGTTTCAATAATCAAGGACAAAGTTCATATCAAGCGCCCACTCCAGTACAACAACAGTACCAAGCGCCTCAGTATTCTGCTCCTTCACCCCAAGCGCCTGTTCAATATCAAGCGTCTACTCAAAATCTCTCAGCACCCGTGGTCTCAAAGCCACACACTGCAAGGTTATCAAATGAACTAAAGATGAAAACTAATCTTTGTTATAATTGCAGAAAGCCGGGGCACTACCAGGTAAATTGCCCTTATCCAAACGTATCCAAGCCCTCAAGGCAGGGTTACTTAGATAGAAACCAATTCAGGAGCAACCTTCGGCAACAAGGTTTGCTAGCGGAATCAGAACCAGCATCCGCACCTGAAGATTTAGAATCATCAGACGAAAGTAGTGATGATGATGAGCCATTAGATGACTCAGCGCTCATATGTCTCATGGCCAGAGATGATGAAGCGTCTCCTGAGGTAATCAATGAATTATCAATTCCTCTTTCTTATGATGAATTACTTGACAAAGTCAAAGAATACTACAATGAATGTCAAGAAGCTGCCAAAATATATCAAAATGATCTTGCTATTATTTCATCACTCACTAAAGATAAAGTAACGCTCAGAGCAGAGTTGCGAATTCAGCAACAGTGCATTGAGAAAAACCAATCGCTTGAGAGTGAAGTTATTCAATTAAAAGGTGATCTTGATATAATAGTCAAGAGAGAAGCTGATTTGATCGCTAGACTTGCCAAATCAGAGCGGCTCATCTCATCATTATCAAAAGCGTCTAGACAGCTGGATAATGTGACTGAAGTAACCAGATTATTTGGTGAGAAGACCGGTTTAGGATGCAATAAACTCGGTAAACAATCCAATCAATCTAATGTTGCAACAAACAACAAAGGAAAGGGTGTTATCTTTGTTGAAAAAGGTTCACAAGGTCAAACTCAAAATGAACCAAGTGACAATGGTAAGAGGCCAAATGAGAAAGTCAAAACTAACTCAGGCAAGGGTAAAACTAAGGAAAATGATTCACAACGACGGGTTTATCCAAACGCTCAAAAAGCTAAAGATAAGACTGACAACTGTGAATCAAGCGCTAAGCGTCCAACACCAAAAGTACAACCCAAGCCAGTGCCAAGGAAATACCAGCGTCAATATCCAAGACAGTCAAGATCATATTATCGATACTATGATGATTATGATTATGACTATGATTATGACTGTTATTATAATCAAGGATATTATTATACACCCAAAAAGCACACACAACACAATGTGAAACCCAAAAAGGCCAATATTCCTACAATGAAGACTAGGCAAATATGGGTTCCTAAAGTTCTAATTCAAACTGACAATGTTACTAATGTTAAAGGACCCAAGCAACAATGGGTACCTAAACAGAAATAGAACTTCCCTTCTTGAGTGCAGGTACCTAGAGCTAGAGTCGATACATCTGTTTGGTACTTCGATAGTGGATCGTCAAGACACATGACTGGTTCCAAGGATCTTCTGATCAACTATCGAGCTGCCAATGGTCCTCAGGTTGTATTTGGTGACAACTCCAAAGGTAAAACCAAAGGTATAGGTACTGTGCATAGGGGGAACATCATGATAAGTGATGTTTACTATGTTGAGGGTCTAAAGCACAATTTATTAAGCATAAGTCAATTTTGTGATAAAGGCTTTGAAGTCATATTCTCAAGTGACTGTTGCTATATAAATGACGCTAAGACTAAGTCTACTAAATTGAAAGGAAAAAGAACTAACAACGTATATTTGGTAGATTGGGGTTCAACACTTGATAACAACCCAACATGCTTTGTTGCTAAAAATGAATCTAAAAAGGGTTGGTTATGGCATAGAAAAATGAACCACCTCAACTTTAAAACAATCTCTCAGCTTATAAGTCAAAATCTTGTAGAGGAATTACCAAATGGACCATTTCACAAGGATCGCCTTTGTGACGCTTGTCAAATGGTTAAACAAGTTAAGTCATCGTTCAAGAGAAAACCTCATCTATCTACCTCTAGAATACTTGAACTACTTCACATTGATCTGTTTGGACCTGTTCAAACAACCAGTGTAAGCGGTAAAAAGTATACTTTGGTGATAGTAGATGATTTCTCTCGATTTACTTGGGTGGAATTTCTGTCATCCAAAGATGAAACATGTGACAAGTTAACAAAGCTTATTCGACAACTTCAAACATTGAAAAATCTTAAAGTTGCAAGAATAAGAAGTGATCACGGTACTGAGTTTTCTAACAAGATTGTTGAGAAGTTTTGTGCAGAAAATGGAATACATCATGAGTATTCAGCTCCCAGAACTCCCCAACAGAATGGTGTTGCTGAGCGCCGGAACCGAACGCTTAAGGAAGCCGCTAGGACAATGTTAGCAGAATCCAAGCTTGCTCCTAGGTTTTGGGCTGAAGCGATCAACACTGCGTGTTACACTCAAAACCGTTGCATGATCAACAAACAGCATGGGAAAACTCCATATGAACTATGGAAGGGACGTAAGCCAAATGTCTCATATTTTCACGTCTTTGGTTCTAAGTGCTTTATTCATAATAATGGATCCCAAAGCCTAAAGACATTTGATCCTAAAGCGGATGAGGGAATCTTTCTAGGCTACGCCAAGAATGGGAAGAATTTCCGCATCCTAAACAAGGGCAAATCGAAGGTTGAAGAATCTATTCATGTTGTTTTTGATGATGCTAACCAAGAACCGAGTAAGGTTCATATAAATGATGTAGGAGTTGAAGATCTTTGTCATCAAGCGTCTAAGATTACTATTGATGAAGATACTGATGACGATGATGAGATCTCAGTGCCACCTCCTAAGATTACTCGTGAGATTACTCTGGATAATTATATAAGAAATGCTGATGATCATGAAGAGAGTGATCATCAAGAGCAAACAAGGAATTGTGAATTTGAAGCGCCTACGCAAGAAGGTAGTCAAGCGTCTGATCCCCAAGCGCCTGTTCAATCTCTTAACCCCTTCCAACCAGATAGACTATGGCTGGGAGATCATCCACCAGAGCAAATTATTGGAGATATTGGAGCGCCTGTTAGAACTAGAGCCGCTACATTCAATGAGGCTATGTTCGCAAGCTTTTTATCTCAGATGGAACCTAAGAAAGTGGATGAAGCGCTAAGTGATCCAAGTTGGATTGAAGCCATGCAAGAAGAACTTAATCAATTTGAGCGTAGTAAGGTTTGGACACTAGTACCAAGACCAACTCACCAAGGAGTCATTAGAACTAGATGGGTTTATAGAAACAAGATGGATGAGAATGGCATTGTAATAAGAAACAAGGCCAGACTCGTAGCTCAAGGATATTGCCAAGAAGAGGGCATTGACTTTGATGAGACATATGCTCCTGTCACCCGTCTTGAAGCAATCCGCATGTTTCTAGCGTATGCAGCGTTTAACAAGTTTACAGTGCATCAAATGGACGTGAAGAGTGCCTTCCTGAATGGTAAACTCCAAGAAGAAGTATATGTGGAGCAACCACCTAGATTCTTCAACTACCATGGTAAGGGTATGGTGTACAAGCTAGACAAAGCACTTTATGGGCTTAAGCAAGCACCCCGAGCATGGTATGACACTCTCTCTATCTTTCTTATTGGTAAAGGCTTTTCAAAAGGCAGCGTTGATACAACGTTATTTAAAATTACCAATAACGAAGATATTCTCTTAGTCCAAATTTATGTTGATGATATCATATTTGGCTCTACTAACAAGCGTCTGTGTGAGAAATTTTCGAAAATGATGCAAGAACAATTTGAAATGAGCATGATGGGTGAGTTAACTTTCTTCTTAGGATTACAAGTTAAACAACTCCCTAATGGAATATTTATTAACCAAGCTAAATATATGAGAGACATGATTAAGAAATTTTGTATGGAAAATACATCATATTCAAAAATTCCAATGAGCCAAACGCTTAAGTTAGATAAAGATATCACTAATTATAGAGGTATCATTGGATCACTTCTTTATCTTACTGCCAGTAGACCTGATATCATGTTTTCGTTATGCAAGTGTGCACGATTTCAAGCTGATCCTAAAGAGTCACACTTAATTGCTGCCAAGAAAATCCTTAAATACCTAAAAGGCACACAAAATGTGGGCTTATGGTATCCTAGGGATTCTCCTTTTGAACTAATCGGTTACTCAGATGCAGATTTTGCAGGTTGCAAAATAGATCGTAAAAGTACTAGTGGTACTTGTCAATTTCTAAGTGATAGGTTAGTTTCATGGCCTAGCAAGAAACAACAATCCATAGCTACCTCCACAGCCGAAGCTGAGTATGTTGCTGCAGGAAGTTGTTGTGCACAAGTTTTATGGATGAGGCAACAACTTAGAGATTATGGAACAATCCTAGGTCCAACCCCCATTCATTGTGATAACCAAAGCGCTCTAGCCATGACTCAAAACCCTGTTCTTCATTCAAGAACCAAACACATTGACATTAGATACCATTTCCTACGTGACCATGTTCAAAAGAAAGATATCTCCATGCATTTTATTGGAACTGACAAACAATTGGCAGATATCTTCACCAAAGCGCTCAACGAACAACGCTTTCTCACTTTGAGAAGTGAACTAGGTATGATTGATTTAAACGCCTAATCATCAAGCATCATACTTTATTAGACATACAATTTAGGAGGAATCCACTTGGTTTATGTCTAAAAGTTTTCTTTGCAAAACAAAACAAATGGTACAAGTTATCAAATTTAGGGGGAACCTTAAAATTATACTTGAACATAACTAAGCGTCAATGATCAAAAACTTTCAGATGCATGATCATCAACGCTCAGTATTCTTTTGTGTAATATGTTGGACGCTAAACCATAAAAGGAACTTAGCTTTAAGCGTCCATATTGTCTCAAATAAGTGGTATTAAGCGTTGAAACTATTCCATTCAACACTTACTATAAAAATGATTTTAAAAATTCATGCATAAAACCTTTTTACACGCTTCTTGAAGTAGTGGATAGACTCAACAGTCTATTGTGTACTCTATCCACACACTTCTATCACATCAAACTGGCGGGTAATCAAAAACTTTTTCAAAATGACGGTTCAGAGATAGCACATGTTTGTGTACGTGTCAGTGTACAAACGGGCGCGTGCGTTACACTCTGAAAATGCCAAACATTTTTTTTAAAACTTTAACTCGGATGTCAAATCTTTATATGAGAATTACCAAATGTAACTTCTCTCTATTACACAAAACTCGCGTCCGCGGTTAATGAATTCATGGCTGAGATTAAAACTCTTTACACGTGTGTCAATCCTACAGAGATAAGAGAACACAAGTTTCAAAAATTAACCTCTGTCATTTAAAACACAATTTGCAGAAAATTCATTTACTTATACTCCAAAATCTCTGCAAACTTACTTTCTTTCTCTCTCAAAAGCAAAAGCATATCTCAGTTAATCTCTTTCTCTAAAAATGGCACCAAAGAATCCTCGTCTACTTCTGCCGAAGCTACCATCAAGGTTACTGAAGGCCTTGTTGTCGACTGGAAATTTTTGTATGAGCTACCTCAGATCAATCTAACAGATATGATGGATATGGTTGTCAAAGCTGGGCTCGAGTCTTTCTTGACTCAATACTCGTATCTGTTTCCAACTGAAATGGATACCTTCTAGAGGACTGCCAAACCTTCCAAGGACAAGAAGTCTATCTCTTGTCTAATTCCTCTATCCTCGAAGGAGCCTCCCAAGGAATTCACTCTGACTGCTGCCTCCATTGCCGAGAACTTCAAACTCCCAAATGAGGGCGAGGCACTGGATTCTATTACTTTAAAAAAGATCAAGGAAGCATGGACTACCATGAGTGCGTACGACGATGTACCCAACACTCAATATTTCGAAAAGAAAGACCTGGTGTCCAAATACCGGCTATTGGCTGATTTCTGCAGCAAGATCATAGAATGCCGAGTGGGAACCTTTGACAAGGTGAACCCAGTACAATTCCAGATGATGACTGCCATACTCTTGAACATCAAAATCAACTGGAGTGAGTACGTTTTTGGAAGATTTCGGGACTGTTTAAGCGGCTCGAATAAACCGTATGTGCTTGTCCTGAGTGACCTTTTATACAAATCACAGTGTGTATATTCTTCTGGTCTTCCGTTGAATAAGACCAAGTTGCTGGGAAAAAGGATTTTGAACAATCTCTTCAATCCTCCCAAAATTGGTGGTGCTGCCAAACCACTATCTGAGCGTCTAGAAGTACGTCAAGCATCCGATAAAGAAGCAGAGCGTCCAGTGCCAGAAGAAGCTGTGAAGCGTCCGACTGCAACCAAGAAGGGGGCTCCCAGAAAGCCCAAAGTTCAATTTGTCGCCTCCACTCAAAAGGATGATGAGGAAACCGATAAGGATGCCGAGGAAAAATTACCTCTCAAGAGGAGGAAGCTGGAAGGGATCATCAAACAAATTGACTTTAAAGAACCAGCTGCTGATCCTCCCTCTCAATCTCTCAAGCTCGTTGAAGGAGTCAACGTGAAGAAAATCTTCAAGCGTTCCAGGACTAGCAAGCGTCGCGCTGCTCCCGTTCCTGAAGAGCCTGAGACTGTTGAGCCAAGCGCTCAAAGTATTGCTGTTGAGATAAGTTCTCAGGGTAAGTTTATTTCTTCCCACAGAATCTCTTTTCCTACATCTGTAGAAGATCCTGCTCTTATAGAGGATAGTTCCTCTCTTTCAGCTATAGTTCCAGCTGCTGCTGCTGAAGCGTCAACTGATATCATCCTGGATGTTGACTTGACCGAAGTCGTTACTATCGCTAAAGATGTTGCCGCAGAAGTTGCTGCAATTGAAGCTGAGAAACCTGCTGCTACAGAGGTTCAGACTTCATCTCCGGTTCAGGCTATAACAGAGGCACGCTCAGAAGGTCAGAGCGATGCTGAAGACGTTCCAGCGCCTAGACACTTCTTCCAACTCGACCCGCTGACGACGATTGATCATTCAATCAATTATATGCCCCCAGCGCTCGAAGAAGATTTCATTCCTGCAGGATACAACGAAGAGAGATATATTGCTGCAGAGAATGATGTTGCTCGACTGATTGATTTTGACAGTCAAATCAAAACCATCATACAAGACAGATAAGGAGGCCGAACTCCTAGATGTGACATGGACTTAGCATACTATCTGGATTATGGGCACAGCAAGCCAACCGGGTTCACCCTAAGGGATTACAACATTCGTGTGTATGAGCCTCTGCGTCCTAGCTTTCTCAATCCTTCAGAGTCAGTCTTGAACAGAAAAGGCTACACACATTTCCCTCAGACTGCTCATAGCCCTGAAAATCTTGCATCAGTCCATCCACTTCGTCTGTGGAAGAATAAGGCTGCTCATGCCGGTGAGCATCTCGAATCGTTGACAGACTTGCTTCAGACTGAAGTTGATGCCTATTTTGACAGCGTCTGGAATGCTAACTATCAGCCTGATAGATATCGTTTTGAAGCTATCAGAGATATTCATCTTGAAGGCATTCACGCTATGGTGACTGCTGGCACAGACTTCTGCTTAAATGAAGTTAACTGGGTTGAAGCATATGTGGGACACCAATATACCTTCTCAGAGATAGTCCAAGCTCCCCATCTTTTCGGCATAGGCATGCAGGACAAGAAGCGTCAGTTCGCCAAGTATTGCCTCAAGCAGCGTCAACAGAGAGTTGGACCTGTTCTCAAGCTCCCAATTGTTAGACATCAAATCGAACAATGTCTGCATCAAGAGCTTCACAGATTTTCCACTACTCCTCTTCTGTTCAACGCTCAAGCCTCTTCCAGTGGTACATCTGGTGTATTGTGCTTGAATTTTGCCCCAAGCCACTGTGAAGAAAACTTCAATCTGATGGTGAAGATTTTGACTCCTGTCTCTCTATTCGATAAGATCTTCACTGCCAATCTTAGATCTTGGAACGGCTCAGTAATCAGTCCATTCAAAGGATATCCACTGCTCCCTTCAATCCGCAGCGAGGTACTTGATCACTATGAGTTTGTCCTCTCCCTGCTTGAAAGGAATCAAGAGCTGGCTCAAACACTTTATCCATATCTTGAAGAGTACTATGCTGATTGTGTACCTGCACATCGGCGTCCTACGTCTCTTCCCTCTGACTGCTTGATTAGATTTTCCAGACAATACTGTCCAGATTCACTCTTCTCCATCGCTCAAGCGCCGTCCAAAGTCTTCCCAAATCATGTGCTTGATATCATTGGTGCAATGCACATCAGGGCTATTGATAGTCCTCTTCGCACATACATCTCCGGTACTTGTATTTCCCGAACCAGACTCACTGAACTCTTGGACTCTGCATCCACTTCTTATGCCGATCTAGCACGCTGGAACTTCCAATTCGATGACTTTCGTCAACCAGAGTCAACGCTTGAGGAAACGCCTGATAAATCAGCTGAAGCGTTCAAGTCTGCATTTACAAGTATTCCAGCGTCTGCTTAAGAACTCGTTCAAGCATCTCCACCAGAGGATATTCCTGACGCTTCTGAACCTGTTACTGTTGATAGTGCTGATGATCTGTCTCTTGACATTCGAGGTACTGTTTTTGATCCAGCTCATCAAGTTTCTTTTGACTCTCTCAAACACTCATCAAGGTTCAAGCGACCGGTTCCTCAAGCGGTTCCTTCAGATGAGACTATATGGTTATTTATCTTGTGTGGCAGTGAGTTAGACTGCTGACCAAATGTGCCAGTTAGTGAACTTTGCCATTCTCCAATTTAGGTATTTGGTAGATCTTAATGCTCTCAAATTATTTATTTAATTCTTCTATCTTTTTCAAGTACTTGATCGTTCTAGCTTTCTTGGCCTTGTATCGTCCATCCGCCTGGAAGGATACCAGTGGAGAGTTAGAATATATCATCAGGTTCTTGGACCCAACCTTTAATGCAATCTTTACTCTGATGATGAGAGCTTCATACATTGATTTAATATTAGATGCCTTAAATTCGAATTCTATGGCGTACTCCAGCACGTCTCCTTCGGTCGTAGTTAGCAAGCACTGTTTCATCTTCATTCCACGAGGATGTTGCGGAGCCGTCCACATGAAACAACCACATCTTGTTTTCCAGTTGGGTGGAGGATACTTCTTATATGAAGTCGGCTAAAGCTTGTATTTTATGGCAGATCTTGGGGAGTAGGAGATATCGAACTCGCTTAACTCCACTGCCCACTTGATTATCTTCCCAGAGACTTTAGAGCATCCCAAAATCTACTTTACCGGAGGATTGATGTGATGAGATTTACTCGTATCCTTTGAGATTCTTCATATTTCTTTTCCGATACAACTTCATCATATCTCTTAGAATTTTCGATCAGTTAGGAAATTTCATGTTAGATGTTTTAATGATGACAAGATAGGATTTTATGTCAGACCCCAAAATATAATGTAAGTTTATGTTTCATAGATCAATTGTATAAGCATTTGAAAGAATGTAATTTTGTTAGTGTTAGGAATTTCATGTTAGATGTTTTGATGATGACAATTAGGACTTTGTGTTAGACCCCAAAATATGTAAGTTTGATTTTAGTATAAAATTTGTATAAGCTTTGAAGCGTTAGTTTTGTAATAGGCTTATTAGGCTTTGTTTTATTTTACTTTAGATTGTTAGGCTAAGTAGTCTTAGGCTGAGCGTCTGATAATTTCTGAGTGAGTTTATCAGTGGTAAAGTTCGAAGACTCAAGCGCCTGATTTCTGAAAGAAGATAAAAGTCTCCAAGCGTTCAATTGACCAGCTACATCAAGCGTTTCCTTATGGGACAGAAGTAATTTCACATGAATTTATTTCTAAGTCCAGAAGGAGTTTAATGCAAATATTCTCAAAGCATTAAGTACCAACGGGTATTTAATTCAAATGCATTAAATGCTGATAAGAGCATTAAATGTGATAAGCACTTTCAGACGTACGGAGAAGCCACCCTATTGGACTGTCAACTATCTCAGACTGCAGCACCAACTTTTGTGCAGCAGATTTTCAAGAAAAAGGACAAAAGTTGTTCACTCGCAGAAGTGAGAGACACGCGCCTGTGCATGGGTCAAACGGACACTTTCTCCAAGAATGCCTATAAATAGGACTTCAACAACAAGCTAAATACAACAATTAATCTTCAAGTCGAATTGCTGTTGCATTTAAGTCTCATTCCTTAAACTCTCAGAAAAGCCAGAATATTCAAGAAAACATTCCCTCTGCTTTTCTTCAATCCTGAGACAGTCAACAAATATCTCAAACATTCTTTTCGAAGAAACCACTTTCCTACTGAGATATTTCCAAGTTGTTTGAACTTCATCAAAATCAAACAAGCTATTTTTAGAAAAACCCATCCAAGCCTCGCGATCTGTGTGATGTCGAAGTTGGATGCTTGCATCATTTCTGGGTGAAAGAAGCAAGGAGATTGAAGTGATTTGGAGCAGAAATCTGTGTGATCAAGGAGCTCAAGTCATCGACATCTATCTCTCCCTATTGTGTAGAATATTCTGTGTGATTCTTTGAGAATCACTTTAGTGGATTGCCTCCAAGTGTTCAAGGAGAAGAAGGACGTAGTTGGGATTACATCACCCAACGAACCTTACAAATATTGTGTTATTTACTTTTCAGTCAATTCTTTCATATCATATCATTGCATAAATTGATTAAGTAAAATACAATCAAACGCTAAGCAACTAAGAAACTTCAGGTGACGCTAAAGCTTTCAAAAGAAGACTAGAAAAATCATTCTGTTGTGCTAACACTAATTAAAGAACTGAACGCTTAAACCCACTCGGTTAAAGTATTCAAATCTTGAATTCTAAGTTAACTCTCTAAAAACAGTCTTCATGAGACGCTTAACCTAAGCGTCTATATTTCTAAGTAAACGCTTAGTCACGCGTTCACATTTCAAGCGTCCAAAACCATTTTAATACGAAACCTTTTTGAAGTCGAAAAAGACTTCAGGGTCTATTCAAACCCCCCCCCCCCTTCTAGACCCTTTCGTATGCCACTTGGGACCAACAGTTAGGCTTGGTATTTTTATCTTTGTAGATTTTAGACTCAGTATTAGATACCAAATCGCTAATAGAATTTTAGGTGAGCGTATTAGAGATGAAGTTGAAGATCTGCGTCTGAAGTCAGAAGAAGATGAAGATTTATCCTTAGCGTCCGTTAAACGCTAAAGGACTATTTCAGGATTCATGGGTCAAGCGCTTAAAGCACCCTAGCAATCAGAATCAAATTCACCTGAAGTAAATTCTCAAGTCATGAAGGACTTAAGTGCAATCATTCAACGGACATTTATTTCCAACGGAAAATAAATTCAAATGCATTAAATGCCTGATAAGATCATTAAATGTGATAAGCCAATTTGACTTGTGGACAAGCCACCTTTTGACTAGACTATTAGAAATTCAGAGTTTATAACTGCTCCTGTTCAATCGGAACCAGCAGGAATTCAGGAATGTCAGAGAAAAGGTATAATCACGCGCCACGTGAAAGGCACACTCTCACATGTGTCCAACGTACAGATCCCAAGAATTGCCTATAAATACCTCCTTCCAGCAAACCCTAAAAATATAGAAACACAGAGAGAGATATACGTACATGCGCAAGAAAAATTTGCTGAAGAAAAATCTTAGAAACTCCATAGCCAAAATCTTTCAAGCTTTTTACATACGTTCCATACAGTCAAAAATATCTCATACATCTTCCAAAGAAGAAACCTAAACTCTTACTGAGATATTCCAAATTGTTTGATCTTTCCAAAAACAAACACACCCTTGTGATAAAACCCTCAACCTTTCATCTGAGTGAGAAAGTTGTTGAAACCCCTTACAGACAGTATTTCTGAGTGAGAGAAGCTTGTAGAAGAAGATGTTCATTGGTGCTGACATTTGTGTGATCAAGGAGGCCGAGATCATTTTCACCTATTTACTATCTTGTAGAAGATTCTATGTGATTTTTTGATAATCATCTTAGTAAATTCCCTCCAAGTGAAAAAGGAAAAGAAGGACGTAGCTGGGATTACATCACCTAGTGAACCTTATATATTTTGTGTCATTTACTTTTATTATTGTCTTGTTTTATATTATTTTATCCATTCTGAAAAAGACAAGTCAATCTGCTAAGCGACTATTTAACCAAAACGAACGCTAAAGCTTTAAAATCATTTCCGCTGTGCTAACCCTGATTAAGCGATCTAAGTGTTACCCTACTTTGGTAAATTGCTGAAATCACTAAGTCTAAGTTATTTTTACTGTAGCGTCTGACTCAAGCGCTCAACTTTCTAAGCATTCTAATCTTTAAAAGTGATACAAATTTTTTGAAGTCAAAAAAGACTTCAGGGTCTGTTCAACCCCCCCTCCCCCTCTAGACCCTTTTGTTGGGTTGACTCATTCCCTCGGGTGGCTCGTGGCAGCGGAAATTAAAATTTTACAAAAGTAAACGTACAACCACCCGAAAACAGGAATATGGAATTGGTTCGATCGAATTTAATAAGGAGGTAAACGAAATTATACCTTTCGAAAATTTCGTTTCACCTCGTACTTTGGATCTCAGCAACCCTGTGGTGTAAATCCACACAATTTCCCTTGGGTGAGAAATTGCCCGTCGTTTTTCGTATCTCCCGGTTTAGAGTGCTCCAAGCGTCGCACCTCTAACATGTATCCACACCTCGTTCAAGTCACCAATCGTCTTGCCTTGCATGCTAGACAACAAAACGATTCTAAGCTTAACTTAGGCTTGATTATGTGAAAGGTAGGAATATTTTCTAAGTCGTTTAATTCAACACATGAATAGAACGACGTCTTGTTGGAAAGAGGAGAGAAGTGGCCGATTTTAGGTCTAAGAGAGGGAGGCGGGTTTTTCAGCTTTGTCATCATCTATTTTAGTCTTCTTCATCTCTTATTTATAGGTGAAGATTACCTAGAGTCCTATTAGGAAAAGGAAACTTCCTTTCTCCCAAACTCTCTAGTAATCCTTATCCTATGAAGACTTGGACGAGGGGAAAACTCTTTTCCTCTTCCACCACACATAAAATCGCCCCCTCCCTTATTTACACTCACAAATCGGTCAACTCCATTTAATTGGACTTTAGGATTTAATTTTGACTTCTCAATTTAATTATAGGTGCAACCCATCAATTAAATACAAGTCAAATTAAATCCAACCAACTAATTCCAACAATTATTTATTTAACTTGGGCTCCACCCAATTTAAATAAAATACTTGGACTCTACTAGGTCCATTAATTTAATTAATTCTACAAGATTAATTAAAAGAGTAAAATTAATTGAATCCTTCAATTAATTTATATTCCATATTAGGAAAGTACTAAACTTTCCTAATTCCCTCAATTTCCTCAAAATTGATTAATCACATCTATTCAAGCAGTGACTCTCTCGAGTTAGTGTGTGACCCCTTAGGCTCGTTTCTATCTAATAGTAAGTACACCTTCCCACAGTGCTAGTGTACCTTCCTAAAATGGAAAGTACTAGATTAAATCAATCATTTGATTTAATCAAGCCTCGAATTAGTCACCAAGCTAATTCTCAGCACTTACAAATCGCGGTTGCCCACCTAGCATAGGGTCCCAAAGACCTAGATAAAACGAAAGTAAAGATACGCCTTTTGCGATCTTGATCCTCGTATAAGTAAGATCTCTCTATCTAATCTCCCGATTGAATCTAGAGCATTGGCTAAGGTCGAAGCTCTATTAATTCAATACTATGTTTCCCATGTTTTGTGAAATCGACTTCGACTATCTAAACAAGGAAACCCTACGCCTCTTTAAATATCATACTTCGGCCGAAGATTCCTTAAGTCGATTCACTATGTAACCATAGGAGATTAACCGACTGGCTAATGTCAAAGATAGATTCCTCTTGATTCTCACGTGCCTTACTACGTAAGACGTGCATGTCTGAGTTTGCCCATATTCGATCATTTAAAGTGATCATGTAACAAATCAAGAACATGCGCAGTTACGCATCAAACATCCAATGGAATCTTAGGTCCATAAGGATTGCTCTTATACTACAAGACCACTGGAAGTTCCACATTCGACTGGGAATCCATTTCAGGAACTTCCATGGGGTTGTTCAGTTCGCCCATTACCACAATGGCAACCCTCATATATGCATTGGCTTTCACCGTGCCAGTATCTATGGAACGAGATACACTTCTACCAGAGTATGCATCATATGAGCAAGTCTTTTGGGTTGCATCGATATCCCTTTATCTCGATGAACCCTTTCACGACTTGGAACAATGTTTAAAGATCACAGCCTTCGAGACATATTCCATCATTGCCACACCCAATGTGCAATGATGTCCCATAGCTATGTGTGATCCTTCGAGACTTTATTCTAAGCCAAAGTAAAAACTAATTTAAGAATAAAGACATGCCACACATAAAAAGAGATTGACTTTATTTATAAGAAAACGATTGTTCAACTCTAACACCTTTTGTATGCCACTTGGGACCACCACGAACAACTTGGAAACTTTAGAATTTCCTAAGGTTTATTTTACATTGCCATAATCCTTTACTTTTTCTAGAATTATATTCAGTATCATTTTTTTTTCTTTTCAAATAAAGTTCTTTCTCTTCTTGTTTGTTTCTTATATGTTTCTCTTGTACTAGTATATACTTCAATTTTTCACAAATGGGAATTTTTCTTTATTCATCGCGATAATATCCCTTCCTCGTGTTAAGCAAAAAAAAGTGGTGTTGACCTCTTCTTTCCCTATAAGTAAATGCTAGCCTCTTACGAGCAGTCTGTGGAGTCAAAATCCTTCGAGGTGGTCGTTGGATTTTTCGGGGCGGATTCATGGAATCTTGGGTATGGCACCAACTCTCTGTTGATGACGTACTATTATTTTGACTCCACACATTGTGCATGCGTTTCTCGTTGCCTTACAATATATCCTTGTTTCTATTGTCTTTTTTTTTTCTTGCGAAGATGTTTGCCTCTTTATAGTTCTTCTAATCTTTTCTTTGCCGCTCCGAATATACTTAAGGCCATCCTCAAAAATCAAGCTAAGTCGCCAACTCAAGGGAAGGGTCAGAATGCTAAAAAGAAGTTGCCGAGTCCCCTGTAGGAGACCGTCAAACGCCTGAAGTTTTCTCTCATTTTCAAGCTGCAGAGAAGCCTATTGAGATAGTTGTTGGGAAGCGTGGTGTAGATGTTGTTGCGCGCCCTTGTGAGATAGTTCGGGTCAAGGATTTGATGAAAACAACTCGCAGTCGAGCTCGCACACGTCCTTGTGCTCTGCACATGTTTATATTCTCCAATGAATATCATTCCAAACATTCTTTTGATGATATCACAACGCCTTCAAAGCGCCCGAGGGGACTTTTTGATCATGAAACTTTCGTCAGTTCGATGTCTAATGAAAGGTTACCACTCTTTTTTTGTTTTTGTTGTCAGCAGAGTGTTTTGGGTATACATTGAGACAATGGGTTATTATTGAAGGTTCTATGCCCACTAGGTCCTCAGCCGACTAAGCGAAGATGTCTATGTGCGTTCGAAGTAGACAAGTTAAGTGTGATAAGACCTCATGGTCCAGTTGCGATCCTACTCGTGCGACTTTGTTAGGATCGCACGAAACCGACTCAATAGTAAGCAGCTTTTCTGTGGACTTTACATTAGGCAGTTAATGCGTCTCCTTTCCTCTTTCATCAAATGCATTACCTCTTATTATTTAGCTCTCATTTTATCTGGCTGGGAACTTCATCTTCATGTGATATATTGAGATGATTTCTTTGAAGGAATTCAGTGTGGACCTCCTTAGTGTTGCGTTGCATGCCGAGGGAGAATTTACCATCGGAAACTTCATCATCCTGGTTTTACTCCAAGACTCTTCTCCTAGTGAGAGAGGTAGCTGTATTTGACCTAGCGAGTGAAATAGTTCACCAGCGAAACCTAGGAGAGTGGTATCTACAAGTTCCATTTTTATGTCTTCGAGGTTTCACTTGCTTGCACGCTTTATTGGAAAGCATGTCCACATAGCTACCATTATCTATGCAGACCCGTTCATCATCATAGTTAGTGATAGTGGTGGTGATGACCAGGGCATTGTGATGAGGACACCAAAGTTAAGATCTATTCACCAGTCCGAATTGAGTGAGTGGTCCTGCATTTACCACAACTATCTTTTTGTCTAACGTCGAATAAGCTGGCTCATGGATAGCACTTATATGAGCTTGCTTGGCTATGTGAGGGTCTCCATCGATAGGACCTCTGTATATCCTTCTTATAACTCCCTTACGAGCAAAGTTAGTCCCCTTATTATTTTTTTCTATCCTCGATTGTTTTGGGGGGCTTTCCTAGGGTGTGGCTCTATGGCTGCAACGGTGCGCTCATTCTCTTTCATTGTAGTATCTTGACGATAAGGGGATTTTTTTGAATAACCTGTATTTTTTTTACGCAATCTCGACATATGAGTAATTGCGGATGCCCACTATTGATCATTCTCTTTATCTCATTCAATAGGTGTCGACGCTCACTAGCGTCAGGTCCATAATCTTTGAGGAATCAACAGTATTTATCAGGCTTAGTGCTGACAAGTCCTGGTCGAGCCCTAGAGGGCCATCTTACGCAGTTCTTATGCCCCATGAGCTCTTGAACGAGTGTGGCCTTTAAAGGTGTGTGGCGGCTGTAGCAATTATCACCCTTTTCCATGTCCTCAGAACGAGGCCTTTTAAGCGAATGTTCAACTTTCTTCTTATTCTTGCTCTGAATTTGAGCTTCAGTTCCCTTCATTCTTGCCACTTCTTCCGGAGCGTATTTTTCAGCGCTAGCTAACAGGTTTTCAAGACTCATAGTAGGCTTCTTGGTGAGGGTTCGAAAGAATTCACCATCATTCAATCCTCGAGCGAATACCTTAGACAATATCTATGCATTAGCTAGAAGAGACCTCAAAGGCGGAAGCACTAAACCTTTGTATATACCTCCGCAGGGGTCCGTTGTCCCCCTAATGCATGCCGAAAAATCATAGGGACGTCTTTTGATACCTGTTTCCACACGCAAACTGATGTGTGAACACTGAGCTTAACTTCTTGAAAGAGTAGATGGAGTTTAGTGCTAGCTGATTAAACCACTATTAGGCAGCTCGCGTCAATGTTGTTAAGAAAACACGACACTTCACTTCATATGAATATTGATGCCACAACGCACAGTTCTCGGACTTTCCCAGATGCTTTGTAGGGCTTGGTGATTCATCATATTCCTTTCTGGAGGTATCCCTACTCTAAGGTGTTGTGTCATCTGCATATCCTCAAACCTTTTGATTATGTCAGCTTGAGGCATCTGCACAGTTTCTTGAACTAGATATCCTTGCCTAGAGAAGCTATTCCCGCTCCAAGTATGTTTGTTCGGACTATATCTTAGTTAGTCCCCCCTTGAGCGATGATTTACGAGTTGATGATGACTCCGATAGTAGGTTGTGACGGCCGCAGTGGTGGAATGATTGGTAATACTTGAGGAAAGGGGTGGTACTTTCGGGACATCTGGCGGTAGCAGTAGTGGGACTGCTTCTAGTAATGGTGCCTGTGGTTAGAAGAATTGGAAAGATTTTGGCATTGCTTGGGAATGGTGTAACAGTTGTATGTATGCACTCTTCCTGCTAGTAAAACAAATCATGTTGAAGTCGACATGTGCATCGGTAGCATTGTTGAAAGCGAGATTGAGTACATCGATGGTAGTAGTATATCTTGCAAGCTCAAAAGTTGTCCTTTTGGTGCCAATGCTTGAGCAAATCACGTGATAATGGTGAAAGAAGCTTGCCTGCTAGGTGGTAGTGGGATAGCTTTCATAATGAACAACACAACAAATGATAAAGCTTCTTTTGCAATAGGTCATGGTAGAGCTTGCACAACAGGGTATGAAACAGCTTGCGCAGCAGGCGTCAACAAGTTAAGCTTGTGCATCAAGAGACCTCACTCCTTACTGGGACAATGGAGGGACATAACTTCACTTCTAATTTCACAAGTCTTCCGGTAAGTGGTGGAATTACATATGTTAGCATAGTATACAGCATCCCCACAAGTGAAGCTACTAGATGATCGAGAATGGAGGAAAAGAGCCTGTAAAGCAAGTGTTAACGCTTCAATATTTAAGTCAATGTAATGTTTGGAGGAAAACAGTCATTAATATTCGAATGTAGAGGATAGAGATCTTGTAAAATAATGAGTTCGTGTATCCTCCAAAAATGATGAATGTGATTGCGTTAAAAACAAAAGGAGTGCGAGTGGGATAGCTCCCGGTGCGGATGACATCGCTTGGAAGCCATTGTTTTGAAGAACTGAGGCCATAGCTACTGTAAGCTAGCATCCCAATGATCATATAGTAGCAGTACATTCCTCAACAGTGGAAATCTCGACATTGCGTTGAGGGGTATGGAACGCGTAACCCCATGACCTTGCTCTACGACTCCTTATACCTCGTGATTAGCGGATGGAAGGCTATGGAACAGAGACATGGGCCCAGAAGTTGTGCAAGTAGGCGGCTGTTTGAGTCTGGAGGTTGCACAGGATGCGGTGTTGGGAGCACCTGACAGAGTAGATGTCTGGCGCGCCAACTTATTTGGGCGCCATCATTGTAATAATTAAACTTTGTGTACAATCTTTTTCTGATAAACAAAGTCAATTTATTGTGGCAATCTTTATTCTTATATTTGTGTATTTAGACATGTTAGAATAAAGTCTCCAAGGCTGTGATCCTCAAAATATTTTTCAAGTCATTAAAGGGTTCGTTAAGATAAAGGGATATGATGAACCCAAAAGACTTGCTTGTATGATACATACTCTAGGAGAGTGTATCTCGTACGGTGAAAGCCGGTGTATATATGAGGGTTCCTATTTGGGAAAAAGGTAAACTAAACTACCCCAACGAAGTTCCTTAAAAGGAATCCCACTCGAATCTGGAACTTCCTACTGTCATATAGTATAAAAGTAATCCTCATGGACCTGAGATTCCATAGGTTGTTTTGTTTGTGATCCATCACACTTTGATTGAGTTCATAATCACATAGGTGATCGTCATATGGAGTATTTTGGGTGTGATCTGATCATATATGGAGATATATGAGAATCAAGATGGGACCCATTTCTGACTTTCATGGTTAGTGCATCTCCTATGCTTACATAGTGAGTTGACTTAAGGAATCTTCGACGGAAGTAAGGTATCTAAAGCGGTGTAGGATCTCCTCGTTTAGATGATCAAAGTCAACTCTACTGTAAATGGGAAACATGGATATTGAGTTATTAGGGTATCGACTAAACCTATATCCTAGACTCAATCGGGAGATCAGATGGAAGGATCTTACTTATACAAAAATCATGATTGTGAAAGGCGTATCTTTACATTTTGTTTATGTCTAGGTTTCCATGGCCCGTTGCTAGACACTAACCACGATTTGTAAGTGTCATGAATTAATATGGTGATTAAGTCAAGACTTAATTAAATCAAGTTAGATTTAATCTAGTATTTTCTATTTTAGGAAAGTACACTAGCACTTTGGTAAAATGTACCTACTACTGGCACATAAACGAGTCTAAGAGGTCACACACATAACTCTGTAGAGTTTCCACTTTTATAGTGTGATTAATCAATTTGTGGAAATTGAGGAAATTAGGAGAGTATAGTACGTTCCTAATTAGGAATATAAATTAATTGGTAAGATCCAATTAATTAAACCATTTAATTAATCTAGGTGAATTAATTAATTAATAGACCTAGTAGAGTCCAAGAATTTTATTTAGTTAGGCTAGCCCCAAGTTAAATAAATAAAATGAATATTCGGTGGAAATAATTAAAGTTAGACTTTAATTATTGGAATTAATTAAAAGGATTGGATTCTTTTATTAATTAATTATTGGAGGTAAGAATTAAATCAAGAGATCAAAACTTGGACTCCTAGATAGAGAAAGGGAGGTGTGTTGGGCGTGTGAGATGAGAAAGGGAATTCTTTCCTTCCTCAACTTCATGACCATGGTGAATCTTAGATGATTTATTTAGTTAAGGAAAGATAAGTTACTTGGTAACTAAGTATATTCCTTAAGCAATTATATGTATATTAGATATACATGCAAGTAATACATATAATATATATATGGACGTGTGTGTATATATATATATGATATATACATCTATTATATATATGAATCTATATCAAGTATATCTAGAAATAAGGAGAGAATAATATCTTGGAGATTTAATCTTACCTTATATCTAATTGTACTAGGGTTAGGATTCTATCTATATATGTGAAGAGAAAAACTACTCTTGCTCCTACACACTACAAATCGGCCCACGTATTAAAAAGAAGAGGAAAAATTCGGTCCTCCCTTCTCTCTTTGAAAGCCGCTCGTACCCATTATTCAAGGTGTAATTTGCTCATGTGTTGAGCTTAATTACTTAGAAATATATTTTCACTCCTTCACACATAAAGCCTAGATAATTATCTCTAGATTTGTTCTATTAGCTAGCACTGGAAATAGGACAATTGGAGATTCAAGGAGGTGTAGATACTCTTAGAGGTGCAGCAATTGAGGCGCTTCATCCAAGAGATACAACGAGGGATTTTTGTGGAATCAATACGGATTTTGGAAGCTCGTAGTGGGTTGATAAACATCCAACCGAAATTAAAATTCGTTGTTGGTAATTTTACGTTTCATATTTTATCTCATAATAGATTAATCGAGCTGACTATAATCCGTGTCGAGGTGTTTTATTGTTATGCATTAAAATTTTTAAATATATCTGTGTTAGTCACCTCAGGGATTACCCAACCCAACAGCACCACTAGAGCGGATATGACTGGAATACGCATTTCTTGTCGGCGCACATACACTACGAGCCACAGGCCGTGCATTTTTCCTCACGATGTCAGTGGCGGCTCTAGTCGGGCGATGGGCGATGGTGATCTTCTTATCTCCGGCGGTGTTGCAGAGTGCAACTCGGTGGCAGGAATTTGCATGTTAGAAAGTGAAACTGAGGAAAACGCCGATGGAAGCGACGACTCAGGCGGTGGCATAATGACATTTTCCCCATATGATTGCATAGAAACTTGTTGATTTTCTTCAAAATTTGACATTGTAACTCACATCTTCAACTCAAATTTTCCACAAACGCCGCCACTTGATGCGGTTCGCAATTTACACCAAGAAATAGTGAAAAGTAAACACAATTGCGAATATCTTGTAAAAATTCTATGAAATAAGATGAATATAATACCAAAGAGAGATATTTTATTGCTTTGATATTTTTGTAGAGAAAATACAAAGATGTATTCTTGTTTTTTTGTAAATAAAGGTAATGTATATTACAATAAATGAATTCTAGGCCTTATATATGGCCTATAGCCGACAACCTCCTCCATTCTTGACATGGGAGACGTTTTTTGTGTAGTTGGGGGGAAATGGAGATCATTTTCTTTATTTTTGGGGATGATGGGTGGTTGTTAACTTAGTCCACCCTTATCCCTTCGTCAAGTATGCGTACGAGCTTTATATCTAGCTATTTGTCGCCTTTTTCATCAACTATCCCGTTAGATAAATCACGAGGTCTCTTATGAGCTTGTTCGTGGAGATTACATCTTGCTCTTGTTGTCAGCATTCCTGGGAGCTCATGTATTGGGCTTTATCTTCATTGTTTTAGTTCGACCCATCACGAGTTCTTGAGGCCCATTTCTTGCCCCAATAAGAGAAGTAAATTTTACGGACATATCATATATATATATATATATATATATATATATATATTTAAAGTGTATAAATTGTAGAAAAAATTACGCCTACACCCTTTGTAGTTAGGCCTAATTACAAATATTCCTCCAACTTTTTTTAATTACTCACACCACCTGTAATTTGCAAAACCTTTACACAGCGGAATTTGACCTAACGTTGTTAGGAAATTTCTTGTTAGATGTTTTGACGATGACAATTAGGCTTTTTGTTAGATCCCAAAATATGTAAGTTTGATTTTATTAGAAATCATGTATAGGCTTTGAGCGTTAGATATGTATAAGGCTTTATTTGTTTTTATTCGTTTTTATTCTAGACTGTTAGGCTAAGTAGTCTTTGACTGAGCGTCTGATATTATTCTAGCGAGTTTATCAATAGTTAGGTCTGAAGATTCAAGCGTCTGTAATCTAAATGAGGATGAAGATTTCTAGCAAGCATCAAGCTATTCCAAGTGTTGATGTAAAGATTCAGGTAAGGATCATGTAGTGTTGAATGAGCGTTTATCAAGATAAGATTTCACCTGAATTTATTCTGAAGTCCAGAAGTAGTTTAATGCAAATATTCTCGGAGCATTAATGTCCAATGGGCATTGATTTCCAATGCATTAAATGATGATAAGAGCATTAAATATGATAAGCACTTCAGGACGTACGGAGAAGTTTTCCCATTGGACTGTCAACTTTACAAGTCTGCGGCACCAACTTTTTGTAGCAAAATTTCAGGAAAAAAGGACAAAAGTTGTTTTTGCGTGAGAGTGAAAGACACGCGTTTGACCATGTGTCCAACGAACACTTTACCAGAGAAATTATATAAATAGGACTTCAGCAACAAGCCAAAAACAACAACAAGCTTACAAGCTAAAATTCTATTGCATTGAAGTCTCAATCCTTAAGCTTTCAGAAAAGCTTGAATATTCAAATCAAACATTCTCTTTGCTTTTATCCAATCCCCGAGACAGTCAACCAATATCTCAAACATCTTTTTTGAAAGAACCCTTCATTACTATTGAGATACTCCAAATTGTTTGAACTTCTAAAAATCAAAAAACCGTTAGACAAAACCCTTGTCCAACCTCACAATCTGAGTGAAGTCAAAGTTGGATACTTGCATTATTTATTGGTGAAAGAAGCAAGAGGATCAAAGTGTCTTGGAGCAAAAATCTGTGTGACCAAGGAGCTCAAGCCATTCAAATCCATCTATTCTTTATTTTGTAGAAGTTTTTGCGTGATTCTTCGAGAATCATTTTAGTGGATTGCCTCTGAGTGATAAAGGAGAAGAAGGACTTTGTTGAGATTACACCACCCAACGAACCTTACAAATATTGTGTTTTTTACTTTACCGTCGATTTTATTATTATCATATCATTGCATAAATTGGTTAAAGTAAACACATTGACAAAATCATTCAAAACTAAAAGCAACTAAGAATTGTGACGCTAAAACCTTTCAATGAGAAGACTTTAAATCATTCTGATGTGCTAACACTGATTAAAGAACTAAACGCTTAAACCTAATTGGTTATAGTATTCAAATCTTGAGTCTAATTTAACTTTATCAAAAAAGTTCCAAGTGGACGCTCAACCAAGTGCCTACATTTTCAAGCATTCGCAATTTTTGAATACGAAATTTTTGAAGTCGAAAAAGATTTCAGGGTCTATCCAACGCTCCCCTTCTAGACCCTTCCGTATGTCAATTGGGACCAACAAGTGGTATTCGAGCGGTTGAAGTTGAAATTTTTAAATTTCCAAGCTTAACTGCTAGTTTAGATCCTTTTGAAAAATTTAGCTGCTTTAAATTTCTTTCATGACATTTGCTAAAGTACCTAAGTTGACCGAGTCAAATTATGACTCATGGAAGGTCAAAACATTTACTTATCTTTGTTCTTGTGATGATGAAATGTGTGATATCATTTCAAATTGGCAGATTCGAATCTTAAAGGTCATCACTAGAGCGCTTGGAGCCACAAAAGAGACCCCTGATGGTTATGTTGAAAAGCCAAAGCATGAGTGGTCTACAGATGAGCGTTAAAGAGCGAATTTGGATAACGTTGGTCGGAATGCTCTATATAAAGCCATCGGTGATAATGATAATCTGTTCAATAAGGTCAAGTCGTGCTCTACGACTAAGAAAATATAGGACAAGCTAGCTATAATCAATGGTAGGTCAGCTCAGATCAAAGAAAATAAGCTTTCGATTGCCAAGGAAAGGTTTAATGGTTTCAAGGTGTTGCCTAATGAGATGTTAGAACAATTGGATATAAGATTTACTGCTCTCGTTACAAAGTTGACGTCTATAGGCATAGATTTGCAAAATTGGAAAATGGTGGTTAAGATCTTCAGAAGTCTCCCCAGTAGATTTTGATGAAAACAATGGCTATGAGAGAATCACATATGTTGAATCTTCTAACTCTAGAAGATGCTTCTCCAGAACTCAAGGCTTTTAAGTTCGAGTTAAATTCAGCAAGTGATGCAGTTAGTAGTCCAGTGATAGAATCTGGAGCACTAATAGCATCAGTTAAGGGTAAATCGGGTAAGGGAAAGGTGTCAGAAATTAGTGATAAAGAGGAGTTAGCGTTGCTTAATAGGTTCAGAAAGTTTCTGAAATATGAGAAGAAAGGAAAACCTCCGAAGCATCAAGGACAAAATTCCTATCAAGCGCCTCCTCCTGCTCAACAACAGTATCAAGTGCCTCAATATTCTACCCCTCCTCCATCAGCACCGATTTAGTACCAAGCGTCTCCTCCTCAGAATCTCTCAGCGCCAGTGGTTTCAAAACCACAAACTGCAAGGTTAACAAATGAAAAAAAAAAGATGAAAACTAATCTTTGTTATAATTGCATAAAACCATGGCACTACCAAGTAAATTGCCCTTATCCAAACGTATCCAAGCCCACAAGGCAGGATTACTTGGATAGAAACCAATTCAGGAGCAAACTTTGTCAACAAGGTTTGTTGGCGGAATCAGAACCAGCGTCCGCACCTAAAGATTTGGAGTCTTCAGAAGAGAGCAATGATGATGATGAGCCAATAGATGATTCAGCGCTTATCTGTCTCATGACCAAAAATGATGAAGCGTCTTCGGACTCACTATCGAGGGTAAATAATGAAGTAGTTTATCCTCTATCTTATGAAGAATTGCTTGACAAAGTAAAAAGGAATACTGTCAAGATACCGCCAAACTATATCAAAATCACTTTGATGAGATATCAATGCTCAGAGGTGAAAACGGGACGCTCAGGATGAGTTGCAAGTTCAGCAACAATGCATTGAGAAGAACCAATCACTTGAGACTGAAATCACTCAGTTGAAATGTGATCTTAATATTGTAGTCAAGAGAGAAGCTGCGCTGATTGCTAGACATGCTAAATCAGAGCAACTCGTCTTATCATTGTCTAAAGCGTCAAGAAAGCTAGACAATGTGACTAAGGTAACAAGATTATTTGGTGAAAAGACTGGTTTAGGATGCAATAAATTCGCTAAACAACCAAACAAATCCAATGTTACGACAAACAACAAAGGAAATGGTGTGTTCTTTGTTGAGAAAGGTTCAAAAACTCGGGACCGAATGGCTTGGTGGAAGGATATAGATGATGTTCGGTGTGTGTTGTGTGCAAAGGAGGATGAAACACGGGACCATCTATTCTTCCAATGTGAGTATACAAAAGAAGTGGTAGAGGCAGTTTGGATGAAAGTGGGGATTAAGTTTAAGCAGTTCAATTAGGCAGAAGCTCTGACTTGGATAAATAAGGTTAGTAAAGGAAAAAAGATGCTTAGTTGTAAAAAACGTGCAATTTTTGCAGCTACAGTATATTTGCTTTGGCTTGAACGGAATAGACGAGTTTTTCTTGTAAGTAGTAGTGATCCAAATAGTATAGTAGATAGGATATGGTTTTTTGTAGAGAAATGTTTTGAGTAAATGAAAGTAGCTTGCTTTGTTTAAAAAAAAAAAAGTTCAAAAACACAAACACCTTTTGAACCAAAGGACAATGGTACGAGGCCAAATGAGAAAGCCAAAGCTGACTCAGGCAAGGGAAAGACGAAAGTGAATGATTCATAAAGAAAGGTTAATCCAAACGCTCAAAAAGCCAAGGATAAACCTTACCACTGTGAATTAAATGCTAAGCGTCAAGCGCCAAAGGTGCACCATAAGCCAGCGCCAAGGAAATACCAGCGTCAATATCCACAACAATCAAGGTCATATTATCAATACTATGATGATTATGATTACAATTGGGATTATGATTACTATTATAATCAAGGATATTATTATGTACCTAAGAAGCACACACAACACAAGGTGCCCGCAATGAAGACTAAGCAAATATGTGTTCCTAAAATTCTAATTCAAACTAATGTTACTAATGTAAAAGGACCCAAGTCACAATGGGTACCTTAAAAAAACTAGAACTTTCCTTTGAATGTTGGTACCTAGATCCAGAGCCGATATATCTGTTTGGTACATCGATAGTGGGTCATCAAGGAAATGACAAGCTCTAAGGATCTCTTGATCAACTACCGAGCTACCAATGGTTCTCAGGTTGTATTTGGTGACAACTCCAAAGGTAAAACCAAAGGTATAGGTACGGTGCATTGGGGGAACATCATGATAAGTGATGTATATTATGTTGAGGGTCTTAAGCATAAGTCAATTTTGTGATAAAAACTTTGAAGTAAAATTCTCAAGTGACTATTGCTATATTAATGACGCTAAGACTGAATCTACTAAATTGAAAGAAAAAAGAACAAACAATATTTATTTGGTAGATTGGAGTTCAACAATTGATAACAACCCAACATGGCTAAAAATGAATCTAAAACAGGTTGGTTATGTCATAGAAAAATGAATCACCTCAACTTTAAGACAATCTTTCAGCTTATAACGCTAAATCTTGTAGAGGGATTACCTAAAGGACCTTTTCATAACGATCGCCTTTGTGACGCTTTTCAAATGGGCACACAAATTAAATCATCTTTCAAGAGAAAGCCTTGTCTATCTACCTCTAGGATACTTGAACTACTTCACATGGATCTGTTTGGACCTGTTCAAACGATTAGTGTGAGCGGTAAAAGGTATACTTTGGTGATAGTAGATGATTTCTCTCAATTTACTTAGGTGGAATTTCTTTCATTCAAAGATGAAACATGTGACAAGCTCACAATGCTTATTCGGCAACTTCAAACATTGAAAAATCTTAAGATTGCAAGAATAAGGAGCGATCACGGTACTGAATTTACTAACAAGGTTGTTGAAAAGTTTTGTGCAGAGAATGGAATACATCATGAGTATTCAGCTCCTAGAACTCCTCAACAGAACGGTGTTGCTGAGCGTCGGAACAGAACGCTAAAGGAAGCCGCTAGGATGATGTTAGCAGAGTCCAATGTCACGCCCCGGGAGTTTTCAAGAACTCCTCCCACCAAATGAGGCTCCAAAAAGTCCATGGAACTACATAACCTTGTATATATAGTTGAGGATAGAATAATCTAGAATGTATCTAGATGTGTAGAGAATGGTAGGAATTCTCTAGAATTGTGTAGGAGTGTTAGTTGGTAGAATTATCTAGATTAGTCTTGTAAAATATCTAGAAGAATTATCTAGATGCTCAATATTAGCCGTAGGATCAAGATGATCTCAACCGTCCATTGAGGAGGTGGATCACTATAAATAGGTGGTAGCCATTTCATTTGTAACCAATCAAGTATTTTGAAGAGCAATACAAGTGCTTAAGAGTTTTTCCAAACACTCTCGAGTTCTTTACTTAAAATCACGAGCACGAGTGAGCGAGGCTGACTTAGCAATCCTTGCAAGAGGCGGGGCGACGAGCTAAGTGCCGCACGAGGCGTTAGTAAGAGACTAAGTCTGTGACACCAAGCTTGCTCCTAGGTTTTGGGACAAAGCGATCAATACTGCGTGTTATTCTCTGAATGGTTGCATGATCAACAAATAGCATGGTAAAACACCACATGAACTATGGAAGGGATATAAGTCAAATATTTCATATTTTCACGTCTTTGGTTCAAAATCATAATAATGGATCCCAAAGCCTAAAGACATTTGATCCTAAAGCGGATGAGGGAATCTTTCTAGGTTATGCTAAAAATGGAAAGAATTTTCACATCCTTAATAAGATCAAATCAAAGGTTGAAGAATCTATTCACGTTGTTTTTTATGATGCTAACCAAGAGCCGAGTAAGGTTAACGCTAATGATGTAGGAATTAAAGACCTGTGTCATCAAGCGTCAAAATTGATTATTGATGATGAAAGTGACGACGATGATGAGATCTTGGTGCCCCCTCCTAAGGTTACTGGTGAAGTTATTAAGGATAATATTGTAAGATTTGCTAATGATCATGTAGAGAATGATCATCAAGAGCAAAATAGAATTTGTGAACTTGTAGCGCCTGTGCAAGAGGTTAATGGGAATGTAATGCAAGATCAAGCGCCGCAACAACCTCTAAACCCGTTCCATCCAGATAGACTATGGCTACATGATCATCCACCAGAACAAATTATTAGAGATATTGAAGCTCCTGTGAGGACTAGAGCCGCTACGTTCAAGGCCATGTTCGCCAGTTTCTTATCTCAAATGGAACCTAAGAAAGTGGATAAAGTGCTAAGTGATCCTAGTTGGATTCAATCAATGCAAGAAGAGTTGAATCAGTTTTGAGCAGAGTAAGGTTTGGAACTAGTACCAAGCCCAACTCACTAAGGAGTTATTGGGACTAGATGGGTCTGTAGAAACAAGATAGATGAGAATGGTATTGTTATAAGGAACAAAGCCAGACTTGTCGCTCAAGGATATTACCAAGAAGAATGTATTAATTTTGATGAGACATATGCTCTCGTCGCCCGTCTTGAAGCAATTCGCATGTTTCTAGCATATGCAGCATTCAACAAGTTCACATTGTATCAAATGGACGTGAAGAGTACGTTCAACAAGTTCACATTGGATCTGGAGCAGCCTCTAGAATTCATCAACAACCATGGCAAGAGTATGGTTTACAAGCTAGATAAGGCTCTCTATGTTCATAAGCAAGCACCTCGAGTATGGTATGACACTCTCTCTTTTTTCCTTATTAGTAAAGGCTTTTCAAAAGGCAGTGTTGATACAATGTTACTCAAAATTACCAATGTCGTAGATATTCTCTTAGTCCAAATATACGTTGATGATATTATTTTTGGATCTACTAATAAGCGTCTGTGTGAGAAATTTTCAAAAATGATGCCAGAACAATTTGAAATGAGCATGATGGGTGAATTAACTTTCTTCTTAGGGTTGCAAGTGAAAAAACTCTCTAATGGCATATTTATTAACCAAGCTAAATATACACGAGATATGATTAAGAAATTTGGTGTGGAAAAAGCATCATCTTCGAAAATTCCAATGAGCCAAATGCTTAAGTTAGATAAAGATGAAAGTGGGAAGAAGGTTGATATCACTAATTATAGAGGTATCATTGGATCACTTCTTTATCTTACCACTAGTAGACCTGATATTATGTTTTCAGTATGCATGTGTGCACGCTTTCAAGCCGATCCTAAAGAGTCACACTTAATTGCTACCAAGGGAATCCTTAAATACCTAAAAGGCACACAAAATGTGGGCTTATGGGATCCAAGAGACTCTCCTTTTGAACTAATTGGTTACTCAGATGCAGATTTCCAGGATGCAAAATCAATCGAAAGAGTACTAGTGGTACATGTCAATTTCTAGGTGATAGGTTAGTTTCATGGCATAGTAAGAAACAACAATTGATAGCTATCTCTAGAGCTGAAGCCGAGTATGTAGCTGCAGGAAGTTGTTGTGCATAAATTTTATGGATGAGGCAACAACTTAGAGATTATGGTATAATCTTAGGCTTAACCCCCATTCATTGTGATAACCAAAGCGCCCTAGCCATGACTCAAAACCCTGTTCGTCATTCCAAAACCAAACATAGTGATATTACCATTTCCTTCATGACCATGTTCAAAAGAAAGATATCTCCATGCATTTCATTGGAACAGACAAACAGTTGGCAGATATCTTCACCAAAGCGTTCAATGAACAACGTTTTCTCACTTTAAGAAGTGAACTAGGTATGATTGATTTAAATGCTTAATCATTATGCATCATATTTTATTAGGCATACGATTTAGGGGGAATTCACTTTATTTTATGTCTAAAAGGTTTTTGAAAAATTGTTACAAGTTATCGAATTTAGGGAAAACCTTAAAACTGTACTTGTACAAGCCAGTAAGCGTCAATGATCAAAAACGTCTTCTATTGCATAGATCATCAACGCTCATTATTTATGCATGATAAGTTAGAATCTCAAACTTAAAAGACTTTAACTCAAGCATCAAACAAAGTTTATCGGATAAATCTATTAAGCGTTGAATTTATTCCCTTCAACTCTATGTAAAGGTATTTATAAAATCATGCATTATTTTAAAGTATTCAATGACATGATGGATAGACTCAAAGATTCATTTTGATCTCTATTCACGCGCTCCTATCACATCGAACTGGCGGGTAATCAAAAAAATTTCAAAATGATGGTTCAAAGTCAGTACGTGTTTTTGTATGTGTCGGTGTATTATGAGAGCGTAGGTTACACTCTAAATGTGCCAAACGTTTTTCAAAACTTACTTCGGACGTACTAATTTTTGTACACGGGAGTTACCAAATGTAACTTTACTTATTTTTTGGGATTTCACATCTGCAATTAAAGCTAAAAACTGCTAAGATTCATCAATTTTACACATGGCAAGATCATATTGACGAGAGAAACCGTAATTTTCAATTGTCTCATTTAAAAACAAAATTTACAAAAAAATTACTTTCACTTTTTACAAACTCTCTGCAAAAACTCTCTTTCTCTCTCAAGCAAAAACGTCTTTGAATCTCTATTCTTTCAAACAACCTATGGCACCAAATAAATCCGTCAATGTATTGAAGAGGTCATCAAGATCACTGAGGGCCTAGTTATAGACTGGAATTATTTGTCCGAACAAACTGATATTTCGATGAGGGATATGCTGGATTCTGTCGCCAAAGCTGGGCTGCAGACATTCTTAACCAGATATTCCTACTACTTTGCCTATGAAGTGGCTGAATTCTGGAAAATTGCAAAGCTTTCAGAGGACAAGAACTCTCTTTCTTGCTCTTTCTCCTTCCCAAAGAAAAGTTTTATTCGGGAATTTATCTTATCTGCAGAGTCCATAGCCAAGAACTTCAAGTTGCCGAATCAGGGTAAGGCTTTGGAGTCTATCTCTGCAAGTCAAATCAAAGGAGCTTGGGTAAAGATCTGTTACTATGACGCCATGGAGTATAAGCCCAACTTCGACAAGAAGGATATTCTGCCTAAGTATCGTCTTTTAGCAGACTTCTGTAGTAAATTTATTGAATGCAGAGTAGGAATGTTCAACAAGGTCACCCCACTACAATTTCAGATGATGACCGCCATACTCATGGATATCAAGGTTAACCGGAGTGAGTATGTGTTTGAAAGATCTAGGGATTATTTGGAGACCGTCAACAAGCCTTATGGAGTTGTTCTGAGTGATCTTCTATACAGGGAAGATTGCGTTAATTCTGCTGGCCAACCTTTGGCCAAGGCTAAATTTTTGGGGAAGAGGATTGTGACTAATCTCCTCAATGTTGGGAATCCTGGTATCATGCACAGTGGAAATTTAAAATTCATATCCGGATTCCCAAAGCCAAGATCAATTTATTGTTCGTTGATTTTAAAAGGGTGAATGCGAAAACTTACCTTTCCGCATATTCAATCAATCCTCGTGAATCTTCAAATCTTCGTTCAACGGTCCACGTGTCCCGTCTCTAGATTGTCACACGTCAGAATTGACCCAGGAAATCTCCATCTCTTTTTCTCCATAATGGCGGCTAGGTGAGAGAGAGAGGAAGAGAATTATTTTTCTCTGTGTTGTATTTCTGGTGGAGGATCTGATTAATTTTTCCTTGTGTTCTCTAGAGCTTTGTTGGAGGATTAATAAATCCTCCAACTTAAGCCCACTTAGTATACGCCCATTAGGGCCTAATTGAACTCTTATTGGACTATGTTGACTTAGTCACCTTAGCCCAATTAATTTAATCATCTAATATTTAATCCAATTAAATATACAGATTAAATTAATATTCTAATTAATTAATTAACTAAATAATTAATTAATACTCATAGTTGACCTAGTCAACACAATTAATTTAATTATCTATGTTTAATCTAATTAAATAACCAATTAAATTAATTCGTCCAATTAATTAATTCGTCCTTCCAAAGGACAAATTACCAAAATGCCCTCCAAATACAACAAGTGATTTTCCCATCTATTCCTATAGCGCGACTCCCTAGGTTTGTCTCGATTGGCAATGGGAGGATGCCAAAGGATGTGGGTAACACCTAGCCAGCACCGTGGCCCCACATCGTAGCCCAACCGAGTCGAAATGACTATGTCATTACAAACCTCTAGATTATAAATACTGTATGAGTATAAGCCCTTCATTGACGTATCCCGATTGAGTGAGAGTCATGGAATGTCAAACTCACAGGACTCGATACTATGCTCAAGTGTCATAGTAAATGAGATTACCGAACTACCCTCAGTGTCCAACACAGGTTAGTTCATGAGCTCTGGCCAGAGACTTTAATCTCATTAACCTATGATTGCATAGGATACTTCTCGTTTACTTTCGAGACAGTGAATTTCATTTTGCTAGCTAACCAGTTAAGACTACTATTTGCCCATCAAGCCGCGCTTCGAGGTCGACCCCACCAACGGGTGGATTGGATCTAATTACTCTAATGACAGACTTGATGTCACAAGCACATCTTCAGGTCAAAAGCTCACGCATACTATCATAATTAGTAATCAGATCATTGACAATCACTGAGTAAAAACCCATGTGATCGGATTACTACTAGCCATTTCGAATACACTAATTCAATCCAATCAATGTATCCATGACACAAACTCCCACTATTCCAGTGTCCATCTCCTTAACTACTATAAGGAGTGCGAAGGTTTACCTTGACACGCATGGATTAGTTGTTCATTTAAGACTTATAGATGCCATTAAGAAATATATGAACAACTTGCTAATTATTTAATTGATAGATTGTACAATATAAACTAGTGCCCTATTCTCTAAGTCCTCATTGGCATCGAGGGCACAATTCCAACAATCTCCCTCTTGCACTCTATGCCAATCGCTATGGTATCCAATACATATCTTATAAGATGCTGCTCTAACACTGCCAGTGATAGTGGCCCAGTGAGTAGGTCAACCGTGTTACCGGATGAGGTTCATTTGCAAGGCTATAATTACCCTTTTCCAACGATCTATCAAAAGATGTTGTATCTCTCAACATTGTGTCTGGATTTGTGAGACCTCG
This sequence comes from Buddleja alternifolia, assembly GCA_019426215.1. Taxonomy (NCBI): domain Eukaryota; kingdom Viridiplantae; phylum Streptophyta; class Magnoliopsida; order Lamiales; family Scrophulariaceae; genus Buddleja; species Buddleja alternifolia. The sequence continues at coordinate 3,808,431 of CM033406.1, forward strand.
GTTCCCTAGCAAGTGCATGAGCTCCCTTTTATCACAGTAAAGTGAAGTCCAAGTTGCCCGCCAGGGACCTATTGAAGTTCCACCACGAACTTCAGATCCAAACAGTTTCCTTGACAGCCTCCAAGGCTCCAAGGCATTGTCATATTCATTCTCAGTAGTGGAGTACTTCACTAGGAACTTTTAAAAGTTACTACTCCACATTTGAGGTTGAATACAAACCCAAAGTGGAATTATAGTCATCTTGATCAGACTCCAAGTCCGATTAAGTATAACCTTCCACTCTCAGTTCTCCATGGGCATAGACGACAAGTATATCCTAACTTATTTTCAAATACTTTATGATATATTTTATGTCTATCCATTGCTCTTGCTCATAGGCAAGAGCCCTTTCTCAGATCTTCTGTCCTAAATTGCTTTAGGATTTATTCTAAGTAAAGGGCTTGGGAGGACCCCATCATCCTATTCGTTCTATCTCCATAGATGCGAATTATTAGGATACAAGTGGCTTCTCCCAAGTCTTTCATGGGGAATATGCTTGACATTTATATCTTGATCCAAGTCAATGAGCCCACATCATTTCCCATAAGTAGAGCACTCTCTACATGTTGACCAGAAATGACATCTCGCTCCCACTGGCCTTTTGCTCACACATCGTTCCTCTTCATTTTAATGATATCATAATTCCAAATTATGTCACAAAAGTGAAGATTCCAACTACGAGAGGTCTGCTTAAATCCACAGGTGAATTTCTACAGCATATAGACCTTATGAGAATCGGCCTCAGTTGTGAAACCCTTAGGCTATTCCATATGGATGTCCTCCTTGAGGAATCCATTCATGAACGAGTCTTCACATCCATGTGCCAAATTTTTCATAATCTTGGTGTGTTACTGTTGAAAGTAAGATTCTAGTGGATTTGATTATAGTTGTGGAAAAGGGGTTTCCTCATAGTCAATGCCCTTCTTTTGACTACACCCTTTTGCCATCAGCCTGGCCTTGCCATTCAAATCAACCTTTCTCTTGTAGATGTGTTCGCCTCTGATGAGTACAATACTCTTGAGGCGATCTACTAGAGTCTAGTATTGATTCAAAGACATCTAATCCATCTTCACTTTCATAGACTTACACCTTTTCGTAGAGTCCATATCCACTATTGATTTGTCATACGTAGAGGGATTGTATCCATGGTTCGTCTCTGCTACAACATACAACTTATGCTTTACTTGTAGCAGACAACCATCTATCTCAGGCGGCTGAGATACTCTACCAGACCAACTCATTAGTGGTTATGTTATAATGGTCTTGGTTTGGTTTTCTTGAATAGTAGCCTCCTAAGGAGTTTTGTTTTGTTCTTACAGAACAATCTTTCTACCAACTTCACTTTCTCAAATGAACTTATCCTCGAGAATGATGGCTTTTAAGGCCACAATGATCCTCCAATCATCATGTAGGTGAAAGAGGGCTCCCACTTCTTTTTAGGACTTTTCCTCCAGATTTTTTACCTTTGTCTTTTACACGTAGGTTGGGTATCATCGTACCCTCACGTACTTAGGACTAGGCTTCCACTTGTGCCATATCTGATATGTTGCATTAGGAATGAATTTAGAGGGACATCTATTCAAGATTCACCTATGAACAACGCATGACTCACTATGAATTGGGCAATTCTATGTAGTTTAGCATAGAATGAGTCATGTCCAACAATGCCTCATTCTTGCGTACTACTGCCCTATTCAATTGTAGAGTCGCTGGAAGTGTCAGTTGTGAAACTATACTACGATCTTTTTAAGAATGGGTCGAATTAGGCAATCATATACTTGTCACTGCGATCCAATTGTAGTGCCCTTATATGATATCCATTTTCAACCATAGACGTCAGTTTGCACCAAACTTCAAAACTTGAGTGGCCCTTTAATATTTGCCCAGTGAAGGGAGATTTGGTCATCCTATTGACATGCTAAATGATAACGTGCGTAGTAGTAATAAAAGTGGATTAAAAGTCCGGGTTATCGAACCACAAGGACTAGGTATTTTAGTTTATGATTAATGAAAATGGACAAAAGTAAATTTCAATAAAACGAGTAAGCAAGCGAAGAACAAAAGAGGAACGGACTATAGATTAAATCCCAAGAGTGATAAAATGACTAAGGCACATGCTACAACCTAATCTACTCATCAATATACGTGAGCTACTCTTCGAATTATCAGACTCCTATTGCTTTGGTGGAAAAAACCTTAATTGACTATTACCCGATGTCTCGGCTCATAATAATCCTATGATTAATTGACGGTTCCCTAAATATGTCTATCCGAGAGTCTAATCAATAACCACACATTAACATTCTAGAATTTCCCCGGATAAATCCGGCTGACAGCACCCGAAAATCTTTACCTATTTCTAGGGGCAATTCCACATTAGTTTCGGATGATGTGTTGATTCTTGTTGCACCCTAACCTATGTTCTTTCGAATGGATATAATAGGCACAATAGCAAGCATATGTGATAGGAGTTATTTTTACGTGTTATTAAGCCCCTTTGCGTTTATGTTTTAGGTTCATTTATCGCTTGATTTTGTCACTTGTGTGTTTAATTCGTGCATTAAGTGATTTCAGGCCTTAAATGGATACAATCGAAGAACGGGCTGAAAAAGGACGTATAAAACAAGTTTAGGCCAAGATGTTTCACACCTCTACGACCAAACAAGCAAGAAACAAGCTGGAGTTAGCCAGAATCATATTTTAGTACCATTTCCGCACACCTGGGCGCCAAATCAGAAACAATCTCCACGTTGGAACGCCATTTGGATAACTTTAGAGACCGAATTGGATGATGTGTCCTTATACAAAGTTTTAGATCTATGTCTTATCTTTACATGGGGACTTGAATCATCCAATTCGGAGGTCTGTGGAGACGTTTATGAATAAAACACTATCACTGCGCTGGAAAATACGAAAGTGGCAGCTCCCATTCTTAGTAGGTGGAAAACAAGAGAATGGTAGTTCACATTCTTGGTAGGAGGAAAGTAAGAGAATGGTAGGTGGAAAACAAGAGAATGGTAGTTCACATTCTTGGTAGGAGGAAAGTAAGAGAATGGTAGGTGGAAAACAAGAGAATGGTAGTTCACATTCTTGGTAGATGGAAAGCAAGAGAATGGTAGGTGGAAAGAAAAGAGAATGGAAGCACATGTTCTTGGTTGGTGAATTTTTTTGGCTATAAAAGGAGGATTGGATGCCATCCTAAAAACACACTTGAATACACATTCCCCATTTGGGGGAGCCTAAACACATCCTATCATTACCTTCATCATCCTTAGAGTAGTTATGAAGATTATCAAGAAGCTTTGAAGGTGAAGAAATCAAGAAGCATAGAAGAGATGAAGATCGAAGTTCAACCATCAAAAATACGAGGGAGTTTCTTAGATTTAGATTTGTTTTTGTCTATGAATATGAATCTTAATTTAAGTTCCTATCTTTTATCTTTTATGATGAAATAGATTCTTCGAACTAAGGCCATGTTGAGGCTAAATAATGATAATTGAGTTATAAATTGTGTTTTTCATATTAATTCTATTGTTGCTTTGTGTCTTGATCTTGTTTGAATGCATCATATGCTTAGCTACCATATGCATGATTTATTGCTTAAATTATTCGTTCGAGAGAAGGTAATTTAAGGTACAAAGAGGATCATCACATAATCCGTAAAAAATAGGGAATATAATTGCCCCTAAAGATAGGTAGAGATTCCCGGGTGCAGTTAGCCGGATTAATCCGGGGAAATTCTAGAACTTGAATGCATGATTGTTGGTTAGATTCTCGGATAGACATATCTAGAGAACCATCAATTAATCATAGGATTATTACAGCCGAGAAATCGGGTAGTAATTATTTAAGGTTTTTTCCACCAAAGCAACATTAGTCTGATAATATGAGAACATGTTTATAGTGAAAATGGATTAATTTATGCCAACACATGCGTCTTAGTTGCTCTCTTCCATAGCTATCTTGATTTCGACATCTTGTTTCTTATATCTTACTTCCATAATATTTTAGTTAATTCTTGTTTTAGTTTAAGTTCTTCAATTGCTTTAAAATCATAAACTAAAATACAAGTCCTTGAGGTTCGACAACCCGGACTTTATTGTCCACTTTATTACTACACACGACCAGTCCACTTGCTGTTTAATACACGTAAGGATTTTTCGTTTCAAGTTTTTGGCGCCGTTGCCGGGGACTTGTTTAATTTTAGTTTTTGATTTTATTGCAAGTTTTAAGTATTTATTTTATTTTTATTAAATTTTTTTATTATTATTATTTTTTTTCTTACACTCTTAGCTCGCAATGGCTAGAAATCTTCCAGATATGACCCTTCCGGAGAATCAATTATGGCTGCAAAGCGTCATTCAATTCGCAAAGGATAGTAATTTTCCTGATATGACACTACCGGAGAATCAATTATGGCTGCAAAGCGTCATTGAAGCGTGTTATGCACAAGGGTTCTTTCCACAACATTACCAAGAAAGAATTCTTACTCCGGAGGAACAACTTGATAACACCATTGGAGAGCTCCACCTTATGATGAAGGACGCACGGCGGGAAATAAAGGAGATGAATCATCAACTCAAGCAACTAACGAGCGACATATCTGAGAAAGTACCATGGGCATTGCTTGGTACCACTGAGATAGATCAAAAGGAGGAATTCAACACCGTGATGTTGAATGAAATGAAGTTGGAAAATTCGAAAGCAGATTCCTCCAACGATGAGCATTCGACTCCTATCCTTTCTGAGGGTGTTGACATTTCTTTACCGTCTCCCCTAACCGCAAGTAAATCGGTAATCGATACCGATGATGGTAAGTTGTCAATGAATATAGAAGATGATATGGTTAATATTGATAACTATGAGGTTTTTGAGCATCCACTTGACTTTGATTTGAATTTTCACGTTGATGCTTTTGATCCTTTTAGTGTTGAGCACTTTCAGGAAAAACGAACCAATCATCTTCTACATCCCTACATCGTAGATTTCATCTATGTGAAAGTGATGGGTGAAGAACGACGAGACATTATCTCTAACTTGGAAGAGAGCCCACAATACAATCCTAAGCATAGGCAAGAAAAGGTAATAGAGGTATTGAGGGACCATAAAAAAACTCGTGAGTGGATGATTGCTTGGTCTAACCCTAGGATATGTAGCACAAATAATTGGTCAATCTTCACTACAAAGGGCAAAAGGTTGAAGCGATACCCAATAGTGGATTGGAGAACGAATAAGGCATTCATACATAAACCGCCTTGAGCCAATCTCTTACATAAAGTCAAGCTAGTGACTTTAAAAGAGCGCTTCTTGGGAGGCAACCCAAGCTTTGTGAGTTTTCTTTTGTTTTTGTTTTTTTGCTTTATTTTTTTGTTTTTGCTTTTCATTTTATTTGTTTTGTCTAAGCATGCACTTTTGGCATGTGTTTTCATATGCTTGATGGTTTGTTTGATAAGTATGTTGAGCATGTTATAGTAGCAATTCCCCGTTGTTTTGAGAGGCCTATTTTGATGAGATGAGTTTGATTTGGAACATATTTGTGATGAAGGATTGTTTTTCAACAATCCTTGATTGTAAGTACTCTTATACCTTTTGCATGCGTTTATGTGAGACAATATTGGGGACAATGTTGAGTTTTAGTTTGGGGGTATATGTGGGTAGTACTTTATGGTTTTAATACATTCATATGATTGATCACCATGTGTTTGCTATTTTTGTCATGTCATGTGTTCCTCGTTTAGCTCAAGTTTGGGGGAATTTGTATGCTATCATGTTTATATGTGTTTATGTTAAGAAAATCAAGCATGATTTTTTTTAGTCCTTCTAATTGATGCATTGAAATTGATTAACTTGGAAAAATGGCACTATTTCTTGAAATAAATTGAATTTAATGGAACATATATATCTTTGAAATTGCTCATGGAGACCCTAGATGAGAATGATTTTCTTAGATGATTCACATTGCACAATAAATCGAGGGTAGAGGAGTTGAGAGGATAACCATCTTGAGACACTTAAGGAGTTTTTCCCGGAAAAATTAACTTAGATTTTTCATAAGGTTATAAGTTGAGTAGTAATTTTTTTTATGCTACACAATGAATTAAAAAGGTTGAAGTTTGGTATGACCACAAGTGGTCAGGCTAATATGTACTGGAGGTGAAAAGTTCCATGCCTATATACTGTACTATTATGCTAATTTGAGCTAAGCTCAAGCCAAAAAGAAGCGAATTGTTTAAAAGATCTAGTTTTATTTCGTGGCCTTTGACACTCGAGTGATTAAATCCTTAGGAGTGTCTTTACACTTAATGCCCCAAAACTATCTAGTTTGGGAGTCATTGATCTAAAGCTTGTTACATGGGTGCCATAGAAAGCCTAATGCAATAAAACATTGCACATGATCTAGCCTTAATGAAGTTAATTAATTGGAAAGTTTCATATGAATTGAAAGTTTGAATGTTTGAGATAATGAAATTTAAATGGCTATGAGATTTTCTATGATTCTTATGCTTTGTGTTTGATCATAAAGTTGATAGATATGGGATTAATGTCCAAAATTTGGTAAGGATGCCTCTCGACTATAATACCTTAGATTTATTTTCACTACACCCTATGGAGTCTTTTCTAGTATTGGTGTCACATGAGCAAAAGTAGTTGATATGTATATATATTTGTGAGCTGTAAAAGGATGATTTTGTGCCATTTATTCTTGTTAATTATGTTGAGATGTATTCATTTGGTTGGGATTAGAAGTTTGTTAGATTTTGTGGGTATATCGTCTGCAAACCTTCACGAGACTATAACTCGTCCTTTGAGGTAACTCAAAGGTTTAAAGGCTTGTTGCACATGCTAAGTGCAATCGTTTACTCCACGAAAGTGAGTTCGTTTGTTGTTTTTGTTTTCTCCTTTTGGTTGATGATGTTTTTTGTGCCCTAGACCTTTTATTGCTCGAGGTCGAGCAATTGATAAGTTTGGGGGAGTTGATAGGAGTCATTTTTACGTGTTATTAAGCCCCTTTGCGTTTATGTTTTAGGTTCATTTATCGCTTGATTTTGTCACTTGTGTGTTTAATTCGTGCATTAAGTGATTTCAGGCCTTAAATGGATACAATCGAAGAACGGGCTGAAAAAGGACGTATAAAACAAGTTTAGGCCAAGATGTTTCACACCTCTACGACCAAACAAGCAAGAAACAAGCTGGAGTTAGCCAAAATCATATTTTAGTACCATTTCCGCACACCTGGGCGCCAAATCAGAAACAATCTCCACGTTGGAACGCCATTTGGATAACTTTAGAGACCGAATTTGATGATGTGTCCTTATACAAAGTTTTAGATCTATGTCTTATCTTTACATGGGGACTTGAATCATCCAATTCGGAGATCTGTGGAGACGTTTATGAATAAAACACTATCACTGCGCTGGAAAATACGAAAGTGGCAGCTCCCATTCTTAGTAGGTGGAAAACAAGAGAATGGTAGTTCACATTCTTGGTAGGAGGAAAGTAAGAGAATGGTAGGTGGAAAACAAGAGAATGGTAGTTCACATTCTTGGTAGGAGGAAAGTAAGAGAATGGTAGGTGGAAAACAAGAGAATGGTAGTTCACATTCTTGGTAGATGGAAAGCAAGAGAATGGTAGGTGGAAAGAAAAGAGAATGGAAGCACATGTTCTTGGTTGGTGAATTTTTTTGGCTATAAAAGGAGGATTGGATGCCATCCTAAAAACACACTTGAATACACATTCCCCATTTGGGGGAGCCTAAACACATCCTATCATTACCTTCATCATCCTTAGAGTAGTTATGAAGATTATCAAGAAGCTTTGAAGGTGAAGAAATCAAGAAGCATGGAAGAGATGAAGATCGAAGTTCAACCATCAAAAATACGAGGGAGTTTCTTAGATTTAGATTTGTTTTTGTCTATGAATATGAATCTTAATTTAAGTTCCTATCTTTTATCTTTTATGATGAAATAGATTCTTCGAACTAAGGCCATGTTGAGGCTAAATAATGATAATTGAGTTATAAATTGTGTTTTTCATATTAATTCTATTGTTGCTTTGTGTCTTGATCTTGTTTGAATGCATCATATGCTTAGCTACCATATGCATGATTTATTGCTTAAATTATTCGTTCGAGAGAAGGTAATTTAAGGTGCAAAGAGGATCATCACATAATCCGTAAAAAATAGGGAATTGCCCTTAGAGATAGGTAGAGATTCCCGGGTGCAGTTAGCCGGATTAATCCGGGGAAATTCTAGAATTTGAATGCATGATTGTTGGTTAGATTCTCGGATAGACATATCTAGAGAACCATCAATTAATCATAGGATTATTACAGCCGAGAAATCGGGTAGTAATTATTTAAGGTTTTTTCCACCAAAGCAACATTAGTCTGATAATATGAGAACATGTTTATAGTGAAAATTGATTAATTTATGCCAACACATGCGTCTTAGTTGCTCTCTTCCATAGCTATCTTGATTTCGACATCTTGTTTCTTATATCTTACTTCCATAATATTTTAGTTAATTCTTGTTTTAGTTTAAGTTCTTCAATTGCTTTAAAATCATAAACTAAAATACAAGTCCTTGAGGTTCGACAACCCGGACTTTATTGTCCACTTTATTACTACACACGACCAGTCCACTTGCTGTTTAATACATGTAAGGATTTTTCGTGTCAATATGGTGATCAAGCATATGATTGGGATAAAAGCACAAAATCAACACACAAAGCAATAGGAGAATTAATACGAAAATTCACTTCACATATATTGATTTGTAAAGTAGGCCTTCACATGGCCTTATTACTACAAATTAGCCTCTCATCAAGGCTTTAAGAAAATCCAATACAAACATATACATATTCATGTAAATAAACATGTAAATGCAAATAATGAAAACTCCCTCAATTGCTTGATGATGAATCCTTGCTTTTGATCTTCAATCTCCAACCAAATCTCTTTTCTTCTTCTTCCAATTGATGATAAAATGGCTCAAACTCCCAGAAATATCCTTTCAATCCCCAGATTTTCGAACCAAAATAATGTGCTGAAAATTAGGCTTTATAGGTTCAAAAAACTGTTACAGCAGCGCCCAGGCGCGGGTGGATCGACGCCCAGGCGCCGCCTACGTGGCAGGTGTTTCTTGGAGGAAAAGTCGGACGGCGCCCAGGCGTGGATAATGTGGCGCTCGGGCGTGGAATGAACGGCGCATGGGCGTGGATAAGTGTGCGCCTAGGCGCGGGTCTGCATGCAATTGCTGCTTCTCTGCATCTTCTGGCGCCTGGGCGCGAGTAATGTGGCGCCTAGGTGCCGTCATGCGAAGGATCTCCTCTTGATCGTTTGATACGCCGTCTTTTGCCCTTTTCTTCGTGTGCTCTCGTTTATCACCTGAAATCACTTAGCACCCCGATTAAATGCAAATGTAGCATGATTTAGGCAGTACTTGAATCTAAAGCATAAGCATCATGGGCTTAAAGACACGTAAAAATGACTCTTATCAACCCCCCCCCCCCCCCCAAACTTACCAATTGCTCGTCCTCGAGCAATAAGAGCTATAGGATAGGAAAAACATCATCAAACACGGGAGAAACAGAAAGAAAGAAAAACAACTACCTAACTCACTTTCGTGGAGTACACGGTTGCATTTAGCGAATGCAACAAGCCTTTGAACCCTTGAGTTACCTCAAAGGACGAGTTATAGTCTCGTGAGGGTTTGCATACGATGTACCCACAAAATCGAAAGATTTTCAACCCCGATCAATCAATGCAAATTAATATGATTAATAAAACACAATAGCATGAATTCATCTTTTTAAGCTCAAATTTACATATATATACACGTCACACACTTGCTCATGTTACGCCTTAACATCGAAAAGATCATCCTAAGGGTGTAGTGTAATAAATTTCAAGCATTATAGTAGAGTGGCATTCTTACCACTTTTCAAGCATTAATCCCCTATCTATCAATTTTCGATTAGTCACATTGTACGAGAATTGAAGAAACTTCATAGCCACTTAAAATTCATCACTTTATCTACTTTAGGCTTTAACTTATGCCACTTTCAACTTAAAACATTAGAGGCTAGACTATGTGCAATGTTCGGTTATCTTAGGCTTTCTATGACACCCTTGTAATGAGCTTTAGGCCAATAACTCCCAAACCGGATGGCTTTAGGGTATTAAATGTACAGACACTCCTAAGGGCTTAATCGCCCGAGTGTCAAAGGCCACAAAACCAAATTAGGTCCTTATTCCCTTTACACTTTCATTGGCTTGAGCTTAGCTCAACTTAGCTTAATAGTACAGTATTCTAGGCATGGTGCTCTTCGCCCCCAGTATCTATTAAGCCTGACTTTTACAGTCATACCAATGTTCAACCTCTTTTTATTCTTGTTAAGCATACAAAGTTAACATTCTCAGCTCACAGCACATGTGAAAATTCTAGATTGATATTTCCGGGATCAAGCCTTTAAGTGTTTCACAATGGTTACCCACTCAACTCCTCTACTCTCGACTTATGTGCATATGTGAATCATCTTAAGGTCAATCTAGTTTAGTTTAGGGTCCCACAAGCAAGGAACGATGTGTATAGTCATTAAAATCCATATTGATAGAGAAAACATGCCATGTATTCAAATTAACCATTCTCAATGCATCGGGTGAAGGGTTGAAACTCTATCCAAAAAATTTCAAAATTGCATAAGATTCACATGTAGAGGTACCACCCCCCCTCCACCAAACTTAATAGAACATTGTCCCCAATGTTCGAAAAAGAAAAGGGCAAAGTACACATCACCATAGAGTTACTGAAAAGAAAACCCGATGATGATGATAAAGAAGAAACTGATGAGGATGTGAAAAATAAGATTCCACTAATCAAGAGGCGGAAGCTGGTCTCAATATTTAAGAAGATCAACTTTGAAGAAGAGCCAACAATTCCTGATGCTCCTACCAAAGCGTTCAAGCCTATAGAAGGGGTCAATGTTAAGAAAATATTCAAGAGACCTAGAGACTCAGAAAAGCGTCAATCAGTTCCTATTCCAAAGGAGCCTGAGACTGTTGAACCAATGTTCAAGTTCCAGAAACAATTGTTGTTGAGACTAGTTCTCAGGGTAAGTTTATTTCTTCTCACAACGTTTCTTTTCCTACATCTGTAGGAGATCCTGCTCTTATAGAGGATATACCTTGTGCTACAGTTCTTATTAAAGATGTTGTTGAAGCACTAATTGATGTCCACTTGGATGTTAACTTGGAAAAAGTGGTGGCTACTGCCAAAGTAGTTGCAGCAGAGACGCTCTCTGAAACTCAGAGTGTCGTTGTGGATGCTGAGAGACCTACTACAGAAGGGGTCCAACCACCACTTATCTCAAAGGTTACAGCAAAGGCACACTTGAATGAGGTGAGTGTTGCTGACGACGCTACACAATCGAGGTGTTTCTTCAAGCTACATCCATTGAAGACTATTGATCATTCGATCAATTACTTGCCCCCACCGCTGAAGAAGACTTTATTCCCGCAGAATACAATGAAGACAGATACATTGTTGAGAAGAATGAACTTGCCATGATGGTAGAACATGACCATCTACTGTGTCAGATGATACACAGCTCAGAGTTGACTAATGTTGAGCGTGCATATTATTTGGCCATTGCCAACGGTGAGAAAATTGATCAAGTGCCTGCTTCAGTTGCCATATATGAGAAGCGTCAAGATATGGGACACAGCAAGCCGTCTGGATTTGCTCCAAGAAATTACAAGATCAGGGTTTACGAGCGTCTCCCTGTTCAGTTCCTCTATCCATCAGAGAAAATCCTGAACCGCGATGGTTATTCGCATTTTCCAGAAGTGGTGCACAGTGTTGCAAATCAGACTTCAGAAAATCCACTTCATCTATGGAAAAACAAGAGCATCTATATTGGTGAATGTGCAGTGTCCATTAAGAACTGCATTTAGGAAGAAGTCGACGACTTCTTCAATAGCTTCTGGAATGCTAATTACCAAGTGGATCGCTATAGATTTGAGGCTATAAGAGATATTTACCATGAAAGGGCCATATGCAATGTCGGAGCTGACTATTGCATGAATGAAATAACCTGGTGTGAAGCTTAAGTAGGCAACATATACTCTTTTCAGAAGTTGGTTAATGCTCCACATCTATTTGGCATAGGCATGCATGACAAGAAGCGTCAGGTTGCTAAGTATTGCCTCTAGAAGCGTTCGATGCGAGTAGGACCAATCTCCGAATTGCCAAGCGTCAGACAACCAGCTGAGACCTTTCTACAAGAAGTGCTCAAAAGGCTTGCAGAAACTCCTCTCACCTTCTCTAGTAAAGCGTCCAGCAGCGGCACTTGGTTAATGTCCGATTTGACTGTCTGTCCAAGCCATTGTGATGAGAATATACGGCAGATGGTTAAGATTATGGCTCTAGTGAAGCACTTCGATCACATCTTCACTGCAAATCTGAGACAAATAAACAACTCAATCATCAATTCATTCAGGGGTTACCCATTACTCTCCTCCATCAGACAAGAGCTGAGCGACCACTACTCATATGTCATTTCTTTGCTGGAAAGAAATCAGGGCATCGCTCAGGCCGTTTATCTATATTTGGAGGAGTATTACAGATGCTATGTTGTAAACACCAATCCTTCTCGTCTTCCTACAAATTGTCTAATAGCCCTCTCTCTGACTTATCGCACAGACGAACTCTTTCTCATTCCCCTGGCGAAATCAAAGCTATTCCTAAATCATGTGCTGGACATCCTAGGTCAAATATGAGTTAGGGCCGCGGACAGTCCCCTCCGCATAATTATCCAGGGCACCTGCTTGTCAATGCGTCGTCTCTACGAGCTTCTTGACAGTGCCACTAATTTCCATACAGGCACAGCCACTTTCAATTTGGCTATTATAGATGCATGCTGCCAGCCCCTGTGGAAGTCCCTGTGCCAAAAAAAAAGACCCCTCAGTTGAGCCAATTGCTGATACTGCTCAAGTGGACTTGGCTACTCAAAGCGTCCAAACAAAAACAGAACCTCGAGCACCTACTGTGGCCGCTGTTGTTGAAACATCATCTATTCCTGAGGTTGCCGGTGATTCTGACGTTGAGATTGAGCGTGCACCCACAACTGTTGAAGCATCTCTACCAGAGTCAAAGCTTGAAGCTACAATTGCAGAGGTTGCAGAGTATGCTGACAAATAGGAACAAGCACAAAGCAAAGCATTTGATTCAGCAACTCAACCCTCCCTTGAATCCCAGAAGACCACTTCCAAATTTAAACTGAAACCGATTCCTCAAACGGTTATTCCAAGTGAAGCTGGTGGTCAGGAGTTTACTTTAATCCTGGGAGAAGCATTAGAAGAAGTGTGCGATCATGCTATACAAAGTGCAGATGCTCTCCATTGGATTCAAGATAACCTTGCCAATATCGAATCACAAAATTTGGACACTCAAATTGTCCACATGCGCGGAGTTGCTCAAGAAACTATTGCCGAAAGTCTTAAAGCATTTCAGGAAATCACTGACGCTAATAGTGCGGCTCATATTGAAATAAAAGAGCACTTCTACAAGCTCATTGATGATCTAGCAGCGTCTATGTCACAGATTGCTCATCAAGTCAATATTCTAGCAGAACATATTCAAATGACTAATGATGGCAATAAGGGGGAAAAGAGGAAAGCGCCGAGTTCAAGAGCTACCAGTTCTTCTACCAAGTGTTAGCTGTCAGGAACTTCAGCCGGTGCTTACTCAGAGTATTCAAAGTCAAATTTCTCCTCCTCCTCTGTTGAATATTGAATCCCGTTACCCTACTTGGGTTGCTGCTGTTAGAGTGCCTAGTCGTAGATCTGGGTTTCCTCCAATTACGCAGAGAGCTGATTTGTTAGTGCAGTCTCAAGCGTACCATGAACAATTCGAAGTTCAGATTGAACGAGCACCTCTCCCAGAGCCAATTGATCCGAAAGAAATTGCTATGGAGAAGCAGATACCAGAGTTCGACCAAGCTTACAGAATTTACCTAAGGCTTATTGGCATTGATCCAGCAGAATGGGATAAGCGTTGGATTGCTTTCGAGAAAAGAAGTAAACAAGAAAAGAAGAGCATCGTCAGTGCAGATCATGTTACGACGAAAGCTCAAGACGATCAACTTACTAAAGCAATCAGAGCCGAAATAGCCAGAAGATACAACTTGATGAAGAAGCTCAAGCGTTAAATACTCTTGTCTCTTTTGTATCTTTTACTTTTAGTTGTAAATGCTTGTACTTACCTTGATATATATAAAGTGCATTTCTAGCTAAAACATCTCCTTGAGGCTTTAACTAACCTTAACTAACTTTATCTAACCATATTCAAAGCTAACTTTTACATTTTAGTTGTCTAGATCTTGAACTATAAAAGAGTGAGTATTGCCATCATCAAAAAGGAGGGAAATTGTTAGGAAATTTCTTGTGAGATGTTCTGATGTTGACAATTAGGATTTTTGTTAGACCCCAAAACATGTAACTTTGATTTTATTAGAAATCATGTATAGGTTTTGAGCATTAGATTAGTATAAGGCTTTATTTGTTTTTCTAGACTGTTAGGCTAAGTAGTCTTAAACTGAGCGTCTGATATTATTCTGAGTGAGTTTATCAGTAGTTAGGTCTGAAGATTCAAGCGTTCTGTAGTCTAAATGAAGATGAAGATGAAGATTTCTAGCAAGCGTCTAGGAGTTAAGCTATTCCAAGCGTTGATGTAAAGATTCAGCTAAGGATCATTCAGTGTTGAATGGGCGTCTATCAAGACAAGATTTCACCTGAATTTAATCCAAAGTCCAAAAGGAGTTTAATGCAAATATTCTCGGAGCATTAATGTCCAATGGGCATTCATTTCAAATGCATTAAATGCTGATAAGAGCATTAAATGTGATAAGCACTTCAGGACGTATGAAGAAGCCTTCCCATTAGACTATCAACTTTACAAGTCTGCGGCACCAACTTTTTGCAGCAGAATTTCAGGAAAAAAGGACGAAAGTTGTTCACGCACGAGAGTGAAAGACACGCGCCTGACCATGTGTCCAATGGACACTTTACCAAACAAAGTCCATAAATAGGACCTCAACAACAAGCCAAAAACAACAACAAGCTTACAAGCCAAAACTCTGTTGCATTGAAGTCTCAATACTTAAACTTTCAGAAAAGCTCAAATATTCAAATCAAACATTCTCTTTGCTTTTCTCCAATCCCTAAGACAGTCAATTAATATCTCAAACATCTTTTTCGAAAGAACCCTTCATTAATATTGAGATATTCCAAGTTGTTTAAACTTTCAAAAATCAAACAAACCGTTAGACAAAAGCCTTGTACAACCTCGCAATCTGAGTGAAGTCGAAGTTGGATACTTGCATTGTTTCTGGGTGAAAAAAGCAAGAGGATCAAAGTGTCTTGGATCAGAAATCTGTATGACCAAGGAGCTCAAGCCATCCAAATCCATCTCTCCCCTATTTTATAGAAGTTTGTGTGATTCTTTGAGAATCATTTTAGTGGATTGCCTCCGAGTGATAAAGGATAAAGGAGAAGAAGGACGTAGTCGGGATTATACCACCCAACGAACCTTATAAATATTGTGTTCTTTCCTTTACTGTCGATTTCATTATTATCATATCATTACATAAATCGGTTAAGTAAACACATTGACAAAATCATTCAAAACTAAAAGCAACTAAGAAAAAGATTTGTGACGCTAAAACCTTTCAAAGAGAAGACTTTAAATCATTCTGTTGTGCTAACACTGATTAAACAACTGAACGCTTAAACCTAATCGGTTATAGTATTCAAATCTTGAGTCTAAGTTAACTTTATCAAGACAAGTCTTCAAGTGGACGCTCAGCCAAGCGCCTACATTTTCAAGCGTTCGCAATTTTTTAATATGAAATTTTTGAAGTCGAAAAAGACTTCAGAGACTATTCAAACCCCCCCCCCCCCTCTAGACCCTTTTATATGCCACTTGGGACCAAGAAACGTAATCGTCGAAAAGTCCAAAATCCCTTGATTAAACCCTTAAAAATAAAAGGAAAAAATAATCAGGAAAAAATAAAAAAAAGGAAAATAGCAAAAAGAAAAAACAGAATAAAAAAAATGAAAGTCCTCTGGATCGTCTTCTCCACCGCCGCCACCTCACACCACCTCGCTTCTCACCACACAACCCGAGCCAAACGTCTTCTTCATGGTCGTCTTCTTCACCGATTTCAACTGAATCCATTTCAAATGAATCAACTCGATCTCGACTTTGAGGAGGCGAAGTGGAAAAGTGGTGGGGTGGCCGGCGCAGTGGCGAGCAGGTGGGCGGTACGGTGGCGGGGAGATGGCCGGCAGCAGTGGAGATGCGGTCGCCTGTTTTTTTCAATTTTTCAGATTCAAAATTATTTTTTTTCTATTTTGAGAATTCAGAAATTTTATTTTGGAAATTAAAGGTAATATTCTTTACATTTTTCAAATATTTTTTAAAATGTTTATAATAAATATTTTCAGATATTTCTAATATTTACTTAAGATTTTTTTAATGCTTTTAAATATTTTTCAGATATTTTCTAATACTTTCATAATAATTTCAAATATTTATTAAATATATTTTATACTTTTAAGACATTTTTTAACATTTACTAAATACTTTTTATATTTTCAATATATTTTCTAATGTTTTTCTAATAATTTCTAATATTTATGTTTTCTATTTTCACATAATTTCTAACATTTACTAAATATTTTCAATAGTTTTAAGATATTTTATAATAATTTCTAAAATTTACCAAATATTTTTTCTATTTTTCATATATTTCTAACATTTACTCAATATTTTCTATACTTTTCATAAAAAAAATTTAACATTTATCAAATACTTTTTATATATTCTTAAGATACTTTTTATAATTTCTGATATAAAAATATTTTTTATAATTTTTAGATGTTTATAAAACATATCTAATATTTTAAACATTTATTTAATATTTTTTGTTTTTCTTTTATTTTCTATTTTCAAATTTCAATTTTTGATTTAAAAAATCAATAATATTTATTATAAGAGCATTCTAGTCAAATCACAAAATATTTTACGGAACCCTAATGTAACACTAAAGGAAGCTGACGGATGTAAATATTTGTAAACTACAGGGGTGTGTGAGCAATTAATAAAGTTGACGGTATATTTGTAATTAGGCCTAACTACAAACGGAGTGGGTGTAATTTTCCCAAAATTATATTCAAAAACATATAAAATGGATACGGAATATATACATTTCGTTTGCAAAGATGTTATGAAATGTAAGACTTTACATTATTTTGAAATAGAATATTGGGGTGATGGGGTCCTAACACATGTTGTAGAAGCAACTGATTTAGCCAAACTAACTTTAGAAACTTGCGATGTAAACTTGAGTCGGTTCTTAAATCGAAATCAAATGTACGAGGTCAAGCCCGAATGCATGCTAATCTCGGACTCATGCATCTCCCATTTTGCATAGATTCATGTAATGAAAAAATTTAGAAATCGAGACACTTGGCTTGGAATGGTATTGTTTTCATTCTCACTTTTTATTGTTTCAATAGGTTTGATGGCAATGGTCGGAACGAGAAAGATGGGGAAGGAAATAAAAAAGAAAAGAAAAAATGAGTAAAAGTTTGGTCCAAACGCCTCTAACTCATCCACCTACACGCATATATTGTTAGATAATATAATATATTTCTATATCTTTCTAGTATTTATGTTAATTTAGGTTTCTTTATGTTTCCTTGTATTTATCTTTTCCTTATTTATAGTTAGGGTTTCTTATTTACCAAGAACATGTATCTCTATAAATATTTTACTCAGTAATACAAGTTCCCAACGAAGTTTTCTCTAATCTAACATGGTATTAGAACGAGCCATGGTCTCTCGATCTCTCGCTTCCGCCGCTATCCTCAAGTGGTCGTCCCTGTCCGACGTCCCTTATCTAGTTTAGTTTTTCTTTCTTTCTCCTATGGCCTTCGCCGACACCCTCTCTCTTGGTTGCCGACGCGGACTTCGAGCCGCTGCCGCTGCCGCCGTCTTCTTCTCAAATTCTCTATGACGGAATTTCTTTAGTCTTGTCTCAACGTTCAAGACTCTCACGTATCGACTGTGGGAGAGTGTTAGATAATATAATATCTTTCTAGTATTTATGTTAATTTAGGTTTCTTTATATTTCTTTGTATTTATCTTTTGCTTGTTTATAGTTAGGGTTTCTTGCTTACCAAGTACATGTATCTCTATAAATATGTTACTCAGTAATACAAGTTCCCTACGGGATTTTCTCTAATTTAACAACTTATATTAGATGTAATATGATTATGATATTTTTAATTGTATAATCTTTTCAAACAACATAAAATTGTATTTACTAAAAACTTATAACAGCAAAACATCTTTTTCATAAATAGAAATGAATTTTTAGTTTATATCGGGTTTGACCGGACAGAAGAAAAAAAGAAAAAATTATGATTAAGGGAGTAGAAAGTTTTCAAATTCATAAAGACAATAACTTTTGACTCATTAGAGTGAACGGATTGCTATACTTTGCAAATTATTAGAAGGCTAAATATAATGCATAATGAAATCATGTTACTCCTTTCATTCTTTTCTTTAAAACAAATGACAAATTCTCCATTTATTAATTTATTATATCACTAATTTCTTAACAAATTGACTAATCAAATTTAATATAAAATCCAATATTAGTTGGCAAAATTTGTACAACGCCTCTAAAATTTTTAGAATAATTCAAAACAATGCTTCTTAATTGCATGTGCAAAATTTTTAAAATAACTCAAAAGAATTATTCTTAATTGCATGTGCAACAAGTCGAAACCATTTTTGGACAACTCCACTGTCTTCGGCCTTAGAATTTAAGTCCTTTAATTGTATCTCATGATCCATATCAATTTAAAATTCTCAGACTAGATTTAAATAATATTTTTTTATTAACAACCCATATGAATAATTTTGTCACGCAAGAACAAAATATAATGATAACCACGAACGTACAAATGATATTCTAAGATAAATGTTATAGCAAGCTATGTAAATTTCTATATTATGCATAAAAAAAATTGTTTAGTAAATGTTTTCATACGTTCTTCTTCTAGCATCTTCAACCTCATTATCAGTCTATTTTGTAAACATATTCATGTATGTGGTTCTTCCAATTGAGAAAGTATCAAAAGCATGACTTTTGATGACTGGATGAATCATTCGTCTAATTGTTTAATCATTTTTTATCACAATGTGAAATATCATATTGTTTATCAAGCATTCTTTGCTGAAGAAAATAAGATTTATTTAACTGCAATGCTTCAAATATTATTTATTGTTAATCTCTTATTTCTTGTTGCATGACTGCAGTTTGATCTAAAATCGTTATTTTTAAAAATTAAGTAAAAATTTTATTCAATGTAATTTTCAATTGTCTTGATATGTTTTGAAATGTTACAAATTTGTTCCTAATATATATAATAAAAGATGACTCGTACTTTTCATCAATCTATAGGTAACTTTGTAAAAAAAAAAATGTCAACTAGTAATGATCAACGAAAGATTAGTGGGTTGAGAATATATATATTTCAGGAAAATTATGGAATAAGTAACAAAAATCTAACTTTGCATTGAATTTCGTAATTTAGTAGTTTATAAAACTTAGAAATCCCTTCGCCCTAATTAGTTAAAAGTTATTGTATCTTTATTAATTTGATAACTTCCTATTCCCTTAATAACAATTTCCCCCCAAAATAATTACATTATTAGTTGGACATGAGAAATTACATTATTTTTTCAACACAAGTTACATTTAGACCCCCTTTAGATTTCATAAATTACAAATACCCCTTGGCCTTTGCAAGATCGCATTTAAGACAAAAGGCATTATCGTCACTTAAATGGTAAAAAATATTTTCAACCTCAATCTATGTCGTTGAGAGCACTTT
The DNA here is from genome assembly GCA_019426215.1 of Buddleja alternifolia. NCBI lineage: Eukaryota > Viridiplantae > Streptophyta > Magnoliopsida > Lamiales > Scrophulariaceae > Buddleja > Buddleja alternifolia. Next base: position 3,828,436 of record CM033406.1, read on the forward strand.
AGTCCCTAATTTATTATTTTTGGACTCTCGACTCCCCAACTTAAGTAAAATGTCAGACGTCAGTCCATTTTGATCGTCGTCGGCAAAATCTTTTGGAATATTCCATCTGAGTCAGTGTGCAAAGTGCACATATTATGTAATGAACGGGAAGCGGGGCTGCACAAATGCCATATAATAGGATTCAAAGTGCACAATTTTTGACAAATTTGGACGGAATATTCCAAAATAGCTTAAAAGGGAAAGACAGGCACAATATAGGCAAAATGCCAGTAATTCACATAACAACAACCAGAACAGCGTCGTTTAGCGCAATGGGACAATCGAAACGGCGCTGATACAAGCACGAGATAGACAAAACAAATAATAAAAAGAAAAATTAACTAAAAAATAACAAAAATAGTATTATACCGTTGGGGCGTTCCCTCCTATAAAAAGTGGTCAAACGTCAGCTTTTAACGCAACAATGACCAGAGCAACGCCGTTTAGCTTGCCTGCCATCCGATTTTATTTTAAAAAACAAAAATCAAATATAGAACAACGAAAATGCCCGATGTAGACCCCATTCAGCCAACATCAACATCACAATCGAAACGACAACGCTGGAAACACCAGGCAAACAAAACAACGCCGTTACATTTATCTCGCGCAATAAATAAAAAGTAAAAATAAAATAGAGGACGACAAAAAAGTTACTGTAGATTTGAAATGCCCTCTTTTAATCTAATAATCACTAGAGCAATGTCGTCTGCCTTGCATGCCTGCCGATTTTTAAAAATTCAAAAATCACATATAGGACAACGAAAATACCCAATGTGGACCCCAACCAGCCCACATCAACATCACAATCAAAATGACAGCGCTGGAAACAACACACAAAACAGCATCGTTGCATTTGCTCGTTGCATCAAATAAAAAGCAAAAATTAAAGAAAGGCTGACGAAAAAACTACTGTAGATTTGGAAACGCTAGCGTTTAACCTAGTAATCACCAGAGCAATGTCATTTAGATTACATGCCTGTCGATTTTACTTAAAAATCAAAATCTGTTATGACAATTCATGAAATATGAGCATAAAGATTAAAGACACACGGATTTACGTGGTTCGGCAATTGCCTACATCCATGGGAGAGGAGAGAGTATTTTACTATTGATGAAAGAGGTACAAAATGCAATGAATGTCAAAAGCACTTAACAAAACCTAGCCTTGATTTTTCCCTAAAGCACCCTCTTCAGAACTGACCCTTTTGATAATGGGCTTGCTGCATAATTTTGGGCCTATGACTTTAAGACATATCACTGTTAGAATAGTGCCCTGCGAGCCAATCCTAGATAGGCTTTCTTTATCTATTCTTGTAATAAACAATTTCGTTTTACATTATATTAATAAAAGGCATTTCTTCATCTTATGTTTATATTGTTATAACTGTATGATGAAGTCCCTAGAATTCATACATAGCTATGGGGCTTGATATCTCATTGGATGGATATCATAAAACAAGTTTCTAAGGCTGTGATTTCTAAATACTATCCAAGTCATAGAATTATCAAGATGGGACATTGATAATTCGGATAGACTTGCGCCTATGATGCACACTCTTAATTAGAGAATGTCTCGTTTTATAGACATTAGTGTAGTTGACACAAATGCACATACGTGGGTGCTTGTTGAGAACAAGTTCACTGATTACCCTAACTGAAACTTCCTAAATTGGAATTATTTCTATATATGTCGAATTAGGAGTTTCTTAATCACGATAGTGCAAGATTAATTCTTTGACTTGAGTCATCACAGTAATCTTGTATATTGACTTACTGCACTTTGACTCCTGTGCCAGTTCTTTTACAAGGACACATATGGACTGGTGATTGGGTGTAGTGACTCGTATATGGAGGTTGGTGTTGACAACAAAGGATCCATCACTTGTCTAGATGAACAAGTGAATTTCCTATAATATTCTAAGTGGTTTGACTGAGTCAGTCCTTGGCCAAGGCAAGTAAGTAATTAATTGAGAAATGAGTTTCTTGAATTAATTAATCACTAGTCAAACACACTCGAATTATTAAGATTGAATTTATAAGGATCTCGACCAATAAGATTCCTCGATCCTTAATTCAATTGGGAAATTAGTTGATGGAAGAATCTCACTTGCATGGAATGCGCGATTGGAAAGGTTCACTTTGAATCGCCTACATCTAGGTCTTCAAGATAAGTAGCTAGAAACTTTTCTTTGATTTATGGGTATCTTATATTTAATGGAGATTAAATAATAAGATGGTTAATTAAAAATTAGTTTAATTAATCGAGACAATTTAATTGTCCAAACTAAATCATAAAGGTTATGAACCCATTACTAGTATGTTGGTGAACCTAAAGGGTCACACACAATACTCGGACAAATCCATTTCTTAGCTAAGGAAATTTAATTCAAAGTAGTTGAGTTAATATATTAATTAATTAGATTAATTAATTAAGACTTTTATTTATTCAAGTATTGGATAAATAAATTAGTTAAGTTGATAAGATCAATTTAATTAAGCTTAAGTCAAGAAAGTATTTATTTAATTGGAAGTGACTTTTAATTAATCTTGTATGGTGGATTAATTATTAAAAGACTATTTTATTAAGCCTTGGTCGAAAATTTGGTGGAGGAAAATAATTAAAGAGTTTAATTAATTTTCTTCTAGAAGGAAATAAGATTTCTTGGAGAGAAAGGAAACTAATTAAAATAGAAGAGTTCTATTTAGAAATTAATTAGTCTTCTATTCCTACATGGAAAAGGATTAATGTATAAGAGTTCTACATGGAAAAGAATTGCAAGAACCTAGTCCTATATATAGGACATGTAGAGAACGAAAATAGGATGATGACTTTTGAAGCCAAAATTTTTGTTCCTCTTGCATAAAAAAAAAAAAAAATCGTTTCTTTTTCCTCTCTCTCATATAGTGTTCTTGAGTTCTTGATTATTCATCAAGATCTTGAATTCAAGAATTCTTCCAAAATACTTAGAGAAGTAATTTTTGCTTTCACCTTAATCCCATACACTATTCCTTAGAGTTAGAATAAACGTTTATAGATCAACCTAGCTAAAGATTATAAACGAGTGGGTATCCGGGGTGTGGATCAACTTTAGAGGAGAAACACTTGGGTCTCTGAAGTGAATCAAGAATCCGATCAAAGACGTTTTTGGTGGAGGAATTCGAAATCTACATCAAAGGGAAAAACAAAGGAGTTGATTCAAGGAACGAGAAGCAAGCTAGGGAGCTTACGTTAAGGAAGAAGAAACTCTTCGATTTTTACGAAAAATCGAATAAGGTAAGATCTTCTTCATTTAAGTTTTAAATAACAAATCAAAGATGCGCAAGCCTATGATACGTGATAAGCCCGTAGGATTAATAAACTTGCATGTTTAAATCCTAGAAACTAAAATTTTAATTTTCCGCTGTGCTTAGTCGGGCTATATTTATATTTCCCAACAGTGGTATCAGAGCCTAAGGCTCGAGCATCGTTATGCATGATCCGTTTTATTTTAATCGTTGCATGTGATGTACATTTAAAATTATTAAATTGATGAATTTTATTGATTTGGGGATTCATTAAAAACAATTTATTTTCAGCTTTTAAAGGATGTTTAAATCTGAAGAATAATTTTATGTAATGAGATTACATTGAAATCAAATAAAGTGCACGTGTTATGTTGGTGTATGCAATATTGGCGTTGGAGTGTGGTAATCCAATTGGACTTGGAGTCCGAATAGTACCTACATGAATATATATGGAGATATATTAATCAAGTGGGCTTTTAAAATAAAAGATTTATGATATACATATATGCTGCCATCACGCCTACAGCATGTTATGCAATTTAGAATTGCATGCAAATCCTTCAAGTTTACGTGTGTGCATGTGCATGCTTAAGGATTTAGAATCCTTTTTATTTAATAACTTTGAGACATGAGGAGGATACGTATGTGCATGTGTGTAGTGGTGTTAGAATTGGAGTCAAATTTCTTTTGTTCACAATTACATAATGGTTTTGAAACTAGTGGTTTCGATCAAACCTGATTGGAAAATAAAAATCAGTGCTTAAAAAGGGTTTAAGTCAATTGTGAAATAAGGAGAGGGAACTTATCAATCTTAATCACATGCACCACACACGTATGTTTCTTGCAATTTTAAATTGTTTAATTTTTGGAAAAATTAAATTTTATTGAGAAACCCCGAATTGATTTAATTTATAAGAATATTTGGTAAATTAAGAATTTACATATGCTTTCATGAGTTGATATGCATGATGGAATTTTGAGGTCATTAGGATTGTAAAAGTATGTTTATTTTCCGTTATTTATTTATTCGTCTTGCCGACATTCGATCCTTGATGGCTCTAGATAGGATCGATTTAGATATGGCCCAAAATATCCATGTTATATTTTATGTATGAGATGCATGATTTAATGTATGAGATGCATGATTCTATGTATTAGATACATGTTTTTTAGGTTATGCTTATCTTTTATATTTCCTTTCATGTGTTGTTGGGCATGTTTAGGATAGAGACTTAGATAAGATAATCGAAGCGATGAGACCTTTTCATAATATACTAAAATCCCTTACTTATTAGATAAGTTTATAAAATCTTAATGATTTTAATTTTAAGTTAATATGGGATAAAATTAAACGGGGTTTAATATTCCATGCCTACCATCAAAAGTAATAGCATGTCGGTGCTACTTATGTAGATTAGTCGACCATTGCAAGTGGGACTTTCTATAATGAGAAAGCCGTGATTATTACTAAGCATAGAGATGCACATGGGTAATTTATCCTCTAAGTTGACCATTGCAAGTGGAACTTTTTGGGTGGGTTATTTAAATGTAGGTTTGATGGGTCTAACTTAACATAGGAGTAACATGGAGGCGCATAAAATTGAGGTCCATGTGAAACATGAGGTAAAAATAATTGAGGATTACTTGGGGATGTAATTGATAAGTGTTGTCTACCTTTTTAATTATTATGTATGTGTCCATAAAATTGGGGTATGTAATAATTAAATTGGACTTCAAACTCATTAGGAAAAATTGTTTTTCTCGAATTCTTTAATGAGGGTTATTGAATTTGAATTAAATAGTGGGAGGTAATTTATGATTAAAAGACCTTAAAATCATATCTACACATAATGTATTAAACATCTTCTTAATCTCCGTTTCGCTTTAATTTGTAGATAACTAGATATCTAAGATGGCTAAGAACCCGCTTTCCACAATTCTCGACACAAACAAACTCACTGGACCCAACTATTCTGATTGGCTTAGAAACCTTAAGATAGTGCTCAACTCTGAGAATAGAGCCTATGTCTTGACTGATGCACCCCTCTCGGCTCTACCCGAGGATGCTGAGGAGGAGGAAATCAAAACCCATAAGAGATGGTTAAACGATGACCTCCAAGCAAGGTGCACGATGCTTGCATCAATGTCGAATGAGTTGCAAAAGCAACACGAAAATATGGCAAGTGCTGCTGATATTTTCAAACACTTACAAGAGTTGTATGGTGAAAAGTCTAGGAGGGAAAGGTACTTAGTGTCTAAAGAGCTTTTTAGAGCTCGTATGACTGAGGGGTCAAATGTCCAAGAACATGTGCTTAAGATGATTGGGCTCATTGAGAAGCTCGCAAGTCTTGACATTTTTCTAGACAATGAACTCTCAGTGGACTTAGTACTTCAATCCTTGCCTAGCACATTCGATCAATTTGTGGTCAACTTTAACATGAACAGTCTGGAGGCGACCTTGCCTGACTTGTTAAGCATGTTAAGGACTGCAGAAGCCACCATCAAGAAGGACAAGCCAGTCCTACTTGTGAGTTCTGCCCATTCTAAGGCTAAAAAGCCAAAGAAAGGGAAAGGGAAAAGTTCCCAAAAGAACAAGAAGCTAAAAGCTAAAGGTGGGGTCAAGAAGGTTAAAGCTGATAAAGATAAGGGTGATTGTTTCCATTGCGGTAAACCAGGGCATTGGAAGAGGAACTGCAAGGAGTACCTTGCGACCCTAGGTGAGACCAAGGGTATGTTTTATGTTGAAGTTAACTTATCTGTTAACGATACTTCTTGGGTATTAGATACCGGTTGTGCATCACATCTTTGCAATAATTTGCAGGCAATGACAAGAAGTAGGATGCTAGGAAAGGATGAGATCGTTCTGAGACTTGGCAATGGAGCAAAAGTTGCTGCCACAGCGATAGGAACGGTCAACCTGGCATTAGGCGACGACATTAGAATAGTTTTAAATAATTGTCTTTATGTTTCTAGTATAATAAAGAACATTATCTCCATCCCTGTTTTAGATGGAGAGGGTTTTGAGTTTTTAATAAAAAATGGAAAGTGTTCCATTATTAAAAATTGTTCTTTACTTTTTACTAGTACTTTGACGAATTGTTTATACACTGTTCAACCAATTAATTCCGTCTTTCACATTCAACATAGTAACAAAAGAAAACAAGATAACTTATACAGTACACTAATGTGGCATGCTAGACTAGGACATATTTCCAAAGAAAGAATGCACAAATTGGCAAAGGAAGGTGTACTCGACCTTAAGGAAGAGGAAACCATGCCTGCTTGTGAATCTTGTCTTAAAGGAAAAATGACCAAGTCACCATTTGTAGGACAAGTGGAACGTGCCACCCATCTTTTGGATTTGATCCATTCGGATGTTTGTGGTCCTTTTAGTATAAGTACTAAAGGAAGGTGTACTTACTTCATTACTTTTACCGATGATTATTCACGGTACGGATATGTGCACCTTATGAAGCACAAATCTGAAGCTTTTGAAAAGTTCAAAGAGTTTAGGAATGAAGTAGAAAAACAACTAAGTCGTAATATTAAGACTCTTCGATCTGATCGGGGAGGAGAATACTTAAGTGACGAATTCCTTAGTTATCTTAAAGAGAATGGGATTCTCTCTCAGTGGACTCCGCCTGGAACACCACAATTGAATGGGGTGTCTGAGCGAAGGAATAGGACTTTATTGGATATGGTCCGTTCCATGATGAGTTTCACTGAAGTTCCTCCATCTTTCTGGGGTTATGCCTTAGAAACTGCGGCCTATCTATTAAATAGATTGCCTTCCAAATCAGTGCCCAAAACGCCTTATGAGTTATGGCGTGGTAAACCGGCCTCATACAAATATCTTCGAGTATGGGGTTGTTCAGCCTACGTGAAAAGGCTAGTGGGAGATAAGTTAGAGTCTAAGTCTAGCTTATGTAAATTTGTGGGGTACCCTAAAGAAACTGCGGGGTACTACTTCTATGATCCATCGGAACAAAAGGTGTTTGTTTCAAGGAATGCCATCTTCTTAGAGAAGGAGTTTCTATTAGATAGAAAGGGCGAGAGCATAGAACTTGAAGAAGTTCAAGAACCACAAATTATCTCACAAACTTTGGAAACACAAACACAAGAAAACACTGAAATATCTAACACACAACCTCCGAGAAGATCCGAAAGGATCCGAGGGCCACCTGAGAGGTACGGTCTATTACTAGAAAGTAATAAGGAGGAGCTTCAAGTGGATGAAGATCCAAGAAGCTACAACGAAGCAATATGTGATATTGATTCTGGGAAGTGGCAAAGTGCCATGGAATCTGAAATGGACTCCATGTACTCCAACAAGGTATGGACCTTGGTAGATCCACCAGAGGGTATAGTACCCATTGGTTGTAAGTGGATCTATAAGCGAAAGCTTGGAGCAAATGGAGAGGTAGTGACCTACAAAGCTAGGCTAGTGGCAAAAGGTTACACTCAAAGAGAGGGTATCGACTATGAAGAAACCTTTTCGCCAGTAGCAATGCTTAAATCCATTAGGATTTTGCTTGCAATATCTGCTCATTATGATTATGAAATATGGCAGATGGATGTGAAAACCGCCTTCCTCAATGGAAACATAGAGGAAGAGATTTACATGAAACAACCAGAAGGTTTCATATCTAGTGGGAGTGAGCAAAAGGTTTGCAAACTCCAAAAGTCCATTTATGGACTAAAGCAAGCATCCCGAAGTTGGAACATCTGTTTTGATGAAACTATAAGGATGTATGGTTTCATTAAAAACGAAGATGAACCATGTGTGTACAAGAAAGTTAGTGGGAGTGCAGTGACATTCTTAGTACTTTATGTTGATGATATTCTACTCATTGGGAATGATGTAGGAATGATGCAATCGACTAAAGTATGGTTATCCACCAAATTCTCCATGAAAGACTTAGGAGATGCATCCTACATCTTAGGAATCAAAATCTATAGAGATAGATCAAGAAAGATGATAGGATTGTCTCAGTCAATGTACATAGACAAAATGCTAAAAAGGTTTAGTATGGAGGAATCAAAGAAAGGATTCTTGCCTATGAGTCATGGGATCCGGTATTCTCGATCCATGTGTCCTTCGACATCCCAGGAACGAGATAGGATGGCTCGCGTACCATATGCTTCTGCCATAGGAAGTATTATGTATGCAATGTTATGTACAAGGCCTGATGTGGCTCATGCATTAAGTGTAGTGAGTCGTTTTCAGTCCGACCCAGGTGAGTTGCACTGGGTAGCCGTGAAAACAATCCTCAAGTACTTGAGAAGGACTAAGGACTTGTTTTTGATATACGGCGGTGGAGAATTGAAACTAGAAGGGTTCACTGACTCTAGTTTCCAATCTGAGGTGGATGATTTGAAATCAATGTCGGGATTTGTATTCACCCTCAATGGTGGAGCAGTAAGTTGGAAGAGTTCCAAACAGAAAACTACTGCGGATTCCACAACCGAGGCTGAATACATAGCTGCATTTGATGCAGCAAAGGAAGCTGTTTGGATTAGGAACTTCATCCAAGGGTTGGGTGCAGTCCCTAGCATTGTCGATCCAGTACCTTTGTATTGTGACAATAATGGCGCCATTGCTCAAGCAAAGGAGCCGAGGTCTCATCAAAGATCCAAACACATAGAGAGGCGATACCATCTGATCCGAGAGATTGTTGGTAGAGGCGACATACGTGTGGAAAGAGTCGTCACAACGGAGAACATAGCGGATCCACTAACTAAGCCCTTGTCTCGTAACGTATTAGAAAGACATCTTGAGAAGATGGGTCTTAGATACCAAGGAGATTTGCTCTAGTGCAAGTGGGAGATTGTTAGAATAGTGCCCTGCGAGCCAATCCTAGATAGGCTTTCTTTATCTATTCTTGTAATAAACAATTTCGTTTTACATTATATTAATAAAAGGCATTTCTTCATCTTATGTTTATATTGTTATAACTGTATGATGAAGTCCCTAGAATTCATACATAGCTATGGGGCTTGATATCTCATTGGATGGATATCATAAAACAAGTTTCTAAGGCTGTGATTTCTAAATACTATCCAAGTCATAGAATTATCAAGATGGGACATTGATAATTCGGATAGACTTGCGCCTATGATGCACACTCTTAATTAGAGAATGTCTCGTTTTATAGACATTAATGTAGTTGACACAAATGCACATACGTGGGTGCTTGTTGAGAACAAGTTCACTGATTACCCTAACTGAAACTTCCTAAATTGGAATTATTTCTATATATGTCGAATTAGGAGTTTCTTAATCACGATAGTGCAAGATTAATTCTTTGACTTGAGTCATCACAGTAATCTTGTATATTGACTTACTGCACTTTGACTCCTGTGCCAGTTCTTTTACAAGGACACATATGGACTGGTGATTGGGTGTAGTGACTCGTATATGGAGGTTGGTGTTGACAACAAAGGATCCATCACTTGTCTAGATGAACAAGTGAATTTCCTATAATATTCTAAGTGGTTTGACTGAGTCAGTCCTTGGCCAAGGCAAGTAAGTAATTAATTGAGAAATGAGTTTCTTGAATTAATTAATCACTAGTCAAACACACTCGAATTATTAAGATTGAATTTATAAGGATCTCGACCAATAAGATTCCTCGATCCTTAATTCAATTGGAAAATTAGTTGATGGAAGAATCTCACTTGCATGGAATGCGCGATTGGAAAGGTTCACTTTGAATCGCCTACATCTAGGTCTTCAAGATAAGTAGCTAGAAACTTTTCTTTGATTTATGGGTATCTTATATTTAATGGAGATTAAATAATAAGATGGTTAATTAAAAATTAGTTTAATTAATCGAGACAATTTAATTGTCCAAACTAAATCATAAAGGTTATGAACCCATTACTAGTATGTTGGTGAACCTAAAGGGTCACACACAATACTCGGATAAATCCATTTCTTAGCTAAGGAAATTTAATTCAAAGTAGTTGAGTTAATATATTAATTAATTAGATTAATTAATTAAGACTTTTATTTATTCAAGTATTGGATAAATAAATTAGTTAAGTTGATAAGATCAATTTAATTAAGCTTAAGTCAAGAAAGCATTTATTTAATTGGAAGTGACTTTTAATTAATCTTGTATGGTGGATTAATTATTAAAAGACTATTTTATTAAGCCTTGGTCGAAAATTTGGTGGAGGAAAATAATTAAAGAGTTTAATTAATTTTCTTCTAGAAGGAAATAAGATTTCTTGGAGAGAAAGGAAACTAATTAAAATAGAAGAGTTCTATTTAGAAATTAATTAGTCTTCTATTCCTACATGGAAAAGGATTAATGTATAAGAGTTCTACATGGAAAAGAATTGCAAGAACCTAGTCCTATATATAGGACATGTAGAGAACGAAAATAGGATGATGACTTTTGAAGCCAAAATTTTTGTTCCTCTTGCATAAAAAAAAAAAAAAAAATCGTTTCTTTTTCCTCTCTCTCATATAGTGTTCTTGAGTTCTTGATTATTCATCAAGATCTTGAATTCAAGAATTCTTCCAAAATACTTAGAGAAGTAATTTTTGCTTTCACCTTAATCCCATACACTATTCCTTAGAGTTAGAATAAACGTTTATAGATCAACCTAGCTAAAGATTATAAACGAGTGGGTATCCGGGGTGTGGATCAACTTTAGAGGAGAAACACTTGGGTCTCTGAAGTGAATCAAGAATCCGATCAAAGACGTTTTTGGTGGAGGAATTCGAAATCTACATCAAAGGGAAAAACAAAGGAGTTGATTCAAGGAACGAGAAGCAAGCTAGGGAGCTTACGTTAAGGAAGAAGAAACTCTTCGATTTTTACGAAAAATCGAATAAGGTAAGATCTTCTTCATTTAAGTTTTAAATAACAAATCAAAGATGCGCAAGCCTATGATACGTGATAAGCCCGTAGGATTAATAAACTTGCATGTTTAAATCCTAGAAACTAAAATTTTAATTTTCCGCTGTGCTTAGTCGGGCTATATTTATATTTCCCAACAATCACAACAATTCTCCACCTTGGATTAAATTCCAAGTAATAAAACGACCTCAAATAGCAAAACTAAAACTTAAACCTCTCCAAGCCCCTCAAGAGCAATCCATCAAAAATACCAATTTTGACCAAGTCCAAGCAATGCTCGAACTTGTGCACTGGCACTGACTTGGTCATCATATCAACAGGATTGTCTTTAGTACCAACTTTAGTAACCACAATCTCTCCATTTGATATAAAATCTCGAACAAAGTGATACCGTATATCAATATGTTTGGTCCTCTCGTGGAACATCTGATTCTGTGTCAAGTGAATGGCACTTTGACTATCACAGAATACAGTAGGAACCTCCTCTTCGAGACCCAAACTCACAGCTAAACCTTTCAACCATAAAGCTTCTTTGACTGCCTCTGTGACTACCATATACTCTGCCTCTGTGGTAGCTAAAGTAACGGTAGGTTGAAGAACTGCCTTCCAACTGATAACACGTCCAAATAGAGCAAAGATATATCCACTGATAGAACGTCTTTTATCCTAATCTCCAGCAAAATCAGAATCTACATAGCAGATAACTTTACCTCGAGAAGAATCCTCAGAACTGTCAAACACAAGTCCTAAATATGTAGTACCTTTCAAGTACCTCAAAATCCATTTAATTGCTTGCCAATTTTCTTCTCCCTGATTTCCCATGTAACGACTCACTACACTAACAGCTTGTGCGATGTCTGGTCTAGTGCACACCATGGCATACATCATGCTCCCAATTGCACTAGAATGAGGAACCCTAGACATCCGCTGCACTTCCTCGTCAGACTGAGGTGATAATAAGGCTGATAATTTAAAATGTGGTGCAAGTGGAACACCAACCGGCATTGCATATTGCATCCTGAATTTTTCAACAACTTTTTCAAGGTATGATTTATGAGATAAAAATAACTTTCCAACCTTTCGATCATGTCCATACGAAAAATCTTTCTTACAGCACCCAGATTCTTCATCTCAAACTCCCCACTCAATCGAGTCTTCAATTTATTAATCTTGATCATGCTCTTTGCAGCAATGAGCATATCATCCACATAAAGGAGTAGATAAATAAAAGAATTATCTAGTAATCTTCTAAAGTAGACACAAGCATCAAAATCAGTCCTACTATAACCAATATGAACTATGAAAGCATCAAACCACTTGTACCACTGTCTTGGAGATTGCTTCAACTCGTAGAAAGACTTTTTCAATAGACATACATGATCTTCTTTTCCCTAAACTATAAATCCCTCTGGTTGAGCCATGAAGATGGTCTCCTCAAGTTCACCATGCAAGAAAGCTGTTTTTACATCTAACTGCTCGAGTTCCAAGTTAAACCGAGCAACAACAGCAAGTAACAGACGTATAGAACTATGTTTAACAACAGGGGAAAATACTTTATTAAATCAACTCCATACCTCCGTGTGTACCCCTTAGCTACAAGTCTTGCTTTGTACCATACACCCTCTACACGTGGAGTTCCTTGCTTCTTTTTAAACACCCACTTGCAGCCTACAATTTTTGGATCCGTAGGAGGCCTCACTAACTCCCAAGTCCGATTTTTATAAAGAGATTCTATCTCCTCTATCATAGGTCCAATCCACTCGGATGACTCACCACAAGAAATAACATCAGAATATGAGACTGGTTCATTAGATTCCATTTCTTCAGCAATAGTCAATGCATATGCTACAAAATATGCATCAGCATATCTTTGTGGTAGCCTAATTTGCGTCCTCGGTCTATCTTTCGCAATAGAATGTGTTTCTTGAGTGGAGATCTGCTGCAAGGGAGGTATAATTGGAACATCTGGTTCCACCTTCTCAGGTGATTCTTCAGTACCTGAATAATCATGAACTACATTGTCCTTTCCTGGACTCATCAAGGCAGACTCATCAAAAATAACATTTCTGCTCGTAATTATTTTACATTTTTTAGGACACCAGACCCTAAATCCCTTAACACCCGAAGTGTAACCAAGAAATGTGCACTTTTTCGACCTAGGTTCTAGTTTTTCCTCATTAACATGTATATATGTAGGACAACCAAATATTTTAACATTAGAATAATCAGGTGAATTTCTAGACCATACCTTTTCAGGGGTTTTAAGCTCAATGGATGTGGATGGAGAACGATTCACCAGAAAACATGTTGTGAAAACTGCATCTGCCCAAAAATCTTTAGATAATCCTGAATTAGTGATCATACAACGAGCTTTCTCTATCAATGTTCGGTTCATACGTTCTGCTACACCATTCTGCTGAGGTGTTGCAACAACTGTATGATGCCTCACAATTCCTTCTTTCTTGCAGAAGTTCTCAAATTCACTATTATAAAATTCCAATCCATTGTCAGTGCGAAGACGCTTAATCAGTTTTCCCGTCTGCTTCTCAATCATGGTCTTCCACTGCTTGAAAGTGTCAAAGACATCACTTTTCTACTTTAGAAAGAAGGTCCAAACTTTCCTTGAACAATCATCAACGAAAATCAGCATGTACCTAGCACCATCCTTAGATGCAAATCGTGACGGACCCCAAAGATCACAATGGATGTAATCTAATGTTCCTTTGGTTCTGTGAACACCTTTACCGAAACTGGTTCGCTTATGCTTCCCAAAAATACAGTGCTCACAAAAATCCACGTTGCTAGTTCTCTGTCCACAAAGCAAGCCTTGCTTGCTCAAAATCGTGAGTCCACGCTCACTCATATGACCCAAACACATCTGCCACAGTTTCGTCACCTCAGAATCAGACATAGAGGTTGTAGAAACTGCATCTCCACCTAAAACAGTAGTTCCCTGCAGAACATATAAACTGCCACCAAGTCTCTGTCCTTTCATGGCGACAAGAGCTTCTCTCGAAACCTTTAAAACACCTTCTAAGCCAGTATACTTATATCCAAGAGCATCGAGAGTGCCCATGGATATAAGATCCTTCTTTAAATCCGGAACGTGTTTCACATCTGATAAAGTCCTGATTACACCATCATGCATTTTGATCCTAACTACTCCTTTTCCAGCAACTTTGCAAGCTGCATCATTACCCATGAGAACAACTTCATTAACAGGTTCGTATGTAGAGAACCAATCCCTATTTGGGCACATATGAAAAGAACAAGCCGAATCCATAATCCAATCTCCATCTGATTTTAGACCATCAAAACTGACAAAAAGAACACCTCCATCGCCGTCTTCCTCAACAGTACTAACATTAGCTTCTCCGGGCCTATTTTTCTGCTGGTTTTCTAGTTTCTTTTTAAGCTTCCAGCATTCAGCTTTCACATGATTGGTCTTCTTACAGTAACGACAGTAAAGGCTTCCTTTCAATTTTGAATGAAACCTCTATTTGTTGTCTTGGGTAGCCTTATCCTTCGGTCTACCACTAACAAAGAGCCCCTTCACCCTGATTTTCGAATACAGTTGATGTGATTTTGCCATCAATGGAATACTTACTCAACAAGGCTTCTTGAACATCCTTCAACTTAATGATATCTCTACCATATAGAATTGTATCCCGAAAATTGGAATAAACTAAAGGTAACAAACATAGCAACAACAAAGCCAGATCCTCGTCTTCATACTTCACCTCAGGGTTTTCCAGATCTGTGACGATCGTCATAAACATATTGATATGAGCCTGTATCGATGTCCCCTCAGTCAACTTGTAGGCGAATAACTGCTGCTTCAAACGCAATTTATTGGTGAGATTCTTCTTCTTACAGATCTCATCCAATTGACGCCATAGACAGGCAGTGTCAACTTCGTTCAGTACATCCTATAGAATTTCGTTTGACAGATGTAACTGAATCTACGAGATAGCTTTCCTATTCATCTTCTTTTTCTGTTCATCTTTCAGATATGCGGACATCTTATCTTTTTCCAATAGAGCTTCCTCTAAATCCATCTTTGTCAGAATCGCCATCATCGTCGCCTTCCATAACGGAAATTGGGTTTTCCGATCAAGCTTCTCGATTTCGTGTTTGACTGAAGCCATCCCAGGAAATAATCAAAAAATTGAGGAAAATCAATTATTCAATCAGGCTCTAGATACCAAATTGTTATGACAATTCATGAAATAAGAACATAAAGATTAAAGACTCACGAATTTACGTGGTTCGGCAATTGCCTACATCCACGGGAGAGGAGAGAGTATTTTACTATTGATGAAAGAGGTACAAAATACAATGAATGTTAAATGCACTAAACAAAACCTCGCACTGATTTTTCCCTAAAACGCCCTCTTCAGAACTGGCAAAACTTTTGATTATGGGTTTGCTGCATAATTTTGGGTCTAGGACTTTAAGACATATCACAACAAAATCAATATAGTGAAAGAGTTAGGTGCCCGACGTGCCATTTGTTAGGCGTAGTAGCCGACTCTTTAAACAGTCTTATATTGTATCTTGTCAAGTTATTTAATAAAAGGCATATTCTTCTTTATCTTATCATTATATGCAATTAGATAAAGTCCCCTAGATCACTCTTAAGCTATGAGATGTGTTTGGTATCGGGGATGCCAATCATGGAATACGTCTCTAAGGTTGTGGTCTTAAAAATGTTCCAAGTCATAGAATCATTGAGATAGGGATATCAATGACTCGTAAAGACTTGCACGTACAATGCACACTCTTGGAGAGTGTATCCTATTCCATGGATACTGATACGGTGTACATCAGTGCATGTATGTGGGTTCTCGTTGGGATCGAGTAAACTGAACAACCCCGCCGAGATTCCATATTGGAGTCAATGTCGAATTTGGAATCTCCTCGGTTACGTAGGCATAAGATTGCTCCTCATGACTTGAGGCACCATTGGTCGTCTCGTGCATCGCCCACTATACTTAGATTTGTCACACGATTCCAGGTGAGTCATAAAGTGGGGCATATTGGGTCCAGTCTGGTTATGTACGGAGGCGCGTGAGTGCCAAGAAAGAATCTGTCACTGATCATTAGCATCGGCGCATATCCTATGTACTTCACAATGTATTGACCATGGGAACCTCCGGCTGGAGTAGTATCAATAAGGAGGAGCAGTGTTTCCTCGCTTGATTAATAAATTGGTCAATGTCACTTAGATCGATATACATAGAATCGAGTTACTGGGATTTCGACTGACATCCAAGTCCTAGATTCGATCGGGATATTTGATGGAAGGATTTTACTTATGCGAAAATCGTAATGCGGAAAGGTCACCTAATAATCGTTCATGGCTAGGTCTTCTTGGCGCGTGGCTAGTACTAACCTTGATTTGTAGGAACCATGAATTAATCGGTAATTAATTCTTGGTCGGATTAAAATACTTGGAGTAATTAAATCTAGCAATGAAAATTGCAAAGGCACAATGGGGTTGTGTTCCTACTACTAGTACATGAACGAACCTACAATGGGGTTACACACTTACTCAAGAAAGTTCAATTGCTATGTGAATATTAATCCGGTTTAGGATTAAAGTGAAATTGATTAATGAGATTAATTAATTAAGTGGAAGACATTTTAATTAGTAGGCTTGGGAAAATAATTTTTCCATTAATTAATCTTGGAGATTAATCATTAACGGAAATTATTATTATCTGGGAATATATTTAAGCTACTATTTTACTATTAATTAATCATGAAGATTATTTAATTAACAAGTCTTGGAAGACTTGGGAGTCATTTTAATTAAGTTGGACTTAATTAAATGAAGTCACAAGAGTGAAATTCAAAGCTAGTTAAAGTTTGACTTGTAATGTTTTTAAATGAAGAAGAAAATGAAAAATATTCTCTTACACATGTGGTGGTAGTTGAGAATGAAATGGTAGGTGAGAATGAGGTGGTAGGTGAAGAAAAACAAGTCTTCTACTCCACCTAACACCATATGGCCGAAAATTGGTGGCTATAAAAGGAGGTGTTCTTGCTCTCATTTAAAACTTGATGAAAACTTAAAAAGAAAAAAAAGCTTAGAGCTTAGTTCTTCATCTCTAGTTTTTTTTAGCTTCACTTGTGATTCTTGAAGACTTTCTTCCATAGAACGTCTTCTTGAAGATTAGTTATAGAAGATTATCTTCCATAGATATTTCTTCTAGTAACTCTTCTTGTCTTCCACCTTTCACTACATAGACTCCATTTCCTTAGAGCATATATCTAGCCAATCTTTTGCTTAAGGTATGAACTTAATTGAGGTCTGTCCTTGTAGAGGCTTCTTGCTTTAGGAGCTTATGGTGGTTTGATTCGAACCCCTCCATGTTGAGGTGAGGATTCGAAAATGAGAGCCAAAGTTTTTGGTGTGGTTTTCCTTGTGTTGTGATTTTACACACTCACTTTAATAAAACCCCAAATCTTGTAATCGGTTTAAAACCCCTTTACTCGTATTAGTTTTTGATGTGCATTACTTTGACCCCCTAGCTTGGGATGCCGATATATATGTGTTTTATATACTTTATTTCTTCCGTTGCGCCGGCATCGCTTGTGGGGGCATACCGATCCTAACAGTGGTATCAGAGCCCGGGTTATGCACATTAAAAACTTTGCATGTTTTTGCTTTCCGTTTCATGTAGTATTTTAACCGGTTGCTTAAATCTATATGTTACATTTGTTGATTTAATAATAGCTTGGGATTTGTCATCGTTTTTCTTAAAATCTTGGAGATTTTATTTTTTTTAAACGATTGAAAATTAAGAGACAATAAAAGGGAAGGTCGAAACCCGGGCAAGGACCGTTGATATTGAACCCAAGCTACGAGACTTTGTGCGCACCCGGCCGAAGGCTTTGTGCGCATAAGGGTGTGCTCATTTAGTAGGACTCAATATCGCAAATCATTGCCAACCGTCAAAGGAAACTTGGCCGGGGTCAATACGGAGCTGACCATGGCCAATTCCACCCCTTGGTGGTCTCGACCATGGTCGAGAAACTGTCCAGCAGCTGCTGGACAGTGTGTGCGCTGCTCGGCGGCTCACGGTGCGTTGCCGGGCAGCGTACACGGGTGTGCGTATGCACACCATGTGCTTGATGGTTGGACCATCTTGACGTGGTGTGGTACACACGACCCGGGCCTTCAAGGACTCCTACCTTTGGCCCATTTCTTGATTTTGGAATCAACTTCCACGTATTTTTGAGTTATTTAAAAGTTTGGATTTTTGAAAACTAGAAAAACTCGGTTTTTCCTCAAAACGTATATATCCCAAAGTTATGATTGTTTCAACTATGTGATGGGCTTATGATTAACTAATGCTTTGCATGTCATCTTCATACGCTTGATGGTTGATTTGCATAATGGATGGATTGTGGGTCGAGCCTTAGATTATTCAATTGGGTTGTAATTATTATTGGCCTCTATTTCGATTTGGTTGTATATTTTATTTTCGCACTTTCTTTTTCATTTTATTGTAATTGAAGATGGAGACGAAGATGATGGACCATTATTGAAGATTATGTATGCCGGTGGAAGCTTATGTAATAGATAGGGCCTATTTTAATTTAGTACCCTAGATTGCCTTAGATTCACCGGTGGCTCAGGTGGATCGCTTAGGGACCCACAATCATCCATATTTGTTTACCGCTTTGTGGATGTCTTATATTATGTTTTCTTATATGCTACTTGGATTGCATGATCGCATAATTAAAGATAATCCTTATCTTGATGAGACCTTGCATGTTGAAACCCCTCGCTTGATTTGTTTCAAGTAAATCCAAGAAATATTAAGTTTATGTGGAAACTGAACGAGGTTCTATTGTCCACGCCTTCCATCATAAGTGGTGCCATGTGAAATGCCATGAAGCTTGGCCCGCCGTCCATGAGTCGTGGGGTGGTGTCAAGTGGATTAGGCTGTGACCACCACTAAGCATAGGGATGCTCGTGGGATCGATTTGTCTAGGTGTCGTCCATGAGTCGTGGGGCACACTATTCCGATCGATTGACCATGAATATTTGATGGGATTGACTTAACGTTTACTACCATATGGGCTCGTGTTCTCGGGGTATATGGGAAAGACGAGGCAAAATATCTTGAGAACTATATGTCGATATAGAAGGCCGATAAGCCTACCATACGGATTTATCATATGGGCTCGTGTTCTCGGGGCATATGAAGAGTCGCTTATGGATCTCGAGCCCACTAGGGAGACCCGCATATCTCCTCGAATATCCATATAAGAGGGTTATGGAATTTGATAAAATAGTGGGAGACACGTATGATTAAAGACCGAATTATATGTGGACAAAATTACATATTGAATGCTAATTATTTTGCCTCGCGATTTATTTTGTAGTTTACAAAATGGTCAAAAATCCACTTTCAACAATCCTAGATTCCAATAGACTTATCAGTTCCAAACGCCGATTGGTATCAAAACCTTAAAATTGTGCTTCAAAGTGAGCGCAAGGATAGCGTATTAGATATGCCTTTGCCTCGCGTAACTCGCACAAGCACTCATGATGAGCGTGCCGCTTTTGATAAGTGGACCGATGATAATATCCAAGTGAGATGTATCATGATGGCTTCAATGACTAATGAGCTTCAAAAACAATTTGAGCACATGACCCATCTCTAAAGATATTATCAAAAGTCTCAAGGAGCTCTATGGCACTCGAACTAGGAGGGAGAGATTCGCAATCTCTAAAGAGCTATTTCTCGCTCGCCTGCACGAGGGATCGTCGGTCGATGATCACGTTTTACACATGATCAGCCTTATTAATAAGATTTTTGATCTTGGCGTAAAACTTGAGACCGAGCTTTCTGTTGACCTCGTGCTTCAGTCCCTTCCGAAGACGTTTGACCAGTTTCTCATCAACTACAACATGAATCAACTTGAGGCTTCATTACTCGAGTTGTTGAACATGTTGAAGAGTACAGATGCCACCATCAAGAAAGATAAGCCGGTACTGCTTATTGGTTCCTCATCCCATTCTAAGGGTCATAAGGCCAATAAGAATAAGGGGAAGAAGAAGAACAACAAGAAAAATCAGTTGAAAAGCAAAGGTGGTGTAAAAAAGGGCTAAGGGTACCGATCATGATGCGTGCTTCAATTGTGGTAAATGGGATCATACTAGTAAGAGAAAGTTAGATAATCAAAATGATACATACTTGTGGCATGCTAGACTAGGCCATATCTCTAAGGATAGGATTCATAAGATGGCGGATAAGCTTGACCTTCGGGAAATGCTAGATATGCCAACTTGTGAATCTTGTCTAAAGGGTAAGATGACCCAAGTCACCATTTTCCGGGCAAATGGAGCGAGCTACTAACCTTTTAGACTTGGTCCATACGGATGTATGTGGTCCGCTTAATGTAAGCACTAAAGGGAACCATTCTTACTTCATAACCTTCACCGACGACTTTTCGAGGTATGGTTACGTGTATCTTATGAGATACAAGTCTGAAGCCTTTGAGAGGTTCAAGGAGTTCAGACATGAAGTAGAGAAGCAAACGGGAAGAAGTATCAAAGCTCTTCGATCGGATCGAGGGGGAGAATACTTGTCCCGTGAATTCCTCGATTATCTAAAAGACAATGGGTTTGTCTCAGTGGACTCCGCCCGGTACTCCCCAACTTAATGGGGTAAGCGAGCGAAGGAATCGGACCTTGATGGACATGGTTCGATCCATGATGAGTTTCACTGGACTTCCTCTTTCCTTCTGGGGATATGCCCTAGAATCTGCGACGCATCTATTAAATAGAGTACCGTCAAAGAGTGTCTCCAAGGTGCCATATGAAATGTGGTTTGGTAAACCACCCACTTATAAATACCTAAGGGTATGGGGTTGCTCGGCTTATGTCAAGCAACTAGTGGGCGATAAGTTGGATGCAAGATCCTCCTTATGTAAGTTTGTGGGATATCCAAAGGAATCCTATGGATATTATTTCTACAACCCATCGGAACATAAAGTGTTTGTTTCAAGGAACGCTACCTTCTTAGAGAAGGAATTTCTATTGGATAGAAATGGCGAGGTTGCAGAACTTGAGGAAACTCAAGAACCACAAAAGGGTTCACTTGATACCACAGATGCACAACCAGAAGTAGTAGCAAGTACACAACATCCTCAAAGATCTGAAAGGATCCCGAAACAACCTGAGAGGTATGGTTTCTTGCTTGATAGCAACGAGGATGGTAATTCCCCTGATCCAAGGACATATGGGGAAGCGACGTTGGACGTAGATTCGGGAAAATGGTTAGAAGCCATGCAATCCGAGATGGACTCCATGCACTCCAACAAGGTTTGGACCTTGGTGGATCCACCTGACGGGTCTAAACTCGTAGGCTGCAAGTGGATCTATAAGCGAAAGCTTGGAGCAGAAGGAGAAGTAGTCACCTACGAGGCACGTCTCGTGGCGAAAGGTTACACTCAGAGGCAAGGAATTGACTATGATGAAACCTTTTCACCAGTGGCGATGGTCAAATCCATTCGGATACTTCTAGCCATAGCTGCATATTTAGACTATGAAATATGGCAGATGGATGTGAAGACTGCTTTCCTCAATGGTAAAATAGAGGAAGAGCTTTACATGGAGCAGCCCGAGGGCTTCGCATCCATAGGAAGTGAGCACAAGGTGTGCAAACTTCAGAGATCCATTTATGGACTCAAACAGGCTTCCCGAAGCTGGAACAAGTGTTTTGATGATATTGTATAAACATATGGTTTTCTTCAAAATGTTGACGAAGCATGTGTGTACAAAAGGGTTAGTGGGAGCGCGATAACATTTTTGGTGCTTTACGTTCATGACATTCTATTGTTTGGAAACAACATAGGAATGTTGCAAGAAACGAAAACGTGGTTATCCACACAATTCTCAATGAAGGATATGGGAGAGGCATCCTACATTCTCGGAATGAAGATTCATCGAGATAGATCCAGTAGAATGCTGGGACTCTCCCAATCTGCGTACATAGATAGAGTTTTGAAGAGATTCAAAATGGATCAGTCCAAGAGAGGACTGGTGCCTATGAGACATGGTATTTCTCTTTCCAAGTCTATGTCCCCTCAGACACCGGAGGAAAAGGAAAAGATGTCTCACATACCATATGCCTCCGCTATAGGGAGTATTATGTATGCTATGCTATGTACACGGCCTGATGTGGCTTATGCACTTAGTGCAATAAGCCGATATCAAGCCAATCCAGGCGAAGAGCACTGGAAAGTCGTAAAGGCAGTCCTTAAGTACTTAAGAAGAACTAAGGATGCCTTCCTGGTCTACGGTGGAGGAGAATTAAAATTGGAAGGCTATACAGATTCTAGCTTCCAATCTGATGTGGATGATTTCAAATCTATCTCGGGATTTGTCTTTGTACTCAATGGTGGAGCGGTCAGCTAGAAGTGTTCTAAACAGGAAACTATTGCTGACTCCACCACAGAGGCTGAGTACATTGCAGCCTGGGCGGCTACAAAAGAAGCTGTTTGGATAAGGAACTTCATCCAAGAGTTGGGTGTTGTTCCATCTGTTGTTGATCCCGTACGATTGTACTGTGATAACAATGGGGCTATTGCACAGTCAAAAGAGCCAAGGTCTCATCAGAGGTCCAAACATATAGAAAGGCGATACCATCTGATCAGAGAGATCGTTCGTAGAGGCGACGTTCAAGTGGAACGTGTGGACTCGGCAAATAACATAGCAGACCCCTTTACCAAACCCTTGGGCCAAAGAGTATTGGAGGGACATCTTGAGAAGATGGGCCTGAAATACATGGGCAATTGGCTCTAGGGCAAGTGGGAGATTGAAAGAGTTAGGTGCCCGACGTGCCATTTGTTAGGCGTAGTAGCCGACTCTTTAAACAGTCTTATATTGTATCTTGTCAAGTTATTTAATAAAAGGCATATTCTTCTTTATCTTATCATTATATGCAATTAGATAAAGTCCCCTAGATCACTCTTAAGCTATGAGATGTGTTTGGTATCGGGGATGCCAATCATGGAATACGTCTCTAAGGTTGTGGTCTTAAAAATGTTCCAAGTTATAGAATCATTGAGATAGGGATATCAATGACTCGTAAAGACTTGCACGTACAATGCACACTCTTGGAGAGTGTATCCTATTCCATGGATACTGATACGGTGTACATCAGTGCATGTATGTGGGTTCTCGTTGGGATCGAGTAAACTGAACAACCCCGCCGATATTCCATATTGGAGTCAATGTCGAATTTGGAATCTCCTCGGTTACGTAGGCATAAGATTGGTCCTCATGACTTGAGGCACCATTGGTCGTCTCGTGCATCGCCCACTATACTTAGATTTGTCACACGATTCTAGGTAAGTCATAAAGTGGGGCATATTGGGTCCAGTCTGGTTATGTACGGAGGCGCGTGAGTGCCAAGAAAGAATCCGTCACTGATCATTAGCATCGGCGCATATCCTATGTACTTCACAGTGTATTGACCATGGGAACCTCCGGCCGGAGTAGTATCAATAAGGAGGAGCAGTGTTTCCTCGCTTGATTGATAAATTGGTCAATGTCACTTAGATCGATATACATAGAATCGAGTTACTGGGATTTCGACTGACATCCAAGTCCTAGATTCGATCGGGATATTTGATGGAAGGATTTTACTTATGCGAAAATCGTAATGCGGAAAGGTCACCTAATAATCGTTCATGGCTAGGTCTTCTTGGCGCGTGGCTAGTACTAACCTTGATTTGTAGGAACCATGAATTAATCGGTAATTAATTCTTGGTCGGATTAAAATACTTGGAGTAATTAAATCTAGCAATGAAAATTGCAAAGGCACAACGGGGTTGTGTTCCTACTACTAGTACATGAACGAATCTACAATGGGGTTACACACTTACTCAAGAAAGTTCAATTGCTATGTGAATATTAATCCGGTTTAGGATTAAAGTGAAATTGATTAATGAGATTAATTAATTAAATGGAAGACATTTTAATTAGTAGGCTTGGGAAAATAATTTTTCTATTAATTAATCTTGGAGATTAATCATTAACGGAAATTATTATTATCCGGGAATATATTTAAGCTACTAATTTTACTATTAATTAATCATGAAGATTATTTAATTAACAAGTCTTGGAAGACTTGGGAGTCATTTTAATTAAGTTGGACTTAATTAAATGAAGTCACAAGAGTGAAATTCAAAACTAGTCAAAGTTTGACTTGTAATATTTTTTAAATGAAGAAGAAAATGAAAAATATTCTCTTACACATGTGGTGGTAGTTGAGAATGAAATGGTAGGTGAGAATGAGGTGGTAGGTGAAGAAAAACAAGTCTTCTACTCCACCTAACACCATATGGCCGAAAATTGGTGGCTATAAAAGGAGGTGTTCTTGCTCTCATTTAAAACTTGAAGAAAATTTAAAAAGAAAAAAAGCTTAGAGCTTAGTTCTTCATCTCTAGTTTTTTCTAGCTTCACTTGTGATTCTTGAAGACTTTCTTCCATAGAACGTCTTCTTGAAGATTAGTTATAGAAGATTATCTTCCATAAATATTTCTTCTAGTAACTATTCTTGTCTTCCACCTTTCACTACATAGACTCCATTTTCTTAGAGCATATATCTAGCCAATCTTTTGCTTAAGGTATGAACTTAATTGAGGTGTGTCCTTGTAGAGGCTTCTTGCTTTAGGAGCTTATGGTGGTTTGATTCGAACCCCTCCATGTTGAGGTGAGGATTTGAAAATGAGAGCCAAAGTTTTTGGTGTGGTTTTCCTTGTGTTGTGGTTTTACACCCTCACTTTAATAAAACCCCAAATCTAGGAATCGGTTTAAAACCCCTTTACTCGTATTAGTTTTTGTTGTGCATTACTTTGATCCCCTAGCTTGGGATGCCGATATATATGTGTTTTATATACTTTATTTCTTCCATTGCGCCAGCATCGCTTGTGGGGGCATACCGATCCTAACATATAGGACATCGAAATTACCTAATGTGGACCCCCGACAGCCCACATCAATATCACAATCGAAACGACCGTGCTAGAAACACCAGACGCACAAAACGTCTTTTTGTTTGTCCCGCGCATTAAACAAAAAGCAAAAATAAAATAGGGGAAGACGAAAAGATTACCGTAAATTTGGGGTATTCCCTAAAATCAAAAGAAAAGGATAAAAATAAAGAGTGGATCTCCCCCACCTCGGGTAGTAAGACCACCACCTCCCCAACGTCGTCGGCACACCCAACCCCGCCGGTAAGCAGTGGCGGATCAAGGATTGAAAGTCAGTGGGGGCACTGGCGATAGAACGAGAAATTTTACCGAGGGGGTGAAGACGAAAGATTTAAGGGGGGTGCGGGCACCCCGCGGTACGGTACGGTATATTTATGGGGAGAAATATAATAAAGAACTAGGTTCAATTACAACTTTTGACATAGTTTATGCTCTTATATCTCTTTCGTTATAGCCAGGATTTTGAGTTTCAAGGGGAACGAACTCAAAATAAAGGAAGAAAACATGATATTTTTCGATCTTTAAGAGGGGCGAAATTCAAATATAAAAAATTTTATAAGGTAAAAAAATGATTTTTCAAAATTTAGGGGGGGAGTGAGATGGAAATTGGAATTGAGGGGGGGCATTATGTAATTTATAAATTAAAATTTAAAAAAATGTACATATAAAAAAAAATTTGAGGGGGAGGGGGGGCCGGGGCCTTAATAGATCCGCCCCTGCCGGTAAGCCCCTTGTCGCAGTCGTCTAACCCCCCCCCCCCCCCCCCCCCCCAACAACTTCCCTTCAGTGGAAGAACCCACCCTCAGTGTCGCCGGGAAACCCCGTCCCCACCCCGCCACTGGTAAAAAGTCCTGAGCTAATACTTAGTTTCCATTATTGATGGCAATTTCCAAGCTCCGGTGAAATAGTGCCCCATGAATTCACTAGCTACGAGGCAGCATTCCTTACTCCTAAGTGAGCTGCAAATGAGTGTGAACCAAATTTCGAACCTGATTCCAACTCAACTTGGGAATTGTATGGGCCTCACTCATATTGAGCTTAATAACAATCAAATTACAAGAGGCATTCCTTCATAACTCGAAAATTTGTCAAATTGAACTTTGTTATTTCTTTGGCAAAACTGCCTAGATTTATTAATGTATGTATAAATATAATATAATATAATATAATATAGAAAAAATTACTAAAAAGCCCCTTAGAACCCCTTAGAATAAACATTTGTATCTAAAAAATTCATGAAAATATTTTTCAATTCAAAAAACTCATTCCATAAACTTCACTCCAAAACCCCCAAAATTTGGGTTTAATAAATTTATGGACTTAATCGTCCTTAACCTTTTAGAATAAAAATTAATCAATTATAGTTTCATATAGAAATTTATATATTTAAAACTTTTATATTGATAATCAATAGTACTAATTATAATTTAATCTTAAATGCTCATATTTTTTAATCTTTTTAAAAAATTTAAAAACTTTATTTTTAGATAATTAACATATTAAATTAAAGAATAAATTATATAAAAATATTTAATAATATAAAATAAAATCCATATTATATGATTCATCAATTAGAAAATTTTAAACTAAAAAAATTCATATAAAAAAAATCAATGGATCAATTCTTAACTTAATGAATGAAAGGTAATTTAGTCCAAAAAATTGTTAACCCTAAATTTTGTGGGTTTTGGAATGAAAAGTTGGTGGAATGGATCTTTTGTATTGAAGAAATTTTCATGGATTTTTTGGACATAAAAATGTATTTTAGGGGGCTTTAGTAATTTTTTTCTCTATAATAATATATATATATATATATATATATATATGTTGGGCTCGATCAATCAATTGTGAAACAAATGTGTGAACTCAACTGAAATACAATATGGAGTCCCGTATGCGTATGTGCACATATACGTATACATATGGTATATTATTAAATACGAAAAGGAATCGTAATCAATTATTACTTGATCTTAACCATAAATTTTGGGGGTTTTGGAATGAAAAGTTGGTGGAATGGATCTTTTGAATTGAAAAAAATTTCATGAATTTTTTGGATATAAAAATGTGTTTTAGGGGGTTTTAGTAATTTTTTTCTCTATAATATAATATATATATATATATATATATATATATATATGTTGGGCTCGATCAATCAATTGTGAAACAAATGTGTGAACTCAACTGAAATACAATATGGAGTCCCGTATGCGTATGTGCACATATCCGTATATATATGGTATATTATTAAATACGAAAAGGAATCTTAATCAATTATTACTTGATCCGATTGGGAATACTTAATTATATACCAATTGAATATAAATCGAAAATAGAACTTACGAATGAACCGAGTCAGTTCTTGAAAATATAATTTTGTTTTGCTAAAAGAATATTTTTAAAGTTGTGTATGTATATGCACAAAATACGTAAAGATATACATTCAAACACATACGCATACATTTATATACATAAATATACGTGTATATGTATTAACTACGCATATAAGATAACTGCATATTACTATACGCATACCAGTTTGGTTATATGATGAATATTAAAGTATATATATATATATATATATATGCACATATGTATGCGTATTTTTACATTTTGGTACGTGTTTTTATAACTATCATTTTATGATATAATTTGAAAAACACGAAATAATTATTTGATATTTTATAATAATAATTCAAATGTTTGTAAAAAATGATATGAATTTTTTATTTTATAAAATATGATAAAGTAAGAAATAGAATTGGTTGTATAGTAGTATAGTGTAATTAAAATGTAAGAAAGTGTCAAGTTAATGAAAGGATGAAATGATTAATAGATATAGAAAAATGTGTAGCAGAATTTGAACATAAAGTACTTTCTATAGAATATGGCTTGGAGCGTATATTTTCAGAAAAAAAATGAAAATATTCAGAATACCTATCCATACACAGCCTGGGAGACTCGACCTCCCAACAAAAGTCATAACAGATAGGCCTTGTTTGTTTATGTTTTTAAATTCCATTTTTAGTACCTTGGATCATAAAATCTTAAAAAACCATAACACAAACTATTTTCATCTAAATTCACCTTTTTTCAACACAACTTTTTCAATCCACTACAAAACTACATATCACTCAATATATTCATCATTTTACACAACCATCAATCAAAAATCATTTACTCCGATCATTATTTCTCTTTCTTTTTCATACTTTACAACATTTAATTTATATTTTATTTTTTCTTTATATTCGTCATTTTACACAACCATCAATCAAAATCATTTACTCCAATCATTATTTCTCTTTCTTTTTCATACTATACAACATTTAATTTATATTTTATTTTTTCTTTATTTACATAACCATTATATAAATAACTAACTCAATTATTCAATACATCATACATCAACTTATCACCAATGATTTAACACACTTTACAAATTTCAACCATTTTTATAAAACATAAACAAACACAATACACATCACATCATTTTAACACAAAACTCCGTAGTACGAATTCCCCAAGAAATTTTCAAAATTCTAACTCAAAAATATAAACAAACATAGCCATAGATTTTACGGAATGAAAAACTCTCCATTGATAACATAAATTGGCACTTAAAATCGCCACTTCCCATAAATCATCTGTATCCAAAAAACAAAAACAAATTAATATGAAACTTAAGAATTGATATCATCATATCAAAAGAAAAAAAAAAAAAAAACTAAAAGAGGAGCAAAACAAGCGTGTTTTTGGGAATGAAATAAAAGTGCAGGACATAAACAAAAAATAACTTACAAAACAGTGTTGATATGAAGCGCTTTGAGAAGTGAAGTTGCCATTTGTTTAACCAAAACTTGGCCTCCCGAACTCTGTCCATCTCTTCTCTCTTCTATCAAATTTTGAAGCTTCTGAGGCAAATCGTTCTCCACAATCAGTTGCTTTGGACGAGGGTGATGCTCGTACACAGCCTAGCACATAAATCAACCAACCATCAGTACATATATATATATATATATATTGCCATCTAAGGCAGCAAAAATATGCTTCCAACTTATTTATTAGCTTCACAAAGTAACTTCAAAAGCAATTTGCCCATGTGCTTTGAAGATTTAGGTGCAAATTCTAAGGCCTAAAAAAGGGACGGACTTACAAACAACTATGCTTGCTCATCAACTAAACTCTCTCATACAAGCTTTTTTACCTTATTATTTTATCCAAGCAAATTGGTAAATTAATTTAAACGCCAATTGGCAAATTAATTCAAAAAGTTACTGTAGATTTGAAACGCCCTTATAATATGTTATAAGGTATAGCTAAACACACACTTTAAACATGCGCGATGCTTATAGATCATCTCACACCCAAATCACTGCGCTTAAACCCAACTATAGATAGTAGATTCAGTTAATAATAGATTGTAAATGACATGATCAGATCAACAACTAACCAACAAACAATATGAAAATATTCCGACTACTAGGTATGGTAAAAAAAGGCAAACTCGTCGACTTCGAAATTCAAACATGAAGGTGACAAGTGAAACATACATATTATGAAACTACTGCAAATCTACTTGTTCCTAAATAAGATAAGAAGCCCCCGTGTTTTTCGAAAGCCGGCTATTATAAGGCTATGATATGCCAATGCCATTAATAACAGTACAAGCTTTCATGTGCATGTAAATAAGTTTGGTATTTTAAGCCTCCATGCACCCATAATTGCCAAATAAGATAACAAATGTCTAATGTTAAACTTTTACAAGATTGAACACATACAAAACAACCAAGCATCAACCTTCCTTCAAAAAGCAACAAAATGCAACATGATCAAATTATCAGATATCATTTCTATATGAAAATACTGAACTGCATTTAAGGGTCTCAAAACGTCACAATACACTCAGCTACCTAACTATCGAGTCCAATGAACATTTAGAAGCATATTTAAGCAGTGTGTTGTAACGCTATCCAATTCAATGTACAACTTTGACACAGTGGCCAATAGTTTTCCATAGAGACGGTGATTCAGAGGTTAAGCTACCGAAGGTGCAGAAGACAGTGGGGGTTGGGTGACTTTAAAGTAAAATTTAATGAAACATCTTATTTACCATACTCCTCTTATCTGGTCATTTCATTTATTGTTTATTTCTTTCCAAAAAGGAAAAAAATGGTCATCTAAAAGAGTTGATTGTTCATGTACGAGTCAAGATTAGGGGGGGAAAGAGTTCAGCTCAAACTAGCAATGTTTGAGACGAGTTTTTTATTCACAAAAAGAAATCAGAATGAGCCTAAAGATATGAGATATAAAAGAGAGAATTTTATTTATCAAAGTGATTCTGAATTATTTGTTTACAATAGAACCCAGTTGCTATACTTCAATTTGTAAAATATCACCCTTCCTGTAACTAACAACTAACAGCCTTTAACTAACTTTTAACAACTAAGTCTCTTTACTACGCAACTAGCCCCTGTGTCCACCCCTGATGGGTAACATACAACTTCCGTAACACTAATTCCCCCAAGTGGCGCATGGTCAAAACGACATCGTATGCTATTTATACGCGCATTAGCATTTAAAGAATTCGTCTCTTACTCTTAACATTTTTATTTTATTTGTTTTATTTTTTATGCCAACACGTCCTGACATTCCATCCTCACCAAAAAGAGTTGTCCTCAAGTGTTAAAGCTTCAACTATGAGAATTGAGCAGAAACAATAGGTAAATCCTCCAAAGTGGCTTCTTGCGGTGGCAAATGCTCCTACTAAACCAACACCTGATTCATAGCTGCCTTATTTTATTCCGTTTACCTAAGCGTTGTCCCAATAATACCCCCAGGAGCCAACATAATCTGACTAGCGTCGTCGAGTATAAGAAAATGTGGAATCACAACTGGACTATCACCCACCCTTCTCTTGAGCAAGGACAGTTGGAAAACTGGGTGGACACGCGCTTAAGGAGGTAACAGAGATACTAGTCCACTTTTTGCTAGAATAGAAAAGGAAAGGGCCCACAATATCTTAGACTGAGTTTCCACAGTTACATTTCATTAAATGATTTGTGTGCAAGGTCGTAACCTAAGAAAGACTTAAGTCACCCACTGAGAACACTCATTCACTAGTCAGCAAAGTTCTTCATTCAACTCTGAATTGTGACCATGTGGTCCTTGAGTTAACTGTCTTTACAAAACAGTATCATAGTGAAGGGTTGAAAAAGTTCAACTCCCTGACTGGTTTGGCTTGTAACCATACAAAAGCCTCCAATTGTGTCATGAATGGTGGTGTGAACAGTTTGTGTTATAACGCCAGTCAGCGCCAAAGGGATCCATTTCTTCCATTGTTTTGGTTGAGAATGACACATATACCTCAAAGAATTTTCAAAACACTAGTTAACACCCTAGGCTATCCATCATTTCAGGGTGGTGGGCAATACTCACAGCTTACTCTACCCCCAAAGTAGTGAGTACTTCTTTCCAAAAGTGGCCTGTAAAGATCTTATTTCTATAAGTGGCAATGGGAGTGAGCAAATTCTGCAACTTGCAAACTCCATTTAGAAATATTTGGCCACCTTGGGAGAGCTGGCAAAGGGTGTTAGCCAATTTTTCAATGAAATCCATGCAAATATGATGCCATGTATGTTCAGGGTAATGGCTGCAAAGTCCAGGTGTATGGACATGCTCAGATATACAAACTTGGCAAATAGTGCACTGACTCACAAAGAAGTAGAGGGCAAGGAGACAAAATTCTATTTGTTACACCTATAACAACCGGTCTGCAATGAGTGTTTTTTTTTTTTTTTTTGACAGAGTGCATTTTCTAAATTTAGCTAGAGTCTTCGCACTCATCTGCCACCTTAACAAACATAGAATTGAATACTCAGAATGGTAATTCTTCGTATCAAAAAAGTCATAGCAGTTTTACTTATAATGTATTGTAAGCTAATAAACGCCAAAAAATGTGACATATGAACAAGTCAGTTACACACCTTTATCAATTTAAGCAAATTCAGACGAGCTATTGCATCTGGATGGTCAAGTCTAGAGATAAGTAGCGGAGTCAAACCGTTAACTGCCAAAGTAGTATTTATTCGAGATGATTTCCTGCATCATACGAAAAAACAGTAAATGTCGTAAACTGAAATAAGGGGAAAAATGGGACTTCAACAGCATAAAGTAACTTGATATATTAAACTGCGGGCAAATATCAAACTAAGAGGTGGAAGGGTGTCTGCAATATAAATCTCCACAAACAGCTTACTGTTGATAATAAATGTCAACCCTGAAAATATACTAATCTCCCCATGTGACTACTTTGAATAATCAACAATAAGTTTAAAGGATGGCGGTATGGTTAAGACACAAGGACTGAGTTCAAATTCAAGGCATGACAGGATCTCACTATTGCAAAGTCTGTATCTCATGGTGTTCAATCTCAACTAATTTAAATTTTCTGGATCCAAGATGGACCTGGTTAGGCTCCAAATAAATGAATTGACTTACAGTTGCTATGATTCTATCTGAAATGAAATACTTTGGTTTCTAAATGTTTATTACATTATGCGAGTTGTTGTGGACTATAGAAAAATGTTGAAGGACAGAAATGTAAGAACTATATTAGGTGCAATTGATCGATACAATTCATGTGAGACACAATCCATTGCTGATCCATTTGAATAAATCCATTTTTGGGTGTGATTGAAATTAACCATTTTGCCACACCTTAACAGATACTATTTCCTTTTATTACATTAATAGCCACTTATCTTTTCCTTTTTCTCAATCTTTTCTTGATAGCATTCTAGTTACCAGTTATATGCTAATAGTATCTGCAAGTAAATGGAAAGGTTTAAAGACAAGTCCCTTGTTGAGGAAGTCCCGGACATTTAAGCACTGTCAAACTTCCGATGCATTTACATTGTCAAATAAGAATTGAGAAACATATAGACTCTGTTTGGATGTGTTTTCATTTCATTTTCAACCGTTATTTTCTAAAATGTATGGGGGAATGAGTTTTTTTATTTTTGTGTGAAAACAGTAGGTGTGTTTGTTTGTGTTTTTAGAAATGGTTGAAATTGGTGGTTGTGATGTGTGAAATGATTGAAAAGTAACGATTAAATGGAAAGTGTTGGATTTAAAAATTTAAAGGAGAGAAGAGAGAAAGGTTTAAAAAATTGAAAGGAGGTGAGAGAGAAAAGTGATAAAAAGAAATTGTGAGATGAGTGATGTGAAATGTAATTTTACAGAAATGATTGAAATTTATTGGGAACGTAAAAACGAGAATGAAAATGAGAATATTTTCAGTTAAAAATAGTATAAAATGTGTATTTTCATTTTCAGATGAAAATGAAAATGGAAAAGTGATTTGAAAACACAAACAAACTGGGCCATATATTCTTATTAATAGCCATGCAATAATTTCTACTCGGCATACAGGCTGCTTTACAGGAATCCAAAAGGATTTTGACCTCTTTGGTCCTAAATGGGATGATCTAAGAGCAAAGTAATAGAATATCTGTTGATGCCTTGAGAGATTTAGGGCCTGTTTGGCCGGCTGTTTTTGGCTTCTCTTGGCGTTTTTCGAGAACAAAAAATGGGAAAACACGTTTGATTGAGTGTTTCCAAATACCTGTTTTGCAGAATTTTGAGTCACCCAAAAGACGATTTTGGAAAACAGGTTTTAGGTGTTTTGCAGAATTCTCAGTCACCCAAGGCAAAAATTGACAGAATGTCGAAAACACGGAGTGTCAATTACTGTCCACTTATCCTCCAAATATTTCAAACATTTCAAATATTTTAATTCATTCAAAATATTAATTAAATAATAATAGGTGCCAAACAGGTTTTCAATAATTTTTATTCTTCAAAAACTGTTCTACAGAATCGTTTTACAAAACTGTTTTGCAAAACTACAAAAACAAAAACGTGCCAAACAGACCCTTATTCTTTACTCCTTTTATCACTTCATAATTCATAAGGCCTTCACATGAATAAAACAAACTGAGTCACTTTGACATCGCTTTACTAGTATAACCATTAATAGATTACTCAGAACATACATTTAGATCATATGAAATTAAATGAGAAACTAATCAAAGAAGTCACTATTTCAAATACCTATACCAGTTACTTTAAGAATGACCTCTAATTACGTACCGGATACAAAACTTGGCAAAAATGCAAAAATCCTTCACATACAAATAGATTCTCAAAGATCTTAATGTTCATACAGGTAGGAATAAGCCACGGTATTACAATCTATATTTTCTCGTATAAATTTTCTGGATTTTTTCAGAGAACTATAAATTGTTAAAATATCTGCAAATCAAATCAAAAAACAAAGAAATCCCATCACTCCCATTTCCATTTTATCAACCGGAAAACCCCAAATCGAACTGCAGCTAATTCTAGTAAACTACTTTTGTGAAAGAAAGCTGTATGTGATGCATCATTTGAAATGAAGCTAGTAAATATAAGTGCAACAACATAATCAATATCCATGAGGTGAGCTAAACATAAGACGATATATCTGCAGACATATAGATACCATATGTTAAGATGAGAAACCACATACGTGATAATCTTCAAGAATGGTTCCAGTATGTGCAGGAAGTGCTGTTCCGTACAGCACTGGAAAAATTTAACCAGTTTCTGAACAGCTTCTTTTTTCAGCAAAGCTTGTTCGACTTTCTTGTTTTCATTGTCATGGGCCAAGCATACTGCGATTGAATCTAATGCAGTGACAGACCAGAACTCATCTTCAAGAAGGCTCAGGTATACATCTAGTCCTCCGTGAGCTCGTAATTGCTCTCTCGAATTTCGTGATGCATGGGCCATATCACATAGCAGGGGTAATGCATACTGTTTTAAAGGAGAATCTAACATGATAAACTGCATTAAGTGGGGAATGATCCCATTTTCGGCCGCCTGTTCCTGTCTCCTCTTGTTAATCTTACATAGATTGAATAGTGCATTAAGGACCTTCAACGAAAGAAACTTGTTAGATGATATCCAATTATGGGTACATGCAAGAGAACCTGTAGTATAAATATAAAAACTTGTGGTTCGTATTGCCTAATGCCCAACAACAAATTCCTTACATGAATTCCTTTCAAACTACGAAGTCAACGATCTACAATTTCTAGCTGAAAACATTCCATCAAAGAAGTATTTGAAGTTATTCCACGATGGTTTCAGAATCAATTACCACAATTAAAAAGACAGTCAATACTCATACCCCAGTTCCTGAAATCCCGTGAAGTAAAATTGCTCTAAATATTATAAAGGTGGCGATCCTTCAAAGGTCTAGGACAGCAGATTCCAGAAATACGCTTCATGCATGAAATAATGTTCAATTACAGAGTTAGTGTTAAAGTATCATCTCCTTATTAACCATATAAAGGAGGTGAATCCTCGATATGTAGGACAGTAGAGATTCTAGAATATACACTTCATGATGGAACAATATTCAACTGCATATTGAATTTTTTAACAGCTCCCAACCCATCATCTCATAGTTCTGCAGGTGATCTTGCATGTTCTTTTTTCCTTTCTTTCTTTCTTCTCCCGCCTAGCACATGAGGTGGATATTTTTTTCTTAACACAGAAGCATGTCATTTGGCTATTTCAACTAATTTTACGTTAATCTCCAGGAAGCAGGTAGTAAAGTTGTATGACATTTTTCATCACTTGTGAATAGAGGGGCTTCTGCAAAGCAACAATAATTGGTCAAAGTAACACCACAAATGCAAGCAGTTGATTGTTTCTAACTCAACTAAAGCTTAGAAGTTTTTGCAATGATACTCTTTGTGCAATCCCCAAATCCACTTGACATAAGAAACTAATGCATTTTCATTTAATAGGCCTCATGACTTGGTAACAATTTCAAGGTTTCAGGACGTGTTAATGAAGTAAAACACTTGCATTAATTTATTACTGTTGTTATTAAGTGACTCAACTCTGAGCATGTCTACAGTCTACAGAACATCTTAATTCTGTACTATTAACCTGCATTAGTTTAGGAAATTCTTTGACATGATTCAACCAGGTAGCCACAAATTAGATAGATTCATGGATCAAATACAAACATATGGTCTTAGATTCATGCTATTCCGAATTGATGTAATTGTAACTGAATTATTGTAATCATAAATAAAAAATTATATCTTACTGTGATTTAAATTTTCGAAAGTCAAGTTAATCACTACTCTTCTTAGATTCAGGTTTTTGTACTGTTAAAGACATTTAGGATCTCTCGACAAGATATGGATCCTGTCACCATCAGACGCAAAATGTAGTTCGCAGAAGATTATGTCTAAACCAGAGATGACCTCCAACCTTTAACTCTCCTAGAGACAATTATCCGATTATTAACACAAATTGGTTTCAGTCACTAATTAGAGCCATGTTACCCATCCTATGAGCAAGGGGCTTTCCAAGCGACTAAGAACCTAAGATGAAGACAATGGCCATCCAGAGATCATCTAAGATGCAAACTTTATCTGATTCTCACTTAATACTCCCACATGAGCAAGGGGCTTTCCAAGCGACTAAGAACCTAAGATGAAGACAATGGCCATCCAGAGATCATCTAAGATGCAAACTTTGACTGATGCTCACTTAATACTCCCACATTAACAATTTGCAGGCTTTTTTCTGCCATAACAAGTGTAGGAGCCACCAAGGATAAACAAGTTTTCTCCAAAGGAATGTGCGTCAATCAATGCAGCTAAAAACAGGCTATGTCTTTAGTGTTTTAATATGATTGATATGCTGCTCTGTATCATTTTTTTTTTTCCTGGTTCCATAAAAAACCATCATTACCTTGGACAGGCCTTGGCGGGGATGCTACTTCTTTCGTAACATGGTTTATATGTCATCCTGACGTCATATTATTTTACCTATTATTATAGCTCAAATATTTTCGTAATTAGACTAGTACGATACTTGAAAGTTAGTTATCACAAAAAGGATAAATCTATACTAGCAAACTAATTAGTTTCATGCATGATTAATTAGGTTAAACTTAAATTTCATTAAGATAATGAAAGCTTGTTAAGAGTTGATCATTAGAGTCAAAGAAAAAAGAAAAAAAAAACAAGTAAGTTTCAGCAAAATAGCTCTGACATATACAAGTATGCATACATATTTTATGCCCCTAGTACAGTATGGTTGCCAGGAGTTGGGAAGGAAAACAAAATTAACTCTATGACTAGCCTGAAAATGAGATAAGGAAGCAGCCAAAAGGGGCAGCAAAAAAAAACAGAAAATAGGAAAAAAAAAATGAAAAGGTAGTAAAGAAATGGGAATTCTATGTTAAATAGAAAACGGATTTTCAAATAGGCGCTTCGAAGTCTCACTCCAGCTTTTTTGTTGATTGTGTGTTAACAATTAAATTGTTTTGGTTCCAGTGATTGAGTCCTCTTTCACAATTTCCATGATTTGATCTATCATTTCAAACCCTCATACACATTTAATTTAGACAAGCATTGAGATGTCGATCATCCAATGCTTTTGAATCCAGCTTTTGTTATCTTTAAACCCAAGTGCAGTAGGCATCTTTGTTCGGAAATAGCTGGAAACATGCTAAGCTGACTCAGGGACTAATCGAGTTCAAGTAAATGTCCGAAAAATTAAGTCCGCATTTATAAAAGGTTCCTGTTAAGGTGTGTTGGGTGGGTTCCTGGAGGGGAGGAATGCACCATGTAGAAATGGATGTACCACGTTAGGATGTATGAAGTTCATTAAAGAGAACTAATAATGTAGGAAGAACAAATACCCAATATTAGATTCTGCATACAAAGCATGGTGCTTGCTGTACTCAATGCATCAGTTTAACTGAAAATTATATTATAGCATGTCAACTCATTTTATTTCCGAACATATTAGCATTTCTTATTCAAATTCAAAATCTGGACTCTTCTATTGGGTTGTATACTATAAGGGGAAGAAAAAAAGGAGTCAGACTCTGTGAAACGTTGTTTTGAGTCTTCATTTGGGGTTTTAGCTATTAGATATATCAAACAATTTTTTGATGCGTATAATGGGCCATAGTTGATTTTGACGTTTTTACTCGGAATGGAGTGTTAAAAGCAAGATCCGTAGTATCTTGGAGGGATGTTATCTTTTCTGACCCTAGAGTGCAGAATATGATATAATTTGTCAATGGCTACTGCTATTTTTGTTGAAGTGTCGTGGGCATTAGAAGGAAGACAAGTTGCAGTATTAAAGGATGTTATGTGATCTAGTTCGTGAATGGTTATTCTTCTGTTTTCTATTTACCTGAGCAAATTGAAACACATCTCTTCACAGCATAAGACTATTAAGTCATAACTTTAGCATTCAAGAATTAAATTGGGGTATTTCTTACGGTATCAAGTCTCACTAGTTCCTTCCACAGGTTGATTATGTGGTTAGCAAATTACTCTTATAGGCTTATATATCACCTTTAATTTGTAAGACACCAAACAATCACCCTGGGGTTTGGCGTGAAAAATTAGCAGCACTTCATAGATGGGGCTGTACACATGCTAAAGAAACTTACGCA
The DNA here is from genome assembly GCA_019426215.1 of Buddleja alternifolia. Lineage (NCBI taxonomy): Eukaryota > Viridiplantae > Streptophyta > Magnoliopsida > Lamiales > Scrophulariaceae > Buddleja > Buddleja alternifolia. Next base: position 3,867,196 of record CM033406.1, read on the forward strand.
TCCATGGAATTCCAATCTTCCAAACTTCTATCCTGGTATTCTACAATGGTGGTTCTGAGCAAATGCAAGCAGGGTGGGGAAGACCTTAAAGACAAGATGTTGCAGCATAATTGCTTCATGCTCTCTCTTTCTTTGGGGAAGAATTAGTTGTTTGTCTTACTAGAAAGAATTAGCAATCAAATTCAAGTTCCAAGCTTCGGATAATGTTAATCATACATTCTTACTCAAATCGGAATAAAGTTCAGTTATTTCTTGTTAAAGGATGTTTCCCCTATTTTTCCACTACTCAAATCATATCCTTTTTTTTAGCATTCTGAAATATATGGTGAATTATCTGATAGCTTGTTACTTAATTACTTCATATGAAACTTCAACTACATAAAACATAAATAAGATAAGAGAATACCCTAAATGCCTGGCCCACTGCCTATCAACCATAAAGTATTCCACGAAGCTGCCATTTATGCATGAGCTAGCAGTATAACCAATCTAGTTGTTCAAAATTTATGTCTCACCTCGTGATGTATTTGTGGCACAAGGGGACCTTCTTTGAGATCAAGATTTGGGATCAAATATTTGATGGCATCTGCTCGCTGAAGATGTTCTAAGCAATGTGGATCGGTTGACAGATGATTTATACACTTCAACAACTAAAAGAAACAAAACGACGTGAAATACAGATCATAAAGGAGAACAAATGCAGTGTTGAACACATAGAACCTTTTCCTGTACCTTCAAAAGAATAGGGGGCTCTATTTTATTGAACATCTGAAAAAGACGACTGAGCAAACTTTGACTACACATGTAAGATTTTACTGCTGTGTCTGCTGCAGCAAACTCAAGTAGAAGGTCTGCAACTTTTTCAAGATATTCCCGGGCAACATCAACATTCCACGAAGATACCATATGGGAAAGTAGCCCAGATGATGTTGCACTCCCTGCTCTAGCATTTAAAACTCCTGAACCCGACAGCACACCAGATGCTGTCCGAGATGCAAGCCCGGAATTTACAGCTCCATTAGATGTAAGGGATCCTAACTTCTTATTTGCTGCTTTAGGTGAGCTTCTAGGTAATGGATCCGTATTAGAATTTTCCCTGCCTCGTCCGGAAACCTCTGAGAAGAAATTTAGAACTATTAGGGCCACATCTTATAGGCGTTTAATTTTATAGATGAAAAAAAGGTTAGCAAGAAACTGAAGTCGAATTCACAACACAATGCTGTTCTTCAGTAAATCACAACAATCAAAGCCGAAAGACTTTCTTGTGAAGTATCCTTGAGGTATGTGAGTAGTTTGAGGATACAAGTCAAATTTTTTACAGTATAATTTACAGACTACAACTCTCTTTTCAAGAAAATCCTGAAAGATAAAGAAGTTGCGATCACCTGCAAATTCAGCCATCAAAAAATCAAGCCCATTTGTTTTCTTGTCACCAGATGCGTGTAAAAGTGGCAAAATGCTTTCATGCTTATCAATCACTGCAAGATGACGCACATACTCAAGCTGACCAGAAAATTGGTGTGATGGAGGTTCTTTGTCCAATAAACTAAGAAGGGGTCGCACATTCTCTTGCTGACTTGCAGTCGAAGCTGATGATCCATTTGATGCCGCTTCTGCTGATTTTGAGGCTCTGTCTGTAGATGTTCTACCTGCTGCAATTGTGACTCTTTGCTGCTTCACTTCGACGTCAGCTCTAGAAAGTTCATTCTTCAACCGATCTACACTTTCCCTATCTCTAGTGATAGCTGAAAGATTATCCTTTATTACATGATTGGATCCTCTGTCCAAAGGCAAAGAATCTGGCACTTCTGAAGCACCTGAAGCCTCCATGGCAGCAATACTAGATTGAGGCCTATCAGCATCCTGATGGAAAAATCTTGACTCAGGTGAATGTGATACTGAAGCTCGCGAAGGCTCCTGTCGTCCAATTTGTGATGTCTGATCACCATGCTTAACTTTAAGGTGATCTGGCTGTTCGATACCATAAATGGAGGTATCCATCTGCACATGGGAAGGACCACTAGAATCTAGTGGATCAATTCTGGGTTGTGGAGTTAACCCGTCAGGAGGGAATCCACCTCCAGCAGCTATAGAAGCTAGACGAGTTGCCTCATTTAAACTATAAAGAGTGTTTATCAATCTAAGTAATATTCCATTCTTGGCAGCTATACGACAAAAATCATTTCTGGAGGTAGATTTCTGAAGCTTGAAAACCTGCCACATGCCATCAATAGCCATATGAACCATTTCCCTGGATTTAAGCAAGTCACAGAAATTAGCTCATGCGCTTACAAAATAAATGTTGTTCCAAAATGAGTTTGTATTTTCCAAGTAAACTGTGGCATTAGTTAATGATCCCCAAAGAAAATAGTAAATGAGGATGACTTTTAAAGTTGGAGAATGACAATAATTAATTTAATAGTCAATAACTGCAGGTGACACGATTATCAAGTGATCATGGACAGTCTTAGAGGAAGTAGAGCTCCAGGATCCAAATCCAAAAGATACCTTGTGTTTGGACTTTAGATTAAAAGAATGTGAATGGACTATAATTGTTTAACTAGATAAGGCCAGAACTTGAAACAATCTGAATAACATTATGAAGCAGTTACATAATAGCCCAAACATGCAACTTATTTTGAATATTTTTCTGTCAAAAACTCGTTGTATTTAAAGCTGAACTCAAGAACTATGCTGGACATGACCTGAAACTAATCATTCATTTAATCTCTAATAAATATTGCTTGATTTGTATGATTAGAACTTGATGAGCGATCTCTTTCGAGATACATTGATGAGAGTAAGTATTGAAAAAGGGCTGCTTGTTGTTTCAAATCATTTATCTCTCGCCACAATTCAACTAGCCATAAAAGTTTATATCACCAGTTTCTTTATTTAGGTAGTCCGAGAATAATTTGAATCAAAACCCATGACTAGATTGTGAATAATTTTTATCTGGGCCTTCAAAAATAGAACTGACCTTGAGTATAAAGTATATTGGCATAAACATTGTAATAAGATATAAGCAATAAATCAAATACTTGATTTGATGTTATGACCTACTGACCTATACTTTGCATAATCAGCCTCCAAAAAGCCCACCAGGATAGGTATACCACGACATGCAATAAACATTTGCAACGTCAAGGAGCTGTAAGGAACAAATATATTATCACATACATTGCACTGAAACAATTTAGGTCCACAAAAAAATATGCAGGTAGAAAACTTTTAACCTTGATTGACAGAGTTGCTGCAGGAAGTAGGCAGCTTCCAACCGGACCTCGGGGGGACGGTCAGGAACGGCAAAGCTCATCACAACAGGAATCTGGAACATAATTAGGTAAAAAATGACTCACAATAATCAATATTACGCAAACCCAGAAGATTTGAAGCGGACCGACTCTTTTTTGGTTTTGGATTCCTTTTTTTAGAAGAAGCTGAATTAGGATGATAAGCAAGTTTAGATCGATAAACCCAATTTTTTAATAAAGGAAAGGTCTCCTTGTCGCCCTTGGCCAAGTCCCATAACAACTGATACAGAAGCACACCACCAGTTGTGAGGTTAATTTTATAAACATCTAATGCTCAAGTAAAATTTTATATGGGAAGGAAAAGCTAAACGAAAATCAAATGTGAACAACGAAAGTGTATTACATGTTACCTTGTGCTAGAATAGTGGACAAGTACACAAACAAATAACATGCATATATGTAACAGCTAGCTTCGTATGACTGCTTTCGTATTGGACATTAGACAGTGGGAAAATTGAGCATATTCACCAAACATTTTGGAAAAAGAACTTGGTTTTGGACGGCTCAAGGAGTAGATACACTTATCTCATGGGATTTAACAATCAATTTTGAATACCATTTGAACTATCATTGAACAAATTGTTTTCATGATTTTAAACCCAGGTACAGAACTAACTAGACGTTCAGGATACTTACAAGACCAACTAGACAAGCATTTTCCTGAAAATCAGTGTTATCCTTGATTATTTGATTCAGAACTTGAAGCACCGAACATATGACCTGAAGTTTTCAAAAGGAAATCATCCACAGAGCAGTGAGGAGAATCAATACACAACATGCATATATCATAAGAAGTAAAGCAATTCAGTGAGGTTCATGCAGATTGCATACACGAGTTCTTGGGACCTCAAGTAGCTCCATCAAAGGAAGCAAACCATGCTGTGTAATGAAAACAAATTTCTGCTCTGTTCGCTGGTGGAAGAAAGTAATTAGTTTCTGACAAGCGGATACAATCACATCTTCTGGTTCATCTGGCCTCAGTGATGATACTAATTTGCTGAATTCAACAGCCTGCGGCACAGAAACCACATTGCACTTTTAACGAACAAATACTCATTTACTTCTTTAAGACAATGGAAGAAATAACAACGCACAATAAGAAAAGTAAATAAACGAACAGATGATGTCACGAGTCAGAATCAGGAACTAATAATTAAATCCATCCAGACAAGTAGATAAACCACAAGACAGGATCAAACTCCCAGATCTTACCGCGAAAGCATCATGGCTATTTTTAAGTAACATAAGAAGCAAAAAAGAAATTTCAAGAGTGGCTGGGTTTAGTGAAAATCATAATCCATACAATAAGATTGGACACAGTAACTCATGATTGTCTTCTTATATCATAAAATCGTCACGTAAAAACTGTCCCCCTCACTTCTACAGTGTTACAGCAATAGAAACAAACAAGCAGTTCCAATCAACAAAATTGAAAAAATAACTAGGAAAAGGCATATAATTCATCAATGAACTCAATCCAGAAATAGGCACGTAAGTACCTGGAGGTGAAATAGATTTTCTGCTGGCAATTTATCTTCAAATCCCTGACAGAAAGCACAGTACAGAATGAAATTTTGAGGCCTTCAATTAAGAAAGTAAGCAATTCAATTCATTGTGTCAATCATACCAGAGTATCAATATCAATTACATCTTCCTTCAAAACACCCATCATTAGACGAATTAGATCACCACCACTTGCTTGGCCTGATTCATTCTCCATTTGCTTTTGAGCAATTGTAGCCCTTAATTTTGTAGCCAGATCATTCTTTCCACTGTCAGAGACTGCATTGCCTCGGTGTACATGTGCTGTGGATGCAGAAGTAGAGGCTTCAGCTGCCCGATCATCCAGGTTCTCCAACGGATGAAATAAGTCATCCAAAGAAGCATCATTCGGAGGGTCACTGAATCTACTGAGCTCATTTCCTCCTGAATTAATTGATGATTTCACAGCCTTCACATGTGGCAACAAGTATCCATCAATATGATGATAACATGACAATATAGTAGCATCCACAGAATAAGAAGAACAAACAGGACTCCTACTGGGAAAATGCAACCAAAATGAAATATGGATAAAAATGAACAAATAAGAATAAAGTCAGCATTTGAAGGTGGAGCAACTCAGGCAAATTACAAATGGTGAACAGAAACTAAAATTGAATGGGGGCAAACTAACTACTAAAGTAAGCCACGCAGTTCTTGGCAAAGCTAAAAGGACACAAGGTTAGACTAAGACCAGACTAATCTCAAATTTTACTCAACCTAACATCATCTTCGTAGTGCATAATATTTATTTTGTGCAAATCAGATATTATTTTATATTCATCCAAAACAGAAAGAAGAGACATATTGAACATGGAGTGGTTTAATAACCCATTGTACATTGTTATTCTTCTTGGAACATAATGATACTAGGCTTTGTCATAATCAACTATTCAAACAATTAAAGTCGATACTGATCGTGATAATATGATGGTACCATAAAAGGGTTTGCATCAATATCTGATAAAAGAATCTTAACTTTCTATATTCAAATAATAAGATAAATCTTTATATTGACAAATCAGGAAAGAAACTGAACATGCACAAATTACCTTCCGGGGGCTATTATCTTGGCTCTTTGGACCAAAACTAAATGCGCTATGTTCAATAGCAACTGAAGTTCCTTTTCTTTCAGACTTTGTAGCCACAGCATTTGTCTCTGTAGAGTCAAGTGGTCTCAATTCACATTTTGTTAACACTTCAGACTGCTCATCAAATTTGGAAGTCTTGTTTCCTGCCAAATCAGAACTAGATGGCTGGTGATTATCTACTGGTCTAGTTGAGCTGGATTGCATGTGCGATTTTTCATGGATACTTAAAGTGGGAACTTGATCTGAAATTGCATCCTCCTCAAGGTTATCTGACCTTTCTTCAGTAACATTAACAATAGAAACATCATCCTCGGAAGACTTGCTGATCCCTGCAGCCTCTGATGATAGGAGCACTCTTTTACATTCCTGAAAACCCAGAAAAACGGGTCAAGATATGTTATTATTTAGGTAAAATGTACCTTTCATCCAATCAAAATCAGGAAAAATGAGATGATGCAATCAAGGCATAGTGATAAAGCATGTTACAGAACAGTAAAGATTCAAAGAACAAATACTTTACTTTCTCAGCAGAAGAGGTACCAACATTATGCACTAGTTCGTCTCCACTTAGTTCAGCACCCGCTGATCCAACTTCTTCAATATTTCTGCAAAACCGCTGGGACTTAGTATGCTTAAAGCCTTAAGCATTGCTTCATCCAGATACTGATATTAATCCAAAACTCTAATGGCACTAATGAAGAGAATCAAAAGAGGCAACGGTAATTAAACAACTCATGTATTGGCTTTAATATGAAGAACGACACAACAAAACTGCTATATTCTTCAAATGGACCACAGAGAAACAGTTACATGAAGCATCAGCAAGACTGTCAATGCTGTCAAATCAGGCAGACAAATAGATCAATCAATGAAACAGTATCTTTGGTCCTAAACCAATCAATGTTGGACCCTCTACGCATCGAAAACTTGGGAATAAGTACAGCAGGATATATAAGAAGTTCCTGAGCAAAGTTTGATATATTAAGGCCATAGAAGAAATACTTAGGTATTAACATGGTGGATCAGAAGATTTCGGGCACCAAAAGAACAGAGCAAATACATTACCAGAAATCAACTAATCTGTGCAGTTGTCAAGAGAATTGCCATAATGAAACTTTTGAATCTTCCAGTTGCTTAGAGATCATAGGTTAAACTTGACAGAGATTGGGGACTGAAGATCTGAAATTGTTAATGGTGGGATGTTACAAATCGTGATCCAGGACGTGATGTGGCAGCCGAGGTGGCGACAACTGATGACGAGTCAGCGCGGGTGGCACCAATCCGAGTATACACGCGGAGGCAGAAGGCAGGAGGGGCTTATAGTCGCTTAGTTGTTAATTATTTAATTAATTATGGGATATGTATTGATTTAGTATGAGTCTTTCTATTTGTGTTGGAGTCTAATTATGGTAATCTTGTTTTGGATGGTATTAATCGTTAGGGCTTTTCATTAAGAACTATCGTATGTTTTGGTGAATTGGAGAGCTTGGATACTTTAGGAAGAAGTTATTCTTGATTTATCGTATTTCAATTTCTCGTAGTAACAATTTGGTCTGACCTGCCCGATCGGAAATGGAGAGATGACGGACACACGTTCCACCACTGATCGTATGGATAAGATGGAGGAATCCATGAGCGTTTTGTTGGAGGAAGTGGCATTGATGAGGAATCAATTGGCGGAGGTTTTGGCTGGACTCGCGGCGCTGAAGCCGGCAGCTCCACCCACGCCAGCAGCCGCTGAATCCACTTGCCCCCGCCCCCGCCGTCACTGTTGGAAGGACACAAAAGTTCCACCCGGCGCGCCAATTACGCCGTCGCCGATCCACTTGCCCACGTTTGATGGCACTGACCCATTAGGATGGTTGGCTCAAGCTGACCAACAATTTGCTATACATCGCACGCTACCCAAGCATAAGGTGGAGTTGGCTATGGTAGCCATGGAGGGAGCGGCACTATATTGGTTTCGGTGGATGGCAAACCGTAAACCACATGCGCCATGGACCGAGTTTTCAAGGGACTTAATGGTGAGATTTGATGAATGCTATATGAGGAGTGCTTATGAGCGATTATCGGCTGTTCGACAGCGAGGATCTTTGGAGGAATATATCACTCTATTCTATCAATTAGCAAACCAGGTACCGGGGTTAACATATGAACACTACATGGGGTGCTTTATGCATGGGCTGTGTGACAAGGTTCGTACGAAATTGAGATTGTTACGACCCCTTGATTTAGAGACGGCCATGGATATGGCTCGGGATGTGGAGGAAGACTTGATATCTGACGGAAGAATCAATGGGGTTAGCTCTCCTATCTCTCGCCCATACTCGTCCGGGACGCGAGCAGTTTCATTCAGCCGGCCATCTTTGAATTTTTCCAGTGGGAGCAGTTTGCGGCCAACCGACACGCCCAATTGGGGCCAACCGAGGCGCTCAGTCTGGTCCGGGCAATCTACTGCGAGGACGGGGTTATGTCGACTTACGCCGCAAGAATTCGCGAATTTACGCGCCAGGGGCTTGTGTTTCAAATGTAAGATGTCGTATCATCCGACTCACAAATGCTCCCAAAAGCAGTTGCGCGTGCTTTTGGTGGAAGAGGGCGAATTATCGGAAAATGAATGTACCAAGGAGGGACTGTAGAGAGATGTCGGGGAGCCGTTTATTTCGGCCGAGCAGGAGAATACTGAAAACGCTGCTCTACCTTCGTACTCATTGGCAGGGCTATCGGAATCGCACACTTTGCGATTGAAGGGAGACATAGGCGGAAAAGAGTTGACCATATTGATTGATAGTGGTGCGAGCCACAATTTCATAGCTAAGACTTTGGTATCTGAATTGCAACTTAAACCACGGCGAATCGGGCGATTCGGAGTTCAACTCGGAAATGGAGATCGGGAGGAGTCCGAGGGATTGTGTCAGGGCTTCCCATCAGGTTTGGCACATGTACCCTTTTTGCGGACTGTCTGGTTTTCCCATTCGGCGGTGTAGATGTTATCCTTGGAGTGACGTGGCTCGAGACATTAGGGGAGGTGCGCATCAATTGGCAAACTATGTCCATTGCATTTGAGAGTGACCAAGGTCCAATTCGGCTGCACGGGGATCCCGCTTTATGTCGCTCCCAAGTAAGTATTAAATCTTTGTTGAACCGGAATCTTGGGCTTTAATAGTGCTGGAGACGGGTGGAAGGAACAAGGAGAACTATCGTTCCACCGAGCCATTAAAGCGTGAGATAGACTTCTTGTTGAATCGGTTTCCCGGGGTATTTGGTGAGCCCACGGAATTCCGTCGGGCCACAAACCATAGAATAGAGCTATAGCCCAGAGCGAGTCTCGTATCGGTTCGGCCATACCATTATGGTGACGGCCAAAAAGATGAAATAGAGCGATTGGTGGCAGATATGTTGTTATCTGGGGTATCCAGCCGAGCTCTAGCCCCTTTTTCAAGTCCGGTTTTGTTGGTTATAAAAAAAGACGGTAGTTGGTGATTTTGTGTGGATTATCGCGAGCTAAATAAGGTGACTATACCAGATAAGTATCTAATACCAGTGATCCAAGAGATGCTTGATGAGTTAGCACGGTGCACGATTTTTTCGAAGATTGACCTTCGATTGGGTTATCACCAAATTCGAGTGGTGCCTCGAGATGTTCCTAAAACGGCTTTCCGAACCCACAGTGGCCACTACGAGTTTTTAGTCATGCCATTTGGATTGACGAATGCGTCGGCGACATTCCAATCCACGATGAATGATTTCTTTCGACCTGATTTGCGGAAGTTCATGGTGTTCTTTGAAGATATCCTCATTTACAGCAAGACGAGAGACGAACATTTGGAGCAGTTGGAACGAGTTCTGAATATTTTGCAAGAACATTGTTTTTGAGCCAATATGAAAGAAGTGTGCATTTGGTTGTTCACAAGTTGAATACATGAGACATATAGTATCGGCTGAAGGGGTAGCAATGGACCCGGAGAAAATTCATGCCGTGGTGAATTGGCCACAGCCACGTTCCATTCAAGAGGTGCGAGGGTTTCTCGGGTTAACGGGTTAGATCAGAAAGATTTGTCATGAACTATGGAATTATTGCTAGACCATTGACACAACTGCTTAAAAAAGAGGCACCGGCGAAATTTGAATGGCCGAAAGAAGCACAAGCTGCGTTTGAGGCGTTGAAGGGGGCTTTAACCGCGGCTCCGGTTTTGATGATGCCGGACTTCGCGAATCATTTTGGGGTGGAGTGTGATGCATCGGGTGTGGGTATTGGGGCGGTACTAATGCAGGAGGATCGACCGATAGCTTATTTTAGTAAGTCGTTGGCGGATCAAACAACTTCAAAATCAGCATACAAAATGGAGATTATGGGTTTGGTGTTACCCGTGGAGCATTCGAGGCCATGTTTGGTGGAGCTGGGGCGACGGTTCACTATCCGTACTAATCATAATAGTTTAAAGCATCTCGTCTCAGAGGATTGTCACCCCGTCTCAACAAATTTGGGAGGCGAAATTATTAGGGTACGATTTTGAAATAATTTACAAACCGAGAAGTACGAATAACGTGGCGGATGTGTTATCAAGACGTGTAGAAGAGGGGGAATTGGCAGCGATTAGTGGTCCTATATGGCCTGAAATGGCGTCGGTTTTGGAGGAGCACAGTCGTGACGCATTTGCGCAGAAAGTGTGCTCGGATATTCGGGCTAATAGGACGAGTTGGACAGGTTTTGAGATGAAACAGGGCCGTTTATTTTACGAAGGCAGGCTGGTTTTAGCCGAGAATTCTGAATAAATTCCACGGTTATTGCGAGAATTTCATGACAAACCCGAAGGAGGCCATGCCGGGGCATTTCGCAAGTATAGACGATTGGCGGGCAGCGTGTATTGGAGAGGTATGATGAAGAAAGTGCAACAATATCTGGCAATTGTTTGACGTGTCAAAAATCAAAGTACGAAGCAACTTCGCCGGCGGGATTATTACAGCTGTTACTGATTCCGGAGGTGATTTGGGAAGATATTTCGATGAATTTTATTACGTGTCTTCCTAAGATGCAAGGATTCACATGTGTTATGGTGGTCGTTGATAGGCTTTCGAAATATGGGCATTTCATCCCCTTGTGGAGTCCCTTTACCGCAAAAACAATGGCTGAAATTTTTGTGCGAGAAATTGTAAGGTTGCACGGAACTTGGGGATCGATTGTTAGTGGTCGTGATCCTATTTTCGTGAGCACTTTTTGGCGAGAATTATTCAAGTTGCAAGGGACGAAATTGAAGTTTAGCTAGGCTTACCACCCGGAAACTGATGGTCAAACGGAAGTATTGAATCGAGTGTTGGAAACATATTTACGATGTTTCTCATCCAAACCGCAAAAGTGGGTCACGTGTTTGCCGTGGGCGGAGTATTGGTACAACACTTCCTTTCAAAATTCAGAGCGCATAACTCCTTTTGAAGTGGTTTATGGTCGACCACCTCCTTCACTCCATCGATTTTTACCGAGCGAATGCAAGATAGCCGCGGTAGCCGAAGTCTTTGCTGGACGGGATGAGCTGTTGTGCATATTAAAATCAAATTTGTTGCGAGCTCAGCAGAAGATGGTTAAGTATGCGAATAAAAAGCATCGGGAAGTAGTGTTCGAAGAAGGGGAGCGAGTGTTTTTGAAAGTGAGGCCCCATCGGCAGACGTAAATTACCATGCAGGGTCATAATAAATTGGCTGTGAAATTCTACGGGCCGTTTGAGATTGAGAAAAAAATTGTTTTCGTGGCTTATCGCTTGAAATTACCGGAAACAATTCGGATTCATCCCGTGTTCCATGTTTCCCGGTTGAAGAAGGTTGGAGATCATCCCGTAGAATGTGAATTACCGGCGTGCTGGAGATTACGAAGTCTAGCATTTTTGAGCCCGAGTTGCTTTTAGGAAAACGGGTCCTAACGGAAAATGATTCGGTGGTAGTCCAGGTTCTTGTGCAATGGAAAAGGAAATCGCCAGATGAAGCCACTTAGATCGATGTTGCCGAGTTAGCTCAACAATTTCCAAGTTTCAGCCTCGAGGACAAGGCTATTTATGAGGGGGGGGGGGGAGTTGTTACAAATCGTGATCCAGGACGTGATGTGGCAGCCGAGATGGCGACAATTGATGACGAGGCAGCGCGGGTGGCACCCATCCGAGTATACACGCGGAAGCAGAAGGCAGGAGGAGCTTAGTCACTTAGTTGTTGATTATTTAATTAATTATGGGATATGTATTGCTTTAGTACGAGTCTTTCTATTTGTGTTGGAGTCTAATTATGGAACTCTTGTTTTGGATGGTATTAATAGTTGTTAGGGCTTTTCATTAAGAACTATCGTATGTTTTGGTGAATTGGAGAGCTTGGAAGCTTTGGCAAGAAGTTATTCTTGATTTATCGTATTTCAATTTCTAGTAGTAACATGGGACAAGTATTCTAAGGCCTCGGTAAACAACTACCAACTACTGAAGTATGCCCAAACTCATACTAAAATACAGCAGCAATCTTCTTAGCAATGGAAAGATCTGGAACAGGCGGACAACCTACTGATGAAAGCTATGTGCATGGACCAGGTGAGAACATTCTCAAGCAACTGAGGAGGCGTACCGAGTCTGGCTTGGTGTGGACCTAAGGTTTACACCTTACTATGAACAAGCTTACACACACCCAACAAACAAATAAAAGCACAAATAAACTAAGTTAAAAATAACTTCAAAACCTGAATGTTCGTTACAATCTAGTGTTGAGGTCTGACTTTCACGAAATTAAGAAAAAGCAGCTGACAATTTCCAGGAGCGTGTACCAATATAGTACAAAATTGAGACTCCTGATTGCAAAATGGTGAAAGAGGTAAAATCATAGATTCCATAACTCAATGTAGCAATAGTAAGACTCTATAGGAATGAGATGACAACAAATAATCCCAGGGTTCCTGTCTGTCTGGTAAAAACAAAAGAATGAATGTAATATATGCAGATACATGTGTCCATATGGCTATGTGGACGTGTAACAAAATTAGGTCAATGACAGCAAATCAGATGAGTTGCTCCATTGCACAACTAAAACAAAAAAGAAGCTTAAATTTATTCGAAATGAGATATGATGGCTCAATAAATATAATCGAAAGATAATTCTCAAATATGATAGTGTGATATTCATGTCTTATGAGTGAAACGCATGGGAGTGAGTCAGCCCCCTATACACGTTACACCACGATTTTGAATCAGAAGAGAGATTTCAAGAAATGGCAGATCTATTCACTCTATCAATAACCGAGCCGGATCTGGTGTATCATAAGGGATTTGCCTTTTCTATTGATTCCTACGGATTGGATCAAAAACAATTCTTGAATGAGGCCAGGGATGAATCGAAAAATGAGAGAGAATCTATCTGAATATACCTTATTGTTCCACTGTGACGTAGAGAAGTCTGCAGTGCACGTCTTGAATTCAGAATCCAAGGATGTGAAAGTAATGTCTTTGCATCAGGTCTCTGCCTAGCATCCTGAAATGTCAAACAAAATTTCAAAATGCAATCTAAAAGACACCCACATGATACCATGGCACTGATCATAGATGAAACCCAATAAATAACACCTTTTTCAGTGATAATACAAAACTAATGAAGTACAGAAAGAAGTCTTAGTCAAACCCGGTGTCCTCAGTTACAAAATTAATTAATAACACGTTACATTTTATTATAACCTCACAACATATTTATGAAGCTTTAAGAGAGCGGCAATAAACAGCTTTAGCTGAAAAGGAATCTGAGAAAACAATTCCTTCCCACAAACTGAGTAGAATAATGATAATTAAAGAAGTAGAATAATGATAATTAAAGAAGTAGAATAATGATAATTGAAGAAGTGGAATAATGTCATCTAACTTCTGAAATGGCCAAAGTAAGCAAGATATGGCCCATACAAGATATTTCCTTCTGCCAACCAACTAAGAGACCAGAATTCTTTTCCAATACAGTAAGCATACACGCAACCCACATAAAGTTGAATTCTTACAAGAGCACTTAAAATGATTGAATATGACCCACATAAAGTTGAATTCTTACAAGAGCACTTAAAATGATTGAATATGACCATTACGTACATAAACGACAGCTTAAGGATTGAATAAAATGGTGGGTTGTGAGTACATTATACAACTTTCTGCACCAAATATGACCATTTCCACTTTGATTGTGCCTTACATGGGAAAAGACTATAGACATCTTAATAGCTATAATTTATTCGGACATCATTCGTATTATGTTGCTTCCAAAAACATACTTATAAATTATAATATAGAAGCATCAACGTATCAACTTATCCGTCCATAGAAAGAGTCCGAGGATTTCTCAATGAAATGGATTCATATTTCGAGAACTCATTTTATAAAATGCAAGACCTGGTAGAACCAGTGAGGAGGAATTGCAGATAAGCAGAAAAAAAGATTGGCTTCCACACTGAAATCTAGACCTCTGATTTATAACTAGCAGATGATCACCTAGAAACCTGTAGATTATAATTTAGTTTTGACTTCTGATCTTCAATAGATGATGCATGAAACAGGTAGGTACAGATAATTGAAATACCTGTAAATTTTATATTGGTACTTATACTTGATTTAACTTTAATCATCAACAATTTTGAAGAAGAAAATCTGAAATTTAATTTCTGCTACAGTAATCTATACAAATACAGGGGTCTATGACAAATTTCAGTTTAATTAGTACCAAGAATATCTTTGGAAGGCCTGACCTAGTAAAAAGGGATTCTGAAACTTGGCGGTGAGAGATGACACATTAAAATAATAAGAGCTCCAAAAAACTACCGGTTCTCGTTTAGCAAGAAAGAGCACAGGGAGGGAGGGGATAGGGAACAGACGAAACAAGGACAAGATATATTTCCTACTTTTCCATCTTATATCTAAAGGAATTAGCTGCTACATAGTCCACTACTATTGCCAAATTCTTCCGTTTAATTTTAGGGACTAGAGACCAGTCATTATAAATGTCAAGTACCAGAACTTATCTCCCCTTTTAGACCATCTTCAGAATATCCTTTTAGCTTCATCTTCACTTCCATCATTAACTTAGTGCCTCCGTTTGAAAAATAAACAGGTTCAAGGAATTGAAGAAAATACACAAAAAATGGACTATTATCCGATCCAAGAGAGAGAAGTAAGAAAAACATAACACATAAGTAAATCATGCTTAATTTTCAGCTGACCTTCTTAAAGCACTGACGCAGGAAATCAGTAATAGATGGAGATAGACTGTCTGGAATTGGTGGATGCTCATCCTGGGTAGAAGAAATAACATAATAACTTCAAATAAGCAAAAATGCTATTATTGTTAATAAACAATAACTTCCCAGTTTGTTTTGATATTTAAACATCCCCTCCCTTTCCATTCCTTTTTTTTTCCCCAACCGGTCAGGGGTTCAAGTATCAACACAACTAATACTTACAAAAGGAGGTGCGTAAGATTAACAAAAACATGGACTTCACAACCGTGAAAAATACCATATATGTGAATGTTCACAGCTATTCCACAATAAAGGAATCTGATAAAAATAGTGAGATGATGCCGATTATGATAAAGCAGACCTGATCCTACCTGTACGATCCTAAAGAGGGCAGGCATGGGTTGCAGATCAAAGTATGGTGGTACACATGTTAGAAGCTCAATCACAGTGCAGCCAACACTCCAAATGTCAGACGCCGCACAAACTCCAGACATTTCAATTACCTGTAACAGAAGGTATAAAATGTACTTCAGGAAGGCAGTCAAGCAATCATGCCACTCGGAGTACATTGCAAAAAGTACTGTTAATTTCTAATACTGTAACTTAGAACTCTAATACGCACGAGTATTTATTTTGTCAATGCGTCATACATAAACCAGTCCAAAGAAGAAACTTCTCTTATTCTTTATAAAATATTGAAAAACCAACGCAAGTGAAAGCAAGCATTCTACCATTCCATAAAAAGTTGCACAACAAGGACATTCTAAATAGAAGAGAATGCATGTGTGGATAAGTTGAACAAAGTACTTGTCACATGATCATATATTTAACTTTGACAATTAAATATTGAATTGTATCTTGATAAGTATGATCAATAAATAGCGGGCAAGAAGTACAATTTCATATACCAAAGTAATTATGAAGCTGCAACTAGCTCATAATTTTCTCCTCAATGATGAACCATACGATTGTGACCTTTAACCTTAATAATTTTTTGCAAGGTTGACGAATTCCTAGAGTAATACCTTTGTAGTTATCACGCTGTCCGACATATGCACAGTGCACTTGCCCTTTGGTTCGTAATAATTTCTCCTATAAAGATTATATAGTTTTATTCTTCAATGTGTGCAATATGTACAATTCAATTTCTTTCCCTCCATAAAGCCACCACTCTCCCCAAACCCCAATCAAAAAAGAATTGAAAAAGAAAAGAAACAACAATATAAAGATGAAAGAGAGAATGGAAAACCTATCCAACTATAAGTGCAATAACAATATATTCCCTTTATCCATCAGGTGAAATGAAATTTTACATTATATTGGCCAAACCATAACTCTGTTGAATCATATTTTTGGACAGATTACATTTCGGTGCGGGAAAAAAGTCATACAGCCCATTCCTTTATTTAGTCAATACCATCATTTACCCACAACCTCATCCTGATGAATTATCTAAAGAATCTCAGTGGCATCATATTATTTAAATTGCAGCACCTCATATGTAGCCTCAGAACTCAGCCTGCTGTATTTGTAAATCCAAGTAGGCTAGACAGTTCCAGGAGTCTGTTGCAAACTTATTAATAAACACCCCTTTCACAACTAGTTTTCGAATTTCTTACAGAATAATAAATGGAACAAAGTCACCTTGGCCAACAACATAAGTTAGAAATTTCAATTTCGTAAAACAAATTCAACCTCAAAATCCAAAAAATAGGAACAGAGACATACCTCCGGGGCCATCCAGTAAGGTGTACCAACAACTGAATGTGTATTGGCATCTGCTTCAGTTAGTTTTGTTGCAACCCCGAAATCTGCAAGTTTTACAAGACCCTGAAAGTATAAGTTAGATCAAAAAACTGCCTGTTCAGCCAGCTTGAAGATCGTCAACCAAAACTAATCAAAGAAAAGAAAAAACAAAAAAAATGCAGTAGTATACAAATGAGCATGAGAACAGTTCGATCAAACAAATACACAACTATGTAAGGACATTCAATTGAAAAGCCAAATACAATCCTTATTCACATTAAACACCATAAACAATAACACTAATATATAAACCAAAGTAGACTAATAGCAGGAGAAAGGCGGGGGGTTCAAATGACATAGCCTTGTTAAGCCAGAATGCAACAAGAAAGCTTAAACAAATTAGAGGGTATACCTCTTTTGTTGTCAAAATATTCGCCCCCTTGATATCCCTATGAATTACACCTTGTTCGTGTAGATATACCAGACCTTCCAGTACCTGATCACGATATCTTGCTATATGAAACCACAAAAAAGTGAACAGAAAGCAGCTCATGAAGTATGAAATCAGTTCTGAAACCTGGGAGATATAGACAGCCACCAAGGACTCTGGAAAAGGCCCAAATTTATTTGGCTTAATAATGTTAGCAAGTGAACCATTTTCCACATACCTTCAACACAAAATAAACAAAGATTATGCAAATATTTTCATGCTCTCCGTAAGTTAAAAAGTAATGAAGAAGTTAGAAGCTTGACTTACTCGAGTATTATGTGAAGATGAGTCTTTGTCTTCAATGATCCAAGATATTTCACAATATTTTTATGATTCAGATTCTGCAAGTGAAAGGGTATGCGTCAAAGCAAACAGAAGTAGAAACCATATCATAGTAGTCACTCCTTTTTACAAATTTTGCAGCAAAAAGGACCAAAAGAAAATGTTGGGATTGTATAGAGTCGTCCGACACAATCTTGACTGCATGTATTAACAAAGAGGAAAAGATTTGATCAAGGAAATTATCAACTTTTGCATTCACAAAATTCTGAACAATCACGCTCTCATAGATGAACTCACAAGAGGGGAAACATTTAAGCTACAGGACAGCCGCCTTTTCTAGTGCTGCATGAAGTAGAATTACAGGTTGGTCCTAACCTACAAATGTGGACAAGTCCGCGCTCGCAACTCACAAGAAACCATTTAATGTGGGTAAAGTACTTTACAATAGTAGCAGACTTTACATAACAACAAAATTTTACCTTGAGCAAATCAATCTCTTGCTGTTAAGTTCACATCAACGGTGGATCATCGGAATTATCCCAAAAAAAAAAGGCTTAAGTGAGTCTGAACTCAGGAAAAAATAGCAACTATACAAACATAAATGAAGTTAAAACAACACAATAATAGAGAAATTTCTGACCATAATGATATTAAGATCGTCCTGGGAAATATTCTCCAGAGAGACTTGTTTGATCGCAACAAAGTCTCCATTCTCCAAATCCAAACCCTTGTACACTCTTCCATATGCGCCTTTCCCAATTTCATCCCCAAGCATCTGTAATTATACATACATATTTCCATATCCATATCCACATCAGAAAAATTAAAGAGAGAATTATAGGAGTAGTTAATTACTTACGTATTTGTTGTCGAGGGTCTTGGATTTATGGAAAGCGGAGGATGTCATTTGCCGAGACATCTCTGACCAAAAATGTGTGCTTAAAACCTAGTCCTGGAATATGAATAGGAATAGGAATAGGAATATACTTGTACTTCCCATCTTCAATTCATTCATTTCATCAATATCTATATATGCCAGGATTGACAGAGGGATATGGGGTGGGTGGGCTCAGAAGAGAAAGCGTAATCGGAGAGGAATGAGGATTGGTTCTTGTATATTTCCATTCTGTAATTTTATTTTGTATTTCAATGTGGCCACAACTCAAATAGGTTTTTCCACACTATATATTTCCTAATTTATTTTTTCCTGCACTTTTTTTTTTTTTTTTCTAATTTCCCGAGTTGTCATCAAGCCGAGTAGCTTCCACTCAAGCCAACTTCTTTTGTGTTTTTTCCATTATCATTTATTTATTGATGATAATGAAAAAATCGCAATCAAATATACATTTTATTTTATAAATTTATTCTTATATGAGTTATTCAGGGCTTGTATGGTTTTGTTTTCAAAACTCAAATCCCTATTCCCAAAAAAATTAAGAGCCAAATCATGTTTGGGTCAAGTAATTTCTCCATGGTCTTATTTTTTAACTCTCAAATGTTGAGAGTCTAACCCGAAAAATATGAAACCAAATCATCTCAAACCATGCAGCAGTGTCTTTTTTAGCGTAAAACATGGAGTTCTCATTTCTCACAACATTTCTCTTAGTAGGGCCTGCTTGGTCCTATGAATGCACCACAAGCACAGTTATAACATACTAGTTGATGGGTATCGCGCGATGCGCGGTGGTGGTGCCCGATACAATCGTTTTATACATGTGACATAGTTTTTGGTGGTGATTTAGAAGCTATATTTATATATATATTTCAGAACCACATTTTCTACACGAAATTATTTACAAGAAGCTATATACGGTCAACTGTATTTACATCGTCAATTGTACATTAGTGGAGATATATCTTTTCATGCCAAAAGTTTAGTCTACGGTAATATACATATTCTACCAAAATGGTCAAATTTCGATCCAGCGACTTTCAGTTTTTCTTTATAAACATCAAGCAAAAAGTTTTCACCAAGGCGTGGTCCCTATTTACTGCAGTAAGTTGTGTTGTGTCTTCAAAATATACAAATAGCACACCTGCAATCAACAAAATGGTTGTCAATGACGAGAGTATATTCACTGAAAAAGCGTAGAAGTTTAAAACAAAGTTTTGGGTGTAGGAAGAGCTTGTTATGCATAAAAAATGATATTGTTGTCCATTATATCAGTCTTTACCAAAAATAAGTACTTTTACAACAAAAATATCACACGAGTTTTTTGTTATGTGTGAGAAAATCCGTACAAATAGGTCTTTTTCAGAGGGACGTTGGTAACTTTCAATAAGTGATGAGGATTTTTGGTAATTATAGAATAAGTAAGAGTTTTGTGTGTAGTTTTCACAAATATTTATGAGTTATGTTGACGTTTGCCTACTAGGAGTCCATTCTGTAAGTTGTCATCATCGGTTGGATGGCCCGGGATGTTGGGAATCCTGTCGGCATGCGCAGCGAAAATGAAAAACAGATCCGAATTCCCAAAACAAAATCAATTCGTGGCTTTCGTTGATTTTAAACTAGAAAAAGATGAATACAAAAAACTTACTTTTTCGCGTATTCAATCTTTTATCCTCGCGAATCTTCAATCTTTTCCAATAGTTCAATTGTACCGTCTCTAGATAATCACATTGGGGAATCGACTCTGGAAATCATCATCTCTTTCTCCAAAATGGCGGCTAAAATGAGAGAGAGAGTGGAAGAGAGCTTTTCTCTACATTGTATTTCTGGTGGAGGAATTTCACGTAATGTGTATCTCTTGTGTTCTTTGGCTTGTGTTGGAGGATTAAATAAATCCTCCAACTTAAAGCCCAGCAGTACACGCCCCATAGGGCCATTGGACAATTAATTGGGCTATGTTGACCCAGTCAACTTAGTCCAATTAATTTAATCAATTAATATTTAATCCAATTAAATATATATATTGATTAAATCAATATTCTTATCAATTAATTAATTAACTAATATTATAGTTTAAATATTTAATTAACCTAGTCAATTAAATATTCAAACTAATTAATTAAATTTACTATGGTTTAATCCAATTAAACAATCAATTAAATTAATTTGTCCAATTAATTAATTCATCCTTCCCAAGGACAAATTACCAGAACACCCTCCAAATACAAGACTCGATTTCCCCGTATATTCCTTTTATAACACAACTCTGTAGGTTCATCTCGATTGGCAATGGGAGGATTCCAAAGGATGTGGGTGACACCTAGCCAGCACCGTGGCCCCACATCGTAGCCCAATCGGGTACGAAATGACTATGTCATTACGAACCTTTAGATTATGAATACCGTATGAGTATAAACCCTTCACTGACGTATCCCGATCGAGTGAGAGTCATGGAATATGTCAAACTCATAGGACTCGATGCTATGCTAAGAATCATAGTAATATGAGATTACTAAACACAAGTTAGTTCATCAGCTCTGGCTAGAGACTTTCAATCTCATTTACCTATGATCGCATAGGATACTTCTCGTTTACTTTCGAGACAATGAATTTCTTCTTGGTAATCACCTCACATGCTATTTACCCATTCGAACGCATTTCAAGGTCGGCCTCACCAACGGGTGAATTGGGCCTAACTACTCTGGTGACAGAATCTAACGTCACAAGCACACTGTGATCGTAACTCCTCAGTTCTAAGGCTCACGCATACCTTCATAACCAATAATCCAATCATTGACAGCCATTGAATAAAAACTCATGTGATCGGATTACTACGAGTCGTGTTCGAATACACTAATCACATCAATGTATCTATGACACAAACTTACACTAGCCCATGGTGTTCAACTGGCACTCCTTTGTCAGAGCATGTGTCATACAAGCCCATATGAATCTCAATGCCCAATTGAGATTCTCCAATTTGCGAACCATTTATGTGATCAAGTATCAAACCCTTCCAGTGCCCATCTCCTTAACTACTATAAGGAGTGCGAAGGTTTTGCCTTGACACACATGGACTAGTTGTTCATTTAAAACTTATAGATGCCATTAAGAATTATACGAACAACATACTATTGCCTTTATATATTAATTAGAGGTTGCACAATATAAACTCATGCCTTATATTCTAACTCATCATTGGCATCGAGGGCACAATCCCAACAAGGGAACATCGTCAACAGTAGATAAACCTGTATTTTGAGTGATAGATATTAAAATAGCAACATGCTTAGAATAAGAGATCGTTAATTTTTTTCAAATAATCAAAGGAGAGTAGACAGAGTACCAACAGTATCAGGATACGTGCTTGAGCCTGTCTCTATATCACATCCTGCTGATGATTGTTGTATTTTGTCCAACTTGAAGATAGTATACTGATATTCTTTGCCATAGTGAGTTTGAACTGTGCATTTTCTGATATAAGCGTCAAATTCTTGATTATCTAAATGTGCATTTATAGCATCATAGTTGATCCTTTCTTTCTACAACAAAGAATAATTTAGAAGTGTTGTTAGGAAACATCAACAAGTAACAAAACATGATATGGGTAATTAATAATGGTGTATGTGCATAATGATAATATATAGCTAACTTGCTCATCTTTTTTCATTAGTTCCATCGCAGATAGGTCTAGAATAGCTTCAACTAAGTCACCAAATAAGACAGTCTCTAGCTGCGCTGTACTATCAAAAAGTATCATTGTGAACTTTGTTCTATAAATTCGAAAGATGTCGTGTCAGAATTTATTCAAAGAACACATATATAATGATGTTTTTATCAACGACGATTAGTAAAATCCAAAATGAAAACCTTGGCTTTGTGACGGTTTCTGCATAACAAAAATTCCAGACGATATTCCATAGGTAATATGTGGTTGTGCGTTTGTAGCAGTTGCCGCAGGACATGTACCAAAACCTTTGTTCCCGATCAACAAGCTTTGCTGCAACTTTAACAGAATACATGTCCTGACAAGATCACAAGTTATCCTTATAGTACGAATTTAATACTACATTGTGAAAAATCAATCGACAAACAGAGTTTAACAGAACAATGTATAATTTACAACTAAATTAATTAACTTACATCTTTGTCAGCAATGATATTCACCAGGGTTGTGTAGTTTTGTTGTATAGCCCTTGAACGACAAGTAGGACGCTAGAGATATTTGTTTTCTTCTATCAAAGCAGAAGCATTACTATGCTGAAGAAAAGAGAAATGTACCAATTCCTAAGAGATTGAGCCTCAGGATATGAAGGATCGAGAATTATGTTTGCAAAGCCTCTTGCAGCAACTGATACTCCTAAAATATCGTAATATTTTAAGTAATTATAATACTGGCCAGTGTAGTTATTAAGAGAATACAGAAAAAAGGCTGAAAAATAGATGTAGCAAGGGACCGTTGTAATTTGAGACGCCAAGTCTTATAGCAGCAATTATAGGCATTTTCTCAAATGTTGCAAGAATGACCAGCCCTTCACTAAGAATTACTTCACTCCACAATGTCATCATCATAGGCGTTCGCCTGATTCAGCATTAGAAATGTAAATAGTTAATGAATAATATGTTTAAAACTAATGAACTATTCATTCAGCTGTATAAAAGCTTACTTGATAATAAAGAACTCTTGCACATTGGAAGTTCCAAATCTCGTGTCTACTGGTCGTTGCTCAGTTTTGTTAATTACAATCACCAAAATATTTGTAGGATCATAATATATTCATTATATAAATGTAAAATGAAAACATCCCGCCCAATGTAAGCTTCATGCAGAATATACAAATAAACTTATAGTTATTAGCAGACACCCCAACCTATAGGGTGATGTGCACTTTGCCCCCTAACATTTTGAAAAGTGCACCCGACAATCTAACCAGTCATAAATGTGCACTTAACCCCCTTGGTCAGCTTCGGGCAGAATATAATGGAATATTCCGTCACATCGGGGCAAAGCGCTACAAACTGCATAGGTTAGGGGGTAGTCTGCTTAGTTCTTATATTTCTTGCATTTTCTACCCATTCATCATTCAATTTAAATCATGCATATTGGGATTTATTTGGATTTTTTTTGAAATATTATTCCTATGCTTGAAATAAATAATTTCCAAAATCATAAATCTCAACCTAAAATAATATATCTTATTTTCAAAACTTCGTTTCCAAAAATTCCACTTATAAGGTTTCAAAAATAATTATTTTCAAAATAAAAAATTTTAAACCTTAATTTCATAAAATCCTTTCAAATCATATTTAAAGAATTTTATTATTCTCAAAAATCTAATTTTTTAAGAAAACCATAAATTTCAAAATTAATTTAATTCCAGAAAAATAAATTTTTAATCAAGAATCGGGTAGGTTCGGGTCACGGGTTACCTGACCCATCGGTAAATTCAAATATTCTTAATTTTTCAAAAATAAAAAAGACAATTCAAAAATCCGAAAACATGAAAATAAATGACAAAAAATGAAAAAAAGTATAAAAATAAATTTTTTATAACTATTAGCAAAAACCTAAAAAATTCCTTTTTTATTGTTCTAATTTATTTGTTTTTGGATTTTTCAAATTTTTAATTTTCTCTTATTACTTTTCTATTTTTTTATGAATTTTTTTAGAAATTTGTTGAATTTTTTTTTTCGAAACTTTTTTTTTTGACCGAATCTACCTGAAGTTGACCGAGGGGGTTAGTGCAAATTTATGATATGTTAGGGTGTCAGGTGCACTTTTCAAAATATTAGGGGGCAAAGTGCACATTACCCTATAGATGGGGGGGGGGGGTGTTTGCTAATAACTCATAAACTTATTAGAGTTTATGAGCTGCGGGATGTCGGTGAACTTGGTGAATTGTGGTGCACCCAACTCTTTAGGCAGAGAGTCATCCGTGGCATGTTTAATAACGGTTGTCCTACTGATGATCCATTGATACAGCTATGGACTATTCTAAACTTAGGATCCACAAATGCTACTTTGGCGTTTGATATAAAATATATTTGTTGTAGCAGCAATGTGTTTTCTACCATGCCTATGTGTGGGCTATATATATTTGCTCGAACTTTGGTTTCTTGTAAAAATATTAGAAGAAGGAATGGAAAGTGAGGATTTATTTAAATCATTCGATACATAAAAGAAAATATCTACAATCTTGTATTTGTCAAATTCCTTTTTTACTATAGGAAGAATGTTGTTCTATCGCTTTAAAAATATGTGTTCTTCTATTAGTAAGCTTTAAAGCTCATTCATATAGCCTATTAGAGCTGCAGTTTTTGAAGTAGTTATATGTAATATGAAGTAACCTACATTCAATTATAACATATATGAAGAATAAAGTACATATGTCAAGAAATTAAATAGAAGAATAAATTATCTAGTTCAAATGTATACGTACGTCTTTGTCGATGAGCACAAACTTCTGATACTTTTTAATACTTGCTCGAGATTCTTTTGGGTTCAATCTTTGTACGACGAGTACTCTTGCGGTCCAACTCCTAGTTGAAGGAGTAATATCGGAAATAGGAACTAAAGACCGATGCATTTTTGAATTTACACTGCATTAGAGCAATAGATTTGTTAATAAGAAATAATATTATCAAGCCAAAGATGTAGCAGCTGACAAAAATGACAACCTATAACATGTAGCCAGCCAAGATGACAACACATGAGATATATAAATCGACAATATAGATGATGTAGATATACTAAATAAATAAAGAAATGAAACAACTCAAAAACCTGTAAGAGATGGTAATCGAATCTTCAAAAACTAATGATACAATATGAATAGCTTTATTCTCAACAAAAAATTCTTGGTTCGCCAGACACAAAATTTCTTTATAAACAACATTTCTAGTAATTGAGGTAGCCTTATCTTCTACAGTTGGTGGATGTATAAGAACTTCAACTGAATTCAGTTTTTACCCGAGAAAGAGCGACATACAATTGTCCGCAACTAAAAACAGGTTCTCGTAAATATAGACCTAAAAAATCAAGTGTTTGCTCCTGAGCCTTGTTAATAGTCCTTGCAAAACACAACTTTACTGGAAATTGGGTTCGTGTGAATGAAATTGGACATTTATGAGCGTCGGAGGATTCTAAAGGTATTCTGGGTGTAAATGTTTCTTTTCCTTTGAATTGGCCTATTGTAATCTCAGCATAAATCATCTTTTTACTGAAGCCACGACAAATCAAACGTATACCATTGCAAAGCCCTTCCACTGGATTAATATTTCTCAAAACCATTATTGGACAACCCACTTTTAAAGTTAATACGTTTGGTGGCAATCCACCAGTCGTAATCGAGTTCAAAAAATCTTCGTATTGACCTTGAAGTGATGGATCACGATTTTATCCATACTATGAAAGCAAGTGCCTTCACCAGGAAACATAGTTATTAGAATCTCGTTGATTTCATCAATGAAATCATTTTTTGGCGCTAGAATACACCTATTTATTACCAATGGAGGATCAGTAAAAAATAATGCCAAACATGGAAAGACTGTTTGAATAAATTTATTTATCGATTCATTAAAATCAACGAAAGGTAAAATCATAGGCTCTGGAATCTGAATTCTATCTTCAACAACATAATTCTCAATGCCCTTACTAACTCTAATAAAAAAGTTAATAAACGCTGGATCTTCTTTAGCACGAATATTTTCTTTCAAAATTAATTTATTTATATGACATCTTAGTGGGGAACTTGGGAAACTTGCATCTATCATATCCTCCTTCTTCGCTCCTACTATAATTGGTGCAATTTGTCTGTAATCGCCCCTTAAGAACCACTACTTTTCCACCGAAAGGAACGTCATAATTAGTTAAATCTCTTAAGATGTCATCTAATGCCTCAACTATATGTCATTTAGCCATTGATATTTCATCCCATATTATTAACTTAGCATGTAGCAACAATTTTGGAAGTGTTGTTTGCTTGCTTATTCTACAATTTGTTTTTCCTTCAAAATCTATAGGTATATTGAAACTAGGGGTGTACATAAACCCGCCCAACCCGCTCAACCCGAGCCGATCCGCCCGAAAACCGCCGGTTTAGAATTATTAAAAAATAGTGGCGGGTTGAAAATATTGCAACCCGCCACTTTCGGGTCGGGTGGTGGGTTTAATAATTGTAACCCGCCTAACCCGACCGCTAATCATTTATATTACAAGTATAAGTATATATAATTAAAGATTAACACTAAACTTTGAAAACTATATATGCATATATACTCTCTAATAAGAGTGGTTTATTCATATTCATGTAACATATTTTATTTTTTATTTGAGCAAACAAATTGACTCGTTTGAACACTTGTTTTCATTTGATTTGAACGAAAAATTTATATGTATATGTATATTTTGATGATAAATTTACAAAAAATGTTAATTTTATTAATATTTTAGAGTTTTTCACTCATTAGAAATCATGGTAATATGAATTTTATTTAATAGCACCACTTATTTGTGTATTTTTCACCAACTCAATTTTTTTTAGTTAAATGTACAAAAAGTATAATAATTAATTTTTTACTTTTACAACTTATAATTAAAATCAAGTTGTAAAAATTATAACTATAATTTGATAACCCGTCAACCCGCCAACCCGCCCGTTATAACATTAAATCCGACCGACGCGAACCGCTGGGTTTGAAAAGATAATTATGCATTTTCGGTTTGATATTTTGTCAACCCGCACATGTCGGGTTAGGTTAATTTTTTTTGTAAAACCGCCCGAACCCGACCGTGTACACCCCTAATTAAAACGCAAATGCGCAGTCCGACCGCCTGGTAAAAGCGAGGCCACAATGCCTGAAGTTGCAACTGGCTAGTGCAATATAACCTTTAGATCTAATGTCGGCCAATAAAGCATGGTATAAATGTTAGGAATCCCGTACAGAAAAAATAGAGTATTGCAGTGGAAGATTCGAGGATTCCTACCGGTAGATCACAAAAATAGATCTGATGATTTTTTCATGGGTTTAGCGAAAATTAGAATAAATAAACATACCCTTTTGATTTGTTTATTGATTCTGCAGAATAGCAATCCTCCAAGGGCTCCTGTCTCTAAAGCTTCACGCGAAACGAGCCTTCCAAAGATCCTGAAACTCCTCCTTTTCTTGCTAGAGTGGACGGCTAGAGAGGAGAGAAGGGAGAGAGTTCTTTTCTTTTTGTGTTGTGTAATCAGATTAGTTACCTTGTCACTTAGGGTTTTGTTCCACTGTAGGAGTCCCCTATTTAAACTCAACTAGCTTGTGGAACAAGTTGGAGGCTACTCCAAGAAACCCTAGAGTGGCCGCCCCTTAGGGCTTTCTTTTGGACTGGGTGTGCTTTTAATTTGCTTGTGCAATTTCTAGCCCATCTGTATATATTTAAATTTAAATTCAATTTAAATATAATATATACTATTAATTAATTCCAATTAATTAATATACTAATTAAATAATTTAATCTAATCTAATTAAATTAATTTTTTAATTAATTGATTTAATCTAATTAAATCAATCAGTCCATTTAATTCTTTCTAAAAGATTTACACAAAAAGATACATCCCGCTCGTTTCTTATAGCGCGACTCTTTAGGTTCGTCTTAATTGGCAAAGGGAGGAATTACCTAAGAATGTGAGTGTCACCTAGCCAGACCCGTGGACTCACATCGTAACCCAATTGAGTACGAAATGAATGAACCATTTTACGAACCTCTTGATCATAAATGCCGTATGAGTATAAGTCCTTTACTGACGTATCCCGATCAAGTGAGAGTCATGGAAAATGTCAAACTCACTAAACTTGATACTGTGCATTAGATTATAGCATAATGAAATTACTAAACTACCCTCAATGTCCCACATGAGTTAGTTGCTTATGCTTTGGTCAAAGACTAATAATTTCATTAGCCTATAATCACACAGGATACTTTCTCGTTTACTTTCGAGACAGTGAATCTCATCTTGGCGATCACTGATCAACTGCTACTTGTCTTATTGATATCGCACTTTGAGGTTGACTCCACCGACAGGTGATATGGGCCTAACTACTCTGGTAACAGATCTAATAATAGAAGCACATTGATCATGAACCCTCGGGTCTAAGGCTCACGCATACTAACTTAAGCCCACCGGATCACACACACACACACACGCCCATATGGGCCATTGGACAATCAATTGGGCTATGTTGACCCAGTCAACTTAGTCCAATTAATTTAATCAATTAAATATATATTGATTAAATCAATATTAATTAATTAATCCAATAATTAATTATTATTCTAGTCTAAATAATTAATTAACCTAGTCAATTAAATATTCAAACTAATTAATTTAATTTACCATTGTTTAATCCAATTAAACAACTAATTAAATTAATTTATCCAATTAATTAATTCATCCTTCCCAAGGACAAATTACCAGAACACCCTCCAAATACAAGACTTGATTTCCTCGTCTATTCTTTTATAGCGCGACTCTCTAGGTTCATCTAAATTGGCAATGGAAGGATACCAAAGGATGTGGGTGACACCTAGCCAGCACCGTGGCCCCACATCATAGCCCAACCGAGTACGGAATGATTATATGATTACGAACCTCTAGATTATGATACCGTATGAGTATAAGCCTTTCACTGACGTATCCTGATCGAGTGAGAGTCATGGAATATGTTAAACTCACAGGACTCGATGCTATGCTTAAGAATCATAGTAATATGAGATCACTAAACACGAGTTAGTTCATCAGCTCTGGCAAGAGACTTTCAATCTCATTTACCTATGACCGCATAGGATACTTCTCGTTTACTTTCGAGACAATGAATTCCATCTTGGTAATCACCTCACATGCTACTTGCCCATTGGAATGCATTTCGAGGTAAGCCCCACCAACTGGTGAATTGGGCCTAACTACTCTAGTGACAGAATCCAACATCACAAGCACACTGTGACCGTAACTCCTCAGGTCTAAGGCTCACGCATACCTTCATAATCAGTAATCCAATCATTGACATTCATTGAGTAAAAACCCATGTGATCGGATTACTACGAGCCGTGTTCGAATACACTAATTCCATCAATATATCTATGACACAAACTCCCACTATCCCATAGTGTTCGACTGACACTCCTTTGTCAGAGTATGTGAAATACAAGTCTTATACGAATCTCAATGCCTAATTGAGATTCTCCGACTTGCGAACGATTTAAGTGATCAAGTATCAAACTCTTCCAGTGCCCATCTCCTCAAGGAGTGCGAAGGTTTGCCTTAACACACATGGGTTAGTTGTTCATATAAGACTTATAGATGCCATCAAGAATTATACAAACAACATAATATTGCCTTTATATTAATTAGAGGTTGTATAATATAAGCTCATGCTTTATATTCTAACTCCTCGTTGGCATCGAAGGCACATTCCCAACAAATATAATATCATCAACATAAATTTGGACTAAGAGAATATCTTCATTATGGGTAATTTTAAATAACGTTGTATCAACGCTGCCTTTTGAAATGCCTTTAGCTATAAGGAAGATAGAGAGAGTGTCTTGCTCTTGGTGCTTGTTTAAGTCCATAGAGTGCCTTATCCAATTTGTAGACCATACTTTTCCCATGGTTGTTGATGAATCCTGGTGGTTGCTCCACATATACCTCTTCTTGGAGTTTACCATTCAGAAATGCACTCTTCACATCCATTTGGTACACTGTAAACTTGTTGAATGTGGCAAATGCTAGGAACATTAGAATCACTTCAAGACGAGCAATTGGGGCATACGTCTCATCAAAATCAATACCCTCTTCTTGACAATAACCCTGAGCGACTAATCTGGCTTTGTTTCTTATCACAATGCCATCTTCAACCATCTTGTTCCTAAAAACCCATCTAGTCCCAATAACTCCTTGGTGAGTTAGTCTTGGTACTAACGTCCAAACCTTGCTTCTCAAATTGGTTAAGCTCTTCTTGCACCGCTTCTACCCAACTTGAATCACTGAGCGCTTCATCCACTTTCTTTGGTTCCATTTGAGATAGGAAGCTTGCGAACATGGCCTCATTAATTGTAGCGGACCTAATTCTAACAGGTGCTTCAATATCTCCAATCACAGGCTCTGGTGGATGATCTCTAAGCCATTACGATCTGGTTGGAACGGGTTGAGAGACTTTTGATTATCAATCGCTTGACCCTCATTTGTCTCGGGCACAGTCGCTGCATAATTCACAGTTCCAATTTGCACTTGATGATCATTCTCTTCATGATCATCAGCGATTCTTACAATATCATCATTGATAACCTCACAAGTAATCTTAGGAATAGGCCCAAAGATCTCATCATCCTCATTATCATCGCTATCATCACCAAGATTGATTTGTGACGCTTGTTGGGCAAGATCTTCAATTTCTACATTATCAACGTTAACCTTACTCAGTTCTTGGTTAGCATCATCGAACACAACATGAATGGATTTTTCAACCTTCGATTTGATCTTATTTAGGATGTGAAAACTCTTTCTATTCTTGGCATAGTCTAGAAAGATTCCCTCATCTACTTTGGGATCAAATGTCCTTAGATTTTGGGATCCATTATTATGAATGAAACATTTTGAACTAAATACATGAAAATATGAAACGTTAGGCTTACATCCCTTCCATAACTCATATGGAGTCTTCTCATGTTGCTTGCTAATCATACACCGGTTCGAGTGTAGCAAGCGGTATTGATAGCTTCGGCCCAAAACCTTTGAGGTAGCTTGGATTCTACTAACATCGTCCTAGTGGTTTCTTTAAGCGTTCTGTTCCGTCGCTCGGCAACTCCATTCTGTTGAGGTGTTCTAGGTGGAACCTATTGGTGGTCCCAAGTGGCATATGAAAGGGTCAAGAAGGGGGGGGGGGGGTTGAATAGATCCTGAAGTCTTTTTCGACTTCAAAAATTTCGTATCACTTTTAAAGATTTGAACGCTTAGAAGCTGAACGCTTGGGTCAGACGCTTCAGTAGAGATAACTTAGACTTAGTGATTTTAGCAATTTACCAAAGTAGGGTAATGCCTAGATCGCTTAATCAGGGTTAGCACAACAGAAATGATTTTTAGCGTTCGATTGGTTAATTAATCTCTTTGCAATTAGCTTGTCTTTTTCAAAGAATATAATATAATGTAAATCAAGACAATAATTAAAGTAAATGACACAAGAAATTGTAAGGTTCACTGGGTGATGTAATCCCAGCTACGTCCTTCTTCTCCTTTTTCACTTGGAGGGATTTACTAGGATGATTTTCGAAGAATCACACAGAATCTTCTACAAGATAGTAAAGGATGAAAAAGATCTCGGGCTCCTTGATCACACAGATTTCAGCACCAATGAAGATCGTCTTCTACAAGCTTCTCTCACTTAGAAATACTACCTGTAAGGGGTTTTCAACTTCTTTCTCACTCAGATGAAAGGTTGAAGATTTGTCACAAAGTTTTGTTTGTTTTTGGGAAGATCAAACAACTTGGAATATCTCAGTAGAAATTTAGGTTTCTTCTTTGGAAGAGGTTTGAGATATTTGTGACTGTCTGGAATGTAGATAAAAAGCTTGAAGGAATTTTAGCTATGGAGTTTCTAAGCTTTTTCTTGTGCAGGTACGTAAATTTCTCTTGTAATATTATGTACCATGTTTTTAAGGTTTGCTGAAGGTAAGGTATTTACAGGCAATTCTTGGGATCTGTCCGTTGGACACATGTGGGAGCGTGCCTTTCACACAGCGCGTGATTTTACCTAAAACCTGACATTCCTGAAAATCTGCTAGCACCGATTGGATGGGAGCAGCTATAAACTTTGAAGTTCTGACAGTCTAGTCAAAAGGTGGCTTGTCCACAAGTCACAGTGGCTTATCACATTTAATGCTCTTATCAGGCATTTAATGCATTTGAATTTATTTCCCGTTGGAAATAAATGTCCGTTGAATGATTGCATTTAAGTCCTTCATGACTTGAGGATTTAATTTAGATGAATCTGACATCGGATCGCTAGAGTGATTTGAGCGCTTGATTCATAAATCCTGAAATAGTCGTTTAGCGTTTGACGGGCGCTAAGAACAAATCTTCATCTTCAGTTGACTTCAGACGCTGATCTTCAACTTCTTCCCTAATAGACTCACCTAGAATTCTATTAGCGATTCGGTATCTAATACTTAGTGTAAAATCTATAAAGATAAAAATTACAAGCCTAATAAAAAATTACATACTCTCAAACGCTTATACAAAGATCTATCAAAACAGAAACTTACATTGTTTTTTTGGGGTCTAACATAAAATCCTATCTTGTCATCTTCAAAACATCTAACATGAAATTTCCTAACAATTTCTCCCTTTTTGTTGATGTCAAGACTTTTAACTCTTATAACTCTTTTATAATTTTTAAGAGTTACTTAAAAGAAAAGCCCAAATAAAGTATAACTTAGCGTTTGAAAAGTTAGTAATGTTAGCTAATGTTAGATTAGCCTCAACAAGTTGTTTTAGCGATAAATCATTCATTTATATAGAAAGGTAATCATACATGATTTATACTGAAAGTAATGTAATGAAAGCGACAACAGAAATATAAATATAAAAAGAAAGATTCATTCACTTTTTCTGTCGCTTTGCTCTTTCTTCGCCTTGGAGAACTTCTAACGCTAAGTCCAACAGGAGACGATCAATGTCGATCATTGTCGTATGTTGAACTTCATCGTAATCATGCCTATGAAGTCTAGCGCTTTCATTAAGTTCTAACAACCTTTCTGTCCATTCTCTTGGCAAAATTCCAAGCTCACAAACTAAATCGTGATAGATATCTTTTCTTGGATCTTTTGATGGTTTCCAATTGATAGGTCGTCTTAGCGGACCGACAAAAGGTTGAAATCCCATACTTTCCAAGAAATCGACGTCCAATTCTGGAAGTGGATATTTTCCTAGATAATACCTTGGCTTTCTTTTTTTAGTTAACATCTTCTTGATGCTCACTAGTTCTTCAAACATTGATCACCAATTTTTATTATCTGTCTTTGATATCGCTTTGGACGCTTGATGCTTTTCTATATTTTCCCCCTTCTTGGCATCATCAAGAGAGGTTTTCAACTCAGCGACTTCTCTTCGCAAGAGTCGAACTTTGTCAACTAAGAGAGCAACTTGGTGAGCGATGCTCTGAGCAGCGGCATCGGTCAAAGTATGTCTTTCAACATCAGCCGAAGCGCTCTGAGCTAAGTGACGGTTGAATTCGGATAAGAGTTCAGCGACAAGTGGTGATATGCTGTTCATGATTGTAATAGTACTTTCATTGGAAGCGTTGGCAATATCGTGACTTCGCGTATCAGACATTATTCGGATTTGTCTATTAGCAGCCTCAAACATCTTGGAGCAGGAACCTTCAATGTTGGTAAGCGAGTTCCGTACTGCCTGTCTGAAATCCCTAGCGTCTGAATCACTCTCAAAATCCGAATCGGAAGAAGGACGCTCAGGAGACGGAATGAGTCCGTAAGAGCTAGCAACTGCAGCCTTGCCTTTTGATTTATCTCTGATAAATGGCTCTTCAGGCTTTTGAGCAATTTCAGCATGCACTTCTTCAATCGCTTAATCCATTGAAGGATCTTCGATCGCTGACGGGGGCTCAAATACTGGGGCACTAGAAGGGTCTGGAAAATAAGCTTCGGGAATTTGAGCGTCATCCACAGTAGGAGATTCGACTGTTTCAACTATTTGGACAGAAGGAGAAGAATCTTCAATAGCAATGACCCAGAGTGGGCCGAGCACTTCCATCACATGCCTTGGACTTATCAGGCTGCTTTGCGGAATAAAGAAGATAGCGTCTTCTCACTCTTCAGTGCTTAGAGCAAGCTGCACTCTTTCCGACAAATTAATTCCTGAAGTATAAGATTGGAAAAAGTCTAAAATAAATGGCATCAGCGCTTGAGCTGCGTCTTGGTCCACTGGCCTGATCAGCGATATCATCTTGGCCACTTGAATGTTCTGTTGACAAAAGAGCACAGGGTGAAGATTGTATCCTCAGAAGTCGTTCAACCCTGAATAGTGGTTGAAAGTGATGTCCAACGCTTGTGCATTTCTATCACTGCTCTTCTATCTCTGTGGAGTTCAGCAAACTCAGCGTGCTCAGT
Organism: Buddleja alternifolia; assembly: GCA_019426215.1. Taxonomy (NCBI): domain Eukaryota; kingdom Viridiplantae; phylum Streptophyta; class Magnoliopsida; order Lamiales; family Scrophulariaceae; genus Buddleja; species Buddleja alternifolia. The sequence goes on from CM033406.1 coordinate 3,901,947, forward strand.
TGAAACATCGACAAAAATTTGACTTTAGCCGGGAAGAAACGACTGTTTGCTGGAGGAGGCTTCTTCGTTGAGGTCAGGAAAGACTCGTTGAACAAACACTTGACGAGGATGCAAGATGTAGCGTCCACCTTGGCTGAATAAGGCTAGCTGTTGATGAATGTTGGTCTCAATGGGTTGCCTGTAACCCAGTAGAGCGCTACCATTTCCGGCAATATGCTGACGCTGTTGAAGCAAAAAGGTCGCAAGTCCTCTGCGTTTGTATTCAATTCCAAATTTAAAGAGGAATGGATATCTCACGAGTTCGTTAAGAGTATAGAAGTGTAAAACAAACTCTTCAGCCCATCTGGCTGTATCCATCATCCATCTTTTTCCAAGCTTATCAGCTTTCTTTTGTTCTTTTCGAGCCGCAAGGTATTTCTCGAAGTGTGTAGTTTCTTCATCGTAATCCTCAGCCCATAATCTGGTAAGATATTCTCGGGCTTCATCTTCTATCCACGAATTCACTGGATTGGGACGCTCAGCCACAAGCGGTCCTTTGCCTTTCCATAATTTAAGTAGAGTAGGAGAGAGAGCATTCTGAGGAGAGTTGACGACTTTAGGGAGAGCAGAATATCCTATTTTGTTTAGATCTTCCTCATCAGGATTTTTGTTCCAATCGCGCATGTGGGGATTCTTGAAAACAAGCTTGCTGGCTCGAAGAGGATAGAAAGACTCGTCTGAGCGACCAGTGAAATTAAATTGCTTTTCGTCAAATTCGATTCTGTTGAACACTGGTCTTCGGATGTACTCTAAGCGAGATTGAAGTCGCTCCAGGTTGTAGAGTCCTAAATCGGCAAACTGCTCAAAGAATTCAAACTTTTGAGAGTTGGAAAGATCAGGCCGATGGGGAGTGTTTTGAAAAGAGATTTCGAACTCTGCAAGCGTCTGGGTGTCTCATTCTCTAGCGGCATAATAAAATTCAATATCAGGAGTATACCCGCGAGGAAAGAAATCGATGCCACGAGGAGGAGGTCCTGTTGGAGTAGGAACAAGAGCAATCGCTTCTGTTGGAATGGGGGCCACTTCTATTGACCTCTCCGGATGCTCAGTTGCTTCACTGACTTGTGAAGTTTCAGTGTCAGGAAGATCTTGAGCTACGTCCTTAGCGATATCCACAACAGTTGCCATATCAACATCTACTTCAATGGGAACTTCTGAAGGTGGAGGTGCATCAGCGTCTGGTGCATCGTGAGGTGCATCTCGAGCTGATACATAGAAGCGTTTGAGAAAAGCAAGCAAAATTTCTACTAAGTAGAAATTACAAAGAAAAGACTGAAACGCTTACCCTGAGGAATATCATCGACTAAAGTAGTCGCTTGATCTGTTTCTATGTTAGGGACAGGTTCCTCAGGCTCCGGGACTTCTTCTTCTGATTCGAAATCGAGAAAAGAAGTTATAGGATCAGCACGAATGGGAATATGCAAATCCTCAAGAGTATTAAGAACAGTCTGAATATTTTCTTCACACTCGGCTGAAAAAAGATTTTATCCTAGCGTTAGGGAAAGAAAGCTAACAAGGAAAGGATAAATGACGTTTCTTAGCACAAGTGCCTACCCTGAACACGAGAAAGCCTTTCAGATTGATCATAGGCTTTAGGATCTGAGCTGATTTCAGGAACAGTGTCAGAAGGTGGTGGAACACTCGCTGGCTCTTCAAGCGCTGGCTCTGGTTGAGCGCTCGTTGATGCAGCTGGGGTTGAGAGAGGAGTACGCCTTCGGGCAAGCGGTACTTCTTCTGCTACTTCTTCCTCTTCTTCAGGAACTGAGAAGATAAACGCTGGAGGAGGAGATGGAGATTTAGGAGAAGGAGAAGGAAATGTTTGTTTCTTCTTGGGCTCTGGCTTCTGCTTCTTCTTTGCGGGCTCCGGCTTTTGCTTTTTAGCTGACTTGGCTGGTTCAGCGACTTTGAGAACGATTTTCCTTTTTGGTCACTTAACCATCACTGCTTCTACAGACGAGAACGATGATGAAGAGGAAGACGCTTGGTCTTCATCATCGCTGCGAACAACTCCTTTGGCTTGAAGTCGCTCACGCTCCTCCTTGGGAATCGCTGCACCACCATGCTTTTTTGGTTTGAGCAGCTCGCTGATTATCTTCTTGCCATAGAACTTGAGCGCTGGGATCTTCTTTCCAGCGGAATTTGTAAAACCGCAAGTGCTTAGAATTCTACTTAACACAATCCCAAAAGGCTTGGGATTAACTGACTTGGCCATTGCTGCCTTGAAGCGATTAAAAATATAGAGAGACCAATTAATTTTTAATTTGGTCAGAATGGCTACCATCATCTTGTACTGAATATTTGTAACTTTATCGAATGTTCCTTTTCTGCATTCGATCATCTTGGCGCAAATATCCGCGAGAATAACATATTCGCCCTTCATGTCGTTCTTCTTGAAGTTTGGCTCATAAGCAGCTTTGACTTCTTCTTTCTTGATCAACTCCCAGACTTTAGTCGCATCACCTAGAGTAACATGTTCTACTTCACCACCATCATCGTGTAAGGTCAATAGGGAAGATATTAGTGAAGGAGTGAGAACAAAGGTCTCACGAGCAAAAGGGAAGACGCAGGAAATGGAGTTTCCGTCGTCAGAAATTTTAGCATTGTTGAAGAAATAGAGAGATTCTTCTTCAAAGTAGTTAAAAACAGTGGTAATCATATCTCTCAAACCAGATTCTTGAACGAGTGGAAGAACCGTTCGTAGAGGGAAGTTCTGGTTATCAAACAGGTAGTCCCAGTTAACAAGAAATTCGGCGTTAACCGTGACTGGTTTTTCAGCGCGGGACGTTTTTCCGGTAGCAGACCTGGATGATTTGGAAGATTTTGAAGCTTTGGGTGCCATTGCTGAAAGTTTGAAGCTTTTGAAGGAATGAGAGAAGTTTTTTTTTTTTTGCCTTGAAAGAGATGAAGATTTTACAGCAGAGAGAGAGTTTGGAAGTGATAAAGTCTGACTGTAAAAGCCTTGAAGAATATATATAGAGGCAAAAATGACTCCTCAGTTGCTTAGATGACTGCCACGTGTGACATCATTGAATTTTGAAAAATTGAAAAGTTTGAATCTGAGACGTTTATGCATAAGTACGGATGTCAAAAGGTGCGGAAAATTAGGTTAACTGTTACAAAATAGAGAGTTTTTGGGATCCGCAGTTACCCATTTAAGTAAAAGACGTTTGAATTTTTTTTTGAAATTTTCAGCGTGATATACACGCGCCTGATAGTACACTGACACGTACTCAGACTTATGCAGTCACTGAACCGCCTGGGTTTAGATAGGAATCACAACCGTCAGTTTGATTTGATAGGCACGTGTGGGTAGTTATAAAATCTAATCTTTTGGACTTATCCACACGTTACTTTTAGCAATGAAAACTATGCATGATCTTTTGAAAGAGAATTACTTAGCGTTAAAGTGGGAATCTTTTCAACGCTGAAGTCTTTTTGTTAAATTTTTTTTTAATCTGTTAAGGATAAGATCAATCGCTTGGATTTATAAAAGACAGTTTCATTTATTAGAAATTGACTTTGTCATGCATGAAAATAAGCACTAGTGATCAATGCTTAAAATTTAGAAAGTCATTTTTGGTCACAGTCGCTTTATATATTGAGACAAGTACAATTTTAAAGTTCCCCTTCAAATTGATGACTTGTTTCAGATTTTTGATAAACGCTTTAGACATAAACATAAGATGGATTCCCCCTAAATTTTATGCCTATAAAGATATGATGCTCTTATGTTTTAAGCGTTTAAATCAATCATACCTAATTCACTTCTCAGAGTGAGAAAGCGTTGTTCGTTGAGCGCTTTAGTGAAGATATCTGCTAATTGTTTGTCAGTTCCAATGAAGTGCATGGAGATATCTTTCTTTTGAACATGGTCACACAAGAAATGGTATCTAATGTCAATGTGTTTGGTTCTAGAATGAAGGACAGGATTTTGGGTCATAGCTAAAGCGCTTTGGTTATCACAATGGATTGGGGTAGGACCTAGGATTATTCCATAGTCTCTAAGTTGTTGCCTCATCCAAAGGATTTGTGCACAACAGCTCCCAGCGGCTACATATTCTGCCTCAGCGGTAGAAGTCGCTATGGATTGTTGTTTCTTACTATGCCACAAAACTAGTCTATCACCTAGAAATTGACATGTACCACTAGTACTTTTTCTATCTATTTTGCATCCTGCAAAATCTGCATCTGAATAACCAATTAGTTCAAAAGGAGAGTCCCGTGGATACCATAAGCCCACATTTTGTGTGCCTTTTAGGTATTTAAGGATTCTCTTAGTAGCATTTAAGTGTGATTCTCTAGGATCAGATTGAAATCGTGCACACATGCATACCGAAAACATAATATCCGGTATACTAGTGGTAAGATAAAGAAGTGATCCAATGATACCTCTATAGTTAGTGATATCAATTTTCTTCCCACTTTCATCTTTATCTAACTTAAGCGTTTGGCTCATTGGAATTTTTGAGGATGATGCATTTTTCATACCAAATTTCTTAATCATATCTCTTGTATACTTAGCTTGGTTTATAAATATTCCATTAGGGAGTTGTTTAACTTGTAATCCTAAGAAGAAAGTTAATTCACCCATCATGCTCATTTCAAATTGATCTTGCATCATTTTTGAAAATTTCTCACACAATCGCTTATTAGTAGAACCAAATATAATATCATTAACATAAATTTGGACTAAGAGAATATCTTCATTATGGGTAATTTTAAATAACGTTGTATCAACGTTACCTTTTGAAAAGCCTTTATCTATAAGGAAGATAGAGAGAGTGTCATACCATGCTCTTAGTGCTTGTTTAAGGCCATAGAGTGCCTTATCCAATTTGTAGACCATACTTTTGCCATGGTTGTTGATGAATCCTGGAGGTTGTTCCACATAGACTTATTCTTGGAGTTTACCATTCAGGAAAGCACTCTTCACGTCCATTTGGTATACTATGGATTTGTTTAATGCGGCAAACGCTAGGAACATCCTAATCGCTTCAAGACGGGCTACTGGGGCATACGTCTCATCAAAATCAATACCCTCTTCTTGAAAATAACCCTGAGCGACTAATCTAGCTTTGTTTCTTGTAACAACACCATCTTCGTCCATTTTGTTCCTAAAAACCCCTCTAGTCCCAATAAATCCTTGGTGAGTTGGTCTTGGTACTAGCGTCCAAACCTTGCTTCTCTTAAATTGGTTAAGCTCTTCTTGCATTGCTTCTACCCAACTTGAATCACTGAGCGCTTCATCCACTTTCTTTGGTTCCATTTGAGATAGAAAACTTGCGAACATGGCCTCATTAATTGTAGCTGACCTAGTTCTAATAGGTGCTTCCATATCTCCGATTACTAGCTCTGGTGGATGGTCTCTAAGCTATTTGTGGTCTGGTTGGAACGGGTTGAGAGACTCTTGGTTATCAAACGCTTGACTCTCTTGTGCAGTCACTGCATCATTCATAGTTCCAATTTGCTCTTGATGATCATTCTCTTCATGATCATCAGCGAGTCTGACATTATCACCATTATTAACCTCACGAGTATCCTTAGGAATAGGTACACGAATCTTATCATCTTCGTCATCACTATCATCACCAAGATTGATTTGTGACGCTTGTTGGGTGAGATCTTCAATTCCTACATCATCAGGATTAACCTTACTCGGTTCTTGGTTAGCATCATCAAACACAACATGAATGGATTCTTCAACCTTCGATTTGATCTTATTTAGGATGCGAAAACTCTTTCCATTCTTGGCATAGCCTAGAAAGATTCCCTCATCCGCTTTAGGATCAAAAGTCTTTAAGCTGTGGGATCCATTGTTATGAATAAAACATTTTGAACCAAATACATGAAAATATGAAACGTTAGGCTTACGTCCCTTCCACAACTCATATGGAGTCTTCTCATGTTGCTTGTTGATCATACACCGGTTCTGAGTGTAGCAAGCGGTATTGATGGCTTTGGCCCAAAACCTTTGAGGCAGCTTGGACTCTGCTAACATCGTCTTAGAGGCTTCTTTAAGCGTTTTGTTCTGTCGCTCGACAACTCCATTCTGTTGAGGTGTTCTAGGAGCAGAATGCACATGAAGTATTCCAAAGTCTATACAAAACTTCTCAACAAATTGGTTAGTAAATTCAGTTCCTCTATCGCTTCTAATTCTTGTCACCTTTAAATCTTTATAAGTTTGTATTTGACGAATTAGTGATGTGAGCTTGACACTAGTTTCATCTTTGGTCGCTAGGAATTCTACCCAAGTATAGCGAGAGAAATCATCAACTATTACTAGCGAGTACTTTTTACCACTAACACTCATGATTTGAATGGGACCAAACAAATCTAGATGCAATAGTTCAAGAACTCTAGAAGTAGATAGACATGGTTTCTTCTTAAAAGATGATTTAACTTGTTTACCCATTTGGCATGCATCACATAAGCAATTCTTTTGAAAGGAACCATTAGGTAATCCCTCTACTAGATTTAGTGATATTAACTGAGAGATTGCCTTAAAATTGAGGTGATTCATTTTTCTATGCCATAACTAACCCAAATCATTTTGATTTTTAGCAACAAAGCATGTGGGGTTGTTATCAATTGTAGAATCCCAATCTACTAAATATACATTGTTTGTTCATTTACCTCTTAATTTAGTAGACTTAGTCATAGCGTCGTTAACATAGCAGAAGTCGCTTGAAAATTTTACTTCAAAGCCTTTATCACAAAATTGACTAATGCTTAACAAATTATGCTTAAGACCCTCAACATAATATACATCAATAATCATTATGTTCCCCCTATGCATGATACCTATACCTTTGGTTTTACCTTTGGAGTTATCGCCGAATATAACTTGAGGACCGTTGGTAGCTTGATAGTTGACTAGAAGATCTTTGGAACCCGTCATGTGTCATGATGATCCACTATCAATGTACCAAACTGAAGTATCGGTGTTGGCTCTAGGTACCTGCATTTAAAGGATAATTCTAATTCTTCTTAGGTACCTATGTTGCCTTGGGTCCTTCTTTGTTAGTAACTTTGGTTTGAACTAGAACTTTAGGAACCCATGTTTGCCTAGTCTTCATTGTTGGAATACTGGCCTTCTTGGGTTTCACATCGTGTTGTGTGTGCTTTTTGGGTGTATAATAATATCCTTGATTATAATAGTAGTCATAATCATAGTTATAATCATAATCATCATAGTATCGGTAATATGATCTTGACTGTCTTGGATATTGACTCTGATATTTCCCTGGCGCTGGCTTGGGTTGCACTTTTGGTGCTGGACGCTTAGCGCTTGATTCACAGTGGTTAGGTTTATCCTTAACCTTTTGAGCGTTTGGATGAACTTTTCTTTGTGAATCATTTGCTTTAGCCTTACCCTTGCCTGAGTCAGATTTGACTTTCTCATTTAGCCTCGTATCATTGTCTCTAGGTTCATTTAGCATTTGGCTTTGTGAACTTTTCTCAACAAAGGTAACACCCTTTCCTTTGTTGTTGGCCGTAACATTAGATTTATTAGGTTGTTTACTGAATTTATTGTATTCTAAACCGATCTTTTCACCATATAATCTGGTTACCTCAGTCACATTATCCAACTTTCTAGAAGCTTTTGATAATGATGAGACGAGCTGCTCTGATTTGGCAAGTCTAGCGATCAGATCAGCTTCTCTCTTGACTATTATATCAAGATGGCTTTTTAATTGAATAATCTCACTCTCAAGTGATTGGTTCTTCTCAATGCATTGTTGCTGAACTTTCAACTTTGCTTTGAGCGTTACTTTATCTCTTGTGAGTGATGAGATAATAGCGAGATCATTTTGATATATTTTGGCGGCCTCTTGACAATTTTTATAATATTCATTAACTTTGTCAAGTAGTTCATCATAAGAAAGAGGATGAGATAATTCATTGGTTACCTCTTGTAGCGATTCGTCAGACGCTTCATCTTCTCTTGCCATGAGACAGATCAACGCTGAGTCGCTTGTAGCCTCATCATCACTGCTTTCATCTGATGATTCCAAATCCTCTTCAGGTGCGGGGAATGGTTCAGATTCCGCTAGCAAACCTTGTTGGCGAAGGTTGCTCCTGAATTGGTTTCTATCCGCATAGTCTTGCCTTGTGGGCTTAGACATATTTGGATAAAGGCGATTTACCTAGCAGTGCCCTGGTTTCTTGCAATTATAACACAAATTAGTTTTCATTTTCTGTTAAGTGGACAATCGCTTTGATCCGACTGGTGCTGAGAGATTTAGAGTAGGAGTCGTAGGCGCTTGGTAAGGAACTGGCGCTACTAGTTGAGGTGCAGAGTACACTGGCGCTTGATACTGAGGCGCTGAAGTAGGGGGAGGGGTTTAAAATGAAGTTTGTCCAATAGGATTTCTCTTTTCATATCTTAGAAATTTCTTGACCAATAAGACCATTTCCTTTTCTTCATTTGATTCCGTTGATTTCACTTCGCTAACCGCTTTACCCTTACTTTTGGTTGTAGCGATTAAAGCTCCTGATTCAGTCGATGTGTCCCTGACTTCACCCAATTCGAATTCAAATGCCTTTAACTCTGAAAACACATGTTCTGGAGTAAGGGTCTCCAAGGTCTGTGATTCTCTCATAGCAACAGTCTTAATCAAGTATTTACTTGGAAGACTTCTGAAATTTTTTTGACCATTTCCTTGTTGGTCAATTCCTTATCTAGTGACGCTAACTCTGTAATGAGCAAAATCTTGCGTCCAATTGTTCTAGCGTCTCATTGGGCTGCATCTTGAAATGCTCGAATCTTTGCATGGCTATAGAGAGCTTATTCTCCTTCATTTGTGCCGATCCTTCACACACTATAGCCAACTTATCCCATATTTCTTTTGAAGTCTTACATTGCTTGATCTAGTTGAACAATGCATCATTGTCTCCTAACGCTGAGTAAAGCGCACTTCGTCCAACATTATCTTGATTTGCCCTTTTTCGATCATCAGGCGTCCATTCTAACTTAGGTTTCTCGACATAACCATCTGGAGTGGCCTCGATTGCTTCAGGGGCTCGAGTTACAACTTTCATAATCTGAATGGGGCCATCTGTGATCACATCACACATTTTATTATCGCAAGAGCATAAATAAGCGAATGCTCTAAGTTTCCAAGAATCATAGTTTGATTCTACCAACTTAGGCATTTTGTTAAAAGCCATAATGAGATGTTTTAAAGAGAAAATTTAAAGCGTTTAAATTTTATAAAGATGGATCTGAACAAGCAGTTACGCTCGGAAACGCTTAGGTTTTTAATTCAACCGCTCTGATACAACTTGGTGGTCCCAAGTGGCATACGAAAGGGTCTAAAGGGGGGGGGGGGGGGTTGAATAGACCCTGAAGTCTTTTTCGACTTCAAAAATTTCGTATCACTTTTAAAGATTTGAACGCTTAGAAGCTGAGCGCTTGGGTAAGGCGTTTCAGTAGAGATAACTTAGACTTAGTGATTTTAGCAATTTACCAAAGTAGGGTAATGCCTAGATCGCTTAATCAGGATTAGCACAGCGGAAATGATTTTTAGCGTTCGATTGGTTAATTAATCGCTTTGCAATTAGCTTGTCTTTTTCAAAGAATATAATATAATGTAAATCAAGACAATAATTAAAGTAAATGACACAAGAAATTGTAAGGTTCACTGGGTGATGTAATCCCAGCTACGTCTTTCTTCTCTTTTTTCACTTGGAGGAATTTACTAGGATGATTTTCGAAGAATCACACAGAATCTTCTACAAGATAGTAAAGGATGAAAAAGATCTCGGGCTCCTTGATCACACAGATTTCAGCACCAATGAAGATCGTCTTCTACAAGCTTCTCTCACTCAGAAATACTGCATGTAAAGGGTTTTCAACTTCTTTCTCATTCAGATGAAAGGTTGAAGATTTGTCACAAGGTTTTGTTTGTTTTTGGGAAGATCAAACAACTTGGAATATTTCAGTAGAAATTTAGGTTTCTTCTTTGGAAGAGGTTTGAGATATTTGTGACTGTTTGGAATGTAGATAAAAAGCTTGAAAGAATTTTAGCTATGGAGTTTCTAAGCCTTTTCTTGTGCAGGTACATAAATTTCTCTTGTAATATTATGTACCATGTTTTTGGGTTTGCTGAGGTAAGGTATTTATAGGCAATTCTTGGGATCTGTCCGTTGGACACATGTGGGAGCGTGCCTTTCACACAGCGCGTGATTTTACCTAAAACCTGACATTCCTGAAAATCTGCTGGCACCGATTGGATGGGAGCAGCTATAAACTCTGAAGTTCTGACAGTCTAGTCAAAAGGTGGTTTGTCCACAAGTCACAGTGGCTTATCTCATTTAATGCTCTTATCAGCAATTTAATGCATTTGAATTTATTTCCCGTTGGAAATAAATGTCCGTTGAATTATTGCATTTAAGTCCTTCATGACTTGAGGATTTAATTCAGGTGAATCTGACATCGGATCGCTAGAGTGATTTGAGCGCTTGATTCATAAATCCTGAAATAGTCGTTTAGCGTTTGACGGGTGCTAAGAACAAATCTTCATCTTCAGTTGACTTTAGACGCTGATCTTCAACTTCTTCTTTAATAGACTCACCTAGAATTCTATTAGCGATTCGGTATCTAATGCTTAGTCTAAAATCTATAAAGATAAAAATTACAAGCCTAATAAAAAATTACATACTTTCAAACGCTTATACAAAGATCTATCAAAACAGAAACTTGTGTCTACCATAAAATCCTATCTTGTCATCATCAAAACATCTAACATGAAATTTCCTAACACTTATGCATTTACATTCAATATATGGCTTATAGTTATATTATTGAAACAAAAATGTACAATGCAGCTTTCATATGGATGCCATTAAAATGGAGATACGAAATGCATCCAAGAGGAAAATTGATAGTATCCACAATGCAACATTTCATGAGTGGTTTAAGTCCTATGTAAGTGAAGAATTATAGTAGTTCAGTAAATATTATAATAGTTTAAATTAATATTAAACTTTTTTTCTTCTTAAAAACCAAGTGCATGCTACAGATTCCTTTTTAGAGGAAGTTAGAAGGTTGGCTTCCTGACCATTGCCACATGGAAAGAGTTATAATGCATGCATTGTAAACAACTTTCGTTTTTGGACAAAATCTCGTGATGAAGGAAAGCAACTCAAAATTCAGGTGTTATCCTTCGGGCATCCACGAACAGTTATGCCTGTGCAAAGGATAAAAGTCCGCTTTTGGGCCAGGTCCCCTATTATGGCTGATGTGGGTCGAAATAGGTTCTTGGGCCAAGCTAGTAGTCTAACACGATTAGGGGCCCAAGCCCAATAGTATCATGGACTTGGAACCCCTTAGAAGATATCATAGTTAGGTCTGTCCCGCTGGAGGTTCACCCAGTCCTGACCTGCACAGGTAGAGCATTCTATATAAGGCAAGCCTGTAGCGAGATCAGACAAGAATCAATTAGGAGATATACTTACCATATCTAGACCTATGGAAATCATGCTGACCGACCTTCCAATTATACCATTAAAGATATAGCCCCAAGATGGAAGGATCATGATTTATTCTACTTTCCAATGTACATTTAGGAATAGTTGACTTACCTTTTTATCCACCCCATCATAAACCTGTATATATATCAACTCCAAACACTAATGAAAGGATCGACTCTTTTACCCGTGGACGTAGGTCATATTTTGGCCGAACCACGTATATCTTGTGTCATTCTTATGTTATATTTCCGTGCTTTATACTATATTCTTATATAATATATCGCATATTATCATTGGTGTGTTTCCCACAAACATCAATGGTATTTTGACCGATATGATTGAAATTCAATATGCTTACAATATGAAGTTCATATTGTTTAAGTGTGACTGGGTTGATAATGATAAGGGAGGTTTGGCGGAAGATATGTATCACTTTAAGCTTATGAACTTCAATCGTTTAATGTATAGGAATAATCTTCCCAATGATGAGCCATTTATTTTCTCCAACCAAGCAGAACAAGTGTGGTATGTTAGTAACCCGATGGATACCGAGTGGAGCATTGCAGTAACAATGGCTAGAAGAGATGATTTTGATGTATACTCACGTATGTATGAAATAGAGCCCTATGGCAATCAAGTGTTTGACGATCGTATTTCTCAAAATGATGACAATGCTAATTGGGTTCAGGATGGAGTTGAAGGAACCCTAATTGATGTTAATGATAGTGAGCATTATGACGAGGATGAGGATTGTGATGAAATAGACTAAGGCGCTTTGAAACTTCCTCTTGTCGTAGAGATTCAAGTGATGAGGTTAGCATTATGATATTGATCAATTACTTGTATATGTGCTTAAATTGAACTTCTATATTTCAAATGGAGTAGCACGTTCCATGATTTTTCTCTCTTATCAGTTATCACCATTGTTTGTCTATGTCATTAGCAATTGATAAGTTATTTAGCATGTCATCTTTAATACTTGAATTCAAATTTATACATTTATGTTGTTTCTTGGTTTGATTTTTTGTTAACAGATCAACAGTAAGTTGATGAAGAAAGTAAATGATTTAGAAATCACGGATGAAGTGAAGGATCAACTGTTTTGAATTATTGGTGATTATTCTAGTCTATATTTTATTAGTTCATTTCAATGGTCATTTAGTAGAAAATTGGTACAGTGCAAGCTTACTTTGAGTATGGACTTAATATTATTTGGTTAAAAATTTGGGTATTTTGATTGAATGATGAAATTTGTGTAGTGTTTTTTGTTAAAGGGTTAGGTGTTTGGATTGGATGAAGAAGTTTGTGCTTATGTATTATTTTTGGTTAAAGTGTTGGGTGTTTAAATTGGATGATGAAGTTTGTGTTTATGTATTGTTTTTTATAAAGATTTTTGTATTTGTGCACTGTTGTATTGCTGATTTCAGATTTGTGGGTGAACATCAAATTGATCAGGATAAAAAAATTAGGAATCAAAATAATACCAAAAACAAATTAAAATGCAAAATACTATCGACTACGCGAAGCTAAACTGTAGACTAAACTTTGGGAAAATTATTTCCTACTGTAGCTAAACCGTAGACAATACTATAAAAGTATTCCTACTGCTACATAAAACGTAGGTCCTAAACAAAAATTTGCCTACGATTATGCTCAAGTAGGCATCCTTAATTTATTTTTTTCCACCTTTTACTACTCTAGTAAAAGCGTACGAAAAGACAAATCAATTACACCTACCTGTGCCAAAGCGTAGGCATCACTTCACAATAACTACAGTTTTTGGTGGTCCGAAGTGGCATACGAAAGGGTCTAGAAGGGGGGGGGGGGTTAATAGACCCTAGAGTCTTTTTCGACTTCAAAAAATTTCGTATCACTTTTAAAGATTAGAACGCTTAGGCAGCTGAGCGCTTGGGTTAGACGATTCAGTAAAGATAACTTAGATTTAGTGATTTTAGCAATTTACCAAAGTGGGGTAATGCTTAGATCACTTAATAAGGGTTAGCACAGCGAAAATGATTTTAAAGCTTTAGCGTTCGTTTTGGTTAAATAGTCGCTTAGCAGATTAGCTTGTCTTTTTCAAAATAAATAAGAGAATATAAAACAAGACAATAATGAAAGTAAATGACACAAGAAATTGTAAGGTTCACTGGGTGATGTAATCCCTACTACGTCCTTCTTTTCCTTTTCCACTTGGAGGGAATTTACTAAGATGATTATCAAAGAATCACACAGAATCTTCTACAAGATAGTAAAGAGGTGAAAATGATCTCGGGCTCCTCGATCACACAGATTTCAGCACCAATGAAGATCTTCTTCTACAAGCTTCTCTCACTCAGAAATACTGCCTGTAAGGGGTTTCAACAACTTTCTCACTCAGATGAAAGGTTGAGGGTTTTGTCACACAGGTTTTGTTTGTTTTTGGAAAGATCAAACAACTTGGAATATCTCAGTAAGAGTTTAGGTTTCTTCTTTGGAAGAGGTTTGAGATATTTGTGACTGTTTGGAATGTATGTAAAAAGCTTGAAGAGTTTTGGCTATGGAGTTTTTAAGCTTTTCTTGAGATAATATTTCAGCAAAGTTTTCTTGTGTTGATCGTTCTTGTGTTTCTCTTTTTAGGGTTTGCTGGAATGAGGTATTTATAGGCTATTGTTGGAAATTGTCCGTTGGACACATGTAGGAGCGTGCCTTTCACGCGGTGCGTGATTCTACCTTTTCTCTGACATTCCTGAAATCCTGCTGGTTCCGATTGGAAGGGAGCAGCTATAAACTCTGAAATTCTGACAGTTTAGTAAAAGAGGTGGCTTGTTCACAAGTCATAATAGCTTATCATATTTAATGCACTTATCAGACATTTAATGCATTAGAATTTATCTCCCGTTGGAAATAAATGTCCGTTGAATGGTTGCATTTAAGTCCTTCATGACTTGAGGATTTATTTTAGGTGAATCTGATACTGATCGCTGGAGTGCTTTGAGCGCTTGATCATAAATCCTAAAATAGTCCTTTAGCGTTTGACAGACGCTAAAAATAAATTTTCATCTTCATTTGACTTCAGATGCTGATCTTTAACTTCTTCTTTAATAGACTCACCTAGAATTCTATTAGCGATTCGGTATCTAATACTTAGTCTAAAATCTATAAAGATAAAAATTACAAGCCTAATCAAACTTACATACTTTCGAACGCTTATACATTGATCTATGAAAACAGAAACTTACATTATATTTGGGGTCTAACATAAAATCCTATCTTGTCATCATCAAAACATCTAACATAAAATTCCTAACAATTTCCTCATTTTTGATGATGTCAAGACCTTTAACTCTTATAAGTCTTTTATAGTTTAAGAGTTTTTAAAGAAAAGCCCAAATAAATATAAGTTAGTGTTAGAAAGTTATATAAGTTAGTTAGTTGTTAGATTAGCTTCAACAAGGTGTTTCAGCGTTCAATCATTCATTCATATAATTTCAAACAAAGTATACAGATGATTGTGCTGAGAGTTAAAAATTTAAAATAACAACAACATATAAATAGAAGAAAAAAAAATGAGGCATCATCTTCTTTGTCGCTTAGACATTTCTTTTCCTTGATAGATTTCATTTGCTAGGTCCAGCAAGAGTCGATCAATGTCTATCATGGTAGTGTACTGGACTTCATCAAAATCATGTCTTATATGTTTAGCGCTTTCCTTTAACTCTAAAAATCTTTCCATCCAATCCCTCGAAGGGATTTCAAGTTCTCAGATCAAGGCATGGTAAATGTCTTGTCTTCGATCATTGGTGGATTTCCAGTTTCAAGGCCGTCTAAGCGGTCCGGCATATAGATGAAAACCCATACTTTCTAAGAATTCGATGTCTAAGTCTGGAAGCCTGTGCTTGCCTTGATAATATCTTGGCTTGCACTTTTTAGTTAGCATTTTCTTTATACCTGCTATTTCATCGAACATAGAATGCCAGTGCTTGTTATCGGTTTTGGAGATTGATTCTTTCAAGGCTTTTGGACGTTTGATGCTTTTCTTTCTCATTTTCCCCCTTCTTGGCATCATCAAGAGAGGTTTTCAATTCAGCGATATCTTTTCGCAATAGCCGAACTTCTTCAACAAGTAGAGCGACTTGTTGAGCGATACTCTGAGCAACGGCATTTGAAGAATTGTGCCTCTCAGTATCAGCTGAAGCGTTCTGGGCTAAAGGACGATTGAATTCTGAGGAGAGACCAGCGATCAGAGGTGATATGCTATCCATGATGGAAATAGTACTTTTGGTAGCAGCGTTTGAAATATCACGGCTTCGAGTGTCAGATAATATTCGGATGTGCCTATCAGCTGTGTCAAAAATCTCTGAGCAAGAACCCTCAATGTTGCTGAGCGAGTTCTGTACTGCTTGTCTGAAATCTCGAGCGTCTGGATCACTATCCGAGTCCGAGTCCGAGTCTGAAGAAAAATGCTTAGGGGACGGAATGAGTCCGTATGAGCTAGAGACAACAGCCTTGCCTTTGGTTTTATCGCGAATAAAAGGCTCTTCAGGCTCTACGGCTATTTCAACATAAACTTCTTCTATCGCTAAATAAAGCATTTGAGTTGCGGTATCAATTTGAACAACTTGTTCAACAAAGGGAACCTCGACTACTGGAGCGCTGGGTGCAACATTTTGCATATCAGTGTCTGTGGTTTGAGCGACTTCCACAGCAGGAGTTTGTTCCTCTTCCATTGCAACAACTTCGATCTGAGGAGTTGGATTTTCAACAGCGATAACTCAGAGTGGGCCAATTGCTTCCATGATATGCCTTGGACTAATCAGGTTGGTCTGCGGGATAAAGAATATAGCATCTTCACGCTCTTCATTGCTTAGTGTAAGTTGCACTCCTTCTGGTAGATCAACTCCTGAAGTGTAAGAATTGTAGAAGCCCAAAATAAATAACATCAGCGCTCTGGCAGCTTCTTGATCTACTGGCCGAATAAGCGATATCATCTTAGCCACTTGTATGTTCTATTCACAAAATAAGATGGGAAGCAAGTTGTATCCTCTGAAGTCACTAAGACCAGGACCGAAATGCTGAGTGATTGAAATATCCAGCGACTGAGCATTTTTAATTATCGCTCGGCGCTCATGGTAAAACTCAGCAAGGTCGGCATGGTCATTGTCAAGGCTGAAAGGGACTTCACTTTGCCCTGGCAGAATTAGTTGCTCACTAGAGGAAGCATCTTCATTGAGGTCAGGAAGGATGCGCTGAACGAAGTTCTGAGTTAGATGATAGATGTAGCATCCTCCTTGAGCAATTAAGCTTAGATGCTGGCGAATATAGCGTTCTATGGATTATCTGTAATAAGGTAAATCGCTAATATTGCCTACCAGATGCTGAAGCTACTGGAGAAGAAACATAGCAAAACCTCTACGCTTGTAATCTGCTCGAAATCGAAACTAAAATGGATACTTCACAGGCTCTTCCAGCGTGTAAAAGTGCAACGCGAACTCTTCAGCCCATCTTGCAGTATCCATCATCCATCGTTTTTGAAGTTTATTAGCTTTCTTCTGTTCTTTTCTAGCTGCAAGAAACTTTTCAAAGTGTTCAAATTCTTCATCATAATCCTCAGCCCATAATCTTGCAAGGTACTCAAGGGCTTCGGCTTCTATCCAAGCGTTAATAGGATTGGGACGCTCAGCAACAACTGGTCCTTTACCTTTCCACAATCTTAGAGGTTTAGGGGATAGAGCATTTTGAGGAGAATGAACAATTTTGGGGTCAGCGGAGTACCTGATTTTGTTGAGAATTTCTTTGTCTGGATTCTTTGACCAATCACCCATATGGGGATTCTTGATGACGATCTTATTCTGGCGCAAGGGATAAAAGGACTCTTCAGAATGGCCAGTAAAGTTGAAACGCATCTCGTTAAATTCTGTCATGTTGAACGCTGGTCGCCGAATATACTCAAGGCGAGATTGAAGACGCTCAAGATTGTATAGACCTAGGTCAGCAAATCGCTCGAAGAATTCAAACTTAGCAGAATTAGAGACATCAGTCTGATGGAAATTGTTTTGAAAGTTGATCTCCTTATCAACTAAGGTTTTGGTGTCACGTTCTCTAGCGACATAGTAGAACTCAACTTCTTCATTGTATCCGTGAGGAAAGAAGTCTATGACACGGGGAGGAGATCCGGTTGGAGTGGGAACGAAAGCAACAGATTCTGTTGGGATAGGGGCCACTTCTATCGACCGCTCAGCACGCACAGTCGCTTCACTGACTGGAGATGTTTCATTGTCAGAAAGGACTTGAGCTATTTCCTTAGAGACATCCACAACTGCTTCCATTTCTACATCTATTTCAATAAGAATCTCAGAAGGTGGAGGTGCATCAGCATCTGGTGCTTTTTGAGCCTGAGGGCTATCATCGACTGACGCAGTTGCTTGATCTGTTTCAACATTTGGTACAGTTTCTCAGGCTCCGGGATAACTTCTTTTGGATCCCGAACACAAGAAAGCCTCTTAGATGGAGTATAGGCTTTAGGTTCTGAGCTGATTTCAGGAACAGCGTCAGACGGAGGTGGAACACTCACCGGTTCTTCAAGCGCTGGCTCCGCTAGAGCGCTTGTTGATGCAGCTAGAGTGGATGAAGGAGTACGCCTTTGAGCTAGCGGTACTTCTTTACCTCTTCGTCCTCTTCTGGAGAGATGATGAAGACAGGTGGGGGAGAGGGTGATTTAGGAGAAGAAGAAGGAGACTCCTATTTCTTCTTGGGCTTCGGCTTCTGCTTCTGCTTCTTTGCTGGCTTTGATGGCTCAACGACTTTCAAAGTGATTTTTCTTTTAGGTCGCTTGACCACCACAACTTTTTCTGAGGAAGATGATGAAGACGAAGTCGCTTGCTCTTTATCATCGCTGTGAACAACTCCTTCGGCAAGAAGTCGCTCACGCTCTTCTTTAGGAACCGCTGCACCGCCACGTCTCCTTGGTTTGAGCAGCTCGCTGATGAAACTGCTAGCGCTAAGAATACGACTCAAAACAATCCCGTAAGGCTTGGGATTTACTGACTTGGCCATCGCTGCTTTGAAGCGATTGAAAACGTAAAGCAACTAATTAATCTTTAATTTGGTCAAAATGGCCACCATCATCTTATATTGAACATTTGAAACCTTATTGAAGCTTCCCTTTCTGCATTCAATCATCTTTGCTCATATGTCCGCAAGAATGACATATTCGCCCTTCATGTCATTTTTCTTGAAGTTGGGTTCATAGGCAGCTTCAACTTCATCCTTCTTGATTAACTCCCAGACCTTGGTGGCATCACCAAGAGTGACATTTTCGACTTTGCCACCATCATTTGGCAGATTTAGTAAAGATGATATAAGAGAAGGAGTGAGAACAAAGGTCTCACGAGCAAAGGGAAAGACGCAGGAAATGGAGTTTCCATCGTCGGAGATTTTTGCATTTTTGAAGAAAAAAAGGGTTTATTCCTCATAAATGTTAAAAACAGAAGTTATCATATCACGTAAACCAGATTCCTAAACGAGTGGAAAAACAGTCAGTAGAGGGAAGTGACACGACAAAATCCTAGCAAGAGAACTAGGTCGCGTAAGTAGTAAAGTGGATCTTTAAGTCCGGGGTTATCGTATCAGCAGGGAAAACTATAATCTAAGTACCAAGACTACTATATTACTCAATTCTAAGTTAGATCGGTTGATAAAAGGTTGATTTAAACTAATTACTTAAGTTAATTACTAAAATAGTTTATAACCAAATAAGTGGAAAAAACGATAGAAGAGAAGCGATTAAGGCACATGGTTCAACATTTATGTATTTCGATTGTGATTAAGGTTCTAGTGGATTATTAGATGGATTTAGCTAAGGCGAAATTCCCTAACGTACGTACTACCCAATCTTTTGGCATAGCAACCCTATCCTTGTTAACGATTTCCTTTATATCTCTATATGAAAACCCAGCTTAACAAAGATGCATTTAAGGTCTAGGAATTCCCCACGTAAATGGAAAGCCACCTAAAGAAACCGAGTCTATCTTTAGTTGGTTTAACTATAGGGTATTCAATGTTTATATCTTCCCTAGGTTATTATCTCTCGATTTCTAACCTAGGCATTTTATCAAACACTTGGTGATCAAGCAAATGTAGCAGTGAGATCAAATATTGAATACATAGCTAAAACCAAAATTAATCCAATAAACACCAATAAAACAACAATCAAAATAACATAGATGGCCTATCCATGGCCTCAATCAAACAAGTTTAGCTCATATTCATGTCAAAAGTGCAAATATAGATCATACAAATCATAAGAGGTTTGAACAAATCTAAGAAATAAATATGTAAAAACTCCCTAATTCTTGTAGAGATGTGAATTCCTTGTTGAATTCTCCGTCTTCTCACGAATCCGGGCCTTCAAAGAGACATTTTGACCTTCAAAATCACTCTCCCAAGCTCCCTCTCCCCCTCTTTTGGTGTGGCTGCTGCTATCTAAGGTGAGTTAGGGTAAAAAATGACCAAAAGGGGTACTTATAGAGCAGTCTGCCACGGCGTTCATCCCCTGCTGCTCTGGCCAGTTTTGGTAAAATATGAATAACTTTCCCTACCGATGTCGGAATAAGCTGATTCAAGTTGTTGTAGAATCCTAAGACAAAGATCTACAACTCTCAAGAAGACACCAAGGCCTAAATCAAACGTTAAAGTTGATAAAATTGGCTCACAAGTCACTGAATGAGAAACCTTCATCGTAAGACATCTCTTCCGATGACGTTTTCACCACCTTCCCTACATATATGTACCTTTGCCTCTTATCTTTCCACGGGTATACCAAGTGTGTAATTTGGACATGGGTAGAGAAATACATTCCATAAATTCTAGCACTGCGCAGACAGTTTGTATCTTTTTGCATGATTTACCTTCAATCCTTGTTCTTTTCCTCCAAATGTTATGTTATTCTATAAAATATGAGAAAACAAGGGTCAAAACATCATATGTGATCAAATTATCAAGAAAACAATCAAAACCAAGTCGATAAACAAGGGAAAACTAGTGCAAAAATAACATAAATCAGGAATTTTTGGTTATCAAAGAGATAGTCCCAATTAACAAGAAAACCGGCATTAACAGTTGGTGGTCCCAAGTGGCATACGAAAGGGTCTAGAAGGGGGGGGGTGTTGAATAGACCCTTAAGTATTTTTTGACTTAAAAAAAATTTCGTATCACTTTTAAAGATTAGTGTTAGAGTGTATGTCCTCAAATCCCATAAAGAGGATAGATTTATAGGGCATTAACTTATAACTAAACAATATCCTTTTATTATATATATAAGGCATTATCTTGTTATTTTCTTATAGGCGTTTGTAATGTGTTAATAAACAACGTAAAGTCCTTGAGTATAAGGCAAACCTTCTACTTCCTATGGGATAGGAAGAATGGCACAAGAAGGGTTTGATCCTTATTTCTAAATGGGGTTCGCAAGTCTAAGAAAGTATTTGACTGGACATCAATACAGAACAAGGACTTACATGATATAAGTTTTGACAGAGAAAGTGCCAGTCGAACAGTATGGGAATGATAGTGGGAACTTATGTCATGGACATATAAGTTGGACTAATATGTTCAAACACGGCTCGCATCAGTTTCATCACATGGGTATTCACTCACTGACAGTCAATGATGAAACTGACAAGTTGTGATAGGTACGCGTGAACTTTAGACCTGAGTAGTCGAGTTGAAGATGTACTTGTGACATCAAGTCTGTCATTAGAGTAGTTAGATCGAAATCACCCTTTGGTGGGATCGACCTCAAAGTGCGACTTGATGGGCAAGTAGCATTGTTAACTGATTAGAAAAATGAGATTTATTCTCTCATAAGTGAATGAGCTAAATATCCTATGCAGTCATGAATGAGTGAGGTTAAAAATCTTTGGCCAAATCATAAAATGACCTCGACTCATTATGAGCTAAGCATATGGTCAAGTCATGTGAGTTTGACTAAAACCATGACTCTCACTTGACTGGGATATAAGAACAAAAGGTTTATACACGTACGGTATTCACAGCGTATATGGTTTGGAATGATCCTATTCATTCGTTCTCAATTGGGATACGAAGTGAGCCACGTGACTGGTTAGGTGTTACTCACATCCTTTTGGTTTCCTCCCAATTGCCTTTTGAGACGAACCTAAAGAGTCGCGCTTTAAGGAAGTGCAAAAAGAAAATAATGGGAAAAAGGCTTGAGAGAATTTTTGGTATTGGATATCGAGATTAATTAATTAATCATTAGATGATTTTATTAATTAAGTTAATGAATTAATTAATTCCTCATGGGAATTTAATTATAATATTAACATGAATTTAATTGATTATTTAATTAATTAATTTATTGGATAAATAATATTAATTATTTAATTAATTAATAACCAAATCCGAAGGCTTAAAAGCCCACAGGTAGGCGTCCACTATGAAGCCTAGGTTATTGTTTTCTATTGTAGTATATTTATACTACTTAGTGAAAAAATAACTAGGTCAAGAGAATTAACTTACAAACTTTCTCTCCAACTCAAACTTTCCTCTCTTTCTCTCTCACACTAGCCGTCCATCAAGGTGAAGAAGAAGGAGATTTTCGTTTTGGACTCCGACGTGGCAATTTAGAGACAGCGATGGATTTGCTGTTCAAGAAAGGATTGCATAGCGTTCAGATTTCAACATACGCGAGAACGGTAATTAATTTAATAAAACTCAATTTAAATACGAGAAATAGAGATGAGCCACTGGGATTAAACTTATAATTCTTCCGCTGCGTTTTTGTTTTTATGCAATTTTTCCCAACAATTAGAACGCTTAGGAAGCTGAGCGCTTGGGTCAGGCGCTTAAGTAAAGATAACATAGACTTAGTGATTTTAGCAATTTACCAAAGTAGGGTAACGCTTAGATCTCTTAATCAGGGTTAGCACAGCGGAAATGATTTTAAAGCTTTAGCGTTTGTTTTTGTTAAATAGTCGTTTAGCAAATTAGCTTGTCTTTTTCAGAATAAATGGCATAAACTTCTTCTTGGAGTTTACCATTCAGGAATGCACTCCTCACGTCCATTTGGTATACTGTGAACTTGTTGAATGCGGCAAATGATAGGAACATACGAATCGCTTCAAGACGGGCTACTGGGGCATACGTTTCATCAAAATCAATACCCTCTTCTCAACAATAACCCTGAGCGACTAATCTGGCTTTGTTTCTTATAACAATGCCATCTTCATCCATCTTGTTCCTAAAAACCCATCTAGTTCCAATAACTCCTTGGTGAGTTGGTCTTGGTACTAGTGTCCAAACCTTGCTTCTCTCAAATTGGTTAAGCTCTTCTTGCATTGCTTTAATCACTGAGCGCTTCATCCACTTTCTTTGGTTCCATTTGAGATAGGAAGCTTGCAAACATGGCCTCATTAATTGTAGCGGACCTAGTTCTAACAGGTGCTCCAATATCTCCAATTACTAGTTCTGGTGGATGATCTCTAAGCCATTTACAATCTGGTCGGAACGGGTTGAGAGACTCTTGGTTATTAATCGCTTGACTTTCGTTGGTCTCTGGCGCAGTCGCTGCATCATTCACAGTTCCAATTTGCTCTTGATGATCATTCTCTTCATGATCATCAGCGATTTTGACATTATCATCATGTGTAACCTCACGAGTAACCTTAGGAATGGGCACAAAGATCTCATCATCCCCCTCATCATCACTATCATCACCAAGATTGATTTGTGACGCTTGTTGGGCAAGATCTTCAATTCCTACTTCATCAGGATTAACCTTACTCAGTTCTTGGTTAGCATCATCAAACACAGCATGAATGGATTCTTCAACCTTTGATTTGATCTTATTTAGGATGCGAAAACTCTTTCCATTCTTGGCATAGCCTAGAAAGATTCCCTCATTCGGTTTAGGATCAAATGTTTTTAGGCTGTGGGATCCATTATTATGAATGAAACATCTTGAACCAAATACATGAAATTATGAAACGTTAGGCTTACGTCCCTTCCAAAACTCATATGGAGTCTTCTCATGTTGCTTGTTGATCATACACCGATTTTGAGTGTAGCAAGCGGTATTGATAGCTTCGGCCCAAAACCTTTGAGGCAGCTTAGACTCTGCAAGCATCGTCCTAGCGGCTTCTTTAAGCGTTCTGTTCTGTCGCTCTGCAACTCCATTCTGTTGAGGTGTTCTAGGAGCATAATACTCATGAAGTATTCCAAAATCTATACAAAACTTCTCAACAAATTGGTTAGTAAATTCAGTTCCTCTGTCGCTTCTAATTCTAGTCACTTCTAGATCTTTATAAGTTTGCAATTGACGAATTAGTGATGTAAGCTTGATACTAGTTTCATCTTTGGTCACTAGGAATTCTACCCATATATAGCGAGAGAAATCATCAACTATTACTAGCGAGTACTTTTTACCACTAACACTCATGATTTGAATAGGACCAAACAAATCTAGATGCAATAGTTCAAGAACTCTAGAAGTAGATAGGCATGGTTTCTTCTTAAAGGATGATTTAACTTGTTTACCCATTTGACATGCATCACATAAGCGATTCTTTTGAAAGGAACCCTTAGGTAATGCCTGTATAAGATTTAGCATTATTAACTGAGAGATTGCCTTAAAATTGAGGTGATTCATTTTTCGATGCCATAACCAACCCAATTCATTTTGACTTTTAGCAACAAAGCATGTGGGGTTGTTATCAATTGTAGAATCCCAATCCACTAAATAAACCTTATTTGTTCTTTTTCCTCTTAATTTAGTAGACTTAGTCTTAGCGTCGTTAACATAGCAAAAGTCGCTTGAAAATTTTACTTCAAAGCCTTTATCACAAAATTGACTAATGCTTAACAAATTGTGCTTAAGACCCTCAACATAATATACATCACTGATCATGATGTTCCCCCTATGCATGATACCTATACCTTTGGTTTTACCTTTGGAGTTATCACCGAATATAACTTGAGGACCGTTGGTTGCACGATAGTTGACCAAAAGATTCTTTGATCCAGTCATGTGCCTTGATGACCCACTATCAAAGTACCAAACTGAAGTATTGGTGTTGGCTCTAGGTACTTGCATTTAAAGGATAGTTCTAATTCTTCTTAGGTACCCATGTTGTATTGGGTCCTTCATTGTTAGTGACTTTGTTTTGAATTAAAACTTTAGGAACCCATATTTGCCTAGTCTTCATTATAGGAATACTGGCCTTCTTAGGTTTCACATTATGTTGTGTGTACTTTTTGGGTGTATAGTAATATCCTTGATTATAATAGTAATCACAATCATAATCATAGTCATAGTTATCATAATAGCGATAATATGATCTAGACCTTTGCGGATATTGACGCTGGTATTTCCTTGGCACTGGCTTAGGATGCATTTTTGGTGCTTGACGCTTAGCGCTTGATTCACAGTGGTCAGATTTATCCTTAGCCTTTTGAGCATTTGGATGAACCCGTCTTTGTGGATCATTTGCTTTCGCCTTTCCCTTGCCTGAGTCAGCTTTGGTTTTCTCATTTGGCCTCGTACCATTGTCGCTTGGTTCATTTAGCGTTTGTCCTTGTGAACCTTTCTCAACAAAGAAAACACCTTTTCCTTTGTTGTTAGCCGCAACCTTAGATGCTTTTGATTTTTGACCAAATTTATCACGCCCTAAACCGGTCCTTTCACCAAAAATTCTAGTCACATTATCTAAGTTTCTTGACGCTTTGGATAATGATGAGATGAGCTGCTCTGATTTGGCAAGTCTAGCGATCAGATCAGCTTCTCTCTTGACTATTATATCAAGATCGCTTTTCAATTGAGTAATCTCACTCTCAAGCGATTGGTTCTTCTCAATGTATTGTTGCTGAACTTACAACTCTGCTTTGAGAGTTACTTTATCACTTGTGAGCGATGAGATAATAGCGAAGTGATTTTGATATATTTTGGCGGCATCTTGACAATCTTTATAATATTCATTAACTTTGTCAAGTAATTCGTCATAAGAAAGAGGATGATATAATTCAGTGTTTACCTCAGGTAGCGAATCGTCAGACGCTTCATCATCTCTTGCCATGAGACAAATCAACGCTGAGTCGCTCGTAGGCTCATCATCACTACTTTCATTTGATGATTCCAAATCCTCTTCAGGTGCGGAGAGTGGTTCAGATTCCGCTAGCAATCCTTGTTGGCGAAGGTTGCTCCTGAATTGGTTTCTATCCTCATAGTCTTGCCTTGTGGGCTTAGACACATTTGGATAAGGGCAATTTACCTGGTAGTGCCCTGGTTTCACTGCAATTATAACACAAATTAGTTTTCATTTTCTGTTCAGTGGTTAATCGCTTTGAAACTACTGGCGCAAGAGATTCTGAGTAGGGGACGGAGGCGCTTGATATGGAACTGGCTCCATTGATTGAGGTGCAGAGTACACTAGCGCTTGATATTGAGGCGCTGATGCTGGGGGAGGAGTTTGAAATGAAGTTTGTCCAATAGGATTTCTCTTTTCATATCTTAGAAATTTTTTGAATTTCTTGACCAATAAAGCCATCTCATTTTCTTCATTGGATTATGTTGATTTAACCTTAACCGCTTTACCCTTGCTTTTTGTGGTAGCGATTTCAGTCGCTGAAGTCGATGTGTCACTGACTTCACCCAATTCAAATTCAAATGCCTTTAATTCTGAGAATACATGTTCTGGAGTAAGGGTCTCCAATGTCTGAGATTCTCTCATAGCAACAGTCTTAATTAAGTACTTGCTTGGAAGACTTCTGAATATCTTATTGACCATTTCTTTGTTGGTCAACTCTTTATCTAATGACGCTAATTCTGTAATGAGCATAGTAAATCTTGCGTCCAATTGTTCTAGCGTCTCATTTGTCTGCATCTTAAAATGCTCGAATCTTTGCATGGCTATGGAGAGCTTGTTCTCCTTCATCTGTACTGATCCTTCACACACAACAGCCAACTTATCCCATATTTCTTTGGAAGTTTTACATTGCTTGATCTTGTTGAACAATGCATCATTGTCTCTTGACGCTGAGTAAAGTGCACTCCGTCCAACATTATCCAGATTTGCTCTTTTTCTATCCTCTGGCGTCCATTCTAACTTGGGTTTCTCGACATAACCATCTGAAGTTGCTTCATCAGCTCCAGGTGCTCGAGTTATCACTTTCGTAATCTGAATGGGGCCATCTGTGATTACATCACACATTTCATTATCACAAGAACATAAATACGCGAATGCTCTAAGTTTCCAAGAATCATAATTTGATTCTACCAACTTAGGCATTTTGTTAAAAGACATAATGAGATGTTTTGAGAGAGAGTTTTAAAAACGACTACGTTTTAGAAAAATGGATCTAAACAAGCAGTTACGCTTGGAAACGCTTAGGTTTCTACTTCAACTGCTCTGATACCACTTGGTGGTCCCAAGTGGCAAACGAAAGGGTCTAGAAGGGGGGTTGAATAGACCCTTAAGTCTTTTTCGACTTAAAAAAAATTTCGTATCACTTTTAAAGATTACAACGCTTAGGAAGCTGAGCGCTTGGGTCAGGTGCTTAAGTAAAGATAACTTAGACTTAGTGATTTCAGCAATTTACCAAAGTAGGGTAACGCTTAGATCGCTTAATCAGGGTTAGCACAGCGGAAATGATTTTAAAGCTTTAGCGTTCGTTTTGGTTAAATAGTCGCTTAGCAGATTAGCTTGTCTTTTTCAGAATAAATGGTATAAAAATTAAAACAAGACAATAATGAAAGTAAATGACACAAGATATATAAGGTTCACTGGGTGATGTAATCCCAGCTACGTCCTTCTTCTCCTTTTTCACTTGGAGGGAATTTACTAAGATGATTATCAAAGAATCACACAGAATCTTCTACAAGATAGTAAATAGGTGAAAATGATCTTGGTCTCCTTGATCACACAGAAGTCAGCACCAATGAAGATTTTCTTCTACAAGCTTCTCTCACTCAGAAATACTGCCTGTAAGGGGTTTCAACAGCTTTCTCACTCAGATGAAAGGTTGAGGGTTTTTATCACAAGGGTTTGTTTGTTTTTGGAAAGATCAAACAACTTGGAATATCTCAGTAAGAATTGAGGTTTCTTCTTTGGAAGAGATTTGAGATATTTGTGACTGTATGGAATGTATGTAGAAAAAGCTTGAAAGATTTTGGCTATGGAATTTCTAAATTTTTTCTTCAGCAAATATTTCTTATGCATGTACGTATTTTTCTCTCTGTCTCTATGTTTTGGGTTTGCTGAAAGTAAGGTATTTATACATAATTGTTGGGATTTGTCCGCTGGACACATGTGAGAGTGTGCTGTTCACGCGGCGTGTGAGTATACCTTTTCTCCGACATTCCTGAATTCCTGCTGGTACCGATTTGACGGGAGCAACTATAAACTCTGAAGTTCTGACAGTCTAGTCAAAAGGTGGCTTGTCTACAAGTCATATTGGCTTATCTCATTTAATGCTCTTATCAGGCATTCAATGCATTTGAATTTATTTCCCGTTTGAAATAAATGTCAGTTGAATGATTGCATTTAAGTCCTTCATGACTTGAGAATTTATTTCAGGTGAATCTGATTCGGATCGCTAGAGTGCTTTGAGCGCTTGATCTATAAATCCTGAAATAGTCCTTTAGTGTTTGACAGTCGCTAAGAACAAATCTTCATCTTCATTTGACTTCAGACGCTGATTTTCAACTTCTTCTCTAATAGACTCACCTAGAATTCTATTATCGATTCGGTATCTTATACTTAGTCTAAAATCTATAAAGATAAAAATTACAAGTCTAACAAAATTACATACTTTCAAACGCTTATACAATTAATCTATGAAACATAAACTTACATAATATTTTGGGGTCTAACAAAAAAAATCCTATCTTGTCATCATCAAAATATCTAACATGAAACATCCTAACAATAGTGACTGGTTTCTCAGATTTGGAAGATTTTCCGGCAGCAGATTTTGAAGACTTGGGTGCCATTGATGAACTGGAAAAGGTTAAGTTGAGGAGAGGAAAGATATTCTTTTTGCCTTAGAGAGAAAGAACTTTTACAGTAGAAGAATTTTGGAAGTGATAAAGTCTTACTGTAAAGGTTGTGAAGGGTTTAAATAGGAGGCAAAAATAACTCCTCAATTAGTAGATAAATGACACGTGTACAGAAGTTAATTTTGAAAATAACAAAAATTAAATCTGAGTCATTTACTCATAAAGATGGATGTCAAAAAGTGCGGTAAAATAGGGTAACAACTGTGAACTATAAAGGTTTGAAATTCGCAGTTATTTTTTCAAAACGTTTGAATAATTTTGAAATTTTCAGCGTGAAGCACACGTGCCTGATAGTACACTGACACGTACTCAGACATGTGCAGTTGCTGAACCGCCTAGTTTTTAGATAGGAATCATTAACCGTCAGTTTGATGTGATAAACATGTGTGGGCAGTTACCAAATCTAATTTTTTGGACTTATCCATACGCTACTTTTAAGCGATGAAAACTATGCATGAGTTTTAGAAAAAGATTACTTCGTGTTTAAGTGGAAATATTCTTAAACGCTGAAGTCTTTTTAATAAAGTGAAATTTCGTAAAAGTGAAGATTTTCGATACAAATCAATCGCTTAGATTTTTAAGAATATTTTCATTTAATTCTTTTGGAGATTGATTTTGTCATGCATAATAAATAAGCGCTAGTGATCAATGCATAAATTTTCAAAGTCATTTTTTTATCACAGTCGCTCACAGATTGAGACAAGTACAATTTTAAAGTTCCTCCTAAAATTGATAACTTATTTCAAATTAAAAAAAAATTGGTCATAAATTTAAAGTAGATTCTCCCTAAATTATACACTTATAAAATATGATGCTTTATGGTTTAAGCGTTTAAATCGATCATACCTAATTCACTTCTCCAAGTGAGAAAGCGTTGTTCGTTGAGCGCTTTGGTGAAGATATCTGCCAATTGTTTGTCAGTTCCAATGAAGTGCATAGAGATATCTTTCTTTTGAACATGGTCACACAAGAAATGATATCGAATGTCAATGTGTTTAGTTCTAGAATGAAGGACAGGATTTTGGGTCATAGCTGAAGCGCTTTGATTATTATAATGGATTGGGGTAGGACCTAAAATTGTTCCATAATCTCTAAGTTGTTGCCTCATCCAAAGGATTTGTGCACAACAACTCCCAGCGGCTATGTACTCTGTTTCAGGGGTAGAAGTCGCTATGGATTGTTGTTTCTTACTATGCCACGAAATTAGTCTATCACCTAGAAATTGATATGTACCACTAGTACTCTTTCTATCTATTTTGCATCCTGCAAAATCTGCGTCTGAATAACCAATTAGTTCAAAAGGAGAGTCCCTTGGATACTATAAGCCCACATTTTGTGTGCCTTTTAGGTATTTAAGGATTCTCTTAGTAGAATTTAAGTGTGATTATCTAGGATCAGCTTGAAAGCGTGCACACATGCATACCGAAAACATAATATCTGGTC
Organism: Buddleja alternifolia; assembly: GCA_019426215.1. Classification (NCBI taxonomy): domain Eukaryota; kingdom Viridiplantae; phylum Streptophyta; class Magnoliopsida; order Lamiales; family Scrophulariaceae; genus Buddleja; species Buddleja alternifolia. The sequence goes on from CM033406.1 coordinate 3,931,951, forward strand.
TACTAGTGGTAAGATAAAGAAGTGATCCAATGAAACCTCTATAGTTAGTGTTAGGAATTTCATGTTAGATATTTTGATGATGACAATTAGGACTTTTTGTTAGACCCCAAAGTATGTAAGTTTGTTTTCAGCTTTGAAGCGTTAGATTTGTAATAGGCTTTGTTTTTATTTTTATTCTAGATTGTTAGGTTAAGTTGTCTTAGACTGAGCGTCTGATATGTTCTGAGTGAGTTTATCAGAAGTAAAGTTTGAAAACTCAAGTGCCTGAAGTCTGAATAAAGATGAAGATTCCAAGCGTCTAGAATGATTAGCTACACCAAGCGTCACCTTATAGGATAGAAGTGATTCAAGGTTGAATAAGCGTCTATCAATGACTTGATTTCACCTGAATTTATTTCCAAGTCCAGAAGGAGTTTAATGCAAATATTCTCAATGCATTAAGTGCCAACGGACATTTAATTCAAATGCATTAAATGCTGATAAGAGCATTAAATGTGATAAGAATTTTCAGACGTACGGAGAAGCCACCTTATTGGACTGTCAACTATTCAAAGATTGCAGCACCAACTTTTGTGCAGCAGATTTTTAGGAAAAAGGACAAAAGTGGTTCACTCGCGGAAGTGAGAGACACGCGCTCATGCATGTGTCAAACGGACACTTTTTCCAAGAATGCCTATAAATAGGACTTCAACAACAAGCCAAATATACAGAGAACAATTATCAAGTTGAATTGCTGTTGCATTGAAGTCTCATTCCTTACAATCTCAGAAAAGCCAGAATTTTCAAGAAAACATTCTTTTTGCTTTTCTTCAAATTCCTGAGACAGTCAACCAATATCTCAAACATTCTCTTCAGAGAAACCCACATTACTACTGAGATATTCCTAGTTGTTTGAACTTTATCAAAATTAAACAAACCTTTTAAAAGAACCCCTATCCAAGCCTCGCGATTTGTGTGAAGTTGAGGTTGGATACTTGCCGTATTTCTAGGTGACAGAAGCAAGGGGATTGAAGTGGTTTGGAGTAGAAATCTGTGTGATCAAGGAACTCAAGTCATCAACATCCATCTCTCCCTAATTTGTAGAAGATTCTGTGTGATTCTTGGAGAATCATTTTAGTGGATTGCCTCCGAGTGCAAAGGAGAAGAAGGACGTAGTTGGGATTACACCACCCAACGAACCTTACAAATATTGTGTTCTTTACGTTACATTCAGTTTTTCATATTGTCATATCATAAACTGATCAAGTAAAACTTAATCAAACGCTAAGCAACTAAATACACTTTCTGTGACGCTAAAGCCTTTTAAAAAAGAAGACTACAAAAGTCATTCCGCTGTGCTAATATTGATTAAAGAACTGAACACTTAAACCTACTTGGTTAAAGTATTCACATGTTGAAGTCTAAGTTAACTTTCTAAAAACAGTCTTCATCAGACGCTTAGCCTAAGCGTCTATATTTCAAGTAAACGCTCAGTCAAGCGTCTACTTTTCAAGCATCCAAAATCCTTTTTAATACGAATCTTTTTGAAGTCGAAAAAGACTTCAGGGTCTATTCAACCCCCCTTTCTAAACCCTTTAGTATGCCACTTGGGACCAACAGTTAGTGATATCAATTTTCTTCCCACTTTCATCTTTATCTAACTTAAGCGTTTGGCTAATTGGAATTTTTGAAGATGATGCATTTTCCATACCAAATTTCTTAATCATATCCCGTTTATATTTAGTTTGGTTTATAAATATGCCATTAGGGAGTTGTTTAACTTGTAATCCTCAGAAGAAAGTTAATTCACCCATCATGCTCATTTCAAATTGTTCTTGCATCATTTTCGAAAATTTCTCACACAATCGCTTATTAGTAGAACCAAATATAATATCATCAACATAAATTTGTACTAAGAGAATATCTTCATTTTGGGTAATTTTAAATAACGTTGTATCAACGTTGCCTTTTGAAAAGCCTTTACCGATAAGGAAGATAGAGATAGTGTCATACAATGCTCTTGGTGCTTGTTTAAGGCCATAGAGTGCCTTATCCAATTTGTAGACCATACTTTTGACATGGTTGTTGATAAATCCTGGAGGTTGCTCCACATAGACTTCTTCTTGGAGTTTACCATTCATGAATGCACTCTTCACGTCCATTTGGTATACTGTGAACTTGTTGAATGCTGCAAATGCTAGGAACATCCTAATCGCTTCAAGACGGGCTACTGGGGCATATGTCTCATCAAAATCAATACCATCTTCTTAGCAATAACCCTGAGCTACTAATCTGGCTTTGTTTCTTATAACAATGCCATCTTCATCCATCTTGTTCCTAAAGACCCATCTAGTTCCAATAACTTCTTGGTGAGTTGGTCTTGGTACTAGCGTCCAAACCTTGCTTCTCTCAAATTGGTTAAGTTCTTCTTGCATTGCTTCTACCCAACTTGAATCACTGAGCGCTTCACCCACTTTCTTTGGTTCCATTTGAGATAGAAAACTTGCAAACATGGCCTTATTAATTGTTGCGAACCTAGTTTTAACACGTGCTTCAATATCTCCAATAACTAGCTCTGGTGGATGGACTCTAAGCCATTTACGTTCTGGTTGGAATGGGTTGAGAGACTTTTGATTATCAATCGGTTGACTCTCATTTGTCTCTGGTGCAGTCGCTGCATCATTCACAGTTCTAATTTTCTCTTGATGATCATTCTCTTCATGATCATTAGCAATTCTGACAATATCCTCATTAGTAACCTCATGAGTAATCTTAGGGTCAGACACAAAGATCTCATCCTCCTCACTATCGTCACCAAGATTGATTTGTGACACTTGTTGGGCAAGATCTTCAATTCCTACATCATCAGGATTAACCTTACTCGGTTCTTGGTTAGTATCATCAAACACAACATGAATGGATTTTTCAACCTTCGATTTGATCTTATTTAAGATATGAAAACTCTTTCCATTCTTGGCATAGCCTAGAAAGATTCCCTCATCTACTTTAGGATCAAACGTCTTCAGGCTTTGGGATCCATTGTTATGAATGAAACATTTTGAACAAAATACATGAAAATATGAAACGTTAGGCTTACGTCCCTTCCACAACTCATATGGAGTCTTTTCATGTTACTTGTTGATCATACACCGGTTCTGAGTGTAGCGAGCGGTATTGATAGCTTCGGCCCAAAACCTTTAAGGCAGCTTAGACTCTGCAAGCATTGCCTAGCAACTTCTTTAAGCGTTCTGTTCTATCGCTCAGCTACTCCATTTTATTGAGGTGTTCTAGGAGCAGAATACTCATGAAGTATTCCAAAATCTTTACAAAACTTCTCAACAAATTGGTTAGTAAATTCAGTTCCTCTATCGCTTCTAATTCTCGTCACCTTTAACTCTTTTGAAGTTTGCAATTGACGGATTAGCACTGTGAGCTTGACACTAGTTTCATCTTTGGTCGCTAGAAATTCTACCTATGTATAGCGAGAGAAATCATCAACTATTACTAGCGAGTACTTTTTACCACTAACACTCATGATTTGAATAGGACCAAACAAATCTAGACGCAATAGTTCAAGAACTCTAGAAGTAGATAGGCATATGTTAGGAATTTCATGTTAGATGTTTTGATAATAAAAAATTGGGATTTTATGTTAGACCTCAAAATAAGTAAGTTTAATTTTAGTAGAAAAGATCATGTATAAGCTTTGAAGCGTCAGATTTGTAATAGGCGTTATAGGTTTCGTTTTGTTTTTATTCTAGATTGTTAGGCTAAGTAGTCTTAGGCTGAGCGTCTGATGAATTCTGAGTGAGCTTATCAGTAGTAAAGTTTGAAGACTCAAGCGCCTGAAGTCTAAATGAAGATGAAGTTTCCAAGCGTCCAAATGACCAGCTATATCAAGCGTCACCTTACACGACAGAAGTAATTCAAGGATGGATAAGCGTCTATTAATGATGAATTTCACTTGAATTTATTTCCAAGTCCAAAAGGAGTTTAATGCAAATATTCTCAGTGCATTAAGTGCCAACGGGCATTTAATTCAAATGCATTAAATGCTGATAAGAGCATTAAATGTGATAAGCACTTTCAGACGTACGGAGAAGCCACCTTACTGGACTGTCAACTATTCACAGATTGCAGCACCAACTTTTGTGCAGCAGATTTTTAGGAAAAAGGACAAAAGTGTTTCACTCGTGGAAGTGAGAGACACGCGCCTGTGCATGTGTCAAACAGACACTTTTTCCAAGAATGCTTATAAATAGGTATTCAACAACTAGCCAAAAATAACGATCCACTCCAAGCCAAATTTTTGTTGCATTGAAGTCTCATTCCTTAAAATCTCAGAAAAGCCAGAATATTAAAGCAAATATTCTCCTTGCTTTTCTTCAATTCCTGAGACAGTCAACCAAATATCTCAAACATTCTTTTTTGAGAAACCTACACTACTATTGAGATATTCCCAGTTGTTTGAACTTTATCAAAATCAAACAAATCGTTTAGAAAAACCTCATCCAAACCTCGCGATCTGTGTGAAGTCAAAGTTGGACACTTGCATTATTTCTGGGTGAAAGAAGCAATGGGATAGAAGTGATTTGGAGCAGAAATCTGTGTGATCAAGGAGCTCAAGTCATCAACATCCATGTCTCCCTAATTTGTACAAGTTTCTATGTGATTTTTTGAGAACCATCTTAGTGGATTACCTCCAATTGTTCAAGGAGAAGAAGGACGTAGTTGGGATTACACCACCCAACGAACCTTACAAATATCGTGTTCTTTACTTTATAGTCATTTTTCATATTATTATATCATTGTATAAATCTGTTAAGTAAAACTTAAGTGACCTCTAAGCAACTAAGGAACTGTTAGTGACGCTAAAGCTTTTAAACAAGAAGACTACAAAATCATTCCGCTGTGCTAACACTGATTAAAGAAGTGAACGCTTGAACCTATTTGGTTGAAGTATTCAAATCTTGAAGTCTAAGTTAACTTTATAAAACAGTCTTCATTAGACGCTCAGGTCAAGCGCCTACTTCTCAAGCGTTCGACGAATTTTTATACGAAATTTTTGAAGTCGAAAAAGACTTCAGGGTCTATTCACCCCTCCTTCCTTTTAGACCCTTTCGTATGCCACTTGGGACCAACAAGTGGTATCAGAGCAGTTAAAGTTGAAATCTTAAAATTTCCTTGCATAACATCTTGTTTAGATCCTTTTCTTTTTCATATCTAGTTGTTTAAAAATTCTCTTTATGGCTTTTCTAAAGTACCTAAGTTGACCGAGTCAAACTATGACTCATGGAAGGTCAAAGCTTTCACATACCTTTGCTCATGTGATGACAAAATGTGCGATATTATTTCAGATGGACCAATACAAATTCTGAAGGTTATTACTAGAGCGCCTGGAGCCATGGAAGAAACTCCAGATGGCTATGTTGAGAAGCCTAAACAAGAGTGGTCCACTGATGAGCGTTGAAGAGCAAATTTGGACAATGTTGGTCGAAATGCTTTGTATACGGCTATTGGTGATAACAACAATTTATTCAACAAAGTCAAATCATGTAATACCACTAAAGAAATTTGGGATAAGTTAGCCATAATCTGTGGTGGATCAGCTCAAATCAAGGAAAATAAGCTCTCCATTGCTAAAGAAAAGTTCAACAGTTTTAAGATGTTACCTAACGAGACCCTAGGGCAATTGGACATAAGATTCACAGCTCTTGTTACGGAACTTACATCATTGGGAATGGATTTGCAAAATAGAGAATTGGTGGTTAAGATTTTCAGAAGTCTACCTAGTAAATTTTTTATGAAGACAACCGCAATGAGAGAATCTAATATGTTGGATCTTTTAAGTCCAGAAGATGCATTTTCAGAACTCAAGGCATTTGAGTTTGAGTTAAATTCAGCCAGTGATGTTGTGAGTAGTCCGGTAATTGAATCTGGAGTGCTCGTAGCATCAATCATGGGTAAATTGGGTAATAAGGGAAAAGGTTCAGATATCAGTGAGGATGAGGAACTAGCGCTTCTAAATATATTCAGAAAGTTCCTGAGATATGAAAAGAAAGGAAACAGTCCTAAGCATTAAGGACATAGTTCATATCAAGCGTCTGCTCCAATACCTCAACAGTTTCAAGCGCCTCAGTATTCTGTTCCTACATCCCAAGCGCCTGTTCAGTACCAATCGTCTGCTCAAAATCTCTCAGCGCCGGTGGTCTCAAAACCACACACTGCAAGGTTAACAAACGAACAAAAGATGAAAACTAATCTTTGTTGTAATTGCAGGAAACCAGGGCACTACCAGGTAAATTGTCCTTATCCAAACGTATCTAAGCCTTCAAGGTAGGATTACTTGGATAGAAACCGATTCAGGAACAACCTTCGTCAACAAAGTTTGCTAGCGGAATCAGAACAAGCATCCGCACCTGAAGATTTGGAGTCTTCAGAGGAGAGTAGTGATGATGATGAGCCAGTGGATGACTTAACGCTTATTTGTCTCATGGCCAGAGATGATGAAGCGTCTCCTGAGGTAAACACTGAATAATCTCTTCCTCTTTCTTATTAAGAATTGCTTGACAAAGTCAAAGAATATTATAATGATTGTCAAGGTGCCGCCAAATTATACCAAAATCACTTTGATATTATTTCATCGCTCAAAAGTGATAAAGTGACGCTCAAAGCAGAGTTGCAAGTTCAGCAACAGTGCATTGAGAAAAACCAATTGCTTGAGAGTGAAATAATCCAGTTGAAAAGTGATCTTGATATAATAGTCAAGAGAGAAGCTGAGCTGATTGCAACACTTGCTAAATCAGCACAGCTCGTCTCATCATTGTCTAAAGCGTCAAGAAAGCTAGACAATGTGGCTGAGGTAACAAGATTATTTGGTGAAAAGACCGGTTTAGGATGCAATAAATTCGGTAAACAACCAAACAAATCTAAAGCAAACAACAAAGGAAACGGTGTTTTCTTTGTTAAAGAAGGTTCACAAAATCAAACACATGTTGAACCAAGCGACAATGGTACGAGGCCGAATGAGAGTCAAAGCTGACTCAAGCCAAGGTAAAGCAAAGGCAAATGATTCACAAAAACGGGTTCATCCAAACGCCCAAAAGGCTAAGGATAAATCTAACCACTGTGAATCAAGCGCTAAGCATCCATCACCAAAAATGCAACCCAAGCCAGCACCGAGGAAATACCAGCGTCAATATCCACAACGGTCTAGATCATATTATCGCTACTATGATGACTATGACTATGACTATGATTATGATTACTATTATAATCGAGGATATTACTATACACCCAAACAGCACACACAACCCAATGTGAAACCTAAGAAGGCCAGTATTTCTACAATGAAGACTAGGCAAATATGGGTTCCTAAAGTTCTAATTCAAACTAACAATGCTACAAATGCTGAAGGACCCAAGCAACAATGGGCACCTAAACAGAAATAGAACTTCCCTTTTAATTGCAGGTACCTAGAGCTAATGCCAATACATCTGTTTGGTACTTCGATAGTGGATCGTCAAGGCACATGACTGGTTCCAAAGATCTTTTGATCAACTCTCGAGCTGCCAATGGTCCTCAGGTTGTATTTGGTGACAACTCTAAAGGTAAAACCAAAGGTATAGGTACTATGCATAGGGGGAACATCATGATAAGTGATGTTTATTATGTTGAGGGTCTAAAGCACAATTTATTAAGCATAAGTCAATTTTGTGATAAAGGCTTTGAAGTCATATTCTTAAGCGACTGTTGCTATATAAATCACGCTAAGACTAAGTCTACTAAATTGAAAGGTAAAAGAACTAATAACGTATATTTGGTAGATTGGGATTCAACACTTGATAACAACCTAACATGTTTTGTTGCTAAAAATGAATCTAAAACGGGTTGGTTATGACATAGAAAAATGAATCACCTCAACTTTAAGACAATCTCTCAGCTTATAAATCTAAATCTTGTGGAGGGATTACCAAAAGGATCATTTCACAAGGATCGCCTTTGTGACGCTTGTCAAATGGGAAAACAAGTTAAATCATCTTTCAAAAGAAAACCTCATCTATCTACCTCTAGGATACTTGAACTAATTCACATGGATCTGTTTGGACCTGTTCAAACTATTAGTGTGAGTGGTAAAAAGTATACTTTGGTGATAGTGGATGATTTCTCTCGATTTACTTGGGTGGAATTTCTTTCATCCAAAGATGAAACTTGTGACAAGTTAACAACGCTTACTCGGCAACTTCAAACATTGAAAAATCTTAAGGTTGCAAGAATAAGAAGCGATCACGGTACTGAGTTTACTAACAAGGTTGTTGAGAAGTTTTGTGCAGAGAAAGGAATACATCATGAGTATTCAGCTCCCAGAACTCCCCAACAGAGTGGTGTTGCTGAGCGCCGAAACAGAACGCTTAAGGAAGCTGCCAGGACAATGTTAGCAGAGTCCAAGCTTGCTCCTAGGTTTTGGGACGAAGCGATCATCACTGCCTGTTATACTCAAAATCATTGCATGATCAACAAACAGCATGGGAAAACTCCATATGAACAGTGGAAGGGACGTAAGCTAAATGTTTCATACTTTCATGTCTTTGGTTCTAAATGTTTTATTCATAATAAAGGATCCCAAAGCCTAAAGACATTTGATCCTAAAGCGGATGAGGGAATCTTTCTAGGCTACGCCAAGAATGGAAAGAATTTTTACATCTTAAACAAGATCAAATCGAAGGTTGAGGAATCTATTCATATTGTTTTTGATGATGCTAACCAAGAACCGAGTAAGGTTAATATGAATGATGCAGGAGTTGAAGATCTATGTCATCAAAAGTCTAAGATTACCATTGATGATGATAGTTACGACGATGATGAGATCTCAGTGCCACCTCCTAAGATTACTCATGACGATATTTTGGATAACAATGCAAGATCTACTAATGATCTGATGATCGTGAAGAGATTAATCATCAAGAGCGAACAGGAATGAGTGAACTTGAAGCACCTACGCAAGAGGATAGTTAAGCTTCTGATCGTTAAGAGGATAGTTAAACTTGAACTTCAACCTCTTAACCTGTTCCAACCAGATAGACTATGGCTGTGTGATTATCCACCTGGCAGATTATTGGAGATATTGAAGCGCCTATTAGGACTAGAGCCGCTACATTTAATGAGGCTATGTTCGCAAGCTTTCTATCTCAAATGGAGCCTAAGAAAGTGGATGATGTGCTAAGCGATCCAAGTTGGATTGAAGCCATGCAAGAAGAGCTTAATCAGTTTGAGCGTAGTAAGGTTTGGATGCTAGTACCAAGACCAACTCACCAAGGAGTTATTGGAACTAGATGGGTATATAGCAACAAGATAGATAAGAATGGCATTGTAATAAGGAACAAGACCAGACTCGTTGCTCAAGGTTATTGCCAAGAAGAGGGTATTGATTTTGTTGAGACATATGCTCCTGTCGCCCGTCTTGAAGCAATTTGTATGTTTCTAGTGTATGCAGCGTTAAACAAGTTTACAGTGTATCAAATGGACGTGAAGAGTGCCTTCCTGAATGGTAAACTCCAAGAAGAGGTATATGTGGAGCAACCACCAGGATTCATCAACAACCATGGTAAGGGTATGGTTTACAAGCTAGACAAAGCACTTTATGGGCTTAAGCAAGCACCCCGAGCATGGTATGACACTCTTTCTATTATCCTTATTGGTAAAGGTTTTTCAAAAGGCAGCGTTGATACAATGTTATTTAAGATTACCAATGATGAAGATATTCTCCTAGTCCAAATTTATGTTGATGATATTATATTTGGTTCTACTAACAAGCGTCTGTGTGAGAAATTTTCGAAAATGATGCATGAACAATTTGAAATGAGCATGATGGGTGAATTAACTTTTTTCTTAGGATTACAAGTTAAACAACTCCCTAATGACATATTTATTAACCAAGCTAAATATACAAGAGATATGATTAAGAAATTTAGTATGAAAAATGCATCATATTCAAAAATTCCAATAAGCCAAACGCTTAAGCTAGATAAAGATGAAAGTGGGAAGAAAGTTGATATCACTAACTATAGAGGTATCATTGGATCACTTCTTTATCTTACTGTTAGTAGACCTGATATTATGTTTTCAATATGCATGTGTGCACGGTTTCAAGCCAATCCTAAAGAGTCACACTTAATTGCTGCCAAGAAGATCTTTAAATACCTAAAAGACACACAAAATGTGGGCTTATGGTATCCTAGGGACTCTCTTTTTGAACTAATTGGTTACTCAGATGCAAATTTTGCAGGTTGCAAAATAGATCGTAAGAGTACTAGTGGTACATGTCAATTTCTAGGTGATAGGTTAGTTTCATGGCATAGTAAGAAATAGCAATCTATACCTACCCCCACAGCCGAAACTGAGTATGTAGCTGCAGAAAATTGTTGTGCACAAGTGTTATGGATGAGGCAACAACTTAGAGATTATGGCATAATTTTAGGTCCAACCCCTATTCATTGTGATAACGAAAGCGCTCTAGCCATGACTCAAAACCCTGTTCAAAAGAAAGATATCTCCATGCACTTTATTGGAACTGACAAACAACTGGAAGATATCTTCACCAAAGCGCTCAATGAACAACGCTTTCTCACTTTGAAAAGTGAATTAGGTATAATCGACTTAAACGCTTAATCATTATGCGTCATATTTTATTAGACATATAATTTAGGGGAAATCCACTTTATTTATGTCCAAAAGATCTTTGAAAAATTGTTACAAGTTATCAAACTTAGGGGGAACCTTAAAATTGTACTTGAAATATATTCCAAGCGTCAATGATAAAAAACTTTCATATGCATGATCATCAACGCTCAGTATTGGACGCTCAAACATAAAAAAAAGAAGGTCTTTGATCTCAAGCATCAATATTACAACAGTTACAATAAATACCAACAAGTGGTACAACAATGAGTGGTATTTGTTAAGCGTTGAACCAATCCCATTCAACACTTAATATAAAATTATTTATAAAAATCATGCATAAATTTTACAAGCTTCTTGGAGTAGTGGATAGAGTCAACAGTCTATGTTGTACTCTATCTACACGCTTCCATCACATCAAACTGGCTGGTAATCAAAACTTTTCAAAATGGCGGTTCAGAAATAGCAAGTGTTTATGTACGTGTCAGTGTACCATCAGGCGCGTGTACTACACTCTGAAAATCCCAAACATTTTTTTTAAATTTAACTCGGATGTCAATATTTATAAATGGGAGTTACCAAATGTAACTTCTCTCTATTACCCAAGCATCCGCAGTTAATACTTTTCATGGTTGAGATTAAATCATTTTGCACGTGTCTACATCTTATTGAGACGAGAGAACACAAGTTTCAAAATTTTCCTTTTGTGTCATTTAAAATACAATTTTTGCAGAAAATTATTTACTTTACTCTCTGCAAATTTTACTCTCTCTCTCTCTCTCTCTCTCTCTCTCTCTCTCTCTCTTTCAAAGCAAAAGAAAATCTTAGTTCATCCCTTTACTAAAATGGCACCAAAGAAATCTACTTCTGCTTCTGCCGAGCCTATCATCAAGGTTACTGAAGGCCTTGTTGTCGATTGGAAATTTCTTTATGAGCAACCTCTGATCAATCTAACTGATATGATGGACATGGTAACCAAGGCTGGGCTCAAAACATTCTTGACTAAGTATTCCTATTTGTTTTCAATGGAAGTCGACACCTTTTGGAAAACTGTTAAACTCTCCGCAGACAAGAAGTCTATCTCTTGTCTCATTCCTCTATCCAAGAAGGAGCCACCCAAGGAATTCGTATTGACTGCTGCTTCCATTGCCAAGAACTTCAATCTTCCAAATGAGGGTGAGGCATTGGACAATGTAACTTTAGAACAGATCAAGAACGCATGGACGACTATGAGTGCTTATGACGGAGTACCATACAAACAACACTTTGAAAAGAAAGATTTAGTGTCCAAGTACCGACTGATGGCTGATTTCTGCAGCAAGATCATAGAATGTCGAGTGGGTACCTATGATAAGTTGAACTCAATTCAATTTCAGATGATGATGGAGATATTCCTCAACCTTAAGATCAACTGGAGTGAGTATGTCTTTGGAAGGTTTCAAGATTGTTTAAGCGCCCCAAATAAACCTTATGGGCTTGTTTTGAGTGACCTACTGTATCAATCAAACTGTGTCTATTTGTCTGGTCAACCGCTGAACAAGACCAAGTTGCTGGGAAAAAGGATTCTGAACAATCTCTTTAATCCCCCCAAGGTTGGTGGTGCTGCTAGACCACTGTCTAAACGTCTGGAAGTATGCGAAGCGTTAGATGAAGAAGCTGAGCGTCCAGTTCCAGAAGAAGCTATGAAGCGTCCGGCTGGTACAAAGAAGAGGGATCCCAGAAAGCCCAAGGCTCAAGTCATTCCTTCTCCTCAAAAGAAGGATTAGGACACTGATGAAGATGCAGAGGACAAGATACCTCTCATCAGGCGTAGGAAGCTGGAAGGGATTATTTAACAAATAGACTTTGCGAAACCAGCTGCCGCTCCTGCCGCTCAAATGCTAAAGCTCGTTGAAGGAGTCAACGTGAAGAAAATTTTCAAGCATTCCAGAACAAGCAAGCGTCGCGCTGCTTCTGTTCCTGAAGAGCTTGGGAATTTTGAGCTAAGCGCTCAAGTTGCTGTTGATGAGACTCGTTCTCAGGGTAAGTTTTTTTCTTCCCACAACATTTCCTTCCCTACATCTATAGAAGATCCTGCTCTTATAGAGGATAGTTCTTGTGTTACAACTTTAGTTCCAGCTGCTGCTAAAGCATCAATAGATGTCCACCTGGATGTTGAGATGACAAATATTGTGGCCATTGCCAAAGATTTTGCCGCAGAAGCTGCTACACTCGAAGTAGAGGAACCTGCTCCCAAAAAGGTTCAAGCGTTAACTATTATTCCGGATATAACCGAGGCGCGCTCAGAAAGTCAGAGCGTTGCTGAAGACGTTACAAAGCCAAAACATTTCTTCAAGATGGACCCACTGAAGACGATTGATCATTCAATCAATGCCCCTAGTGCTCGAAGAAGACTTCATTCTAGCAGGATATAATGAAGAAAGATACATTAATGCTGCGAATGAGGTAGCCTCGCTAATTGACATCGACAATCAGATCAGGGATGTAGTGTTTAACACTGAGTGGACAGAAATTGAGAGGAAATATTATCTGGCAATACAACTCGGTAAAACTCCTGATCAAATACCGTCTTCCCTTATTCTTCAACAAGATAGACGAGGAGGCATAACTTCTAAGTGTGATGTAGATCTGGCTAACTATCTAGACTATGGGCACAACAATTCAACCGGTTTCGCTCTAAGGGACTACAACATCAGAGTGTATGATCCTCTTCGTCCAACCTTTCTCAATCCGTCTGAAGCCGTCTTGAATAGAGAAGGCTACACACACTTTCCTCTCATAGCAAACAGTGAAGAGAACTTGAATTCTGCCAATACACTTCTCTTGTGGAAAAATAAAGGAATTCACGCCGATGAGCGTCTAGCATCTCTCACAGATGTGATCCAGACTGAAGCTGATGCATACTTTGACAGCGTTTGGAATGCGAACTATCAACTGATAGATACCGTTTTGAATGTATCAGAGATATCCACCATGAAGGCGTTAGCGCTTTGATTAATGCTGGGACAGGTTACTGTATGGCCGAGGTAAATTGGGCTGAAGCGTATGTGGGTCATAGATACAGTTTCCCGGAGTTAGTTCAAGCTCCCCACTTATTTGGCATAGGCATGCATGATAAGAAGCGTTAGTTTGCCAAGTATTGCCTTAAGAAGCATCAACTGAGAGTTGGACCTGTTCTCAAGCTCCCACTAATTCAACATCAAATTGAGCAGTGTTTGCATCAAGAGCTTCATAGACTGTCTATTACTCCTCTTCACTTCAACGCTAATACATCAACCAGTGGTAGTACTTCAATATCTAGCTTGAATTTTGCTCCAAGCCACTGCGATGATAAATTCAACATGATGGTGAAGATTATGACTCCCTAATCTCTTTTCGACAGAATCTTCACTGCCAATCTCAGACAATGGAACGGTTCAGTAATCTACCCCTTTCGAGAATAACCCTTGCTCCCGTCTATTCGCCAGGAGGTACTCAATCACTATGAGTTTGTCCTCTCTTTGCTGAAAAGAAATCAGGGACTGGCTCAGGCTATATATCCTTATCTGGAAGAGTACTACAATTCATATGTTCCTGAATCTCAACGTCTTCAAAGTCTTCCAATGGACAGGTTGATTGGATTCTCTAGGAATTACTGCCCAGATGCGATTTTCTCTATCTGCCAAGCGCCGTCCAAAATCTTTCCAAATCATGTGCTGGATATCATTGGTCCAATGTACACCAGGGCCATAGATAGCCCAATTCGCACATTCATTCAAGGGACTTGCATCTCTCGTTCCAGGCTGACTGAACTTTTAGAAGCTGCTTTAGATTCCTATACTACTCTCGCCTCTTGGAACTTCCAATTTGATGACTTTCGTCAAGATGAGTCAGTGATTGAGGAAGCGCCTGCTAAGTTGGTTGAAGAATCCATACCAACGTCCACTTCAGAAGTTGCAAGTATTCCAGCGTCTGCTGAAGAACCAGTTCAAGCATCTCCACCAAGAGCTACCCCTGACGCTCCTGAACTCGTTGATTCTATTGCTGCTGATACTGCTGAGGATCTTCAAACTGATGTACGAGGTACAATTTTTTATCCTGCATATCAAGCTCCCCTTTACTCACTCAAGCATACATCCAGGTTCAATCGACCGGCTCCTCAAGCGGTTCCATCGGATGTGGGTTAAGCGTTTGGACCTTTGCTGAAATCTATCTTAGAGGAGATGAGCAATCAAGCTACTCAGAATGAAGAATCCCTCCACTGGATTAAGACAGATCTGGCAAAGATTGAATCTCAAACTATGAACGCTCAGATTGCTCATATGCGAGGTTCTGCTTAAGCGACTGTTGATGAATGTCGCAGAGAATTTCAAGTTATGAATGATGCTACCAGCGCTAAGCTTCTTGCAATGCAAGAACATTTCGACAAGCGTCTGGATGATATCACAACTTCAATGTCTCAGATAGGTACTCAAGTTAGCCTACTCACACAACATTTTCTGAAGGCTGATGATGGCAATAAAGGGGAGGAGAAGAGAAAAGGAGAGAAGAGAAGAGCATCTGGTTCAAGAGCTCAAGATCCTCCTCCGCCGCCGAAGCGTCAGTAATTATCTACTCTTTTTGCATCTAGACTCCCATCTTGTATAACAACTTATGGAGTAAGTGATTCTGCTGGAGCGCCTAGTAGAACGCTAAGAGAACCTCCACTAGCTCTATATCCAAATCTACCAATACCTACTAGAGCACGGCTTGAACAGGTTGACATTCCTCTTCAAAGAGCATCTATTCCAGAACCTACAGATCTAAGAATTTTAGCTGAAGAGAGGCAGATGATTGACTTTAATCTAACATTCAGAATTTGCTTAAGGTATATGGGTATTGACCCGACTGAATGGGACAAACACTTTATTGCTTTCAAGAAGAGACAAAAGGAAGAGAATAAGCTCATAATCGACAAAGATCATGAAGCGATGTTGACTTTGGAAGACAGCCTAACTGAAGCTATTCGAGCTGAAATGCCCAAGCGATACATAGTTAGACCAAGTCGTTCAGACTTCTTGATTTGCACTATCTATATTCTTGTCTCTTATGAGATTTTTGTTTAGTTGTAAAAATCCTTGTAATCATTGACATATATAAAATGCATTTTTCAGCTGATACAACTCGTTGAAGCGTAACTAACATCAACTAACCTTATCTAACCAAAGCTAACTTTTATTTTGGCTGTCTAAACTATTGAACTATAAAAGAGTAAGTATTGCCATCATCAAAAGGGGGGAAATTGTTAGGAATTTCATGTTAGATGTTTTGATGATGACAAATTAGGATTTTATGTTAGACCCCAAAATATGTAAGTTTGATTTTAGTAGAAATCATGTATAAGCTTTGAAGCGTTAGATTTGTAATAGGCTTTATAGGTTTTGTTTTGTTTTTATTCTAGATTGTTAGGCTAAGTAGTCTTAGGTTAAGCGTCTGATGAATTCTGAGTGAGCTTATCAGTAGTAAAGTTTGAAGACTCAAGCGCCTGAAGTCTAAATGAAGATGAAGTTTCCAAGCGTCCAAATGACTAGCTATATCAAGCATCACCTTATAGGACAGAAGTAATTCAAGGATGGATAAGCGTCTCTCAATGATGAATTTCACCTGAATTTATTTCCAAGTCCAAAAGGAGTTTAATGCAAATATTCTCAGTGCATTAAGTGCCAACGGGCATTTAATTCAAATGCATTAAATGCTGATAGGAGCATTAAATGTGATAAGCACTTTCAGACGTACGGAGAAGCCACCCTATTGGACTGTTAACTATTCACAGACTGCAGCACCAACTTTTGTGCAGCAAATTTTCAGGAAAAAGGACAAAAATGTTTCACTCGTGGAAGTGAGAGACACGCGCCTGTGCATGTGTCAAACAGACACTTTTTCCAAGAATGCCTATAAATAGGACTTCAAAAACTAGCCAAAAATAACGATCCAATCCAAGCCAAATTATTGTTGCATTGAAGTCTCATTCTTTAAAATCTCAGAAAAGCCAGAATATTAAAGCAAACATTCTCCTTGCTTTTCTTCAATTCCTGAGACAGTCAACCAAATATCTCAAACATTCTTTTTTGAGAAACCTACACTACTATTGAGATATTCCCAGTTGTTTGAACTTTATCAAAATCAAACAAATCGTTTAGAAAAACCTCATCCAAACCTCGCGATCTGTGTGAAGTCAAAGTTGGACACTTGCATTATTTCTGGGTGAAAGAAGCAATTGGATAGAAGTGATTTGGAGCAGAAATCTGTGTGATCAAGGAGCTCAAGTCATCAATATCCATCTCTCCCTAATTTGTAGAAATTTCTGTGTGATTCTTTAAGAACCATCTTAGTGGATTACCTCCAATTGTTCAAGGAGAAGAAGGACGTAGTTGGGATTACACCACCCAACGAACCTTACAAATATCGTGTTCTTTACTTTACAGTCATTTTTCATATTATTATATCAGTGTATAAATCTGTTAAGTAAAACTCAAGTGAACTCTAAGCAACTAAGGAACTGTTAGTGACGCTAAAGCTTTTAAACAAGAAGACTACAAAATCATTCCGCTGTGCTAACACTGATTAAAGAAGTGAACGCTTGAACCTATTTGGTTGAAGTATTCAAATCTTGAAGTCTATGTTAACTTTATAAAACAGTCTTCATTAGACGCTCAGGTTAAGCGCCTACTTCTCAAGCGTCCAACGAATTTTTATACGAAATTTTTGACGTCGAAAAAGACTTCAGGGTCTATTCACCCCCCCCTTTTAGACCCTTTTGTATGCCACTTGGGACCAACAACATGGTTTCTTCTTAAAAGACGATTTAACTTGTTTACCCATTTAACATGCGTCACATAAGTGATTTTTTTGAAAGGAACCCTTAGGTAATCCCTCTACTAGATTTAGCGATATTAACTTAGAGATTGCGTTAAAGTTGAGGTGATTCATTTTTCTATGCCATAACCAACCCAATTCATTTTGACTTTTAGCAACAAAGCATGTGGGGTTGTTATCAATTGTAGAATCCCAATCCACTAAATACACATTGTTTGGTCTTTTTCCTCTTAATTTAGTCGACTTAGTCTTAGCGTCATTAACATAGCTGTAGTCACTTGAAAATTTTACTGCAAAGCCTTTATCACAAAATTGACTAATGCTTAACAAATTATGCTTAAGACCCTCAACATAATATAAATCACTAATCATGATGTTCCCCCTATGCATGATACCTATACCTTTGGTTTTATCTTTGGAGTTATCACCGAATATAACTTGAGGACCGTTGGTAGCTCGATAGTTGACTAGAAGATCTTTGGAACCTGTCATGTGTCTTGACAATCTACTATCAAAGTACCAAACTGAGGTATCGGTGTTGTCTCTAGGTATCTGCATTTAAAGGACAGTTCTAATTCTTTTTAGGTACCCATGTTGTCTTCGGTCCTTCATTGTTAGTGACTTTGGTTTGAATTAAAACTTTAGGAACCCATATTTGCCTAGTCTTCATTGTAGGAATACTGACCTTCATGGGTTTCACATTGTGTTGTGTGTGCTTTTTAAGTGTATAATAATATCCTCAATTATAATAATAATAATCATAATCATAATCATCATAGTATCGATAATATGATCTTGACTGTCTTGGATATTGACGATGGTATTTCCTTGGCGCTGGCTTGGGTTGCACTTTTGGTGCTTGATGTTTAGCGCTTGATTCATAGTGGTCAAGTGTATCCTTAGCCTTTTGAGCATTTGGATGAACCCGTCTTCGTGAATCATTTGATTTCGCCTTTTCTTTGCATGAGTCAGCTTTGGCTTTCTCATTTGGCCTCGTACCATTGTCACTTGGTTCATTCAGCATTTGACTTTGTGACCTTTCTCAACAAAGAAAACACCCTTTCCTTTGTTGTTCGTCGTAACATTAGATTTGTTTGGTTGTTTACCAAATTTATTGCATCCTAAACCGGTCTTTTCACCAAACATTCTTGTTACCTCAGTCACATTATCCAACTTTCTTGAAGCTTTTGATAATGATGAGACGAGCTGCTCTGATTTGGCAAGTCTAGCGATCAGATCAGCTTCTCTCTTGACTATTATATCAATATCGCTTTTCAATTGAGTAATCTCACTCTCAAGCAATTGGTTCTTTTCAATGCATTGTTGCTGAACTTGCAACTCCGCTTTGAACGTTACTTTATCACTTGTGAGTGATGAAATAATAGCGAAGTGATTTTGATATATTTTGGCAGAATCTTGACAATCTTTATAATATTCATTAACTTTGTCAAGTAATTCATCATAGGAAAGAGGATGAGATAATTCAGTGGTTACCTTAGGTAGCGAATCGTTAGACGCTTCATCATCTCTTGCTATGAGATAAATCAACACTGAGTTGCTTGTTGGCTCATCATCACTGCTTTCATCTGATGATTCCAAATCCTCTTCAAGTGCGGAGAATGGTTCAGATTCCGCTAGCAAGCCTTGTTGGCGAAGGTTGCTCCTGAATTGGTTTCTATCCGCATAGTCTTGCCTTGTGGGCTTAGACACATTTGGATAAGGGCAATTTACCTAGTAGTGCCCTGGTTTCCTGCAATTATAACACAAATTTGTTTTCATTTTTTGTTCAGTGGTTAATCGCTTTGAAGCAACTGGCGCTGAGAGATTCTGAGTAGGAGTTGTAGGCGCTTGATAAGGAACTGGCGCTACTAGTTGAGGTGCAGAATATACTGGCGCTTGATATTGAAGCGCTGGTGCTGGGGGATGAGTTTGAAATGAAGTTTGTCCAATAGGATTTCTCTTTTCATATCTTAGAAATTTCTTGAATTTCTTGACCAATAAAGCCATTTCTTTTTCTTCATTGGATTCCGTTGATTTAACCTCACTAATCGCTTTTCCCTTACTTTTGGTGGTAGCGATTAAAGCTCTTGATTCAGTCGCTGAAGTCGATGTGTCGCTAACTTCACTCAGTTCGAATTCAAATGCCTTTAGCTCTGAAAACACATGTTCTGGAGTAAGAGTCTCCAATGTTTGTGAATCTCTCATAGCAACAGTCTTAATCAAATACTTGCTTGGAAAATTTCTAAAAATCTTATTGACCATTTCCTTGTTGGTCAACTCTTTGTCTAATCACGCTAACTCTATAATGAGCAAAGTAAACCTTGCATCCAATTGTTCTAGCGTCTCACTGGTCTGCATCTTAAAATGCTCAAATCTTTGCATGGCTATGGAAAGCTTGTTCTTCTTCATTTGTGCTGAACCTTCACACACTATAGCCAACTTATCCTATATTTCTTTGGAAGTCTTACATTGCTTGATCTTGTTGAACAATGCATCATTGTCTCCTAACGCTGAGTAAAGTGCACTTCGTCCAACATTATCTAGATTCGCTCTTTTCCGATCATTTGGAGTCCATTCTAACTTGGGTTTCTTGACATATCCATCTGGAGTTGCTTCATCATCTCCAGGTGCTCAAGTCATCACTTTCATGATTTTAATGGGGCCATCTGAAATTACATCACACATTTCATTATCGCAAGAACATAAATACGCGAATGCTCTAAGTTTTCAAGAATCATAGTTTGACTCTACCAAGTTAGGCATTTTGTTAAAAGCCATAATGAGATGTTTAAAAGAATTTTTTTAAAGCGACTAAGTTTAGAAAAATGGATCTAAACAAGCAGTTACGCTCGGAAACGCTTAGGTTTCTACTCCAACCGCTCTGATACCACTTGGTGGTCCCAAGTGGCATACAAAAGGGTCTAGAGGTGGGGGGGGGGGGGGGGTTGAATAGACCCTGAAGTCTTTTTCGACTTCAAAAATTTCATATCACTTTTAAGAGTTTGAACGCTTGGTAAGCAAAGTGTTAGGTCAGGCGCTAAAGATAAGATAACTTAGACTTAGTGATTTTGGCAGTTACCAAAGTAGGGCAATGCTTAAATCGCTTATTCAGGGTTAGCACAGCGGAATTGATTTTTAAACCTAGCATTCTTTTAGCCAAATAGTCGCTTAACCGTTTTAAAGCCTTTTTAATGATATGATGTGAATGACACAAGATATGAAGGGTTCACTGGGTGATGTAATCCCAGCTACGTCCTTCTTCTCCTTTACACTCGAAGGAAATCCACTAAGATGATAATGGAAGGATTACACAGAGGCTTCTACAAAATAGAGAATAAGAAAGATGATCTTGAGCTCCTGGATCACACAGACCTCAGCTCCAATAAAGATCTTCTTCAACATGCTTCTCTAATACAGAAATGCTGCTTGTAGATTAACAACTTTCTCACGCAGATGAAAGAAGTTGAGGGTTTTCGTCACAAGTTTGTTTGATTTTGAGAAGTTCAAACAACTTGGGATATCTCAATAAGAGTGTAGGGTTCTTCTATAAAAATGTTTGAGATATTAGTGACTATCTTTGGAATGTATTTGAAAAGCTTGAAGTATTTTGGCTATGAAGTTTATAAGCTTTTCTTAAGAATATTTTAGTAAAGTTTTGACCTTTTTCTTGTGCATGTACGTGTATGTGTGTATTTAGGGTTTGCTGAAGGGTACTATTTACAGAGATTTCTTCGGATTTGTTCGTTGGACACATGCAGGCGCGTGTCTCTCACGCAGCGCGTAAATAGCCCTTTCTCTGATATTTCTGAATTTTTGCTATGACCGATTGGACGTTAGCAAACTTTGAACTCTGAAGTCTGACAATCTAGTCAAAAGGTGGCTTGTCCATAAGTCATAATACCTTATCACATTTAATGCATTTATCAGGCATTTAATGCGTTTTGAATTTATTTCCCGTTGAAAATAAATGTCCGTTGATGATTGTATTTAAGTCCGTCATGACTTGAGAATTTATTTCAGGTGAATCTGATCCTTGATTGCTTGAATGTTTTGAGCGCTTGATTCATTATCCCTGAAAAAGTCCTTTAGCGTTTAACATACGCTTAAGACAAATCTTCATCTTCACTTCACTTCAAACGCTGACTTCAACTTCATCTCTGACAGACTCACCTAGAATTCTATCAGCGACTTGGTATCTAATACTTAGTCTAAAATCTATGAAGATAAAAATTACAAGCCTATCACATTAATAAACTTTCAAACGCTTATACAAGAATTCTATGAAAGCGTAAAATTACATTCTTTTGGAGTTTAACATAAAATCCTACTCTTGCCATCATCAAAACATCTAACATGAAATCTCCTAACATTCTCATCTCATACACCATTTGTTATCAACAGCATACCATTCAAATCAATTGTACCATCAGCTCAATTTGAATGTATGGGTCACCAAGTATCCATTGTGAAATAGTTCATAGACAATTCATACTTTATGTCCAATCAATGAACTATTTTTTATTCTTCTTGTCTCCCAAAATGTTATTCTTCCAAACATATATTCATTGTCATCACGTCTTTTCATATATAAACTTACACAAAATCAAATTCATCTAAACATATTTTAATTTTCATATATAAACTTACACAATATCTCGTCGGAGTAGTCTGACTTCATCAACGAGGAGGGCTATTTTCTTAGCGATACTTTGTCCTACTGAATTGAAAATATTATGTCTTCCAGTATCCGATGAAGCATTCTGAGTTAGGGAGTGACTAAATCTTCAGATAGGCTGGTGACTAAGGGAACCATGCAGTCCAGTACTGATGTAGTACTCTTGACCGTAGCGTTTGAAATATCTCGGCTTGTTGTATCTGAGGCAAGCCTGATGTGCATTTCATCATTGACTATCATTTTAGAGCAGGAACCCTCAATATTGTGGAGCGAGTTCCTTACTGCTTTTCTGAAATCTTTGGCCTCTTAATCGCTATCTGAATCTGGGTCTGAGGAAGAAGGATGCTCAGGAGATGGAATGAGTCCATATGAGTGTGAAACCTCTGCTTTTCCCTTTGATTTGTCTCTGATGAAAGGTTCCTCGAGGACTTCAGTAATATCGTTTTGTACTTCCTGAATCGCTTGATCAATTGATTGAGTTGCAGCTTCTATTTGCACAACTTGATCAACAAGTGGAATCTCGACTACTAGAGCGCTGGGGGCATCCACCATTTGGATATCAGCGTCTTGAATCGGAGAGTCTTCAACAGTAGGAGGTTGGTCCACTTGCAATTCTATTATTTCCACATAAGACAGTCTTTGAACAAGGATGACTCAAATTGGGCCAATCGCTTCCAGAACATGCCTTGGACTTAGGTAGAATGATCTCGGCATGAAAAACAAAGCGTCTTTGCGCTCTTCAGTACTGAACAAGAGATCAGCATCTTCCGGGATCATTACACCAGATGTGTAAGATTTGACGAAGTCCATTAAGAAAGTCATCAGCGTTTGAGCTAGGGCTTGATCCACTAGCCAAATAAGAGAAAGGATTTGGTCCACTCGAATGTTCTGTTCACACATCAAGACAGGATGAAGGTTGTAGCCATGGAAATCACTAAAACCAAAGAGATGGTTGAATGTGATATCCAGCGATTGAACATTCTCAGCAATCGCTCTTCTGTCTTTATGAAACTCTGCATGATCATCAGTTAAATGAATATGCGCTTCATTGAGACTTGGAAGGGCATATCTCTTATTGGTGGAGGCATCTTCATTCAAATCTAGTAAGATACGCTGTGCAAAATCTTGTTATGGATGATAAGTGTAGCGTTCTCCTTGACTGATTTGAGAAAGCTAATGTCGAATAAAACGTTCCATGCCTTGTCTGAACTAAGGCAATGCATTCATTTCTCCCACTCGCAATTGTCGCCTTTGAAGCAGAAATAAAGCGTAACCACTACGCCTGTACTCAATTCCAAAATTGGAGAGAAAAGGATACTTGAGCATCTCTTTAATTGTATGGAAATGCAGTACGAAATCCTCAGCCCATCTGGATGTGTCCAGTAGCCAGCGTCTTCCGAGTCGCTCAACCATTTCTTTGTCTTTCTTGACTTCGAGTAGCTTCTTAAATCTTTCTTTTTCAATATTAAAATTATCGGCCCAGACTCTGGCAAGGTATTCTCGGGCTTCATCTTCAACCGAGTTATTAATCGGATTGGGGTGTTCTCTGAATATTTCTCCCTTTCCTTTCCATAAGCGGAGGGGTTTTGGTGAAGACTTATTAGCGGCAGAGTGGACGACTCTCGGCAGGGCAGAATAACCCATTGGATTCAACTGTTCTTCATCGGGGATTTTTTCCCAATCGCCCATATGAGGATTTCGGATTTGAACAAGAGTGCGGTGGAACGAAAAATTGCATTCAAAACTGCGGCCGACTTTCTGAAAGCGGTTGCTTTCAAACTCTGCCAAATCGCTAAGAGGAGTCTCCAGATACTCAAGACGAGCAATAAACTTCTTCTTGGACTTGAGACCTAGCGTGGCTAGCTTCTCAAAAATATCTGATTTCTGAGTGTCTAAAAGAGCAGGATTGTGGAGAGATGTCTTAAAGGTAAGCTCCATGTCAATCATCTGGCGAAGGGTATTTTCTCTCCAGGCTTAGCAATGCTCTAGGCTTTCATCTTAGCCTCTTGGAAAGAAATTCACCAAAGAAGGAGGACGACCAGTTGGAGTGGGACAAACGGGGCTACTTCTATCGACCACTCAGCATCTACAGTCGCTTCCCTGGCTAGAGAGATCTCAGCGTCCAGAAGAACCGTTTCTATTTCCTTAGCAATTTCCACCACTGTTGACATATCAACATCCAACTCTACGGCAACCTCGGGAGGAGGAGATGCATCAGCTTCTGGCACATTTTGAGCTGATACATGCAAGCGTTTGAGAACAAAGAAAAAATCTACTAAGTAGAGATTTGAGATACAAAAGACAGAAACGCTTACCCTGAGGAATATCTTCGACTATATCAGTCTCTTGATCTTTGGAAACATTTGGTTCCATTGCCTCAGGCTCCAAAACTTCTTCATCATCATCTAGATTCAGGAAAGAAGTGAGGGGATCAGCTTGAATGGGAATGCTACAAGCCTCTAAGGTATTCAGAACATACTGTATATCGAATTCTCTTCGAGCTGAAAGATTTATCCTAGCTTTAAAGAAGATAACAAATAAGGAAAGGATAATGTACACTGTTTATCACAAGTACTTACCTTGATTGCTAGCAAAATCCTGTGAAGGAGGATTAGCTTCAGGCTCTAAAACAGGTTCAGAAGAAGGAGGAGGAGGAGGAGGAGGAGGAGGGGTACTCGCTAGTTCTTTCAGTGCTAGCTCTACTGAAGCGCTTGTTGATCCCTTTGGAGTAGACCAAGATGTACGCTTACAGGCAAGCTGCACTTCTTTTTCTTCTGTATCTTCTTCAGTCTCGGGGGATACATCAGTCGCTGGAGGAGGAGAGGGAGACTTCTTCTTCTTTTTTATCTCCTTCTTCTGTTTTTTAGCTGGCTTGGAGGGCTCAGTGACTTTCAACATGATCTTTCTTTTTGGTCGCTTGACCACCACTTCTTCTTGTTCATCTAATGAGGAAGTAACTTGCTCCTCATCATCACCACAAACTTTTCCTTCATCAAGGCCTTCGACAAGGAGTCACTTACGCTGTTCCTTGGGAACCGCTGCACCACCCACTCGCTTAAGGTTGAGCAATTCACCAATTATCTTCTTTCCGTAGAACCTAGGCGCTGGCACTTTGGATCCTTAGGACGTGACATATCCACTAGCGCTAAGAATAAAACTAAGTAAAATCCCATACGGCTTGGGATTCACTGACTTCTGCATCGCTGCCTTAAAGTGATTGAAAACATACAAGGCCCAGTTGACCTTCAGCTTGGTCAATATGACAATCATCATCTTGTACTAAATGACTAAGATCTTATCAAGCGAACCTTTACGACACTACATCATCTTTGCGCCTATGTCGGCCAGAATGACATATTCGCCTTTCATATCATTCTTTTTGAAGTTTGATTTGTACACGGCATCAACGTCGTCTCGCCGAACTTGTTCCCAAACTTTAGTAGCAACACCCATGGCAACCACACCCAAAAGTGAGTAATTTTAGTAAATCAGCAAGCAGTTGTGAAGAGAGAATAAATGGGGTTTATAGCAGAAGCAAAAAGAGCAAGAAATAGAGTTGCCATCGTTAGAAATGGCAGCATGCTCAAAGAAGTATTTGACTTCATCCTCATGAATTAGAGAATGAGAGGTGAGAAGGGTTCTTAAACCAGATTCTTCAATGAGAGGAAGAATTTGTCTCATTGGGAAGTTTTGATTCTCAATAAGGTACTCCCAGTTAACTAGGAAACCAACATTATAACCCATGGTTCTTTCGGTTTTGGGTTTGGATGTGTTTTCGGCATTAGATTTGGAAGACTTTGTTGGTGCCATTGATGAAAAAGATGAGCTTTTTGAGGAAGTAGAAGAAAACCTTTTTGCTTTAGAGAATATTTACAACAAAGAGAATGTGAGAGTGATAAAGTTTTTCTGTAAAAATTTGAAGGGTTTAAATAGATGGTAAAAATTTGAAGGGTTTACAGCAAAGAGAATTGCTTTGATAAATGCCACGTGTGAATGCAGTTAATCAAAAATGAAAAACATTGAATCTGAGCCGTTTAATCATAAAGACGAATGTAAAAGGTGTGATAAATTAGGCTAACTGCTGTAAAATATAGAATTTGGTGTTCGCAGTAACTTTTCAAAAACGTTTGAGATTTTTGAAAATATTCAACGTGAATTGCATGCGCCTGTTGGTACACTGACACGTACCCAGGCATGTGCAGTTACTAAACTACCTATTTTGAGATAGGTATCATTAACCGTCAGTTTGATTTGATAGGAGCGAGTGGGCAGTTGTCAAATCTCATCTTTTGGACTTATCCACATGCTACCTTTAGTGATGAAAACAATGCATGATTTTCAGAGAAAGTTACTTAGCCTTAATGTGGAAATATTCTCAACTCTAAAGTCTTATTTTAATAGAGAACATTTGATCGCTTTTGAGAAATGATACTTTTATTTTATCAGCGATCAATTTGTCATGCATAAAGTAAACGCTATGAATCAATGCATAAAATTTTTCAAAGTCATTTTTGATCATTGTCACTTACTAATTTGAATAAGTACAATTTTAAAGTTCCCCCTAAAATTGATAACTCATTTCAATTTTGAAATCGCTTTAGTCATTATAATAGAGTGGATTCCCCCCAAAATTATATACTTATAAAAGTATGATGTTTCATGATTAAGCGTTTAAATCAATCATATCTAATTCACTTCTCAATGTGAGAAAACGTTGTTCGTTGAGCGCTTTGGTGAAGATATCTGCCAATTGTTTGTCAGTTCTAATGAAATGCATGGAGATATCTTTCTTTTGAACATGGTCATGCAAAAAATGGTCGCTGATGTCAATGTGTTTAGTTCTAGAATGAAGGACTGGGTTTTGGGTCACAGCTAAAGCGCTTTGGTTATCACAATAGATTGAGGTAAGACCTAAGAGGATTCCATAATCTCTAAGTTGTTGCCTCATCAAAAGCATTTGTGCACAACAGGTTCCAGTGGCTATATACTCGGCTTTAGCGGTAGAAGTCACTATGGATTGTTGTTTCTTACAATGCCACGAAACCAATTTATCACCTAGAAATTGACATGTACCACTAGTAATCTTTCTATCTATTTTGCATCCTGCAAAATCTGCGTCTGAATAACTATTTAGTTCAAAAGGAGAGTCCCTTGGATACCACAAGCCCACATTTTGTGTGCCTTTTAGGTATTTAAGGATTCTCTGGGCAGCAATTAAGTGTGACTCTTTAGGATCAACTTGAAAG
The DNA here is from genome assembly GCA_019426215.1 of Buddleja alternifolia. Taxonomy (NCBI): domain Eukaryota; kingdom Viridiplantae; phylum Streptophyta; class Magnoliopsida; order Lamiales; family Scrophulariaceae; genus Buddleja; species Buddleja alternifolia. Next base: position 3,959,362 of record CM033406.1, read on the forward strand.
CGTGCACACATGCATACCGAAAACATAATATCAGGTCTACTAGCAGTAAGATAAAGAAGTGATCCAATGATACCTCTATAGTTAGTGATATCAATTTTCTTCCCACTTTCATCTTTATCTAACTTAAACGTTTGGCTGAATGGAATTTTTGAAGATGATGCATTTTCCACACCAAATTTCTTAATCATATCTCTTGTATATTTAGCTTGGTTTATAAGTATGCCATTGGGGAGTTGTTTAACTTGTAACCCTAAGAATAAAGTTAATTCACCCATCATGCTCATTTCAAATTGATCTTGCATCATTTCGAAAATTTCTCACACAATCGCCTATTAGTAGATCTGAAAGTAATATCATCAACATAAATTTGGACTTAGAGAATATCTTTGTTATGGGTAATTTTAAATAACGTTGTGTCAACGCTGCTTTTTGAAAAGCCTTTAACTATAAGGATGTTAGGAAAGTTCCTGTTAGATGTTTTGATGATGACAAGATAAGTTTTATGTTAGACCCCAAAGATATGTAAGTTTACCTTTATTAGAATATGTATAAGCGTTTAAAGTTATCAAGTCGTAATTTTATTTAAGGCTTTTTATCTTTATAGTTTTAGATTAGTATCTAGCGCTTGAGCTATGATAGAATTCTAGGTGAGTCTATCAAAGTGAAATTCAAGATCAGTGTCTGAAGATTTTGAAGATGAAGGATTCGTTAAGCGACTGTTAAGAGCCTAAGAATCATTCAAGGTGACCATGCCACAAGCGCCTGTCGTCGCCTGAATTAAATCTGAAGTCAATAAGCTCTTAAGTGCAACTTTCAACGGACATTTAACTCCAACAAAAATTAAATTTAAATGCATTAAATGCTTGATAAGAGCATTAAATGTGATAAGACTATTGACGTGCAGATAAGCCTTTCCCATTGGTTGTCAACTCAAAGTAGGTCTGCTACCCACTTTGTGTAGCAGAATTTTCAGAGATGTCAGTAGAGTTAGACGTTGACCTTTCTACTGTTGTAGCAATCGCTCAAGAGGTTGCTGCAGCCGCTGAAGGTGATCTCCCATGTACAGTGGGTGGATCAGCCGCTAGGCATTGGGTGGTGCTAGACCGAGACATAGACCACTCTGCTCTCCCTCAGACTTTACTCAATGAACACTTTGTTCTGCATGAGGACATTGAAGAAGGTTATGTCCGTGCCGAACACTATATTCGAGAAGCAATTGAGTATGATGCCTGGTTTTCCAAGATTCTATTTGATCAGGAATTAACAGATGCTCAGAAAGAGGAGCTTATTAGAATTGCATCCGAGGATCCAGCGCCTCCCAAGAAAAAGTCAAAGAAGACTAAAACGTCTAAGTCTTCTAAATCTAAGTCTTCTTCCAGTATTGCACAAGAGGAAGTCCCCAAAAGGACTTTGGCAGATATTCTTGCTGAAATTGCTGCCTCTAAGCCCCTGAAAGATCCTAAGCCCGTACAAAGGACTTTAGCTGAAGTTGATTCTGCATACTATGATGTTCATCTGCATAGTGAGCCAGAGGATTAACCACCAAGGAATGACTTGTTCAACTTTTATGATAACTTTTCTTCAGTTCCTTAGAGTCCAAGTGAGGGAAAGCTCAACAAGCTTGGCTATTCTCACTTTCCTGAGAAAGTCGCTCACTACTCCAATCTTGAGACTGCGCAGCTGTTAAAGTTAGTGCCCGTGAACCAATTATTGGGCGCCATTCTTTGTAATAGTAACTCTAGAATTGAACAATCATTTTCATATAAATAAAATCAATCTCTTTTCCATATGTGGCATGTCTTTATTCTTAAATTAGTTTTTACATTGGCTTAGAATAAAGTCCCGAAGGATCACACATAGCTATGAGACATCATTGCACATTGGGTGTGGCAATTATGGAATATGTCTCGAAGGCTGTGATCTTTAAACATTGTTCCAAGTCGTGAAAGGGTTCATTGAGATAAAGGGATATCGATGCAACCCAAAAGACTTGCTCATATGATGCATACTCTGGGAAAAGTGTATCTCGTTCCATAAATACTGGCACGGTGAAAGCCAATGCATATATGAGGGTTGCCATTGTGGTAATGGGCGAATTGAACAACCCCATGGAAGTTCCTAAAATGGAATCCCAGTAGAATGTGGAACTTCCAGTGGTCTTGTAGTATAAGAGTAATCCTTATGGACCTAAGATTCCATTGGATGTCTTATGCGTAACCGCACATGTTCTTGATTTGTTACATGATCACTTTAGATGATCAAATATGGGCAAACTCAGACATGCACATCTTACATAGTAAGGCACGTGAGAATCAAGAGGAATCTATCTCTGACATTAGCCAGTCGGTTAATCTCCTATTGTTACATAGTGAATCGACTTAAGGAATCTTCGGCCAAAGTATGATATCTAAAGAGGCATAGGGTTTCCTTGTTTAGATAGTCGAAGTCGATTTCACATAACGTGGGAAACATAGTATTGAATTAATAGAGCTTCGACCTTAGCTACTGCTCTAGATTCAATCGGGAGATTAGATAGAGGGATCTTACTTATGCGAGGATCAAGATCGCAAAAGGCATATCTTTACTTTCGTTTTATCTAGGTCTTCGGGACCCTATGTTAGGTGGGTAACCGCGATTTGTAAGTGCCGAGAATTAGCTTGGTGACCAATTCGAGGTTTGATTAAATCAAAGGATTGATTTAATCGAGTACTTTCCATTTTAGGAAAGTACACTAACACTGTGGGAAGGTGTACTTACTACTAGATAGAAACGAGCCTAAGGGGTCACACACTAACTCGAAAGAGTCACTGCTTGAATAGATGTGATTAATCAATTTCGAGGAAATTGAGGGAATTAGGAAAGTGTAGTACTTTCCTAATATGGAATCTAAATTAATTGAAGGGTTCAATTAATTTTATCTTTTAATTAATCTTGTAGAATTAATTAAATTAATGGACCTAGTAGAGTCCAAGTATTTTATTTAATTGGGTAGAGCCCAAGTTAAATAAATAATTGTTGGAATTAGTTGGTTGGATTTAATTTGACTTGTATTTAATTGATGGGTTGGGCCTATAATTAAATTGAGAAGTCAAAATTAAATCCTAGAGTCCAATTGACTTGTGTTGACTGATTTTTATGAGTAAATAAGGGAGGGGGCGTTTTTTTTATGTGGTGAAGGAGGAAAAGAGTTTTCCCCTCTTCCAAGTCTTCATCATTGATAAGTTGTTTAACTTATTACCTTATAGGATGAGGATTACTAGAGAGTTTAGGAGAAAGGAAGTTTCCTTTTCCTAATTGGACTCTAGGTAATCTTCACCTATAAATAAGAGATGAAGGAGACTAAAATGAATAATCATAATTGCTGAAAATCCGCCCCCCCCCCTCTTAGACCTAAAAATCGGCCACCTTCTTCCTCTTTCCAACAAGACGTCGTTCTATTCATGTGTTGAATTAAACGACTTAGAAAATATTCCTACTCTTCACATAATCAAGCCTAAGTTAAGCTTAGAATCGTTTTGTTGTCTAGCACGCAAGACAAGACGATTGGTGACTTGAACGAGGTGTGGATACATCTTAGAGGTGCGACGCTTGAAGCACTCTAAACCGGGAGATACGAAAAGACGAAGGGCAATTTCTCACCCAAGGGAAATTGTGTGGATTTGCACTACAGGGTTGCTGAGATCCAAAGTACGAGGTGAAACGAAATTTTCGAAAGGTATAATTTCGCTTACCTCCTTATCAAATTCGATCGAACCAACTCCATATTCCCGTTTTCGGGTGGTTGTACGTTTACTTTTGTAAAATTTTAATTTCCGCTGCCATGAGACACCCGAGGGAATGAGTCAACCCAACAGTGGTATCAGAGCTATGGTTTGGCTCGATCAAATTTTTTATGTGATTATGCATGTTTGTTTTTACGTTTTAATTGTAAAATTGAAATCAATATGTTCATCAAAAGACTAGGATTGATTTTGATTTGGGATGTTGTTTGATTTTTACGATTTTAAAGTTTAAAAGTCGTTAGTTTTAAAAATCATGAAATTTGAAATTTGGGAATATGATTGTTTTCGGAAGTTTTGATTTAGTTTTATGAAATCACCTTTGGTGGGGTGTTGCGAGATGGTTGAACCAAAGGTTTAATCATCAAGTAATAAAATTCAGACCTTAGGAGAATTCAGTTTCATTAATCGAAACTCGGAAAAAATCACGAATGTGCAAAAAATGGATTTGAAAATCGCGAACAACAACAGCTGCTGCACGGGGCGCCTTGGTGTGGGGTAACCCACGCCCAGGAAAGCGTATGACCATGCCTAGGCGTGGTCAATAGAAAGTAAAATAAAAAAAATAATTTTTTTTCCTTTCTTTGTACTTTCTGAAGGTGATGTTTTAGACTTATAAACTCTGAGAAAGATTTTAAAAATCGATAGTGAAGTTATCCCATTGATATTTGCAATCTAGTTTGAACGATGAATGGGTAAAATTTTCTTTATCGCATATATGTTTGTTGCTTGGCATGTTTATGTGATAAGGGGATGAACCACGAGCCTAGTCATAAAGTTGGTTTTCGACGTATGTAATTATTCTAGAGTTGTAAATAATAGACGGTTTGGCTCTTTCCTTTTCGTATAGTAGATTAGTAGATTTTGGTATTCTATGTAATCGAAGACGGAGCAAGGATACGGAGCCAAGACTTGTAGACTTGTATGCTGAGGTGATACCATTGTAATAGTCTAGGTTGTTTTTTTACTTTCTAGAATGTCCAAACCCACTTTGGCTCGAGTGGGTTACTAGGTTAGGTCTCGATGTGGTTCATCCTCAATTTTACCGCTTTGTGGATGTTTTATTTATCTGTCTATGATGTTTATGTGATGTAAAGCATGCATAGGATAAATAACTAAAACAAGATAATTAAATCTGATGAGACCCCCCCTCCCCTTTAAGCATGTTATAATTCCCTCCAAAGAAAATATTAGGCTTAAGTGATAGTAAAAATGGAATTCTATTATCATGCCTTCCATCATAAGTATTCACTATGTGAAACGCCACTAAAGGTTCAATCCTTTTGCTCAGAAAATGGGGTGGATTGGATCCGAGGTAGGCTGTGAGTGTTTACGAAGCACTACGGTGCCCCGTGGAAATGGATTGGTTTCAATGCTTTGCTCAGAAAATGGGGACAATGGAATTGATGGTTATACATGGGATATTTGATGGGTCGAGCCTAACATCGTTCCTCATGTGTTAGCTCAGAAAATGGGGCACGTGTGGGAGATGAGGAAAAACCATCTTGAGAACTATCTAAAAAGATAGAATGTCCGGTAAGGCTAATATTCAAAATCATCGTATGTTAGCTCAGAAAATGGGGCATATGATGAAGTGAGAATAGATCTCAAGCCCACTAAAGAAAGTAACATTTCTTCGAATCATGTCAAGAGGGTGGTGTGATTTGAGAAAAATAGTGGGAGATTTGTACAATTAAAGACCAAATTGTATAAGGACTTTATTTGAAAGACCGTTATTGATCGTCTGTTATGCATTTTTGTAGATAAACGAAAATGGCCAATAATCCTTTCAAAACCCTAATTGAAACAAACAAACTGACTAGATCAAACTTTGAAGATTGGCTTCGTAACTTTAAGATTATCCTTTCGTCTGAAAGAAGACAATATGTGCTTGACATACAGGTGCTAAATGAGCCAGAAGAGGATTCATCTGATGATGAAAAGTTCCAGTACCAGCAATGGAAGGAAGATGACATGCAAGTGCGATGTCTCATGTTGGCCTCTATGAGCAATGAGTTGCATAGACAACATGAGACGATCGAGAATGCTGCGTCGATCCTCTTTCATTTGCAAGAGCTATATGGCACTAGAACTAGGCGAGAAAGATATGCTATCTCCAAGGAGCTCTTCAAAGCTCGAATGACTGAAAAATCTGATGTAAGTGCGCACGTACTTAAAATGATCGGGCTAATTGAAAAATTGGCTAGTCTAGGCATGGCACTTGACAATGAGCTTTTTGTGGATTTGGTCCTACAGTCATTGCCTAACTCTTATGATCAATTTGTGGTCAATTTCAACACGAACCAACTTGAAACAAAGCTTCCTGAGCTATTGAACATGTTGAAGACTGCTGAAGCACCATCAAGAAGGATAAACCAGTGCTTCTTATGAATTCCTCTTCAAAAGCAGAGAAGGGCAACAAGAAGAAGAATAACACTAAGAAGCTAAAAGGTAATGGTGGTGTGAAGAAGGGTAAGAAGTCCAAGTCTAAAAAGTCTGATGAGTGCTTCAAATGTGGAAAAGTTGGGCACTGGCAAAGGAACTGCAAAGAGCCTCCGGCTCAAGGTATGTTCTTTGTTGAAGTTAACTTTACTGTTAACAATTCTTCTTGGGTTCTTGACACTGGATGCGGTGTTCATATCTGCAATGATTTGCAGGTGATGAAAAGAACCAAGGAGCTAAGTAGAGGAGACATGACTCTGCGGATGGGGAATGGAGCATTGGTTGCTGCCAAAGTCGTGGGGACGATCTACTTAGAGTTAGGAGATAGGAAATTAGTTTTACATTCCGTTTATTTTGTTCCGGAAATAATAAGAAATGTTATCTCGATTCCGGTTTTGGATAGAGAAAGATATTATTTTAAGATTCGTAATAAAAGTTTACTTTTGATTTATGAATCGTCTCTTATTATGGAATCGAAAATGAAGGATGGAATGTATACTATATCCCCAATAATTTCCAATCTCAATATTCAACAAAGTAACAAACATAAACAAGATAATCAAGTAAACGCACAAATGTGGCATGAAAGACTTGGACATATTTCCAAAGAAAGAATTCGAACATTGGCAAAACATTTAGGTGTAAATAACTTAGATGAATTGTCAAGTTGTGAATCATGTCTTAAAGGAAAAATGACCAAGTTACAGTTTTGGGGGAAAGCAGAACGAGCCACAAAACCATTGGACTTGGTCCATACGGACGTGTGCGGGCCAATAAGGCTGAGCACTCATGGTGGCCAAAGCTACTTCATAACATTTAGTGATGATTATTCATGGTATGGTTACTTATATCTTATGAGATATAAATATGAATCCTTTGAGAAGTTTAAGGAGTTCAAAAATGAAGTAGAGAAACAACTTGGTAGAAGTATTAAGGCTCTTCGATTGGATCGAGGAGTAGAGTACTTGTCCACCGAGTTTCTTGATTATCTTAGAGAGACTGTAATTCTCTCACAGTGGACACCGCCCGGCACGCCTCAACATAACGGGGTAGCCGAGCGTAGGAATCGAACGTTGCTAGATATGGTTCGATCCATGATGAGTTTCACTAAAGTTCCTAAGTCCATGTGGGGCTATGCTCTTAAAACGGGTGTCTATCTGTTGAATAGATCGCGTAGCAAGACGGTGCCCAATACCCCATACAAAAGTTTGTGTGGAAAGATGCCCTCATATAATCATTTGAGAATATGGGGGTGTCCCGCTTATGTAAAGCATTTAGTGGGAGATAAATTGGACCCCAAGTCCTCTTTGTGCTATTTTATAGGATATGCAAAGGAAACTGTTGGATATTACTTCTACAGCCCAACGGAACAAAAGGTTATTGTTTTGAGAAACAACAATTTCTTGGAGTGGGGTCACCTTCTAGATAGAAAAGGCAAGGCTGTAGAACTTGATGAGGTCCATGAGAATGGATCAAGTCAAGAGATACAAATTAACCCACCTGACACCAACGAGGCTACATCAGAGGCACCCACTAAAAACACACAACCTTTGAGGAGACCAAAGAGGATCCCGAAGGAGCCTAAAAGATGGGTAGGCCTATTGCAAGAGGAGGGTACTCGAGATCCTCCTCTAGACTCTGATCTAAAGAGTTTTAAGAGTGCAATATCTGACATTGATTTGAGAAAATGACTAGAGGCCATGACATCCGAAATGGACTCCATGTACTCTAACAAGGTATGCACCTTGGTTGACCCACCTAAGGGCATTAAGCCCATTGGCTGTAAGTGGGTCTACAAGCGAAAGCTTGGAGTCGATGGAGAGGTAGTTACCTATAAGGCTCGCCTCGTGGCAAAAAGATTTACTCAAAAACAAGGGATTGACTATAAGGAAACCTTCTCGCCAGTGGCTATGCTGAAATCCATTAGGATTATGCTTGCTATATCTGCATATTTTGATTACGAAATATGGCAGATGGATGTAAAGACTGCATTCCTCAATGGAGAGATTGAGGAAGGGATTTACATGCAACAACCAGAGGGCTTTACATCCAAAGGGAGCGAACATAAAGTGTGTAAACTCCAAAGGTCCATCTACGGACTTAAGCAAGCTTCTCGAAGTTGGAACAAACATTTTGACACTGTCATACAAGAGTATGGATACGTTCAAAATGTTGAAGAGGCATGTGTCTATAAGAAAGTCAGTGGGGTCACGTTCATCATACTTTATGTCGATGACTTCCTACTAATTGGAAATGATGTAGGGATGATGCAGTCGACTAAAGTATGGCTCTCTAATAAATTCTCCATGAAAGATATGGGAGAGGTGTCCTATATATTCGGTATGAAGATCTATAGGGATAGATCCAGTAGGATGCTAGGTCTCTCCCAATCTACATGTTAGGAATTTCATGTTAGAAGTTTTGATGATGACAATTAAGTTTTTGTTAGACCCCAAAAAGTTGTAAGTTTATTTTTTGTAGAAAACTTGTATAGGCTTTGAAGCGTTAGACTTGCAATAGATTTATTAGGCTTTGTTATCTTACTTTAGAGTGTTAGGCAAAATAGTCTTAGGCTGAGCGTCTGATGATTTCTGAGTGAGTTTATCAGTGGTAAAGTTCGAAGACTCAAGCGCCTGATCTCAGAAGATAGATACAGTCTCCAAGCGTCCACTTTGGCCAGCTATATCAAGCGTTACCTTATGGGACAGAAGTGATCTCACCTGAATTTACTTCTAAGTCCAAAAGGAGTTTAATGCAAATATTCTCAAAGCATTAAATACCAACGGGTATTAATTTCAAATGCATTAAATGTTGATAAGAGCATTTAATATGATAAGCAATGTCAGACGTACGGAGAAGCCACCCTATTTGACTGTCAACTATCTCAGACTGCAGCACCAACTTTCGTGCAGCAGATTTTCAGGAAAAAGGACAAAAGTTGTTCACTCGCGAAAGTGAGAGACACGCGCCAGTGCATGTGTCAAACGGACACTTTCTCCAAGAATACCTATAAATAGGACTTCAACAACAAACAAAAAAAAAAAAGAGCAACAATTTCATCAAAGCCAAATTGCTGTTGCATTAAAATCTCATTCCTTAAATTCTCAGAAAAGCCCGAAACTTCAAGAAACATCCAAATTGCTTTTCTTATATTCCTGAGACAGTCAACAAATATCTCAAACATTCTTTTTGCAGAAACCAGATTCCTACTGAGATATTACCAAGTTGTTTGAACTTCATCAAAATCAAACAAACCTTTTAGAAAATCCCATCCAAGCCTCGCGATCTGTGTGAAGTCGAAGTTGGATACTTGCATCATTTCTGGGTGAAAGAAGCAAGAGGGTTGAAGTGATTTGAAGCAGAAATCTGTGTGATCAAGGAGCTCAAGTCATCGACATCCATCTCTCCCTAATTTGTAGAAGATTCTGTGTGATTCTTTGAGAATCATCTTAGTGGATTGCCTCCAAGTGCAAAGGAGAAGAAGGACGTAGTTGGGATTACACCACCCAACGAACCTTACAAATATTGTGTTATTTATTTTTCAGTCATTTCATTCATCTATCATATCACTGCATAAGTAAAACACAATCAAAAGCTAAGCATCTAAGAAACATCTTGTGACGCTAAAACTTTCAAAGAGAAGACTCCAAAATCATTCCGCTGTGCTAACCCTGATTAAAAGAACTGAACGCTTAACCTACAAGGTCAAAGTATTCAATTCCTGAAGTCTAAGTTAACTTTATAAAACAGTCTTCATTAGACGCTTCACAAAGTCTCAAATATCTTGTGTGAACGCTAAGGTGAAGCGTCACACTCTTCAAGCGCCTATCATTTCAAGCGTCCAAATACGTTTAATACGAAATCAATTTCAAGTCGAAAAAGACTTAAAGGGTCTATTCAACCCCCCCTTCTAGACCCTTTCGTATGCCACTTGGGACCAACAAGTGGTATCAGAGCGGTTAATTTTGAAATTTTTAAAATTTCCAAGCATAACTGCTTGTTTAGATCTTTTTCTTTCAAAATCTTTTTTTTTAAAAGCTTAGATATGGCATTTGCTAAAGTTCCCAAATTGACAGAATCAAATTTTGACACATGGAAAGTCAAAGCATTTACATATTTATGTTCATGCGATGATGACATGTGCGATATTATTTCAGATGGGCCAATCAAAATATACAAAGTTATCACAAGAGCGCCTGGAGCCACAGAAGAAACCCCTGATGGTTACGTTGAAAAACCAAAACAAGAATGGTCTCCAGATGAGCGTCGAAGAGCTAACTTGGACAATGTTGGTCGCAACGCTCTGTATACGGCTATTGGTGATAATGATAACTTATTCAATAAAATCAAATCTTGCAAAACGACTAAAGAAATATGGGATAAGCTGGCTACAATCTGTGGTGGTTCAGCTCAAATCAAAGAAAACAAACTTTCCATTGCTAAGGAAAAGTTTAACGGATTTAAGATGCTACCCAATGAAACACTAGAGCAATTGGATATAAGATTCACAGCTCTTGTCATAGAACTTACGTCATTAGGAATGGACTTACAGAATCGAGAAATGGTGGTTAAGATCTTTAGAAGTCTACCAAGTAAATTCTTGATGAAGACAACAGCTATGAGAGAATCAAACATGCTGGATCTCTTAACTCCAGAAGACGCCTTTTCAGAGATAAAAGCTTTTGAGTTCGAGTTGAACTCTGCTAGTGACATTGTGAGTAATCCAGTGATTGAATCTGGAGCGCTCATTGCATCAATCAAAGGCAAATCGGGTAACAAAGGAAAGAATTCGGACATTAATGAGGAAGAAGAGTTGGCTTTGCTGAATAGATTCAGGAAGTTCTTGAGATATGAAAAGAAAGGAAAAGGTCCTAATAATCAAGGACAAAGTTCATATCAAGCGCCTTCTCCCATACAACAACAGTTTCAAGCGCCTCAATATTCTGTTCCTTTACCTCAAGCGCCTACTCAATATCAAGCGTCTACTCAAAATCTTCCAGCTCCAGTGGTTTCTAAACCACACACTGCAAGGCTAACAAGTGAACAAAAAATGAAAACCAATCTTTGTTATAATTGCAGGAAACCGGGGCACTACCAGGTAAATTGTCCCTATCCAAATGTATCCAAGCCCTCAAGGCAGGATTACTTGGATAGAAACCAATTCAGGAGCAACCTTCGACAACAAGGTTTGCTTGCGGAATCAGAACCAGCATCAGCACCTGAAGATTTAGAATCATCAGACGAAAGTAGTGATGATGATGAGCCGATAGATGACTCAGCGCTCATATGTCTCATGGCCAGAGATGATGAAGCGTCCCCTGAGGTAATCAATGAATTATCAATTCCTCTTTCTTATGATGAATTACTTGACAAAGTCAAAGAATATTACAATGAATGTCAAGAAGCTGCCAAAATATATCAAAATGATCTCGCTATTATTTCATCACTCACAAACGATAAAGTAACGCTCAGAGCAGAGTTGCAAATTCAGCAACAGTGCATTGAGAAAAACCAATCGCTTGAGAATGAAGTTATTCAATTGAGAGGTGATATTGATATAATAGTCAAGAGAGAAGCTGATCTGATGGCTAGACTTGCCAAGTCAGAACAGCTCATCTCATCGTTGTCCAAAGCATCCAGAAAGCTCGACAATGTGACTGAAATAACAAGGTTGTTTGGAGAAAAGACCGGTTTAGGATGCAATGAATTCGGTAAACAACCAAATAAATCTAATGTTACGGCAAACAACAAAGGAAAGGGTGTTTTCTTTGTTAAGAAAGGTTCACAAGATCAAACTCAAAATGAACCAAGGGACAATGGTAAGAGGCCAAATGAGAAAGTCAAAACTAACTCAGACAAGGGTAAGGCTAAAGCAAATGATCCACAAAGACAGACTCATCCAAACGCTCAAAAAGCTAAGGATAAATCTAGTCACTGTGAATCAAGCGCTAAGCGTCTAGCACCAAACGTGCAACTCAAGCCAGAGCCAAGGAAATACCAGCGTCGATATCCAAAACAGTCAAGATCATATTATCGATACTATGATAATTATGATTATGACTATTATTATAATCGTGGATATTATTATACATCCAAAAATTACACACAGCACAAGGTGAAACCAAAAAAGGCCAATATTCCTACTATGAAGACAAGGCAAATTTGGATTCCTAAAGTTCTAATTAACACTAACAAGGATACTAATGTTGAAGGACCCAAGCAACAATGGGTACCTAAACAGAAATAGAACTTCCCTTTTGATTGCAGGTACCTAGAGCTAAAGTCAATACATCTGTTTGGTATTTTGATAGTGGATCGTCAAGGCACATGACAGGTTCCAAAGATCTTCTGATCAACTATCAAGCCGCCAATGGTCCTCAGGTTGTATTTGGTGATAACTCCAAAGGTAAAACCAAAGGTATAGGTACTGTGCATAGGGGGAACATCATGATAAGTGATGTTTATTTTGTTGAGGGTCTAAAGCACAACTTATTAAGCATAAGTCAATTTTGCGATAAAGGCTTTGAAGTCATATTCTCAAGTGACTATTGCTATATAAACGACGCTAAGACTAAATCTACTAAACTAAAAGGAAAAAGGAATAACAATGTATATTTGGTAGATTGGGGTTCAACACTTGATAACAACCCAACATGCTTTGTTGCTAAAAATGAATCTAAAGTGGGTTGGCTATGGCATAGAAAAATGAATCACCTCAACTTTAAGACAATCTCTCAGCTTATAAGTCAAAATCTTGTAGAGGGATTGCCAAATGGACCATTTCATAAGGATCGCCTCTGTGACGCTTGTCAAATGGGTAAACAAGTTAAATCATCTTTCAAGAGAAAACCTCATCTATCTACTTCTAGAATACTTGAACTACTTCACATGGATTTGTTTGGACCTGTTCAAACAATCAGTGTAAGCGGTAAAAAGTATACTTTAGTGGTAGTAGACGATTTCTCTAGATTTACTTGGGTGGAATTTCTTTCATCCAAAGATGAAACATGTGACAAGTTAACAGCGCTTATTCGGCAACTTCAAACATTGAAAAATCTTAAGGTTGCAAGAATAAGAAGCGATCACGGTACTGAGTTTACTAACAAGGTTGTTGAGAAGTTTTGTGCAGAAAATGGAATACATCATGAGTATTCAGCTCCCAGAACTCCCCAACAAAATGGTGTTGCTGAGCGCCGGAACCGAACGCTTAAGGAAGCCGCTAGGACTATGTTAGCTGAATCTAAGCTTGCTCCTAGATTTTGGGCCGAAGCGATCAACACTGCTTGTTACACTCAAAATCGATGCATGATCAACAAACAGCATGGAAAAACTCCATATGAACTGTGGAAGGGACGTAAGCCAAATATTTCATACTTTCACGTCTTTGGTTCTAAATGTTTTATTCATAATAATGGATCCCAAAGCCTAAAGACTTTTGATCCTAAAGCGGATGAAGGAATCTTTCTAGGCTACGCCAAAAATGGAAAGAATTTTCGCATTCTCAATAAGATCAAATCGAAGGTTGAGGAATCTATTCATGTTGTGTTTGATGATGCTAACCAAGAGCCGAGTAAGGTAAGTATAAATGATGTAGGAGTTGAAGATCTATGTCATCAAGCGTCCAAAATTACTATTGATGAAGATACTGACGATGATGATGAGATCTCAGTGCCTCCTCCTAAGAATACTCGTGAAATCAATCTAAACTATCATGTAAGAAACACGAATGATCATGAAAAGAATGATCATCAAGTGCAAAGAAGGAATCATGAACTTGAAGCGCCAACGCAGGAGAATGGTCAAGCGAATGATTCTCAAGCGTCTGTTCATTCTCAAAACCCCTTCCAAACAGATAGACTATGGTTACGTGACCATCCACCAGAGCAAATCATTGGAGATATTGAAGCACCAGTTAGAACTAGAGCCGCTACATTTAATGAGGCTATGTTCGCAAGCTTTCTATCTCAAATGGAACCTAAGAAAGTGGATGAAGCGTTAAGTGATCCAAGTTGGATTGAAGCTATGCAAGAAGAGCTCAATCAGTTTGAGCGAAATAAAGTTTGGATGTTAGTACCAAGACCAACTCATCAAGGAGTTATTGGAACTAGATGGGTATATAGAAACAAGATGGATGAGGACGGCATTGTTGTAAGAAACAAGGCCAGACTCGTAGCTCAAGGATACTGCCAAGAGGAGGGCATTGACTTTGATGAGACTTACGCTCCTGTTGCTCGTCTTGAAGCAATCCGCATGTTTCTAGCGTACGCAGCGTTTAACAAGTTTACAGTATTTCAAATGGACGTAAAGAGTGCCTTCCTGAATGGTAAACTCCAAGAAGAAGTGTATGTGGAGCAACCTCCAGGATTCATCAACAATCATGGTAAGGGTATGGTTTACAAGCTCGAAAAGGCACTTTATGGGCTTAAGCAAGCACCTCGAGCATGGTATGACACTCTCTCTATCTTTCTTATTGGTAAAGGTTTTTCAAAAGGCAGCGTTGACACAACGTTATTTAAAATTACCAATGATGAAGATATTCTCTTAGTTCAAATTTACGTTGATGACATTATATTTGGTTCTACTAATAAGCGTCTGTGTGAGAAATTTTCGAAAATGATGCAAGAACAATTTGAAATGAGCATGATGGGTGAATTAACCTTCTTCTTAGGACTACAAGTTAAACAACTCCCTAATGGCATATTTATCAACCAAGCTAAATATACACGAGATATGATTAAGAAATTTGGTATGGAAAATGCATCATATTCAAAAATCCCAATGAGCCAAACGCTTAAGTTAGATAAAGATGAAAGTGGAAAGAAAGTTGATATCACTAATTATAGAGGTATCATAGGATCACTTCTTTATCTCACTGCCAGTAGACCTGATATTATGTTTTCGGTATGTATGTGTGCACGATTCCAAGCTGATCCTAAAGAGTCACACTTGACTGCTGCCAAGAAAATCCTTAAATACCTAAAAGGCACACAACATGTGGGCTTATGGTATCCCAGGGATTCTCCTTTTGAACTAATCGGTTACTCAGATGCAGATTTTGCAGGTTGCAAAATAGATCGTAAAAGCACTAGTGGTACTTGTCAATTCTTAGGTGATAGGTTAGTTTCATGGCATAGCAAGAAACAACAATCCATAGCTACCTCCACAGCCGAAGCTGAGTATGTAGCTGCAGGAAGTTGTTGTGCACAAGTTCTATGGATGAGGCAACAACTTAGAGATTACGGAACAATCTTAGGACCAACCCCCATTCATTGTGATAACCAAAGCGCTTTAGCCATGACTCAAAACCCTGTTCTTCATTCAAGAACCAAACACATTGACATTAGATACCATTTCCTTCGTGACCACGTTCAAAAGAAAGATATCTCCATGCACTTCATTGGAACTGACAAACAACTGGCAGATATCTTCACCAAAGCACTCAATGAACAACGTTTTCTCACTTTGAGAAGTGAACTAGGTATGATTGATTTAAACGCTTGATTTAAGTAGCTGCAATTGAACCTGAGGAACCTGCTACTTTAACAGAGGCACGTTCAGAAGATCAGAACGCTGCTGAAGACGTTAGAGCTCCTCGTCACTTCTTCCAACTCGATCCGCTGAAGACAATTGATCATTCAATTAACTATATGCCCCCAGCGCTCGACGAAGATTTCATTCCTGCAGGATATAATATAGAAAGATATATTGCTGCAGAAGCTGACGCTGCAAGACTGATTGACTTTGACAGCGCAATCAAAGCAACCGTTCTAGACAGACCAGGAGACAGACCTCCTAGATGTGCCGTGGATGTGGCTTACTATCTTGACAATGGCCACAGCAGACCAACTGGGTTCGCGCTAAGGGATTACAGTGTTCGTGTGTATGATCCTCTCCGTCCTAGCTTTCTCAATCCCTCAGAGTCAGTCTTGAACAGAGAAGGTTACACACATTTCCCTCAGACGGCTCACAGCCCTGAAAATCTTGCATCGGCCCGACCTCTCTGTCTATGGAAAAATAAAGAGATTCATGCTGGTGAGCGCCTTGAATCGTTGACCGATCTGCTCCAGACTGAAGCTGATGCTTACTTTGACAGCGTCTGGAATGCCAACTATCAGCCTGATAAGCACCGCTTTGAAGCCATAAGAGATATTCATCTTGAAGGTATTCGTGCTATGGTGAATGCTGGCACAGACTTCTGTATAAATGAAGTAAATTGGGTTGAAGCGTACATGGGACATACATACACCTTCCCAGAGTTAGTCCAAGCTCCCCATCTTTTCGGCATAGGCATGCATGACAAGAAGCGTCAATTCGCCAAGTATTGCCTCCTGAAGCGTCAACAAAGACTCGGACCTGTTCTCAAGCTCCCAATTATTAGACATCAAATAGAACAATGTCTACGTCAAGAACTTCAGAGATTATCCATCACCCCCTCTTCGGTTTAATGCTCAAGCGTCTTCCAGTGGTACAGTTGGTGAACGGTGCTTAAATCTTGCTCCAAGCCACTGTGAAGAAAACTTCAATCTGATGGTAAAGATTCTATCTCCCGTATCTCTCTTTGATAAAATCTTCACTGCCAATCTCAGAACTTGGAATGGCTCAGTGATCAATTCATTCAAAGGATATCCGCTGCTCCCTTCCATTCGCAGTGAGGTACTCAATCACTATGAGTATGTTCTTTCTCTGCTTGAAAGGAATCAAGAGCTCGCTCAAGCCGTTTATCCGTATCTTGAAGAGTACTATGCGGACTGTGTGCCTACACATCGACGTCCTGCATCTCTTCCCTCAGATTGCTTGATTGGATTTTCCAGAACTCACTGCACAGATTCACTATTCTCCATCGCTCAAGCGCCGTCCAAAATTTTCCCAGATCATGTGCTGGATATCATTGGTCCAATGTACATCAGGGCCATTGATAGTCCTCTTCGCACATTTATCTCCGGTACTTGTATGTCCAGGACCAGACTCATTGAACTCTTGGATTCTACATCCACCTCTTATGCCGACTCAGCAAGCTGGAACTTTCAATTCACTGACTTTCGCCAGCCTGAGTCAACGCTTGAGGAAGCACCTGCTGAGACATCTGAAGCGTCCAAATCTGCAGATACCAGTATTCCTAACGCTCCTGAACATGCTACCATTGATAGTGCTGAAGATACTTCCCTGGATATTCGAGGTACTGTTTTTGATCCAGCCTATCAAGTTCCTTTTGACTCTCTCAAACACTCATCACGATTCAAGCGACCAGCTCCTCAAGTGGTTCAATCAGATGAGAGTCAAGCCTTTGGTCCCCTGCTTAAATCTGTTTTGGAGACAATTAGCGCTCAAGCTACTCAGAGTGAAGAATCTCTCCATTGGATTAAGGAAGACCTGGCAAAGATTGAAACTCACGTAATGAGCGCTCA
Organism: Buddleja alternifolia; assembly: GCA_019426215.1. NCBI lineage: Eukaryota > Viridiplantae > Streptophyta > Magnoliopsida > Lamiales > Scrophulariaceae > Buddleja > Buddleja alternifolia. The sequence goes on from CM033406.1 coordinate 3,976,988, forward strand.
GATTGCTCATATGCGTAGTTCAGCTCAAGCGGCAGTTGATGAGTGCAAACAAGACTTTCAAGAAATGCAGGATGCTGCCCACGCCACCCAACTTGCCATGAAAGAAGAACTTGAAAAGCGCCTTGCAACCCTTGAGATATCTGTGAATGACGCCACCAGCGCTAAGCTTCTTGTTATGCAGGAACGCTTCGACAAGCGTCTGGATGACATCACAGATTCCTTATCCCAGATTGCTCATCAGGTAAGTGTACTCACAAACCACTTCTTAAAATCTGATGATGGCAATAAAGGGGAAGAAAAGAAGAAAGGAGAAAAGCGGAAAGCGTCCAGTTCAAAAGTTGAAGATCCTCCGTCTGCTAAGCGTCAAATGCCTCCTTCTCAGTCTGCGCTTAATCTCCCGTCTTGGATAACTGCTCTGAAACAAAGTTCATCTGGAGCGCCCAGTAGTACACTAAGGGAACCTCCTAGAGCGTTATATCCAAACCTACCAATTCCTACAAGAGCACTGCTTGAACAGTTTGACATTCCTCTTCAGAGAACATCCATTTCAGAACCTACAGATCCACAGATCTTAGCTGAAGAAAGGAAAATGACTGATTTTAGCCAAGCTTTTCGAATCTGCCTAAGGTACATTGGTATCGACCCAACTGACTGGGATAATCACTTTAAAGTATTCAAAAAGAGACAACAAGAAGAAAACAAGCTTATCATCAACAAAGATCATGAAGCAATGATGATCTTGGAAGACAATCTGACTGAAGCTATTCGAGCTGAAATGTCCAAGCGATACAGAGTTAGACCAAGTCATTAAAGCTTTCTGATTTTACATTATCTATATTCTTGTCTCTTATATCTTTAAATATTCAGCTGTAAAAATGCTTGTAATTCTCGATAAATATGAAATGCATTTTTTTTGCTGAAACATCTCGTTGAAGCGTAACTAACTTTAACTAACGTCTACTGATCAAAGCTAACTTTTACGTTTGGCTATCTAACTCTTGAACTATAAAAGAGTAAGTATTGCCATCATCAAAAAGGGGGAAATTGTTAGGAATTTCATGTTAGAAGTTTTGATGATGACAATTAAGTTTTTGTTAGACCCCAAAAAGTTGTAAGTTTATTTTTTGTAGAAAACTTGTATAGGCTTTGAAGCGTTAGACTTGCAATAGATTTATTAGGCTTTGTTATCTTACTTTAGAGTGTTAGGCAAAATAGTCTTAGGCTGAGCGTCTGATGATTTCTGAGTGAGTTTATCAGTGGTAAAGTTCGAAGACTCAAGCGCCTGATCTCAGAAGATAGATACAGTCTCCAAGCGTCCACTTTGGCCAGCTATATCAAGCGTTACCTTATGGGACAGAAGTGATCTCACCTGAATTTACTTCTAAGTCCAAAAGGAGTTTAATGCAAATATTCTCAAAGCATTAAATACCAACGGGTATTAATTTCAAATGCATTAAATGTTGATAAGAGCATTTAATATGATAAGCAATGTCAGACGTACGGAGAAGCCACCCTATTTGACTGTCAACTATCTCAGACTGCAGCACCAACTTTCGTGCAGCAGATTTTCAGGAAAAAGGACAAAAGTTGTTCACTCGCGAAAGTGAGAGACACGCGCCAGTGCATGTGTCAAACGGACACTTTCTCCAAGAATACCTATAAATAGGACTTCAACAACAAACAAAAAAAAAAAAAGAGCAACAATTTCATCAAAGCCAAATTGCTGTTGCATTAAAATCTCATTCCTTAAATTCTCAGAAAAGCCCGAAACTTCAAGAAACATCCAAATTGCTTTTCTTATATTCCTGAGACAGTCAACAAATATCTCAAACATTCTTTTTGCAGAAACCAGATTCCTACTGAGATATTACCAAGTTGTTTGAACTTCATCAAAATCAAACAAACCTTTTAGAAAATCCCATCCAAGCCTCGCGATCTGTGTGAAGTCGAAGTTGGATACTTGCATCATTTCTGGGTGAAAGAAGCAAGAGGGTTGAAGTGATTTGAAGCAGAAATCTGTGTGATCAAGGAGCTCAAGTCATCGACATCCATCTCTCCCTAATTTGTAGAAGATTCTGTGTGATTCTTTGAGAATCATCTTAGTGGATTGCCTCCAAGTGCAAAGGAGAAGAAGGACGTAGTTGGGATTACACCACCCAACGAACCTTACAAATATTGTGTTATTTATTTTTCAGTCATTTCATTCATCTATCATATCACTGCATAAGTAAAACACAATCAAAAGCTAAGCATCTAAGAAACATCTTGTGACGCTAAAACTTTCAAAGAGAAGACTCCAAAATCATTCCGCTGTGCTAACCCTGATTAAAAGAACTGAACGCTTAACCTACAAGGTCAAAGTATTCAATTCCTGAAGTCTAAGTTAACTTTATAAAACAGTCTTCATTAGACGCTTCACAAAGTCTCAAATATCTTGTGTGAACGCTAAGGTGAAGCGTCACACTCTTCAAGCGCCTATCATTTCAAGCGTCCAAATACGTTTAATACGAAATCAATTTCAAGTCGAAAAAGACTTAAAGGGTCTATTCAACCCCCCCTTCTAGACCCTTTCGTATGCCACTTGGGACCAACACTACATATATCGATCGCGTACTCAAAAGATTTGAGATGGAAGAGTCCAATAAGGGATTCTTGCCAATGGGACATGGCATCACACTTTCCAAGTCTATGTGCCCAAAGACTGAGGAGAAAAGAGTGAAAATGTCCAAAACTCCCTATGCTTCTGCGATAGGTAGTATAATGTACGCGATGATATGCACAAGACCCGATGTAGCTTATGCATTGAGTGTGTGCAGTCGATATCAAGCGAATCTAGGCATGGCACACTGATTCGAGTTTCCAATCCGTCAAGGTTGACTCGAAGTCGGTCTCTGGGTTTGTATTTCTGCTTAATGGCGTAGCGGTTAGCTGGAAGAGTTCCAAGTAAGCGACCATAGCCGACTCCACCACTGAAGCAAAATTCATTGCTGCAAAAGAAGCTGTTTGGATGAGGAACTTCATCTAAGAATTGGGTGTCGTTCCATCCGTTGGGGATCCAGTAACGGTCTACTGTGATAACAACGGGGCTATTGCGCAAGCAAAAGAGCCGAGGTCTTCCCAGAAATCCTAACATGTTCTGAGGAAATTCCGATTGATACGAGAAATCATTGGAAGAAGCGACGTGCAAATGGAGCGCGTAGACACAACGGACAACATAGCGGACCCACTCACCAAACCCCTTAGCTAAAAAGTATTTGAAGGACATCTGGGAAGAATGGGCCTTAAGTACATGGGCAATTGGCGCTAGGGCAAGTGGGAGATTGTTAGAGTTAGTGCCCGGCGCACAAATTATTGGGCGCCATTCTTTGTAATAGTAACTCTAGAATTGAACAATCATTTTCATATAAATAAAGTCAATCTCTTTTCCATGTGTGGCATGTCTTTATTCTTAAATTAGTTTTTACTTTAGCTTAGAATAAAGTCCCGAAGGATCACACATAGCTATGGGACATCATTGTACATTGGGTGTGGAAATGATGGAATATGTCTCGAAGGCTGTGATCTTTAAACATTGTTCCAAGTCGTAAAAGGGTTCATCGAGATAAAGGGATATCGATGCAACCCAAAAGACTTGCTCATATGATGCATACTCTGGGAGAAGTGTATCTTGTTCCATAGATACTGGCACGGTGAAAGCCAATGCATATATGAGGGTTGCCATTGTGGTAATGGGTGAACTGAACAACTGCATGGAAGTTCCTAAAATGGATTCCCAGTCGAATGTGGAACTTCCAGTGGTCTTGTAGTATAAGAGTAATCCTTATGGGCCTAGGATTTCATTGGATGTCTTATGCGTAACCACGCATGTTCTTGATTTTTTACATGATCTCTTTAGATGATCGAATATGGGCTAACTTAGACATGCACGTCTTCCGTAGTAAGGCACGTGAGAATCAAGAGGAATCTATCTTTGACATTAGCTAGTCGGTTAATCTCCTATGGTTGCATAGTGAATCGACTTAAGGAATCTTCGGCCAAAGTATGATATCTAAAGAGACATAGGGTTTCCTCGTTTAGATAGTCGAAGTCGATCTCACATAACATGGGAAACATAGTATTGAATTAATAGAGCTTCGACCTTAGCCACTGCTCTAGATTCAATCGGGAGATTAGATAGAAGGATCTTACTTATGCGAGGATCAAGATCGTAAAAGGAGTATCTTTACTTTCGTTTTATCTAGGTCTTCGGGACCCTATGCTAGGTGGGCTACCGAGATTTGTAAGTGCCGAGAATTAGCTTGGTGACCAATTCGAGGCTTGATTAAATCAAAGGATTGATTTAATCTAGTACTTTCCATTTTGGGAAAGTATCCTAGCACTGTGGGAAGGTGTACTTACTACTAGATAAAAACGAGCTTAAGGGGTCACACACTAAGTCGAGAGAGTCACTGCTTGAATAGATGTGATTAATCAATTTCGAGGAAATTGAGGGAATTAGGAAAGTGTAGTACTTTCCTTATATGGAATATAAATTAATTGAAGGGTTCAATTAATTTTGCTCTTTTAATTAATCTTGTAGAATTAATTAAATTAATGGACCTAGTAGAGTCCAAGTATTTTATTTAATTGGGTAGAGCCCAAGGTAAATAAATAATTGTTGGAATTAGTTGGTTGGATTTAATTTGACTTGTATTTAATTGATGGGTTGGGCCTATAATTAAATTGAGAAGTGAAAATTAAATCCTAGAGTCCAATTGACTAGTGTTGACCGATTTTTATGAGTAAATAAGGGAGGGGGCGTTTTTTTTATGTGGTGAAGGAGGAAAAGAGTTTTCCCCTCCTCCAAGTCTTCATCATTGATAAGTTGTATGACTTATTACCTTATAGGATGAGGATTACTAGAGAGTTTAGGAGAACGGAAGTTTCCTTTTCCTAATTGGACTTTAGGTAATCTTCACCTATAAATAAGAGATGAAGGAGACTAAAATGAATAATCATAATTGCTGAAAATCTCCCCCCCCCCCCCTCTCTTAGACCTAAAAATCGGCCACCTTTTTCCTCTTTCCAACAAGACGTCGTTCTATTCCTGTGTTGAATTAAATGACTTAGAAAATATTCCTACTCTTCACATAATCAAGCCTAAGTTAAGCTTAGAATCGTTTTGTTGTCTAGCACGCAAGGCAAGACGATTGGTGACTTGAACGAGGTATGTATGCATCTTAAAGGTGCGACGCTTGGAGCACTCTAAACCGGGAGATACAAAAAGACGACGGGCAATTTCTCACCCAAGGGAAATTGTGTGGATTTGCACCACAGGGTTGTAATTTGCCTAGTGTGACAGCTAGCCAATGCACTAGCTAGCTGGGCTAGGTAGTTGGCTTTTTTGTTCTCCTCACGAGGTATCTGTTTTATCTTGAAGGTCTCCAATTGGTCTTTCAAGTCTCCAATTTTCTTTAGGTACTCCATCGTCCTTCCTTCTTTGGCCTCGTATTGGCCATTGACTTAGCAAACCACCAATTTTGAGTCTGAGTGGACTACCAGTTGTTTTGCTCCCGTCTTTAACGCCATCTCGATCACTGCAGTCAAGGCTTCGTATTCGGCCTCATTGTTAGAAGCACGCAAATTGAACTTCATAGCATACTCCAGGTCATCTCCTTTAGGGGTCATCAATACTACTCCGGCTCCACTTCCTATCGAGGTAGCTGAACCATCAACATGGAGCAACCGGACCTTCTTGTCATCTTGGTAAGAGGGTACTTCTGCTTTAAAATCAGCTAGCGCTTGAGCTTTGATGGCGGGATGTGGAACATAGGTGATGTCGAACTCACTGAGCTCCACAGTCCACTTATCATCCTTCCCGACGCCTCGAGATACCCCAATATCTACTTTAAAGGGTGATTGGTGCGTACTTCAATGCTATGTGACAAAAAGTATGGCCTCAGCTTCCTGACAGTAGTTATCAGAGCAAAAACCACCTTCTCAGTTTCCGAGTATCTTTCCTCAGCTCTTCTAAGGGCTTGACTAGCATAATACTGTTGGGAATTATACGAATAAAACTCAGCGAAAAGTAAATTTAATCCACAAAACCCGAATCATCTCTAATCCTCGTGTTTAATTGTGTATAGAAAAAACTACCGTTCTCGCGTATGTTGATTTCTGAACGTGATCCTTTTCTCTAACGTTGAATTTGCCAACGTCTCTAATTCGTCGCGCCGGAATCAAAAGTGAAAAACTCCTCCTTTCTTCCTTGTCAAAGACGGCTAGAGAGAGAGAGAGAGGTAGGAGACTTTTTCTTGGAGAGAAAGTTATGTAGGTTGCTTTGTGTTATTTTTCACCTTGTGATATATTTATATCATTATGAAACAATAACACTAGCATGCAAGAGCCCAATTTGGGCGTCCATTTGGCTGCCCCTTAGTGGGCTCGGAAGCCTTCGGGCTTTTGTCTTGCTTGCTAATTAATTAATCGGATAATTTATTTATCCAATAAATAAATTGATAATCCAATTAATTCAATTCCTAATTAATTTATAATTCAATTTCTCCAAGAAATTAATTAACCCAATAATTTAATTAATTAATTAAATTATCCAACAATTAATTAATTAATTACGGCATCCAATGCAGTGAATTTCTCTCAAATCTTTTTCCCATGTTTTTCCTTTTGCACCTCCTTTAAGCGCGAATCTTTAGGTTCATCTCAAAAGGCAATTGGGAGGAATCCAAAGGGGGGTGAGTGACACCTAGCCAGTCTCGTGGCTCACACCGTAACCCAATTGAGAACGAATGAATCAGATCATTCCAAACCTTTACGCTGTGAATGCCGTACGTGTATAAACCTTTTATTCTTATATCTCAGTCAAGTAAGAGTCATGGTTTAAAGTCAAACTCATATAACTTGACCATATGCCTAAGCTCATAATAAGTCGAGGTATTGAAATGCTTTGGCCAAAGACTTTCATCCTCACTTATTCATGATCGCATAGGATATTTTACTCATTCACGTATGAGAGAATAAATTCCATATTGAAAATCAGTTAACAATGCTACTTGCCTATCAAGTCGCACTTCGAGGTCGATTCCACCAACAGGTGATTTGAATCTAACTACTCTAATGACAGACTTGATGTCACAAGTACATCTTCAACTCGATTTCTCAGGTCAGAGGTTCACACGTACCTATCACTACTTATCAGTTTCATCATTGACTGTCAATGAGTGAATACCCATGTGATGAACTGATGCGAGCCTTGTTCGAACATATCAGTCCAACTGACACGTCTATGATATAAGTTTCCACTACCATTTCCATAGTGTACGACTGACACTTTCTCTGTCGAAACTTACATCATACAAGTCTTTATTCACTATTGATGCCCAATCAATATTTCTTAGACTTGCGAACCCTTTTAGATGTCATGGGTCAAACCATTCTAGTGTCTTTCCTCCTATCCCATAGGAGGTAGAAAGTTCGCCTTGTCATCAAGGACTTTACGTTGTTTATTCACACCTTATAAATGCTTATAAGAAAACAACAATCAACTGCCTTATATTAATAGAAAAACCATAGTTTAGTTACAATGTTTATGCCCTATAAATCTATCCTCTTTATAGCATTCGAGGACATATACTCTAACAGTAGGAGTCCTTTTAAACTCAACTAGCTTGTGGAACAAGTTAGAGGCTACTCTAACCCTAAGTGGTCGCCCCCCTTAGTGCTTCCTTGGACTGGGTGGGCTTTTAATTGGATTGTCTAATTTCTAGCCCATCTGTATATATTTATTTTAAATCTAATTTAAATATAATATATACTATTAATTAATTCCATTTAATTATTTCTAAAAGATTTAATTATTTCTAAAAGATTTACACAAAAAGATACATCCCGTTTGTTTCTTATAGCGCGACTCTTTAGGTTCGTCTCAATTGGCATAGGGAGGAATTACCTAAGGATGTGAGTGTCACCTAACCAGTCTATGTGCCCAAAGACTGAGGAAGAAAGAGTAAAAATGTCCAAAACTCCCTATGCTTCTGCAATAGGTAGTATAATGTACGGGATGATATGCACAAAACCCGATGCAGCTTATGCATTGAGTGCGTGCAGTCGATATAAAGTGAATCCAGGCATGGCACACTGGAGTTTGGTGAAAAAAAATCCTTAAGTATCTAATGAGAACTAAGGAGTTGTTCTTGATATACGGGCGAGGAGAATTGGAATTAGAGGGGTTCACTGATTCGAGTTTCTAATCCGACAAGGATGACTCGAAGTCAGTCTCTGGGTTTGTATTTCTGCTTAATGGCGGAGCGGTTAGATGGAAGAGTTCCAAGCAAGCAACCATAGCCAACTCCACCACTGAAGCAGAATTCATTGCAGCAAATGAGGCTGCAAAAGAAGCTGTTTAGATGAGGAACTTCATCCAAGAATTGGGTGTCGTTCCATCCGTTGGGGATCCAGTAACGGTCTACTGTGATAACAACGGGGCTATTGCGCAAGCAAAAGAGCCGAGGTCTCATCAGAAATCCAAACATGTTCTGAGGAAATTCCGATTGATACGAGAAATCATTGGAAGAGGTGACGTGCGAATGGAGCACGTGGACACAAGGGACAACATAGCGGACCCACTTACCCAACCCCTTAGCCAAAAAGTATTTGAAGGACATCTGGGAAAAATGGGCCTTAAGTACATGGGCAATTGGCGCTACGGCAAGTGGGAGATTGTTAGAGTTAGTGCTCGGCGCACCAATTATTGGGCGCCTTTCTTTGTAATAGTAACTCTAGAGTTGAACGATCGTTTTCTTATAAATAAAGTCAATCTCTTTTTATATGTGTGGCATGTCTTTATTCTTAAATTAGTTTTTACCTTGGCTTAGAATGAAGTCCCGAAGGATCACACATAGCGATGGGACATCATTGCACATTGGGTGTGACAATGATAGAATATGTCTCGAAGGCTGTGATCTTTAAGCATTGTTCCAAGTCGTAAAAGGGTTCATCAAGATAAAGGGATATCAATGCAACCCAAAAGACTAGCTCATATGATGCATACTCTGGGAGAAGTGTGTCTCGTTCCATATATACTAGCTCGGTGAAATCCAATGCATATATGAGGGTTGCCATTGTGGTAATGGGCGAACTGAACAACCCCATGGAAGTTCCTAAAATGGATTCCCAGTTGAATGTGGAACTTCCAGTGGTCTTGTAGTATAAGAGTAATCCTTATGGACCTAAAGATTCCATTGGATGTCTTATGTGTAACCGCGCATGTTCTTGATTTGTTACATGATCACTTTAGATGATCGAATATGGGCAAACTCAAACATGCACGTCTTACGTAGTAAGGCACGTGAGAATCGAGAGGAATCTTTCTTTGACATTAGCCAGTCAGTTAATCTCCTATGGTTACATAGTGAATCGACTTAAGGAATCTTCGCCCGAAGTATGATATCTAAAGAGGCGTAGGGTTTCCTTGTTTAGATAGTCGAAGTCGATTTCACATACCGTGGGAAACATAGTGTTGAATTAATAGAGCTTCGACCTTAGGCACTGCTCTAGATTCAATCGAGAGAATAGATAAAGGTGTCTTACTTATGCGAGGATCAATATCGCAAAAGGCGTATCTTTACTTTCGTTTTATCTAGGTTTTCGGGACCCAATGCTAGGTGGGCAACCGCAATTTGTAAGTGCCGAGAATTAGCTTGGTGACTAAATCGAGGCTTGATTAAATCAAAGGATTGATTTAATCTAGTACTTTCCATTTTAGGAAGCTACACTAGCACTGTGGGAAAGTGTACTTACTACTAGATAGAAATGAGCCTAAGGGGTCACACACTAACTCGAGAGAGGCACTGCTTGAATAGATGTGATTAATCAATTTCGAGGAAATTGAGGGAATTAGGAAAGTGTAGTACTTTCCTAATATGGAATATAAATTAATTGAATGATTCAATTAATTTTACTCTTTTAATTAATCTTGTAGAATTAATTAAATTAATGGACCTAGTAGAGTCCAAGTATTTTATTTAATTGGGTGGAGCCCAAGTTAAATAAATAAATGTTGGAATTAGATGGTTGGATTTAATTTGACTTGTATTTAATTAATGAGTTGAACCTATAATTAAATTGAGAAGTTAATATTAAATCCTAGAGTCCAATTGACTTGTGTTGACCGATTTTATGAGTTAAATATGGGAGGGGGCATTTTTTTTTTTATGTGTGGAGGAGGAAAAGAGTTTTCTCCTCCTCCAAGTCTTCATAGGATGAGGATTACTAGAGAGTTTGAGAGAAATGAAGTTTTCTTTTCCTAATTGGACTCTGGGTAATCTTCACCTATAAATAAGAGATAAAAGAAACTAAAATAAATCATCAAGAATTGCTGGAAAATTCGCCCCCCTCACTAGACCTAAAAATCGGCCACCTTCTCCCTCTTTCCAACAAGACGTCGTTCTTTTCATACGTTGAATTAAACGACTTAGAAAATATTCCTACCCTTCACATAATCAAGCCTAAGTTAAGCTTAGAATTATTTTGTTCTCTAGCACGCAAGGCAAGATGGTTGGTGACTTGAATGAGGTGTGGATACATCTTAGAGGTGCGACGCTTGGAGCACTCTAAATCGGGAGATAGAAAAAGACGATGGGCAATTTCTCACCCAAGGGAAATTGTGTGGATTAGCACCACAGGGTTGCTGAGATCCAAAGTACGAGGTGAAGCGAAATTTTCGAAAGGTATAATTTCGCTTACCTCCTTATCTAATTCGATCGAACCGATTCCATATTCTTGTTTTCGGGTGGTTGTTGTAAGATTTTAATTTCCACTGCCACGAGCCATCCGAGGGAATGAGTCAACCCAACAGTGGTATCAGAGCCATGGTTTGGCTCGATCGAATTTTTATGTGATTATGCATGTTTGTTTTTACGTTTTAAATTGTAAAATCGAAAGCATAATAATCAATATGTTCATTGTTAGACTAGGATTGATTTTGATTTGGGATGTTGTTTGATTTTTATGATTTTAATGTTTAAAAGTCACTGGTTTTAAAAATCATGAAATCTGAAATTTGGGTATATGATTGTTTTCGAAGGTTTTGATCTAGTTTTATGAAATCACCTTTGGTGGGGTGTTGCGAGATGGTTGAACTAAAGGTTTAATCATCAAGTAGTAAAACTCAGACCTTAGGAGAATTCAGATTCGTTAATCGAAACTCGAAAGAATCACGAACATGCAAAAAACTGATTTGAAAATAGCAAACAGCAACAGCCGTTGCACGCGGCACCCAGGCATGGGGTATCCCACGCCTAGGCGCACGTATGACCACGCCCAGGCGTGGTCAATAGAAAGTTAAATAAAAAAAAATCCTTTCTTCGTACTTTCTGGAGGTGGGTGACCCAAAGACCTTACCTATGATATTTTAGACTTGTAAACTCTGAGAAAGGTTTTAGAAATCAATATCGAACTTATCCCAATGATATTTGCAATCTAGTTTGAATGATGAATGGGTAAAATTTACTTTATCGCATGTATGTTTGTTGCTTGGCATGTTTATGTGATAAAAGGATGAACCACGAGCCTAGTCGTAGTGTTGGTTTTCTATGTATGTAATTATTCTAGAGTTGTAAATAATAGCCGGTTTGGCTCTTTACTTTTCCGTATAGTAGATTAGTAGTTTTTGGTATTCTATGTAATCGAAGACGGAGCAAAGAGACGGAGCCAAGACTTGAAGACTTGTATGCTGAGACGATACCATTGTAATAGTCTAGGCTAGTTTTTACTTTCTAGAATGTCCAAACCCACTTTGGCTCGAGTGGGTTACTAGGTTAGGGCTTGAGGTGGTTCATCCTTAATTTTACCGCTTTGTCGATGTTTTACTTATCTGTCTATGATGATTATGTGATGTAATTCATGCATAGGATAGATAATTAAAACAAGATAATTCAATCTGATGAGACCCCCCAATAAGCATGTTATAATTCCCTCCTGCGAAAATATTAGGCTTATGTGATAGTAAGAATGGAATTCTATTATCATGCCTTCCATCATAAGTATTCACAATGTGAAACGCCGCTAAAGGTTCAATCCTTTTGCTCAAAAAATGGGGTGGATTGGATCCGAGGTAGGCTGTGAGTGTTCACTAAGCACTACGGTGCCCCATGGAAATCAGTTGGTTTCATTGCTTTGCTCAAAAAAGGGGGGCAATGAAATTGATAGTTATACATGGGATATTTGATGGGTCGAGCCTAACATCGTCCCTAATGTGTTAGCTCAGAAAATGGGGCACATGTGGGAGATGAGGAAAACCATCTTGAGAACTATCTAAAAAGATAGAAGGTCCGGTAAGGCTACTATTCAAAATCATCGTATGTTAGCTCAGAAAATGGGGCATATGATGAAGTGAGAATAGATCTCAAGCCCACTAAAGAAACTTTTCTTCGAATCATGTCAAGAGGGTGGTGCGATTTGATAAAAATAGTGGGAGACTTGTACAATTAAAGACTAAATTGTATACGGACTTTATTTGAAAATCCGTTATTCATTGTCAGTTATGCATTTTTGTAGATAAACGAAAATGGCTAAAAATCCTCTTTATACAATTCTTGAAACCAACAAACTGAAAGGACCAAAATTTTCAGACTGGCTTAGAAACCTAAAAATCGTTCTTCAATATGAAAAAAAGGATTATATCCTGACAGCTATACAACCGGAGATTAACGATGAAAGCAGTGATAAGGATAGAGAGTACGCAAAGCTGTGGTCGGATGATAACATCCAAGCTAGATGCATCATCATGACTTCTATGTCAAATGAGTCGCAAAAGCAACATGAAAATATGATGATGGCAAAGGAAATCATCGACCCTTTAGAAGAGCTTTACGATACTAAGACTAGGAGAGAACGATATCTATATCAAAATAACTATCTGGAGCAAGGATGAATAAAGGGGCGTCTGTGAGTGAGCATGTCCTAAAAATGATCCAATTGATTCATAAGATGAATGATTTGGATGTGCTACTCGACAGAGACCTTTGTGTCGACCTTGTGTTTCAATCTCTCCCAAAGTCATATGATCAATTCGCCATCAATTTCAACATGAACAACTTGAATGCTTCATTGAATGAATTGTTGAACATGTTGATAACTGCTAAAAGCACCATCAAGAAAGATAAACTGGTGCTTCTTATGAATTCCTCTTCAAAAGCCAAGAAGGGCAACAAGAAGAAGAATAAGACTAAGAAGCTGAAAGGTAATGATGGTGTGAAGAAAGGTAAGAAGTCCAAGTCTAAAAAGTCTGATAAGTGCCATAAATGTGGGAAAGTTGGGCACTAGCAAAGGAACTGCAAAGAGCCTTCGGCTTAAGGTATGTTCTTTGTTGAAGTTAACTTTACTGTTAACAATACTTCTTGGGTTCTTGACAATGGATGCGGTGTTCATATATGCAATAATTTGCAGGTGATGAAAAGAACCAAGGAGCTAAGTAGAGGAGACATGACCCTGCGGATGGGGAATGGAGCATTGGTTGCTGCCAAACTCGTGGGGACGATCTACTTAGAGTTAGGAGATAGAAAATTAGTTTTACATTCCGTTTATTTTGTTCCTGAAATAATAAGAAATATTATCTTGATTCCGGTTTTGGATAGAGAAGGATATTGTTTTGAGATTCGTAATAAAAGTTTGCTTTTGTTTTATGAAACGTCTCTTATTATGGAATCGAAAATGAAAGATGGAATGTATACTATATCCCAATAATTTCCAATCTCAATATTCAACAAAGTAACAAACGTAAACAAGATAATCAAGTAAACACACAAATGTGGCACGAAAGACTTGGACATATTTCCAAAGAAAGAATTCGAACATTGGCAAAACATTTAGGTGTAAATGACTTAGATGAATTCTCAAGTTGCGAATCATGTCTTAAAGGAAAAATGGCCAAGTTACCGTTTTCGGGAAAAGTGGAATGAGCCACAAAACCATTGGACTTGGTCTATACGGACATGTGTGGGCCAATGAGTGTGAGCACTCATGGTGGCCAAAGCTACTTCATAACTTTTACCGTTGATTATTCACGGTATGGTTATTTATATCTTATGAGATATAAATCTGAATCCTTTGAGAAGTTTAAGGAGTTCAAAAATGAAGTAGAGAAACAATTTGGTAGAAGTATTAAGGCTCTTCGATCAGATCAAGAAGGGGAATACTTGTTTACCGAGTTTCTTGATTATCTTAGAGAGAATGGAATTCTCTCACAGTGGACACCGCCCGGCACACCTCAACATAATGGGGGTAGCCGAGCGTAGGAATCAAACGTTACTAGATATGGTTTGATCCATGATGAGTTTCACTAAAGTTCCTAAGTCCATGTGAGGCTATGCTCTTGAAACGGCAATCTATCTATTGAATAGATCGCCTAGCAAGATGGTGCCCAATACCCCATACAAAAGTTGGTGTGGAAAGACGCCCTCATATAATCATTTGAGAATATGGGGGTGTCCAGCTTATGTAAAGCATTTAGTGGGAGACAAATTGGACCCCAAGTCCTCTTTGTGCTATTTTGTAGGATATCCAAAGGAAACTGTTGAATATTACTTCTACAGCCCAACGGAACAAAAGGTTATTGTTTCGAGAAACGCCAATTTCTTGGAAAGGATCACCTTCTAGATAGAAAAGACGAGGCTGTAGAACTTGATGAGGTCCATGAGAATGGATCAAGTCAAGAAATACAAATTAACCCACCTGACACCAACGAGGCTACATCAGAGGCACCCACCAAAAACACACAACCTTTGAGGAGATGAAAGAGGATCCCAAAGGAGCTTGAAAGATGGGTAGGCCTATTGCAAGAGGAGGGTACTCAAGATCCTCCTCTAAACTCTGATCCGAAGAGTTTTAAGAGTGCAATGTCTGACATTGATTCGAGAAAATGGCTAGAGGCCATGACATCCGAAATGGACTCCATGTACTCCAACAAGGTATGGACCTTGGTTGACCCACCTGAGGGCATCAAGCCCATTGGCTGTAAGTGGGTCTACAAGCGAAAGCTTGGAGTCGATGGAGAGGTAGTTACCCATAAGGCTCACCTCGTGGCAAAAAGATTTAATCGAAGACAAGGGATCGACTATGAGGAAACCTTCTCGCCAGTGGCCATGCTGAAATCCATTAGGATTATGCTTTCTATATCTTCATATTTTGATTATGAAATATGGCAGATGGATGTCAAGACTGCATTCCTCAATCGAGAAATTGAGGAAGAGATTTACATGCAACAGCTAGAGGGCTTTGCATCCAAAGGAAGCGAACACACAGTGTGTAAACTCCAAAAGTCCATCTATAGACTTAAGCAAGCTTCTCGAGGTTGGAACAAACGTTTTGACACTGTCATACAAGAGTATGGATACGTTCAGAATGTTGAAGAGGCATGTGTGTATAAGAAAGACAGTGGGAACGCAGTCACGTTCATCATACTTTATGTCGATGACATCCTACTAATTGGAAATGATGTAGGGATGATGCAGTCGACTAAAGTATGGCTCTCTAATAAATTCTCCATGAAAGATATGGGAGAGGCGTCCTATATACTCGGTATGAAGATCTATAGGGATAGATCGAGTAGGATGCTAGGTCTCTCCCAATCTACATATATCGATCGCGTACTCAAAAGATTTGAGATGGAGGAGTCCAAGAAGGGATTCTTGCCAATAGCACATGGCATCACACTTTCCAAGTCTATGTGCCCAAAGACTGAGGAAGAAAGAGTGAAAATGTCCAAAACTCCCTATGCTTCTACGATAGGTAGTATAATGTATGCGATGATATGCACAAGACCCGATGTAGCTTATACATTGAGTGTGTGCAGTCGATATCAAATGAATCCAGGCATGGCACACTAGAGTTTGGTGAAAACAAACCTTAAGTATCTAAGGAGAACTAAGGAGTTGTTCTTGATATACGGGCGAGGAGAATTGGAATTAGAGGGGTTCACTGATTCGAGTTTCCAATCCGACAAGGATGACTCGAAGTCAGTCTTTAGGTTTGTAATTCTGCTTAATGGAGGAGCGGTTAGTTGGAAGAGTTCCAAGCAAGCAACCATAGCCGACTCCACCACTGAAGCAGAATTCATTGGAGCAAATGAGGCTGCAAAAGAAGCTGTTTGGATAAGGAACTTCATCCAAGAATTGGGTGTCGTTCTATCTGTTGGGGATCTAGTAACGGTCTACTGTGATAAATACGGGGCTATTGCGCAAGCAAAAGAGCCGAGGTCTCATCAGAACCCCTTAGCCACTGCTCTAGATTCAGTCGGGAGAATAGATAGAGGGATCTTACTTATGCGAGGATCAAGATCGCAAAAGGCGTATCTTTACTTTCGTTTTATCTAGGTCTTTGGGACCCTATGCTAGGTGGGCGACCGCGATTTGTAAGTGCCGAGAATTAGCTTGGTGACTAATTCGAGGCTTGATTAAATCAAAGGATTGATTTAATCTAGTACTTTCCATTTTAGGAAGGTACACTAATACTGTGGGAAAGTGTACTTACTACTAGATAGAAACAAGCCTAAGGGGTCACACACTAACTCGAGAGAGACACTGCTTGATTAGATGTGATTAATCAATTTCGAGGAAATTGAGGGAATTAGGAAAGTGTAGTACTTTCCTAATATGGAATATAAATTAATTGAAGATTTCAATTAATTTTACTCTTTTAATTAATCTTGTAGAATTAATTAAATTAATGGACCTAGTAGAGTCCAAGTATTTTATTTAATTGGGTGGAGCCCAAGTTAAATAAATAAATGTTGGAATTAGATGGTTGGATTTAATTTGACTTGTATTTAATTAATAGGTTGAACCTATAATTAAATTGAGAAGTCAAAATTAAATCCTAGAGTCCAATTGACTTGTGTTGACCGATTTTATTAGTTAAATAAGGGTGGGGCATTTTTTTTTTATGTGGTGGAGGAGGAAAAGAGTTTTCCTCTCCTCCAAGTCTTCATAGGATGGGGATTATTAGAGAGTTTGGGAGAAAGGAAGTTTCTTTTTCCTAATTGGACTCTAGGTAATCTTCACCTATAAATAAGAGATGAAGGAGACTAAAATAAATAATCAAGAATTGTTGGAAAATTCGCCCCCCTCACTAGACCTAAAAATCAACCACCTTCTCCCTCTTTCCAACAAGACGTTGTTCTGTTCATGTGTTGAATTAAACAACTTAGAAAATATTCCTACCCTTCACATAATCAAGCCTATGTTAAGCTTAGAATCGTTTTGTTGTCTAGCACGCAAGGCAAGACGGTTGGTGACTTGAACGAGGTGTGGATACATCTTAGATGTGCGACGCTTGGAGCACTCTAAACCGGGAGATACGAAAAGACAATGGGCAATTTCTCACCAAAGGGAAATTGTGTGGATTTGCACCCCAGGGTTGCTGAGATCCAAACTACGAGATGAAGCGAAATTTTCGAAAGGTATAATTTCACTTACCTCCTTATCTAATTCGATCTAGCCAATTCCATATTCCTGTTTTCGGGTGGTTGTACGTTTACTATTGTAAAATTTTAATTTTCACTGCTACGAGCCACCTGAGGGAATGAGTCAACCCAACATGATATGGGCCTAACTACTCTGGTAACAGATCCAATAATACAAGCATATTGATCATGAACCCTCAGGTCTAAGGCTCACGCATATTATTACGATCAGTAATCCAATCATTGATAGTCACTGAATAAATACTGTTGTGATCAGATTACTACGAGCTGTGTTCGAATATGTCAATTCCATTGACATATCTATGATACTTGCTCCCACTATCCCTATAATGTTCGATTGGCACTCATCGTCAGAGCATGTGTCATGCAAGTCGAATCTTAATGCCCAATTAAGATTCTTTGACTTGCCAACCCTTTTAAGTGATAGGGTGTAAGACTCTTCCCATGCCACATCTTTATTCCATAAAGGGCAAAGAGTCAAACCTTTATTCACATGGACTATATTTCAATACTTATTTAGATGCCATAAAGATTTATATGAACAAAATACAGATGACTTTATTAATATCATTTTAATAGTTTGTATAACATAATAAGATACCCTAATCGAACTATTTGTCCTCATTGGCATCTAGGGCATATACCTACAATCTCCCACTTGC
The DNA here is from genome assembly GCA_019426215.1 of Buddleja alternifolia. NCBI lineage: Eukaryota > Viridiplantae > Streptophyta > Magnoliopsida > Lamiales > Scrophulariaceae > Buddleja > Buddleja alternifolia. The sequence continues at coordinate 3,995,126 of CM033406.1, forward strand.
ACTTAATGGCAATCGCTTTGGTATCTAATACCCATCTTCTCAAGATGTTGCTCTAGCACTGCCTGCGCCAATGGCTTAGTGAGTAGGTCAGCTAAGTTATCCGCTGAGGCTATTTTTTGCACGGCAATGTCGCCTCATCCAACGGTTTCTCGAATTATGTGATATCTCCTCTCTATGTGTTTGGATTTGTTGTGAGACCTTGGTTCCTTTGCTTGCGCGATGGCTCCGTTGTTGTCACACCATAGTGGCAACGGAAGCTCCATACTAGGAACAACTTGAAGTTCAGTAATGAACTTCTTTGTCCAAACATCCTCCTTGGCTGCCTCCGAGGCTGCCACATATTCAGCTTTGGTGGTCGAATGGGCAGTTGTGCTTTGCTTGGAACTTTTCCAAGACACTGCTCCACCGTTCAAAGTGAATATGAACCCAGAAGTGGATTTTCAGTCATCGATGTCAGATTGGAAATCTGAATCAGTATTACCATCCACTTTCATTTCTCCATCGCCATATGTGAGGATCATATCTTTAGATCTTCTCAAGTATTTTAAGATTGATTTCATGGCTAGCCAATGTTCTTTGCCTGGGTTAGTTTGAAACCTACTTACTACACTCACAGCGTATGCAAGATCTGGTCTCGTGCATAACATAGCGTACATGAGACTTCCCATTGCCGAGGCATAGGGGATGGTACTCATCTCTCTTCGATCTTCCTCACTTTGAGGACTCATCTTTTTGGAGAGATGAATTCCATGTCTCATGGGCAAAAGACCTCTTTTAGAAATTTCCATCCCAAATCGCTTTAGGACTTTTTCTAAGTAGAGGGCTTGGGAGAGACCTATTATCTTATTCGATCTATCCCTGTAGATTCGAATTCCTAGGACATAGGTGGCTTCTTCTAAGTCTTTCATGGAGAATGTGCTTGAAAGCCATGTCTTAACTGAAGTTAGCAAACCTGCATCATTCCCTATAAGTAGAATGTTGTCCACGTATGGTACCAGAAATGATATCTTGCTCCCACTGACCTTTTTATAGATACATGGTTCATCCTAGTTTTTGATAAAGTCGTTGTTTCGTATTTCTTCATCAAAACGAAGGTTCCAACTGTTAGAGGCCTGCTTCAGCCCATAAATAGACCTATTTAACTTGCAAACCTTATGAGAATCGGCATTTGATATGAAACCTTTGGCCTGCTCCATATAGATATCCTCCTCGAGGAATCCATTTAGAAAAGTGGTTTTCACATCCATTTGCCAGATTTCATAATCCAGGTATGCATCTATTGAAAGTAGAATTCTAATGGATTTGATCATAGCTATTGGTGAAAAGGTTTCCTCATAGTCAATGCCCTCCTTTTGACTATACCCATTCGCCACTAGCCTGGCCTTATAGGTATCCACCTTGCCATCAAACCTATCTTTCTTCTATAGATCCATTTGCATCTAATAGGTACAATACCTTTAGGAGGATCTACTAGATTCCAGACATAGTTCAAATACATCGAATGCATTTTCACTTTCATAGCTTCATGCCATTTTGCAGAATCCATATCCATCATTGCCTAGTCATAACTAGAGGGATCGTCTCCATGGTTTCCTTCTGCTACTGCATGCAAATTATGCTCTCCTTGTAGCAGAGAACCATATGTCACAGGGGGTTGAGATACTCTAGTAGACCTGCGCACTGATGGTTGTGTTGTTTCTGGGTCGGGTTGGATCTCTTGAACAGTGTCTTCCACAGGGGATTCATTTTGTTCTCGTAGAACAATACTTCTACCAGCTCCTCCTTCTCGAAGGAATTCTTCCTCGAGAAAGATTGCCTGTAAGGCAACAATGATTCTCTGATCATCGGGAAGGTAGAAAAGGTATCCCATGGAATCCTCGGGATATCCAACGAATCGCCCTTTCATGGACCTAGCCTCTAATTACTCTGCCTTGGTCTTTTTCACGTAAGCTGGGCAACCTCATATTCTTATGTGTTTCAGATTAGGCTTCCTTCCACGCCATATCTGATACGGTGTTTTAGGAACAGATTTAGAGCGACATCTATTCAAAATGTGAGTTGCTATAAGCAGCGCGTGTCCCCACAGTGAAATAGGCAAATCTGTGTAGCTGAGCATGGATCGAACCATGTCCAACAGTGTTCGATTCCTTCGTTCTGCTATGCCATTTAATTGTGGAGTTGCTGGAAGAGTAAGCTATAACAGTATGCCAAGTTCCCGAAGGAATTGGTCAAACTCCACATTCATATACTCACCACCGCGGTCAGACCAAAGTGTCTTGATATGATGCCCGGTTTGGTTTTCGACTAAAGTCTTAAATTCAATTAATTTCTCCAATGATTCAGACTTATACTTCATTAAATACACGTAGCCATACCTAGAATGGTCATCGGTAAATGTAATGAAGTACTGAAAGCCACCGCGGGCCATATTTCCGAATGGTCCGCACACATCAATATGAACTAGACCTAAGACTTCTGTGGCTCTTTCAAATTCTTTGTGAAGGGGGACTTAGTCATTTTTCTTTGGATACAAGACTCACAAGTGGGACAGGGATATGATCCCAACGAGTCTATGCCTCCATCCTTTTCTAACTCGTGTACTCTTTGTTCCCCGACATGACCTAGTCTCAAGTGCCATAGCTGTCTCAAGTTTGTATCATACATTCTGCGTTTTCTTGTTACAGCATTGACATTACAATCATTTTGGACATTAATATAATATAAACCATTTATTAAAGACGCATTGCCAACACATTCATTTCTAAAATAAATGTCACAAGAATTGTTTATAAAGGAAAATAAATAACCTTTCCTGACTAAAATAGTAATTGAAACAATATTCTTAAGCCCGTTGGGCAAAACAAGGAAATTCTCTAAATATAATAAATGTCCAGATGATAAACTAAGGGAAGTGGTGCCAATGTGTGAGGCTGCTACACTATGACCGCTGCCAACATTGATCATCACTTTACCATGCTCCAGCTTCTTACTTCTTTCCAGCTCCTGGTTCATAACACATATGTGAGCACTAGCCCCAGAGTCTAGAATCCGGGAAGTTGAAAATATGGTAACAGAACAATTTATTTCTAAAACATTAAGTTCTATACCTGAAGTAATTTTTGCTTTCAGCTTAGGGTAGTCATTTTTCCAGTTGTCTACCTCTTGGCAGTGAACACATGTTGTTGCAATCCTTGGGCGCTTCTTTCCCCTTCTATGGTTATCAGCAGTAATTTTTATGCCGAGCAGTCCATTTAGAGGTAAATCATCCTCCAATTCCCTCCTCATGAGAGCTTGTATGTGAACAAGTCTGTCTTTAAGATCCATTAAAGAACCTCCCAGGTCATCAACTTCAAAGTCAGTGACAAAAGCAGAAAAGGATTTGGGAAGAGATTTGAAGAATATGGTTTACTTGTAGATGAAAATCCATGAAACTTCCCAGAGTCTGAAGTCTTCCAATCATGGATATCATGTTCATAACATGACTTGCCACTTCATCATTTTCTCCCATTCTTGCTTGGAAAAGTTCCTTCGATAAATAATACCGAATTGATTTTCCATGTTCCCCGAACATTTTCTCCAAATGAAGCATGATGGATTTGGGATTATCCATTTCCAAATGAATATATCTCAATTCCTTGCTCATTGACTTCAACATGTAACTGGTGACCTTTTGAGCATCAGAATTCCATTTCTTGTTAATTTTGAGAACAGATGTTCCATTTTCAGCCCCAGGGAAAGTTGGACCATCTTGTTCTAAAATATGCTCAAGTGATTTCTTTCTGAGACCAGCTCTTAGCCTCTTGACCCAGTCACCGTAGTTTGGTCCAGTGAGGACATTTTTCTCAAGCATTTTTAACAACGAGTTATTAACAATTTTGAGAGAGATAATATAACTGCAGAAAACAACCAAGACTTAATTAGATAATTATGTTGTACCCAAGTAAAAATTAGGACTTTCATTTTTGACTTGGCTCCCACTACATTTTTCGAACCATTGCACTCCCACTGCAATGAATGGAAATCTCATTGGAAAGATTTCATAGTGAGTGATTGAGTTCTTTAAAAATTTCAATGAGTTGCAATCTGTAACGATGTATGGCTCATTGGAACTTTTGAAGTGACATGCCATGTCAACCATTCTTATTGATGATTCAATCTACCTTTGGCCCATGGATCACTCAACCTCAGCCTGTAACGAAATATTGGTGGTGATCCATCTAAGTACTTTCCCATCAACTCCTATCGATCTAACAGTTGAATCTTATCTTGCAACCTGTAACGGTGTATGGGATAAGATTTGCTTCGACCGATGGCATCAAATGCACTTGAAGAGATATGGATTATGAATTAATGCATACCCCCATTAGTTGGGACGACGCCATGCATAACTCATAATCCCATCTTTTCCAAGCTTGATGGAGAGCCAGGATATCCAATATCCCCTACTTACTTAGTATTTAATGTAGGAGAATTTTTGAAAAATTAAGGTCTCACTTTGCACATTAATTTATTACGCGCATATATGGATTATAATCATGCATACATAGAAAAACCTAGTTATTCAAACAACATGCATTTCCATGGACATTCTAGATTGATCTAAGCCAATAGATCAATCAGGGGGATAGGGGTCTATTACAAATCTAATTTCTAATAGATCTTCGGGCTCCAAGCTAGAAAAGCTCCTACCTCTATTTTACACAACTCAGAAAGCACCCAATACATCATACTACCAAAATTAAAAGTACAAACTGGGGGGCAACTGCCCAATACAACCCGGATAATACAAAAGAGGTAAAACCGTAAGTCCATGGAAGCATCCACCACAACATACATCAAAGCATGTACGAAAACTATTTAAGTTTATGTTGGTTTTGAGTTTAAAATCGAAAAGAAATTCAAAAACCGATTAAATCTAATTAAATTAGAAAAGATGAATTTTGATTTCAATTTTAAAAAGAAAATAAATCCAATTTATTAGTCAGGAAATAAGTCAAACTTATTCCTTATTTATTTTGGAAAAATATAATCAACCTACAATAAATCCTATTTATTTAGTAGTCGCAAATCATAAATAAAAATCTAATTTAATTTATGATATTATTAAATCCAATTTAATATTAAAGTCAAATCCAATTTTAACTTAATTAAATCCAATTTAATTTTAAGAAAAACATTTTAGGAAAAAAGAGTTTTGACAAATCACGAGTCGAATTTGTCTATTAGAGTCAAACCCTAATATTTATTAATTTATATATATTTAAATATTAAAATATATATATATATATTAATATACTGGGCCGAGCCCCCAGTGCCCGTTAGGGCGCACGAAACGTATGTGCACTGGGCCTGGCCCAGCGCACTCGTGTTAGGCTACGGCCCAGCACGCCTAGGGCGGCTGATGCCGTCCTAGTTCCGTCGTCGTGGTGGCGGCGCAGACCCCCTTTTCTCCTTTTTTTTTTGTGTTTTTCTAATTACACGAGCAATGGTGGTGCTCGCGTGTGCTTCAAAAACACACGGTGGTGCCAAAAACATGTAATTGTGCGACGATTTCAAGACAATGAATATTTTCAAAATTTCAGAGTTAACATCGAATATTAAACATATAAAATCAAATTTTTAAAAATCCAATTTTAACCAACATAATCTTAAACGTAAGAATCATCAAATCCGTTTAAGTCGGCTCTGATACCACTGTTAGGAATCCTATACATGAAAATAGAGAATTGCAGCGGAAGATTCGAGGATTCCTACCGGCAGATCACAAAATTAGATCTGATGATTTTTCATGGGTTTCGCAAAAATTAGAACGAATAAAAATACCTTTTTGATTCGTTTACTGATTCTCCAGAACAGCAATCCTCCAAGGGATCCTGTCTCTAAAGCTTCACGCGAAATGAGCCTTCTAAAGATCCCAAAACTCCTCTTTCTTTGCAGTAGTGGACGGCTAGAGAGGAGAGAGGGGAGAAAGTTCTTTTCTTTTTGTGTTGTGTAAAAGCGTATTGTTTTTCTTTTTCTCTTGTCTTAGGGTTTGTTCCACTGTAGGAGTCCTTTTAAACTCAACTAGCTTGTGGAACAAGTTGGAGGCTATTCCAACCCTAAGTGGCCGCCCCCCTTAGGGCTTCCTTGGACTGGGTGGGCTTTTAATTGGCTTGTCTAATTTCTAGTCCATCTGTATATATTTAATTTAAATCTAATTTAAATATAATATATACTATTAATTAATTCCTTTTAATTAATATACTAATTAAATTACATATTTAATTAATTGATTTAATCTAATTAAATCAATCAGTCCATTTAATTCTTTCTAAAAGATTTACACAAAAAGATACATCTCGCTCGTTCCTTATAGCGCAACTCTTTAGGTTCATCTCAATTGGCAAAGGGAGGAATTACCTAAGGATGTGAGTGTCACCTAGCCAGTCCCGTGGATTCACATCGTAACCCAATTGAGTACGAAATGAACTAATCATTTTACGAAGCTCTTGATCATAAATGTCGTATGAGTATAAGCCCTGCACTGACGTATCCAGATCAAGTGAGAGTCATGGAAAATGTCAAACTCACTAAACTTGATACTGTGCATTAGATTATAGCATAATGAAATTACTAAACTACCCTCAGTGTCCCACATGAGTTAGTTGTTATGCTTTGGCCAAAGACTTTATAATTTCATTAGCCTATAATCGCACAGGATACTTACTCGTTTAATATCGAGACAATGAATCCCATCTTGGCGATCACTGATCAACTGCTACTTGTCTCATTGATATCGCACTTCGAGGTCGACCCCACCGACGGGTGATATGGGCCTAACTACTCTGGTAACAGATCTAATAATATAAGCACATTGATCATGAACCTTCAGGTCTAAGACTCACGCATACTATTACGATCAGTAATCCAATCATTGACAGTCACTGAGTAAATACCCATGTGATCGGATTACTACGAGCCATGTTCGAATATGTCAATTCCATTAACATATCTATGATACTTGCTCCCACTATCCCTATAGTGTTTGACTGGCACTCATCGTCAGAGCATGTGTCATACAAGTCGAATCTTAATGCCCAATTAAGATTCTTTAACTTGCGAACCCTTTTAAGTGATAAGGTGTAAGACTCTTCCCATGCCACGTCTTTATACCATAAAGGGAGAAGAGCTTTATTCACATGGACTATATGTTCAATACTTATTTAGATGCCATAAAGATTTATATGAACAAAATACAGATGTCTTTATCAATATCATTTTAATAGTTTGTACAACATAATAAGATACCCTAATCTAAATATTTGTCCTCATTGGCATCTAGGGCATATACCTAACAACTACGAACCTCTTGACTATGAATTCCATATGAGTATAAGCCCTTCACTGATGTACCCCGATCGAATGAGAGTCATGGAATATGTCAAACTCACATAACTCGATCCTATGCTATGAATCATAGTAACATGAAATGACACAACTGACCTCTATGTCCCACACGAGTCAGTTCTATTGCTTTGGCCAAAGACTTTCCATTTCAGTTACCTATGATCGCATAGGGTATCTGCTCGTTTACTTTCGAGACAGTGAATCCCTTCTTGGCAATCACTTCACAACTGCTACTTGTCTCATTGATATCGCACTTCGAGGTCGACCCCACCAACGGGTGAATTGGGCCTAACTACTCTTGTAACAGATCCAATGTCACAAGCACATCGTGATAGTGAATCCTCAAGTCAAAGGCTCACGCATACTATCATAGTCAGTAATCCAATCATTGACAGTCACTGAGTAAACACCCATGTGATCGGATTACTACGAGCCGTGTTCAATTACGTTAATTCCATTAATGTATCTATGACACAAACTCCCACTATCCTATAGTGTTCGAATGGCACTGTTTGTCAGAGCATGTGTCATATAAGTCTATTCGAATCTTAATGCCCAATTAAGATTTTTTGACTTGCAAACCCTTTTGAGTGTTCAATTACCAAGTCCTTCCAGTGCCCTTCTCCTCATCCCAGAAGGAGTGGAAGACTTGCCTTGATACACATGGACTAGTTATTTGTTCATTACTTATAAATGTCATGAAGGTTTACATGAACAAAATATAACGCCTTTCTATATTTATGATTAGGTGTATAATACAACTAAGTGCCCTACTTAATCTAATTCCTCATTGGCATATGAGGGCACATTCCTAACAAATGGCCCTTTTGGAAAGTGTACTTACTACTAGAACATGAACGAACCTAAGGGGTCACACACTTACTCCTGATGTTCTTGCTTAAAGAATATGATTAATCAACTTTAGAAGTTGAGGTGAAATTAGGAAAGTCTATTGCTTGCCTAAAGAGAAATATTAATTAATTGGTTAGAGAACAATTAATCAGACTATTTAATTAATCAAGTAGGATTAATTAATTAATGGACTAAGTAAAGTCCAAGGGTTTTATTTAATTAGTAGAGGAAGTCGAAAATTAAATAAAATTAAAGAAATAAATGGAAATAATAATTAGAGTTGGATTTTAATTATTATGGAATATTTAATTAAATGGTTGGACTATTTAATTAAATAAGGAGTCAAAAATTAAATCAAGTTGGATAAAATTTTTGGATTCCATGAGACTATGAGGGGGCGGCCATAGTGGACGGAAATTAGGAGGGGATTTAATTCCTCTCCAAGTCTTGATCAAGTTGGGATCAAGGTAATATTTAGGAGAGAGAAAGGGAACAAGTTAGCTTGAAAACTAAGTTCTTTGTTTTAAGGAAACTCCTTAATTGAGTTTGGCTAGGAACAGATGAAATCAAATCTGATGAAAGTTAAATATTGGAGATTTGATTTCATCTTGACTTCCAAGTAAACTAAACCTAGGAGTCTCTCTATAACTATGTGTGTTAAGAGAAACACACATACTTGAATTTTTGGGGCAAATTTTCGTCCACCACATAGAAGAAAAGATAGAAATTTTTGTCTTCTTGTTTTGCCAAAAACTCGCCCATCACTATTTATTTCTTGACAAGGTTTTGCTCATGTGTTGAGATTAATCTTTCACAAATATTCCTACCTTCATATATTAAGCTTAGATTAGATCTAGAATAATTATATAGGCTAGCACCAAATATAATTATTGGGAATTATACGGAGATGTGGATACATTTTAGAGGCGAGACAATTGGATCGCTTAAAGATACAAAGGAAAAAATCGATGCTTGAAGTTTTCGAGGAGGCCGACGGTTTTTTCTTGGAGATTAGTTCAAGGGAGTTTTTGTTCAAGTTGAAAAGATCAGAAACTTGTATGAGGGAAAAAACGCGAAAGGTATTTCGCGTAGTTAGTTTTTCTCGTTATTATTAGTTTGATTAAACCGGCCATTAATCCTGTTTTGGGGTAGGATTATTAAAATTTTTATATTCCGCTGTGCTAACCTACCCCGGGGATTACACAACCCAACAAGACCTCCGCCATTTCCTCGCCTTGAAAAGCATTCATAATCGCGGCTTTAGAGCTATCATTGCAGCCAATTCAGAGTGGCTCCTTCAAGAAGTAGAATGGGTTGAGGCATATGATTCTAAGCGCCATACTGTTGAAGAAATGGTTGCCAACCCACTGCTTTTCAGTCAAGCTATTCATGATAAGTGAAAGCGCTTTGCCCGTTATTGTCTCGATTCTAGATTTCAGAGCCTCGAACCTATTCTATCATTGCCATCTATTCAGCGCTCGATTGAAGAATCTCTTCGCCAAGCGCTTGCCGAGCTAAGTCAGTCCAATCTCGTTCCAAATGAAAGTAGCGCTCCGAGTTGATAATGAACAACGTTATGAGTTTCTATTTAATCATATGAAACTCAGAGATGCCGTCAAAATCTTCGATCACATTTTTACCAAGAACGTTATGACAGCCTCTGGGGCCAGTATTAATGAATTTTCAGGTTTCATCTTTCTAGATTCATATCCCCAGGAGTTAAGCGCTCATTACCAGACGGTAATCGATTTGCTAAAAGGGCATTGCAGCCCAGTGCTTGCTCATGCTGTTTTGCTGTACTTGGAAGACTATTGCAAGCACTACATTTCCAATCTTCAAGCCTTGCCAGCCGATAGGTTGCTGTACTTCAGCAAGGAGAAAACCGAGGACTCTCTTTTCTTTATTCTAGGGTCAAGCACCAGTTAACTCCAGTTCATCCTATCGATGTTATTAGTCCAATGTGGGTAGCTGCTCGAGAAAGTCCACTTTCTGTTTTTACTCAAGAATTATTTCAGCTCTCTACTTCCGAAGATATTTCATGGACTCAGGTTATGCCAACGACAGGGATGACTCCGGAAGAGATCATTCCAGAATCTTCTACAATTTTGTCGTTACGGTGGCTCTCAAAGTTTCGTAAGTTTTATTCTACAACGCCACTTCTTGCTAATTCTGCTTTTGAGTATACTGTTCCATTTTTATGAGAAGCGTCTTCTGAGAAAGACGTGGAAACAATTTTTGAAGAAGAAGCCCTTGCCAGCGCTCTAGCTCCAGTAATTGTTGAAGATATTTCAAGTGCTGAGGCCGATGGAGTCGATACAATCATAGATAATGCAGAACTCCATCCTCTAGACGCTGCTTTTCCAGAAACGGAACCTGTTATTGATTCGGAGGAAGAGATCCAGCGCATGGCAAAGCTGTTGCTTCCAAAGAACCTTTGCCCATTCAGGCACATTCCTCCAGTGACTTTGAAAGTGACGGTGATCAAGAGGCTAAGAACTTCCAGACAGCGATTCAGAACTCTCTCACTGATATCAAAGGATCATGCTCCCGCTTGGAAGAACGAACCACTTCAATTCTGTATCAAGTCAAATGCACTCAACTCAATGACATGAGAAATGCCGCCAATTAAAAGACAATTACTCTCATGGATCACATCACGCCGCCTATTAAAGATCTTTCAGACAGAGTTAACAGATCGCTCGCCGAGAATGCAACTACAGATGCTGAACGTCATTCTCTTTCCAACTCAACAGCTGACAATATTGCTCTCAAGTCGCTTCATTGATTGATGAGGTTAAGCTCCTCCGCAGAGATTTGTCCAAGATCCACTCATCTCAACCTCTTGATGCTGATGTCAAGAAGGGGAAAAAGGGTAACTGGTCCAAGAGCTTGCCAAGCTCTGGTGATGATAAGCGTTGGAAAGACTTGCAAAGTGCAATCCATTCGATCCAGCAGGCTGTCCTCAAGAAGTGTAACCCTCGTTTCCATAAAGGTTACCCAACTCCAGATTTCTCAGTTGAGCTACTTAAAGAGTTAGGAATCCCGCCGTTTGCCTCTTATGTGCCCCTTTATGTTCATCCCAACAGCGCTCCAGTTACAAGAACGATGAAATTTCTGAAGAACTTTTCTGTCAACTGGGAGTCGACAATGCAGTTTGGCACAAGCGCCTCCACAGCTTTGAGGAGTTGGCTGAAAGAATAGGACATGTACAATTTGCCAACAGTACTCACAAAAAGATGAGAGAAGCAAACGACAAGCTATGGAAGTTTGCGGATATGCTCTTCAGATAAAAGAAGAATCCAGATCCAAAGAAACCTCAAACTTCCTCATCCAAGAGAAAGCGCTAAAAGTTTTATGTTCTATTTTTTTAAGCGCTTTATGTTTTTATGATTTATGTTTCTATGTAACTCATGTACTCAATGAAATATTCAATGAATGAGTTTGTAGAAACATCTCGTTTCTGGCTATATATACTAACTTATAGCTAACCTCTAACTTTTAAACGCTAACTTTATATTATCTTTGGTAATTTTCTAGATCTTGGACTATAAAAGAGTTAAGATCTTGACATCATCAAAAAGGGGGAAATTGTTAGAAAATTTCATGTTAGATGTTTTGATGATGATAAGATAAGTTTTATGTTAGACCTCAAAGATATGTAAGTTTACCTTTATTAGAATATGTATAAGCGTTTAAAGTTATCGAGTTGTAATTTTAATTAAGACTTTTTATCTTTATAGTTTTAGACTAGTATCTAGCGCTTGAGCTATAATAGAATTCTAGGTGAGTCTATCAAAGTGAAATCGAAGATCAGCGTTTGAAGACTTTGAAGATAAAGGATTCGTTAAGCGACTGTTAAGCCCCTAAGAATCATTCAAGAAGATCATGCCACAAGCGCCTGTCGTAACCTAAATTAAATTCGAAGTCAATAAGCTCTTAAATGCAACTTTCAACGGACATTTAATTCTAACGGGAATTAAATTCAAATGCATTAAATGCTTGATAAGATCATTAAATGTGATAAGGACTATTGACGTACGGATAATCCTTCCCCATTGGCTGTCAACTCAAAGTAAGTCTGCTACCCACTCTGTGCAGCAGAATTTTCAGAGATGTCAGAAAAAGACTAAGTCACGCGCCTCGATCTATATGCTCTAGCTTGTGTCCAACGGTTAAATCCCGAGAAAAGTCTATAAATAGATACTCACAACTCAACCTTAAACACCGAGAATTATTATCAAAAATTGATATACACTTGCGCTGTTGAAATCTATACGCATCCCTAAAAGCTCAAATCCTCCATATCCAAAATATCTTTGAGGTTAAACATTGTTGGGTTTTGTTCGAAAAAGCATAAACGCAGCGGAAGGGATTTCAAAAATTAAAAACGAAAACCCAATTGGTACTCTAATTCGCATAATTGAATCTAAAAGCGTATAACGAATAAAACTTACTCGTTAATATGAATATGATGATGGAGAAAAACTTATTCTTCCCCAAACTCGAAATATTGAAGCTTCCAAATCTTCCATCCTTTGGTTTGATTCTTCAAACTTGAACTTGATCCGAACAACGAAAATACGTCGTCTCTAAATCATTATGCACAGATCAACAAACATAAAATCCCCTTTCTTCTTTCTCTATGGTCAACGCTAGGTATAGAGGAGGGGAGGAATATTTTTCTTTCTTTTTGAGAGTTATGAGAGTTGTGTATTCTTCTTCTTTGTTCTAAGTCAAAGAGTCCTAATATACCTCATGATTTATTAAACAAGTCAAAACAAAAGAGCCCTAATATGTGGCCTCTCAAAGACGCCACTTTGAGGCCTCATAGGCGTCCAATTGGACCCCTTATTTAGCCCCGGGATTTGTTTTGTTTAATTAATTTCTTGTTTCAATTAATAATTTATTATATCCAATAAATAAGTTAATTAATTAAATAACCAAATTAATTAGATAAATTAATTCATTAATATATTTCACAAGGAAATTAATTAATAATTAATCTTATAATTCTAATTAATTATTTCATCTAATGAATAATTAATTACCCAGTAGAAATAATAGAAATTCCTTTTTCTTCATTTTTCTTTGTCAAGCCTTTAGCGTGACTCTTTAGGTTCGTTTCGTTTGGCAATGAGAGGAAACCAAAGGAAGTGGGTAACACCTAGCCAATCATGTGGCCCACTTCGTAACCCAAATGAAAACGAATGATAGGATCATTCTGAAACCTTCCAATCGTAAATACCGTATATGTATAAACCCTTTGTTCACGTTCCCCGGTCAAGTGAGAGTCATAGTTATGTCAAACTCACTAGACTTGGTCATATGTATAAATCATAATAAATACGAGATCATTGAGATTGATTTAGTGCCAAGCACAATCGTCTCGTTTGCTTTGGTCAAAGACTTTGATCTCTATTTTTCTATAATTACATAGGGTACATACACATTCACTTATTAGAGAACAAATCCCATATTAGATATCTGCTAAGATTACCACTTACCCATCAAGTCCGCATTTTGAGGTCGACCCCACCAACGGGTGAATTGGGTCTAACTACTCTAGTGAAAGACTTGACGTCACAAGTGCATCTTCAGCCTGATACTTCAGGTCAAAGGTTCACATATACCTATTACGCATAATCAGTTCCGTCATTGACAGTCATAGAGTGAAAACCCATGTGACAGAATCGATGCGAGTTGTGTTCGAACATAACAGTTCCACTGACGTGTCTGCAATCTTAATCTCCTATCATCCCATGATACCAGACAGACACTCCCATGTCGGAGCTAAGATTGTACAAGTATTCGAAGTCTTTATTTGTCCATTAAAGACTTCATATTACTTGCGAAGTTATTTTAGTAATCAAGATCGATCTCTCTAGCGCCAATCTTCCTATCCCATAGGAAGTAGAGGGATCTCACTGAAAACATGGACAAAACGGTTTACACAACTTATAGATGCAGATAAGAATTAAGTGAAACCTCAATAATGTCTTTTATTTAAGAAGAGTTTAAGTTCAATACAAGATATATGCCCTATACATTCTATCCTCTATGGCATCTGAGGGCATAATCCTAACAATCTCCCACTTGCACTCAATGCCACTGATTGTGGTATCTAATACCCATCCTTTCCAGGTGTCGGTCCAAAACAGCCTGAGGTAGTGGTTTGGTGAACGGGTCAGCTATATTGTCAGCTGAGGCTATTTTCTGCACTGCTATCTCTCCTTCGCCAACGATCTCCCTGATGATGTGAAATCTTCTCTCAATATTTTTGGACTTGTTATGAGACCTCGGTTCCTTAGCTTGAGCTATCGCTCCATTGTTATCACAATAAAGTGGCAACGGGAGCTGAGCACTAGGGACCGTTCCAAGTTTTCCAAGAAACTTCCTCATCGAAACAGATTCTTTCGCTGCCTCTGAGGTTGCTACATACTTTGCTTCAGTGGTGGAATCAGCGATTGTGCTTTGCTTGGAGCTCTTCCAAGACACCGCTCCACCATTGAGAGTAAAAACAAACCCTGAAGTGGATTTTCGGTCATCAACATCAGACTGAAAGTCTGAATCAGAATGACCTTCCATCTTCAGGTCGCCACCTCCATAGATGAGAATCATATCCTTAGTTCTTTTCAGATACTTTAGGATATTCTTCACAGCTATCCAATGTTCCTTTCCCAGGTTTGCCTGAAATCAACTCACCACGCTCATAGCATAGGCAATGTCGGGTCTAGTACACAGCATTGCATACATCAGGCTACCAACTGCAGAAGCATAGGGTACATTACTCATCTCTTGTCTATCTTCCTCACTTTGAGGACACATAGACTTAGATAAGTGTACTCCATGCCTCATGGGAAGAAACCCTTTCTTAAAGTTGTCCATCCTAAACCTCTTTAGGACCTTTTCTAAGTAAAGGGCTTGAGAGAGGCCTATCATTCTATTCTTCTATCCCTGTAGATACAAATTCCTAGAATGTATGTGGCTTCTCCCAAGTCTTTCATGGAAAACGTACTCGAAAGCCATTTCTTGACAGTGGTGAGCATTTCTACGTCATTTCCTATAAGTAGAATGTCATCCACATATAGTACTAAGAACGAGAGTTTGCTCCCACTAGTCTTCTTGAAGACACATGGTTCATCTTCGTTCTTGATGAAGCCATATCCCTTAACTTCTTCATCAAAACGGAGATTCCAGCTTCTAGATGCTTGCTTGAGACCATAAATGGACCTCTCAAGTTTACATACTTTATGGATATCGGACTCAAACACAAAACCCTTTAGCTGTTCTATATAGATATCCTCCTTGAGGAATCCATTTAGAAAGGCCGTTTTGACATCCATTTTCCATATCTCATAATCTAAGTATGCATCTATGAATAACAGAATTCGTATGGACTTTATCATAGCCACGGGAGAAAAGGTTTCTTGATAGTCAATTCTTTCTCTTTGACTATACCCTTTCGCTACGAGCCTGGTTTTAAAGGTGTCAACCTTGCCATCGCTACCTATCTTTCTTTTGTAGATCCACTTACATCCTATAGGTTTTATACCTTCAGGACGATCTACCAAAGTCCAGACATGGTTCAATTGCATAGAGTCCAATTCTGTTTCCATAGCTTCTCTCCATCTTGAAGCGTTGACATCCACCATCGCTTGATCATAGGTATAAGGATCATCTTCATGACCTTCTTGTACTACAGTGTGAAGCTCTCGCTCCCCCTACAGTAGATACCCATACCTCTCAGATTCATGTGGTATTCTACCAGATCTACGTGGTGGTTGTGCTACTATGGGTTCAGGCCTCGGTTCTTGAACAGATGTATTTCAGGGAGTTTCATTTTGTTCTTCTAGAACAATTTTCCTACCTTTGCCCCCTTCCAAGATGAACTCATCCTCAAGGAAGTGAGCTTATAGGGCCACGATGATTCTTTGATCATCATGCAGGTAAAAGAAGAATCCCATGGAATCTTCAGGATAACCAATGAAACGTCCCATTAAGGATCTTGCCTCGAATTTCTCCACTTTAGTCTTCTTGACATAAGCGGGGCATCCCCAAATCTTAATATGATTAAGACTCGGTTTCCTATTATTCCACATCTCATGCGGAGTTTTAGGAACGGATTTGGAGGAACATCTATTCAAAACATGAGCAGCGGTAAGGAGCAAGTATCCCCACAATGAAATGGGTAAATCAGTATAACTAAGCATGGAACTAACCATGTCCAACAGTGTTCGATCCCTTCGCTCGGCTACTCCATTCAGTTGAGGAGTTACTGGTGGTGTTAGTTGTAACATTATTCCTTGTTGTCTTAGGAATTCAGCAAACTCGGCACTCATATATTCTCCTCCACGATCCGATCGTAGAGTTTTTATATTTTGCCCAGTTTAATTTTTTACTAAGGCCTTGAACTCTTTGAATCTTTCAAAGGATTCAGACTTTTGCTTCATTAGATACACTAGACCAAATCTTGAATGGTCGTCAGTGAAAGTGATGAAGTAGTAGAAACCTCCACGAGCCATTTCTCCAAATGGTCCGCAGACGTCGGTATGCACTAATCCTAAAAATTGCGTAGCCCTTTCAAAAGTCCCTGTGAAGGGGGATCTAGCCATCTTGCCTAAGAAACATGATTCACATGTAGGAATAGGGTCCGACCTTAGTGAGCTTAAAAGCCCATATTTTTCCATTTTTTGGATCTTGTGCTCTCCGGCATGGTCTAGTCTAAGATGCCACTTGAGTCTTAAGTTAGTTTCTTGCCTACCACGTTTACATGTTACAACATTAACATCAGATGAATTACGGACATTTAAATAATACAAACCATTAACTAAACATGCATTGCCAACTAATTTATTTCCATCATAAATGTCGCAATTTGATTTAGAAAAACAGAATGTATATCCAATCTTAACTAAGATAGGAAAAGATACAATGTTCTTAAGCCCCTTGGGCAAAACCAAAACATTATCTAAAAATAGTAAATGTCCAGAATTCAAACAAAGAGAAGTAGATCCGATCCTAGTAGCTGTGACGCTTTCCCCACTGCCTAATTTGATCATCACTTCTTCTCGGCCCAGCTTTCTACTTCTCTATAGATCCTGATCCCAACAACAAACATGGGCACTAGCCCCTGAGTCCAGAATCCACGAAGTAGAAAATATGGTCATAGAACAGTTAGTTTCAAAAACAAATAGTTCCATACCTTGTGCGCCTTTGCCGAATTTGGGACAGTTTCTTTTCGAGTGGCCAAGCTCACTGCACTCGAGACATCTATCCATTTTCTTAGGTCCTTTGCTCTTGTAAAACCCTTGAGCCTTTCCCTTACCCTTCATGGTACCCCCTTGAGCTCCAAGCTCGCCAGACTTTTTCTTGTTGTTCTTCTTCTTAGACTTTTTGGGTCCAGAAGAGATGACCAAGGCAGTTTCCTTTCCCTTTGGTTTCATTTGAGATTGTGCAGTAATCAACTTGTTCATTAGCCCAGCTAAATTGCACTCTATCCCATTGCAGTTAAAGTTAACCACAAATTGGGAGAAGGAATCAGGAAGAGACTACAAGATTAATTCAGTTTGAAGGGTGGCATTCATTGTGAATTCGAGAGCTTCCAATTTCTCGATCCTCGAAATCATTTTGAGGACATGATCACCAACCTTCTCACTTTCTTGCATCTTGGCTCCAAAGAGCTCTTTCGATATCTCATATCGTGCAATTCGACTATGCTTTCCATAGAGCTCTACCAGGTGAGCTGGGATAGCTCTTGTAGTGGGCATCTTATCATGTGACCTTTGAAGATCATTAGTCATAGATCCCACCATGTATCCTCTCACCCGGAGGTCGTCCTTAACCCATTTTTCACAGGCTTGGACCTCTTCCTCGTTGGCACGTGTTCTAGCAGGAGCCGTCGGGATATCAGCCTCCAAGACGTATCCCAGTGATTCCATATTGAGGACAATCCTCAAATTTCTAAGCCAGTCCACATAAATGGGTCCAGTCAGAGTATTCTTTTCGAGTAATTTCATAAGTGGGTTTGTCATATTTGAGAGAGATAACGAGAAAATAACTACAGAAATAAATCAGATTTATTAGATTACTTGTTTTGACTTGACCAAGAAAAATTAAGGACTTAAAATTTATCTTGGCTCCCACTGCATTTTTCGAATCCCACACTCCCATGTGAAAATCGGGAATCATCATTGGCATCGATTCCACAGCAGGTATTGAGGTCCTCAATTAATTAAATAGGTTGCAACCTAACCAGTTTCTGGCCCATTAATTATTTGAAGTGATATCTAATATCAATTTATCCAATAAATGTTTCAATACGTTTCCCCATAGTTCACCAAACCGCAACCCACTCGATTTCTAGGTTCGTGAACTACCCGAGTTTATCCCACTAACTCCTATAATCTAGCATTTGAATTTCACTTTGCAACCGAACAGGTTTCTGGGGTGAAATATGTTTCGATTGAGGAATTTGCATGCACTTTATAAAATTTCAAATTATTTCTAAATGTATAAGCCCCATAACTGGGAAGCATTACACTGGGCCAAGGGTTATCCTCCCGAGGGCATCTCTGTGTTGGGTATCGCGTAAAAACACATAAATGCAGCGGAAGGATTTCAAAAATTTAATTAAAAACCTAAAAGTGTATTCTAATTCGCATACTTGAATCTCAAACATGCATTAACGAGTAAATCCGACTTACTCGTTGAAGAGAGGTGGTAGGAGAATCCAATTCTTCTTTTAAACTTTAGATTGATGAACTTCTTGAATTCTTCAACCCTCGTGTTCTTCAATTCTTGAAGTTGTAGATGAATCCAACAATGAATCTTGTTGCCTCTAAATTATCACGTGCGAATTGATGACGAAAAATTCCCTTCTTGTTCTCTATAGGGGCTACGACTTTGGTCTATAGAGAGGGAGGATATTTTTCTTCTTCTATTCTTTGGAGAGTTACAATTCATGTAATGTATTCTTTTTTCTAGGTTAAAGTCAAGAGAGCCCTTTTATAACTCAATGACTTGTTGACCAAAACAAAATAAAAGAGACCAATTTGATCATCCAACCTAGCCTAATGGGCGTCCATGAAATATAGGGCTCAGAATTCTTTTGTTTTGTTAATTTCTTTATTCAATTATATATTTATTTTATCCAATAAATAAATATATTAATTAAACAATAAAATTAATTAGATAAATTAATTAATTAATATATTTCTCTAAGAAATTAATTAATAATTAATCTTATCCAATAATTAATTATCTTATCCAATAAGCAATGAATTATTTAACTTATCCAATAAATTAAATCTTTCCAAAATAAAAAAGAAAATCTCTTTTTCAATTTTCTTCATCAATTCTTTAGCGCGACTCTTTAGGTTCGTTTCATTTGGCAATGAGAGGAAATCAAAGGAAGTGGGTAACACTTACCCAATCATGTGGCCCACTTCATAGCCCAAATGAAATACGAATGAATAGATCATTCCAAAACCTTTGAATCATAAGTTCCGTGTATGTATAAACCCTTTGTTCACGTTCCCCAGTCAAGTGAGAGTCATAGTTATGTCAAACTCACTAGACTTGGCCATATGTATAAATCATAATAAATACGAGATCATTGAGATCGATTTAGTGCCAAGCACAATCGTCTCGTTTGCTTTGGTCAAAGACTTTGATCTCTATTTATCTATAATTACATAGGGCACATACACATTCACTTATGAGAGAACAAATCCCATATTAGATATCTACTAAGATTACCACTTACCCATCAAGTCCGCATTTTGAGGTCGACCCCACCAACGGCTGAATTGGGTCTAACTACTCTAGTGAAAGACTTGACGTCAAAAGCGCATTTTCAGCCTGATACTTCAGGTCAAAGGTTCGTATATACCTATTACGCATAATCAGTTCTGTCATTGACAGTCACAGAGTGAAAACCCATGTGATAGAACCGATGCGAGGCGTGTTCGAGCATATCAGTTCCACTGATGTGCCTACAATCTTAATCTCCTATCATCCCATGATACTAGACAGGCACTCCCATGTCGGAGTTTAAGATTGTACAAGTATTCAAAGTCTTTATTTGTCCATTAAAGACTTCATATTGCTTGTCAACTTGTTTTAGTAATCAAGATCGATCTCTCTAGAGCCACTCTTCCTATCCCATAGGAAGTAGAGGGATCGCAGTGAAAACATGGACAAAATATTTTACACAACTTATAGATGTAGATAAGAATTATGTGAAAACTTAAATGATGCCTTTTATTATAAATAATATTTAAGTTCAATATAAGATAAATGCGCTATTCATACTATCCTCTATAGCATCCGAGGGCATAATCATAACAATCTGATGAATTTCTGGATCCGAAGGCTGCCCTAGAGGTTGTTGTTACCGCTCCAGGGGCTCCCCCTCCCACAGATCCGGTCGTCCCACCTGCCGCAGGTCAGCCTGATGAAGCCATTGCTGACCAACTTGCAAGTGTTGTTGATCCTTCTCCTAGTGTTGCCGGTGTGGATGCTACTGCTGCTGGGGCTGAGCCCACTGAGTAATTTAAACAAACAATATTTGGGTTCTTGATGGGCATATGTAGCCCTTAGACAATTTATGTTTATGTTTTTCACCTGTTTTGCCAGATCTACCCCCAGTTGGAGCAGATGACTGCCTAGTTTTTTTTATATATCTAATATGATGCCTACTTATATATTTTTCGTGTGCTTCCTATCTTTGCTTAGAAAAATGCTTACCTGTGTTGCATTGTGCTACCTTCTTAAGCTCGGCTTATATCTGCACATCTTGCAAAAAAGTAAGATAACACTGAAGATTTGACTTCCCCTAAGGGAGTAGGTTAGTTTATCATGCATGTATGAATTTATGCCCTTGGTTCAAAAAATGCAAAAATACTACAAACAATACAACCATACCTCCATTAGTAATCTCCTTTTCCATACCTATAGTGTTCAATATACACAAAATATTCCAGGTATTCCTTTCAAGATCATATAAACTGGTTAGTCCTCAGGTAGTACCACCAGACCTGAGCTGAGCTATAGCTGCAGCTCTTATCATGGGGCTTTACCTCAAATCGTTCGTCAATTCTTAGTAATATCTTGACACGTACAATCATGTGGACTTATACTGTCACCATGCAATCGTAGAGACTTGCATCGAGATCAAACACCCTTACTTTCTCTCATGCAATCGTGGAGACTTGCACACGGGATCGAACACCCGTCAACAAGCTCGTACAATCATGGGGACTTGCATCGCACCTATGCAATCGTGGATACTTGCATTTGCCACCTGCCTTATTACACCTTTTTCTCCCCTCCGTACACAAATTTCCTGAATGGGATCGAGTGGCTAGCCCTTACTGCAGGTAGCCTCCCTTATTTTCCACATTTCTCCATACATTCCCTCCTTATTTCTTCTCCAACCTTATGGCTTCCCTTTCCTCCTTGTCGCTCCAAACTCCGGTCTTCCTAGGATAGGTCCTGGAACCACCCCAAAGGTGATTCCTCACCCAGTCCCTCCTTATTTCCTCTTGGTATAGGGCCTTCGGGTCCGCCACCGATTTTACACCTGGCGTCATGGACCTCGGCTACCGACCCAGGTGGTGCATTCCTAGTCCTCCGACTATCTCCCTTCCACCAACTATCCTTACTCCACATTTCGATCATCAGTTTATATACATATACATCGTACCAAATTTAGGGATAGCCCCTAGAGTTGTGCTTAAAGTGGACATTAAAAAGGCATATGACACAGTTAGTTGGCAGTTTCTAGAGAACATACTGAGCGCTTATGGATTTCCTGATGATTTTGTGTGGTTGGTAATGATGTGTGTAACAACCATAAGTTACTCGATAATTTTGCATGGGAATGTGTTTGGGTTTTTTAAAGGACAAAGAGGGTTGAGACAAGGGGATCCCATGTCCCGTTATTTGTTTGTGCTTGTGATGGACTACATGTCTAGATGCTTTAAAAGCCTTCGTAAAGATCAACATTTTAATTCCGTCCCAGATGTAGAAGAGTGGGACTGATTAATCTATGCTTTGCTGATGATTTGATGATGTTCAGCAAAGGGGAGGTTTATTCAATTGGAAAGATGAAGGAAAGGTTTGAGTTGTTTTCAGAAGTGTCTGGACTGCAGGCTAATCTTGACAAAAGCCAGATCATATGTGGAGGGGTAGATGAGGAGTTGAAAAGACAGATTATGAATGTTACTGGATTTGTAGAGGGAGAGTTGCCAATGAGATACCTAGGGGTCCCTCTCATTGCAACTAGACTGACTGTCAAAAGCTGCCAACCATTGATTGAAAAAAATTTAAACAAAATAACTCATTGCATAGCAAAGACCCTCACATTGCAGGGAGAGCTTTGTTGATTAAGGCAGTTATTTTTGGAATACAGATGTTATGGAGCCAGATATTCCCTATTCCTCTTACAGTAATTCAGGAAATTGAGCGGGTGTGCAAAAAAATTTTATGGAGTGGTAATGCTACTGGAAAGCATCCAGCTAGTGTCAAGTGGGCTGATGTATGTTTACCTGAGGCTGAGGGAGGGCTAGGAATCATTGACTTGAGAGTATGGAATGTTGCTGCTATTTTTAAGCAAGTATGGAATATTGCCACTAAAAGCGACTCAATGTGGATAAGGTGGATACATGCTTATTATCTTAAACATGAGACAGTATGGGCAATTGAAGCTAAGAGTAAGGATTCTTGGTTGTGGAGAATAATTGTCCATGTGAGGGGGCATTTCTTAGAGGCAGTGGACGTGATTCATAATAAATGGAAGGGAGGGAAATTTAGTATTCAGCAAGCATATGTAAACCAAAAGGAGCACTTTGATGAGGTATACTGGAAAAAACTTGTTTGGGGCAAGAAGCCAGTGGCTAAGCACGGGTTCATCCTATGGCTTGCAATACGTAATCGGCTGAAGACAAGGGATCGGATTAAAGTTTCGAAGGAAATTGAAGATGACAAATGTTTGCTATGTGGGCAAGGGGGAGAAAGCAGAGATCACATTTTTTTTACTGTAGGTTCACACAAGAAGTACTCAAACAATGTTGGCAGAAGATGTACATTACCTGTAGACATTTTCAGTGGATAGATAATGTGAAGTGGAGCTTAAGGATTAGCAAAGGTAAGTCCACTTTGAGTTGTAAAATGAGGGCATTAGTTTCTGCAGTAGTTTACAATATATATGGACGGAACAGAATTGTCGATTGTTTCATGTACATAGGAATACTAACAAAGAATTAGTGGAGAAAATTTGGAGTGTGTTAGTTGTAAATTTGGTTGAAATGTAAAGCCCAGGTATGCCTGGTGTAGTTGTTTCTACTGGATATTAATATTAAGAGCTTACTTGTTCCAAAAAAAAAATTCTCAATAAAACAAATTCTTACTAGATTTCCGGGGCTTTGCATCTAACCTTGCAAGCAAGGCATTACATTCTTAGGTATTACCTGAAAACACAATCATAGCTTCAACAAAAAATATTAGTAGTTTTGTGAGTTGACACATCAAAAAGTAAAATAAAGCAAATAACAAATAATCAAATGTAAAACTTTTTCAAATTCTGCATATTCCATTGGTAAGGAAGTAGTTTTCCTTTGCCATCCTCCAGCTCGTATGCTCCTCCTGCTAACCCTTGATTACTTTGTAGGGACCCTCCTAGTTCGGGTCCAACTTCTTCATTGTGCGTACGGCATCTACTCTCTTGAGTACCAGATCGCCCACCTATAGAGATCTGGCCTTTAATCTTGCTGCCTGGTCCCGCATGATCCTCTGCTTGTACTGCTCTATCCTCAGGTATGCCTTGTTTCTACTTTCCTCGATCAGATCCAGCTCTTTCCTTAGTCGATCCTCATTCTGCTCAGGTTCGAAGTATCTGACCCTGTGGGTTTGCACTTGGACCTCTGCAGGTATGACCGCCTCTGTTCCGTACACAAGATGAAAAGGACTCTCTCCTGTAGTAGATTTTGGGGTGGTCCGATATGGCCACAACACTGATTGTAATTCCTCAACCCAATTCCCACCCGCTCCCTCTAACCTATACGATCGAGGTTTTGGTGTTTTCCTCGAGCACATTAGTGATGTATTTTTTATGAAGTTGAACAGGCTAATGTAAGAGACATGTAATTGAAAAAAAGGGGTATAGACATACTTAGTCTTTAAACCTTATACAATTATTCTATTAGTAACCTCTACCTGACCATTAGTTTGAGGATGGGCTACTGCGCTGAAACGTTGCTGGATCCCTAGCTCTTCGCACCACCTCCTCAACTTGACTCAGCTGAATTATCTTCCGTTGTCAGCTACGATCTCTCTAGGTATGCCAAATCGGCAAACTATGTTCTTCCAAAGGAACTTGATGACCTCTGCTTTTGTGATCCGAGCTAGAGCTTCGGCCTCCGCCCACTTACTGAAGTAGTCCACTAGCACGAGTAGAAACTTCTTTTGATCCTTCGCTATGGGAAAAGGTCCAGCAATGTTCATACCCCATCTGGTGAAGGAGCATGGGACACTCATAGAATGTGTTGCCTCTGCAGGTTGATGAATAAGGCTAGCGTGTAACTGACACTGCTCGCACTTCTTCACCAGGTCAGCCTCATATTCCTTCAGGGATGGCCAAACGTATCCAGCTCTCAAAGTCTTTCCAGCTAAGGCTGATCCTCCTATATGATCGCCGCAGTCTCCCTTATGAATTTCTCTTAGCACATAGTCCCCCTCTTCCGGCGACACATCTCAGGTGTGGCTGTACAAATGACTTTCTATACAACACACCATCAATCATGATGAATCTACTAGCTCTGGTTTGTAGACGTAGCCGAGCATTCCTTTCCTCTGGGAGTACACCCTGAGTGAGATACCGAATGATTTCAGTCCTCCAGTCCTTGACCTCTTCTACCCGCAACACTTCTTCCTTCGTACCTGATCCAGGTACGGACTGGATGGTGATGTGCAGAGTTTTGCAATCGATGACTGAGCTGCCCAGCTTTGACAAATAGTCAGCTTTGGTGTTTTTCGATCGTGGTATTTGATGTACCTCTAGCTTTTGAAAGCTCCTTAGCAATGTTTCAATAGTTTCCAGGTATTTCACCATTGTCTCCTCCTTGGCTTCATAGGCTCCTTCGATTTGCTTTGTCATGAGTTGCGAGTCTGAATAGGCTATCAGATTCCTAACCTCTCCCTTGAGTGCCATTTTGAGTCCTTTGGTGAACGCTTCGTATGCAGCCTCGTTGTTGCTTGCCTTGAACTCGAACTTGTTTGCATATTCCAGCTGATCTCCCTCAAGTGTTGTGAGAACCACACCTGCACCACTTCCATTCTGCGTAGCTGATCCGTCGACATGCATGAGCTAAACCTTGTCGTTTTCTTTCTCTTCCAGCTCAGGTTTTATCATTTCATTGACAAAATCTGCTTGGACTTGTGCCTTGATTGCAGCTCGAGATGCGTATTCTATCTCAAACTCTCCTAGTTCTATAGCCCATTTGACAAGTCGGTCGGATGTTTCAGCTTTTCCTAGCACTATTTTGATGGTTTATTGGTCTTCACAATTATCTTGTATGCCAAAAAATAAGGTTTTAGCGGTCATGCCGTGATAACTAACGCCAATGCCATCTTCTCGATCCCCGGGTATCTTGATTCTGCATCTGAGAGTACTTTGCTGACATAGTAAACAGGTTTCTCCGTTTTTCCCTCCTCCCGTACAAGGACAATGCTAACAGCCCGATCAGCCACAGCTATGTACAACATCAATAGCTCACCCTGCACAGGTTTGGCCAGCAAGGGGATTTGGTTCATGCATTCCTTCAGCTCTGCGAAGGCTTGTTGACACTCCTCGTTCCAGCTAAAGTTATATGTTTTCCATAATATCCTGAAGAATGGTAAGCTTCTTTCCGCTGATTTGGAGATGAATCGGCTTAGGGCGGTGATTCTTCCATTTAGCCGTTGAACCTCATTCACATCTGTAAGTGGTTGCATATCTTGGATAGCTTTGATCTTCTCGGGATTAGCCTCAATGCCTCTTTCTGTGACCATGTAACCTAAAAATTTTCCTCCTTTGATCCCAAACGCACACTTAGCTGGGTTCAACTTCATTTTGTACTTTCGAAGGGTTTCGAAAGTTTGCTGCAGGTCTTGCACATTCGTGCTGGAGGTTTGGCTTTTGACTACCATATCATCTATGTATACTTTAATGTTTCTCCTGATCTGGTCGCGAAACATCATGTTGACTAACCTTTGATATGTAGCTCCAGCGTTTTTAAGGCTGAAGGGCATCACTATGTAGCAATACGGACCACAGGAGGTTATGAAACTAACTTCCTCTGGTCTTCCACATCTAGAGGTATTTGATGATACCTGATCTGTGCATCCATGGTACTCAACAATTTGAATCCAACTGTGGCATCTACTAGTTGATTGATTCTAGGTAAGGGGTAGTGATCTTCAGGGCAAGCATTGTTTAGATCACGAAAGTCGATACACATTTTCCATTTTGTCCCTCCTTTTAGTACTAGAACTACGTTAGACACCCATTCTGGGAATTGAATTTCTGCTATATGCTTGGCCTTAAGCAATTTGTTGATCTCAACCTTGATTATGGTGTCCTTCTCCGGGCTGAAATGCCTCTTCTTTCGAATAACTGGCTTTGTGTCAGGAAATACATTAAGGTGAAATTGTATAACTGTTGGGTCTATACCTACAAGGTCATTAGCTGACCATGAGAACACATCTGCATGATGTTTTAGCATGGTTATCAATTCTTCCTTCAGGTCGGCGTTTAGGTGAGGGCCAATTCTGATAGTCTTCTCCTTGTCTCCAAGTAGGAGTTCTATGCTCATGAGCTCTCCTACAGGTTCGACATGCGATGAAACTAGCTTTTTAGCCAATTCGCTTCCTTCCAATGCCGTTGACTCAGGCTTGCGCTTCTTATCTTCAGTTGGATTTTCTCCTTGCTTTAGTGAGACTAAGTAACATTTCTTAGATTGACATTGAACTCCAGATACTTCCCCTACTCCATCGAGTGTTGGGAATTTGATCTTTATATGTGGTATTGACACCATTGCTTCGAATAATACCAGTGCAGGTCGACCGAGTATCACGTTGTAAGCTGAAGGATTGCCCACGACTAGGAATCTAGTCAACTTTATTACTTTGTTGAATCCTCCCCCCAGGGAGAGAGGTAATATTACCTATCCCACAGGTTATGTCACCTCACCTGCGAAACCGAATAGAGAAGTTTTTACTGGCTACAGCCTAACATCCCTCAGGTTCATCTGTTGATACGCTTGGTAGAATAAGATATCTATTGAGCTTCCGTTGTCGGTAAATATGCTTTGAACTTCGTAGTTTGCAATCACTGTCGTGATGACCAATGCGCCATTGTGAGGTGTTAACACAATCCGCGCATCTTCAAGTCCGAATCGTATTTCCTGCCTAGGTCGGGTTTGACTGACATTCATGAAGAATGCAGGTGCGATCTCTACAGACCTTACCTGCCGCTTAAGCTTAGATTCCTCTTCAGCTAATCCTCTTGAGATCATGTAGATGACCTCCCAATCAATGCTATTGACCTCCTTAGGTGTTGCCTCCAGGGCGAGCTGTTTGTTAATCGGCTGAGGAAAGTTTCCTATTCCTGCAGGTCCGGCTCTACCACCTCCACGACCTTGCCATCTTCCTCCTCGACCTCTCCAGCTACCCCCCTCCCCCCCGCAAAATGGGGCAGGATTGTTCCCGTTATTGGTTTGTATCACAAATTCCTTCAGGTAGCCCATCCTAGCTAGACGTTAGATTTCTTCGACGAGCTGCGGGCCATCAGCAGTGTGATGCCTGAATTCTCTATGGTATCTGCAGTAGACACTACTAGGCGGGTTCTTAGGATCTTGGTCTGCTTCTTTTGTCTATTGTACCACATTCTTCTCTTCCACCGCCATTAGATGCTCACTCTAGTTTCCTCGTAAAGGCATACGCCTCAGTCTGTGTTAGGAATTTCATGTTAGATGTTTTGATGATGACAAATAGGACTTCCTGTTAGACCCCGAAAACTGTAAGTATAAAAGCTTTCATAGAATATTTTGTATAAGTACCTGAAATCTTATTTATCTTAGGCTAATAGTTTTATCTTTGTAGAATTTTAGACTAAGAATGTGATACTAAATCACTAAGGAGAATTCTGGGTGAGTCTACCAAGTGATAAAGTTGAAGATCAAGCGTCTAAAGCTACAGAAGATAAAGATCTCTTGAAGCGTCCGTCAAACGTTTTAGAGACTATTCCAGGTTACAACTCCAGCGCTCAAAATACGAATGGATAACTCAGGCCGAATACTCAACACTAAGTCAATGATGGAATTCTGAGTGAGCCTATCAAAGACAAGATTGAAGAGTAAGCGTCTGAAATAAAGAGAAGAGACTCAGGATCAGTCCAAGAATCTGTCCAATGCACGAGAAAAACTGTACTCTTCAGCAAGCGTCCAAAAGGATAAACCAACACGACCTACAAAGAACGTAACCTGAAGATTCAAACCCAAAGCTATCCAAAGACTTAAAGAACGCATGAATCAAACGGACAAATTATTTCCAACGGAAATAAGACAAGATGGATTAAAAGTCGGATAAGTGCTATTAAAATATAAGCACTATAACGTATGGGTAAGCCATTCATTTGACCAAGACTGTCACAAGTTATGAAACCAAGAACATGCCTAACTAATTAAGTATACCCAAAGCTAGAAATGTCAGAACTCAAGGAATGTTTGGGGAAACGAGATTCCAACCGTGTCAAACGGACAAAAACCACCAATACCTTATAAATAGCCCTTTCAACAAATAAGTCAAACAGATATAGAGCAAAAACCGTGACATATACAAGAGATATACCTGAATATCCTAGTGTGAATAACAGTCACAACCTCTTGTATGTAGAAAATTATACAAAAAGACACAAGAAAAGAATACCTACTTTGTTGAAAGAAAAGCTTACAAAAATCCATAGCCAAATATCCGTATAAGCTTTTCACAAATATTCCAGAGACAGTCAACTATATCTCAAACCCCTTTTTGAAGACCCTACATTACAATTGAGATATCCTCAAGTTGTTTGAACTTTCCAAAACCAAACAAAGTCATTACAAAACCTTTCAACATCTTTCGTCTGAGTGAGAAAGTGTGTTGACTTACAAGCGCCATTTTTGTGTAAAAGAAGCTTGTGGAAAAAGATCTCTATTGGAGCTGAAATTTGTGTGACCAAGGAGTTCCGGGATCAAGTGTAACTTGCATTATTTCTGGGTGAAAGAAGCAAGGGGATAGAAGGTCTTTAGTGGAGCTGAAATCTGTGTGACCAAGGAGTTCCAAGATCATATCCAACCTCTCTCTATTTTGTAGAAGTCTCTGTGTGACTCTTCGATAATCATCATAGTGGAAAACCTCTCTGATAAAGGGAGAAGAAGGACGTAGCTGGGATTACATCACCCAGTGAACCTTACAAATATCTTGTGTCATTTACTGTTTTGTGGTCTTACATTATACTCTCATATTATATCTTGAAAAGGCATTTAAACTAATAAGCGACTAATTGGTTAAAACGAACGCTAAGCTATAAAAACATTTCCGCTGTGCTAACCCTGATTTAGTGACTAAACTCTGCCCTACTTTGGTAAGTGTTGAAATCACCGAATCTAAGTTAACTTTTCTCAAGCGCCTGAAACTAGCGCTTAAGTCATCATCCCTCAAGCGCTGCACCCAGCGCTTAAAGCTTTCCGAGCGTTCAAATACCTCACAGTAATATGAAAGTTTTTAGAAGTCGAAAAAGACTTCAGGGTCTATTCAACCCCCCCCCCCCTTCTAGACCCTTTCGTATACCACTTGGGACCAACAAGTGGTATCAGAGCGGTTGAAGTTGAAACCTAAGCGTTTCCAAGCGTAACTGCTTGTTCAGATCCTTATTTTTTTTTCTTTTTCTTTTTTTTTTGTTTTGTCGCTTTAAATTTTCTTTTTCATGGCATTTTCCAAAGTTCCTAAGTTGACCGAATCAAACTATGATTCATGGAAGGTCAAAGCGTTCACTTATTTGTGTTCATGTGATGATGAAATGTGTGATATTATTTCAGATGGGCCAATCAAAATATACAAGATCATCACCAGAGCGCCCGAAGCCACAGAAGAGACACCCGATGGCTATGTGGAGAAGCCCAAACAAGAATGGTCTACCAATGAGCGTCGACGAGCAAATCTAGACAATGTTGGTAGAAACGCTCTATACACAGCCATTGGAGATAATGACAACTTATTGAACAGGGTCAAATCATGCAACACTACTAAAGAAATTTGGGATAAGTTGGCTACCATTTGTGGTGGCTCAGCACAAATCAAGGAGAACAAACTATCAATTTCCAAAGAAAAATTCAATAGCTTCAAGATGCTACTTAATGAGACGCTAGAGCAATTAGACACGAGATTTACAGCTCTTGTCACTGAACTAACATCTCTGGGTATGGAGCTACAAAATCGAGAAACAGTTGTCAAAACCTTTAGAAGTCTCCCAAGCAGATTCCTGATGAAAACAACTGCAATGAGAGAATCAAACAATCTGGACAGCCTAACTCCAGAAGATGCTTTTTCAGAACTCAAAGCATTTGAGTTTGAGCTGAATTCAGCCAGTGATGCAGTAAGTAATCCAGTAATCGAATCTGGAGCGTTAATGGCATCAATCAAAGGAAAATCTATCAAAGAAAAAAACTCGGATATAAGTGAGGAAGAAGAACTGGCGCTTCTAAATAGATTCAGAAAATTCCTGAAATATGAAAAGAAGGGAAACAGTCCTAAGCACCCAGGACAAAGTTCATATCAAGCGTCTCCCCAAATACAACCACAATATCAAGCGCCTCACTATCCTGCGTCTCCCTCCCTAGCGCCAATTCAATATCAAACTCCCTCTCAGCAAGATCTCTCAGTGCCTGCAGCGTTAAACCAGCGATCCACAAGATTAACAAACGAACAAAAGATGAAGACCAATCTTTGTTACAACTGCAGCAGACCAGGGCATTTCCAAGTTAATTGCCCATATCCAATTGTGTCTAAACCTACAAAGCAAGATCACGCGGATAGAAACCAATTCAGGAGCAATCTGATACAACAAGGCTTGCTAGCAGAATCAGAACCTCTCTATACTCCTGAAGAGGACTTGGAATCATCAGATGAAAGCAGCGATGATGAACCATCAAAGGATTCAGCATTCATTTGTCTCATGGCAAGAGATAATGAAGCATCTAACGACTTACCATCTGAGGTAACCACTGATTTGTATCATCCTCTTTCTTATGATGAATTACTTGACAAAGTAAAGGAATATTATACAGATTGTCAAGATGCCGCCAAATTATTTCAAAATCACTATCATATTATTTCAGCACTCAGAAGTGATAACGTAACGCTTAAAGCAGAGTTGCAAGTTCAGCAACAGTGCATTGAGAAAAACCAATCACTCGAGAGTGAAATTACTCAGCTAAAAAGTGATCTTGATATAATAGTCAAAAGAGAAGCTGAAGTGGTTGCTAAACTTGCTAAATCAGAGCAGCTTATCTCTTCATTATCAAAAGCGTCTAGAACGCTAGATAATATGACTAAAGTAACCAGGGCATTTGGTGAAAAGACCGGTCTAGGTTGTGATAAATTTAGTCATAAAGCTAAAGCGTCCAATGTTACAACAATCAACAAAGGAAAAGGTGTAATCTTTGTTGGAGAAAGTACAATCAGACAAACGCTGAATGAACCAACAGATATTGGTACAAAAGCTAATGGTAAAGTCAACACTTACTCAGGCAAAGGAAAGACCAAAGCGAATGTCTCACAAAAGAAAATATATCCAAACGCTCAAAATGCTAAGGAAATACCTTCTACAAGTGAATCAAACGTTAAGCGTCCCGCACCAAAAGTGCATCCTAAGCCAGTACCAAACAAGATCAAACGTCTATATCCAAAACAATCCAGTTCATATTATCAACACTATGATAATTATGATTACGATTATGATTATTACTATAATCAAGGATATTTCTATACACCTAAAAAACACACACAACACAAAACGAAACCCAAGAAGGCCAATCTCTCTCCCATAATGAAGATAAGGCAAATATGGGTTCCGAAAAATCTAATTCAAATTAACGTTACTAACAAAGAAGGACCCAAAACAAAATGGATACCTAAAATGAATTAGAACTGCCCTTTTGAATGCAGGTACCTAGAGCCAACACCGACACTTCAATATAGTACATAGATAGTGGGTCATCAAGACATATGACTGGCTCAAAGGATCTACTGATCAACTATCATGCAACCAATGGTCCTCAAGTTATATTCGGTGATAATTCCAAAGGTAAAACTAAAGGTCTAGGTATCATGCACAGGGGGAACATCATGATAAATGATGTATATTATGTTGAGGGTCTTAAGCATAATCTCTTAAGCATAAGTCAATTTTGTGATAAAGGTTTTAAAATTAAGTTCTATAGTGACTTCTGCGAAATAATAGATGTTAAGACAAGATCTACGAAGTTAAAAGGAAAAAGAACAAACAATGTATACTTAGTAGATTGGGATTCAACATTAGATAACAACCCTACATGTTTCGTTGCTAAGAATCAAAACGAATTGGGTTGGTTATGGCACAGAAAAATGAATCACCTCAACTTCAAGGCAATCTCTCAATTAATATCTCTAAATCTCGTAGAGGGATTACCTAAAGGTTCCTTTAATAAAGATCGCTTATGTGATGCTTGTCAAATGGGTAAGCAAGTCAAATCATCCTTTAAGAAGAAATCTCATCTATCTACATCGCGAGTACTTGAATTATTACACTTAGATTTATTTGGTCCTATTCAAATCATGAGCATTAGTGGTAAAAAGTATTCACTAGTAATAGTTGATGATTTCTCACGTTATACATGGGTAGAATTTTTAGCGTCTAAAGATGAAACTAGCGCTAAGCTCACATCACTAATTCGCCAGCTACAAAACTCAAAAGACCTAAAAGTAACCAGAATTAGAAGCGATAGAGGAACTAAATTTACTAACCATATTGTTGAGAAATATTGTAAAGACCTTGGGATACTTCATGAGTATTCAGCGCCTAGAACCCCTTAACAAAATGGAGTTGCTGAGCGACGGAACAGAACGCTCAAGGAAGCTGCCCGTACCATGTTAGCCAAATCCAAGCTACCTCAAAGGTTTTGGGCCGAAGCTATCAATACCGCTTGCTACACACAGAATCGGTGTATGATCAACAAGCAACATGAAAAGACTCCATATGAGCTATGGAAGGGACGTAAGCCAAATGTTTCATATTTTCATGTATTTGGTTCAAAATGCTTCATTCATAACAATGGATCCCAAAACTTAAAGACATTTGATCCTAAAGCAGATGAAGGAATCTTTCTAGGCTATGCCAAAAATGGAAAGAGCTTTCGTATCCTAAATAAGATCAAATCAAAGGTAGAGGAATCCATTCATGTTGTGTTTGATGATGCTAACCAAGAACCGAGTAAGGTTAATATTGATGATGTAGGAACTGAGGAACTCTCTCAACAAACATCACAAATCAATCTATGTGATGATAGCGATCTTGATGAAGAGGATGAGATTATCGTGCCTAATCCTACACTTACTCACGAGGCTGTCAATGACCAAAGAAACGCTGATGACCATGAAGAAAGTGATCATCAAGAGCAAGTTAGAACTATAAACACTGAAGCGCCTACGCAAAGAGCTGGTCAAGCGCCTGTGCAACGTAGTCAAGCGTCTGATCAAGCTCTAAACCCTTCTCAACCAGATAGAAAATGGCTCAGAGACCATCCACCAGAATTAATTATTGGAGATATGGAAGCACCTGTAAAGACTAGAGCCGCTACAATAAACGAGGTCATGTTCACAAGCTTCCTATCTCAAATGGAACCTAAGAAAGTGGATGAAGCGCTAAGCGATCCAAGCTGGATAGAAGCCATGCAAGAAGAGCTAAACCAATTTGAAAGAAATGAGGTATGGACGCTAGTACCAAGACCAACCCACCAAGGGGTCATTGGAACTAGATGGGTCTATAGAAACAAAATGGATGAGAATGGGATTGTGATCAGAAACAAAGCCAGACTCGTAGCTCAGGGATACTGTCAAGAAGAGGGCATCGACTTTGATGAAACATACGCTCCAGTTGCCTGTCTTGAAGCAATCCGCATGTTTCTAGCATTCGCAGCATTCAACAAGTTTACAGTATATCAAATGGACGTAAAGAGTGCATTTCTGAATGGTAAGCTCCAAGAAGAAGTATATGTGGAGCAACCACCAGGATTCATCAATAACCATGGGAAAGGTATGGTCTACAAATTGGACAAGACACTTTATGGCCTTAAACAAGCACCAAGAGCATGGTATGACACTCTTTCTATTTTCCTTATTGGTAAAGGTTTTTCAAAAGGAAGCGTTGATACAACGCTATTTAAGATTACCCATAATGAAGATATTCTCTTAGTTCAAATTTATGTTGATGATATTATATTTGGATCTACTGATAAGTGTTTATGTGAGAAATTTTCAAAAATGATGCAAGACCAATTTGAAATGAGCATGATGGGCGAGTTAACTTTTTTCCTAGGATTACAAGTTAAACAACTCCCTAATGGTATATTTATAAACCAAACTAAATATACTAGAGATATGATTAAGAAATTCGGTATGGAAAATGCATCATCTTCCAAAATTCCAATGAGCCAAACGACTAAGCTAGATAAAGATGAAAGTGGAAGGAAAGTCGATGCTACAAATTATAGAGGCATCATTGGATCACTTCTTTATCTAACAGCTAGTAGACCTGATATTATGTTCTCAGTATGCATGTGTGCACGCTTTCAAGCTGATCCTAAAGAATCACACTTAATTGCTACCAAGAGAATCCTTAGGTACCTCAAAGGCACACAACATGTGGGCTTATGGTACCCCAGGGATTCTCCTTTTGAACTACTCGGTTACTCAGATGCAGATTTTGCAGGATGCAAAATAGATAGAAAAAGTACTAGTGGTACATGTCAATTCCTAGGTGATAGACTAATTTCATGGCACAGTAAGAAACAACAATCCATTGCGACTTCTACTACTGAAGCTGAGTACGTAGCCGCTGGAAGCTGTTGTGCACAAATTCTCTGGATGAGGCAACAACTTAGAGACTATGGAGTAGTCTTAGGTCCAACACCAATCCATTGTGACAACCAAAGTGCCTTGGCAATGACACAAAATCCAGTTCTTCACTCTAGAACCAAACACATTGACATACGGTATCATTTTCTGCGTGACCATGTTCAAAAGAAGGATATCTCCATGCAATTCATTAGTACAAAAAATCAATTGGCAGATATCTTCACCAAAGCTCTCAACGTACAACGCTTTCTCACTTTAAGAAGTGAACTAGGTATGATTGATCTAAATGCCTAATCATTTGAAACATCATACTTTCATTAAGCATAAATTTAGGGGGAATAAAATTCTTTTTACACATAAAATCGTTCAATAAGTTATCAATATTAAGGAGAACCTACATAGGGGGAACCTTAAAAGGCATAACTGAACTTCAGTGAGAATGACCAAAACCGTTTTTTTTTTTGTTTTATTATTACATTGGTCATAAGCACTTAGCGTTATACGCTAAACTTTTTCAGACGCTTATCAAACGTTTTCTTTAGCGTCTGTGCCCTCTCAAAATAAACTGAACGCTTAGCTTTATTCCCAGCTAAAGCGCTTAGTAAAAAGATCCTTTAAAAGCAAGCGTACATTACCCTACGCTAAATAAGAAAGTGGATTAGTCAATCAATGCAATTAATGTTGACTTGACATTCCTCACCTTTCGCTCAAGAAAACCCATGGGTACTCATCACGTTTTTCAAAGATGGTTCAGCACATGTACACGCGTAAGTACAATTACCATGTATCTTAGGCGAATACAACCAACGCTGAATATTTTAAACCAAAAGTAAAACACTACCACCAAGACATAATGATAAGTACTAGGAAACTGTGTCCTCATACATACCCTGAAAAGAATAATTCTATATGTTACGATGACCGCTAAAGCACAAAATGTTACTTGAAAAAGAACCTCAAGATTCTCAAGCGTCAAAATCACACTGAATTATTTCAAGCGTCATTTTCTTCTGAATAGGTCCAGACGCTCCCACAAACTTTTGGCGGGTATTTGAATAGTTGTTCAAAATTTCGGTTCCCGAACGGTTTTTCATAAAATACATGTCCGCTGTTAATGGGCACACGTATCACTTTCAGTATATCAAAAGTCTCTGTTTCAAACTTTTAATCGGACGTCAAAATAGTATATGTGGTTGTTACTAAAAGTAACCGTGCTTATTAAAATCTAAATTCACGTCCACAGTCATATTTTAATGGCTGAGATTTATACTCCTCCACGTGTCAACATCTCAACCTTCAAACACAAAAAACATTCACATTGTAGTATTTCAAAACACACTTTCTGCAGAACATAAACTCTCTTACACTCTCTTTCATTCGTGCAAGAAAAATCTCTCTCTCTCAAAAACAAAATTTTCATTCTTAATCTCTGTCTACTTCTCACTAATGGCACCCAAGAAAGCTACTGCTGAACCACTGAAGTTATTGTTAAGGTCACTGAAGGCCTTATAATCGATTGGAAGTTTCTCTATGAAAACCCCCAAATTGATTTAACGGAAATGATGGACTCTGTAGCAGAGGCTGGGCTTCAGAAATTTCTTACCAAACACTCGTACATTTTTCCTGAAGAACTAGAATTTTTCTGGAGAAATGCTAGATTGTCTGACGATGAGACTTCCATCACCTGTTTGTTTCCTGCCCCCAAGACGGAATCAAAGACGTTCACTCTCTCTGCGGCCTCTATTGCCCAGAATTTCTTTCTACCCAACGACGGAGCGACTTTAGACACTATCACTGAGGAACAAATTCAAGAAGTCTGGACTCAAATTAGCGCCTACGATGGTGTTCCATACAAACCGTACTTTGAGAAGAAAGATATAGTGAACAGGTATCGAGTCTTAGCTGATTTCTGCAGTAAAAACATTGAATGCAAAGTGGGAACCTTTGACAAAATCAACCCAACCCAGTTCCAGATGATGACTGCTATCTTGCTCAAGATAAAAATCAACTGGAGCGCCTATATATTCAGCAGATTCAGAGATAGTCTACGCACTTCAAACAGACCTTATGGCCTAGTTTTAAGTGATCTAATTTTCCGAGCAAAGTGCACCTCTTCAGTAGGAGTCACCGTGGCCAAGCATAAGTTCTATGGGCCAAGAATCATCAACAATCTCTTCAATCCACCCAAAGTTGGAGGTGTTGCTAGACCTCTCTCTGAGCGCCAAGTTGTACGTGCAGCATCAAATGAGGAGGCTGAGCGCCCAGATCAGGAGAAGGCTAAACGTAATGTGAAGCATCCCACTGTCACAAAGAAACGGGCTCCTCGAAAGCCCAAGGCTCAACCTATCAAAAGTGATGAAGAAGACGAGGACTCTATACCCCTCATTAGTCGGAAGGATCTGGAAAAGGTCCTCAAAAATATCGACTTTGGAGAACCAGCAGTTCCACAGACTCAAGCGTCCCCAGTCAAAGGGGTAAATGTGAAGCGTATCTTCAAGAGACGTAAGCGTCCAACTGCTGCCATTTCTTCTGAGGCTACACACACGACACTAAGCGACCAAGCCATAGCTGCTATTCCGATATCATCCTTTGAACCGCCAGTTGATGTCTATCTGGATGTTGATATGGCCAACATTGTGGCCATCGCACATGAAGCTGCCATCGAATCTGCAAATTTCGAGCCTGATGAACCTGAAATCCCAGGGGTTCAACCATTGCTTGCATTACCAAGTACAACAGAGGCACGCTCAGAAGGTCAGAGCGATGCTAACGACGTTGTGATTCATCGACATTTCTTCAAGCTGGATCCCTTAAAGACCATCGATCACTCCGTCGATTATTTCCCTCCAGCGCCCGCAGAAACCTTCATACCTACAGGATATAATGAAGAAAGTCTTATCAATGGCTGAGAATGATATCGCCAAGCTCATAAAATTTGATCTGGCTGTACGCAACACTCTATTTAACACTGCATTGACCCCAACTGATAAAGCTTTTTATCTGGACTGTGGGACAAGCAAACCCACTGGCTTCGCTCTCAGAGACTACAACATCAGAGTCTATGAGCGTCAGGATAAGCTTGTGAACCCAACGAAAAAGCTACTATACAGAGAAGGCTATTCTCATTCCCCAACACTGGTAAATAGCAAGGAAAACAAGCGCTCAGCTAATCCTCTCCTCTTGTGGAAGAATAAAGGAGTACATGCCCGTGAGCGTCCAGCTTCACTGACCGAGATGATTCAAATTGAAGCCAATGCATATTTTGACTGCGTCTGGAACGCTAACTACCAACCAGACAGGTATCATTTTGAGTCCATCTGTGATATTCATCACCAAGGATTCCGTGCTATACTTAATGCAGGAACTGAGTATTGCATGACTGAGGTAAAATGGGCTGAAGCTTATATGGGTGACAAGTATAAATTTGAAGAATTGGTTAGCGCTCCCCATCTGTTCAAAATAGGGATCCATGATAAAAAGAGCAAATTTGCACGATACATGCTAAAGCAACGTCAATATAGACTTGGACCAGTTCTGAAGCTGCTTCTGATCCGCCACCAACCTGAACACCTTTTAAGGCAAGCGTTGTACAAACTGGCTAACTCTTCTCTACGCTTTGCTGATCAAGCGTCCACCAGCGGTTCTTCTCCCCTGTCCTGTCTGAACTTCACCCCTAGCCACTATGAAGACAACTTTTCTCTGATGATGACAATTATGCCTCCAGTCTCCCTATTCGACAAAATCTTCACAGAAAATCTGCGACAGTGGAATGGCTCTCGGATCAATCCTTTCAGAGGATATCCACTTCTTCCGTCTATCAGACAAGAAGTCTTAAGTCACTATAATTTTGTTCTGTCGTTGCTGGAAAGAACTCAAGCGCTTGCTTCAGCCATCTACCCATACTTGGAAGAGTATTACAGGCTCTATGTTCCCGACTCTCGAAAACCGAAGACTCTCCCAACAGATAGGCTAATTGGCTTCTCACAACACTATTGCCCAGATGCCTTGTTCTCCATCTGCCAAGCGCCTTCCAAAATCTTTCCCACCCATGTGCTGGATATCCTCGGGCCAATGTACATCAGGACCATGGATAGTCCTATCAGCACGTTCATTCAAGGTACTTATCTCCCCACTCTACATTTGAATGAACTTCTACAGACTGCTACATATCCATATGCAGATGAGCTGCTTGCCAGCTTGGACTTTCAGTTTACGGACTTTAGCCGTATAGAGTCAGCATCTACTGCAGCACCAGCTGAAACGTTACCTGCTACTGAGCGCTCACCAGAATCCCCTCAAGCGCCAAATCCCCCCAGTCTAACTGAATCCGACTCTACTGCATCCACCGAGTCCAACAGTGCCCCAGAGCCTCGAGGAACAGTATTTGATCCTAATTATCAAGTACCTATTGAATCTCTCAAACACACATCCCATTTTAAGCCTCGAGTTAGCACTGCGGTTCCCGACGCTCAAGCGTCCATGACTGAATGCCTCACTTAAATACAGCAACTATCTACAGCTACTCAGGCAAGTCATGTGGCTTTAACAAATGATCTAAACCACCATTTCACGGCTCTTGAGACCTCTCTTACAGACGCTAATCACGCTCAACTACTGGTCATGAAAGAACACTTCGACCAGCGTCTGACCACTGAGGCCTCTGTCGCTCAGATTGCTACTCAAGTCAATCTTCTTACTCAGCATTTCATAGAGACTGATGATGGCAATAAGGGGGAAAAGAAGGGAGAAAAGAGGAAATCTTCAACATCTAAAGATCAAGATCCTCCTCCACCATCCAAGCGTCAACATATTGATACTCCCCTCACACTAAGTACAGAGCCAAGGTATCCCTATCCTTCTTGGGTAACTACCTCGGTGGGAGCGTCTAATAAAAAAGAAACCCCAAGAGTGCTCTATCCAAATCTTCCATTACCTTCAAGAGCACTGCTTGAACAATTTGATATTCCTCTTCTCAGAGCGTCAATTCCAGAACCATCTGATCCAGCAGTCTTAGCCTTAGAGAGAAAAATGTCTGACTTTGACCAAACCTTCAGAATTTGCCTACGATACATAGGCATCAGTCCAGAGGAATGGGATAAGCAGCTCATTACTTTCAAGGCACGACAAGTAAAAGAAAACAAACATATAATCAGTAAAGATCATGCTGCGATGATGACGCTAGAAGATCAGATAACTGAAGCAATCCGTGCTGAAATGACTAAGAGATACAAGATCAAATCACGATCTTGATTTTTACTTATGATTCTTTCATTTCAGTTGTAAAATGCTTGTACTATGAAAGATATATATAAAATGCATTTTACAGCTGAAACATCTCGTTGAAGCTCAAACTAACTTACTAACCTACGCTAACTCGTACTTTAGGTATCTAATGCTTGAACTAAATAGGTATTGCCATCATCAAAAAGGGGGAAATTGTAAGGAATTTCATGTTAGATGTTTTGATGATGACAAATAGGACTTCCTGTTAGACCCCGAAAACTGTAAGTATAAAAGCTTTCATAGAATATTGTGTATAAGTACCTGAAAGCTTATTTATCTTAGGCTTATAGTTTTTATCTTTGTAGAATTTTAGACTAAGAATGTGATACTAAATCACTAAGGAGAATTTTGGGTGAGTCTATCAAGTGATAAAGTTGAAGATCAAGCGTCTGAAGCTACAGAAGATAAAGATCTCTTGAAGCGTCCGTCAAACGTTTTAGAGACTATTCCAGGTTACAACTCCAGCGCTCAAAATACGAATGGATAACTCAGGCCGAATACTCAACACTAAGTCAATGATGGAATTCTGAGTGAGCCTATCAAAGACAAGATTGAAGAGTAAGTGTCTGAAATAAAGAGAAGAGACTCAGGATCAGTCCAAGCGTCTGTCCAATGCACGAGAAAAACTGTACTCTTCAGCAAGCGTCCAAAAGGCTAAACCAACACGACCTACAAAGAACGTAACCTGAAGATTCAAACCCAAAGCTATCCAAAGACTTAAAGAATGCATGAATCAAACGGACAAATTATTTCCAACGGAAATAAGACAAGATGCATTAAAAGTCGGATAAGTGCTATTAAAATATAAGCACTATAACGTATGGGTAAGCCATTCATTTGACCAAGACTGTCACAAGTTATGAAACCAAGAACATGCCTAACTAATTAAGTATACCCAAAGCTAGAAATGTCAAAACTCAAGGAATGTTTGGGGAAACGAGATTCCAACCGTGTCAAACGGACAAAAACCACCAATACCTTATAAATAGCCCTTTCAACAAATAAGTCAAACAGATATAGAGCAAAAACCGTGACATATACAAGAGATATACCTGAATATCCTAGTGTGAATAACAGTCACAACCTCTTGTATGTAGAAAATTATACAAAAAGACACAAGAAAAGAATACCTACTTTGTTGAAAGAAAAGCTTACAAAAATCCATAGCCAAATGTCCGTATAAGCTTTTCACAAATATTCCAAAGACAGTCAACTATATCTCAAACCCCTTTTTGAAGACCCTACATTACTATTGAGATATCCTCAAGTTGTTTGAACTTTCCAAAACCAAACAAAGCCATTACAAAACCTTTCAACATCTTTCGTCTGAGTGAGAAAGTGTGTTGACTTACAAGCGCCATTTTTGTGTAAAAGAAGCTTGTGGAAGAAGATCTCTATTGGAGCTG
Organism: Buddleja alternifolia; assembly: GCA_019426215.1. Classification (NCBI taxonomy): domain Eukaryota; kingdom Viridiplantae; phylum Streptophyta; class Magnoliopsida; order Lamiales; family Scrophulariaceae; genus Buddleja; species Buddleja alternifolia. The sequence continues at coordinate 4,037,242 of CM033406.1, forward strand.
AAATCTGTGTGACCAAGGAGTTCCGGGATCAAGTGTAACTTGCATTATTTCTGGGTGAAAGAAGCAAAGGGATAGAAGGTCTTTAGTGGAGCTGAAATCTGTGTGACCAAGGAGTTCCAAGATCATATCCAACCTCTCTCTATTTTGTAGAAGTCTCTGTGTGACTCTTCGATAATCATCATAGTGGAAAACCTCTCTGATAAAGGGAGAAGAAGGACGTAGCTGGGATTACATCACCCAGTGAACCTTACAAATATCTTGTGTCATTTACTGTTTTGTTGTCTTACATTATACTGTCATATTATATCTTGAAAAGGCATTTAAACTAATAAGCGACTAATTGGTTAAAACGAACGCCAAGCTATAAAAACATTTCCGCTGTGCTTACCCTGATTTAGTGACTAAACTCTGCCCTACTTTGGTAAGTGTTGAAATCACCGAATCTAAGTTAACTTTTCTCAAGCGCCTGAAACTAGCGCTTAAGTCATCATCCCTCAAGCGCCGCACCCAGCGCTTAAAGCTTTTCGAGCGTTCAAATACCTCACAGTAATACGAAAGTTTTTAGAAGTCGAAAAAGACTTCAGGGTCTATTCAACTCCCCCTCCCTTCTAGACCCTTTCGTATACCACTTGGGACCAACAGTCTGGCCTGCATACCTGGACCAGGTAAGGCCACCGGGGCTGGACTAGGTGTCCAACCACTCTTGCGAGTCTTATTGCGGTCATGATTGTTTTCCTCAGGCATGTCCTTCTTTTGTTCGGATCGCCTCATGATTTGTGCGTCTTCCATATTGATGTACTTCTCAGCCCGGCTGAGTAATTCATCGAAGCCCAGAGCTGGCCTCTTGGTGAGTGATTTGAAGAGATCTCCTTCCCTCAAGCCTTGCGTAAAAGCACTGACTTTCAGGTCGAATGTTGCAGATGGTACTTCCAGTGTAGCCGTATTGAAATGCTTAACGTGGGCACGTAGGATCTCGTCTCCTCTTTGCTTAATGTCGAACAAACTCAAAAGAGTTTTCTCGGGCCACTTGCTACTAGAAAATTGATGCAAGAACCTTGAGCTAAACTCTGAGAAGGATTCGATGGACCCATCAAGATGTTGGTTGAACAATTGTTGTGCAGATTTGGCCAACGTAGTCAGGAAAACCCTGCATGTGATAGCATCGGAATACCTGTGTAGCAAAGCAAAGTTTCGAAAAGTATATAAGTGATCTTCTGGATCAGTTGTTCCTTCATATGGTACCATGGAAAGAACCTTGAAGTATCTTGGTATGTCCTCCCTCATGATGGATTCCGTGAATGGAATCCCCCTATCCCTTTGGATCTTGCCTTCTATCATTTTGCGTTCCATTTCTTCCATGAGCTCCATCTGCTCCAGCTTTTCCTTTACTTTAGCCATCCTGCCGAGGTCTGCCCAACCGGATCTGGCAGACACAAAGCTACTAGCATCATTCTCTAGATCTTTATCAGGCCTATCGGGGGCCCGATAGTGGCGCTTCTGCAGGTCGTCCTTCCCAGGTATGTTGTGGTGTGAGTGCTGCATCGGCTAATGCAGTTCCTCATCACGCTTTTGTTCTTTCTGTAGTCCAGTTCGGGGTGCCCAACCTGCCAGGTCGTCCTCATCCTCCAGGTCTAGACGACGAATGTTACGCTCCTCTAGAGCTAAGTACTTTTTCCGAGGTGCAGTGTCTCTTTTCTCTCCTTCTTCTTCCAAATATTCTGGCCTCTTAGCACACTTGCCCATGTTGCTGTCAGGGGGTGACATCGTTGACATCCCCAGCCTCCGCGTTTCCGGCTTTGGATGCTCCCTTTTGCGGAAGGGACACAAAATCATCCCTACATGCACGATCCGCCATACCTGCGAGTTTAGAATCTACCACCTTGGTGACAGTCTTGTCGATGACTCTTTCTAGCCTTTGGACAATGAGATCCATGCTTAACACACTTTGAGGGGAAACGTAATTTCCCTCCACCAGGTCTTTCGACGAGTCGCCTATCATTGGATCTTTCAAGTTGTTCGCCAAACGCCTCACCAGGTAAGCCGGCGTCTCAGGTGTGGATTGTTCGTCTCTAGGCCGGGATGTCAATGCCTTCTTCCCTCTCTCGATGTTGTCGCCTCCATTTCTCATTTCCATGATGTTCCCTCGGCCATTTAAAAATTGTTACAGTATAAGGAAATATTTTTACGAAATAATAAGATTACCTCACACCTTTTTTGCTCAGATTTTCCCACAGACAGACGGCGCCAATTGATGTGTGTATGTTTCACATCAATAATATTTATATTAATATATGGGAGAATATAAGTGTTATAGTGAGATTTAATATGTAATATAAGAGCGATAATGTAAATAACAAGAAATTTAACGTGGTTCGGTTCAAAAATTAGACCAACGTCCATTGGGATAAAGAGTTCAGATCCTTTTATTGATGTTGGAGTCGATATATCTATAAGAATTTGATGGGGGGTTAAAAGGGATAAGTCAACTATGCTAAATATACATTTGGTAATAAGAATAAATCATAATCTATCCATATGAAGCTACAATCAATTCGGGTATAATTGGGAAAGATAGGTCAGAACTCCGCAGGTCTATATATGGTAAGGTTGAGGATTGATTGGATCTTGTCTCCCAGTTGTCCACAATCAGCACTGCCCTACCTATGCAGGTCGGGTCATCTGGACCTCCAGCTAAGCCTGTCCGGATATGATGTCTTCTAGAAGGATCTAAGTCCATAAAATCATTGGGCTTGAGCCCATACGGTATTGGACTACCCAAGTTGGCCCAAAGACGGATTTCTACCCACAACAAGTGGTATCAGAGCCAAGGTTTTGACATGGCTCAGACCCTTTGTATGTGTTTGTGTTTATGTGCTTTAAATTTTGTTTTATCACATGTAAAATGGATTAAATTTTTTGATTTTATTTTTGGACCGATTAAAATCATTTAAATCTGAAAATTGATTTGGATCTGAAAAATGTATTTTTTGAAATCTAAAATTGCGTTTTACAAATTTGGATATAGCTGTATTTTTTATTCGTAAAGGTTCATGCGTATTTGGGTTCTTCGGCGAAAAAGAATAATTGAACCTGTGACCACACTCGTGTGTAGTCACGGATCCGCTGGAACCGCTGTTGTCGATGGACGAATGTTGTTTGCATGACGGCATGAACAGCAACGTGGCTGTTCGCGCTGCTGTCGGGGACGGCGCTACAAAGTGTAGCGCCGCCGTCCACGACGGCGTAGGAATCGGGGCAGCAAGGCTGGTGCCTCGGGGAATCAAAAACGGGCCGCCGTTGGCAGTTGGAACCCTAGGGTTTTTTCGAATTTTGGTAAATTGCGATTTGACCCTGAGGGGCTATTTTGTAATTTATGTTTTGGATTTAAAATGCAATTGAATATAGTTTTGGGCTTGGACCTAAAAATGGACTTTTCAAAAACATAGGCTTTTATTTATATTTTGAAAGGACGAAATAAAATTAGCATTTTATCGACTTTCGAGATTAAAATAAAATTGAGTTTTTGAAAATGGGCTTTTATTTAAATTTTGAAAGGACGAAATAAAATTGATATTTTATTGACTTTCGAAATTAAAATAAAATTGAATTTTTCAAAAATATGATTCTTTTATTTATATTTTGAAAGGACGAAATAAAATTAGTATTTTATTGACTTTCGAAATTAGAATAAAATTTAATTATAATTGGCCTCTCTTTAAAGAAATGGATTTCTTCATGTTTTTCCAAAAATATGGATTTTCATTTAAATTTGGAAAGAACGAAATAAAATTAGTATTTTATTGACTTTTGATATTAAAATGAAATTGGTTTTTTATAAAAATTTGGGGCCTTTATGATTATGTGAAGAAGTGGACTTCTTCATGGACTTTCAAAGAATGAGTTTTATTCGATTTCCAAGTATGAGATAAAATTGGAATTTTATGGACTTTTGAAATTGAATAAAATAAATAATTTTTGAAATTGGAATTTTTCGGATTATATGAAAAAGTATAATTTTTTCATTGTTTTTCAAAATGTGAATTTATTATTTCTTGAAAAATTAATATAATATTAAATGATTCCTAAAATAGAATAATATTAGAGTTTTGAAAATTAAATTAGTTTTCAGATAAATGGAGAATTATGATTTTCCATGGGATTTTCTAAAATTTATTTTTGAGAAAATAATTAATTGGTCCACTAATTGAATTAGATTATCTTTAATTAAAGTCAATAAATTTATGTTTATGAAACCATGATGCGAGCATGTATTATGTGATTATGTGGTGATCCGGGTCAAGCCATAAACTAGTCGTTTTAATTTGAGGCCTGCGTGCCATTTCATTTTATGTACATGAGAGGGTGAGGTTTCTTTTTCTATTGTATTGATGTAAATTGAAGATGGAGATGAAGACCGTGATGGAGACGTTCAAGCTCGAGGAGCTGTGAAGACCTTAGTGTAGGGTCCGAATCCTTGGATTAGATTGGTCGACACCTTGATGGCTTGGGTTGTTTTTTGGATTGGTTTGACTAGGATCACATTTACCGCTTTGAGTATAGCAAGCTTGCTGTTATTTATCGTTAGTATCTTGTATATGACATGCTTTGTTGCATGATCACCTAAGAAAGATAAATAGTTGAAAATGGTGAGACCTTGTATGTGAAAAACCCCATATCCATATTAAGTCCATAAGTGGATAACCGGAAGCCCCTTGATTAGGTCTAGTGCCTTCCATCATTAGATGTGAGAAGGAATCGTGCGACTTGTCATCATTGACCATGAGTCATGGGATGGTGGCAAGTTAAGTGTAGTAATCTCACACTAGGCCTTCTATTATGACAGACGGTCATATTAGAAGTGCACACGGATCTCAGTCTACCCAGGGGTCGATCATGAGTCGTGGGACGCCCTGGGCACTGTTATTACGTGAGAATTTGATGGGTCAGACTTAAACACAGATTAGTGTACGGTTGCATTGTGTTCTAGGGACGTACATGAAATGTGAGGCAAACATCTCGAGAACCACCTGGATGTGGATGGGGTTGTCATGCCTGTTCAATGTTACCGCCCCTTGACCATGAGTCGTGGGATGAGGTTGGGACATTTGAAGCTCGAGCCCACTAGAAATGGTTGCATTTCCCGTCTTTCTATCGGTGGGGTTGATGGAAATCGAAAAACAGTGGGAGCACACGTGAAGTTAAAATTTCCATAATTTCATGTGAATGTAATCTATGATTGAATGGTAATGTTTTTTTTCATTTTTTGTAAAGTAATAATCAAATGGCTAAAACTCCACTCTTGGTAATCCTTGAAACTAATATGCTAAATGGCCTGAACTTCCCTGACTGGTATCGCAACCTTAAGATTGTGCTACAATCTGATAGTCTTGACTATGTCTTAACTCAGCCTATTGAGCTTGCACCTGAAGCAAGTGCTCCAAGGGCTTCTCGTGATGCGCATGAGAAATGGTGCAAAGACGAGATCTATGTGTGTTTTCTCATTCTAGCCTTTATGACTAATGAGTTACAAAAACAGCCTGAGACTGTGGAACACGCATCAGAAATAGTTGTTGCACTGGAAGAGCTATACGGTGTTAAGACACGCTGTGAGAGGTTTGCTATCTCTCGTGAGTTATTCAGTACTCGCATGACGGAAGAAACATCGGTCACCGACCATGTCTTGAGAATGATTGCCTTGGTGAACAAACTCAATGACATGGAGGTGCCAATAAATCCTGACTTGGCTATTAATTTAGTACTTCAGTCGCTCTCTCCTGACTACGATCAGTTCGTAGTGAATTTCAACATGAACCAATTGGTTGCCACTCTTCCTGAGTTATTGGACATGTTGCGCACTGCTGAGGTAACGATCAAGAAGGCTAAGCCTGTGCTACTAGCTGTCACTTCTTCATCTCCCGCTTTTGGTAACAAGAAGGGAAAGAAGAAGAGAAAGAAGAAGAAGAAGAAGAAGAAGAAGGGCAACGAGATTGCTTGGTATCAAGAAGGTTAAAGGGAAAATAGGGAAGTATTTTAACTGCAAGAAGAAGGGACACTGGAAAGATCAATGCCCTGAGCTTCCTCGCGAGCACACTAAAGGTACATTTGTTGTAAAGTTAACTCGTTAGTTAACTGTGCTTCTTAAGTGTTATGACACTGTTAAAAGTACTCACTTTTGCAATGGATTGCAGATGGTGGGAAGAAGCAAGGAACAAAGAAATGAGGTCGTGGTCTTGAAGACGCCAAGGAAGATTTTGTCGCAGCCAAGGATGAAGGACAAAGAAATCATTTACTTTTTCAGTTTTTATGAAACAATATTTTTGGAAGAATGTTTTGTGATGTTTTTTGAATTAATTTGTGAACCATGTTTTACTCCACCTTGGTTTATGGGTGGAGATTCAAGTCTTTATTAAATTTTTATTTATTTATTTATGGTTCTACAATTAATTCTTATGACATGCTATCTTCACAACTATTGACTCATATCACACAACAAATGTATACATTGATCTAGCTGTCAAGGTAATAACCTAGGCAAGCATATTAATCTATTAGACATAGAATAAAGAGTGTAACCCTAAAATGGTCACATTAGATGTGACATGGAAACCATACACCTCAAGGATGTGAAAGGTATTGCTTGTGTCAAGCAAACATTGGGAGCAATTGAGGATGTAGATCCTCTTGTCTTGTGTTTACGAGTATCTTCGTGTTCATTACACTTGGAGAGAAATGGATCATTTCATAATATCCTACCTTCAAGGTGAAAGAGTTCTTTTATGAAAGAATGAGGATAGTGACGAAAAACTCAGGACTCAATAAACATAAACACCACTGGCAATTAAAATGAATAGACTAGTAAACCTATAAACCTATGAACACAAATTCCATATTCTTCTAGCCGAAAAATGCTGACTGTGGATAGGACAAAAGTCAAGATATCTTGACAAGTAGAGAAAGCCGGCCTAACAACATAATTGCTTCAAAGATCAATCTACTGATTGAATCTTGTCTGAACATATGTTCTAAAGGTTAATAGGTATACTACTGGCTTGTTAGTGTCATATGTTGATAACGTTACATGAGTAACATACATGTGATCATCATCTCAATTTTCCAAAAATGGACTTGAAAAGGAAAAGGCGCCCCAATTGCACGAGGTAGCAATATGTGCGGGCCATTGGGTTTCCATAATCCTTTTCAGTCCGAACCCATAGATAATATGTTGACTAAGCTCAACATGGAAGAATTAAAAGGTAATTCATCCTGTAAAGCACAACCGAAATGTAGATGCAATTCTATAAGTTTGAATTGGTGTTGACTAATATATTTCAAGTATATAGTCAAACCCCACATGATCTAATAGATTGGATTGGTGTTGTTCATTGGATAACAACATGCAAAAATTGGAACTAGAAGCTCTAGTCTTAAGACATGAACTTAAGTGATGATCGAGGATTTGTTTTTAAGCCAAATGGGAAAGTAAAGGCTGAAGACGTCCCTTGAGAAGAGACAGAGTCTAACTCTACCATTTAAGTCACGCATAAGAATGCGGTGATAAAAGGTAGTTAGATAGATGAACCTATGAGGTTCTGCTAATCGAATATCGAGTACATAAGTACTATGATTGTCAATAAGGGTGTAAGCTTTAAAAAAGGAGCAGAGGTCTCACCAACTATCTAGACATACCTAGTAGCGAAGCGAATAATCTAAGAGATTATTTGATCAGAGTCGACGTTCGAGTGGAACAAGTCAACTCGGCGAAAACATGGCAAACCCCTTTTCACCAAAACCTTTGAGGAGTAGTTGTGATCAATGGGACATCGAGACGATGAACCCGTGTGGGAACAGTAGGCTCTTAGGCAAGTGGGAGATTGAAGGTGTTATGTGCCCAGCGAGCCATCTATTGGCTTGAACATTAACACTGTATTAGTCTTATCACTTAGATTATATCAGTGTTACGAAATGCTTCTTTATTGTTATAACTAGTGATAGAATAGATAAATATCCCATGGATTACATAGAGTTAGGGGAGGCGATCAGGGAAAACATATGGAATGCTCTCAAAGACCATAATCCTAAATCTGTTCCAAGTCGTAGAGACTGTGAGATGTGGGACATAATTGGCCTCGCCAAGACTTGTTCATGTGTGTAACTCTTCCAAGAGGTCGATGCTTTCCATTGTCGATGGCTAGTATAGCCAATACATGCATAAAGATCCATACTATGGTATGGGATTGAACGGCCTCGCAAGGATTCCTCGTTGGTGCTGTCGAATTTGGAGTCCTTCGGTTTTCGTAGTGTAAGATAATCCTTAGACCTGAGATGTCATTGGAAAGGATGCTACCCACTCTGCTTTGATCTGCACGTGCACTCCAGGAGAGTCATACGACATGTATGCTAGGTATAGTCTGGTAGTTACAGCGAAACAATTGACAGTCGGAGGGAATTCATCCAAGGTCACGGGTACCTGGTATTTCCTATGCTATTGAGTGAAACTGAATGATCGAAAAGTCTTTATCCAGAGCATTGTCTTATAAGAGGGATTGGTGATCCCTGCTTAGAAGACGGAATCATTAGTTGAACCAACATAGTCATAGTTTTCGAGGCTATTAGGGTTTCGACCGTCGCCTAAGTTTTATACGGGAAAAGATGAAGGGATTCGACTCACACAAAGATCAAAATCTGGAAAGGTTTTCATTTTCATTATTTAACATCTAGAAAGTCGTGGCGACATTGCTAGACATCGAACCACGACCAATAGGTGCCTTGGGTTAATTGGTCAAATTAATCTAAGACCTAGTTAATTATTATGAATAATTAATCTAGCCTATAGAAGGACTTATTGCAAGCTTTTTAATGAGCCTAAGGGGTCACACACAATACTTAGTGTAGTACCTATTGGCTAATTAATTCTTTGTGAATTAATGGAGAGATTAATTAATTAGAATTAATTAATCAGGAAAAGGAATAAATTAATTAAGTGGTCTTAATTAATAAAAGTCTTATAATTTAATATTGGATTATTAAATTGGGAAGGACTAGTTAATTAATTAGTGGTCTAATAAATTAATATGTGAAAGAGAAAATAAATATATATATATATATATATATAAATATAGATATATGCATGTAGGCGAGTATATATGTATAGATTTGGTGGAGGATTTTTATCTTGCTCACCAAGTCAATGTATATATATATATTTAATAAATCTATCCTATAATATATTTGGTAGGATCTATTCTAATTAATTAGGTAACTAATTGATATTGAAAAATCTTATAAATATATTAGGATAAATATTGAAGATATGGAAATATCTTATTTGATAAGATATGGTTTATTTGATATGTATCAAATATATGGAAGTATCTAATTAGTTGAAAAGTATCCAATTAATTAAGGAAGAGATGCAAGATGGAAGGGAACTAAGTATAAAATATAAATATATATATATATATATAAGGAATATATATACATGCCTATTTAGGCGTGTAGATATGTGTGTGTGAGTTTCCATATTTTTGTGGACTCTCACCCAATATATATATGTGTGTGTGTGTGTGTGCGCGCGCGCGCTCGCGTGTGTGTGTGTATTGATATTTTATTAACAAGGAATTTTTTATAAGTAATCAAGTTAATTTTATAATTCATTCCATACAATTTTTTATTATGAAAAATTCTCTCCATCTTATCTCTTCCACCTTTTTCACAAATATTCTTCCAATGTGTTGAGTACGAAGAACACAAAATATATTCATACCCCCAATTTTCATAAGCGAAGATTCGATATTCTCCTTGCTAGCACTGGTTGAGATAATCGAGGGTACGAGCTAAGGTGTGGATAAACTTAAAGGCGCAACACTTGGGGCGTTAGAGCAAACCCAATCCGGAGAGGTGTAATAGGGAGTTGCTTAAAAAGACGTTGTTGTTTTAACGTCTTCAAGAGGTAAACACGAGTAAATTAATCTCTAGGATAGGTTTGAATCCGATGGTACCATGTCTACCTAGCCCTAATTTCGGGGATGCCACTTTATTTTTTAAATTATATGTCTTCCGCTACGCTCGGCGTCCCTGGGGGTTGTACCAATCCCAACCAGTATCTTGTTCAGTAGGTCAGCAACGTTATTTGCTGAATTTATTCTCTGCATGGCGATGTTGCCTCTTCCAACAATCTCTCTAATGATGTGATATCTTCTTTCAATGTGTTTGATTTTATTGTGAGACCTGTGTTCCTTGTCCTGCAGGATGGCTCCATTGTTATCACAGTAAAGTGGCAATGGGAGCTCCATGCTAGGAACCACTTGAAATTCAGCTACAAAATTCTTTATCCTAACAGCCTCCTTGGCAGCCTCTGACGCAACCATATACTCAGCTTCGATAGTTGAATCAGCAGTTGTGCTTTGCTTAGAACTTTTTCAAGTTAATGCTCCACCATTTAAAGTGAATACAAACCCTGAGGTGGATTTGATGTCATCGACATCTGACTCAAAGTCAGAGTCAGTATAACCTTCCACCTTTAGGTCCCCATCTCCATATATCAAACACATATCCTTAGTTCCTCTCAAGCACTTAAGGATATACTTTACAGCGATCCAATGCTTTCCTATTGGGTTGGCTTGAAACCTACTTACCACACTCACAACATAGGCAATATCCGGTCTCGTGCACAACATAGCATACATAAGACTTTCTACAGCAAATGCATAGGGGAATCCATTCATTCTCTTTAGATCATTTTCACTTTGAGGACTCATCGATTTAGAGAGATGGGCAAGAGGCCTCTCTTAGAATTTTCCATTTTGAATCTTTTCAGAACCTTTTCTAAATAGAGTGCCTGGGAGAGACCCATCTTCTTATTCGCTCTATCCCTACAGATGCGAATTTTAAGGATATAGGCCACTTCTCCTAAGTCTTTCATGGAGAACGTGCTTAAGAGCCATACTTTGACCGAAGTCAATAGGCTTATATCATTTCCTATCAAGAATGCCGTCTACATATAAGACTAGAAATGATATTTTACTCCCACTGGTTTTCTTGTAAATGCATGGTTCATCTTCGTTCTTGATGAAGCCATAGTTCCGAACTTTCTCATTAAAATGAAGATTCCATCTCCACGATGCTTGTTTAAGTTCATAAATTGATCTATTCAATTTACACACCTTATTAGAATCTTTATTGGGCACAAAACCTTTGGGTTGTTCCATATAGATGTCCTCCTCGAGGAAGACATTCAAGAACGCGATCTTCACATCCATTTGCCAGACTTCATAGTCTAGGTGCGTGGCTATTGCAAGCAGAATTCTGATGGATTTGATCATGGTTATGGGAGAGAAGGTTTCCTCATAGTCTATGCCCTCTTTTTTACTATATCCCTTCGCCACAAGCCTAGCTTTATGGGTATCCACTTTGCCATACAGACCAATCTTTCTCTTGTAAACCACGTGCAACCTATTGGTGCAATACCCCTAGGGCGGTCTACCAGAGTCCAAACTTGGTTCGAATACATCGAATCCATCTCTGTCTTAATAGCCTCAAGCCATCTCGCAAAGTCTATATGTGCCATTGCATGTTCATAAATAGAGGGATCATCTCCATAGTTTCCTTCTGCTACTTCATACAAATTATGCTCTCGCTGTAACAGAAAACCATATCTCTCAGGCTATTGAGATACTCTACTTGATCTACGCTATAGCGGCTACATTTTTGTAGGTTCAGTTTTTTGGGTCTCTTGAACAGTTTTCTCTAAAGGGATTTCGTTTTGTTTTTCCAGAACAATCTTTCTTCCTGTACCACCTCCTCAAACGCCCTTGTCTTCGAGAAAGTACACATGTAGTGCCACAATGACTCTTTGATCATCGTACAGTTAGAAGAGGTATCCCATAGAATCTTTTGAAAAACCGAAGAATCAACCTTTTAAAGATCTATCTTCCAATTTCTCCATCTTTGTCTTTTTCACATAGGCTGGACAACCCCATATCCTTATGTGTTTAAGACTTGGCATCTTTCCACTCCATATCTGATAAGGATTTTTAGGAACAGACCTAGATGGACATCTGTTCAAGATATGGGCTGCTGTAAGCAATGCATAGCCCCACAACGATATGGGAAAGTCCGTGTAGCTAAGCATCGATCGAACCATATCCAATAGTGTTCTATTTCGTCGCTCGGCTACCCCATTAAGTTGTGGAGTCGCAGGAGGAGTTAATTGTAATACAATTCCATGTTCAATTAAAAACTCACCAAATTCTGCACTCATGTATTCTCACCTCGATCAGATCGTAGTGTTTTGATATATTTGCCAGTTTGGTTTTCAACTAAGGCCTTGAACTCTTTGAACCATATAGATTCAAACTTATGCTTCATAAAGTATACGAGACCACACCTAGAGTGGTCATCAGTAAATGTTATGAAGTATTGAAAACTCCTCGAGCTATTTCACCGAAAGGCCCACACACGACAGTATGTATTAAACCAAGGACTTCACTAGCTAGTTCAAAATTCCCTGTGAAGGGTGACCTAGTCATTTTACCTTTGAGACAAGATTTGCAAGTGGGAAATACATCCGACCCTAATGTGCTTATTAGCCCATCTTTCGCAAGCTCGCGAATTTTGTACTCTCCAGCGTGACCTAGTCTCAAATGCCAAATGAGTCTTTGGTTTGTCCCAGACATACTTTGTTTCTTGGTGATTGTATTCACAATACATCTATTTTGGAAATTTATGTAGTTTAAACCATTGAATAAAGGTGCAGAGCCATCAAATTTTTTAAAATCAATATTGCAAACATTATTCACAAAACAAAAATTATATCCAAGTCTAACAAAAACATGAATTGAACAAATGTTTTTAAGCCCATTGGGCAAAACAAGGCAATCATCAAAAGTAATTAAATGTCCAGAAGATAAAACTAAAGAAGTGGATCCTATGTAAGTAGCTGCCACACTATGTTCGCTGCCGACATTGATCATCACTTCTTCCTCCTCGAGCCTCCTACTTTTTTCCAGACCATATTTCAAAATATAGACATGATCCCTAGCTCTAGAGTCTAGAATCCATGAAGTGGATAATACAGTCATAGAACAATTAGTTTCTAAAACATAGAGTTCCATACCTGTAGCAGCTCTTGCCTTTCGCATGGGACAGTCACGTCTCCAGTGGCCCGTCTTCTTATAGTAGAGGTAAGTGTTTGATCTTTTCAGATTCTCATTATGCAACATTACATCTTCAGGTGCTTTCCTCTTGCAAAGACAAGTCAGCATTAATACTTTTATGTGCTCCTTTTCCTTGGGTTCTACAGGCCCAGCAACAGAAGCGATGTATGCACATCTGAATTTCTTTCCTATTATCTAACTTTGTACAGTAATGAGTTTGTTCATCAGCCCAAATAGTGAACACTCAACATTGTTCATGTCAAAGTTTACAATGAACTGGCTAAAGGAATCAGGAAGTGACTGAAGGTGGAAATCCATGTGGAAATCTAGAGACTGCAACTTCTCAATCATGGAAATCCTCTTCAATACGTGGTCAACCACGTTTTCATCTTCCTCCATCTTTACCCTGAAGAGCTCTTTCGATAAGAAGTACAGAACAATCCTATTGGGCTCTCCAAATAGCTCTTTCAGATGAAGCAGTATGGTCCTCGCATTATCCATTCTTTCATGGGAGTGTTAAAGATCATCACTCATTGAGCTGAGCATTAACCCTCTGGCTCGTGCATTATCTGTGACCTAGTCTTTATAAAAGGAATGCACACCCTCGTCCACATCTGCCAAGGGGACAGTGGGACGGTTCATGTCCAAGACATAATCCATTGACTCGTAACCAAGGACTATCCTTAAGTTTTAAGTCAATCGATGAAGTTTGGTCCAGTGAGGACATTTTTCTCAAGTTATGCAATAATCGGGTTGTGAACCATTTTGAGAGAGATAATTAAATAACTGCAGAGAATAAAGAAAGATTCAATTAGGTTATTATGTTTTACACCAAGCAAAATAAACAGGACTTTGAATTTTCACTTGGCTCTCACTATATTTTTCGAATCATTGCACTCCCACTGCAATATTCGAAAATCTCGTTGAAAAGATTTCGTAGTGAGTGATTGAATTCTTTAATAAATATGGTGAGTTGCAACCCTTTAATGATATATGGCTAACTAAATTTATTAAAGTGTCAATCCTTGCCAACATCGTCAAACATGCGATTCAATCTTTAGTTTGGCTCATAGATCACGTGAGCGCAACCCTTTAACAATATATAGGTTGTGATCTATCTGAACTTGAGCCCATCGACTCCTATCAATCTAACAATTGAATTCCATCTTGCAACCCTCAGTCGATATATGGGATGGAATTTGTTTTGATTGATGGCATCAAATGCACTTAGAGAATTTAAATAAATGTCACAATGCATAACACCCCCCCCCCCCCACTTACTTGGAGGAAATTATGCACATAGACATTCGTTTAATTCTCCTAAGTTCGATAGAGAGTCGGGACATCCAATTCCCTTTTATTCTAAATTCAATATTTATTCCCATGGGAGAATTCTGCGTTTATTTGGTCTCACTTTGCACATTATCCATTTATAGTCTGCATACATGGATTATTAAAATAGAAAACGCCTAGCAATTCTATCACACATGTTTTCCATGGACTTATCTAGATTGAGTCAAGCCAATGGTTCAATAGCAGGGTAGGGGACCTATAAGATCTAACCCATGTCTAACTTTAGGTCTTCTAGCTCCAAGTAGATCCTCTTCCAAAAGGTCTCATTCTAATTACATAGAAAAGAATGCATCCTATACATAAATCTATGGAAAATTAAAATACAAGTTGGGAGGGGGGCTTACTAAAAGACCCGATACAACCCAAAAAACAAAACCCGAAAAATAAATCTAGTCCATGGATGGCATCCCACAATAAACAAGCATCAAAGCATGATATAACGATAGCTAATATGTTGGAGTTCTTTCAAAAAAAAATTAAAATCTAATTTCAATTAAGTGTAGTTTGGAAAATGAAAGAAATAATTTAAATCCAATTATAAATTAATTCGACTTCAATCCTACTTTATTACAAAAAAAAATCAATTTCCAATCGATTCGACAAAGAATTAATTCAAAATAAATTTCTTTGTCTAGGATTAATTTCAATTTTAAATCCAATTTAAAATTAGGAATAAAATTAATTTCAAAAATATCTTATCTTTTAATTAATTTTAAAACTATTTAAAAATAAATATTTTATTTTATTTAAAAAAAATGGGTTGACCCATGGGTCTATCCAGTGGTTGACCCGTGGGTCCAACCCGTGAGTCAAACCCAGGTCAACTTTCTAAAAAAAATAAAATTTAACGGGCCGTGGAGAGCCCCGATTGCATGGCCTACCTGGCAACGCTGCTGTGCATGCGCCGTCGGGTGGCGCAAGCGCCCGTTAGGCAGCGTTGTCTCGACTTTTCTGAGCTGAATTCTAGAAACTTTCAAACCACATATTCATGTTCATGCATTAAATCATATCCAATACAAAAAACTGAAATATGTTCAAAAAATAAAAACAACAGATTTAACTTTCAAAAATTAAAGCTATACATGAAAAATCAAAATCTAATAATATTTTTCATCATAAACATAAATTTTCAACATATTCATATCCAAAAATCATTAAAGCCAAAAAGTTGGCTCTGATACCACTGTTGTGAATCTTGGTTCATGAGCAGCAGAAACGAAAATATATCCGAATTCACAATTGGATCACTTTTGGGTTTTAATGATTTTAACAAAAGACGAAAAAGATGAATCTAATTTCATCAAATTACTAACCTTTGTGAAGATCTTGATCTACCGGGTATCAACAATTGAATAACTCCTACCTCTAAATATCATGCTGGAAGAAGCTTGAAGAAAAATCCACCACCTCTGGCTTCCTAGAGGCCGACGGCTACTAAGGAGTGGGAGAGATAGGTTTTTCTCTTCTTCTTTATTTGTTGTCAAGTCAATTGTGAGAGTTTTAGGTTTTTCAACTAAGTAGTTCAGTACATATAAGAAGTGATGGGTTTGGAATTAATTAATTCCATGAACTCATCAAACTCCATATCACACGTCTACCATCATTATATGTGGGTTAAGTTGACTTTCAAAATAATCCAATTATTAGTTAAGCCTAATATATTTTAATCTAATTAAAATATAATATTAATTAATAATCTTCTAAATTAAATAATCCAATAATTAATTTAGGATAGGATGACTATAATAAATACATTTGATTATTTATTATTAATTTATTTTCATTAATCAAATAAATTAATTTGTTCATCAAATGACAAATTACCTAATTTATGTAATTGACAACGAAAGAATTTTATTCGCTCAATTCCTTTAAAGAGCGACTCTCCAGCTTCGTCTCAATTGACATTAGGAGTAGACCAAAGATGTGAGTGTCACCTAGCCAGTCTCGTGGACTCACATCAAAACGCAATTGAGATCAAGTCTAATAGATCATATACGAACCTTTTATGTCACAAACACCTTGTGAGTCTAAGCCCTTCACTGTAACATCTCTATCGAGTGAGAGTCATGGTTTGTGTTAAACTCACAGGACTCGATACTGTGCTCAATAAATCATAATAAGATGAAATTACTAAACTACCCTTGTGTACCATACACAAGTTAGTTTTTTTGTTTTGGCCAAAGACTTATAATTTCATTTATCTACGATGGCATAGGACGTTAACTCGTTTACTACACGAGACAGTGAATCCTATATTGACAATGATCGAACAATTGCTACTTGTCCATCTGAATTGTACTTCGAGGTTGATCCCACCAAAGGGTGAATTGGATATAGCTACTTTAATAACACATTCAGTGTAACAAGTATAATCTTCGTGAATCCTCAAGTCTAAAGCTCACGCACACTACTGTGACCAGTAACTCAATCATTGACAGTCACCGAGTAATTACCCATGTGATTGAATTAGGACGAGTCGTGTTCGATTACATCAATTCCATTGATATATCTATGGCACAAGCTCCCACCATTCAAAAGTGACAGACTAACACTCCTTGTCAAAGCTTGCGTCATATAAGTCTGGTCACAATGCCCAATTATGACTCTTCAACTTGCGATCTCTAGTTTAAGTAATCATAGAACCGACACTTTTAGTATCGTTCTCCTAGAACTGTGAGGAGTAGAAGCTCCCTCTTGATTACTCCTGACTTATTTGTTCAATACTTATATTAATGTCATCGAGATTGATATGAAAAAAACAAATGCCTTTATTGATTTAAAAAAATTTTGTACAACATAAAACTAAATGGCCTAATAATCTAATTCTTCTATGGCATGGAGGTCATAATCCTAACACAAAAGCGGTAGAAAATTTTAAAACCTTCCCTTACACTTTGTCTCCAAATGTAGGCTTTGGGTGTTGGGAAATATACATATAGCCCGACTAAGCACGGCGGAAAATTAAAATTTTAGTCTCTAGGATTTAAACATGCGAGTTTATTAATCCTACGGGCTTATCATGTGTCATTGGCTTGCGCATCTCTACACTAGTTATTTAAAACTTAAATAAAGAAGATATTACTTTATTCAATTTTTCGTAAAAATCGAAGAGTTTCTTCTTCCTTAACGTAAGCTCCCTAGCTTGCTCCTCGTTATTTAGATCGACTCCATCGTTTTTCCCTTTGATGAATATTTCAAATTCCTCCACCAAAAACGCCTTTGATCGAATTCTTGATTCACTTCAGAGACCCAAGTGTTTCTCCTCTAAAGTTGATCCACACCCCGGATACCCACTCGTTTATAATCTTTAGCTAGGTTGATCTATAAACGTTTATTGTAACTCTAAGGAATAGTGTATGGGATTAAGGTGAAAGCAAAAGTTACTTCTCTAAGTATTTTGGAAGAATTCTTGAATTCAAGATCTTGCTGAATAATCAAGAACTCAAGAACACTATATGAATGAGAGAGAGAATCGATTTTCCATGGAAGAGGAACGAAAATTTTTGGCTTCAAAAGTCATCAACAAATTTTCGTTCTCTACATGTCCTATATATAGGATTAGGTTCTTGCAATTCTTTTCCATGTAGAACTCTTATACATTAAGGTTTTTCCATGTAGGAATAGAAGACTAATTAATTTCTAAATAGAACTCTTCTATTTTAATTAGTTTCCTTTCTCTCCAACAAATCTTATTTCATTCTAGAAGAAAATTAATTAAACACTTTAAATATTTTCCTCTACCAAATCTTCGACTAAGGCTCAATAAAATAGCCTTTTAATAATTAATCCACCATAATGGATTTGTCCGAGTATTGTGTGTGACCCTTTAGGCTCACCAACATACTAGTAATGGGTTCATAACCTTTATGATTTAATTTGGATAATTAAATTGTCTCGATTAATTAAACACTTTTAATTAACCATCTTATTATTTAATCTTCATTTAATATAAGATACCCATAAATCAAAGAAAAGTTTCTAGCTACTTATCTTGAAGACCTAAATGTAGGCGATTCAAAGTGAACCTTTCCAATCGCGCATTCCATGCAAGTGAGATTCTTCCATCAACTAATTTCCCAATTGAATTAAGAATCGAGGAATCTTATTGGTCGAGATCCTTGTAAATTCAATCTCAATAATTCAAGTGTGTTTGACTAGTGATTAATTAATTCAAGAAACTCATTTCTTAATTAATTACTTACTTGCCTTGGCCAAGGACTAAATCAGTCAAACCACTTAGAATATTATAGGAAATTCACTTGATCATCTAGACAAGTGACGGATCCTTTGTTGTCAACACCAACCTCCATATACGAGTCACTACACCCAATCACCAGTCCATATGTGTCCTTGTAAAAGAACTGGCACAGGAGTCAAAGTGCAGTGAGTCAACATACAAGATTATTGTGATGACTCAAGTCAAAGAATTAATCTTGCATTATCGTGATTAAGAAACTCCTAATTCGACATATTTACAAATAACTCAAATTTTTGGAAGTTTCAGTTGGGGTAATTAGTGAACTTGTTCTCAACAAGCACCCGCGTATGTGCATTTGTGTCAACTACACAAAGTCTATAAAACGAGACATCCTCTAATTAAGAGTGTGCATCATAGGCGCAAGTCTATCCGAATTGTCAATGTCCCATCTTAATAATTCTATGACTTGGATGATATTTAGAAATCACAGCCTTAGAGACTTATTTTATGATATGCATCCAATGAGATATCAAGTCCTATAGCTATGTGTAATTTTTAGGGACTTCATCATACATTATAACAATATAAACATAAGATGAAGAAATGCCTTTTATTAATATAATGTAAAACGAAATTGTTTATTACAAGAATAGATAAAGAAAGTCTATCTAGGATTGGCTCGCAGGGCACTATTCTAACATTGGGACCTCTAACACTTGCGTGAAACTAAACCGTAAAGAATACATACGTATTGCTTACTGTTTTCGCATAAACCGTAGGCTATAGAAATCATAATACCTACGCATAGGAAAGCGTAAGGATTGCATTAGTATCTACTGTTTTGCTAGCGTAGGCAAAAACTACGTAGCAAAAGATGCTTCTTTTTGTAGTAACCCTCGATATTTTTATTAAAAACAAGCAGATATGGTAATATACATGTAAACATGACGTGGTTTCCAAAAGTACACTTGAATAATAAACACGGACGTTATGTTGTCCTTTTGTATGTGTCCTTTTTATTGTTACCATTGATGCTACACATTTTTCTGTTC
Source organism: Buddleja alternifolia (assembly GCA_019426215.1). Lineage (NCBI taxonomy): Eukaryota > Viridiplantae > Streptophyta > Magnoliopsida > Lamiales > Scrophulariaceae > Buddleja > Buddleja alternifolia. Next base: position 4,057,002 of record CM033406.1, read on the forward strand.
TACACAAAATTAAAGACGAATACATTTGAAACAAATTCCGGAAGCCACAAATCTAATTGCATTTAGAATTTAAGTTTTATAATGCTACTCGTTCCACTAGCTCATTTTATTCGGGTTACATTTATATATAACCCTCTTTAGATATGTTTTTTTTATTATTATTGAAAAAGCACCCAGAGATTTGTAACATATAAATAATCTTAACCATGTCCTAACAGTACGCGAAAACAACTATTAGAGACATAATTTACACAGAAGTCTGGCGACTTTATTATAACATATTCCGACCAAAAACAACATTAGCTAAAAGGGGCTTCTCTATAATCAAACAATCACTCCCGCCAATAGGGTATAACTTCATATTACACAAAAAATCCCCATACACAACAACGCCCATTGCATGCATGCATGCACACAAACCAAAAGAGCTAACTTCAAAATCAGGCAAGTCACAAGGCAACTATGCGTTACGGTTAATTACAAAACTCATCAAGTAAGTAGAGTTTTCTTATGCAACAACAGTCACTTTTTGATTCGTTGAGAAGACATATGCACCTCGGTAATTACCTCTAAGGTTTTGGTTTGCCTGAGCTTTAAATCCTAACGCTAAAAACAGATGGTCATATACCAACTCGGGAACACCTTGATCCAGTACAACTAGAACATTAGGTTTTTGCTGCCCCCATGACAAAATGTCACTCCATAGTGGAATGGCCTTCGTATGTTGCACATCCTGTCCAAACTACTATTTTGACGAGTGTCTCTGCTGGAGGACTTTTTTAAAAAATAATACTATTATAAATAAAATTTATATAAATAATACACAAATAAAATAAGTTCCGGAAATGGCACACTACGCCATTAGCAATGGCGGATCCATGTGGATCCGCCATTAGTAATGGCGGAGCCCGACAAATTTTGTCAGCTCAGTCAGGATCCGCCATTAGTAATGGCGGAGCCCGACAAATTTTGTCAGCTCGGTCAGGATCCGCCATTACTAATGGCGGATCCTCACCCATGTTTTTTTCCGATATTCCCCCCCTTTTTTTCTCCTTCTCTTCTTTTTCCTCTCTTCTTCTTTCTCTCTTCTTCTTTCTCCCTCATTCTCTCCACTCTACTCCATCTCTCCGAGGCTTCACCCACCAATATGCCTCTGATTTAGCATTTTATCCCTAAGGTAATTTTTTTTATTCTATGTTATTATTTCATTGACTACATTTTTGAGTTAGTTAATTATTTTAATTTAGATTTTATGGTTTAAATATTTATAATTTGTGTGAATTTAAACCCTAGTTTTCAATTTTAATTTTGAATCAAATTATGACCTAAATCAGTTTAAATGTTAGTCTTTAAGTTTATGGTTATATTGTTATTGTATTCTAATATTAGGTGTAATCATTTTGAGTATAATATCGAATTTAGTGTTTAGGTTATGAATTTTGATTTAATGTTATAGTTTTTATTTTGTACTTAGATTTTGATTTTTTGTATAATTTTGGACCCCAATTTCGAATGTAGGTGTTTTTAGGGTTTGAACTTTGATATAATATTTTAGGTACAATTCATAATTTTTAGGTATGATGATGAAGGTGTAATATCAAATTTAGTGTTTATGAATGATATTTTTAGGCTTTTTAAATGTGTCTGAATATATTTTGTGTTTTAAAAGTTTGAATTGATAATTTATATTTTGCAGAAATGTCGAGGCAAAATTTAGTTGATGTTTGTATATTTTTGGATGGACAGATAATTGAAGATTCCAACTATATGCTGAGTTATAGCATTCCAGCAACAACTTACATGAGAATACCCCGCTCGATCAAATTTATTGAATTGTTGAATAAGATATATGCGAGTACAGGAATTAATCCGAATCAATTCTCATTGAAAGTATCTTCGAAGTACTCATTTGAAGATAGAAATTTGCTTAGGCAGAGAGCAATGGAGGTCAAAAACGACGATGATTTAATTTTTTTCTTGGATCCTTATACTGGTGTTAGTACAATGGATCTTTATATTGAAAAAGAGCCAATACAATCTCAGGGTTGATTCACATCGCTGTTAACACAAGTGACGTCGTATCAGCCAAACCAATCCTTATCATTTTGTACACAACCAATATTACTGGATTTAAATATTGGTAGTTATCCGAATAAAGACATGTATGCAGGTAATTTTATTTTTATATTTACTTTGTATCATCATATTTTTGAATAAATGTTATAATTGTGTAAATTTTTGATAAGAAATTTTATTTGTATCCTTTTCTTATAGTTTGTTTATTATGATTGCCTTTTTAAGATGTTCTACATCAGGTAATGCGTTTGGAGGTGTTGAAAGTGTACCAAATTTCCATTTGGCGACTCATGGTTTAGGGCGTTATTCAAATCCGGATGTAGATGAAGGTAATAATGAATGGTCTACACGTTTGCATAATTTTAGTATCCTATTTTATCATATTCTTTATCATTGCATTCTATCAACATGTATTATGACAAATCTTAATTTCATTTTAATTTTTGTACATGTAGGTCTGTCTACACACAGTCATCATGAGTTTGGGCATTTTGAGGAAGCCAACTATAACACTCATTTTTCTCATCACGAAGGGGCGAGTAGTTCGATACCACCTCAGAATGATCAGTTTGATGATGACAACGACAGTGCTTGTCGAAATTCGCTTGATGGGCATTCAGACGCGGACTTCAATGAAGAACTCCACAACGAACCTACTTATGAGGAAGATGTTCCTCGAACAGGGAATCAACCACGACTTCATCATGTGCTCCCATTCTACTCCACATCTTATGAAGAATTACAAGGAGACTCATTAGATCGACCAAATGAAGCAAGGGATATGACTTATGATTATCGGATAGGTAATCTTGGTTTGGGATTGACATTTGACAACAAAGAAAGCTTGCAAAGAGCGGTGAAAGACTACCACATAACACATCAAAAACGAGAGTTTACGGTGCTAATCAGTAACCCGACAACTTATGTTATTGTATGCCAACACAAAGGCGAACATGTAGGGTGCAATTTTAGACTTCGAGCTCATTTTAGCAAGAAAACACATTTTTTGGAGATATCAAAGTATATAGGGCCACATTCATGTCTGTTCGAAACTGTGGCACCAAACCACCATAATTTGGACATGAATCTGATTGCCAATGAACTTCTTGGACAAGTTCAAACTGATCCCTCAATTAAGATTGCACGAATTGTTTAAATGGTAGCTGATAAATGGGCATGTAATATTTCGTATGGCAAGGCTTGGCACAACTTAGAACGTGCAAATGAGATTGTATACGAGACTTGGGAGAACTCCGTTCCATTGTTATCTAAGTTCTTAGGAGCTATCCAAAAGTGGAATCCGGGCACAGTTGTTGAATGGAAACACAAAAGCATCTATGGAAATCCAAAAATTTTCATGTATGTGTTTTGGGCGTTCAAGCCATGTATAGATGGATTCCAACATTGCCGGAGAGTTATTTGCGTTGATGGGGCACATCTATATGCACGCTACAAAGCTAAGTTGTTGATCGCAACGACTCTTGATGGAAATAATCAGATTTTGCCTCTTGCATTTGCAATTGTCGATAATGAGTCGAATGACTCGTGGTTGTGGTTTCTGCAGTTGGTGAGCAAACATTTTCTTCGAAGGAATGAAGGTGTGTGCCTTATTTCTGATCGTCACAATGGCATACTTCATGCGTCTGAGCTTGTACCCGCCTTTTGCCGTCCTCATGGAGCTCATTGATATTGCCTACGACATGTGTCGTCAAACTTTAATAATCGTTTCAAAAATAAAGTTATGAAGACTCTATGTTATCAGGCAGGTATGACACATAGTATTTCCAAGTTCGATAAAATCATGGCGGATATCCGACAAAAGGATGAAGATGCTTTCATTTATCTGAGCAGAATTCCATGTGAAAAGTGGACACTTGCACATGATGGAGGGATGCGGGAAGGCATTATGACAACAAATATGGGAGAGAGCTTAAATGGTGTGTTGAAAGGTGTTCGCCATCTTCCGCCCACCGCTATTGTGGAATGCACTTTTCATCGTTGTGTCGATTATTTTTATAAACGACACCAAGATGCCTTGAGAATGGGGGGAAACTCGGGGTTGACAGAGCATGCTTATGAAATGTACTCGAAATCGGCGAAAGCATCCGAAACACACACTGTCAGGCACTTTAATTATCTTGACCAAAGTGGCCAAGTTAACACCAAAGCCCAGCTCGGATATCGTAGTCTGAAGTTTGCTGTTGACATCAATGCAAAATATTGTTCTTGTGGAAGATGGAGCACATTCAAAATTCCGTGTTCACATGCAATTGCGTTATGCAAAGATTTGCAAAGGAGGTCGATCTCGTTAGTTGAAAAATATTATAGCGCCAGTGAGCATTTACAAACATATCAAGGGACATTTCATCCTTTACATGATGCTCATTTTTGGGATACACCTGATTTCGAGCTGGTCCATGACCCTCATTTGAGGATACAACGACGTGTAGGCAGAAATGTGAGTACTCGAATTCCTAATGAGATGGATTGGTAGTTATATATGTTGTAATTGGGTGTTGATGTTGTGTATTTGTTGGACATATTGACGCATTAAAAACATATTTTTTATTAGTTTTTTGGCTCGTATTTGGCCTATTTCTGTACATTTTTTGCCCGTGATTTTAACACAAAAATTGTAGGTAATGTTACGAACTTTTTAAAACTATAAGATTTGGCTCATTCACCATTTCTTTTCTGGCTCAGAACTAACATTATGCCATAATAAAATACTATTAATTCAAATTACGATACAATAAAAAGCTATTTATGCAAATTACTCAACAATAAAAAACAATTACTTTACTCATCTTCATCTGACATGTAGTTGTCCGAGCTGTATGAAGGATGAGTCAAAACATTTTGTATTTCACGACGTGTGAGTCTTTGGGCTCGTGCGAATGCAAATTCTTCTGCAAGTTCAAGCATGTGAAATCTACAACGACGTAAAATCATTCTGTTATTTTTGATTCTTATTCTTGAAACAGCTCTTCTACAATTTACTTCATCATTTCTCGGCATCATCAAGGATCTACGTCGTGGAATTCGCACGCCAAGTCTTCGAAGATCGTTAACCAACTCCTCTGATTCGAGCACCCGATGAGCCCATTCCCTTCTGAGTCCACAATAATACTCAATAGGGTCCTCATTAACCAACTCCTCGTACTCATCGTTTTTTTCTACTAATAACCATGTTTGTCGATGTCTAGAGTTATGATTATCTCCCATTTTCGTGTTGAATCTCAAGATAATATAATGTGAAGTGATTTCTGAATAGAACTCGGTATAAGTCACTACATATATACTCACATGTTCACGTGACCTACTGTAGCCGAATCGTCACGGGTTGTAAGTGTGTAGTCACGTGTGTTTGCATTTTTGTCTGCATTGTAGTCACGGGTTGCGAGTAGATATGTAGTCACGGGTTGTAACTGTATAGTCACGAAACCTGCGTTTTTGTCTGCATTATAGTCACGGGTTGTGAGTTTTTTTTAAGTCACGGGTCGTGAATATTGTGAACTACTGTATTCAAATTGTGAGTATATATACAAATGAAGCAAACACCAATCTCAACCAAAATTATTACAAATGGAGCCTTTTAGAGCCCCAAAGTTGTATTCAGTCCTGGTGATATTTTTCGTGCCATGGGTCGTAGTTGGTAGTTGAATGATGATTACTATTATTCATTGAATCCAAATGAAAGATATTCAGAAAGATATTTACAAACGATGGAAGAAGAATGGCTTCATCGGGTCCAAGAACAAGACGGCCTTGTCGTGGATTGTCGTGAGCGTCAAATTTCCTATCCCAGACGAAGAGCCATACTCATGCCTCGTGTCATGCCGCAGGAAAAAACTACAGCACTCAATAGGATACGTGAGGAGAATAACAGGATGGTTATGCGTATGCAACGTCTAAATTACCAAGAAATTTCTCGAGAATACGCATTATGTGGTTATGTGCATGAAGCAAGAGCCCGGTGGGAGCTTAGTATAGGTCCTCAATATCGATCGGATATTGAAATGTCTGATGAGGAGAATAAATAACTAGATTCTTGTCAATTAGTTTCATATTAATTTAATTTCCGTATTAGTTTCGTGTATTTTTGTAGCCTTCAAATAAACAACGATGTTAATTTGTTTTCCTATAGAAAGAGCGTCTTCACGAGAAACTTCATAACTCATTGTAGAAAGCTCGGATTCATGAACCGTTTTCTTCCCATGAAACTAGACACATAGGGCTATTCACACATATATCGCACATAATCTGGAGATGTCCAGAACAAAGTAGTTTTCTATTCAAAGTTAGCACAAAATCTGTCGGCTGTGCAGACAGCTGTGCGCGTCTTCACGAGAAAATTCATAACTTATTGTAGAAAGCTCGGATTCATGAATCGTTTTTTTCCCATGAAAATAGACACATAGGGATATCCATACATATATCGCACATAATCTGGAGATGTCCAGAACAAAGCAGTTTTCTATTCAAAGTTAGCACAAAATCTGTCGGCTGTGCAGACAGCTGTGCGCGTCTTCACGAGAAAATTCATAACTCATTGTAGAAAGCTCGGATTCATGAATAGTTTTCTTCCCATGAAACTAGACACATAGGGCTATCCACACATATATCGCACATAATCTGGAGATGTCCAGAACAAAGCAGTTTTCTATTCAAAGTTAGCTAAAACTTTGTCCGCTGTGCAGACAGCTGCCCCGCTTGGGATTTTTATGCAAAAAAAAAACCATTTTTTTTTTTGTTTTCTGGCTCGCATTTGGCCTATTTCTGTACATTTTTTGGCCATGACTTTCAATATTTGGCCTATTTCTGTACATTTTTTGCTGTACATTTTCATATTTTTTTTGGTCTTTCAATTGAACAAGCACGTCAATAATATAAATATCAATATGGTGAAATATTAAAAATTAAAAAAAAAACAATAAATACAAATTACAAATTAAAACGACTCTCTATGTTGACGCGGACCGCGATGTCCCCCCGTGCCACAGTTTGGAGCACGCCCCCTCCTTGTTGACCGTCTAGGTCCCTGCATTTCTTCTTCCGTTCTGTTCATATCAAAGTTGAACGGAACTGCAGATGTGTCGAAATGTAAAGAGACTGTAGGTGGATTCCTGGTTACGGGAGGTGGATAATTCGAGTGGTCCAGACTCAGACCTGTGTGAGTCCCTATATATTGATCCCACAAAATATCGGGCGTTGCGCACGCTGATGATGAAGGCCCCTCATCTTAGAATGTGTAAGGCAACTGAGGCTCGGGTGTTGGATCAACCATCTGAGGAAAGTAATCGCCGGTAGCATAAGGATTTGCTACAGTCGAAGACGATGGTCCGAAAGTGGGGGTGCGAGGAACTTGACTCAAAGTCCCAGGTTCGCCCACACACGGACGTGAGTGATGTCGTACAAGTTCTTCTTCGTCCTCTGAATCCTGTACATCATCGACGTCTCTTTCGACACTACTTCTCCTCTGTGGACGCATGTCTTCTCTGCCTGTCTGAGCAAAATGAACACCCGCTGCTGCATCAGAACGACGGCTACATGACACCATCAGGGACAGCTGTGTAAGACCCGATCTCAAAGACCCTAACATCCCCTCAGCCCTTTGCCTCGAGTCAGGGGTATCTTGGACAACCCTTTGCAATTCTTGAATCTGTCTATTCTGTAAAAGATAAACAAAAATATAAGATAAAGTAAAACCAAATGAAGCAATGTAATATTAACCTAACACAATTATATATACTAACCACATCATGTAATAGAGGTGCCGACCCTGTTTGGAAGCCGACATTCAATCTATCCAACTCCTTTGAAATATACCGACGTGTGATCCTATCATACCAGTCGGAGTAATCCTCTGTTGTGCCTCCACCCAAGTCCCCTACCACAACATGATGTAACTGTTCATTCCATTGATCGATGAAGATCCTATTGAAAATGGACCAATGCTCGTTATCCCTCCCAGCACGGTCAATCCTTTCGAATCGTGGGTGTGTACTCGGATGTCGTGGAATTCCTTGTCAAAATCCAAACTGTTGAAGAACTCGCTCAGGACGATGATACTCCACAATGTTGAGGAATACCATTGGAACTGATGCTCTCCACACACCAGGGGCAAAACACTCAGGTGGCAACTCAGCAATGTTGGGATCATCAAAGTTGTATAAGTCCCAAACAAACTGAAATAAGAAAATTGAACAACAGTATTTTTAATAGGAGAGCATTATAGAACTTCGATGATATAATGACCTGGAGATAAACTTTTACTCACATGATGATATGTCATCTGATCTAATACTTCTCTAGCTGCCAATTAACAGCCTGTCGTTGTGCGAGGATTACTCACGGGTCGATACCACCTACAACATCAATAATGCAAATAATTAAAAAAAATAGTTGTTTCTGAATAAAAAATTCTAGTTAGATAAATTACCGTTTCCCATAAGGAGCTCGTGCAATGTTACTAACATCAATTTCTGCCATTAAATGTGTAACTGTAGATGGCCTCACAACCATTATTCGTGACCATGCCCATAACTGTTAAACATAAATACATTAATTTATTGAACATTGAATATCTTAGAGAAAGATATAACAACAAAAAAATAATACATTATACCTATAACAAAGATATAACCACACACTTCTTTGTGAGTCCTTAGGGAGCCATGATGTAGTTGATGGTACAAAAACGCCAACACACCACTCCCCCAACTATAGGAGTTTACCTCATCAATATTTTCAAAAAATTTTAACCACAAAATCGAAATCACTTCCCCGCTGCTGTCGGGTAACATGACGCCAAGCAATGCAAAAGCCCAACATCGTGCTATTTGATCAACCATATGCTCGGGGGACTCGTCCGTGATTATTGCCTCGGCCGATTTTAGGTATTCACATAATTTTTTCATTTTTAGTCCCATACCCGTTGTTTTAAAATCATTCCGTCCAATTTCAAAACCTAAAAGACGATGAACCAGGGCTGCATAATCCCTAAACCCATTAAACACGTGATGAATAACTACTGCCCTACCGTCGACTGGTACACCCCATAGTATAGCAATGTCTTGAAGAGTAACAGTAGCCTCTCCACTTCTGAGGTGAAACGTGTTTGTCTCCGGGCGCCACCTCTCAATCAGTGCAGTCACAAGTCCCATATCACATCTAAGTTGCCCACACATGATTAACAAATAAAAGCGATAAAGCCCCATTTGATGGAGTTTTTGCAATACACGACGATGTGGTGGAATAAAATCATCGAATTTCACCATTTTAAAATAATGACCATCTGCTCGTCTGGTTCACATTGCTGTATCACCCCTTAAAAATACTAACTCAGACCTGTGGCTTGTCTGATCCGTCAACACACTAGGATCTACAGGCCCATATTCATTACGATTGTATAAATCTGCCATCCTGCATTTATAAAGTATAGCAAGTACAATTAGAATATAATGCATTAATTAGATTATTATCCATTATTTTAAACACTAAAAACTCAAATTTATACCCAAATTATATCGTATCAAAGTTCAATAATAAACACTAAAATTTGACTAAATTAATCAACACTTAACAAATTAAACATAAAAATTTAGCCTGTTAGCTAAATGTCATACCAAAAAATCGAAGCAATACTTACAAATTTGTCTAAAATTATATCAAAGTTCAATCATTAAAACTAAATATCTAAATATAATGTTTAGATATTAATCCGATTTTTAGTATTTTTACATACCTAAATACCTAAACATATAATGTCTACATATATATGTAGGTTCAAAAATTAACACTAAATACTAATTTATATTATATACACATAACAACAGTTTAAATACCTAAAAATGTTTACATATAATATTTACAAAAATTTCTAAAATACCTAAATTCTACTACAAAAATGCGAAAATAATACCTTAAAATTTAAAATTCTACCATAAAATCCGAAATTCTACCCTAAAATTGAAACATAAACCCTATAATTGAAACATAAAGCCTAAAATTGAAACATAAAGCCCAAAATTGGACATTCTATACTACAATTAACCAATAATCCCTAAAATCCTAACTTCTCCCCTAAAATTCGAGAATAATTTTAGAGATAATTACTAAATTAAATAACAATCACAAATTCTCAACAACAAACTAAAAAATTATATCTAAAAATTTATAAGCATAAAACTATAAATTAAATTAAAATATATATTTACCTTTAATTAGAAAAATGAGGAGAAATGAAGATCGATCAGTATAAAAGTTAATTTGTTTTGCGTGAAATGAAAAGAGATGTTGTAGGTGAGGGAGGAGATGAGATGAGAGTTGATGAAGAAGAATTGCAGTGGGTTTTTTCGGTGAGGAAGAAGAAGAGAGAGGAGGGGAAGAGAAGAGAAAAGAAAAAGAGAGGAAAGAGAGAGATTTTCGACAAAGATTTTTTTTTTTAATATATTAGAGGATCCGCCATTAGTAATGGCGGATCTGACCGAGTTGACAAAATTTGTCAGGCTTCGCCATTACTAATGGCGTAGTGTGCCATTTCCGAAACTTATTTTATTTGTGCATTATTTATATAAATTTTATTTAAAATAGTATTATTTTTTTAAAAAGTCCCTCTGCTGGATTCGTTGACATCTGTACCACTTCAAAATCCAAACAATGCTTTCGAAATGGCGCTTCCCTGGATGTTGGCATCAGTTTCATGGTGCATGCATGCACCTTTTGGCCAAGCGTCAGTATAGTCCATTGAGGCTTATTGGGTATGAAAGTTAGGCCAAGATTTTCGCCTTCCATAAAAACTAACACAGAGTCAGCGAGCATAGCTCCTGGAAGGAATATGTAAGGTTTTAGATGGAAACCATTATAAGTTTAGGCCTAGAAAAACAGCTAAATATAAAACAATACATACGTGACTCTATTCCATACCTGTCTCGTCTTCCATGGATAAATGCTTTCAAGTGACTAGAATTATGTTTTCTTATCTGTAGGGCTGATGGAGAGACAGTGTGCTTATATAGAGGAGATCAACACCTCATGTGAAATATTTCACGGCAGTTAGTAGCATCCTTTACAGTGGGGTAGTACTGACAAAGTACAATTTTACGTGGCGGTTTGCATGTAACTATGCATAACCTCGACCACCTTCATGTCTTACGAGTTCAACTCATATCATTTCAATTTTTCATATCTTACTTACTTCCGTGTGCACAAGACTGTTTTGTAAATTGGTTTTAATTGTTCTAAACTTTGTTATGATTTTTTCCAATTATACTATTACCATGAATTAAGAAGTCAAATATTAAACAAAAATAGATATTTAGTATTAGTATTATAAACAATGTCATTCCCCCCCTCTTTTTCCTCATAATCTTGGTATAATTACGTTCAAATAATGTAAGATAACCATGCCCCTAGTATTAGTATTATAAACAAAGTCGAATTAAAAAAGTTTTTTGTGCAACAAATGAATATAATAAGTAACAAAACATAACACGTTGTAATAATCTAAATCGACCTGATTTAAGAACCGAGTCATTTAATTTCAAAAATCAAATTCCTGAACATAAAAATAAATATAAAAGAAGTATCAAGGTAAAAATGGTATCAGACAAGTTATCAATTGAGATTTCAAAACAGAAGGATTTCTATATAAAAAAACATTAATTGGTTACATCTTAATCTAAGATACCAAGAGCAATTTAATCCAAAAATATTTTACTTTCATGTGGGTAAAATTACTTTAAAATATTATTTACTTTGATGTGAATAAGGGTACTGTCAAAAAGTTCTTACCGGGGCACTTTTTGACTTTAGGAATTAAATATACAGTAAAAAAACTGAAACAATAAAGTTAATTTGGGTAATTATAAGACAGATTGGGTGTATTGAAGCCGGTATGTCTAATACCATTGGATACAGAGATATTGTGTTAAGGAGAGCGAGTTTGAAACTCGTGCATCGACTTACCATTTCTGTTTTCGCATATTTTTACAAAACAGTTTGTGATATTCACAGATATATATCTCATTTAAAAATCCATTTTTTTATTACAATAAGAGGGTTCAAAAACCCAACCTAATTTTCGTTATTATCAAACGAAAACTTATAACTTCTAACAAGCATTGTTTAGTTGCATGTAACCAATCTAATTAGCAACTGCAATATATTACACAATCTCCACCAAGGCTGAGAGATATTCTACTCTTACTGCAACATAAAGAATCCCAAGCCCTGCAGCCTGTACAATAAAACCATATAGGCATGTCAACCCAATGGCACTGTTAAACAGTCAACAACCCATTTGTTTGAGTGTATACTTTATCAATGTTGCAAACAAATTGATACACTTTTTTTATACCCATCACTCTTCAGCTCAATTATGCTCGTAATTATGCCCAACAAAAAATTGCAACTACGCGGTGCTGGCTGTTAACATTGTTAAAGTGTATGCCCTCAAATGCCATAAGGAAGATAGATTTATAGGGCATTGACTTGTAACTAAACAATATCTTTTTATTATATATATAAGGCATTATCTTGTTGTTTTCTTATAGGCATTTGTAAGGTGTTAATAAACAACGTAAAGTCATTGAGAATAAGGCAAACCTTCTACTTCCTATGGGATAGGAAGAATGACACTAGAAGGGTTTGATCCTTATTCTCTAAATAGGGTTCGCAAGTCTAAGAAAGTATTTGACTGGACATCTATACAGAACAAGGACTTGCATGATATAAGTTTCAACAGAGAAAGTGTCAGTCGAACACTATGGGAATAATAGTGGGAACTTATGTCATGGACATATCAGTTGGACTAATATGTTCGAACATGGCTCGCATCGGTTTCATCACATGGGTATTCACTATAGTCAATGATGAAACTGATAAGTTGTGATAGGTACGTGAACCTTAGACATGAGGAATCGAGTTGAAAATGTACTTGTGACATCAAGTTTGTCATTAGAGTAGTTAAATCCAAATTACCCTTTGGTGGGATCGACCTCGAAGTGTGACTTGATGGGCAAGTAATATTGTTAACTGATTAGCAAAATGAGATTTATTCTCTCATAAGTGAATGAACTAAATATCCTATACAGTCATGAATGAGTGAGGTTAAAAGTCTTTGGCCAAAGCATAAAATGACCTCGACTCATTATGAACTAAGCATATGGTCAAGTCATGTGAGTTTGACTAAAACCATGACTCTCACTTGACTAGGATATAAGAATAAAAGGTTTATACCCGTACAGTATTCACAGCATATACGGTTTGGAATAATCCTATTCATTCGTTCTCAATTGGGATATGATGTGAGTCATGTGACTGGCTAGGTGTTATTCACATCCTTTTAGTTTCCACCTAATTGCCTTTTGAGACGAACCTAAAGTGTCGCGCTTAAAGGAAGTGCAAAAAGAAAATCATGGAAAAAGACTTGAGAGAATTTTCGGTATTGGATATCGTGATTAATTAATTAATCATTAGATAATTTTATTAATTATTTAAGTTAATGAATAAATTAATTCCTTAGAGGAGTTTAATTATAAAATTAACATGGATTTAATTGATTATGTAATTAATTTATTTATTGGATAAATAATATTAATTATTTAATTAATTAAATAGCATAATAGGCCTAAAGCCCGAAGGTTTTAAAAGCCTCAAAGTGGGCATCCAAGTGTGAGAGTGTTTGGCCTAGGTTATTGCTTCATTGTAGTATAAGTATACTAATTAGAGAAAATTAACCAAGTGATTAACATATAACTTTCTCTTCAAGTCAAAACACTACATCCTCTCTCTCTCTAGCCGTCTCCCTCAAGAGAAAAGAAGAAGATTTTCGTTTTTGACTCCAGCGTGGCAATTTAGAGACAGCAAAGGATTTGCTGTTCAAGAAGGGATTGCAAAGCTGGTTCGAAATTCAACATATGCGAAGAACGGTAATTGAATTCGAAACTCAATTTAAATACGAGAAATAGAGATGAGCCACTGGGATTTAAATATATATATTCTTCGGCTGCGTTATTTGATTTTATGTAACTTTTCCCAACAAACAAGTATATATATATATATGTATACACATTCGGGTGAAAATGGATAGAAATCCCTGTTTTATATCGAAATTGCAAAACCCCCATTGTGTTAACAAAATAGGATAATCACCCCCGTGATATTGAAAAGTTTGCGCGAAATCCCCATTTTGTTAGAAAATGAGCGTGTTTTACATATTTTTCACCTTTATTGACATGCCCGTTTAATATATATACCATCTCCATACAATATAAAAGGTAAATAGTGTTATTTCACAAAAAAAACACACACATCTTTTCTTTTATCTTTTTAACAGAATGAAGATTTCACGCAAACTTTTTAACAATACAAAAGGTGTTCAGCCTATTTCGTTAAGACATAATTTTTTTTTGCATTTTTGATATAGGGTTTTTATGCATTTAACCCTATTTATTCACGGCATTTCAAGGATTTTACAGTTAATTAAGGAACTGATGACCAGTAATAATACTGGAGGGCACAGAAGACATTTTCATTATTTTGCTGTCTTTATCAGCAGGCAGCACAGCAGCCGTGTATGTAATTGGAAAAGGGATATTGATTTTGACATTTCCATTCATCAATTCTGAAGCCCTAATTGCTCTTCTGCAATTAAAATTGAATTCTGGATTCAATCATATATAGTAGATATAATACATGTGCATATGTATGAGTAATCTTAATCACGGTGTGAGAGTGCTGCTGCTGCTGGCGGCGCTTGCTCTTTTCTCCATCCACACCGGAGATGGCGGCGGCGGCGGCGGAGGAGCGGAGGTGCAATGGCAGATCCTCACCAAATTAAATTACTCCTCCCAGATTCGCCTACATCCTCGTTTCCTTCTCCTCGTCACTGTCCCATGTAATATGTCACCATCCTCTCTTTGTTCTCTGCGTTTACTTCTATTGCAACTCTTTGACCCAGCAGGAGGTTGTAACGCCCGCCTTTATTTTTAATCCGACGAAAAATCTGTGATAAATGAAGATATTACGTGCTTTTCCCCATTAACTGCCAAGTGAATCCTGTCTTAACCTGACAGTTATAGGGAAATATGGATAATTCTTTTATGGACTATAGCTTATTTTCAGGAGAACGAATATGTAATTAATTACTAAAGGAATGAGGATGAGTGCGTCATATGATGAAAGTTTTTGGGAAACAATACAAAAACGTAGAATTGAGCTTTATGGTTGCCAGATTTCAATTTTCAATGTTCTAGTATTCTAGTTTATAATACAAATTTTGTTAATGTTTTATGTGTCGGTACTTGGTTTGTGCTGTATCTCCTACATATTCAGTTGCTGATTCTTTTCTATTTTTTAATTTCCATGACTTTAATCTTCACATAGGGTCTGGCGAGTCACGGTCCCTTATGAAGGAGTTAGCTCATGTGGTTGCTAGTGATCAAGTGAGGTTTGGCACCTTGAGACTTATGGTCTTGTATAGAAATGCGGAGAGGCTTCTCGCAGATGCACTTGGAGCTACCGATGGAATATCAATTTTTTACTACCATGATACCCTCTCATATAAATATTGGGGGAAACTTCGAGTGCAGAACATAGTATCTTCCATGCATTATGTCATGTCGCTTTTGCCTGATGACCTACCTCTTAAATCTTTAACCACTCCGGAAGAATTGAAAGATTTACTTGATTCAACTGACAAGGCTGTACTTCTCCTGGAATTTTGTGGATGGACCCCAAGATTGCTGGGCATGAACACGACTATGACTGAAAATGATTTTTGTATGTTATGGGTCTCTTTCGTCTTACTTTTTGCTGTTTTGTCCTCTACCTGCCTTCCCTTAATGTAGTAAAATGACGTTAACTATATACCATATGTGTTGAAAGTCCTTATCTTCCTTACATGTGCGATGTGTGTCACTTAGTTGAAGACTTTGAGTGGTCAATATCCACGTAATAGATTTTGTAGAATGGATGAAACATCTAATCCGCTTGCTTATCCTTTTATGAAATGAGTAAAGCTCTTACAAAAGGAAATGATACATGAGTGACCAACTATGACATATGTAAGCTATATTGCTAGACATTTTCTGCTTACCTCGTGCTGAAAATGGAAAAAAAATTTGTCCAGCAAAAGGT
Source organism: Buddleja alternifolia (assembly GCA_019426215.1). Classification (NCBI taxonomy): domain Eukaryota; kingdom Viridiplantae; phylum Streptophyta; class Magnoliopsida; order Lamiales; family Scrophulariaceae; genus Buddleja; species Buddleja alternifolia. Next base: position 4,073,220 of record CM033406.1, read on the forward strand.
TATCCTGTTGCAGACTACAGAGGAGATAGCAATGGAACACTAGCGGCAGAAGAGAACAGGAAGGTGGACGGTAGTTTCTTAATTCTCACCTTTGTGATACTCACTAGAAGCTCGTGGAATGTATATTTGGTTGGTAAACATGATTCTTTTTTATGTGAATAGGGTATGAATGATGACAAGACCAGTTGTAGTATTGACAATGGATTTATTGGAATAAGTTGGCCTAGTCAATTTACATCTGTCAATGATAGTTTTGTGAAGGAGGCATCCTGCAGTTTGAATGAGTTCCAAAGTTTTGAATTGTTCCTACAGAAGTTCATCAGAGTTGCTAGAGATATCTTCTTACCTCCTGAAACGCTTAAGTTTGCACTAGTTCGTGAAAGATCACTTTGTCCTTTGCTAAATATTGAAGAGCCAGATTCATGGTTGTTGACTGTCCAGGTTGCTGGATGCCCCACTTGTTCAAAGATTCTCAAGGAAGGTGATGATCTGACAAGTGTCTTACAAACTCAAGTGTCACCTGTTTTAGAGGCAAGTAGTCTATCATTTTCGTTATATATATCTCTACCTTGTTTTTAATAGATCTCCTGAAAATTGATGATTTGAGTGATTGTCTCTTCAACGTCAGACTTATAATGGTAAGTATAGCTTGAATTGTGTATCTAATAGCTTGTCATTTGAAACAAAAAAAATTAAAGTATTAAACTTTCGCGCTATTATTTCTATTTATTAGTCATCTGCATATAGAAAAATTTCCATCCTAGTGCCCCTTGCAAGTTTTACTCTGGCACCACATCAGAGAAAATCCAGCTACATAATAGGTCTTATCTTACCAGGCAGATGTTCTTCTTCGATTGATATATCTAACTAAATTTTTTGGTCACTTTTCTTCTCTTGGAAAGATTTATTCCTTGTGGATAGCCCCATTCTTTGATAGGAATGGAAGAAATTGTGCACTGAAGTGGATTCACCTGTTATTTGGACAATGTAATTGTTGCCCTCCATTATCTCTTAATCATAACTATTGATTCCTTCCATCTTGTGTTGTTATCTATGATGCACTGATATGATACGGATACGGGAAATGTAAATTTCCACTGGATATAATACGCCTATATAAACTATAGAATATACACATTTCTTGCATATTGAAGTTTTTTGAATCCACAATTTATTTTATTTTTTGAGGATTTTATGTTAAACTGATGGAAGATAAAACTTCACAAGAACACAACTAAATTGCCATATAAACTTGCCTAAGCTGCAAGATCGAATTCTTTTCAATAGTTCATAACAAGTTAAAAAACTCCTATTAATACTCTTGCAGATTTAGCCCTAGTATTACTACTAACCAAACTTAGGACTCTTTTCAAAAGGAAATAATTCAACTAAACAAAGAAATAATAAAGCAAATAACTCGAGCATAATAAAATTAAAACACGTCTTCAACTCGCAGCCGTGTCCCTCCTCTGGTGATAAAACCGCAGCAGCACCGCCCCATCTCTGTTCACCACCTCTGCCGTCACATTTTGTCTCGTAACCATGGTCTAAAATTTCAACCGAAACACTGAAATTTCGGGGGGTTCCGAAGCGAAATCGAACCTTCGATCCAATTTTGCAGAATATCTTCCGAAATTTCGGCCGACATCCGAAATTTTGGCCGAAACCCGAAATTTCTCTGTAATTTAAAATATTTTTGTCAAATATCCATCAAAATTTCGGCCGAAACCCGATATTTCTTGAAATATTTACCTAAACCGAAATTTCGGCTGAATTTTTTTTTAATATTTTTAATTTTTTTTAAATATTATATAATTAGAAAATTATATTTATACACATAATATGGATCAAATTCACATAATATGTGTCCACCTTGGACACATAGTGGATACTCAGTGGATACAATGCCACACCAACCCTACTCATATCCTTTGCCACAGGTTTATGTTACTACTCCTGTTGAGTATGTTGTACCGATTGGGGTTCTTCAAGATTCAACAAGGATATCATCATTATCATTATATGCAGTATTACCAACACTCCATGTCATGGGCGGAATATTGTCAACATGTAACTAATAATTTTCACTTGCAATATGAAAGTAGAGGTAGGATAGATACTAGTGATAGCGATTTTGATCCTCGTAGAAACTCGATGTGGTATTGAATAGTAACTTTTACTTAAATCTTGGTATATTTTATTTTAATGAAGTTTCTATGAGATTTGGTTATTATCTTACTATCAAATTATATTTATTTCATATTTTTTGCAACAATTTTTAGTGATATTATTTAATAAATTCATTATCCATATATTATATGTAGAATATTATTGATGTAAAAGATGTATAAGAATGATAATTAATACCCAAAATTTTATTGCAAATTTCCAAATATTTTTATAAATTTCCATAATTTCTTTAAAATCGAAATCGAAATTTTGAATATCTCTGAAATTTCCATCAAAATTTTTGTAAATTTACTACACCGATATCTACTCCAAAATCGATATTGAAGACCTTGCTCGTAACAACACCACCCCTAAAAAACAACCTTGTCCCCAAGGTTGAAATCTGGAAATTGCTGTACTAAGTCATCCAACTCTACCTATAATGCTTCATCCGGCGATTTTCCTTGCCATTGTAGCAATACCTATTGCACAGTCTCGGACCCCGCTCCCTCAACTCAGCTGTCCAAAATTAATTCGGGTTCGAAGACACTCGAACTCGTGATCTCCAAGCTTGGTGGCAGTTCGCATTCCACCGGGTTATCGCCTAACGCCTTCTTTAACTATGAAACATGGAAAACCGGGTGGATGTGACTCGTTTTCGGAAGTCGCAGCCTACATGCCGTTGGACCCACCCTTTTCTTGACCTCGAGTGGACCATAATACTTGGCGGATAATTTATGATGCGCCTTTGCTGCCTATGTGGCCTCACTTTCAAAAACACCTTATCCCCTACATTGAACTCGACATCTCGCCTCTTAACATTGGCATATTGGGTCATTTTCTGCCGTGCCCTAGTCGAATTGAATTTCAATTGTTTCAAAATTCCATCACGATCCCCTAACACTTCTGCCACGGTTGCCACCTTGCATTCACCTTGCAAGAATGAGTGAATTGAAGGTGGAGATCTTCCATACACTACTTTGAACAGGGTAAGTTTAGCCGAGTTTTGAAATGCCGTATTGTTATGAATCGGAATACAGGGAATGATGTGGCAGGTGATGTGGCGAACGTGGCTGGTGATGTAGCAAGGGGAGGAATCCGCGTGTATGATAGAAAAAAGAAGAAGGCGGGAGCTGCTTGTGATGAGAAGAATTGAAGACTTATTTATTTGCTTATTTCCTTATTTATAATATTTCTATGTTATTAGTATTTCCATTCTAGTAGGAGTCTTGTTTAATAAGTATTATGTTTAGAAGTATAAATACGTTGGTTAGGGTTTTGTTTAGGGTTGTTGAATATTTTGGTGGATAATTGAGCTTGGTAGCTTGGGCAAGAGTTGTTCGGGCCGTGGTTGAGTGGCCGAGGCCGAGATCGGTGCGTGCAGTTCGGGGGTTATTGGGGTTGACGGGTTACTACAGGAGGTTCGTCAAAGATTATAGATTGATCGCGCGACCTTTGACTCAATTATTAAAGAAGGATGCACCCTTAAAATTCGAATGGACCACGACAGTTGAGGAGGCATTCGGCCGTTTGAAAGCCGCTTTAACAGCCGCGCCGTGTTAGCTATGTCAGACTTTATGAAACATTTTGTTATCGAATATGATGCCTCGGGGTCCGGAGTTGGGACTGTTTTAATGCAAGATAAATGACCCACTGTATATTTTAGTAAGGTGCTTGCGGATCGTACAATTTCTAAATTAGCTTATGAACGAGAATTGATGGGTTTAGTTCTCACGGTGGAGCATTGGAGACCTTACTTGGTGGGACGACGGTTTACGGTTCGTACGGATCACAATAGTCTAAAACACCTTCTGTCACAACGTATTGTCACCCCTTCACAACAAATTTGGGTGGCAAAATTGTTGGGTTATGATTTTGAAATTGAAAGAAGAGATGGATAAAAATATCCTCTTTTTTATTATTGATATCATATATGGATCTATATATACATGTACAATAGAAGATGACCTAGGAAGATTCCTAATATCAAGGGAAAATAAAAAAGGAAACAAATCAATCTACAACTATGCAAATCATACATAATATTTAGAGCAATAACAATCCTAAGAAATCTGGGATTACGTCTAATCTCCAACACCCCCTCTCAAGCTGGTGAGTAGATATCTATCATTCCCAGCTTGCTTACAAAGAACTCGAATCCCAGTTTAGGCATAGCCTTAGTGAGAATGTCTGCTTCTTGGGATTTTGTTGACACATAGGATAAATCAATGACCCCATCTTCGATCTTCTCTTTGATGAAGTGACGATCAATCTCAACGTGTTTTGTTCTATCATGATGCACCGGATTATGAGCAATACTGATGGCAGATTTACCGTCACTTTAAAGCTTCATAGGACTAGACCAAGGAATTTTTAAGTCTATCATTAACCTCTTCAACCAAAGTAACTCACAAACTCCTTGAGCAAGAGCTCTGAATTCTGCTCCAGCACTACTGCGAGCTACCACCGATTGTTTCTTACTCCATGTAACTAAATTACCCCTTATTTTTGTACAATAACCTGTTGTGGACCTCCGATCATCTACATCGCCTGCCCAATTAGCATCTACAAAAGCCTCAATTCCCCTCTGCTCGTTCTTCCGAAACATAAGCCCTAGACCTGGGGTACCTTTCAAGTACTTCAGAACATGATTTACTGCGCCTAGGTGTTGTTGCATAGGAGAATGTATATACTGACTAAGAACACTAACAGCAAAAGCAATGTCAGGTCTAGTAAGAGATAAATAAATGAGTTTTCCTACCAACCTTTGGTACCTGCATTTATCTACGGGATGATTTTTATCAGTTTCATTATGTTTCCAATTTAACTCCAAGGGTGTTCCTGTTGGTTTGCATCCCAACTTGCCGGCTTCTTTCAACAAATCAAGTGTGTACTTTCTTTGAGAAATAAAGATTCCCTACTTGCTTCTTGCCACTTCCATGCCTAAGAAATACCTAAGATTGCCCAAATCTTTCACTTCAAACTCGGTTTTCAAGTGCTTTTTGAGATTTTCTATCTCTTGGGGGTCATCACCAGTTATTATTATGTCGTCAACATAGACAATCAAAATTGACCTTTTTTTATTCCTAGTATACTTTATGAACAAAGTGTGGTCAGCTTGCCCTTTTTGATAACCAAATTGCTTCATAGTTGTGCTAAACCTCTTAAACCATGCTCTTGGAGATTGCTTCAAGCCATAAAGGGATTTTTTCAGCTTACAAACCTTTCCTTCTTCCACCTTCCCCTCGAAACTTGGTGGAATTCGCATGTAAATCTCTTCATCCAACTTCCCATTCAAAAAAGCATTCTTGACATCCATTTGGTGTAATTCCCAATCAAGATTCGCAGCAAGAGATAATATAACTCTAATGGAATTCATCTTAGCAACAGGAGCAAACGTCTCCTCATAATCTATGCCGAAAGTCTGAGTAAATCCTTGAGCCACTAATCTGGCCTTGTACCTCTCTATAGTCCCATCTGACTTGTATTTCACTGTAAACACCCATTTGCACCCAACAATTTTCTTCTCCTTTGGAAGTTCAGCAACATCCCAAGTATCATTTCCTGTTAGTGCCTTCATTTCTTCTAAAACAGCTGCCTTCCAGTTAGGATCTTGGAGGGCACTATGGATATTTCTAGGAATCTCCACATTGTCTATTTTTGCAGTGAAAGCCTTATATTGAGGAGGAAGCTTTGAATATGATACATAATTTGCAATAGAATGTTGAGTGCAAGATCTTACCCCCTTCCGGACAGCAATGGGAACATCTAAGTCATTAACCGGCTTGAAAGAATTTTCAATAGGATTCAACTGAGGACTTGACTCCGGTTCCAATGATTGATCGTGCTGAATTACTTTCGGCCTTCTAGTATAAACTAATATCTCTTTTTGTGGCTGATTTTCTCCAGTTGGATTAGTTTCTCCAGAACATGGTTTAGAATTATGTTGTATCAATGGGAGAGAGAGAGAAAGAGAGATTGAGGAATCCCAATGGTTGTCTTCACGGGTTGTCTCCCCCTGAAGCGCAGCATTGCGATAGAATGGTTGGTTCTCGAGAAACGAAACATCACATGATACAAAAAATTTTCGAGACATTGGGCAGTAGCACTTATACCCCTTTTGAGTTGGAGAATAACCAACGAAGACACATCTAATAGCTTTTGAGTCAAGTTTACCTCGAGTTGGATTATGATTGTAAACAAAGACTGTACAACCAAAAATTTTAGGCGGTAATGAATTTAGGAGTCGAACATGAGAGAAAAAATCAAGAAGGACATTCAATGGAGTTCGAAACTGAAGACTCTTGGAAGGAAGACGATTAATGAGATACGATGCAGTAAGTATTGCTTCACCCCAGAAAGTGTTGGGAACATGACTTGCAAACATAATGCATCGAGCTACCTCAAGGAGGTGGCGATTTTTTCTCTCAGCAATGCCATTTTGTTGAGGGGTATAGGCACAAGAACTTTGGTGAAAAATACCATGATCAATAAGATATTGTTTAAGGTCACTTGAAAAATACTCTCGACCATTATCAGTATGAAGAATCTGAATAGAGGATTGGAAGACATTTTTAATAAATTTATGGAACTGTTTGAATATTACACCAGCCTCAAATTTGTCGTTCATGAGAAAAATCTAACAGACTCTAGTATGGTCATCAATAAACGTGACAAACCAGCGAGCACCAATTAAAGTAGAAATGCGGGCAGGACCCCAAATATCACTATGAATGAGATGAAATGGTTTCGATGACTTGTATGATTGAATAGGATAATGTGTTTTGGACTGTTTGGCACAAATACAATGTTCACAATGAAAAGAGTGGATATCTTTATTGATAAAAAGATGAGGATACAGATTCTTTAAATAGGAAAAACTAGGATGCCCAAGGCGTTTATGCCATAACATTACATCAGAATTTGAAAAAACAGATAAAGACAGATTCCTAGGAGATCTATTACCAACCGAAGAACCAACACTCAAGAGATAATATAGGCCATTTCGCTCTTCAGCACTGCCAATCATCTTCCCCGAAGACAGGTCCTGAAATTCACAACGAGAAGGAAAAAATGTCACTGTGCAGTTAAGGTCCTTAGTTAACTTGCTAACAGATATTAAGTTACAGTGAAAATTAGGGACATGCAAAACTGAATTGAAGGTGAACGAAGAAAGATGAATACTGCCACAACCAATAGCTTGAGATACACCACCATCTGCAACTGAAATTTTCATACCAACACCGCAAGTCTCATACGTGGAAAACATAGTAGATGAGCCAGTCATGTGGTCCGAAGCACCCGTATCAATTATCCAATAATCTGGTGAGATGTTATGAGATGAAAGAGTTATCTTTTCATTACCTCGATGAGCAATTGCAGCAGTGGACGGGGTATCCGAACCCTTAGAAAGAGTCGTCTGGCTCAAAATTTGTTGCAACCACTGAATTTGTTCGGCTGAAAGATTAATCTGAGATGACTTGTCAGGTGTAGAAACATTTTCAGCAATATGTGCAGTACGATGTGAGTCCTTTTGACTGCGTGGCTTCCAATTAGGGGGTTTTCCATGAAGTTTTCAGCATGTCTCCCTGTTGTGATTGAGTTTATGACAATGATCACACCACTGTTTGGCTTGATTCCGCGAATCAGGATGACCACGATTCGCAGCCAATGCGGAACTTTGAGAAATCAACTCTGGTTGTGTACTAGGAGTGATCAACATAACTCTTTTTCGGCTCTCCTCACGGCGGACTTCTGTAAATGCATCCCGGATAGTAGGAAAAGGCTTTGTACCAAGAATGCGACCCCGTACTTCATCAAGGTCACTGTTAAGCCCATGCAGAAAGTTGAACAATCTTTCCTTTTCAAGCATATTGTTGTACTTGATGGCATCTTCTGGACATTTCCAATTTGTTTCATAAAAAAGATCCATCTCTTGCCATAGCTCCGTCAAGCGATTTTAGTAATCTGTAACTGTCAGCTTCTCTTGTCTTGTTGTACGAAGAACTGAACGAATCTCAAAGCATTGAGCAGTGTTCTCGAGATCCGAGTAAATAGTTTGGACAGCCTCCCAAATATCTTTGGCTGTTTTGTAGTAAAGGTATGTCCGACCAATCTTGGGCTCCATAGAATTGATCAGCCAGGCCATTACAATAGAGTTTTCCGCTTCCCAGGCGGTGGCTGCAGTACCCTTCTCCTGTTTAGGAGTTGAGCCATCCAAATAACCAACTTTCCCTTTTCCTCGGATCACCAAAAAGAACGGACTGAAACCATTCTCTGAAATTATTACCATTCAGGCGATGTTGAGTGATCTGGAGAGACTGATTGTCCATGGAGGCTGAAGGAGTTGAATGAGATATTTGGGAGGATTTGTCGGAAGGAGATATCTGGGAAGATTCTGCAGTACTCATCCCAACCAAAAAAAAAATAGAAAGAAAAAAGATGACTAGGAACAGATTAAAAAAAAACTTCAAGGAAAAAAATGAAGCTGAAACGTCCAGATCTTTTCTCTGGCTCTGGTACCATGAAAGAAGAGATGGATAAAAATATCCTCTTTTTTATTATTGATATCATATATGGATTTACATGTACAATAGAAGATGACCTAGGAAGATTCCTAATATCAAAGGAAAATGAAAAAGGTAACAAATCAATCTACAACTATGCAAATCATACATAATATTTACAGCAATAACAATCCCAAGAAATCTTGGATTACGTCTAATCTCCAACAAAAATTGTATACAAACCGGGGATATCTAATAACGCGGCGGATGCATTATCTAGTCATGAAGAAGACGGAAATTTGATGGCTTTGAGTGGGACCGGTTTGGGCTGATTATACGGCATTAGCAGAGGAACAATTAGCTGCTCCAAATGTGCAAGCTATTGTGCAGGATTTGAAGCAGTATGGATCGAGTAGGCAGGGGTTTTCATTGCATCAGGATCGGCTCTACTATAAGGAGCGGGTGGTACTGGCCGAAAACTTGTCTTAGATACTGAAATTATTGTATGAGTTCCATGATACCCCGGAAGGAGGACATGCGGGGGCTTTACGCACTTATCGTCGACTTGCCATGAATGTGTATTGGAAAGGAATGATGAATCGAGTGCAACAATATGTTGCCGAATGCTTAGTGTGCTAAAAATCAAAATATGAAGTGATGTCTCCGGCAGGGTTGCTCCAACAGCTTCCGATACCGGAGGTAAAATAGGAAAATGTGTCTATGGATTTTATTACGTGCTTGCCTAAATCTCAAGGGTTTACTTATATATTGGTTGTCGTGGATCGATTGTCCAAATATGGACATTTTATGGCGCTAAAACATCCATACAATGCTCGTTAGGTGGCCGAGGTTATTACTCGGGATATTGTTCGTTTGCATGGGGTACCTAGCTCCATTGTAAGTGATCGTGATCCAATTTTCGTAAGTAACTTTTGGTGGGAGTTGTTTAAGTTGCAAGGGACAAAGTTGAAATTTAGCTCCGCCTATCATCCTGAAACAGACGGACAGACAGAAGTGCTCAATCGCGTTCTTGAGACTTATTTGCGTTGTTTTGTTTCCGAACAACCTCATAAGTGGGTTAATTGTTTAGCATAGGCAGAATATTGGTATAATACCGCATTTTAGATGGTTGTCGGCGGGCCCCATTCGAACTTGTATATGGCCGAGTGGCCCCGTCGATTTAGCATTGTATGCCCGGAGAGTGTAAGGTGGCGGCGGTTTTGGATGTGTTGCGGGGCCGTGATCTCCTAAGTCTTTTGAAATTTAATTTGGGGAGCTCAGCAAAAAATGGTTCACTATGCAAATAAAAATCAGCGGTATCTTGAGTTTGAGGTAGGCGAGCAAGTGTTGTTAAAAATGCGACCCCATCGGCAACATTTAATCACAACCTGGAATTGTACCAAATTGGCTGCTAAGTTTTATGGCCCGTATGTGGTGATGGAGACGATAGGTCCTACAACATATCGTTTAGAGTTGCCTTCCAATAGTCATATTTATCTGGTGTTTCACGTTTCTCAACTCAAGAAGGTTAGAGGAGATCACCCGGAGGAACAAGAGCTACCTAATACTTTGGAGATTTCGGGTTCTCGAGCTTGATGAGAAGCTGGCTGAAAGGATGTCTCTGGATTGGATTCACCAGGTGTTAGTGAAATGGAAGGGTCAAGGACAGGGTGATGCTACTTGGGTGGATTATTCGAACTTGTCGCAGCAATTGCCAAATTTCAGCCTTGTGGACAAGGCTGTTTTCAAGCGGGGAGAAGTTGTTATGAATCGGAATTCCGGGAATGATGTGGCAGGTGATGTGGTGAACGTGGCTGGTATGTGGCGGGGGAGGAATCTGCGTGTATGAGAGAAGAAAGAAGAAGGCGGGAGCTGCTTGTGATGGGAAGAATTGAAGAATTATTTATTTGCTTATTTCCTTATTTATGATATTTCCATGTTATTAGTATTTCCATTCAAGTAGGAGTCTTGTTTAGTAAGTATTATGTTTAGACCTAAAATACGTTGGTTAGGGTTTTGTTTAAGGTTGTTGAATATTTTGGTGGATAATCGAGCTTGGTAGCTTGGGCAAGAGTTGTTCTTGTGAGTATTGAATTATCGCATTATTTCTATTTTCCGAATTCTAGTGTTAACACGTATTATACCATAACTCCTCCCTAAGGCAACCGCCCGAGCCATTTATGTGGTTGCGCAGAAGAAAAACAGCGTAGACAAGTCTCCATGATCCGATTCAACACCTCCGTTTGCCAATCCGTCTCGGGGTGGTAGGAAGAACTAAATTTGAGCTCAGTGCCTTGCAATTCAAATAATTCTTGCCAAAGCGAGCTCACAAGAACCGGGTCTTGATCACTCGTAATAGACCAAGGTATACCATGTAACCGTATCAGTTCCTTCACAAAACCCTCGGCTACGAGCCGTAAATGGTGCCTTAGAGGCCACAAAGTGCCCTAATTTAGACAAACTATCCACCACTTCCTTAATGCATGCGAATCCCTGTGATTTTGGTAGTCCAGTGATAAAATCCATGGAGACATCTTCCCAAATCGCCTCCGGAATGGGTAACGGTTGTAACAGTCATGCAATCTTGGAAACAAAATCCTGAGTATCCTCTTCATACTCTTTCTCAGAAAATCTCACCCCTTGCAAAGAACAAAGATAAAGAAAATTGTGTAGCAAGAACAAAATTGCAGTAAAAAAAGAAAAAAATCACAGAGCTTATTACTCCGAAGGGGAGAATATCTTACCACCAGCTAATCACCCCAAGTTTTACTCCAAGGAATGCACTTGTTCATGTGTAGCAAAGACGGTATACAAATAGCTTCACATTCAGACCCAATCATAAGCACTATAGATTGTATTCAGGCCCAAAAAGATTGGAACCTAATTTATTTTTAACACATCAGGATGGATGAAAAGTGGGGACTTTAGTAAACAAGCAGGGAGGTGAGACGACAGCAGGACCCTTCCCATTTTTAATTGCTGATTTTTACTACTGTCTACATGCAGAATTGTATTTGAGGTCATTGATTAAGCAATGTTTACATATTCAAAAAGCACTTATTTTATCACATATAAAGGATATGAGTACGAGAGAGCGAATATTCTTTACACGTCCAATTTTTGTTGGGTTCTTTGTTCCCGAAGAGGATGTTGATATCATTAAACTAAACATGTAATTGTTTACAGAGATTTACCTATTCGCCTAAAAGAACAAAGATAAAGAAAATAATCTTCTTCGTCATATTTCTCATCCATAGGCTTAAGTTATATGCAAGGGAGAAAGATATTTTGTAATCACAAATAAAATGCAATACTAAAAAGGAGTAGACCAAAAGTAGTTAATAAAATGTCATACCTTCGTCTTTGTCTTTACTGCCTTCTTAGTCATTTTTTTTTTTGATCTTTACGCACATCTGCACCAGCAGCAACATTTATCAAAATCCACACTCGCTGCCCACCTTTTTCTTGCATTTCGTACATCCAAAAATCTAGCAAAAGGCCCGCTGTCCATCCACATTTGTTCTTAATCTTATCGAATGGTTTCCGAAATGACCACTCACCTCTCCGATACTTCACGGGAACCAAGTTGGCGTACCCTTTCTCTCAGTTGGGGGTTTTCACCTTCACAGAAACTATTTTACTACCATGAATTTCGTATGGAACAGTGGCTACATACTGAAGTGAGGACTTGTACAATGCGGCTTTATAGGGCAATGCCAAAATGCTGCCCCCTTTGCGGAAAATGGACTACCCATTGTATTTATAATTGAAGTAATCTTCAGGTTTCACAAAAAATTGTGGATACGGAGGATCAACATTCGCTTGAATATAAAAATTATTAAGTACTTCTCCATATAATTTTATTAGTAAAAAGATGGACTATAAGCAAAACATAAGATTAACTTCACGCCATTCTCCACATCTTCGACACCCGTCAAATTCTCAGATTCAATGTACTCTACTTCTGAATTCGCCTGCTCAGTTCTAGAATTTTTCTATCCCGTCTGTCTTACTGGGTAAGAGTTTCGACTAGCAAAAATCCTCCCGAGAAGCAGCGGCTCCCGCTAAATGAGTTTCTTCATGTTTAGCAATCTCCAACAACTGAGCATCAACTGTATCCCTCCCCTCAGGAAGCTAGTATATTTGGATCAGATTCTCGATGCCAAAGGCTTCTATCCCATCACTCCCCTGCAAGGAATTTCATGAAAAAGGAACAAGAGTTGGAAGAATATCAAAAGTAAAGCTTATGTTTGGTTACGTTTTGAAATCATTCAGACCGAATCGTGTTTGGATTACATTGTTTTGACCCAAAAAGAGACATAATTTTGACCAAAAAATAAAGTTGACAACTCTCTTTCCCATGTATGGCTCGCTCTCTCTCTCTCCTCTGTATAGCTCTCTCTTTCTTGTTCTCTCTCTTCTGTCTCTTTCTATCTCCTCCGGAAAGCTGAGAGGCCAAAAAATAAAAGAAGGAATGAAGCAAATGTGAAGTCAGACGCCGGCGCCGGTGGCGGAAGTGATGGTAGAAAATTGAAATGGGTCACGAAATAATGAGATCTACTGTAAAAACTATTGGATATAGGTGGATTATCTGCAGAAACACCATACATGTGAGGGTATTCTATAAAGTTTGGAGTAGTCATAAGGAAATGGGTATCTTGCGTTGTTGATTCTCATCATTAATGAGGATTTCAAAAGTTGGATTGCTACTCAGAAGAAGATGGAGAGCACAACAATATCCATTTTTTTGGGGGGCACTGTAAATCAAACCCCTTAATTTCACAACAAAAATAAAAAACATAAATTGAATCTCTCAAACATATACATATCTGTATATCTATGTTGTGTGCTATATTCATATTATATCTATCTATGAAGATTGAGTCTTATGTAATTGTGTGCGAAATTAGAGTGGAGCGGAGAGGCTGAGGAGTCATGGTGTTACTGTTACTGGTAGATTGGTAGGATTGATATCAAACTAGAGGTAACCAGGGCAAAAACAAAAAACCCCAAATTGCTAAAATGTTTTATATTGATATCTTTTTCTTATGTAGACATATAAAGACAAATATATACATATATATATATATGTATCAACTTATTAATATATATATATATATATATATATATATATAGAGAGAGAGAGAGAGAGAGAGAGGTATTACAAATATATATTTGGAATATTTAGAAATATATGTGGTATATATATATATATGGGAAACATTACACTGAATACCCCTGAGGTATTGCTTAATTACGGTTTACATCCCCTAGTTTAAAAAATTACATCTAACATCCTGTAGTTTCATATATTGATGTAAGGTTGGATAGAAGTTGCAAATTGACCTAAATACCGCTAACAGAATATTTAAAAAAGAAAGAGAAAACATTAGAAAAATGAAAAAGACTGAATTACCATGTTGCCCCTAAGGGAAAATTACATTGAATACCCCTGAGGTATTGCCTAATTACGGTTTACATCCCCATGTTTACAAAATTACATCTAACATCCTGTAGTTTCATATTGATGTAAAATTATTTTCTGAAATTATCAAATAATACCAATTTGTTTATTTCAGAAATTATCAAAAATAAAATCAAATAAAAAACTATTTTTGAATAAGTAATAATGTAATTAAAAATAATTAAAATATTTTCAAATAATATTGAAATTATAACTCAAATATTGAAACATTAAATATAACATCTACACCTTTACAAAATATTAGAAATAACACCAAAAGGGTATAATTGTCCAAAAAATTAAGGTTTTCAAAAAAATTTCCCGCCAAAATAAGGGGTATTTTCGGAAGTTCACCAAAATTTTAACGGCGCCGTACTGAAACCCTAATGGAAGGTGCCGATTGTTGGACAGAAGGAAACTTTAGGATGTTAGATGTAATTTTTTAAACTAGAGGGTGTAAATCGTAATTAGGCAATACCTCAGGGGTACTCAGTGTAATTTTCCCTATATATATATATATATATAGGATATACATAGTGTATATATAGTATATATATATTCGTTGAATATTTATAAATTAAAGTATACATATTGTATGTTTATAAACTAATATTTATATCGGTAGATTAATACATGCATTTATAATTACTATAGTTCCTACGTACATACATTATATATTTTTGTATATACATAAACCAATATATTTATAAAATTTATTTTTACATATTAGCAAAAACAATAAAACATATATATACGTATTAACCATTATTATATACATATATATTCATCTATATAACAATATTAAAAAATTCAATATTTTATTATAATTTTCAATAATTAATTATTAACAGACAAAAATTTACATGATTTGACTGCTACAGTACTGTTTGGAAACAAAACCAAACACTATCTCAACAAAAAACACTCAAAAAATACGTTTCAAAATAAAACCAAACACTATCTCATCAAATTTGCACGTTTACCCAAAAATTTCTCACCAAATATTCCCACCAAAATACAACTCCAAAACATAACCAAACAGCCAAAATCAGTAGACAAATTTTTTGTAGTTTGACCTATAATATCCAAGAGCAAAAGATGGCAAATTGGTCCTGTGACTTACGCCTTGTCCTATTTTGGTCAGATTCACAATAAAGTAACCAATTTGATTCATACTTTTTTAGTTGATCTCAATTGAAATAATTAGATTCACTTAGGGTTTTAATTTGGGGGAGAATCTCTGATCGAAGATTGATACTAGTTTGGCATCAATTAGAAAGGCACGAGACTAAATTGGCTAATTTAATGTGAATGACACCAAAATGTGACTAGGTGTAAATTATAGAACCAAGTTGGCATTTTTGCCAATATCTATTCCCCGGATGCACCAGAGATCAGCGGAGATCTCATTGAGAAGAGACATGCTAAATCTATTTACAACCGGAGTCTGGGCAACAATTGCTATTGTACAATGACCAAAATATCCTTTTAGAAATTTTGGTACTGGATTCCGGCCCAAATCGTCATTAAATCCGGGGTTAATTAGCTGTTCTTGAAGAACAAAAATCGCAGTACTTTCATTTATCAAGCCTCATAATTTCATCAGAGTCGACAAGAGTACATTTGGATATTTTTTAATGAAGGAACACAAATAGCAAGTTGAGGCCATTAACGGAAAGATTATTGTAAATTTAGTAAAATGAAATTAAGTTTAAATTTGAAAACTGCGTATAACAACTTTTAGAGAGTGAAAGAAAAGGTATTGAGCCTTTCTGAAAGTGCTTACCAGTCGTGGCACACTTAGAGCAATGCAGATAGAAACCTTAGCTCGAATTCGATGATTCTTGTTCTCAATATAAGGTTGCAACTTGGGCAACAACAGAAGAGGTGAAACAAAACTAGCCAGGGTCGTTAACGCACTTTCAGCAACTTTGGCAACGAGGAGAGCATATGTTCTCACATTTTATATAAATTATTCCTTAAACAATACTCCCTCTATCTAGTATCTATTATCATTTAACCAGGCACGAGTTTTCAACAAGATTTAAGCAAGTGAAAGTTTAAAGCTAGTGGTTGAGAGAATTAGTGGAGTCACATCATTTCTTTAATTAAGAAGGTATTTTTGGAAGAAAAAAAATTCCATTTTAGGAATTGGAACCATATTTTGGGACGTTCCTATAAGTAAATAGGAGCGATAAGTTTGGTTTATAACATTCCCTTTATCACGTGACTATTTCGTAGGTGCGTTGTGGTTGTTGATTTAATCGCCTCACTGACTGGTCTTTTCTTTTTAAAAACCTCGGTATTTCCATCTTGACTACCATACCTCTCTTTTCTTGGCCAGTTACGCATTTTACTTATCTGTCTTATATTGTTTTACTATGCTGATCATAGATATTTTTAGTCATTATGCAGTTCGAAGATGATCCCCATGGAGTTGAGGCTGCTTTACCTGCAAAAAGGCCAACAATGCTTCTTTTTGTTGATAGATCATCTAACTTGATGCAAATAAGAAGAGAGTCTCAGTTAGCTCTTAATGTTTTTAGAGAGTTAGCACAACACCATGAGATGACAAATCAGATCCATGGACAAGATACTGTCGGGCCTGACAAGACCTCTGTTGAAAGGAACCGAGCATCATCGAGTACCCTCAAACACCCGAGGCTCCAGCCTTTTCCAACATCACAAAAATTAATGGTCCAGGATAAGATGTCTATAGTGATAATGAAAGAGGGCCAACAAGTTACTCTAGAAAACTTGGTTCCCGATTTGCAAAGTAGCTCCGTGCATGAGATCTTAAGTTATGCTCTCAAGCGAAAAAAGGAACTAAAATTGAGTTCACTTGCAAGGGATGCAGGATTTCAACTCTTATCTAGAGATTTTGACATCGAAGTTGTAGAATCTGTACCTCAAAATAGTGATGTTCACTCTAATCGGGTTTTAGGAGAAATACCTGTGGAAGTCAATCTTCAAAGTGCTGATCTAGAAAAACATCAATTGCCAGCTGTTAGTTCCAGCGGGCAGCACGAGGAGCAAGTGGATCCTTCTGGTGCAGAGTACACTGTGCTGGAAAACAAAGAAGATTCTTTAGATAAAAGCAGTGAATCATCTGTAGAATCTGAGCATGTTCATCATAATATGGGTACTGCAGCTGATAATGCTCACAGTTGGAATGTGAAGGAGACAAGCTATTCAGGAATGGATGAAAATGAACAACAGAAAGATTTTAGGGGTTCTTTTCTCTTTTTGGATGGTCAATACAGATTACTTGAAATTCTAACAGGAGGATCAAAGATTCCATCGTTCGTTATAATTGATCCGATTTCTCAAGAACATTATGTCTTAGATGGGCAGTCAGTTTTCAGCTACCCTTTGCTATCTACATTTGTTAATGATTTCTTTGCGGGACAGCTTCCTCCGTATCTACAATCAAATCCTATAGTTCCTAGCCACAGAGATGCTCGAAGACCACCATTCGTTAATCTAGATTTTCATGAGACAGCTTCAATTCCTCTAGTTACACCCCACACTTTCCCTGAGCTGGTTCTGGGAAATAAATCTGATCCCAAGAATTCCGGGCATTCTTGGGATAGGAATATATTGGTTCTTTTTAGCAATAGTTGGTGTGGGTTTTGCCAGAGGATGGAACTAGTTGTTCGTGAAGTGTACCGAGCAATTAACAGTTATGAGAAAATGAAGATCAATAGTTCAAGGAAGGAGAAATTGATGCTGATAGGTGGTACGAAGTTCCTGGCTTTATATCTGTGACTGTTCTATAATGTTCGAAATTGACACTAGAACTTTGCTGTTCAATACGAATTCAATTCTTCTTCCTCTTTTTGTTTTGGGTTATGCACAGTAATATGTTTTCGTAAAAGAAAGAACTTTCTAATGCTTTAACCCAGCCCAATTTTATAGTGAAGTCGGATCTGCACTATTTGTTTGGAGTTAATCCGCAGGTGTATCCATGATGAATAATGATTTGAGTACTCATCCTGAAGTGGTTGGATGTTAGTTTTTTAATTATCTTAGACTAGGACAGGCAAAGTTGTGAATGCGGGAAAGTTTTGGATGAAAATGTAGTACAACCTTGGCCCTTGGCTAACTCGAAACTGATTTTGAGTTGTTTTCTAAAGAAAATTTCGGTGAGTAAGAACTCAGGTTAGTGGTTGGAAGGTCATGTAAACATTGGGTTTGCATGTAGATTTCAAAATAGTGTTTGGTGGTGAAACTTTGAATTCGATTGGCGTCCTTAGCTGTTATAGTGTTATGTAAGAGTTTATAACATTTTGATAGGTTGTTCTGAAGCTCATGTTGGAACCTGCAAGTTTGACAGACTGAGCTATTATGATATTTTATCAGTGTTTCAGGACTGACAAGGCCTATTCTAATGGTAGGGAATCTAATGTTGAGAATAATAAACAAAGAGAAGAAAAGGAGAAGAACAATAAGCTTTCAGATAAAAGATTTACATAAACAAGTCATCAGTAAAAGATTTACATAAACATGTCATCAGTAAAAGATTTACATAAACTTGTCATCAGTTCTCAGTGCTATTCCAGTACTTGAATAAGTACCTAGAAACACATATATGGACCTTAAAAACTTATTTTATAGGAACAAAGCTAGGACTCTCATTAAATCAATCAATTTGAAGACTTATTTACAAGAATAATATTCTAAATGAAACTTGGAAATATAGGAATTGGTTCTGAAGACTCAAAGCATAATTCACTTTGAACCTTCAAAGTTACCATAATTGGTGGGACATCAGCATAGTTTAAGGAAAATACTTTAATATGAACAATGTCATAATCCTTGCAGTAATGCGTCTTTGTGCTCATTCTAGGACACGCAACCGAAGTATGGTTTTCATCTCTTAACTTCAGTGAGGACTGACCATGAATTATTAGAAAGCAGGGGATGAGTGTAGGCCTACCACTGCTGCTTATGAACTTCGGTTTGATGTTAGAGTTCTTGAGAGGCAATATGACGTACCTAAAAAGAGATTCTCTGTCATTCATTCTTTCAAAAGGATAATTACAGAAACTTCCCAGAATGTTGGCCTAAATATAGGTAGATTCTTTGGCGCTTCTCGAATTACATCCACCATCCCTGACATTTGTTTCCATCGACATATAGTTGCAGCAGTTAGTCTCTCTAACAGTAAAAGTTTGACGTCAGCCAAATGTTTTTTTAAACATAAGAACTTTGCCCTAAATTTTTGAAATTTTTGTTTTGTGAAATTCGCAAATTTTAAAACCCAAATCTCATGTTAACGAAAACCGAAATCACATTTTTGTTTTGCCCAAATCTGCAACGACCAACCAAAAGTTTGTCCTACTATAAACCTCCTTTCATATAGTGATTCTATCGAGATCCATTTTACATTTTTTTCTCTTTGATCGAATATTTTTAACTTACCATAAATTTTTGAAAGTTATATTATACAATGTAAATAAGAACATTTTGACTAGTTTTGATCAAAATATATATTGATATATAAATATATATTTATACACACACACACATATATATGCGTGTGTGTGTGATGTGTGTGCATGTTGAATAATCTCAGTGCTGGGTACTTTATTTGTTTTGTTGATTGGACTAGGACAAGGTTCATGTTTGATGTTGAAACTGGATGAAGTATATTTTCCATTAAAAAATTTGATGACATTCCTATTATGATGAAGCTTTTGGTGCTCACTCTTATTGCTTTTCATAACATGGAGGATGGAAATACAACTGCAACTGCAATCCTCGGACTTAGAGTGTTTAGGAGTTGAAACCATGACTTTTTTGTTAAAGAGAGCCCAAAATTATACAAGCGGTTTTACATTCTCTAATGTATATATAGTAGAGTTTTTACTTGAGTTATTGATGTTGATAATGATAAATCCATGAGAGAAGACTGTGACTTAGTGGAGCATTATCACTTCTTTTCTTCCTAGCTGAGTAATTTGGTGGAACTGATTGCAAAATAACTTAAGTGTAATGCACTTTCCGATTATTGATTTTTTTTAAAAACTAGCATTTTGTTTGGTTTTATTTCCAAGTATTTGGAGGAACGAATTTTGGAGAAATGCAATTTGGGGAAATGTATAGGGAACATGTGGAGAATGAAATTATATTTGGTTTAATTTCCGTAGAAAACATTGGCTATTGTAGATGTCATGTCATTTAAGATTTTAAAAAATATCGTATCGTATCGAAATTTAAGACCTTGGTTAGCAGTATACATAAATGATAAAATGTTACTATGCGCTTATTCTGATCATTGGCTTAGATATGTGGCAGAGTATGTTGAAGACGTTGTATTGAAGCTTCCCCTTATTTATATGATGGATTGCACTCGAAACGACTGCAGCTTGATCGTAAAATCTACACCGCAGGTACTGATTACATGAATACACATTGAACTTCTTTTGGAACTACTTTGCTTTTTTGGCCGTTAAAATTAATTAAATGCACTAATATGAATTCTAATTACTTTCTCTTATCTTGGGCTCGGCACTTCTGCTGGGTGTCACTCTTAATTGTATACTATTACCAAATACTGCTTGGTTGGAAAGAAATTTATTGTGTAAGAAAAAAGGTTTAAATAGTCGACAACAATTAGCTGTAGATAACATTGTTAATTTATATTAAAAGTATACAAGTACACACCTTCTGGTAACAGCTAATTACAGATCCCTCCCCCTTTTTCGAGAAATTGCATCTGTCTTGCTTGACATTTTCTCCATCTAACATTACTCTTAGTCGCCATTAAGGTTTCTGGCTAACATCGGCCAATGAGTGGGATGGTTTACCCAAAATGCCCTTCCGCGGGCAGGAACTTTTTGACCAAATTGTATAGATGATTTCACAGCTAGAAAGGGGTACAGTTTATGAAAATTATAAGGGGTGATAATTTATATGTTTCGATTTTCATAAATGATACGTCTTTTTAGCATTTATAGATGTTGTTCCTAACCTAGACAACATGTGTTCTTTGAAAGCTTATCGAAAACCCATTTTCCATCAGTTTGTGGTGTTGGATACACCGGGAGCATCCCTCTCGGTGCGCCATAGATTTTCCAATCCAAATTATGTGTTAAAAGTGATTTTAGCATTTTCATTTGAATTAAATAATAACTTCTAAATTCTTTAGAGAGATAAAAAAATATTCTGTTAATTTAATCTGAATTAGGTCAGATCTGATATGGGTGCTATAATTTGGCAATGATCCAGAGTTTTCCTTTTTCCTTTTCCTCCCTTCTCCATCTTCCTCCTTCCACCTACCATTGATCAATCACACCTCCACCACTGCCCACCTATCCCGCTCCATCAATCCCTTCCCTGCCACCATCTCCAACCTCTAAGAAACCACACCCAAAACCCAGCCCCCTCCCCCTACCCGTTGCCAAAAACCACTGCCACTCCAGAAGTCAAACTCTCTTCATCACCCACTTCAACCATCACTACCACACCCCTGTCTCTCCAGCTAATTTCTTTTTTCAAAAATTAAATATTAAATTTGAAATATAAGGTCCTAGTCCCTTTATAATCCTAGAGGGGCAAAGGGGAGTTGTGCTGTTTCAGAATTCTTTGAAAATATTGTTGTTTCTTCTTCTGTCTCTTTTCTTTTGCCAGCCACATAAAGGTATAAGAATCCTTTACTCATTTCATTCATGGTTTCACAATATATGACATCTCGGTGAAGGTAGATGTAATTTCTAAACTTCTTAAACAAAGAGGGGGCATTTGTAATTAGGCCTTACCTCAAGGGGCACAAAAGACCAAGGGGGTGCAAAAAAGTATTTCTTGTATCCAGCATCTTTGACCATTTTTCTGTATCTGGCTATCTTACTTATTTTGTCTGCATCGTGTAACTGATGCAAAACCTTGAAAAAAAAAGATAATAAGCATCCACAAAAATATGATGAGCCTGTTGCAGATTTCATGCTTAATGCTGCCTGAAAGTGATTCAGTCATTTAAGTTTACTAGAAATTATCACGTGCGTGAGCGCCGCACGGGGTTTTCCAATGATGACTTAAATTAAAGTATATGATTATGAAACTTATCATTATTATGTCAAATGTCTTTATAATTATTTAAGTTATTAACAAATAAACTTACTAATAGTTTATTTGAATTAAGTACATAGTACATTATATTCTCTTATTGTGTTTTTTATATATTTTGTTTTCAAGTACATTTTTACATTTGTTATTAATTCAATTAACTTCATATACATAATGAACTTCTAGATATAAGATGATAATCCATTTGTTCAAGCATATTGTAGTTTTAATTTATGTATCCTAATATACATCAATCAAAAGGGTTTAATAAATACTTCTATGTAAGAAAAAACTTCTTGTTAAGAAAACGGTTCATTATATTTTCAGAAAATACATCTATGCTTTTAATATAAAAAATAATGTTCATCGTATCTCATCTATTACTTCTTTTTCTTTGTTTGGGATGTGCTAAGATAGGATTGTGTTCCTTAGAATAATCTATTATTCTAAATTTCTCACTTAAATTTCGGTAACATGTCATATCTGAAAAAAACTATGGTCATGTTTGTCTATGTTTTCAAATTTTTTTATTTTACTTTTTGGATCACAATTTTTTTGGAAATTTCAGTAGCACATTTTCAACCAAAATCACTTTTTTTTTTAATTATTTTTTTTCAAATTCTTTTAGTTTTTCTTTTGTCACTACCTCTCAATCAACACGCTGTCATCACTTCACATTATCTTGTGTCATTTTATATTGTCTCTGAACAATAAATACATTTTCCAACTATTTTTTCTTTTCTCTTTCTTACTTTATTATTTTTTAATCACATAATCATTACAAAATAACTAAACATTTTACACATCATTCATCAACAAATCAAACTTGTTTTTGACACATTCCATTAATCCTAATCATTTTCTTAAAACATAAACAAACACAACCAACATCACATCATTTTTCACACGAATCCTGTAATACACATTTCCCAAATAATTTACAAACCAACGCAAAAGTATTAACAATTAAACATATTAAGAACTCTATCATTCATATATTTTATTATATCTTTTCGTGGTTAAAAAAGTGTTATAAGCACATTATCTAAGTCGTTTGGACAATGTAGGAATCTATATATTTCTTTTGCTCTTACTAAATAACTTCCTACAATTAAGAGTTTCTTTCTGTTTTTAATCTGCCTTTATTATGATATACTCATGATGTTTTTAAGAATATTTTGTTAAATTGCTTATAAGACTGTATTTTCAAGCACATTCTTCATTTATTTGTTGTTTATTCTAATAAATTCAAGGACATATGAACCTTTAATAATATGTAAATTTGTGTGGGTGTGTCTCTCTCTCTATGTACTATATATATATATATATATATATATTTATATACATGATATTTGCGCAATCACATAATAGTTTTAACTTATATATCCTTATATACATCCATATAAAAATTGACCAAATAATTCAATAGTATTTTCAGATTGTAGGTCTATTTTAGCATCAAATATAATATTGCGTGTGTCTCATAATTTCTGATTCTTTCTTCTTGGATGTGCCAAAATAAGGTTCAATTTTTTAAACATGAACTTTTTTTTTTTTCCTCCCAAACTCACTTTAAATAATGATGTAACACTAATTACGATTAATTAAAATGAAATACTAATTATTTTTATATTTTCAAATCTCATGTAAAACTTATAATTGGGTCAAAATAAATCTATAAAATCTGAACAAAATAGAGAGTTATCTTAGATGAGTGATCTATTGTTCTTATTGATTTTTCATTTTTCTCCCAACTTATATCCACCGCCTCATATTTAAAAAAAAACATAATTTTACGAACTCTATAAATTGTACACTTCTCATACATAATTAAGTCTTTGAAGCATGATATTTAAGTAGTATTAAATAATAAAGAAAGTTAGATATTTATTATCTATTTTATTGTGAAGTACAGGAAACTTGTAACTATGCCTATGTATATTATAATAGATAGATATGATTTTAGGTTTAAATATTATATGCCAAGTAAGGTTGATCTCTCCTAATGTAATTGGACTCGTACCACTAAATAGTTTCCTACTATTCAATGAATTCTTGTACTTCTACTAATAGTTAATTATTAAGTAGTAAATTTAGTTATTAATTATTCTTATTATTCTTATTATTATTAATAGTAAGGGCGGGTATAAAAGTCTTTTCACAATGGAACAAACAAATGAATTATTCACACATTTATATAGAGGTTAGATATTTCCCAAGTGCGCATTGTAGTTTTTCACTACACGAAGAGTTTTAGAATTTTAATTGGTGAGGTATCGAAAATGCTTAAACTTTTGAATGCCTGCAAAGTTGCTAGCTATTCGTTTCTTTGCTCCCAAGATAAAAGTTCTAGCAATGGTTTTTAAATCTGGGCTCACTGGACACTTCACGAGCTTTGAGGGATTTGAGTTTGCTCCTATTTTTTCTCCATAAAGTTTGTAGTTCGAGAATGGAGGACGTATGAACTTTCCCTTGTGTTGCACTCCTTCCATCTATTTTTGGGGTTATGGGTTCACTGGATCCAGTCACACAAAATGGTTAATGAGACTCAACTTTCAATCATTTTCCCTGCAACCAAACAATATTCATGGCAGTTCTCCTGTGCATCTCTGCATGGTTTTCCTATATATTCCTTTGAGCTCATATATACCTGAGCTATTCTCCAAAGTGAAAGCCACTATTGAGCTTGTTTAGTCATTAAGATTCGCAAGGTGACAAATATGAATCCACATCTAAGTTTATATTCTAGAAGCTTGGCACCTTAGCGCTGAAAATTCATCGGATTTTTCTCTTGTTTGTCTTTCATGTATCAAGGAGTGAGTGAGTCCCTAAGCTCATTCATTTGATCCAATTGCTTACTATTAATTTTGTAACCTGTTATTGGTGGGAACCCATCCTGCCTGTTAATTATTTGCTGAATAGTTTCTGCATATTCCCATCAACTTCATTTTAATGCTAAGTTCACTAAAATATGTGTAAGTGGCGAGCTCTTCTGGATCAGTATTTTCTTCTTCCCATCTGGGATTGACTGTTTTTCTCACGGGTAAGGTTCTGTCAATAATTGTTTTTATTGTTCCCTAGCACATGATATGTTTCTTCTTGCCCATCAAATGTGCTGCATTTGTAGAGTTTTAACTTGATAATATGTCTTCAAATCAGTTGGTGAATCTTTTCAAACTACTCAGCAGTCCAAAATAGATTAAAGGTTAAAATATGCTTAATAAATAGCATTTCTCTCGTTTCTTATATTTGATGACTTGCATGTATATATGGGTGACTGATCTCCTGAAACATCTTCTTACATGTACTAGGCCCGTAAATGGACTAGACCGAGCACATTCTGGATTAGGTCACGCTCATGACTGAAAGGAGGTTCTTTAGATTCGGCCCATGCCTCACCCAGATTTGTGAAAGTGGTTGTAGATGGGTCTCTACTCCACGACCCAACTATCCAACTAAACTTGTCCTAACCCACCCCCACCTGTACCTTCCACCTTTCATTGTGTACATACTCTGTCTCCAACACTCTTATTTATATACACACACACACACAGAGACATGGATCTTGGGTTGGGTACTTGGGTTCATGGTGGGCGGCTTGTGATGCTGTAGTCGAGTCGGGTAAGAGAGTGATTGGGACATAATGAGGGGGACCCAGGTGGATAGAAGAATTAATGAGGGAGGAGAAAACAAATAAAAATACCGGGTCAGGTCCCTGTGGGGTTTTTTTATTGTATTCCAGAGACATGGAGGAAAAAAGAAACAACAGGTTAAGAGTTGGGTACAATATAATAGATTCGAGTTTTTTTTTTTTTTTTTTAAAATTTTTTTTAATGTTTTGCTAAATGGACTCGAGGGTATTCGATATGTTCTGAGTCTATGTTTGTACTGAAATCCTAATTAGGTGAGTGTGTGAAAAGAGTCAAGACCCTACTGATTTTACAAGACTTTAAAGACCGTATTTTTGAGGCAACTAGATTGATGTGAACTAATAATTCTTGAATATATTTACCATATGTTCAGTGGGTTTCTTGTTAGTTTGTTCATCTCATGTCCTTGAATTTGCAGAGGGAAGTTTATCCACTTTTGCTGTTATTCCCTGCGGGAAGAAAGAATGACACTGTTGCTTATGAAGGAGATATTGCAGTATCTGATATCATTAAGTTTCTGGCTGCTCATGGGAATCATGTACTAGATCTTATCATGGATAAAGGTAAGTTTTCTCGACCAATGGTTTTCTGACTTTTTCTTGTTGCTTGCAACATCAGGTTTATTTTTATAGAAGAAGATGACATGGATGAAATAACCTGTTTCATTATTCATCAGGACTCTTGTGTACTGACCTTGCACATCTTAGGATTTTCACTTCAAATATGTTGAGTTAGTTAACCCTTGGACAATCTGTATGTTAGAGACTGAGACCCTAATGTGAAAGACACCATGAGGTTTGAGAAATTATCATAACTTCCACTGTCAGTAAAAGCATTTTACAATTTCATTCCCTGTCAGTTTACAATTTCACCCTGTAAAAGCAGATTACAATTTCACCCCCTGACAAGGGGTGTTGGATTCTCAGAATCTCAGGGGCTGCTGGTAATTACAAAATAAGTTAGGGGGTGTGCATGTAATCGTCCCTTTTAGTAACTTAGCTGTAATGATGAGAAAGATTCATGTAGCTGATTTGACCTTGATTCTATTCTCAAGATGTATCTGTAATATATTGCAACTTCCCTTGCAGAGAAGGAGAGGGGGGGAGCACTGCCCCCCTCAATTTTGAGGGAAAAAAAAAATTTGTCCCAGCAAAATTTAAATGTTTCACATTTTGCCCCCTATAAATTTTTATTTTTGACATTTCGCCCCCTCAAAATCTAAAAATGTTAAGGTTTCCCCAAATTTTTACATTCGCCCCCCGATTTCTAAATCCTGGCTCCGTCCCTGTTCCGTTGTATGTTTCTCTTTAGTCTTGTCGGAACTTGAGTATTCAGTTACTGAAATATTAATCTTGTAGTGCAATTGTGTTATTGTTTCCTGGGTTAGGTTTTATACACGGCCAGAATTCAATCAAATACAGTGTGCAGAGTAGGAGCTTGCACCACGAAGTTCTACTCAAAGACAGATTGCAAAATGTTGGAGTTAAATACAACCCGGTCAATGTGCATTTTGCTGATGAAAGGCCTCAGTTGTTTGCTGGTTGTATTCTAAGTGCAAGTGAAAAGCTTCTGGAAGTTCATCCTTTTGACGAATCCAAAATTCTTATTGTGAAAGTGGATGAAATCACTGGTTTTCAAGGTCTGATTATTAATAAACATATCAGTTGGGAGTCTGTTGAAAATGTTGAAGGATTAATGGAATTGGTAAAGGAAGCACCTCTGTCATTTGGTGGTCCCGTCATGAGGCGTGGAATGCCTCTTGTTGCTTTAACACACAAATTTACTGAACATCAATACCTCGAAGTTTTACCTAATGTTTACTTCATTGATCAATTGGCCACACGTAGCCTACTCGAAGAAATTAAGGGTGGAAAACAATCTGTTCATGATTACTGGTTCTTTTTAGGATATTCGAGTTGGGGTTGGGAACAATTATTTAATGAGATTGCTCAAGGAGCTTGGAATGTGAGCAAAGGCAGTTTGGAAGAATTAGGGTGGCCATGGAGGTGATATAGAAACCAGCTCATGATCGCTTCTATTTTTTTTTTTTTATGTTAATAAGTGTTATGTCATGGTGTATTCCCGTCTAAGAATTGTATGCAGCATTGGTAATATGGTGGCTGAGGACTTGTGATATTGACTCTCTCAAAGTGAAGCTATTTTCTATATCGTTTCTAGGAGACAGCATGTTGAAACTAAGTTTCAAGTTCTTTTTTCGACTAATTGGGTTCTCATGTCTAGGCTAGGAATTTGTTGTTACACATATTTCCCATTGTAGTCGAGACATTTGTACTTTATATTTAAACTGCCGGATTATGCCTTTCTCAATCATATTAAGAATTTTATAATGTGTGTCATAATTCAACCCTAGTTAGTTAAATACGGGAGTGGAAAAATTTGCCATTTATGGCTTTCTCAATCATATTATTTGTCAAGTATAATATGTGATATGTAAAATATGTGTACTAAACGATTCAATTTAAAAGTATGAGTATTATTTGTTAAGTTCAAAATGTAATGAAAGTATTTTTCAACTGTGTCCACTTGTACAGGTTTAATATGAGTTTTAACTAATAGAGAATTCAAGGTCTTGTTTGTTTATTTTTCGAATTCCATTTTCTCTACTCTGGATCACAAAATCCTAAAAATTCACACGACAAACAATTCTAATCCAATTACATCTTTTTTCAATTTCACTTTCCCATTCTCCTATATAACTACATATTAATTAATACATCCATTATTTCACACAATCATCAATTAAAATCATTTGCTTCAATCATTATTTTTCTTCCTTTTTCATACTTTATAATATTTTATTATTTCTTTATTTGCACAATCATTATATAAATAACTAAATCAATCATTTAACATATAATATATCATAAAATTTCTAAAATACAGCAAATTTCTTAGCGTTTGATAGAATAGGGTGTGTGGAGAGTTGATTGAAAGGAGATCTCCGTGTCAACCATTTGAGAAGTGTTTTCTCTCCTGGCATAGTAAAATTCCACTTCGGGATCATAGCCTCTTGGAAAGAAGCCAATCATTGGAGGAGTTGGTGTTGGGATAATAGAGGCCACTTTTGTCGACTGCTTAGCATTCACAATCTCTTCCTTGGCTGGAGAAATTTCAGCGTCAGAAAGGACTTGATCTATTTCTCTTGCAATATCCACAACAGATGTCAGATTGACTTCTAACTCCATTTCAACCTCTGGTGGGAAGGTTGCCTCAGTGTCAGCAGAAATCGGAGCTGAAAAAGAAAAAGCAATTGAGAAAAAGAATGTTCTACTTAGAGTAGAAAATTTCACTCAAGAGTTGTCGCTTACCCTGAGGGCTTGAACCAATTGTTTCTGGAAGAGAGTGTTCCGCAACCTCAGGCTCCATAGATGCTACATCATCAAGAGTGACGAGGGTGGTGATGGGTGTAACGAGAATTGGGATATTCTGAGCAGCTAGTGCTTCGACTACATATTGCATCCCATCTAATGGAGCTAAAATTTTTATCCTAGAGTTAGACAAAGAAGCTAACACTAGGAAGGATAATGCACTTTGTAGTATTACAAGTACTTACCCTAATCGCTAATCACATTAGTCTGTGAAGTTGGATTAGCTTCAGGCTCTGTAGATTCATCAGCTTCTGCTGGAACGCTTTGTTTTGGTAGAGGTGAGAAAAGTTTCAAATCTAAATTCTTCAACAAGAGGAAGAATTTCACTTACAGGGAAGTTCTGATTTGTGAACAAGTATTCCCAGTTGGCCAAGAATCTTGCATTGACAATCATGGGTTTGTCCTTTTTGGACTTGGAAGAAGTTCTGGCCACAAATTTGGTAGATTTTCGTTGTGCCATTAAAGAGAGTTTGAAGAAAGTTAGAGCTTTTTGTGAGAGAAAAAGTTCTTTTGCCTTGGGAGAATTTTTGCAATGAGAAAATATGAGAGTGATGAATTCTCTGTAAAATTTAGAAGTATTTAAATGAAATGGCAAAAGTAACCTCTCATATGCTCAAATAATGGCCACGTGTAAACACATTTAATCTGATAAAGAAAACATTTAATCTGGGCTGTTTAAAATTAAAGACGGATGTGAAATAAAGCAATATATTGGGTACTACATATGGTAAAAACAAGAATAAAGGAATGTGAAGTCTGCAATTACTTTTTCAAAATTGTTTGAAAAATGTTTGAAATTTTCAGTGTGACCTGTACGGGCCTGTTAGTACACTGACACGTACTCAGGCATGCACAGACACTGAACCGCCTATTTAGATAGGTATAATTACCCGCTAGTTTGATTTGATAGGAGTGCGTGGGAAGTGATCAGAATGGAATCTTTTGCACTTATCCACACATCACTTGTTAAGTGATGAAAACAATGCATGGATTTTATAAAGTTTTACTCAGGGTCAAAAGGGAATATTTTAACGCTTGAGTTATTCCTTTGACAGGAAACAATTGAATGTTTGAATAAAAGACTTTGTATGTTAATAAGCAGTCAACTTTTCATATATAAAAGTAAGCGCTGATGATCAATGCATAGAATTTCGAAAAGTTATTTTTGATCATTGTCGCTGACCGGATGTAATAAGTACAATTTTAAAGTTCCCCCTAAAATTGATAACTCATTTCAAGTTTCAAAAATATTTAGACATACTAATAAAGTGGATTCCCCGTAAATTATATGCCTATTAAGAGTATGATGCTTCATGATTAAGCGTTTAAATCAATCATACCTAATTCACTTCTCAAAGTGAGAAAGCATTGTTCATTAAGCGTTTTGGTGAAGATATCTGCCAATTGTTTGTTAGTTCCAATGAAATGCATTGAGATATCTTTCTTTTGAACATGGTCACGCAAGAAATGGTAGCGAATGTCAATGTATTTGGTTCTAGAATGAAGAATTGGGGTTTGAATCATGGCTAAGGCACTTTGGTTATCTCAATGAACGGGGGTAGGACCTAAGATTACTTCATAATTTCTAAGTTGTTGCCTCATCCAAAGGATTTGTGCACAAAAATTACCAGCGGCTACATATTCTGCCTCAGCGGTAGAAGTCGCTATGGACTGTTGTTTCTTTCTATGCCATGAAACTAGCCTATCACCATGAAATTGGCATGTGCCACTTGTACTTTTCTATCAATTTTGCATCCTGCAAAATCTATGTCTGAATAACCAATTAGTTCAAAAAGAAAGTCCCTTGGATACCACAAGCCCACATTTTGTGTGCCTTTTAGGTTTTAAGGATTCTCTTGGCAGTAATTAAGTGTGATCATTTAGGATCAGCTTGAAAGCGTGCAAACATGCAAAACGAAAACATAATATCGGGTCTACTAACGGTTAGATAAAGAAGTGATCCAATGATACCTCGATAATTAGTGATATCAAATTTCTTCCCACTTTCATCTTTATCTAGCTTAAGCGTTGGACTCATTGGAATTTTTGAAGATGATGCATTTTTCATACCAAATTTCTTAATCATATCACGTGTATATTTAGCTTGGTTTATAAATATGCTATTAGGGAGTTGTTTAACTTGCAATCCTAAGAAGAAAGTTCTCCTTTCAAATTGATCTTGTATCATTTTTGAAAATTTCTCACACAATCGCTTATTAGTAGATCCAAATATAATATCATCAACATAAATTTGGATAAAGAGAATATCTTCGCCATAGGTAATTTTAAATAAAATTGTGTCAACGTTGCCTTTTGAAAAGCCTTTACCAATGAGGAAGATAGGGAGAGTGTCATACCATGCTCTTGGTGCTTGCTTAAAGCCATAAAGTGCCTTATCCAATTTGTAGACCATACTTTTGCCATGGTTGTTGATGAATCCTGGTGGTTGATCTACATAGACTTCTTCTTGGAGTTTACCATTCAGGAATGCACTCTTTATTTCCATTTGATACACTGTGAACTTGTTGAATGCGACAAATGCTAGGAACATCTGAACCGCTTCAAGACAGGCTTTGGGGGCAAAAGTTTCACCAAAGTCAATACCTTCTTCTTGACAATAATTTTCAGCGACTAATCTGGCTTTGTTTCTTATAACAATGCTATTGTCATCCATTTTGTTCCTTAAATACCCATACAGTCCCAATAACTCCTTGGTGAGTTGGCTTAGGAACTAGAGTTCAAACCTTAGTACGCTCAAATTGGTTAACCTCCTTGACACGTATTTAACCTAGCAAGTGTACTAGGTCGTGCAATGTAATAAAGTGGACAATGAGCCCAGGTGTGTATCGTCTTCATAGGGACAATTGGATTCGATGCTCGTAATTTCTATGCTACCCAAATCTAAGCTAAATCAAATTATAAGATGAGAGATGATTATACTATGAAAATAAACTAAGGACAACTACATGAAAAACAAGGTACTATATTAAATGGAAAGAGATGATTAGCTTATGATCCTACTATGTTCTATCTTGTGCTCATAAACTCTAAATTACCCGGATTATTAGAACGCTCTTGTTATGGAGAAACCCCCTAAGATATTCATTACTCAATCTCTTGAAATAACGAGCCTATACTAGTCAACAACTCCCTATATCTCTATAGCGAATATTGAATTAACTAACATGTATTAAGGTTCAAAAGTATTCCTTGCTTACGAAGATCCTACATTCAATCGGGTCATCTTATCACAAAAAGTCACACAACGCAATTGAATCTATCTCTAGTCAATTGTTACGTTATGATGTTTGATTTGACGATCTACATCTATCTATGTCCTCTTGGTTTTAAGACAAAGCATTATATCAAACACATGGTGATCAAGCATATGCAAGCATTAAACATAAAAATCAAACATGTAAAAAGAATGTAATTAATTCAGAAACTAAGAATTCATTAAACACAAAACATCACAAAATATTCACATAACCCAATCAAATAAGTACTTAGTTCATAATTATAACAAAGGGAAATTCAAAATCCCTAAAAGACAAAGCTAAGAACTACTCTAAAAGGGGGAATTGAAGAACTCCCTATCACAAGAAGTGAATCCAAGCTTTGATGATGATAAGAACTATTCTAAAAGGGGGAATTGAAGAACTATTCTTTGGGACTTTGGGTGTCTTCCTTGGGTCTTGGGGAGCAAGAAAAGCCCTTTTGGAAGGTGAAAAGTGTGTCTCCAAGTCCTAAATCTGCGGATATAAAAGTAGGGATCCGGAAAAGTGGACCGCGGTTCTATTTTCACTTAAGAGTCGCCTACATTTCCGATCCACGGTCCAGAACGCTGTCCTGTTTCAACATTTTCGCACTTTTCATATTTTGATCGTAAATATCTCTACGCACGTCGGATTGAAGTGATTCAAGTGTCTACGTGAACTTAACACAAAGATCTACAATAGTGGTGACGAAAATGGAATGGTATCTGATTTGGAATGAAAGGGGACGAAAATCTCGTTTTTCTATGAACATTGTGTAAAATCTTTCGTCAGCTATCTTCTTTTGTTTCTTTCTTCAATTCCAAGATCAACTTGGATCTCTTTTCTCGTGTTTCAAGCGTAAATCAACTTTTATCCTGCAAAACAAAATAAATACCAATCAAAGCATTATGAGGAATAAAAATTGATCAAAGCATTGATCAAATCATAGTAAAGTGGGGCGTAAACAATGTAAAATATGGACTTATCACTCCTCTTGCATTGATAAAAAACTTATTATCTTGCATTGATAAGATTTAAGTGAAAACAAAATAATATATTTTATCACTCCTCATGCATTGATAATATATTTTATTAATATAGGATAGAATGATAGGGCATCTCACTTGTAAAAAACTTATTATCTTATATTAATAAAATATATTATTTTGTTTTCACTTAAATCTTATCTGCATCTATAAGTAGTGTAAAATGTTTTGTCCATGTTTTCAGTGCAATCTCTCTACTTCCTATGGGATAGAAAAATAGGCACTAGAGAGATTGATCTTGACTACTTAAACAAGTTTGCAAGTAACATGAAATCTTTAATGGAAAAATAAAGACTAGGAATACTTGTACAACTTGAGCTTTGGCATGGGAGTGCCAATCGAACACCATGTGATGGTGAGAGCTTAAGGTTGTAGGCACATCAGTGGAGTGTGATGGTGGGAGCTTAAGGTTGTAGGCACATCAGTGGAGCTGATATGCTCGTTACACGACTCACATCGGTTCTGTCACATGGGTATTTAGTCTGTGATTGTCAATAATAGAACTGATTATTCGTAATAGGTATAGGTGAACCTTTGACCTGAAGTGTCAGGCTGAAGTTACACTTGTGACGTTAAGTCTGTCACTAGAGTAGTTAGACCCAATTCACCCGTTGGTGGGGTAAACCTCGAAATGCGGCTTGATGGGCAAGTGGTAGGCTTAGCTGATAACTAAGATGAGTTTGTTCTCTCATAAGTGAATGAGAAAGTGTCCTATGTGATTATAGATAATAGAGATCAAAGTCTTTGGCCAAAGAAATAGAGATGATTGTGCAAGGCACTAAATCGAGCTCAATGATATCATATTATTATAATTAATACATATGGTCAAGTTCCGTGAGTTTCACATCACCATGACTCTGACTTGACTGGGACACAAATAAATAAAGGGTTTATACGTATATGAAATTTACGATTGGAAGGTTGTGGAATGATCCATTCATTCGATTTAGTTTGGGTTACAAAGTGGGCTACATGACTGGCTAGGTGTTACCCACTTCCTTTGGATTCCTCTCATTGCCAAACGAAACGAACCTAAAGAGTCGCGCGCTAAAGGATTGATAAAGAAAAATAAAAAGAATTTTTCTAATTTTATTCTAGGAGATTTAATTTATGGGATAAATTAAATATGATTAATTAATTACTCATTAGATGAGATAATTAATTATAAAGATAAGATTAATTATTAATTAATTTTTTATGGAAATAAATTAATGAATTAATTTATCTAATTAATTTGGTTATTTATTTAATTAATTGATTAATTTATTTATTGGATATAATAAATAATTAATTAAATAATAGATAATTAATTAAAACAAGAGACAAACCGAGCCAAATAAGAGGGTCCATATGGATGTCTAATATGGGTGCCCAACTTGGACTCTTGCCTCTTGTCTTGGTCAACAAGTTAAATGATATAAAATAAATCACCTAAAGACTTTTGACCTAGATGAATTTCACAATTCACTCAACTCTCCTAGAAAGAAAAAGGAAAACTCCTCCCTCTCTCCTATACACCCTAACTGTCGGTCAACAAGGAAGAAATTTTTCTATTAATCAATCCGCATGATTATTTATAGACAACGTGTTTTCATTGTTCGGATAAAAAATTCGAGAAGGCTTCAAGGAATTCATGAAGAGTGGATAGCACGAGGATCGAAGACTTGGAGGCTTCAACCATTCGAATTTTTGAAGGAGGATCAAGTTCTCCAACCACTTCGCTTCAACGGGTACGTTATAGTTCGTTTTATTAAGTTCATGATTCAATATGCAAATCGAGAAAACAAAGTCGGTATTTTTAAACCTTCCGCTGCTCAATTTTTTTGTGAAACCCAAAAGGCATAGCCTTGAAAGATTCCCTCATCCGCTTTAGGATCAAATGTCTTTAGGCTGTGGGGTCCATTGTTATGAATGGAACATTTTAAACCAAATACATGAAAATAAGAAACGTTAGGCTTATGTCTCTTCCATAACTCATATGGATTTTTCCATGTTGCTTGTTGATCATACACCGGTTCTGAGCGTAGCAAGCGGTGCTGATTGCTTTGGCCCAAAACCTTTTGAGAAAGTTTGAACTCGGCTAACATAGTCCTTGCAGCCTCTTTAAGCGTTCTTTTCTATCGCTCAGCAACTCCATTCTGTTGGCGTTGAATACTCATGGAGTATTCCATTATCTGTACAAAACTTCTCAACAATACTGTTAGTCAATTCAATTCCTTTATCGCTTCTTATTCTCACCACCTTTAAATCTTTTGATGTTTGTAATTGACGGATTAGTGCTGTGAGTTTGCCACTAGTTTCATCTTTAGACGCTTGGAATTCTACCCATGTATAGCGTGAGAAATCATCAACTATCACTAGCGAATACTTTTTACCACTTACACTTAAAATTGGACCAAACAAATCCATATGCTATAATTCAAGAATTCTAGATGTTGATAGATGAGGTTTCTTCTCAAAAGATGATTTAATTTGTGTATCCATTTGGCATGCATCACATAAGCGATTTTTCTAAAATAAACCTTTAGGTAATCCTTCTACAAGATTTAGCGATATTAATTAAGAGACTGCCTTAAAGTTGAGGTGATTCATTTTTCTATGCTAGAGTCAACCCATTTCATTTTGATTTTTAGCCATAAAGCATGTAAGTCTGTTACAATTGCTGAACCTCAATCTACTAAATAAACATTATATGTTCTTTTCCTTTCAATTTAGTAGATCCACTCTTAGCGTTGTTAATATAGCAAATACTCACTTGAAAATTTAACTTCAAAACCTTTATCACAAAATTAACTAATGCTCAATAAATTATGCTTAAGACCCTCAACATCTTATACGTCACTTATCATGACATTACCTCTATGCACGGGTACCTAAACCTTTGGTTTTATCTTCAGAGTTATTGCCGAATATAACTTGAGGACCATTGGTAGCAACATAGTCGATCAAAAATCCTTTGAGCCTATCATGTACCTTGAAGACCCATTATCAATGTACCAAATAGATGAATCGGCGTTGGCTCTAGGTACCTGCATGAAAGGGTAGTTCTAATTCTTGTTAGGTACCCATTGTGACTTGGGCCCTTTCACATTAGTCTTGTTAGCGTTATGAATTAAAACTTTAGGAACCCAAATTTTCCTAGTCTTCATTGCAGGAAGATTGGCCTTTTCGGGTTTCACCTTCTTGGGTGTGTGCTTGTGAGGTGTATAATAATATCCTTGATCATAATTGTAGTCATAATCATTATCATCATCATAATCATCATAGTATTGATAATATGATCTTGATCTTTATGGATATTGACGTTGGTATTTCATTTGCACTGGCTTAGGGTGCGCTTTGGGCACTAGATGCTTAGCGTTTGATTCACATGTACAAGGTTTCTCCTTAGCCTTTAGAGCTTTTGAGTGACCTTTTCTTTTTGAATCATTCACTTTCGTCTTTCCCTTATTGCCTGAGTTAGCTTTGGCTTTCTCATTTGACCTCTTACCATTGTCCTTAGGTTCATTCAGTGTCTGACTGTTTGGACCTTTCTCAACAAAGAATACATCTTTTCCTTTGTTGACGTTTTTGATTTGTTACCGAATTTATCACAACCTAAACCGGTCTTACCAAAAAATCTGGTTACCTCAGTCACATTGTCTAGATTTCTCAAAGCTTTTGACAATGATTAGATGAGTTGCTCTGATTTGGCAAGTTTAGCGATCAGCTCAGCTTCTCTCTTGACTACCATAGCAAGATCACTTTTCAACCGAGCAATTTTAGCTTTAAGTGATTGGTTCTTCTCAATGCATTGTTGCTGAACTTGCAACTCTTCCTTGAGCGTTACGTTTTCACATTTCAGTGCTGAGATCTTCTTAGAGTGTTTTTGATATAGTTTTCCGGCACATTGAGAAGTCCATGATAATCATTGATCTTATCAAGTAATTCTTCATAAGAGAGAGAATTAGATAATTCAAAGGTTACCTATGGTAGTGAGTCTTCAGTCACTTCTCCGTTTATCGACATAAGACAAATTAGCCCTGAGTCACTTGATGTTGATGGCTCGTCATCGCTACACTCTTCTGAAAATTCCAGATCCTCTTCAGGTGCGGAGAATGGTTCAGATTACACTAGCAAACCTTTTTGTCTAAGGTCGCTCCTGAATTGGTTTCTATCCACGTAATCTTGCCTTGTGGGCTTAAATACATTTAGATAAGGGCAATTTACCTGGTAGTGCTCTGGTTTCCTACAATTGTAACAAAGATTAATTTTGATCTTTTGTTTATTTGTTAACCTTGACTTACTCTGTGGCTTGGAAACCACTGGCGATGAGAGATTCTGATTGGGAGACACGAGATACTGAATTGGTGTTGGAGAAAGTGGTGCAGAATACACAGGCGCTTGTACAAGGGGAGGGGTTTGGTATAAAGTTTGTCGATTATAATTCTTCCTTTCATATCATGAATTTCTTAAACTTCTTTAATAGAGCCATTTCTTTTTCCTCATTTGATTTTATCACTTGCATCTCACTTGCCGATTTACCTTTGGCTGTTGCAATTAGCACTCTGGATTCAATCGCTTGAGTTGGCACATTGCTGACTTCTCCCAGTTCAAATTCGAAAGCTCTTAGTTCCGAACATACATATTCTTGCGTTAGAATCGCCAAAATTTGGGATTCTATCATTGCAACAGTTTTCATAAGATATTTACTTGAAAGACTCCTGAAAATCTTATTGACCATTTCCTTATTGGTCAATTCCTTGTCCAATGACGCTAACTCTGTGATAAGCGCAGTAAATCTTGTATCCAATTGATCTAGCGCCTCATTGGGTTGCATCTTGAAATGCTCGAATCTTTGCATGGCCAAGGAGAGCTTATTCTCCCTCATTTGTGCGGATCCTTCATACACAGTAGCCAACTTATCCCAATTTTTTTTTTGAAGTCTTACATGACTTAATCTTGTTGAATAATTCCTCATTATCATTCAACGCTGAATAGAGAGCATTACGTTCAACATTGTCCAAATTTTCTCTTCTACGGTCTTCAAGGGTCCATTCTACTTTGAGTTTCTCGACATAACCATCTGGAGTTGCTTCAGTCACTCCAGGAGCACTAGTTATGACTTTCATGACTTGAATGGGACCATTTGAAATAACATCACACATTTCGTTATCACATGAACATAAATATGTAAATGCTCTAAGTTTCCACAAGTCATAATTTGACTCAGTCAACTTTGGCATCTTTGTAAAGCCATGATATGTGATAAAATGATTTTTCAAAAAGCAACTAAATTTTTAAAAATGGATCTAAACAAGCAGTTACACTCGGAAATGCTTAGGTTTCTACTTCAACCGCTTTGATACTATTTATTGGTCTCAAATGACATATGAAAAGGGTCTAGAAGGGGAAGTTGAATAGACCTTGAAGTTTTCTTTTAACTTTAAAATTTTTCTTGCGTCTTAAAATGTTTTGAACACTTGGAAAGTAAAGTGCTAGTATGGAGATAACTTAGACTTGGTGATTTTAACAATTACCAAAGTAGGGTAAAACCCAGATCGCTTAATCAGGGTTAGTACAACAAAAATAATTTTTGTTACTTAGCGTTTGTTTGCCAATTAGTCGCTTGACTGATTGTAATGCTTTAAACAATAATATGCAAATGATTTGGAAAGCAATAAAACAGTAAAGTAAATAACACAAGATATAAAAAGTTCACTGGGTGGTGTAGTCCCAGCTATGTCCTTCATCTCCTTTGCACTCGGAGGGAATTCACTAAATGATACTAAAAATTTTCACACAGATGACTTCTATAAATTATGAACAACAATGAAGATGATCTTGAGCTCCTTGATCACATAGACTTCAACTCTACTTAGATCTCTTTTCAACAAGCTTCTTTCACCCAGAAATAATGCTTGAAATAAAACTTCTTCTTCACACAAGGAAAAGAGATTGGAGGGTTTTTGTCACTACGGTTTGTTTGATTTGGAAGTTCAAACAACTTGAAGTATGTCAATAATAATGTAGGTTTTTTCAAGGAAGATGTTTGAGAAATTGGTGACTGTCTTTGTGATGTATGAAAAGCTTAAAGAGTGTGGATATGGAGATTTAAAAGCATTTCTTGGAAGAATTATGGACTTCGGATTCAGCAAAGGTTGTGCAATTTTAGCTTGAATGGATATTCGTGCGTGTGTATTCTTCTGTATTTAAGGTTTGCTGAATAGTCCTATTTATAGACAATTCTTGGAGAGATTGTCCGTTGGACACATGTGTGCCTTTCACTCGAGCGAGTGGAAATACTTCCATTCTGAAATCCCTGAAATTCTGTTGTAAGGATTGGATGCGGCAGGCTTAAACTCTGACAGTTTAGTCAATGGTTGTTTGTCTGTACGTCAAAGGTCCTTATAACATTTAGTGCACTTATCAGATATTTGAATGCATTTGAATTTATTTCCGGTTGGAAATAAATGCCCGTTATTGATTGTGAAGTCCTTTATGACTTCGGAATTTATTTAAGGTGAATCTCGGTCGCTTAGTTGCTGATTCAGAAATCCTGAAATGACTTTAGCGTTTGACAGACGCTTAAGACAATCTTAATCTTCTTTTGACTTCAGACGCTGATCTTCAACTTTCTCTTTGATAGACCCACCTAGAATTCTATCAGGGATTGAGTTTTAAATACTTTGTCTAAAATCTTCAAAGATAAAAATTCAACCCTAACAAAATAATAAACTTTCAACACATATACAATGTTTT
Source organism: Buddleja alternifolia (assembly GCA_019426215.1). Taxonomy (NCBI): domain Eukaryota; kingdom Viridiplantae; phylum Streptophyta; class Magnoliopsida; order Lamiales; family Scrophulariaceae; genus Buddleja; species Buddleja alternifolia. The sequence continues at coordinate 4,113,509 of CM033406.1, forward strand.
ATGAAAGCATAAACTTACATTCTTTTGGGATCTAACATAAAATTCTATCTTGTCATCATCAAAACATCTAACATAAAATTTCTTAACAAATAGTGTAAAAGAAGTGGATCCAATATGAGTTGTAGCTACATTATGTCTGCTGCCAACATTGATCAGCACTTCTCACTCTTCCAGCTTTCTACTTATTTCCAGTTCTTGGTTCAAAACACAAATGTAAGCGCTAGCTCCAGAGTCTAGAATCCAAGAAGCAGAAAATACAGTCATATAATAATTTGTTTCTAAAATATTAAGTTCTATACCTAAAGCTGCTTCAGTCTTCAGCTTGGGACAGTCATGCTTCCAGTAACCAGCCTCCTTGCAGTGAAGGCATATGTCAGACTTTTTCGGGCTATTGCCCTTGAACTTTTGAACCTTCTTTTTGTTGATAGATCATCTATAACTTGATGTAAATAAGACGAGAGTCAGATACTGTAGGGCCTGACAAGACCTCTGTTGAAAGTAACCAAGCATCATCGAGTACCCTCATACACCCGAGGCTCCAGCCTTTTCCAACATCACACAAATCAATGGTCCAGGATAAGATGTCTATAGCGATAATGAAAGAGGGCCAACAAGTTACTCTAGAAAACTTGGTTCCCTATTTGTAAAGTAGCTCCGTGCATAAGATCTTAAGTTATGCTCTTAAGCGAAAAAAAAAAACTAAAACTGAGTTCACTTGCAAGGGATGCAGGATTTCAACTCTTATCCAAAGATTTTGACATCGAAGTTGTAGATCTGTACCTCAACATGGTGATGTTCACTGTAATTAGGTTTTAGGAGAACTACCGGTGGAAGGCAATCTTCAAAGTGCTAATCTAGAAAAACATCAGTTGCCAGCTGTTAGTTCCAGTGGGCAACACAAGGAGCAAGTGGATCCTTCTGGTGCGGAGTACACTATGCTGGAAAACAAAGAAGATTCTTTAGATAAAAGCAGTGAATCATCTGTAGAATCTAAGCATGTTCATCATAATATGGGCAGTGCAACTGATAATGCTCATAATTGGACTGTGAAGGAGACAAGCTACTCAAGAATGGATGAAAATGAACAACAGAAAGGTTTTAGGGGTTCTTTTCTCTTTTCGGATGGTCAATACAGATTACTCAAAATTCTAATATATAATTTATCCGATTTTTCAAGAACATTATGTCTTAGATGGGCAGTCAGTTTTCAGCTACTCTTTGCTATCTACATTTGTTAGTGATTTCTTTGCTGGACAGCTTCCTCCGTATCTACAATCAAATCCTATAGTTCCTAGCCACAGAGATGCTCAAAGACCACCATTTGTTAATCTGGATTTTCATGAGACAGCTTCAATTCCTCTAGTTACGCGCCCCACACTTCCCCCGAGCTGGTTCTGGGAAATAAATCTGATCCCAAGAATTTCGGGTATTCTTGAGATAGGAATGTATTGGTTCTTTTTAGCAATAGTTGGTGTGGGTTTTGCCAGAGGATGGAACTAGTTGTTCGTGAAGTGTACCGAGCAATTAACAGTTATGAGAAAATGAAGATCAATAGTTCAAGGCAGGAGAAATTGATGCTGATAGGTTCAAGGCATACAAAATCTAGTCCCATGTATGCCATTTAACTGTGAAGTCCATCCTCATCCACCACATGGAAACCCCCATCATGAATAGGTGATGACGGCCCCAATCAAATCTAGTATTTTTGTTGGCGTCTCCCATGAACAACCAACTGACCACGAGTGTCCGAGAACCCAACTTCTAGAGGTTGCTTGAAATTTTCTGGCTTTACATCAAGCATAATGTATTTGAGTGAGGAGAAGAGAGGAAGAGACAGTGGTCTAAGTCCAAAACCAAACATAATGCCAAAGACGTAAATTTGTGTTTGGACATTTAGCTTTGTATATGGCTGAAATGCGCTAAATGTTTAGTTTGTTCACATTTTATGGGATAAATATTAGGGGTTTAATTGAAAAATTGACAAACTTTGGGATGATAATTATAATATGACAAATAGTATGAAAGGTCCTTGTATCTTGGAAAAACCTCGAGGGAAGATCGTGTAATCTTTAATGGACAAAGTAGTCGATCAAAGAAATATAGGATTTCTTAACAAATTTTAGTGTCAGGGAAGGTTAATGCAATTTCAGAACCTGAGTCAGTTACTTATATGGACCAAACATCATCGAAAATCTCAAAGTTATCATTGAGTGTTGATTTATAACTCCTCTCTCTCTCTATATATATATATATATATACACACACATATATATATATATATGTTATGAAATAACTCCAAATATTATAAAATATATACAAATATTTTAAAGTAGAGAGACTAGAGAATTAAGAGGAGAATTCTTTCTTTGATTTTGGTGTGTCTTAACAATACAACTTCATGTCCTACTTATAGGCACAAAATAGTAGGTACAATTATTTCAAGAGTTGAGTACATAATGGAAAAGATGGATTTACAAGTAGTGGAAGAGCAATGATCACCCACTATAACATAAAGATGAGGAGAAATGATTATCCATCATATCATGTAGTGGAGGATACATGGACATCCATATAATTATTCATAACACTCCCCCTTGGATGTCCATCAGTTAAGAATATGCCTCGTTAAAAACTTACTAGGAAAAACCCAATGGGACAAAAACCTAGTGAAGGAAAAAGAGTACATATCAATACGCAATCAGATGCTGCCTCATTAAAAACCTTACCAGGAAAACCCAGTGGGAAAAACCTTGGTTAAGGGAAAAAGAGTGCGGCGCGTATTATCTCCCCCTCATGACAATATCAGTGAAGATCTTTAAGTCTACGTACTCCAATATTGTAGACCAGTTTTTCAAATGTTGCTGTGGGAAGTGCCTTGGTGAACAAATCAGCAAGATTATCACTGGAACGGATTTGTTGAACATTAATATCACCATTCTTCTGAAGATCATGAGTGAAAAAGAACTTTGGTGAACTATGTTTTGTTCTATCTCCTTTAATGTACCCTTCTTTCAATTGTGTGATACATGCGGAATTATCTTCATATAAGATCGTCGGGATCATTTTTCCAGAAGATAAACCACAATTCCCTCAAATGTGTTGAATCATGGATCTTAACCAAACACATTCTCGACTTGCCTCATGAATAGCCAAGATTTCTGCATGATTAGATGATGTGGCCGATATAGTTTGTTTCATAGATCGCCATGAAATGGCTGTGCCACCACATGTAAATAAATAGCCCGTTTGTGAACGACCATTATGAGGATCAGACATATATCCAGCATCTGCATATCCAACCAATTCGGACTTGGGTACATTTGAATAAAATAAGCCCATATCGATTGTTCCTCTAAGGTAGCGGAGTACCTGTTTAACCCCATTCCAATGCCTTCGTGTAGGAGAAGAACTATATCTTGCTAATAGATTAACAGCGAATGCTATATCAGGTCGAGTGTGACAAGCAAGATACATTAGTGCACAGATTGAACTTAAATATGGTACTTCAGGACCAAGTAGTTCTTCATCACTTTCTCGATGTCGAAAAGGATCTTTGTTCACATCTAGTGACCTTACGACCATCGGGGTGCTCAATGGATGTGATTTATCCATATAGATTCGTTTTAGCACCTTTGATATATAAGCGTCTTGATATACAAAAATTTCATTCTTTAAATATTCAATTCGCAACCCAAGGAAAATTTTTGTTCTTCCAAGATCTTTCATCTCAAATTCTTTCTTTAAGCAATTAACAATTTTTGAAATCTCTTCAGGAGTTCCAACGATATTTAAATCGTCAACATAAACTATAATTATAACAAACTCATTTTCAGATGAAAATACAAGGACAAATTTGATCATTCTTATATCCTTCCTTCAACAAATATTCACTGAGACGATTATACCATATTCGTCCAGATTGTTTCAGTCCATACAATGACTTACTTAATTTAATTGAATAATGTTCTCGAGAACTTGATTTATATGCTTCAGGCATATTAAATCCTTCAGGGATTTTCATATATATATCATTATCAAGCGAGCCATACAAATAGGCTGTAACAACATCCATTAGACGCAAATCAAGTTTTTCATGCACTGCCAGGCTTGTTATATAACGAAAAGTAGTTGCATCCACCACAGGAGAATCAGTCTCCTCATAATCTATGTCAGGTCGTTGCGAAAACCCTTGGGCAACAAGACGTGCCTTATATCTTACAATTTCATTTTTCTCATTTTGTTTTCGCACAAATACCCATTTGTATCCTACTGGCTTTACATCTTCAGGTGTACGGACTACAGGTCCAAAACTTTTACATCTTCAGGTGTACAGACTACAGATCCAAAAACTTTTACATCTTCAGGTGTACGGACTACAGGTCCAAAAATTTTTTACATCTTCAGGTGTACGGACTACAGGTCCAAAAACTTTTACATCTTCAGGTGTACGGACTACAGGTCCAAAAACTTTTCGTTGGTTCAAGCGAGTTTAACTTTGCCCTCATTGCGTCTTTCCATTTTGGCCAATCATTTCTTTGTCGACATTCATTAATAGACTTTGGTTCTTGATCCTCATTATCATTCATCATATTTAGCGCTACATTATATGCAAATTTATCATCAACATTGACTTCATTTCGATTCCATCGTTTCCCGTTCATAACATAATCGATTGAGATCTCATTATTTTCACAATTTTCAGGTACCTGAGGTTCTTCTGGAACCGAAATATTAGTTATGACTGGGGACTCTTCTGGAGTTATTTTATCCTCGATTAGACCATCTTGATTCTTAGCTCCTTTTCTTTTTCGAGGATGACTATCTTTCGAACCGATAGGTCTACCACGCTTCAGGCGTGCAGTAGACTCATTACTTTGACCTTCAGGGACAACAATTCTTACTGGAGCATTAACAGCTGGTACATGTGACTTAGTCACTTTTTTTTTAGGTCAGTAAATGCGTCTGGCAGTTGGTTAGCTAAACCTTGCAAGTGAATTATCTTTTGAACTTCCAGTTCACTTTGTTTTGTTCGAGGATCAAGATGATATAAAGATAATTCATTCCAACTAATTTTCTTTTCCAGCTGCTTATTTTCTCCCCCTAATGTTGGGAAATCTGATTCATCAAAATGACAATCAGCAAATCGAGCCGTAAATAAATCGCCAGTCAATGGCTCTAGATACTTTATTATCGATGGAGACTCGAATCCAACATATATTCCCAACTTCCTTTGAGGACCCATCTTAGTGCGTTGTGGTGGAGCAATTGGAACATATACCGCACATCCAAAAATTCTTAGATGGGAAATATTTGGTTCCTGACCAAAAGCCAAGTGTAATGGGGAGAACTTATGATAACTTGTTGGCCTTATGCGAATAAGTGCTGCTGCATGCAAAATAGCATGTCCCCAACAAGAAATAGGAAGTTTTGATCTCATAAGTAAAGGTCTTGCAATTAACTGCAGACGCTTAATAAACGATTCTGCTAGACCGTTCTGTGTATGAACATGTGCTACAGGATGTTCAACATCAATTCCAATAGACATACAATAGTCATTGAATGTTTTGGAAGTAAATTCACCTGCATTATCTAGGCGTATCTTCTTAATTGGATAATCAGAAAAATGTGCTCTTAGTCTTATCATTTGAGCAAGAAATCTCGCAAACGCCAGGTTGCGAGTTGATAACAAAGATACATGTGACCATCTTGTTGATGCATCAATGAAAACCATAAAATATCTAAATGGTCCACACGACGGGTGTATTGGTCCACAAATATAGCCTTGAATACGTTCCAAAAACGTAAGAGATTCACTTCCTACTTTTGTTGTTGATGGTCGAATAATCAACTTTCCTTGTGAACAAGCAGCACATGAGAAATCATTCGATTGAAGAATCTGCTGGCTCTTCAATGGATGACCACATGAATTCTCAATTATATTTCGCATCATAATTGATCCGGGATGGCCCAACCGGTCATGCCAAATAACAAACCTATTTTGATTCGCAAACTTCTGATTTACGATAACATGTGTTTCAATAGTAGATATATGCGTGTAGTACAAACCGGAGGAAAATGCAGGCAATTTTTCCAATATACATTTGTTACCAGATATTGTATTAGTGATGTAAAGATACTCAATATTGCCATCACTTGTTGTCTCAATATGATATCCATTTCGGCGGATATCTTTGAAGCCTAGTAAATTTCTTTGAGATTTGGTAGAATATAATGCTTCATCAATATAAAATTGCGTTCCTCCGGGTAACAATATATTAGCTCTGCCGGAGCCTTCAATTAACTTTGTCCTACCCGATATAGTACTAACATTGGTTTCTTACATTACTAAAGAAGAGAAGTATTTTTTTATTCTTGAGAATGGTGTGAGTTGTGGCACTATCAACGAGACATATTTTCATTATTGATGTTGTTGCTGATAGAGTAAATACTCACTCTTTATTGGAACATAAAAAGACATAAATCAATATCAAACAATATTATTTAATATAAGAAACGATAATCTTATGAATAAATTCATTCTTAAAAAGAAAACAACATGCTTAAATATTTATTTATAAAGTACTAGAATTAAAATTTAACAAATTTATTTTTGAACACTTCAATCTCCAATCAAGTGACCAATTTTTTCATTAGGATCATCAAAGAAATCAGCAACATCTAAATGAGTGTCATCAAAATTGGCCATGATCAGAATCGCCTTCTTCAAAAGCAAAATTTGTTTCTATTTTCTTTCTTTTACTTTTTAGCGATTCTTGGTAAAGGTCAACAAGATGTTTTGGTGTACGACAGGTACATGACCAATGACCTTTACTACCACAACGATAACATAAATTTTTCACAAATTTGCTATTTTGGCCACTTTCATGTTTCTCTTCATTATTTTTCCACTTCTGGTGGAAAGATGTATTCTTTGAATAACCACCACGATTTCCATAACCATATCCACGACCACGTCCACGTCCATGATTTCTTTAATGATTAAATAGTTATGTGCTGCTACTTTCACTTCAGGGAATGTAGCAGAACTAGTTGGACGGGACTCATGATTAAAATAATTATATATTACTCAACACATTCACTTCAGGGAATGAAGTATAGTTATTTGCATATATGAATTTATATATTGCTCAACACATTCACTTCAGGGAATTGAGTATAGTTATTTGCATCAAGATGAATTTCAACATCTAACGCCCAAGAAAAATAATTTTTCCTCGTAATATCAAGAGTCACAAAGTCAAGTTTTTTCAAGATTCATCAATATAATACTATTATCAAAGTATAAAATGAATAACATAACAATCATTCAACTTCTTAAAATATTTTCAACGTGATAGGATTATTCAAAAGAATAATACTAATCAAATATATGCACATATACATATGTCTTCTTTCCAAACATCAAGAGAATTATTGCATATTTCTATTTTGTTACATATTGAAATATACGTACCTTTTCTTTACCTTTTCTTCTTGCTTTGTTTTAAAAATCTTGTCTATCAATTTTCTTTACAAATTCATAATAACTCATGAAAATCTCTCAATGGATTTTACATCATACGTTGAGTACCCCATGTATATCTTTAGCCAAATTTCAAAATGATTAACACCTTGAGACGGATCGTGCTGATAACGTGTTATGAAATAACTCCAAATATTATAAAATATATACAAATATTTTAAAGTAGAGAGACTAGAGAATTAAGAGGAGAATTCTTTCTTTGATTTTGGTGTGTCTTAACAATACAACTTCATGTCTTATTTATAGGCACAAAATAGTAGGTACAATTATTTCAAGAGTTGAGTACATAATGGAAAAGATGGATTTACAAGTAGTGGAAGAGCAATGATCACCCACTATAACATAAAGATGAGGAGAAATGATTATCCATCATATCATGTAGTGGAGGATACATGGACATCCATATAATTATTCATAACAATATATATATATATATGCGTGTGTGTGTGATGTGTGTGCATGCTGAATAATCTTAGTGCTAGGTACTTTATTTGTTTTGTTGATTGGGACTAGGACAAGGTTCATGTTTGATGTTGAAACCATGGTTCAAAGTCGCGGTATCGGTGATAATATCGGCCGGTGCCGTTCCATATCGGTCGCGGCCTATCGGGATATTATCGGGCTATACGATACAAAAGTATTATAAAATGCTCCAAAAATTCTAAAAAAAATTAGTAAAATTAAAGAAAAATGTAAATAACACAAATTGCTAGTTTTTAATACATATTAAAAGTATTTACTATATCAACCATCAATAAAGCTACATATATCATTTCCGTCGCTCAAGAAATTAATTTATAGAAATAAGACATGAATGCACTTAGTTTGTTATAAAGTTTTACATATGAATAGAAGAAAGTGCATGATGCCAATGACATGATCCTTCCAAATGCTTGCTATCAATATCTATTTCTTCAGAATTATCTTTTCACCATTAAATTTTATTTGAATAAAGATTTAAATGAGTAGAGAAGATATACATGCTTATATACTTTTTTTAAAACAACATTTACATTTCTCCCGTGAACAATAATACAATAACAGATATAAAGTTGATTATATTCTCCGAAAAAGAAACTGTGATGAACAATAATACAAATAAAGACACAAAACCAAACCTGTTAAAACAAATCTATTTTGTCTGAAAAAGGCCAAATATTCCTACCTAATGTCTGAAAAGAAAAGAAAGTAATGTCTGAAAAGCAGCCAAGAAAAAGGGGAAAAGAAGAAAAAGGGGAAAAGAAAGTCAAAGAAAAACAACTCATCCAAACCAAACACTATTCATTCGTCTTCTTCAACTGGCCAAAACGCAGCAACAGCAACATGTCATTCAACATTGAAAATCGTCCGTTTTCATCGGAAAATCGGCCGATATGATCCGATATGGTTCGATATTATCGGCCGATATCCGATAATATCGGCGATATCAAGCCGAAACGCTAAGAATTCATATCGCCGGATTTTATCGGATCGGAGGGGTCCGATCCGGTTACGTACCGGCCGATATCATCGGATATCGGCCGATACTTTGAACCATGACTTAGAATGCTTAGGTGTTGAAACCATGACTTTTTTGTTAAAGAGAGCCCAAAATTATACAAGCGGTTTTACATTCTCAAATGTATATATAGTAGAGTTTTTACTTGAGTTAATGATGTTGATAATGATAAATGCATGAGAGAAGACTGTGACTTAGTGGAGCATTATCACTTGTTTTCTTCCTAACTGAGTGAATTGGTGGAACTGATTGCAAAATAACTTAAGAATAATGCACTTTCCGATTATAGACTTTTTTAATAAAACTAGCATTTTGTTTCCAAGTATTTGGAGGAACGAAATTTAGAGAAATGCAATTTGGGGAAATGTATAGGGAACATGTGGAGAATGAAATTATATTTGGTTTAATTTCTGTAGAAAATATTGTCTATTGTAGATGTCATGTCATTTAAGATTTTAAAAATTATATCGTATCATATCGAAATTTAAGACCTTGGTTAGCAGTATACATAAACGATAAAATGTTACTATGCATTGATTGTGATCATTGGCTTAATATGTGGTAGAGTATGTTGAAGACGTTGTATTGAACTTCCCCTTATTTATATGATGGATTGCACTCGAAACGACTGCAGCTTGAATCTAAAATCTGTTAGAGTATATGCCCTCGAATGCCATAAAGAGGATAGATTTATAGGGCATAAACATTGTAACTAAACTATGGTTTTTCTATTAATATTGATTGGGCATCAATAGTGAATAAAGACTTGTATGATGCAAGTTTCGACAGAGAAAGTGTCAGTCGTACACAATGAAAATGGTAGTGGGAACTTATATCATAGACGTGTCAGTTGGACTGATATGTTCGAACACGCCTCGCATCAGTTCATCACATGGGTATTCACTCATTGACAGTCAATGATGAAACTGATAAGTAGTGATAAGTACGTGTGAACCTCTGACCTGAGAAATCGAGTTGAAGATGTACTTGTGACATCAACTCTGTCATTAGAGTAGTTAGATTCAAATCACCTGTTGGTGGAATCGACCTCGAAGTGCGACTTGATGTACTTGTGACATCAAGGGGCGGCCAAATAGATGCCCAAATAGCGCTCTTGCATGCTAGGGTTATTGTTTCATAATGATATAAATATATCACAAGGTGAAAAATAATACAAGGCAACTTACATAACTTTCTCTCCAAGAAAAAGTCTCCCACCTCTCTCTCTCTCTCTCTAGCCGTCTTTGACAAGGAAGAAAGGATGAGTTTTTCATTTTTGATTCAGGCGTGACGAATTAGAGATGTTGGCAAATTCGGCATTAGAGAAAAGGATCACGTTCAGAAATCAACATACGTGAGAACGGTAGTTTTTCCATACACAATTAAACACGAAGATTAGAGATGATTCGGGCTTTGGGAATTAAATTTACTTTCCGCTGCATTTTATTCGTATGATTCCCAACAGTGGTATCAAAGCCAATCTCTGAATTCTGTGTTTAATTGCTTATGTGATTGACTGTTTTTTCGCGTTTTTGAGGCATGCTTTGAACGTATTTTTCATATTCTGAATCTCGCTGCAGTTTCTTCAAGAAAGTTGTAGTTTAATGAGTTGCGAATCAGGTCATATAATTTTTATGAGAATCGGAGAAGTATAACCCCGAGACGAGCGCGACGCAAAAAGCGTGCGCAGTCTGCGCGCCGCGCTGTGCGCGCAATAGGAGGCTTTTTCGGCCTCCCGTTGCGCACACAGCGTGCACACTGCACACACTGGGTGGGCCCCCAACGCCGTGCCGTTTCACGCCGCTGGTCGGAGGGGCTGGCTGGGCGCACGGTATACACCGTGCCATGCGTCCAACGCACGGTCCTATTTTGGGGCCCAGGTTTTTGTGACTCGGGCCCTAATGGGTCGGGTTATATTTTTCTAAGGTCCAAATTTTAATTGAATAGGTGTTTTGGCTATTTTAGTTATCCGGGTGGGTCAAAAGGATGATGACCCGGATTTAATTAACAAGGAGCCCAAATTGCTTTGATTAAAATTGTGGATAATTCAATAAATTAGTTATTGGGCCTAATTAATTAATTTTGAATATGCCAATGGTTGGTAATTTAATTTTGATAAAATTAAGCCCAATATAGTTTTTATTGATCTTTATTTGAATGGAATAATTAATTAATAAACTCTTGGAGAATTTTATTTATTAAGTTATTTATTTAAATAAAGAATTCTCATAAATAGGATTATTTTCATATGAATCAATAAAATTTGGAATTTTATTGTGGGAATTAATTAAGTTGGACTAATTAATTTTTATTAATCACCAACATAAGTACTTTATTTATCGCGAGCATGTATTATGTGATGGTGACATATGTCTATGGGCTTAGGTTGCTTCTTTTGATTATGTATTTCTTTTGATGGGTTGTAAGGGCCGGTTTGAGCCCATTTTATTTTATTTCTAGATTTATGTATAGGTTTTAAATTACCTCTTGTAATAAATAGAAATAGAATAGGCCTTTCAAGATGACTTGGGCCCTCAAGATAAAAGCCCATAGACTTGTGTGTTGTATTATTGCTTTCGATGCATGTTCATTAGTTGTATGAAGCATGTGTGTTATCAATATGCGCTATATAAATTTGGTAAATGTGCAAAGTGAGACAAATTAAATGTTTAGAACATGAATTCTCCCAAATAAAAATTATTTTATTAAGTCCACACGAATTCAATAAGATCAAGGATTAAATCCATATGTGGCATCTTCCCAATAAGTGGGGGTCATATATTAAGATTTAATTCTAGAATTTTATTAAGTGCATTAGATGCCTTAATCGAGACATATTTCACCCCAAATATCGTTAAAGGGTTGCAAGGTGAAATTCAAATGTTAGATTATGAGGAGTTAGTGGGAATGAACTTAGATAGTCCACATTACCAATAAATCGTTAAAGGATTGCGGTATTTGTGGATTATGGGATAAATATGATTGAACCGTCTATTTGATAGATTGATGTTTGACATCACTTTAATTAAGTAATGGACTAAATATCGTTAAAGGGTTGCCATCCATTATATTAATTAAAGAACTCAATCCCCACCACGAAGTTTTCATCAACGATTGCTTCCGTCATTTCACAGTGGGAGTGTGGAATTTCAAAAAATGTAGTGGGAGCCAAGTTATAAATCGAAGTCCTTGATTTTAAACTTGGTCTTAGTTTAGTCCAATATTCTAATTAAGTCTGGTTTATTTTCTGCAGTTATTTGTTTTATCCCTCTCTTTTTTCAAAAATGACAATCAACCCACTTTCCGTATTACTCAAAAAGAATATCCTTACCCGACCCAACTATGTGGATTGGCTAAGGAATTTGAGAATAGTTCTCAATATGGAGTCTCCAGGATACGTGTTGGACACTGATATCCCTGCTCCTCCTGCCAGAACACGTGCTAATGAGGAAGAAGTCCAAGCTCATGAAAAATGGGTGAAGGACGACGTCTGAGTGTGTGGGTACATTCTTGGCTCTATGATGAATGAGCTACAGAGGTCCCACGGCAAGATTACCACAGCGAGGGCTATCTTAGCGCACTTGGTCGATCTCTATGGTGAGCACAGTAGGACTACTAGATATGAAATATCTAAAGAGCTCTTCGGAGCCAAAATGAGAGAAGGGGAGAAGGTTGGGGATCATGTCCTCAAAATGATATCGAGGATCGAGAGATTGGAAGCTCTCGATTTTACAATGAACCCGAAACTTCTGACCGATCTTATCTTGCAGTCCCTTCCTGATTCTTTTTCCCAATTCGTCATGAACTTCAATTGCAATGAGATTGAATGCAACTTAGCTGGGCTAATGAATAAATTAATCACTGCACAATCTCAATTGAAGCCCAAGGGAAAAGAGACTGCCTTGGTTATCACTTCTGGGCCCAGACGGGCGAAGAATAAGAAGAGAAAAATCAAGAAGCAAGCTGGCGAGCTTGGAGCTCAGGGTGGTGTCGATAAAGGAAAAGGGAAAGCTCCTGTGATTCGCCAGCGAAAGGGGCCACAAAAGACAGACAGATGCCTACACTACGGTGAGCTGGGCCACTGGAGAAGGAACTGTCCGAATATGGGGCCTGGCGCACAAGGTATGGAACTTTATGTTCATGAAACTTATTGTTCTATGACCGTCTTCTCTACATCTTGGATTCTTGACTCTGGAGCTAGTGCTCACATATGTTGTATGAATCAGGATCTGATGCGAGAAAGGAAGTTGGACAACAATGAGGTGAAGATCAGAGTAGGCAGCGGGCAAAGCGTCGCGGCTACTGCAATAGGATCTACCTCGCTGTTTTTAAATTCTGGACATGTACTATTACTGGGTAATGTTTTGGTTTTGCCTAAAGGACTTAAAAACATTGTTTCTATTCCCGTTTTAGTTAAGAATGGTTACACTTTCCGTTTTATTGATGAACGATGCAACATTTATTATGGTAATAAATTTCTAGGCTTTGCTTCTTTGATAAATGGATTGTATTACCTTAGTGTCCAGAATGAGTATGCAGTGAATACTATACAAAGGAAACATAGTAGGCTTGAAATAAACCAACGATTGATATGGCAGCTTCGACTAGGCCATGCTGGCGTACAAAAGATTCGCAAAATGGAAAAAGATGGACTAATTGGCCCACTGGGATTGGATCCCTATCCTACTTGTGAATCTTGTTTCAAAGGCAAGATGGCTAGATCGCCCTTCACAGGGAGCTTTAAAAGGGCCTCACAAATCTTAGGTTTAGTGCACACTTACGTTTGTGGTCCATTTGGAGAAATGGCCAGAGGAGGTTTCCTTTACTTTATCACCTTCACAGACGACCATTCTTGATATGGTCTAGTGTACCTGATGAAGCATAAGTCTGAATCCACTAATAAGTTCAAGAAATTCAAGGCTTTAGTGGAAAATCAAACAAGTCAACATATAAAAACTCTTCGATCTGATCGAGGAGGAGAATATATGAGCGACGAGTTTGACTTATACGTCAGAGAGAATGGTATAGTATTGCAACTCACACCTCCAGCGACTCCACAGTTGAATGGAGTAGCAGAGCGAAGGAATCGAACCTTGTTGGACATGGTTCGCTCCATTCTTAGCTACACTGATTTACCCATTTCACTGTGGGGTCACGCGCTGCTTACAGCTGCACACATTTTAAATAGATGTCCGTCCAAGTCCGTTCCTATGACTCCCTATGAAATGTGGAGAAATAGGAAACCAAGTCTTAACCACATAAAGATTTGGGGATGTCCGGCTTATGTCAAAAAGACTAAAGTGGACAAGTTGGAGGCTAGATCCTTAAAGGGACGTTTCGTTGGATATCCTGAAGATTCTATGGGATACCTCTTTTACCTGCACAATGATCAAAGGATCATTGTAGCCTTACAAGCCCACTTTCTTGAAGATGAGTTCATTCAAGAAGGAGGAGTGGGTAGAAAGATTGTTCTAGATGAACAAAATGAAACCCCAATGGATATATCTACACAGGGAGTGAGAACCGAACCTTCTGTAACACAACCACAACCACGACGAACGAATAGAGTATCTCAACCGCCCGAGAGGTACGGATATCTAATGCAGAGGGAGTTGGATCTCCATTCTGTGTTAGAGGAGGATCATGGAGATGATCCCTCCACTTTTGATCAAGCGATGGTGGATGTGGATGCTGCTAGATGGCATGAAGCTATGCAAACGGAGATCGATTCGATGCATGCAAACCAAGTCTGGAAACTTGTAGACCAACCTGAAGGGGTAAAACCAATCGGGTGTAAATGGATCTACAAGAGAAAGATTGGTGTTGATTGCAAAGTAGACACCTACAAAGCCAGGCTAGTGGCGAAAGGGTATAGTCAAAAGGAAGGAATTGACTACCAAGAAACCTTCTCGCCAGTGGCTATGATCAAATCAATAAGGATTCTACTTGCAATAGTAGCACACCTAGATTATGAAATATGGCAAATGGATGTCAAAACTGGTTTCCTAAATGGATTCCTAGAAGAGGATATCTATATGGAACAACCTAAAGGTTTTGAATCCGAGGAGCATATTCATAAGGTGTGTAAACTTGAGAGATCCATTTATGGACTCAAACAAGCGTCTCGTAGCTGGAATCTACGTTTTGATGAGGTTATCAAAGGATTTGACTTCATCAAAAACGAAGATGAGCCCTGTGTTTACAAGAAGGTCAGTGGGAGCAAGTTGACATTCCTAGTGTTATATGTAGATGACATATTACTCATTGGGAATGACATAGGAATGCTCACCACAACCAAGAAGTGGCTTTCGAGTACATTCTCCATGAAAGACTTGGGAGAAGCGACCTATATTCTAGGGATTCGGATCTATAGAGATCGAACCAAAAGAATGATAGGACTTTCTCAAGCCCTTTACTTAGAAAATGTCCTAAAAAGGTATAGGATGGAAGATTCTAAGAAAGGGTTCATACCATACATAGGATACATCTTTCGAAATCTATGTGTCCTCAAAGTGAGGAAGATAGAAAAGAAATGAACATTATACCCTATGCGTCTGCTGTGGGCAGCTTGATGTACGCGATGCTCTGTACTAGACCCGACATTGCTTATGCTGTGAGCGTTGTTAGTCGATTTCAAGCAAACCCTGGTAAGGAACATTGGATAGATGTGAAGAATATCCTAAAGTATCTGAAAAGAACTAAGGATATGATTCTCACCTATGGAAGTGGTGACCTGAGGGTGGACGGGTACACTGATTCGGATTTCCAATCTGATGTTGATGACCGGAAATCCACCTCGGGATTTGTATTTACTCTAAATGGTGGAGCGGTGACTTGGAAAAGTTCTAAGCAACGCATAACCGCAGACTCCACCACAGAGGCTGAATACATAGCTGCCTTAAAGAAGCTGTTTGGATTAGGAAGTTCATTGAGGAACTTTAAGCGGTTCCTAGCATAAAGCTCTCGTTGCCACTTTATTGTGACAACACCGGAGCTATAGCGCAAGCGAAGGAACCTAGGTCTCACAATAAATCCAAACACATAGAGAGGAGATATCACATCATAAGAGAGATCGTTGCACGAGGTGAAATAACTGTTCAGAAAATAACCTCAGTCGACAATGCCGCTGATCCATTGACCAAGCCATTGGCACAGGCGGTGCTGGAAAAACATCTCAAAAAGATGGGTATTAAACACCACAGCAAATGGCATTGAGTGCAAGTGGGAGATTGTTAGAGTATATGCCCTCGAATGCCATAAAGAGGATAGATTTATAGGGCATAAACATTGTAACTAAACTATGGTTTTTCTATTAATATAAGGCAGTTGATTGATGTTTTCTTATAGGCATTTATAAGGTGTGAATAAACAATATGAAGTCCTTGATGACAAGGCGAACCTTCTACCTCCTATGGGATAGGAGGAAAGACACTAGAATGGTTTAACCCTTGACATCTAAAAGGGTTCGCAAGTCTAAGAAATATTGATTAGGCATCAATCGTGAATAAAGACTTGTATGATGTAAGTTTCGACAGAGAAAGTGTCAGTCGTACACTATGGAAATGGTATTGGGAACTTATATCATAGACGTGTCAGTTGGACTGATATGTTCGAAAACGGCTCGCATCAGTTCATCACATGGGTATTCACTCATTGACAGTCAATGATGAAACTGATAAGTAGTGATAGGTACGTGTGAACCTCTGACCTGAGAAATCGAGTTGAAGATGTACTTGTGACATCAAGTCTGTCATTAGAGTAGTTATATTCAAATCACCTGTTAGTGGAATCGACCTCGAAGTGCGACTTGATGGGCAAGTAGCATTGTTAACTGATTTGCAATATGAAATTTATTCTCTCATAAGTGAATGAGTAAAATATCCTATGCAATCATGAATAAGTGAGGATGAAAGTCTTTGGCCAAAGCATTTAAATACCTCGACTTATTATGAGCTTAGGCATATGGTCAAGTTATATGAGTTTGACTTTAAACCATGATTCTTACTTGACTGGGATATAAGAATAAAAGGTTTATACACGTATGGTATTCACGGCGTAAAGGTTTGGAAATGATCCTATTCATTCGTTCTCAATTGGGTTACGGTGTGCGCTACGAGACTAGCTAGGTGTCACTCACACCCTTTTGGATTTCTCCCAATTGCCTTTTAAGACGAACATAAAGAGTCGCGCTTAAAGGAAGTGCAAAAGGAAAAACATGGGAAAAGATTTGAGAGAAATTCACGGCATTGGATGCAGTAATTAATTAATTAATTATTGGATAATTTAATTAATTAATTAAATTAATGAGTTAATTAATTTCTTGGAGAAATTGAATTATAAATTAATTAGGAATTGAATTAATTGGATTATCAATTTATTTATTGGATAAATAAATTATCCGATTAATTAATTAGCAAGCAAGACGAAAGCCCGAAGGCTTCCTAGCCCACTAAGGGGCGGCCAAATAGACGCCCAAATAGGGCTCTTGCATGCTAGGGTTATTGTTTCATAATGATATAAATATATCACAAGGTGAAAAATAACACAAGGCAACTTACATAACTTTCTCTCCAAGAAAAAGTCTCCCACCTCTCTCTCTCTCTCTCTAGCCGTCTTTGACAAGGAAGAAAGGAGGAGTTTTTCGTTTTTGATTCCGGCGTGACGAATTAGAGACGTTGGCAAATTCGGCGTTAGAAAAAAGGATCACGTTCAGAAATCAACATACGCGAGAACGGTAATTTTTCTATACACAATTAAACACGAGGATTAGAGATGATTCGGGCTTTGGGAATTAAATTTACTTTCCGCTGCGTTTTATTCGTATGATTCCCAACAGAATCTACACTGTAGGTACTGATTACATGAATACACATTGAACTTCTTTTGGAACTACTTTACTTTTTTGGCCGTTGTTAAAATTAATATAATGCACTAATATGAATTCTAATTACTTTCTCTCATCTTGGGCTCGGCACTTCTTCTGGGTTTCATACTTATTTGTATACTATTACCAAATACTACTTGGTTGGAAAGAAATTTATAGTGTAAGAAAAAAGGTTTAAATAGTCGACAACAATTAGTTGTAGATAACATTGTTAATTTATATTAAAAATATACAAGTACACACCTTCTGGTAAGAGCTAATTACAGAACCCCCTTTTTCGAGAAATTGCATCTATCTTACTTGATGTTTTCTCCATCTAACATTACCCCTTAGTCGCCATTAAGAGCATCCTCATTGGATGTACCTCAAATGTTCTTGGAGTGCCACCTCAGCATTCCAAGAACCTCCCCTTCCAAGCACCCCTGCTTCCCATTCGAAGAACCTCTCTGCACTTGCCACTTCAGCATAGAACCTCTTCCAAGAACCTCTCTTCCCATTGGAAGAACCTCTTTCAAAATACCCAATTAATAATAATTTATAAATAATTAATTATATAACTAAATAAAAAAATTTACTTTTCAAAAATAATTGATTAATTTAAATATATATTTTAAATTAATAAATTTAGAAAATAATTAACTAAATATATTTAAAGATATTGTGAAAATTTAATAATTATGCAATTATTAATTAAAAATAGAAAATTTATGACATTTTTTTGTTATTATTACAACAAATTAACAAGGCATACAATTGTAAACATGGCAATTATCGAACAAATTAGTTTTGTAACGGCTAGTTTTATAACGGCTAGTTTTGTAACGGCTAGTTTTTGAATTACATACAAATTATAACAAGTACAAACCAATTAAATTAATTGAACAAAATTAAATTTTAAATAAATTGCAACAAGTAAAATAAAACGAATTTGAATTACAAGCCATGTTTTTGTTTAATCCTCTCAACAGGAAGAAGATGAAATTTGAGTTGGAATTCATTCATGCCTGTTGTATCTTTCATTATAATGTCGTAATCATCTCTCCATGAAGTATCCTTCTGCCACTGCTCAAACTTCTCGATCTCTTCGGCCCTCTTCGCGTGATATTCGTCTAACTTCTTCAATATGACCTCAGTTCCTGCTGAGGCTTCAACAACTTTACCCTTTCCTTTCCTTTTGGCCGCCTTCTGGCCAATGGGTCTCCGCTCTACTTCACTATTACTGTCAGATTGGGCGCTTGGTGTCGATGGATTGGATGAAGTATAATCCCCTTCTTCATTGATCCTAGTCTTCTTTTTCTTAGAAGAAGCTTGAAACTCTCGTTGCCCCCTCCATTTCGGTAGATCTTTGACCATTCTCCAGAGGTGGTCATGCTTGAATTCTGTATCGTTATTGGCACTCCTATATAATGTACGAGCTTTTTGAATTATTTGGTCGTCGGACACCCCGCTTTGCTCTCATCGACCAACTAATTGTAAACACCACTGAATTGTGTAACCTTAGGCATAACCTTGAAATAATGCCCCTTGATTGTGCTAATATTACGCTTATGACCGCTCGACGAAAACTCATTGTATTATTTCGTAATGCGCTCCCAAAAGGCCTCCATCTTTTGGTCAGTTCCCGTAACTGGATCACTCGAGATGGTCAAGTAAGCACTAAGCATTAGTTTTTCTTCTTCGACGCTCCAAAATTGGCGTTTTTTAGTTACGACATCGGGTTGGTCATCGTTGAGGTTGATGGTGTCCAACCCTTGTGGTGAGGGCATCGGTGGTGGAGGTGAGTATGACATTGAAGTTGGAGGAAATAAGTTTCGAGGTTGAAATTGTGGATATTGTGAAAAATGTGGATACTGTGAAAATTGTGGATATTGAGAAAATTGTAGATTTTGGGGATACTGTGGGTTTGTTGAAATGGTGGGTATTGTGGAAATAATGAAAATGGCGAGTTTTGTAGATTTGGTGGATTTTGTGGATTTGGTGGATTTTGTGAATTTTGTGGGGATTGTGTGGTATTATCTTGAAAACTTTGATTTGGATAATTGGGAGAGTTTAGTAAATTTGTATAAGAATTTCCGAAATTCCCTTCCATTGGAAATATTTGAAAAAAAATTAAAGAGAAATTTGAGAGTATTTAATAAATTGGAAAGAAGATGGGAGATTGTTGTGATTAATTATTGGGAAAATGGGTAATATTTATAGATGAATTTAAAAAAATAATTACAACGGCTAGAATTTTGTAGCCGTTATAAGAAAACCGTTGGAAGAAAAGTGGACTTAACAACAAAAGAAAACAAAAAGGCAAAATAAAAGAAAAAACAAAAACAAAACAAAAAAACAAAAAAGAAAAAGAAAAAGGGGGTGAAGTACCCGGTTCTTGCAGAGGAACCGGGTACTTCAATTTTGCCTCCACCTAAGCTTCCCCATTGGAAGAGAGAGGATCATGGGATGTCACATCACCCCATGATCCCCTCAAGTACCCCCCAATGGGGATGCTCTTAAGGTTTTTGGCTAACGTCGGCCAACGAGTGGGATGGTTTACCCAAAATGCCTTTCCGCAGGCAGGAACTTTTTGACCAATTTGTACAGATGATTGTAAGGGATGATAATTTATATGTTTCGATTTTCATAAATGATACGTCTTTTTAGCATTTATAGATGTTGTTCCTAACCTAGAAAACATGTGTTCTTTGAAAATTTATTGAAATCCCATTTTCCATCAGTTTGTGGCATTGGAAACACCGGGAGCATCCCACTCCGTGCACCATAGATTTCCCTATCCAAATTATGTGTTAAAAGTTATTTTAGCATTTTCATTTGAATTAAATACTAACTTCTAAATTCTTTAGAGAGAAATAAAAAAATTATGTTAGTTTCAACCACCACTACCACACCCCTGCCTCTCCAGCTAATTTCTTTTTTCAAAAATTAAATATTAAATTTGAGATATGAGGTCCTAGTCCCATTATAATCCTAGAGGGGGCAAAGGGGAGTTTTGCTGTTTCAGAATTCTTTTGCCAGCCACCTAAAGGTATAAGAATCCTTTACTCATTTCATTCATGGTTTCACCATATATGACATCTCGGTGAAGGTATATGATGAGCCTGTTGCAGATTTCATGCTTAATGCAGCCTGAAAGTGATTCAGTCATTTAAGAATACTAGAAATTATCACGTGTGTGAACGTCGCAAGGGGTTTTCCAATGATGACTTAA
Organism: Buddleja alternifolia; assembly: GCA_019426215.1. NCBI lineage: Eukaryota > Viridiplantae > Streptophyta > Magnoliopsida > Lamiales > Scrophulariaceae > Buddleja > Buddleja alternifolia. The sequence continues at coordinate 4,134,645 of CM033406.1, forward strand.
ATTAAAGTATATGATTATGAAACTTGTCATTATGTATGTCAAATGACTTTTTAATTATTTAAGTTATTAACAAATAAATCTTACTAATAGTTTATTTAAATTAAGTACATAGTGCATTATATTCTTTTATTGTTTTTTTATATATTTTGTTTCCAAGTACATTTTTACATTTGTTATTAATTCAATTAACTCATATGCATAATGAACTTCTAGATATAAGATGATAATCCATTTGTTCAAGCATATCGTAGTTTTAATTTGTGTATCCTAATATACATCAATCAAAAGGGTTTAATAAATATTTCTATGTAAGAAAAAACTTCTATTTAAAAAAAGGGTTCATTTTTCAGAAAATACATCTATGCTTATAATATAAAAAATAATGTTCATCGTATCTCGTCTATTACTTCTTTTTCTTTGTATGGGGTGTGCTAAGATAGGATTGTGTTCCTTAAAATAATCTGTTATTAAAAAATTCTCACTTAAATTTCCATAACACGTCTTATCTGAAAAAAACTATGGTCTTGTTTGTCTATGTTTTCAAATTTTTTTATTTTACTTTTTGGATCACATTTTTTTTTTTTGAAATTCTTTTAGTTTTTCTTTTGTAACTACCTCTTAATCAACACACTGTCATCATGACTTCACATTATCTCGTGTCATTTTATACTATCTCTGAACAATAAATACATTTTCCAACTATTTTTTCTTTTCTCTTTCTTAATTTATTATTTTTTAATCACATAATCATTACAAAATGACTTAACATTTTACACATCATTCATCAACAAATCAAACTTGATTTTGACACATTCCAATAATCCTTATCATTTTCTTAAAACATATACAAAAACAACCAACATCACATCATTTTTCACACGAATCCTGTAATACACATTTTCCAAATAATTTACTAACCAACCCAAAAGCATTAAGTTAAAAATAGTAAGAACTCTATCATACATATATTTTATTTTATATCTTTTCGTGGTCAAAAAAGTGTTATAAGCACATTATCTAAGTCGTTTGGACAATGTAGGAATCTATATATTTCTTTTGCTCTTACTAAATAATTTCCTACGATTAAGAGTTTCTTTCTTTTTTTAATCCGCCTTTATTATGATATACTCAAGATGTTTTTAAGAATATTTTGTTAAATTGCATATAAGACTTTATTTTCAAGCACATTCTTCTTTTATTTGTTGTTCAATCTAATAAATTCAAGCACATATGAACCTCTAATTATATGTACATTTGTGTGGGTTTGTCTCTCTATATGTACTATCTATCTATCTATCTATATATATATATATATATATATATATATTTATATACATGACAATCTATTTGTGCAATCACATAACAGTCTTAACTTATATATCCTTATATACATCCATATAAAAATTGACCAAATAATTCAATAGTATTTTCAGATTGTATGTCTATTTTAGCATCAAATATAATATTGTGTGTGTCTCAATTTCTGATTCTTTCTTCTTGGATGTGCCAAAATAAGGTTCAATTTTTTAAACATGAACTTCCTTTTTATTTTTTCCTCCCAAACTCACTTTAAATAATGATGCAACACTAATTATGATTAATTAAAATGAAATACTAATTATTTTTATATTTTCAAATCTCATGTAAAACTTATAATTGGGTCAAAATAAATCTATAAAATCTGAACAAAATAGAGAGTTATCTTAGATGAATGATCTATTGTTCTTATTGATTTTTTATTTTTCTCCCAACTTATATCCACCGCCTCATATTCACAAAAAATATATAATTTTGCGAACTCTATAAATTGTACACTTCTCATACATAATTAAGTCTTTGAAACATGATATTTAAGTAGTATTAAATCGTAAAGAAATTTAGATATTTATTATCTATTTTATTGTGAAGTACAGGAAACTTGTAACTATGCCTATGTATATTATAATAGATAGATATGATTTTAGGTTTAAATATTATAGGCCAAGTAAGGTTGAACTCTCCTAATGTAATTGGACTCATACTAATGAATAGTTTCTTACTATTCAATGAATTCTTGTACTTCTACTAATAGTTAATTATCAAGTAGTAAATTTAGTTATTAATTATTATTATTATTAATAATAATAGTAAGGGTGGGTATAAAAGTTTTTCACAATGGAACAAACAAATGAATTATTCACACATTTATATAGAGGTTAGATGTATTGTAGTTTTTCACTACACGACGAGTTTTAGAATTTTAATTGGTGAGGTATCGAAAATGCTTAAACTTTTGAATGCCTGCAAAGTTGCTAGCTATTCGTTTCTTTGCTCCCAAGATAAAAGTTCTAGCAATGGTTTTTAAATCTGGGCTCACTGGACACTTCATGAGCTTTGAGGGATTTGAGTTTGCTCCTATTTTTTCTCCATAAAGTTTGTAGTTCGAGAATGGAGGACCTATTAACTTTCCCTTGTGTTGCACTCCTTCCATCTATTTTTGGGGTTATGAGTTCACTGGATCCAGTCACACAAAATGGTTAATGAGACTCCTGAAGCATCTTCTTACATGGACTAGACCGAGCACATTCTGGATTAGGTCACGCTCATGACTGAAAGGAGGTTCTTTAGATTCGGCCCATGCCTCACCCAGTTTTGTGAAAGTGGTTGTAGATGGGTCTCTACTCCACGACCCAACTATCCAACTAAACTTGTCCCAAAGGAAAAAAGAAACAACAGGTTAAGAGTTGGGTGCAATATAATAGACTCGAGGTATTTTATTTTTTTTAATGTTTTGCTAATTGGACTCGAGGGTATTCGATATGTTCTGAGTCTACGTTTGTACTGAAATCCTAATTAGGTGAATGTGTGAAAAGAGTCCAGACCCTACTGATTTTACAAGACTTTAAAGACCTTATTTTTTAGGCAACTAGATTGATGTGAACTAATAATTCTTGAGTATATTTACCATATGTTCAGTGGGTTTCTTGTTAGTTTGTTCATCTCATGTCCTTGAATTTACAGAGGGAAGTTTATGTTAGACTTTATATTTGTTTAGTATTCCTTTTATATTAGATGTCTATTGTTATTTTCTTATTTACTATTTCCTTGTAATTTTTATATAAACCTCATCAGTTATTAATAATATTCAAGGGAATTTATACCTTAACATGGTATTGGCGTAATTCTTTCCTAGGTCTCCAACCATAAGCCACCGCCTCTTACAACCTGTCGGCCGAGCTACTCTACCGCCGCCGCCTCTATCTCACCGGCGTGCTTTAACTTTTGCTCCTCTACAAAATTTTCCTTTTTTATCTCTGTCCGTATAAGTCGTTGTTCTTCACCTCAACGCATTATTTTTTCGGTAAAAAGCCTCCAACAGCGCCGAAATCCTTTCATCTTGGTTTTTAGCGCCTACCACCGGTTTCCGTCAGCTCATTACGGTATTTTTTTTTACTTTCGTTTCGTTTGTCTATTTTTTACTATTATTTTCGTTATTGTTTTGGTATTGTGCTATCCTCTCCCATGTCTACCATTGAAGAATCCACATCTAACCCCAAAACTGCACCCCCTCCTCGCCCTACTTCATTTCACCCGGCCCTCACTGCCGGCAATATTTATTCCTCTTTTGATTTTAAATTATCTGTACATGACTCCAATTATAAACTTTGGCGGGGCATGTTCAAGGATTTTTGTCGTAGTTACTCGGTTTTTGATCATCGTTCCGGTAAAAGTAAGCCTACGGGCAAACCCAATGATCCATGGTTTTCTTTAGATTCAACTATTAAATGTTGGTTTTACTCCACGGTTGATCTTAAATTTTTAAAAAAACATTGATTTGGATTATGCCACTTTGCATGGTCTTTGGTTTGCTATAGAAGAATATTTTCGAAACAACAAAGCTTCTCGTTCTATGCAACTTAACGAGCGATTTTGAAATCTTCAAAAAGGTTCTCTTTCGATTTCTCAATATTGTTATGAGATGAAATTTTTCGCTGACAATTTAGATGACCTTGATAATAAAATTACGAATCAAGATTTTATTCTTCAACTCTTACAAGGTCTTCCAAAATCTTATTTACCTCTAGTTACTGTTATTACTACAAAATTCCCCCTTCCGTGTTTTTCCGAAGTTCACAATCTTTTTCTCCTTCAAGAAATCCGTGAATCCCGATTTCACTCTACCCTGGCCTCTCCCGACTGCGCCAACGCCCTGTTCTCTCACACCCCATCCAATGCACAATATCGAAATAATTATAAAAATAATGGTTCAAAAAAGGGCAAAGGAAATGGTAAGTATCAATACCACCCTGGTGGAAATTCAGTTGGTCCAAATTCCAGCAACTCAATTCGGCCCAATTATGCACAAGGACCACCTCCTGGATATCCACCAGCGCCCAGTCCACCACCTGGATTCTACTATCAACTCATGCCCAGCCTGAACCCACCAGGCCCACCTCAGCCTCCGGCCCAGCCGTTCACTAATTGGGCCTCAACTTAGTAGCTTATTTCTCCCTCTTAGCCTACGGTCCAGCCCCTTTGCTCCTTCACACTTTCCACCTACAGCTCCAACTTTTGGCCCACCTGAAACTCACACACACGGTGTGTCCAATCCACCAGGCCCGATTCAATTCGATTCCTTTACAACAAATCAGAATGCCACTCAACCCTCTGCCAATATGGCCTCCACTGATATGTCTCAACTCTTTCAAATAATGACTCTTCAAAAACCCAATGATCAATGATACATGGATGCTAGGGCAAGTTCGCACATGACACCACACTCAAGTATTTTACATAATATTGTACATTCTAGTTTTTCAAATTCTATTGTTGTTGGCAATGGTGCTGTGCTCCCCGTCACTAATGTTGGTTCTTCCTCTTTACCCATCTCCACTCGCCCCCCTTTACTTTGATAAAGTCCTCGTGTCTCCTTCTTTGGTCAAAAATCTTATTTCCGTTCGTCAATTCACTCGCGATAATAACTGTTCCATCAAATTTGACCCGTTTGGTTTTTCTGTAAAGGATCTTAGGTCCGGTGAGCTTCTCGTTCGGAGTGATAGTGATGGAGACCTCTACCCCATTAGTTTCACCCACTCCACTCTTGCCACATCCTCGTCTCGCACTGCCCACTCACCTCTCATCTGGCATCGTTGTCTTGGTCACCCTGTTCAATCTATCCTTAGTTTTCTTTCTAGTCGTAATTTTATTTCATATAATAAAGATAATTTACTTTCATTATGTCATGCGTGTCAACTTGGAAAAAACAAATGTTTACCTTTTATAGTTCTTCCTCGCATAGTATTGGATTATTTGATATTATTCATTCTGATTTATGGACATCTCTTATTTCTAGTAATGGTGGTTTCTCGTTATTATATTTTTTTTCTTGATGACTATTCTCACTTTCTTTGGGTTTTTCCCTTACAAAATAAATCTGATGACACTAAAGTTTTAATTAATTTTTTATTCTTATGTGCAAAATCAATTCAACCTTAAAATTAAATCCTTTCAATGCGATCATGGTGGTGAATTTGATAATAAACTTATGCCACTACCAAAAAATTTATTGTTGCCCATATTAATATGTCATGGTGAAAAGTCTCTTTGCTATGGTTCAAATCAACTGACCACAGATTTGCTACGGCTATGGCCGTGGTATTTGCAAGCATGGCTAAAACATTTACCATGGATTATAGCCATGGTCAATGTTTTGTTCATTGTAAAGACCATGACTTTTAGCCATTGCAAAAAAGTGTTAGATTAACATTTCTTCCACCACGGCCAGTTAGAGCTTAAAATAGCTAGCATTCTTTTTTACCACGACTAACTTTGGTGTGGCTATAGGAAACATCTGCCACGGCTAAGTTAGCCGTGAGCTTAGACCGCTATAAACCACGGTTTTAAGCCATGACATATATTTTCGTTGTCAACACTAAATTTTCTTGTAGTGTGCACAAGTTTTTCAAAACTAATGGCATTTTTTTTCATTTTTCATGCCCTCACACTTTATAACAAAACGGTAAAGCTGAACGCACCATTGAAACAATCAACAATATAATATCTACGCTCTTTTTCCAAGCCTCTTTGCCTTTTTTTTTTTAGGTTGAACCCTTCACACGGCTACTCATCTTCTCAACATTTTGCCCACTACCATTCTCTCTTATAGTACGCCGTTCGAGCTTCTCTACCATACCATCGTCGTGTATTTGATTGCCTTTGTTATCCGAATTTGACTGCCACTTCCCCACACAAGTTTGACCCTCGTTCTTCAGCGTGTCTGTTCTTGAGCTTTCCATCTAACCATCGCGGTTTTGTTGTCTTGACTTATCTACTAACAAGATTATCTTGTTTCGTTATGTTTCCTTTGACGAACATATTTTTCCTTATTCCTCTTTTGCCATTCCCGGCTCCTCTACTTCCCTCCCCTCGACTTTCTCGATGATGATGATGATCCCTCTCCTCTCCTTTGTCAACTCTTGACTGCCTCTCCGTCTGCTCCACCCGCGCCAATGTTGTTTCTCCTGACCTCGCTCATCCAATTTCGCCACTTCCCGTCTCAGCTCCTCCTACTCATACCTCCCTCCCGTCGTCTTGGCCGGCCTCGCCCGATGGCGTACTCGGTCACCCTATGCTCACCCGATCCAAGGCTGGTATCTCCAAACCTCGTCGCATTTTCAATCTTTCCTCCTCTTCTTCCGCTGCTTACTCTCCCCTTCCTCGCTCCTATGCTCAAGCCTTACGCGACCTAAATTGGAAAGTTGCCATGGATGCTGAGCTTTCTGCACTCCACTCCAATCATACTTGGGATCTTGTTTCGCCTCCTTCCAATGTTAATCTAGTTAGCTCTAAGTAGATTTTTTGTCACAAATTTAAATCGGATGGCTCTCTTGAAAGGTACAAAGCACGCTTAGTTGCCCAGGCTTCACTCAATAGCCCCACATTGATTATGATGACATTTTCATTCTTGTCGTCAAACCAGCCACCATTCATACCATTTTAATCTTAGCCATTTCTCATTCTTGGCCTTTCCATCAGCTTGACGTAAAAAATGCCTTATTACATGGCCATCTCTCAGAAACCGTCTACATGCAACAACCTCCCAGTTTTTCTGATCTCCACTTTCCCAATCATGTTTGTCATCTCAAGAAGGCCCTCTATGGTCTTAAGCAGGCTCCTCGTGCCGGGCATACTCGCTTTGTCACTTATCTCTCCTCCATCGATTTTACTACTAGTCGTGCTGACTCATCTCTTTTTATCTTTCGTCATGGCTCTTCTACTGCTTTTTTACTTCTCTACCTCGATGATATTATTCTTACAACATCCTCTTCTTCTTTACTCTCGTCCCTTACCTCTCTTATTTCTAGCGAATTCTCCATGACTGGTCTCGGTCCATTACACTATTTTCTTGGTATACCTGTTTCATGTTCTTCTTTGGGTCTCTTCCTCTCCCAAGCCAAATTTGCGCATGAAATTCTTGAACGCGCGCAAATGTCCTCTTGCAACCCCGTCACTACTCCTGCTGACACTCAATCTAAGCTCGATTCATCCTCTAGTGATCCCGTCGCCGACCGTACTCTTTATCGTAGTCTTGCTGGTGCTTTTTAGTATCTTACATTTACTTGTTCCGATATCGCCTTTGCTGTTTAGCAAATTTGTCTTTTCATGCACGATCCTCGCGAACACCACTTCCTCACTCTAAAGTGTATATTACGCTATATTCGTGTACTACTTCCCAGGGCCTTTTTCTTCATCCTTCTTCGACTACTCAGCTTATTGCCTACTCTGATTCTTTCCCAGGGCCTTTTTCTTCATCCTTCTTCGACTGCTTAGCTTATTGCCTACTCTGATTCTTACTGGGCTGGTTGTCCTACTACGCGCCGCTGCACTTCCTTTATTGCGTCTTTTTTGGTGATAATCGTATTTCTTGGTCCTCCAAGTGTTAGTACGTTGTCTCTCGTTCTAGTGTTGAAGCTGAATATCATGGTGTTGCCAATGCCGTAGCTGAAACTACCTAGCTTCAAAACCTCTTTCTTGAGTTACACCACCCCCTCTCCAAAGCCACTATTGTTTATTGTGACAACATCCGTTCTGTCTATCTATCTTCCAACCCAGTACAACACCAATGCACAAAACATGTTGAATTAGATTTACATTTTGTACGAGAACGTGTCTCCCTGGATGATGTTCGTATCTTACATGTTTCGTCGTCTAACCAATTTGCTGATATTTTCACTAAGGGGTTGCCTTCGTCTTTTTTTTCTGGAGTTCAAGTCCAGTCTCAACGTTTGTTTACCTGTCGTTTCTACTGTGGGGGGAGTGTTAGAGTTTATATTTGTTTAGTATTCCCTTTATATTAGATGTCGATTGTTATTTCCTTATCTACTATTTCCTTGTAATCTCTATATAAACCTCATCAGTTATTAATAATATTTAAGGGGATTTATACCTTAACAGTTTATCCACTTTTGCTAATATTCCCTGCGGGAAGAAAGAATGACATTGTTGCTTATGAAGGAGATATTGCAGTATCTGATATCATTAAGTTTCTTGCTGCTCTTGGGAATCATGCACTAGATCCTATCTTGGATAAAGATAAGTTTTCTTGACCAATGGTATTCTGAAGTTTTCTTGTTGCTTGCAACATTAGGTTTTTTTTATAGAAGAAGATGACATGGATGAAATCACCTGTTTCATCATTCATCAGGACTCTTGTGTACTGACCTTGCACATCTTACGATTTTCATTTAAAAAATGTTGAGTTAGTTAACCCTTGGACAATCTGTATGTTAGAGACTGAGACCCTAATGTGAAAAACACACTGAGGTTTGAGAAATCACCATAACTTCCGCTGTCAGTAAAAGCATTTTAAAATTTCATTCCCTGTTAGTTTACAATTTCACCCTGATTCATGACTTTGGAAAAATGTACAATGCAATGGTTTAGAAAAAGTACTTTTAATATTATTTGAAAAATATTGAAATTCATTTATTTGATAATGGTAAAACCATGACAAATTGCATATAAATATATATAGGACGTAGTAAAACTTCCTTCCAGTTTTGAAAGACACATAAATATAGTTTTGCGAGGCAACTCACACTCACTTCCAAGTTATTCCGCGTCGTCCTCGAGCGGTTTACCAACACCACCTGCTAATCCAAGAATTATATTAGAAATCCTATTCTCTAACACTCGTCTTAATAATCTACCCGAAAAGCCTATGCGGTCCTATGAACTACGTGATCATGCACAAAATATTATTCTCCCCAACTATGCTTAACTTCATTATATTCAAAGATTGACAAAACACTAAGAAAAGAAATCTACGCGGTTTTGGTTTAAAATTTATTAAAATTCATAGAACATGATTTTACTTCTGAAATTTTCGAAAAACACCCAAAACTTACTGAAACATTTCAGGTAAAAGTTTCAAAGGTAAACTAGATTTTTAAGTAGGTGTTTCATCCACCGAAACCCAGCCAAACAGAAGCTGTTTTTACACAGGCATGATATATTTCAAAAATTTGTATAAAATCCCCTGTTCATCAGAAAAATTCAAAATCTATAGGACATGCTCACAAGACACTCAAAATAGATCTGAAATTTTTTGGAAGCCAAATAAAATCTGTAGATACAAAAATTGTAGCTTAAAACAAAACATATCTGTAAACAAGTAATTCCTTGACAGCAATTGTTTGCCAATTTTTATAAAATTCACCAAAACTCCAAATATTTCCAAACTCCACAATTTTTCTACAGACACAACAAAGTTTATTGAAAACTATTTTGGCTTCAAATTTCATTCAATTGGATCTTCAAATACATTGTAGAACCCACATGCAAAAACTGAAATTGAGTTCATTTTATTTTCATGACAAAACAATCATGCATGTCCTAAATGATTCTTGAAAACAAGTTAAAACTCACATGCAATTACTTATCCATGTATAAGATACATATATGGTCATGGATCTACCACAAATTAGCCAAATCCTCCACTCATTCACACAAGCAATAAAAGTTTCAATACATTCCAATTCACCTCATGCATGTCACAATCTAAACTCTAATCGAACAATTGAAAGCTAATTCTACTCTAATTCCAAGAACCCAAGAATAAGGTCATACTAACATAGTTTAGGGTGATTTACCTTAGCATTTGGGTTGATGAGAAAATAACAAGAGAGTAATATTGTAATGCGATGACACAATTCAGGACCGAAAACAGGGCTCACGGTTTTTGGAAACTCTGGAATGTTTGGTAGCATATAATGAAAATTCGATTTCATATTGTTGTTCCTTGTCCTCTTGGGAAGAAGCAGAGATAAAGAACTCTCAATTTGGACTTCATTTGGTCCCTCAAAAGTGGAAATTACAGAAACTGCCAGGCTGGGATTTTCTTGCGAAAATTGCTTGGAAAATATGATGTTGTTGTTGTGGGTTGAGCTCTCTCTTTTCATGGTTCTCTTGAATGATTTGAGAGCTTAAAAGAGATGATAATTGATAGGAATTTCTAATCTTTTAGAGCAAGAACCAGTTGGTTGAAATGAGGGGCAATGAAGAAGCTAGATATATGAATATATATAGAATGTGATAAGGGCTTGGTGGCAATTTTACTATTTGTCTCATAGCCCTTGTCATGTTCTATTTTATTTCATAACCCCTATATCAATAGGAGTTAAAATTCAGCCCCTACATGGATATATATTGATATTAGGACAATCCACGTGTCCAAAATAATCTCTTGGCATATTTGTACTAATCATTGCATTAGTTAAGAAAAACCCGGATGTCACAAGTGGTGCACAATACACATGCGCTTAATACTGTTGCGCTTGTATAAGGGGAGGATTTTAGTATAAAGTTTGTCCATTAGAATTCTTCCTTTCATATCTCATGAATTTCTTAAACGTCTTTACCAATAGAGCCATTTCTTTGTCCTTATTTGATTCTATCGCTTGCACCTCACTTACCAATTTACCTTTAGCAGTTGCAATTAGCACTCTAGATTCAATCGCTTGAGTCGGCGCATAGCTGACTCTCCCAACTCAAATTCAAAATCTCTTAGCTCCGAAAATACATATTCTTGCATTAAAATTGCCAACATATGGGATCCTATTATTGCAACAGTCTTCATAAGATATTTACTTCAAAGACTTCTAAAAATCTTATTGACCATTTCCTTATTGGTCAATTCCTTGTCCAATGACGCTAACTCTGTGATAAGCTCAATAAATCTTGTATCCAATTGATCTAGAGTCTCATTGGGTTGCATCTTGAAATGATCAAATCTTTGCATAGCCATGGAGAGCTTATTCTCCCTCATTTGGGTGGATCCTTCACACACAGTAGCCAACTTTTCCCAAAAAAAATTTTGAAGTCTTACATGACTTAATCTTGTTGAATAATCCCTCATTATCATTCAACACTGAGTAGAGAGCATTACATCCAACATTGTCTACATTTGGTCTTCTACGGTCTTCAAGGGTCCATTCTACTTTGGGTTTCTCGAGATAACCATTTGGAGTTGCTTCAGTCACTCCAGGAGCACTAGTTATGACTTTCATGACTTAAATGGGGTCATCTGAAATAACATCACACATTTCGTTATCACATGAACATAAATATGTAAATGCTCTAAGTTTTCACAAGTCATAGTTTGACTCAGTCAACTTTGGCATCTTTATAAAGCCATGATATGTGATAAAATGATTTTTCAAAAAGCGACTAAGTTTTGAAAAATGGATGTAGACAAGCAATTACGCTCGAAAATGCTTAGGTTTCTACTTCAACCGCTCTAATACCACTTGTTCGTCCTAAGTGGCATATGAAAAGGGTCTAAAAGGAGGGGTTGAATAGACCCTGAAGTTTTCTTCTAATTTTAAAATTTTTCTTGCGTCTTAAAATTTTTTGAACGTTTGGTTAAGTGCTAGTATGGAGATAACTTAGACTTAGTGATTTTAGAAATTACCAAAGTAGAGTAAAGCTTAGATCGCTTAATCAAGGTTAGCACAGTGGAAATGATTTTTGTTACTTAGCATTCGGTTTGCCAATTAGTCGCTTGACTGATTTTAATGATGTAACCAATAATATGCAAATGATATGGAAATCAATAAAATAGTAAAATAAATAACACAAGATATGAAAGGTTCACTAGGTGGTGTAATCCCAGCTATGGCCTTCTTCTCCTTTGCACTCAGAGGGAATTCACTAAATGATACTCAAAGTCTTCACACAGATGACTTCTACAAATAATGAACAACAATGAAGATTATCTTTAGCTCATTGATCACACAGACTTCAGCTCTACTTAGATCTCTTCTCAACAAGCTTAAATAATTCTTGAAACAAAACTTCTTCTTCACACAAAGGAAAGAGGTTGGAGGGTTTTTGTCACTAAGGTTTGTTTGATTTAGAAGTTCAAACAACTTGAAATATCTCAATAATAGTGTAGGAGGAAGATGTTTGAGATATTGGTGACTGTCTTTGGGATGTATGAAAAGCTTAAAGAGTTTGGATATAGAGATTTAAAAGCATTTCTTGGAAGAATTATGGACTTGAGATTCAACAAAGGTTGTGCAATTTTAGCTTGAATGGATATTCGCATGTATGTATTCTTTTGTATTTAGGGTTTGCTGAATAGTCCTATTTATAGGCAATTCTTGGAGAGAGTGTCCGTTAGACACGTGTGCTGGCGCGTGGCTTTCACTCGAGCGAGTGGTGAAATCCCTGAAATTCTGCTGCAAGGATTGGATGCGGCAGACTTAAACTCTGACAATCTAGTCAATGGTGGTTTGTTCGTACATCAAAGGTCCTTATCACATTTAATGCACTTATCAGGCATTTGAATTTATTTTCGGTTGGAAATAAATGCTCGTTAGTGATTGCAAAGTCCTTTATGACTTCGGAATTTATTTCAGGTGAGTCTCGGTCGCTTAGTCGCTGATTCAGAAATCCTGAAATGTCTTTAGCGTTTGACACTTAAGACAATCTTCATCTTCCTTTGACTTTAGACGCTGATCTTCAACTTTCTCTTTGATAGACTCACCTAAAATTCTATCAACGATTGAGTTTTAAATACTTAGTCTAAAATCTATGAAGATAAAAATTCAGTCCTAACAAAATAATAATCTTTCAACGCTTATACAATGTTTTATGAAAGCATACACTTACATTCTTTTGGGGTCCACATAAAATCCTACCTTGTCATCATCAAAACATCTAACATAAAATGTCTTATCAAATAGTGCAAAAGAAATGGATTTAATATAAGTTGTAGCTACACTGTGTCTGTTGCCAACCTTGATCAGCACTTCTCGCTCTTCCACCTTTCTACTTATTTCCAATTCCTGGTTCAAAACACAAATGTGAGCACTAGCTCCATAGTCTATAATCCAAGAAGCAGAAAATACAGTCATAGAATAATTTGTTTCTAAAACATTAAGTTCTATACCTAAAGCAGCTTCAGTCTTCAACTTGGGGCAGTCACGCATCCAGTGACCAGCCTCTTTGCAGTGAAGGCATATCGGGCCATTGCCCTTGAACTTTTGAACCTTGTTTCCATTTTCAATGTTCCCCTCAACCTTCAACAACCCTTTCGTCTTCTTGCTTTTCCTTTTCTTATTGGACCTTGAAGGCCCAGTAGAAATGGTAAGAGCAGTCTCTTTTCCTTTTTGTTTCATTTGGCCCTGGGCACTTATCAGTTTGTTCATTAGCCTAGCTAATTATTCATGTTGAAGTTCACAATGAACTGGGAAAAGGAACCGGGAAGGGATTGCAGAATGAGGTCAGTCCGAAGATGAAAATCCATAAAGAAGTCGAGAGCTTGCAATCTCTCAATCATAGAAATTATCTTGAGAATGTGGTTAGCCACATTCTCTCCTTCACCCATTCTTACTCTGAAGAGCTTTCTCGATATGTCATACCGAGCAGCTACTGTGCTCTCCATACAAATCGTTGAGATGCAACAATATAGCCCTCGAGTCCTCCATGTTCTCGTGGAATGCTGCAAATCAAGGCTCATTGAGCTGAGCATTAATCCATTGACATGCACATCATCTTTGATTCAATCATTACGGTTGTTGTGAACATCCTCACTAGCATCCTCGGATGGTACAGGGAACTTGTTAGCTTCGAGAATATGGTTCAATGACTCCAAACTAAGGACAATCTTTAAGTTTTAGAGCCAGTTGATGAAATTGGGTCCAGTGAGAACATTTTTCTTAAGCAAAATTGTGAGTGGGTCATTAATCATTTTGAGAGAGATGTTAAACTGTAGAAAATAAATAAGATTCAATTAGGTTGTTATATGGTAAATACCAAGTAAAATAGGACTTTTATTTTAGCTTGGCTCCCACTATATTTTTCGATTCATTACACTCCCACTGCAATAATGGGAAACTTCGTTGGATAGGTGATTGAGTTCTTTGTTGAATCCAGTGAGTTGCAACCCTTTAACGATATATGGCTCATTGATATATCAAAGTGGCAATCCTTGCCAGCCTCGTCTAACAGGCGATTCAAACTCCGTGCGGCTCTTATATATCTAGATCCCAACCCTTTACAGATATATAGGTTGTGATTTATCTAAACTTAGGCCCATAAACTCCTATCAATATAACAATTTAATCAACCTTTTAACGACATATGGGCCAGAATTTATTTCGACTGATGGCATCTAATGCTCTTGAGAAATCCAAATGCATACATTAGTGCATAACTCCCACAAACTGGGAAGAAATTAAGCATTGGATATACATTCATCTTTCACCAAGATTGATAGAGAGTCAGGACATCCAATTCCCTTTTAAAAATCAGTGTTTATTGAATGGGAGAATTATTTTTTCTCGCATTTGTGCTAAGTCTCACTTTGCACATTAACTGGTTTAGCGTGCAGACATGGATAATATAAATCAAAGCGGTAAAAGCCTAGCAATCTACCAGACATGCATTCCATGGATTTGAACTAAATTGGGCCAAGCCAATGGCCCAATTAGGGGTAGCAGGATTGGACCTTAAAAGATCTACACCTAACGTCTAACGCAGGGCCCCAAAGCTCCAAGAAGACATTCATTTCCAAAATCCCTACTGTAGTATTTACATAGATAAATGCATCCTATATAATAATCTATGAAACTAAAATACAAGCTGGGGAGCTTAAATTCCGGCCCAATACAACCCAGATAAAAACCAAAGCACATAAAACCTAATCTGTGGAACGCATCCCACAACATGCATCAAAGCATAAAAGAATGCATTAAATTTATGTTGGTATAATTGAAATCCAATTTTAGGTATCATAGGGATTCAGAGATGATAAATTTACTAGATTTATCTAATTTCCACAATGTTTGATAAATCCTTATTTTAATTTTAAACTAAAAAATAAATAAATTTTAGCAAAATTTTAAAATTAAAACTATACATGGGTCGACCCACAAGTCAACCCATTGATGGAGGCAGGTCATTCTTAATATGTTTTCTATTTGGGTTAGATCTTATTAATCTGGGTCATCAACCATTTGACCCACCCGATTAATCAAGATAACACCCAGCAATAAAACATACGAGTCAGACTTCTGTTTTTCAACCCAAATGGCATAGATGGTCCAACCATTCATGTTTATGGATTGTAAAGTGTCCAAATACACTACCTCGCATGCCCGAACTTCCAATTTGACACGTTCGAACATGTCCCGTACAATTAATTCAACACATTATGTTTCCAACGCCTAAACGTGCTTCTAAGGATGTTCGAACATTGATGTGTCCAACGTCTGAACGTGCCTCTAAGTGTTAGGATCGGTATGCCCCCAAAAGCGATGCCGGCGCAACGGAAGAAATAAAGTATATAAAACACATATATATCGGCATCCCAAGCTAGGGGGTCAAAGTAATGCACAACAAAAACTAATACGAGTAAAGGGGTTTTAAACCGATAACAAGATTTGGAGTTTTATTAAAGTGAGGGTGTAAAACCACAACACAAGGAAAATCACACCAAAAACTTTGGCTCTCATTTTCGAATCCTCACCTCAACATGGAGGGGTTCGAATCAAACCACCATAAGCTCCTAAAGAAAGAAGCCTCTACAAAGACACACCTCAAGTAAGTTCATACCTTAAGCAAAAGATTGGCTAGATATATGCTCTAAGGAAATGGAGTCTATGTAGTGAAAGGTGGAAGACAAGAAGAGTTACTAAAAGAAATATCTATGGAAGATAATCTTTTACAACTAATCTTCAAGAAGAAGTTCTATAGAAGAAAGTCTTCAAGAATCACAAGAGAAGCTAGAAAAATCTAGAGATGAAGAACTAAGCTCTAAGCTTTTTTTTCTTTTTAAGTTTTCATCAAAAATCTTATATGAGAGCAAGAACACCTCCTTTTATAGCCACCAATTTTCGGCCATATGGTGTTAGGTGGAGTAGAAGACTTGTTTTTCTTCACCTACCACCTCATTCTCACCTACCATTCCATTCTCAACTACCACCACATGTGTAAGAGAATATTTTTCATTTTCTTCTTCATTTAAAAAACATTACAAGTCAAACTTTGACTAGCTTTGAATTTCACTCTCGTGACTTCATTTAATTAAGTCCAACTTAATTAAAATGACTCCCAAGTCTTCCAAGACTTGTTAATTAAATAATTTTCAAGATTAATTCATAGTAAAATTAGTAGCTTAAATATATTCCCGGATAATAATAATTTCCGTTAATGATTAATCTCCAAGATTAATTAATAGAAAAATTATTTTCCCAAGCCTACTAATTAAAATGTCTTCCACTTAATTAATTAATCTCATTAATCAATTTTACTTTAATCCTAAACCAGATTAATATTCACATAGCAATTGAACTTTCTTGAGTAAGTGTGTAACCCCATTGTAGGTTCGTTCATGTACTAGTAGTAGGAACACAACCCCGTTGTGCCTTTACAATTTTCATTGCTAGATTTAATTACTCCAAGTATTTTAATCCGACCAAGAATTAATTACCGATTAATTCATGGTTCCTACAAATCAAGGTTAGTACTAGCCACGCGCCAAGAAGACCTAGCCATGAACGATTATTAGGTGACCTTTCCGCATTACGATTTTCGCATAAGTAAAATCCTTCCACCAAATATCCCGATCGAATCTAGGACTTGGATGTCAGTCGAAATCCCAGTAACTCGATTCTATGTATATCGATCTAAGTGACATTGACATCCCAAGCGATGTCGGCGCAACGGAAGAAATAAAGTATATAAAACACATATATATCGACATCCCAAGCTAGGGGGTCAAAGTAATGCACAACAAAAACTAATGCGAGTAAAGGGGTTTTAAACCGATTACAAGATTTGAGGTTTTATTAAAGTGAGGGTGTAAAACCACAACACAAGGAAAACCACACCAAAAACTTTGGCTCTCATTTTCGAATCCTCACCTCAACATGGAGGGGTTCGAATCAAACCACAATAAGCTCCTAAAGAAAGAAGCTTCTACAAGGACACACCTCAAGTAAGTTCATACTTAAGCAAAAGATTGGCTAGATATATGCTCTAAGGAAATGGAGTCTATGTAGTGAAAGGTGGAAGACAAGAAGAGTTACTAAAAGAAATATCTATGGAAGATAATCTTTTACAACTAATCTTCAAGAAGAAGTTCTATAGAAGAAAGTCTTCAAGAATCACAAGAGAAGCTAGAAAAATCTAGAGATGAAGAACTAAGCTCTAAGCTTTTTTTTCTTTTTAAGTTTTCATCAAAAATTAAATGAGAGCAAGAACACCTCCTTTTATAGCCACCAATTTTCGGCCATATGGTGTTAGGTGGAGTAGAAGACTTGTTTTTCTTCACCTACCACCTCATTCTCACCTACCATTCCATTCTCACCTACCACCACATATGTAAGAGAATATTTTTCATTTTCTTCTTCATTTAAAAAACATTACAAGTCAAACTTTGACTAGCTTTGAATTTCACTCTTGTGACTTCATTTAATTAAGTCCAACTTAATTAAAATGACTCCCAAGTCTTCCATGACTTGTTAATTAAATAATCTTCATGATTAATTCATAGTAAAATTAGTAGCTTAAATATGTTCCCGGATAATAATAATTTCCGTTAATGATTAATCTCCAAGATTAATTAATAGAAAAATTATTTTCCCAAACCTACTAATTAAAATGTCTTCCACTTAATTAATTAATCTCATTAATCAATTTTACTTTAATCCTAAACCGGATTAATATTCATATAGCAATTGAACTTTCTTGAGTAAGTGTGTAACCCCATTGTAGGTTCGTTCATGTACTAGTAGTAGGAACACAACCCCGTTGTGCCTTTGCAATTTTCATTGCTAGATTTAATTACTTCAAGTATTTTAATCCGACCAAGAATTAATTGTCGATTAATTCATGGTTCCTACAAATCAAGGTTAGTACTAGTCACGCGCCAAGAAGACCTAGCCATGAACGATTATTAGGTGACCTTTCCGATCCTTCCATCAAATATCCCGATTGAATCTAGGACTTGGATGTCAGTCGAAATCCCAGTAACTCGATTCTATGTATATCGATCTAAGTGACATTGACCAATTTATCAATCAAGCGAGGAAACACTGCTCCTCCTTATTGATACTACTCCGGCCGGAGGTTCCCATGGTCAATACACTGTGAAGTACATAGGATATGCGCCGATGCTAATGATCAGTGACGGATTCTTTCTTGCCACTCACGCGCCTCCGTACATAACCAGACTGGACCCAATATGCCCCACTTTATGACTCACCTGGAATCGTGTGACAAATCTAAGTACAATGGGCGATGCACGAGATGACCAATTGTGCCTCAAGTCATGAGGACCAATCTTATGCCTACGTAACCGAGGAGATTCCAAATTCGACATTGACTCCAATATGGAATCTCGGCGGGGTTGTTCAGTTTACTCGATCCCAACGAGAACCCACATACATGCACTGATGTACACCGTATCAGTATCCATGGAATAGGATACACTCTCCAAGAGTGTGCATTGTACGTGCAAGTCTTTACGAGTCATTGATATCCCTATCTCAATGATTCTATGACTTGGAACATCTTTAAGACCACAACCTTAGAGACGTATTCCATGATTGGCATCCCCGATACCAAACACATCTCATAGGTTAAGAGTGATCTAGGGGACTTTATCTAATTGCATAGAATGATAAGATAAAGAAGAAAATGCCCTAGAGCCAATTGCCCATGCATTTCAGGCCCATCTTCTCAAGATGTCCCTCCAATACTCTTTGGCCCAAGGGTTTGGTAAAGGGGTCTGCTATGTTATTTGCCGAGTCCACACGTTCCACTTGAACGTCACCTCTACGAACGATCTCTCTGATCAGATGGTATCGCCTTTCTATGTGTTTGGACCTCTGATGAGACCTTGGCTCTTTTGAC
The DNA here is from genome assembly GCA_019426215.1 of Buddleja alternifolia. NCBI lineage: Eukaryota > Viridiplantae > Streptophyta > Magnoliopsida > Lamiales > Scrophulariaceae > Buddleja > Buddleja alternifolia. The sequence goes on from CM033406.1 coordinate 4,154,046, forward strand.
TGTGCAATAGCCCCATTGTTATCACAGTACAATCGTACGAGATCAACAATAGATGGAACAACACCCAACTCTTGGATGAAGTTCCTTATCCAAACAGCAATGTACTCAGCCTCTGTGGTGGAGTCAGCAATAGTTTCCTGTTTAGAACACTTCCAGCTGGCCGCTCCACCATTGAGTACAAAGACAAATCCCGAGATAGATTTGAGATCATCCATATCAGATTGGAAGCTAGAATCTGTATAGCTTTCCAATTTTAATTCTCCTCCACCGTAGACTAGGAAGGCATCCTTAGTTTTTCTTAAGTACTTAAGGACTGCCTTTACGGCTTTCCAGTGCTCTTCGCCTGGATTGGCTTGATATCGGCTTATTGCACTAAGTCCATAAGCCACATCAGGCCGTGTACATAGCATAGCATACATAATACTCCCTATAGCAGAGGCATATGGTATGTGATACATCTTGTCCTTTTCCTCCGGTGTCTGAGGGGACATAGACTTGGAAAGAGAAATACCATGTCTCATAGGCACCAGTCCTCTCTTGGACTGATCCATTTTGAATCTCTTCAAAACTCTATCTATGTACGCAGATTGGGAGAGTCCCAGCATTCTACTGGATCTATCTCGATGAATCTTCATTCTGAGAATGTAGGATGCTTCTCCCATATCCTTCATTGAGAATTGTGTGGATAATCACGCTTTCGTTTCTTGCAACATTCCTATGTTGTTTCCAAACAATAGAATGTCATCAACGTAAAGCACCAAAAATGCTATCGCGCTCCCACTAGCCCTTTTGTACACACATGCTTCATCAGCATTTTGAAGAAAACCATATGTTTGTACAGTATCATCAAAACACTTGTTCCAGCTTCGGGAAGCCTGTTTGAGTCCATAAATGGATCTCTGAAGTTTGCACACCTTGTGCTCATTTCCTATGGATGCGAAGCCCTCGGGCTGCTCCATGTAAAGCTTTTCCTCTATTTTACCATTGAGGAAAGCAGTCTTCACATCCATCTGCCATGTTTCATAGTCTAAATATGCAGCTATGGCTAGAAGTATCCGAATGGATTTGACCATCGCCACTGGTGAAAAGGTTTCATCATAGTCAATTCCTTGCCTCTGAGTGTAACCTTTCGCCACGAGACGTGCCTTGTAGGTGACTACTTCTCCATCTGCTCCAAGCTTTCGCTTATAGATCCACTTGCAGCCTACGAGTTTAGACCCGTCAGGTGGATCTACCAAGGTCCAAACCTTGTTGGAGTGCATGGAGTCCATCTCGGATTCCATGGCTTCTAACCATTTTCCCGAATCGACGTCCAACGTCGCTTCCCCATATGTCCTTGGATCAGGGGAATTACCATCCTCGTTGCTATCAAGCAAGAAACCATACCTCTCATGTTGTTTCGGGATCCTTTCGGATCTTCGAGGATGTTGTGTACTTGCTACTACTTCTGGTTGTGCATCTGTGGTATCAGGTGAACCCTTTTGTGGTACTTGAGTTTCCTCAAGTTCTGCAACCTCGCCATTTCTATCCAATAGAAATTCCTTCTCTAAGAAGGGAGCGTTCCTTGAAACAAACACTTTATGTTCCGATGGGTTGTAGAAATAATATCCATAGGATTCCTTTGGATATCCCACAAACATACATAAGGAGGATCTTGCATCCAACTTATCGCCCACTAGTTGCTTGACATAAGCCGAGCAACCCCATACCCTTAGGTATTTATAAGTGGGTGGTTTACCAAACCACATTTCATATGGCACCTTGGAGACACTCTTTGACGGTCCTCTATTTAATAGATGTGTCGCAGATTCTAAGGCATATCCCCAGAAGGAAAGAGGAAGTCCATTGAAACTCATCATGGATCGAACCATGTCCATCAAGATCCGATTCCTTCGCTCGCTTACCCCATTAAGTTGGGGAGTACCGGGCGGAGTCCACTGAGACACAATCCCATTGTCTTTTAGAAAATCAAGGAATTCATGGGACAAGTATTCTCCCCCTCGATCCGATCGAAGAGCTTTGATACTTCTTCCCGTTTGCTTCTCTACTTCATGTCTAAACTCCTTGAACCTCTCAAAGGCTTCAGACTTGTATCTCATAAGATACACGTAACCATACCTCGAAAAGTCGTCGCTGAAGGTTATGAAGTAAGAATGGTTCCCTTTAGTGCTTACATTAAGCGGACCACATACATCCGTATGTACCAAGTCCAAAAGGTTAGTAGCTTGCTCCATTTGCCCGAAAAATGGTGACTTGGTCATCTTACCCTTTAGACAAGATTCACAAGTTGGCATATCTAGCATTTCCCGAAGGTCAAACTTATCCGCCATCTTATGAATTCTATCTTTAGAGATATGGCCTAGTCTAGCATTCCACAGGTATGTATCATTTTGATTATCTAACTTTCTCTTACTAGTATGTTCCTCATGTTGAGATAATAAGATTGGAGTATCGGGGAGAACCGTGTATAAGCCATGAGACAACTTTGATTCCAATATTAAAGAAGAATAAAAAAACATGGAGCAAGCTCCATTTTTTATAACAAAACTATAACCTTCCTTGTCCAACAATGGTACAGAAATGATGTTCTTAATTAATTGCGGAATGTAAAATACATTGTTCAAAATAACACGGTTTTTGTTGGGAAAAGATAAGTAGATAGTTCCTACGGCCGTGGCAGCAACTCGTGCTCCATTCCCAAACCGCATGGTCATCTCCCCTCTACTTATCTGTTTGCTTCTTGCCATCACCTGCAAATCATTGCAAAGGTGAACTCCACCTCCGGTGTCCAACACCCAAGAAGCATCATTAACTGATAAGTTAACTTCAACATAAAACATACCATTCATTGGTTCAGTACAATTACGCTTCCAATGTCCCTTTTTACCACAATTGAAGCACGCATCATGATCGGTACCCTTGGCCTTTTTTTACACCACCTTTGCCTTTCAACTGTTTTTTCTTGTTGTTGTTCTTCTTCCCTTTATTCTTATTGGCCTTACGGCCCTTAGAATGGGATGAGTAACCAACAAGCAGTACCGGCTTATCTTTCTTGATGGTGGCATCTGCACTCTTCAACATGTTCAACAACTCGGGTAATGAAGCCTCAAGTTGATTCATGTTGTAGTTGATGACAAATTGGTCAAACGACTTCGGAAGGGACTGTAGCAAGAGGTCAACAGAAAGCTCGGTCTCAAATTTTACGCCAAGATCAGAAAGCTTATTAATAAGACTGATCATACGTAAAACATGATTATCGACAGAAGATCCCTCGTGCAGACGAGCACGGAATAGCTCTTTAGAGATTGCGAATCTCTCCCTCCTAGTTCGAGTGCCATAGAGCTCCTCGAGACTTTTGATAATATCCTTGGAGATGGTCACATGCTCAAATTGCTTTTGAAGCTCATTAGTCATAGAAGCCATCATGCTACATCTCACTTGGATATTATCATCAGTCCACTTATCAAAAGCGGCACGTTCATCATCAGTGCTTGTGCGAGTTACGCGAGGCAAAGGCGTATCTAATACACTATCCTTGCGCTCACTTTGAAGCACAATTTTAAGGTTTCGATACCAATCGGCGTATTTGGGACCGACAAGTCTATTTGAATCTAAGATTGTTGAAAGTGGATTTTTGGCCATTTTGTTAACTACAAAATAAATAGCGAGGCAAAACAATTAGCATTCAATATGTATCTTGTCCACATATAATTCGGTCTTTAATCGTACGTGTCTCCCACTATTTTATCAAATTCCATAACCCTCTTATATGGATATTCGAAGAGATATGCGGGTCTCCCTAGTGGGCTCGAGATCCGTAAGCGACTCTTCATATGCCCCGAGAACATGAGCCCATATGATAAATCCGTATGGTAGGCTTACCGGCTTCTATGTCGACATATAGTTCTCAAGATATTTTGCCTCGTCTTTCCCATATACCCCGAGAACACGAGCCAATATGGTAGTAAACGTTAAGTCAAGCCCATCAAATATTCATGGTCAATCGACCGGACTAGTGTGCCCCACGACTCATGGACGACACCTAGACAAATCGATCCCACGAGCATCTCTATGCTTAGTGGTGGTCACAGCCTAATCCACTTGACGCCACCCCACGACTCATGGACGGCGGGCCAAGCTTCATGGCATTTCACATGCTACCACTTATGATGGAAGGCGTGGACAATAGAACTTCATTCAATTTCCACATAAACTTAATATTTCTTGGATTTACTTGAAACAAATCAAGCGAGGGGTTTCAACATGCAAGGTCTCATCAAGATAAGGATTATCTTTAATTATGTGATCATGCAATCCAAGTAGCATATAAGAAAACATAATATAAGACATCCACAAAGCGGTAAACAAATATGGATGATTGTGGGTCCCTAAGCGATCCACCCGAGCCACCGGTGAATCTAAGGCAATCTAGGGTACTAAATTAAAATAGGCCCTATCTATTACATAAGCTTCCAACAGCATACATAATCTTCAATAATGGTCCATCATCTTCGTCTCCATCTTCGATTACAATAAAATGAAAAAGAAAGTGCGAAAATAAAATATACAACCAAATTGAAATAGAGGCCAATAATAATTACAACTCAATTGAATAATCTAAGGCTCGACCCACAATCCATCCATTATGCAAATCAACCATCAAGCGTATGAAGATGACATGCAAAGCATTAATTAATCATAAGCCCATCACATAGTTGAAACAATCATAACTTTGGGATTTATACGTTTTGAGGAAAAACCGAGTTTTTGTAGTTTTCAAAAATTCCAAACTTTTAAATAACTCAAAAACGCGTGGAAGTTGATACCAAAATCAAGAAATGGGCCAAAGGTAGGAGTCCTTGAAGGCCCGGGTCGTGTGTACCACACCACGTCAAGATGGTCCAACCATCAAGCACATGCTGTGCATACGCACACCTGTGTACGCTGCCCTGCAACGCACCGTGCGCCGCCGAGCAGCGCACACACTGTCCAGCAGCTGCTGGACAGTTTCTCGACCATGGTCGAGACCACCAAGGGGTGGAATCGGCCATGGTCAGCCCCGTCTTGACCCCCGCCAAGTTTCCTTTGACGGTTGGCAATGATTCGCGATATTGAGTCCTACTAAATGAGCACACCCTTATGCGCACAAAGCCTTCGGCCGGGTTGCTCACAAAGTCTCGTAGCTTGGGTTCAATATCAATGGTCCTCGCCCGGGTTTCGACCTTCCCTTTTAGTGTCTCTTAATTTTCAATCGTTTCAAAAAAAAAACAAAATCTCCAAGATTTTAAGAAAAACGATGACAAATCCCAAGCTATTATTAAATCAACAAATGTAACATATAGATTTAAGCAACCGGTAAGAATACTACATGAAACGGAAAGCAAAAACATGCAAAGTTTTTAATGTGCATAACCCGGGCTCTGATACCACTGTTAGGATCGGTATGCCTCCACAAGCGATGCCGGCGCAACGGAAGAAATAAAGTATATAAAACACATATATATCGACATCCCAAGCTAGGGGTCAAAGTAATGCACAACAAAAACTAATACGAGTAAAGGGGTTTTAAACCGATTACAAGATTTGGGGTTTTATTAAAGTGAGGGTGTAAAACGACAACACAAGGAAAACCACACCAAAAACTTTGGCTCTCATTTTCGAATTCTCACCTCAACATGGAGGGGTTCGAATCAAACCACCATAAGCTCCTAAAGAAAGAAGCTTCTACAAGGACATACCTCAAGTAAGTTCATACCTTAAACAAAAGATTGGCTAGATATATGCTCTAAGGAAATGGAGTCTATGTAGTGAAAGGTGGAAGACAAGAAGAGTTACTAAAAGAAATATCTATGGAAGATAATCTTTTACAACTAATCTTCAAGAAGAAGTTCTATAGAAGAAAGTCTTCAAGAATCACAAGAGAAGCTAGAAAAATCTAGAGATGAAGAACTAAACTCTAAGCTTTTTTTTCTTTTTAAGTTTTCATCAAAAATCTTAAATGAGAGCAAGAACACCTCCTTTTATAGCCACCAATTTTCGGCCATATGGTGTTAGGTGGAGTAGAAGACTTGTTTTTCTTCACCTACCACCTCATTCTCACCAACCATTCCATTCTCAACTACCACCACATATGTAAGAGAATATTTTTCATTTTCTTCTTCATTTAAAAAACATTACAAGTCAAACTTTGACTAGCTTTGAATTTCACTCTTGTGACTTCATTTAATTAAGTCCAACTTAATTAAAATGACTCCCAAGTCTTCCAAGACTTGTTAATTAAATAATCTTCATGATTAATTCATAGTAAAATTAGTAGCTTAAATATGTTCCCGGATAATAATAATTTCCGTTAATGATTAATCTCCAAGATTAATTAATAGAAAAATTATTTTCCCAAGCCTACTAATTAAAATGTCTTCCACTTAATTAATTAATCTCATTAATCAATTTTACTTTAATCCTAAACCGGATTAATATTCACATAGCAATTGAACTTTCTTGAGTAAGTGTGTAACCCCATTGTAGGTTCGTTCATGTACTAGTAGTAGGAACACAACCCCGTTGTGCCTTTGCAATTTTCATTGCTAGATTTAATTACTCCAAGTATTTTAATCCGACCAAGAATTAATTACCGATTAATTCATGGTTCCTACAAATCAAGGTTAGTACTAGCCACGCGCCAAGAAGACCTAGCCATAAACGATTATTAGGTGACCTTTCCGCATTACGATTTTCGCATAAGTAAAATCCTTCCATCAAATATCCCGATTGAATCTAGGACTTGGATGTCAGTCGAAATCCCAGTAACTCGATTCTATGTATATCGATCTAAGTGACATTGACCAATTTATCAATCAAGCGAGGAAACACTGCTCCTCCTTATTGATACTACTCCGGCCGGAGGTTCCCATGGTCAATACACTGTGAAGTACATAGGATATGCGCCGATGCTAATGATCAGTGACGGATTCTTTCTTGCCACTCACGCGCCTCCGTACATAACCAGACTGGACCCAATATGCCCCACTTTATGACTCACCTGGAATCGTGTGACAAATCTAAGTACAATGGGCGATGCACGAGACGACCAATTGTGCCTCAAGTCATGAGGACCAATCTTATGCCTACGTAACCGAGGAGATTCCAAATTCGACATTGACTCCAATATGGAATCTCGGCGGGGTTGTTCAGTTTACTCGATCCCAACGAGAACCCACATACATGCACTGATGTACACCGTATCAGTATCCATGGAATAGGATACACTCTCCAAGAGTGTGCATTGTACGTGCAAGTCTTTACGAGTCATTGATATCCCTATCTCAATGATTCTATGACTTGGAACATCTTTAAGACCACAACCTTAGAGAAGTATTCCATGATTGGCATCCCCGATACCAAACACATCTCATAGGTTAAGAGTGATCTAGGGGACTTTATCTAATTGCATAGAATGATAAGATAAAGAAGAAAATGCTATTTATTAAATTACTTGACAAGATACAATATAAGACTGTTTAAAGAGTCGGCTACTACGCCCTACAAATGGCGCACCGGGCACCTAACTCTTTCACTAAGAACATTCGAACGCTGGTGCATCAACACCCGAACCTATCTTTGAGGACGTTCAAACATTGGACGCTGAATTTTTTTTGAAAAATTGCTACTGTACTCGACATTCAAACTTTGCACCATGCACGTTCGAATGTTGGCCTGCGACCTGTTCTGCGGTTTCTGAAAACAGCAGCCTCCATCAAATCCAATGACTCCCCAAAATTTGTTTTTGTTCAATCAAATGAAACCAATCATGCCTAACATGTATTAATACATTATTAACGTTATGCTATACATCAAACTCAATTTTTTAAAGAAACTCATTCATCAAAAATCGTTTACCAAACGGAACATATTCATTCAAAAACTTATAAATCCTCCAAGAGTTGGCTCTGATACCACTGTTGGGATTTGTTGCACCATGCGCAATGGAAAAAAAATCAAGAACGAATCCCATTTCACGGACCATTTTGGGAATTTATGAGTTTTTACGAAAACAAGAAAAGAACACGAGAAAACAATTTTACCATTCTTCTTCTTGTTGGATTTTTTATCTATGTTCAGCAACAACTCCAAGCTCTTGCCTCTAGATATCACGTAGATGAGATCTTGGAAAATCTCCTCTTTTCTTCCGTGAAAATGACAGCTAGTGTGTGTCAGAGATGGCGAGATTCTTCACGTATGTTTCTGTGGGTTCTTTTCCTGAGAGTTATTGCCTAAGATGACCTTAGGAATTTTATTAAGAGAAAATAGCAGATACCCCCCCCCCCCTCAACCTATGAGGTGATTTGCATTTTGCCCCTCAACCTATTAAAAATTGCACTTAACACCCTAACCTATCATATATGTGTACTTAACCCCCTCGGTCAGCTTCGGGCAGCACACAGGGGGCAAAGTGCTACAAACCCATAGGTGAGGGGGAAAGCACACATCACCTCATAGGTTGGGGTTATCTTCTATTTTCTTTTTCTTTTTTAATTTCAAATATTCTTAATATTAACTTAACCCCCCTCGGTCAACTTCGGGAAAAATTTTACCCATTCATCATTCAATTTAAATCATGCATATTGGAATTTATTTGGATTTTTCTTGAAATATTATTTCTAGTTTTGAAATAAATACTTTTCCAATATGAAATTAATTTTCAAATATGGGGTGATGTGCGCTTTGCCCCCTCACCTATGCGGCTTGTAGCACTTTGCCCCCTATGTGCTGCCCGAAGCTGACCGAGGGGGTTAAGTGCACATATATGATAAGTTAGGGTGTTAAATGCAACTTTTAATAGGTTGGGGCGCAAAGTGCACATCACCTCATAGGTTGGGGGGGGGGGTATCTGCTATATTCTCTTTTATTAAATCCCAAGCCCATCTTTTACTATGCCACACGCCTTTAGGCTTAATCATTAGGCTAAGTTGACTTTCAACTTAGTCCAATGTTTAATTAATTAATCACCTAGCCCAATTAGGTAATTAATTAAATAATGAAATAATAAACCTATTTAATTATTTCCCATTCAGCCAATTAAACAATTAAATCCGATTAATTATTTTCTATATATTAATTTAGTTTAATTAATCTAATTAATTAATTGAATTGATTAATTTAATTAATTAATTAATTAACCCCTTAGATGTTGTAATTCGTTTATCAAATAACGAATTACCAAAACATCCTTTAGGAAACAATTGAAGGTTTTCCTTTCTTACATCCTTGAAAGAGCGACTCTCTATGTTCGTATGAGTTGGCAATGGGAGGATACCAAGGATGTGTGTGTCACCTAGCCAATCCCGTGGACCCACATCAAAACCCAATTGAGAACAAAATGATTAGATCATTATGAACCTTTCCAGTCATGAATAGCATATGAGTAGAAGCCCTTCACTATTATGCCCAATCAAGTTCGAGTCATGAAATGTGTCAAACTCATAGGACTTAACATTATTCATAGGACTTAACATTACCTATAGTACTATGAAATTATCAAACTACCCTTCGTGTTCCACATGGGATAGTTTGTATGCTTTGGGCAAAGACTTGTCATTTCATATACTCATGGTCGCATAGGACATAAACTCGTTCACAACTTGAGACTATGAATTCCACCTTCGTAATCACAGAACAAGTGCTTCTTGCCCACTAATACTGCACTTCGAAGTCGATCCTGGTAAAGTAGATGCCCAACTTGCCAATTTTGGGCTCTATTTACTGTGTAATAAACTCTATAATACAATCTTTTTTATGAATAAAGTCAATTATATTATGGCATTCTTTGTTCTTAAATTGTTATTATATGCTTAGAACGAAGTCCCTTGAACCACACATGACAATGGGACATCATCGGACATCGGGAATAATGATGGTGGAATATGTCTCTACGGTCGTGATTCTTAAAAGGTTCCAAGTCAATGATGGGTCTGTCAAGATTAGGGATATTGGCAAAGACCAAAAAGACTTGCTTGGGTACATAGTTCTTAGAGAACGTGCCTCGTTCCATAGGCATAGGTGTACACGAGGGTTCTCATTTGGATAATCAGTGAACTGAACAACTGAAAGAGTTAGTGCCCGGTGCGCCATTTGTAGGGCGTAGTAGCCGACTCTTTAAACAGTCTTATATTGTATCTTATCAAGTAATTTAATAAATGGCATTTTCTTCTTTATCTTATCATTCTATGCAATTAGATAAAGTCCCCAAGATCACTCTTAACCTATGAGATGTGTTTGGTATCGAGGATGCCAATCATGTAATACTTCTCTAAGGTTGTGGTCTTAAAGATGTTCCAAGTCATAGAATCATTGAGATAGGGATATCAATGACTCGTAAAGACTTGCACGTACAATGCACACTCTTGGAGAGTGTATCCTATTCCATGGATACTGATACGGTGTACATCAGTGCATGTATGTGGGTTCTCGTTGGGATCGAGTAAACTGAACAACCCCGCCGAGATTCCATATTGGAGTCAATGTCGAATTTGGAATCTCCTCGGTTACGTAGGCATAAGATTGGTCCTCATGACTTGAGGCACCATTGGTCGTCTCGTGCATCTCCCACTATACTTAGATTTGTCACACGATTCCAGGTGAGTCATAAAGTGGGGCATATTGGGTCCAGTCTGGTTATGTACGGAGGCGCGTGAGTGGCAAGAAAGCATCCGTCACTGATCATTAGCATCGGCGCATATCCTATGTACTTCACAGTGTATTGACCATGGGAACCTCCGGCCGGAGTAGTATCAATAAGGAGGAGCAGTGTTTCCTCGCTTGATTGATAAATTGGTCAATGTCACTTAGATCGATATACATAGAATCGAGTTACTGGGATTTCGACTGACATCCAAGTCCTAGATTCAATCGGGATATTTGATGAAAGGATTTTACTTATGCGAAAATCGTAATGCGGAAAGGTCACCTAATAATCGTTCATGGCTAGGTCTTCTTGGCGAGTGGCTAGTACTAACCTTGATTTGTAGCAACTATGAATTAATCGGTAATTAATTTTTGGTCTGATTAAAATACTTGGAGTAATTAAATCTAGCAATGAAAATTGCAAAGGCACAACGGGGTTGTGTTCCTACTACTAGTACATGAACGAACCTACAATGGGGTTACACACTTACTCAAGAAAGTTCAATTTCTATGTGAATATTAATCCGGTTTAGGATTAAAGTGAAATTGATTAATGAGATTAATTAATTAAGTGGAAGACATTTTAATTAGTAGGCTTGGGAAAATAATTTTTCTATTAATTAATCTTGGAGATTAATCATTAACGGAAATTATTATTATCCGGGAATATATTTAAGCTACTAATTTTACTATTAATTAATCATGAAGATTATTTAATTAACAAGTCTTGGAAGACTTGGGAGTCATTTTAATTAAGTTGGACTTAATTAAACGAAGTCAGAAGAGTGAAATTCAAAGCTAGTCAAAGTTTGACTTGTAATGTTTTTTAAATGAACAAGAAAATAAAAAATATTCTCTTACACATATGGTGGAAGTTGAGAATGGAATGGTAGGTGAGAATGAGGTGGTAGGTGAAGAAAAACAAGTCTTCTACTCCACCTAACACCATATGGCCGAAAATTGGTGGCTATAAAAGGAGGTGTTCTTGCTCTCATTTAAGATTTTTGATGAAAACTTAAAAAGAAAAAAAAACTTAGAGCTTAGTTCTTCATCTCTAGATTTTTCTAGCTTCTCTTGCGATTCTTGAAGACTTTCTTCTATAGAACTTCTTCTTGAAGATTAGTTGTAAAAGATTATCTTCCATAGATATTTCTTTTAGTAACTCTTCTTGTCTTCCACCTTTCACTACATAGACTCCATTTCCTTAGAGCATATATCTAGCCAATCTTTTGCTTAAGGTATGAACTTACTTGAGGTGTGTCCTTGTAGAGGCTTCTTTCTTTAGGAGCTTATGGTGGTTTGATTCGAACCCCTCCATGTTGAGGTGAGGATTCGAAAATGAGAGCCAAAGTTTTTGGTGTGATTTTCCTTGTATTGTGGTTTTACACCCTCACTTTAATAAAACCCCAAATCTTGTAATCGGTTTAAAACCCCTTTACTCGTATTAGTTTTTGTTGTGCATTACTTTGACCCCCTAGCTTGGGATGCCGATATATATGTGTTTTATATACTTTATTTCTTCCGTTGCGCTGGCATCGCTTGTGGGGGCATACCGATCCTAACAGTGGTATCAGAGCCCGGGTTATGCACATTAAAAACTTTGCATGTTTTTGCTTTCCGTTTCATGTAGTATTTTAACCGGTTGCTTAAATCTATATGTTACATTTGTTGATTTAATAATAGCTTGGGATTTGTCATCGTTTTTCTTAAAATCTTGGAGATTTTGTTTTTTTTTTGAAACGATTGAAAATTAAGAGACACTAAAAGGGAAGGTCGAAACCCGGGCGAGGACCATTGATATTGAACCCAAGCTACGAGACTTTGTGAGCAACCCGGCCGAAGGCTTTGTGCGCATAAGGGTGTGCTCATTTAGTAGGACTCAATATCGCGAATCATTGCCAACCGTCAAAGGAAACTTGGCGGGGGTCAAGACGGGGCTGACCATGGCCGATTCCACCCCTTGGTGGTCTCGACCATGGTCGAGAAACTGTCCAGCAGCTGCTGGACAGTGTGTGCGCTGCTCGGGGGCGCACGGTGCGTTGCCGGGCAGTGTACACGGGTGTGCGTATGCACACCATGTGCTTGATGGTTGGACCATCTTGACGTGGTGTGGTACACACGACCCGGGCCTTCAAGGACTCCTACCTTTGGCCCATTTCTTGATTTTGGAATCAACTTCCACGCGTTTTTGAGTTATTTAAAAGTTTGGAATTTTTGAAAACTAGAAAAACTCGGTTTTTTCTCAAAACGTATAAATCCCAAAGTTATGATTGTTTCAACTATGTGATGGGCTTATGATTAATTAATGCTTTGCATGTCATCTTCATACGCTTGATGGTTGATTTGCATAATGGATGGATTGTGGGTCGAGCCTTAGATTATTCAATTGGGTTGTAATTATTATTGGCCTCTATTTCAATTTGGTTGTATATTTTATTTTCGCACTTTCTTTTTCATTTTATTGTAATCGAAGATGGAGACGAAGATGATGGACCATTATTGAAGATTATGTATGCCGTTGGAAGCTTATGTAATAGATAGGGCCTATTTTAATTTAGTACCCTAGATTGCCTTAGATTCACCGGTGGCTCAGGTGGATCGCTTAGGGACCCACAATCATCCATATTTGTTTACCGCTTTGTGGATGTCTTATATTATGTTTTCTTATATGCTACTTGGATTGCATGATCACATAATTAAAGATAATCCTTATCTTGATGAGACCTTGCATGTTGAAACCCCTCGCTTGATTTGTTTCAAGTAAATCCAAGAAATATTAAGTTTATGTGGAAATTGAATGAGGTTCTATTGTCCACGCCTTCCATCATAAGTGGTAGCATGTGAAATGCTATGAAGCTTGACCCGCCGTCCATGAGTCGTGGGGTGGCGTCAAGTGGATTAGGCTGTGACCACCACTAAGCATAGAGATGCTCGTGGGATCGATTTGTCTAGGTGTCGTCCATGAGTCGTGGGGCACACTAGTCCGGTCGATTGACCATGAATATTTGATGGGCTTGACTTAACGTTTACTACCATATGGGCTCGTGTTCTCGGGGTATATAGGAAAGACGAGGCAAAATATCTTGAGAACTATATGTCGATATAGAAGGCCGGTAAGCCTACCATACGAATTTATCATATGGGCTCGTGTTCTCGGGGCGTATGAAGAGTCGCTTATGGATCTCGAGCCCACTAGGGAGACCCGCATATCTCCTCGAATATCCATATAAGAGGGTTATGGAATTTGATAAAATAGTGGGAGACACGTACGATTAAAGACCGAATTATATGTGGACAAGATACATATTGAATGCTAATTGTTTTGCCTCGCTATTTATTTTGTAGTTAACAAAATGACCAAAAATCCACTTTCAACAATCTTAGATTCAAATAGACTAGTCGGTCCCAACTACGCCGATTGGTATCGAAACCTTAAAATTGTGCTTCAAAGTGAGTGCAAGGATAGCGTATTAGATACGCCTTTGCCTCGCGTAACTCGCACAAGCACTGATGATGAACGTGCTGTTTTTGATAAGTGGACTGATGATAATATCCAAGTGAGATGTATCATGATGGCTTCTATGACTAATGAGCTTCAAAAGCAATTTCAGCATGTGACCATCTCCAAGGATATTATCAAAATTCTCGAGGAGCTCTATGGCACTCGAACTAGGAGGGAGAGATTCGCAATCTCTAAAGAGCTATTCCGTGCTCGCTTGCACGAGGGATCGTCGATCGATGATCATGTTTTACGTTTGATCAGTCTTATTAATAAGCTTTCTGATCTTGGCGTAAAATTTGAGACCGAGCTTTCTGTTGACCTCGTGCTACAGTCCCTTCCGAAGTCGTTTGACCAATTTGTCATCAACTACAACATGAATCAACTTGAGGCTTCATTACCCGAGTTGTTGAACATGTTGAAGAGTGCAGATGCCACCATCAAGAAAGATAAGCCAGTACTGCTTGTTGGTTCCTCATCCCGTTCTAAGGGTCGTAAGGCCAATAAGAATAAGGGGAAGAAGAACAACAACAAGAAAAAACAGTTGAAAGGCAAAGGTGGTGTAAAAAAGGCTAAGGGTACCGATCATGATGCGTGCTTCAATTGTGGTAAAAAGGGACATTGGAAGCGTAATTGCACTGAACCAATGAATGGTATGTTTTATGTTAAAGTTAACTTATCAGTTAATGATGCTTCTTGGGTGTTGGACACCGGATGTGGAGTTCACCTTTGCAATGATTTGCAGGTGATGGCAAGAAGCAAACAGATAAGTAGAGGGGAGATGAGCATGCGGTTTGGGAATGGAGCACGGGTTGCTGCCACGGCCGTAGGAACTATCTATTTATCTTTTCCCAACAAAAACCGTGTTATTTTGAACAATGTATTTTACATTCCGTAATTAATTAAGAACATCATTTCTGTACCCTTGTTGGACAAGGAAGGCTATAGTTTTGTTATCAAAAATGGAGCTTGCTCCATGTTTTATGAGTCTTCTTTAATATTGGAATCAAAGTTGTCTCATGGCTTATACACTGTTCTCCCCGATACTCCAATCTTATTATCTCAACTTGAGGAACATACTAGTAAGAGAAAGTTAGATAATCAAAATGATACATACTTGTGGCATGCTAGACTAGGCCATATCTCTAAAGATAGAATTCATAAGATGGCGGATAAGCTTGACCTTCGGGAAATGCTAGATATGCCGACTTGTGAATCTTGTCTAAAGGGTAAGATGGCCAAGTCACCATTTGCCGGGCAAATGGAGCGAGCTACTAACCTTTTGGACTTGGTCCATACGGATGTATGTGGTCCGCTTAATGTAAGCACTAAAGGGAACCATTCTTACTTCATAACCTTCACCGACGACTTTTCGAGGTATGGTTACGTGTATCTTATGAGATACAAGTCTGAAGCCTTTGAGAGGTTCAAGGAGTTTAGACATGAAGTAGAGAAGCAAACGGGAAGAAGTATCAAAGCTCTTCGATCGGATCGAGGGGGAGAATACTTGTCCCATGAATTCCTTGATTATCTAAAAGACAATGGGATTGTCTCTCAGTGGACTCCGCCCGGTACTCCCTAACTTAATGGGGTAAGCGAGCGAAGGAATCGGACCTTGATGGACATGGTTCGATCCATGATGAGTTTCACTGGACTTCCTCTTTTCTTCTGGGGATATGCCCTAGAATCTGCGACGCATCTATTAAATAGAGTACCGTCAAAGAGTGTCTCCAAGGTGCCATATGAAATGTGGTTTGGTAAACCACCCACTTATAAATACCTAAGGGTATGGGGTTGCTCGGCTTATGTCAAGCAACTAGTGGGCGATAAGTTGGATGCAAGATCCTCCTTATGTAAGTTTGTGGGATATCCAAAGGAATCCTATGGATATTATTTCTACAACCTATCGGAACATAAAGTGTTTGTTTCAAGGAACGCTGCCTTCTTAGAGAAGGAATTTCTATTGGATAGAAATGGCGAGGTTGCAGAACTTGAGGAAACTCAAGAACCACAAAAGGGTTCACCTGATACCACAGATGCACAACCAGAAGTAGTAGCAAGTACACAACATCCTCGAAGATCCGAAAGGATCCCGAAACAACCTGAGAGGTATGGTTTCTTGCTTGATAGCAACGAGGATGGTAATTCCCCTGATCCAAGGACATATGGGGAAGCGACGTTGGACGTCGATTCGGGAAAATGGTTAGAAGCCATGCAATCCGAGATGGACTCCATGCACTCCAACAAGGTTTGGACCTTGGTAGATCCACCTGACGGGTCTAAACTCGTAGGCTGCAAGTGGATCTATAAGCGAAAGCTTGGAGCAGATGGAGAAGTAGTCACCTACAAGGCACGTCTCGTGGCGAAAGGTTACACTCAGAGGCAAGGAATTGACTATGATGAAACCTTTTCACCAGTGGCGATGGTCAAATCCATTCGGATACTTCTAGCCATAGCTGCATATTTAGACTATGAAATATGGCAGATGGATGTGAAGACTGCTTTCCTCAATGGTAAAATAGAGGAAGAGCTTTACATGGAGCATCCCGAGGGCTAGTGGACTCAAACAGGCTTCCCGAAGTTGGAACAAGTGTTTTGATGATACTGTACAAACATATGGTTTTCTTCAAAATGCTGATGAAGCATGTGTGTACAAAAAGGCTAGTGGGAGCGCGATAACATTTTTGGTGCTTTACTTTGATGACATTCTATTGTTTGGAAACAACATAGGAATGTTGCAAGAAACGAAAGCGTGGTTATCCACACAATTCTCAATGAAGGATATGGGAGAGGCATCCTACATTCTCGGAATGAAGATTCATCGAGATAGATCCAGTAGAATGTTGGGACTCTCCCAATCTGCGTACATAGATAGAGTTTTGAAGAGATTCAAAATGGATCAGTCCAAGAGAGGACTGGTGCCTATGAGACATGGTATTTCTCTTTCCAAGTCTATGTCCCCTCAGACACCGGAGGAAAAGGACAAGATGTCTCACATACCATATGCCTCTGCTATAGGGAGTATTATGTATGCTATGCTATGTACACGGCCTGATGTGGCTTATGCACTTAGTGCAATAAGCCGATATCAAGCCAATCCAGGCGAAGAGCACTGGAAAGCCGTAAAGGCAGTCCTTAAGTACTTAAGAAGAACTAAGGATGCCTTCCTAGTCTACGGTGGAGGAGAATTAAAATTGGAAGGCTATACAGATTCTATCTTCCAATCTGATGTGGATGATTTCAAATCTATCTCGGGATTTGTCTTTGTACTCAATGGAGGAGCGGTCAGCTGGAAGTGTTCTAAATAGGAAACTATTGCTGACTCCACCACAGAGGCTGAGTACATTGCAGCCTGGGTGGCTGCAAAAGAAGCTGTTTGGATAAGGAACTCCATCCAAGAGTTGGGTGTTGTTCCATCTATTGTTGATCTCGTACGATTGTACTGTGATAACAATGGGGCTACTGCACAGTCAAAAGAGCCAAGGTCTCATCAGAGGTCCAAATACATAGAAAGGCGATACCAACTGATCAGAGAGATCGTTCGTAGAGGCGACGTTCAAGTGGAACGTGTGGACTCGGCAAATAACATAGCAGACCCCTTTACCAAACCCTTGGGCCAAAGAGTATTGGAGGGACATCTTGAGAAGATGGGCCTGAAATGCATGGGCAATTGGCTCTAGGGCAAGTGGGAGATTGAAAGAGTTAGGTGCCCGGTGCGCCATTTGTAGGGCGTAGTAGCCGACTCTTTAAACAGTCTTATATTGTATCTTGTCAAGTAATTTAATAAATGGCATTTTCTTCTTTATCTTATCATTCTGTGCAATTAGATAAAGTCCCCTAGATCACTCTTAACCTATGAGATGTGTTTGGTATCGGGGATGCCAATCATGGAATACGTCTCTAAGGTTGTGGTCTTAAAGATGTTCCAAGTCATAGAATCATTGAGATAGGGATATCAATGACTCGTAAAGACTTGCAAGTACAATGCACACTCTTGGAGAGTGTATCCTATTCCATGGATACTGATACGGTGTACATCAGTGCATGTATGTGGGTTCTCGTTGGGATCGAGTAAACTGAACAACCCCGCCGAGATTCCATATTGGAGTCAATGTCGAATTTGGAATCTCCTCGGTTACGTAGGCATAAGATTGGTCCTCATGACTTGAGGCACCTAATAATCGGGATATTTGATGGAAGGATTTTACTTATGCGAAAATTGTAATGCGGAAAGGTCACCTAATAATCGTTCATGGCTAGGTCTTCTTGGCGCGTGGCTAGTACTAACCTTGATTTGTAGCAACCATGAATTAATCGGTAATTAATTCTTGGTCGGATTAAAATACTTGGAGTAATTAAATCTAGCAATGAAAATTGCAAAGGCACAACGGGGTTGTGTTCCTACTACTAGTACATGAACGAACCTACAATGGGGTTACACACTTACTCAAGAAAGTTCAATTGCTATGTGAATATTAATCCGGTTTAGGATTAAAGTGAAATTGATTAATGAGATTAATTAATTAAGTGGAAGACATTTTAATTAGTAGGCTTGGGAAAATAATTTTTCTATTAATTAATCTTGGAGATTAATCATTAACGGAAATTATTATTATCCGGGAATATATTTAGGCTACTAATTTTACTATTAATTAATCATGAAAATTATTTAATTAACAAGTCTTGGAAGACTTGGGAGTCATTTTAATTAAGTTGGACTTAATTAAACGAAGTCACAAGAGTGAAATTCAAAGCTAGTCAAAGTTTGACTTGTAATGTTTTTTAAATGAACAAGAAAATGAAAAATATTCTCTTACACATGTGGTGGTAGTTGAGAATAGAATGGTAGGTGAGAATGAGGTGGTAGGTGAAGAAAAACAAGTCTTCTACTCCACCTAACACCATATGGCCGAAAATTGGTGTCTATAAAAGGAGGTGTTCTTGCTCTCATTTAAAACTTGATGAAAACTTAAAAAGAAAAAAAAGCTTAGTTCTTCATCTCTAGATTTTTCTAGCTTCTCTTGTGATTCTTGAAGACTTTCTTCTATAGAACTTCTTCTTGAAGATTAGTTGTAAAAGATTATCTTCCGTAGATATTTCTTTTAGTAACTCGTCTTATCTTCCACCTTTCACTACATAGACTCTATTTCCTTAGAGCATATATCTAGCCAATCTTTTGCTTAAGGTATGAACTTACTTGAGGTATGTCCTTGTAGAGGCTTCTTTCTTTAGGAGCTTATGGTGGTTTGATTCGAACCCCTCCATGTTGAGGTGAGGATTCGAAAATGAGAGCCAAAGTTTTTGGTGTGGTTTTCCTTGTGTTGTGGTTTTACACCCTCGCTTTAATAAAACCCCAAATCTTGTAATCGGTTTAAAACCCCTTTACTCATATTAATTTTTGTTGTGCATTACTTTGACCCCCTAGCTTGGGATGCCGATATATATGTGTTTTATATACTTTATTTCTTCCGTTGCGCCGGCATCGCTTGTGGGGACATACCGATTGCTTCTCTACTTCATGTCTAAACTCCTTGAACCTCTCAAAGGCTTCAGACTTGTATCTCATAAGATACACGTAACCATACCTCGAGAAGTCGTCGGTGAAGGTTATGAAGTAAGAATGGTTCCCTTTAGTGCTTACATTAAGCGAACCACATACATCCCTATGGACCAAGTCCAAAAGGTTAGTAGCTCACTCCATTTGCCCGGCAAATGGTGACTTGGTCATCTTACCCTTTAGACAAGATTCACAAGTTGGCATATCTAGCATTTCCCGAAGGTCAAGCTTATCCGCCATCTTATGAATTCTATCTTTAGAGATATGGCCTAGTCTAGCATGCCACAGGTATGTATCATTTTGATTATCTAACTTTCTCTTACTAGTATGTTCCTCATGTTGAGATAATAAGATTGGAGTATCGGGGAGAACCGTGTATAAGCCATGAGACAACTTTGATTCCAATATTAAAGAAGAACCATAAAATATGGAGCAAGCTCCATTTTTTATAACAAAACTATAACCTTCCTTGTCCAACAAGAGTATAGAAATGATGTTCTTAATTAATTGCGGAATGTAAAATACATTGTTCAAAATTCCACGGTTTTTGTTGGGAAAAGATAAGTAGATAGTTCCTACGGCCGTGGCAGCAACCCGTGCTCCATTCCCAAACCGCATGGTCATCTCCCCTCTACTTATTTTCTTGCTTCTTGCCATCACCTGCAAATCATTGCAAAGGTGAACTCCTCGTCCGGTGTCCAACACCCAAGAAGCATCATTAACTGATAAGTTAACTTCAACATAAAACATACCATTCATTGGTTCAGTGCAATTACGCTTCCAATGTCCCTTTTTACCACAATTGAAGCACTCATCATGATCGGTACCCTTAGCCTTTTTTACACCACCTTTGCCTTTCAACTGATTTTTCTTGTTGTTCTTCTTCTTCTTCTTCCCCTTATTCTTATTGGCCTTATGGCCCTTAGAACGGGATGAGGAACCATCAACCAGTACCGGCTTATCTTTCTTGATGGTGGCATCTGCACTCTTCAACATGTTCAACAACTCGGGTAATGAAGCCTCAAGTTCATTCATGTTGTAGTTGATGACAAACTTGTCAAACGACTTCGGAAGGGACTGAAGCACGAGGTCAATAGAAAGCTCGGTCTCAAGTTTTACGCCAAGATCAGAAAGCTTATTAATAAGGCTGATCATGCGTAAAACGTGATCATCGACCGACGATCCCTCATGCAGGCGAGTGCGAAATAGCTCTTTAGAGATTGCGAATCTCTCCCTCCTAGTTCGAGTGCCATAGAGCTCCTCGAGACTTTTGATAATATCTTTAGAGATGGTCATGTGCTCAAATTGTTTTTGAAGCTCATTAGTCATTGAAACCATCATGATACATCTCACTTGGATATTATCATCGGTCCACTTATCAAAAGCGGCACGTTCATCATCAGTGCTTGTGCGAGTGACGAGAGGTAAAGGCGTATCTAATACGCTATCCTTGCGCTCACTTTGAAGCACAATTTTAAGGTTTCGGTACCAATCGGCGTAGTTGGGACCGACAAGTCTATTTGAATCTAAGATTGTTGAAAGTGGATTTTTGGTCATTTTGTTAACTACAAAATAAATAGCGAGGCAAAACAATTAGCATTCAATATGTATCTTGTCCACATATAATTCGGTCTTTAATCGTACGTGTCTCCCACTATTTTATCAAATTCCATAACCCTCTTATATGGATATTCGAGGAGATATGCGGGTCTCCCTAGTGGGCTCGAGATCCATAAGCGACTCTTCATATGCCCCGAGAACACGAGCCCATATGATAAATCCGTATGGTAGGCTTACCGGCCTTCTATATCGACATATAGTTCTCAAGATATTTTGCCTCGTCTTTCCCATATACCCCGAGAACACGAGCCCATATGGTAGTAAACGTTAAGTCAAGCCCATCAAATATTCATGGTCAATCGACCGGACTAGTGTGCCCCACGACTCATGGACGACACCTAGACAAATCGATCCCACGAGCATCTCTATGCTTAGTGGTGGTCACAGCCTAATCCACTTGACGCCACCCCACGACTCATGGACGGCGGGCCAAGCTTCATGGCATTTCACATGCTACCACTTATGATGGAAGGCGTGGACAATAGAACCTCATTCAATTTCCACATAAACTTAATATTTCTTGGATTTACTTGAAACAAATCAAGCGAGGGGTTTCAACATGCAAGGTCTCATCAAGATAAGGATTATCTTTAATTATGTGATCATGCAATCCAAGTAGCATTTAAGAAAACATAATATAAGACATCCACAAAGCGGTAAACAAATATGGATGATTGTGGGTCCCTAAGCGATCCACCCGAGCCACCGGTGAATCTAAGGCAATCTAGGGTACTAAATTAAAATAGGCCCTATCTATTACATAAGCTTCCAACAGCATACATAATCTTCAATAATGGTCCATCATCTTCGTCTCCATCTTCGATTACAATAAAATGAAAAAGAAAGTGCGAAAATAAAATATACAACCAAATTGAAATAGAGGCCAATAATAATTACAACTCAATTGAATAATCTAAGGCTCGACCCACAATCCATCCATTATGCAAATCAACCATCAAGCGTATGAAGATGACATGCAAAGCATTAATTAATCATAAGCCCATCACATAGTTGAAACAATCATAACTTTGGGATTTATACGTTTTGAGGAAAAACCGAGTTTTTGTAGTTTTCAAAAATTCCAAACTTTTAAATAACTCAAAAACGCGTGGAAGTTGATTCCAAAATCAAGAAATGGGCCAAAGGTAGGAGTCCTTGAAGGCCCGGGTCGTGTGTACCACACCACGTCAAGATGGTCCAACCATCAAGCACATGCTGTGCATACGCACACCCGTGTACGCTGCCCGGCAACGCACCGTGCGCCGCCGAGCAGCGCACACACTGTCCAGCAGCTGCTGGACAGTTTCTCGACCATGGTCGAGACCACCAAGGGGTGGAATCGGCCATGGTCAGCCCCGTCTTGACCCCCGCCAAGTTTCCTTTGACGGTTGGCAATGATTCGCGATATTGAGTCCTACTAAATGAGCACACCCTTATGCGCACAAAGCCTTCGGCCGGGTGCGCACAAAGTCTCGTAGCTTGGGTTCAATATCAATGGTCCTCGCCCGGGTTTCGACCTTCCCTTTTAGTGTCTCTTAATTTTCAATCGTTTCAAAAAAAAAACAAAATCTCCAAGATTTTAAGAAAAACGATGACAAATCCCAAGCTATTATTAAATCAACAAATGTAACATATAGATTTAAGCAACCGGTAAAAATACTACATGAAACGGAAAGCAAAAACATGCAAAGTTTTTAATGTGCATAACCCGGGCTCTGATACCACTGTTAGGATCGGTATGCCTCCACAAGCGATGCCGGCGCAACGGAAGAAATAAAGTATATAAAACACATATATATCGACATCCCAAGCTAGGGGTCAAAGTAATGCACAACAAAAACTAATACGAGTAAAGGGGTTTTAAACCGATTACAAGATTTGGGGTTTTATTAAAGTGAGGGTGTAAAATCACAACACAAGGAAAACCACACCAAAAACTTTGGCTCTCATTTTCGAATTCTCACCTCAACATGGAGGGGTTCGAATCAAACCACCATAAGCTCCTAAAGAAAGAAGCTTCTACAAGGACACACCTCAAGTAAGTTCATACCTTAAACAAAAGATTGGCTAGATATATGCTCTAAGGAAATGGAGTCTATGTAGTGAAAGGTGGAAGACAAGAAGAGTTACTAAAAGAAATATCTATGGAAGATAATCTTTTACAACTAATCTTCAAGAAGAAGTTCTATAGAAGAAAGTCTTCAAAAATCACAAGAGAAGCTAGAAAAATCTAGAGATGAGGAACTCATCTCTAAGCTTTTTTTTCTTTTTAAGTTTTCATCAAAAATCTTAAATGAGAGCAAGAACACCTCCTTTTATAGCCACCAATTTTCGGCCATATGGTGTTAGGTGTAGTAGAAGACTTGTTTTTCTTCACCTACCACCTCATTCTCACCTACCATTCCATTCTCAACTACCACCACATATGTAAGAGAATATTTTTCATTTTCTTCTTCATTTAAAAAACATTACAAGTCAAACTTTGACTAGCTTTGAATTTCACTCTTGTGACTTCATTTAATTAAGTCCAACTTAATTAAAATGACTCCCAAGTCTTCCAAGACTTGTTAATTAAATAATCTTCATGATTAATTCATAGTAAAATTAGTAGCTTAAATATGTTCCCGAAAAAAATAATAGCAGTTTTTTTTAAACGAATAATGCCTTTTAATTTTTTTCCGACTCATTTTTCTCCATTTTTCGTGCGTTTTCGGGTTTCGACTTGAACATAAAAAATGTAGACTTGAGCATAAAATACTTTTTGAAACAAGAATTGGGCCGTTTCGATGCTCCAGCAAAGAAATATGGCAAGACGAAAAAAATAATAGCAGTTTTTTTTAAATGAATAATGCCTTTTAATTTTTTTCCGACTCATTTTTCTCCATTTTTCGTACGTTTTTGGGTTTCGACTTGAACATAAAAAATGTAGACTTGAGCATAAACTACGTTTTGAAACAAGAATTGGGTCGTTTCGATGCTCGAGCAAAGAAATATGGCAAGACGAAAAAAATAATAGCAATTTTTTTTAAACGAATAATGACTTTTTATTTTTTTCCGACTCATTTTTCTACATTTTTCGTGAGTTTTCGGGTTTCGACTTGAACATAAAAAATGTAGACTTGAGCATAAAGTACTTTTTGAAACAAGAATTGGGTCGTTTCGATGCTCAAGCAAAGAAATATGGCAAGACGAAAAAAATAATAGCAGTTTTTTTTAAACGAATAATGCCTTTTAATTTTTTTCCGACTCATTTTTCTCCATTTTTCGTGCGTTTTCGGGTTTCGACTTGAACATAAAAAATGTAGACTTGAGCATAAAATACTTTTTGAAACAAGAATTGGGCCGTTTCGATGCTCCAGCAGAGAAATATGGCAAGACGAAAAAAATAATAGCAGTTTTTTTTAAATGAATATTGCCTTTTAATTTTTTTCCGACTCATTTTTCTCCATTTTTCGTACGTTTTTGGGTTTCGACTTGAACATAAAAAATGTAGAATTGAGCATAGACTACGTTTTGAAACAAGAATTGGGTCGATTCGATGCTCGAGCAAAGAAATATGGCAAGACGAAAAAAATAATAGCGGTTTTTTTAAAACAAATAATGACTTTTTATTTTTTTCCGACTCATTTTTCTACATTTTTCGTGCGTTTTCGGGTTTCGACTTGAACATAAAAAATGTAGAATTGAGCATAAACCAATTTATTAAACAAGAATTGGGTCGTTTCGATGCTCGAGCAAAGAAATATGGCAAGACGAAAAAAATAATAGCAGTTTTTTTAAACGAATAATAACTTTTAATTTTTTTCCGACTCATTTTTCTCCATTTTTCGTTTCGGGTTTCGACTTGAACATAAAAAATGTAGACTTGTGCATAAACTACTTTTTGAAACAAGAATTGGGCCGTTTCGATGCTCGAGCAAAGAAATATGGCTAGACGAAAAAAATAATAGCAGTTTTTTTAAAACGAATAATGACTTTTTTTTTTTTTCCGACTCATTTTTCTCCATTTTTCGTGCGTTTTCGGGTTTCGACTTGAACATACAAAATGTAGACTTGAGCATAAACTACTTTTTGAAACAAGAATTGGGTCGTTTCGAGGCTCGAGCAAAGAAATCTGGCAAGACGAAAAAAATAATAGCATTTTTTTTAAACAAATAATTACTTTTAATTTTTTTCCGACTAATTTTTCTCCATTTTTCGTGCGTTTTCGGGTTTCGACTTGAACATAAAAAATGTAGACGTGAGCATAAACTACTTTTTGAAACAAGAATTGGGCCGTTTCGATGCTCGCGCAAAGAAATATGGTTAGACGAAAAAAATAATAGCAGTTCTTTTTAAACGAATAATGACTTTTTATTTTTTTCCGACTCATTTTTCTCCATTTTTCGTGCGTTTTCGGGTTTCGACTTGAACATACAAAATGTAGACTTGAGCATAAACTAATTTTTGAAACAAGAATTGGGTCGTTTAGATGTTCGAGCAAAGAAATATGGCAAGACGAAAAAAATAATAGCAGTTTTTTTTAAACGAATAATTATTTTTAATTTTTTTCCGACTCATTTTTCTCCATTTTTCGTGCATTTTCGGGTTTCGACTTGAACATAAAAAGTGTAGACTTGAGCATAAACTAAATTTTGAAACAAGAATTGGGCCGTTTCGATGCTCCAGCAAAGAAATATGGCAAGACGAGAAAAATAATAGCAGTTTTTTTTAAACGAATAATGACTTTTTATTTTTTTCCGACTCATTTTTCTCCATTTTTCGTACGTTTTTGGGTTTCGACTTGAACATAAAAAGTGTAGACTTGAGCATAAACTACATTTTGAAACAAGAATTGGGCCGTTTCGATGCTCCAGCAAAGAAATATGGCAAGACGAAAAAAATAATAGCAGTTTTTTTTAAACGAATAATGACTTTTTATTTTTTTCCGACTCATTTTTCTCCATTTTTCGTACGTTTTCGGGTTTCGACTTGAACATAAAAAATGTAGAGTTGATCATAAACTACGTTTTGAAAAAAGAATTGGGTCGTTTCGATGCTCGAGCAAAGAAATATGTCAAGACGAAAAAAATAATAGCAGTTTTTTTTAAACGAATAATGACTTTTTATTTTTTTCCGACTCATTTTTCTCCATTTTTCGTGCGTTTTCGGGTTTCGACTTGAACATAAACAATGTAGACTTGAGCATAAACCAATTTTTTAAACAAGAATTGGGTCGTTTCGATCCTCGAGCAAAGAAATATGGCAAGACGAAAAAAATAATGGCAGTTTTTTTAAACGAATAATAACTTTTAATTTTTTTCCGTGCCAATTTTCTCCATTTTTCGTGCGTTTTCGGGTTTCGACTTGAACATAAAAACTATAGACTTGAGCATAAACTACTTTTTGAAACAAGAATTGGGCCGTTTCGATGCTCGAGCAAAGAAATATGGCAAGACGAAAAAAATAATAGCAGTTTTTTTTAAACGAATAATGACTTTTTATTTTTTTCCGACTCATTTTTCTTCATTTTTCGTGAGTTTTCGGGTTTCGAATTGAACATAAAAAATGTAGACTTGAGCATGAACTAATTTTTGAAACAAGAATTGGGTCGTTTCGATGTTCGAGCAAAGAAACATGGCAAGAGGAAAAAAATAATAGCAGTTTTTTTTAAACGAATAATGCCTTTTAATTTTTTTCCGACTCATTTTTCTCCATTTTTCGTGCGTTTTCGGGTTTCGACTTGAACATAAAAAGTGTAGACTTGAGCATAAACTACATTTTGAAACAAGAATTGGGCCGTTTCGATGCTCCAGCAAAGAAATATGGCAAGACAAAAAAAATAATAGCAGTTTTTTTTAAACGAATAATGACTTTTTATTTTTTTCCGACTCATTTTTCTCCATTTTTCGTACGTTTTCGGGTTTCGACTTGAACATAAAAAATGTAGAGTTGATCATAAACTACGTTTTGAAACAAGAATTGGGTCGTTTCGATGCTCGAGCAAAGAAATATGTCAAGACGAAAAAAATAATATCAGTTTTTTTTAAACGAATAATGACTTTTTATTTTTTTCAGACTCATTTTTCTCCATTTTTCGTGCGTTTTCGGGTTTCGACTTGAACATAAAAAATGTAGACTTGAGCATAAACCAATTTTTTAAACAAGAATTGGGTCGTTTCGATCCTCGAGCAAAGAAATATGGCAAGACGAAAAAAATAATGGCAGTTTTTTTAAACGAATAATAACTTTTAATTTTTTTCCGTGCCAATTTTCTCCATTTTTCGTGCGTTTTCGGGTTTCGACTTGAACATAAAAACTATAGACTTGAGCATAAACTACTTTTTGAAACAAGAATTGGGCCGTTTCGATGCTCGAGCAAAGAAATATGGCAAGACGAAAAAAATAATAGCAGTTTTTTTTAAACGAATAATGACTTTTTATTTTTTTCCGACTCATTTTTCTCCATTTTTCGTGAGTTTACGGGTTTCGACTTGAACAAAAAAAATGTAGACTTGAGCATAAACTACTTTTTGAAATAATAATTGGGTCGTTTCGATGCTCAAGCAAAGAAATATGGCAAGACGAAAAAATTAATAGCAGTTTTTTTTAAACGAATAATGCCTTTTAATTTTTTTCCGACTCATTTTTCTCCACTTTTCGTGCGTTTTCGGGTTTCGACTTGAACATAAAAAATGTAGACTTGAGCATAAAATACTTTTTGAAACAATAATTTGGCCGTTTCGATGCTCCAGCAAAGAAATATGGCAAGACGAAAAAAATAATAGCAGTTTTTTTAAAATGAATAATGCCTTTTAATTTTTTTCCGACTCATTTTTCTCCATTTTTCGTACGTTTTTGGGTTTCGACTTGAACATAAAATATGTAGACTTGAGCATAAACTACGTTTTGAAACAATAATTGGGTCAATTCGATGCTCGAGCAAAGAAATATGGCAAGACGAAAAAAATAATGGCAGTTTTTTTAAACGAATAATAACTTTTAATTTTTTTCCATGTCAATTTTCTCCATTTTTCGTGTGTTTTCGGGTTTCGACTTGAACATAAAAACTGTAGACTTGAGCATAAACTACTTTTTGAAACAAGAATTGGGCCGTTTCGATGCTCGAGCAAAGAAATATGGCAAGACGAAAAAAATAATAGCAGTTTTTTTAAACGAATAATGACTTTTTATTTTTTTCCGACTCATTTTTCTCCATTTTTCGTGAGTTTACGGGTTTCGACTTGAACAAAAAAAATGTAGACTTGAGCATAAACTACTTTTTGAAATAATAATTGGGTCGTTTCGATGCTCAAGCAAAGAAATATGGCAAGACGAAAAAAATAATAGCAGTTTTTTTTAAACGAATAATGCCTTTTATTTTTTTCCGACTCATTTTTCTCCACTTTTCGTGCGTTTTCGGGTTTCGACTTGAACATAAAAAATGTAGACTTGAGCATAAAATAATTTTTGAAACAATAATTTGGCCGTTTCGATGCTCCAGCAAAGAAATATGGCAAGACGAAAAAAATAATAGCAGTTTTTTTAAAATGAATAATGCCTTTTAATTTTTTTCCGACTCATTTTTCTCCATTTTTCGTACGTTTTTGGGTTTCGACTTGAACATAAAATATGTAGACTTGAGCATAAACTACGTTTTGAAACAATAATTGGGTCGATTCGATGCTCGAGCAAAGAAATATGGCAAGACGAAAAAAATAATGGCAGTTTTTTTAAACGAATAATAACTTTTAATTTTTTTCCATGTCAATTTTCTCTATTTTTCGTGCGTTTTCGGGTTTCGACTTGAACATAAAAACTGTAGACTTGAGCATAAACTACTTTTTGAAACAAGAATTGGGCCGTTTCGATGCTCGAGCAAAGAAATATGGCAAGACGAAAAAAATAATAGCAGTTTTTTTTAAACGAATAATGACTTTTTATTTTTTTCCGACTCATTTTTCTCCATTTTTCGTGAGTTTACGGGTTTCGACTTGAACAAAAAAAATGTAGACTTGAGCATAAACTACTTTTTGAAATAATAATTGGGTCGTTTCGATGCTCAAGCAAAGAAATATGGCAAGACGAAAAAAATAATAGCAGTTTTTTTTTAAACGAATAATGCCTTTTAATTTTTTTCCGACTCATTTTTCTCCACTTTTCGTGCGTTTTCGGGTTTCGACTTGAACATAAAAAATGTAGACTTGAGCATAAAACACTTTTTGAGACAATAATTTGGCCGTTTCGATGCTCCAGCAAAGAAATATGGCAAGACGAAAAAAATAATAGCAGTTTTTTTAAAATGAATAATGCCTTTTAATTTTTTTCCGACTCATTTTTCTCCATTTTTCGTACGTTTTTGGGTTTCGACTTGAACATAAAATATGTAGACTTGAGCATAAACTACGTTTTGAAACAATAATTGGGTCGATTCGATGCTCGAGCAAAGAAATATGGCAAGACGAAAAAAATAATGGCAGTTTTTTTAAACGAATAATAACTTTTAATTTTTTTCCATGTCAATTTTCTCCATTTTTCGTGCGTTTTCGGGTTTCGACTTGAACATAAAAACTGTAGACTTGAGCATAAACTACTTTTTGAAACAAGAATTGGGCCGTTTCGATGCTCGAGCAAAGAAATATGGCAAGACGAAAAAAATAATAGCAGTTTTTTTTAAACGAATAATGACTTTTTATTTTTTTCCGACTCATTTTTCTCCATTTTTCGTGAGTTTACGGGTTTCGACTTGAACAAAAAAAATGTAGAGTTGAGCATAAACTACTTTTTGAAAAAATAATTGGGTCGTTTCGATGCTCAAGCAAAGAAATATGGCAAGACGAAAAAAATAATAGCAGTTTTTTTTAAACGAATAATGCCTTTTAATTTTTTTCCGACTCATTTTTCTCCACTTTTCGTGCGTTTTCAGGTTTCGACTTGAACATAAAAAATGTAGACTTGAGCATAAAATACTTTTTGAAACAATAATTTGGCCGTTTCGATGCTCTAGCAAAGAAATATGGCAAGACGAAAAAAATAATAGCAGTTTTTTTTAAACGAATAATGACTTTTTATTTTTTTTCCGACTCATTTTTCTCCATTTTTCGTACGTTTTCGGGTTTAGACTTGAACATAAAAACTGTAGACTTGAGCATAAACTACATTTTGAAACAAGAATTGGGCCGTTTCGATGCTCGAGTAAAGAAATATGGAAAGACGAAAAAAATAATAGCAGTTTTTTTTAAACGAATAATGACTTTTTATTTTTTTCCGACTCATTTTTCTACATTTTTCGTGAGTTTTCGGGTTTCGACTTGAACATAAAAAATGTAGATTTGACCATAAAGTACTTTTTGAAACAAGAATTGGGTCGTTTCGATGCTCAAGCAAAGAAATATGGCAAGACGAAAAAAATAATAGCAGTTTTTTTTAAACGAATAATGCCTTTTAATTTTTTTCCGACTCATTTTTCGTGCGTTTTCGGGTTTCGACTTGAACATAAAAAATGTAGACTTGATCATAAAATATTTTTTGAAACAAGAATTGGGCCGTTTCGATCCTCCAGCAAAGAAATATGGCAAGACGAAAAAAATAATAGCAGTTTTTTTAAAATGAATAATGCCTTTTAATTTTTTTCCGACTCATTTTTCTCCATTTTTCGTACGTTTTTGGGTTTCGACTTGAACATAAAATATGTAGACTTGAGCATAAACTACGTTTTGAAACAAGAATTGGGTCGATTCGATGCTCGAGCAAAGAAATATGGCTAGACGAAAAAAATAATGGCAGTTTTTTTAAACGAATAATAACTTTTAATTTTTTTCCATGTCAATTTTCTCCATTTTTCGTGCGTTTTCGGGTTTCGACTTGAACATAAAAACTGTAGACTTGAGCATAAACTACTTTTTGAAACAAGAATTGGGCCGTTTCGATGCTCGAGCAAAGAAATATGGCAAGACAAAAAAAATAATAGCAGTTTTTTTTAAACGAATAATGACTTTTTATTTTTTTCCGACTCATTTTTCTCCATTTTTCGTGAGTTTACGGGTTTCGACTTGAACAAAAAAAATGTAGACTTGAGCATAAACTACTTTTTGAAATAATAATTGGGTCGTTTCGATGCTCAAGCAAAGAAATATGGCAAGACGAAAAAAATAATAGCAGTTTTTTTTTAAACGAATAATGCCTTTTAATTTTTTTCCGACTCATTTTTCTCCACTTTTCGTGCGTTTTCGGGTTTCGACTTGAACATAAAAAATGTAGACTTGAGCATAAAATACTTTTTGAAATAAATAATTTGGCCGTTTCGATGCTCCAGCAAAGAAATATGGCAAGACGAAAAAAATAATAGCAGTTTTTTTTTAACGAATAATGACTTTTTATTTTTTTTCCGACTCATTTTTCTCCATTTTTCGTACGTTTTCGGGTTTCGACTTGAACATAAAAACTGTAGACTTGAGCATAAACTACTTTTTGAAACAAGAATTGGGCCGTTTCGATGCTCGAGCAAAGAAATATGGCAAGACGAAAAAAATAATAGCAGTTTTTTTTAAACGAATAATGACTTTTTATTTTTTTCCGACTCATTTTTCTACATTTTTCGTGAGTTTTCGGGTTTCGACTTGAACATAAAAAATGTAGATTTGACCATAAAGTACTTTTTGAAACAAGAATTGGGTCGTTTCGATGCTCAAGCAAAGAAATATGGCAAGACGAAAAAAATAATAGCAGTTTTTTTTAAACGAATAATGCCTTTTAATTTTTTTCCGACTCATTTTTCTCCATTTTTCGTGCGTTTTCGGGTTTCGACTTGAACATAAAAAATGTAGACTTGTGCATAAAATACTTTTTGAAACAAGAATTGGGCCGTTTCGATGCTCCAGCAAAGAAATATGGCAAGACGAAAAAAATAATAGCAGTTTTTTTAAAATGAATAATGCCATTTAATTTTTTTCCGACTCATTTTTCTCCATTTTTCGTACGTTTTTGGGTTTCGACTTGAACATAAAATATGTAGACTTGAGCATAAACTACGTTTTGAAACAAGAATTGGGTCGATTCGATGCTCGAGCAAAGAAATATGGCAAGACGAAAAAAATAATGGCAGTTTTTTTAAACGAATAATAACTTTTAATTTTTTTCCATGTCAATTTTTTCCATTTTTCGTGCGTTTTCGGGTTTCGACTTGAACATAAAAACTGTAGACTTGAGCATAAACTACATTTTGAAACAAGAATTGGGCCGTTTCGATGCTCGAGCAAAGAAATATGGCAAGACGAAAAAAATAATAGCAGTTTTTTTTAAACGAATAATCACTTTTTATTTTTTTCCGACTCATTTTTCTCCATTTTTCGTGAGTTTACGGGTTTCGACTTGAACATAAAAAATGTAGACTTGAGCATAAACTACTTTTTGAAATAATAATTGGGTCGTTTCGATGCTCAAGCAAAGAAATATGGCAAGACGAAAAAAATAATAGCAGTTTTTTTTAAACGAATAATGCCTTTTAATTTTATTCCGACTCATTTTTCTACACTTTTCGTGCGTTTTCGGGTTTCGACTTGAACATAAAAAATGTAGACTTGAGCATAAAATACTTTTTGAAACAATAATTTGGCCGTTTCGATGCTCCAGCAAAGAAATATGGCAAGACGAAAAAAATAATAGCAGTTTTTTTTAAACGAATAATGCCTTTTAATTTTTTTCCGACTCATTTTTCTCCACTTTTCGTGCGTTTTCGGGTTTCGACTTGAACATAAAAAATGTAGACTTGAGCATAAAATAATTTTTGAAACAATAATTTGGCCGTTTCGATGCTCCAGCAAAGAAATATGGCAAGACGAAAAAAATAATAGCAGTTTTTTTAAAATGAATAATGCCTTTTAATTTTTTTCCGACTCATTTTTCTCCATTTTTCGTACGTTTTTGGGTTTCGACTTGAACATAAAATATGTAGACTTGAGCATAAACTACGTTTTGAAACAATAATTGGGTCGATTCGATGCTCGAGCAAAGAAATATGGCAAGACGAAAAAAATAATGGCAGTTTTTTTAAACGAATAATAACTTTTAATTTTTTTCCATGTCAATTTTCTCCATTTTTCGTGCGTTTTCGGGTTTCGACTTGAACATAAAAACTGTAGACTTGAGCATAAACTACTTTTTGAAACAAGAATTGGGCCGTTTCGATGCTCGAGCAAAGAAATATGGCAAGACGAAAAAAATAATAGCAGTTTTTTTTAAACGAATAATGACTTTTTATTTTTTTCCGACTCATTTTTCTCCATTTTTCGTGAGTTTACGGGTTTCGACTTGAACAAAAAAAATGTAGACTTGAGCATAAACTACTTTTTGAAATAATAATTGGGTCGTTTCGATGCTCAAGCAAAGAAATATGGCAAGACGAAAAAAATAATAGCAGTTTTTTTTAAACGAATAATGCCTTTTAATTTTTTTCCGACTCATTTTTCTCCACTTTTCGTGCGTTTTCGGGTTTCGACTTGAACATAAAAAATGTAGACTTGAGCATAAAACACTTTTTGAGACAATAATTTGGCCGTTTCGATGCTCCAGCAAAGAAATATGGCAAGACGAAAAAAATAATAGCAGTTTTTTTAAAATGAATAATGCCTTTTAATTTTTTTCCGACTCATTTTTCTCCATTTTTCGTACGTTTTTGGGTTTCGACTTGAACATAAAATATGTAGACTTGAGCATAAACTACGTTTTGAAACAATAATTGGGTCGATTCGATGCTCGAGCAAAGAAATATGGCAAGACGAAAAAAATAATGGCAGTTTTTTTAAACGAATAATAACTTTTAATTTTTTTCCATGTCAATTTTCTCCATTTTTCGTGCGTTTTCGGGTTTCGACTTGAACATAAAAACTGTAGACTTGAGCATAAACTACTTTTTGAAACAAGAATTGGGCCGTTTCGATGCTCGAGCAAAGAAATATGGCAAGACGAAAAAAATAATAGCAGTTTTTTTTAAACGAATAATGACTTTTTATTTTTTTCCGACTCATTTTTCTCCATTTTTCGTGAGTTTACGGGTTTCGACTTGAACAAAAAAATGTAGAGTTGAGCATAAACTACTTTTTGAAATAATAATTGGGTCGTTTCGATGCTCAAGCAAAGAAATATGGCAAGACGAAAAAAATAATAGCAGTTTTTTTTAAACGAATAATGCCTTTTAATTTTTTTCCGACTCATTTTTCTCCACTTTTCGTGCGTTTTCGGGTTTCGACTTGAACATAAAAAATGTAGACTTGAGCATAAAATACTTTTTGAAACAATAATTTGGCCGTTTCGATGCTCCAGCAAAGAAATATGGCAAGACGAAAAAAATAATAGCAGTTTTTTTTAAACGAATAATGACTTTTTATTTTTTTTCCGACTCATTTTTCTCCATTTTTCGTACGTTTTCGGGTTTAGACTTGAACATAAAAACTGTAGACTTGAGCATAAACTAATTTTTGAAACAAGAATTGGGCCGTTTCGATGCTCGAGCAAAGAAATATGGAAAGACGAAAAAAATAATAGCAGTTTTTTTTAAACGAATAATGACTTTTTATTTTTTTCCGACTCATTTTTCTACATTTTTCGTGAGTTTTCGGGTTTCGACTTGAACATAAAAAATGTAGATTTGACCATAAAGTACTTTTTGAAACAAGAATTGGGTCGTTTCGATGCTCAAGCAAAGAAATATGGCAAGACGAAAAAAATAATAGCAGTTTTTTTTAAACGAATAATGCCTTTTAATTTTTTTCCGACTCATTTTTCTACATTTTTCGTGCGTTTTCGGGTTTCGACTTGAACATAAAAAATGTAGACTTGATCATAAAATACTTTTTGAAACAAGAATTGGGCCGTTTCGATCCTCCAGCAAAGAAATATGGCAAGACGAAAAAAATAATAGCAGTTTTTTTAAAATGAATAATGCCTTTTAATTTTTTTCCGACTCATTTTTCTCCATTTTTCGTACGTTTTTGGGTTTCGACTTGAACATAAAATATGTAGACTTGAGCATAAACTACGTTTTGAAACAAGAATTGGGTCGATTCGATGCTCGAGCAAAGAAATATGGCTAGACGAAAAAAATAATGGCAGTTTTTTTAAACGAATAATAACTTTTAATTTTTTTCCATGTCAATTTTCTCCATTTTTCGTGCGTTTTCGGGTTTCGACTTGAACATAAAAACTGTAGACTTGAGCATAAACTACTTTTTGAAACAAGAATTGGGCCGTTTCGATGCTCGAGCAAAGAAATATGGCAAGACAAAAAAAATAATAGCAGTTTTTTTTAAACGAATAATGACTTTTTATTTTTTTCCGACTCATTTTTCTCCATTTTTCGTGAGTTTACGGGTTTCGACTTGAACAAAAAAAATGTAGACTTGAGCATAAACTACTTTTTGAAATAATAATTGGGTCGTTTCGATGCTCAAGCAAAGAAATATGGCAAGACGAAAAAAATAATAGCAGTTTTTTTTAAACGAATAATGCCTTTTAATTTTTTTCCGACTCATTTTTCTCCACTTTTCGTGCGTTTTCGGGTTTCGACTTGAACATAAAAAATGTAGACTTGAGCATAAAATACTTTTTGAAACAATAATTTGGCCGTTTCGATGCTCCAGCAAAGAAATATGGCAAGACGAAAAAAATAATAGCAGTTTTTTTTAAACGAATAATGACTTTTTATTTTTTTTCCGACTCATTTTTCTCCATTTTTCGTACGTTTTCGGGTTTCGACTTGAACATAAAAACTGTAGACTTGAGCATAAACTACTTTTTGAAACAAGAATTGGGCCGTTTCGATGCTCGAGCAAAGAAATATGGCAAGACGAAAAAAATAATAGCAGTTTTTTTTAAACGAATAATGACTTTTTATTTTTTTCCGACTCATTTTTCTACATTTTTCGTGAGTTTTCGGGTTTCGACTTGAACATAAAAAATGTAGATTTGACCATAAAGTACTTTTTGAAACAAGAATTGGGTCGTTTCGATGCTCAAGCAAAGAAATATGGCAAGACGAAAAAAATAATAGCAGTTTTTTTTAAACGAATAATGCCTTTTAATTTTTTTCCGACTCATTTTTCTCCATTTTTCGTGCGTTTTCGGGTTTCGACTTGAACATAAAAAATGTAGACTTGAGCATAAAATACTTTTTGAAACAAGAATTGGGCCGTTTCGATGCTCCAGCAAAGAAATATGGCAAGACGAAAAAAATAATAGCAGTTTTTTTAAAATGAATAATGCCATTTAATTTTTTTCCGACTCATTTTTCTCCATTTTTCGTACGTTTTTGGGTTTCGACTTGAACATAAAATATGTAGACTTGAGCATAAACTACGTTTTGAAACAAGAATTGGGTCGATTCGATGCTCGAGCAAAGAAATATGGCAAGACGAAAAAAATAATGGCAGTTTTTTTTAAACGAATAATAACTTTTAATTTTTTCCATGTCAATTTTTTCCATTTTTCGTGCGTTTTCGGGTTTCGACTTGAACATAAAAACTGTAGACTTGAGCATAAACTACATTTTGAAACAAGAATTGGGCCGTTTCGATGCTCGAGCAAAGAAATATGGCAAGACGAAAAAAATAATAGCAGTTTTTTTTAAACGAATAATCACTTTTTATTTTTTTCCGACTCATTTTTCTCCATTTTTCGTGAGTTTACGGGTTTCGACTTGAACATAAAAAATGTAGACTTGAGCATAAACTACTTTTTGAAATAATAATTGGGTCGTTTCGATGCTCAAGCAAAGAAATATGGCAAGACGAAAAAAATAATAGCAGTTTTTTTTAAACGAATAATGCCTTTTAATTTTATTCCGACTCATTTTTCTCCACTTTTCGTGCGTTTTCGGGTTTCGACTTGAACATAAAAAATGTAGACTTGAGCATAAAATACTTTTTGAAACAATAATTTGGCCGTTTCGATGCTCCAGCAAAGAAATATGGCAAGACGAAAAAAATAATAGCAGTTTTTTTTAAAAGAATAATGACTTTTTATTTTTTTTCCGACTCATTTTTCTCCATTTTTCGTACGTTTTCGGGTTTCGACTTGAACATAAAAAATGTAGACTTGAGCATAAACTACGTTTTGAAACAAGAATTGCGTCGTTTCGATGCTCGAGCAAAGAAATATGTCAAGACGAAAAAAATAATGGCAGTTTTTTTAAACTAATAATATCTTTTAATTTTTTTCCGACTCATTATTCTCCATTTTTCGTGCGTTTTCAGGTTTCGACTTGAACATAAAAAATGTAGACTTGAGCATAAAATACTTTTTGAAACAAGAATTGGGCCGTTTCGATGCTCCAGCAAAGAAATATGGCAAGACGAAAAAAATAATAGCAGTTTTTTTAAAATGAATAATGCCTTTTAATTTTTTTCCGACTCATTTTTCTCCATTTTTCGTACGTTTTTGGGTTTCGACTTGAACATAAAATATGTAGACTTGAGCATAAACTACGTTTTGAAACAAGAATTGGGTCGATTCGATGCTCGAGCAAAGAAATATGGCAAGACGAAAAAAATAATGGCAGTTTTTTTAAACGAATAATAACTTTTAATTTTTTTCCATGTCAATTTTCTCCATTTTTCGTGCGTTTTCGGGTTTCGACTTGAACATAAAAACTGTAGACTTGAGCATAAACTACTTTTTGAAACAAGAATTGTGCCGTTTCGATGCTCGAGCAAAGAAATATGGCAAGACGAAAAAAATAATAGCAGTTTTTTTTAAACGAATAATCACTTTTTATTTTTTTCCGACTCATTTTTCTCCATTTTTCGTGAGTTTACGGGTTTCGACTTGAACATAAAAAATGTAGACTTGAGCATAAACTACTTTTTGAAATAATAATTGGGTCGTTTCGATGCTCAAGCAAAGAAATATGGCAAGACGAAAAAAATAATAGCAGTTTTTTTTAAACGAATAATGCCTTTTAATTTTTTTCCGACTCATTATTCTCCACTTTTCGTGCGTTTTCGGGTTTCGACTTGAACATAAAAAATGTAGACTTGAGCATAAAATACTTTTTGAAACAAGAATTTGGCCGTTTCGATGCTCCAGCAAAGAAATATGGCAAGACGAAAAAAATAATAGCAGTTTTTTTTAAACGAATAATGACTTTTTATTTTTTTTCCGACTCATTTTTCTCCATTTTTCGTACGTTTTCGGGTTTCGACGTGAACATAAAAAATGTAGACTTGAGCGTAAACTACGTTTTGAAACAAGAATTGCGTCGTTTCGATGCTCGAGCAAAGAAATATGTCAAGACGAAAAAAATAATAGCAGTTTTTTTAAACGAATAATATCTTTTAATTTTCTTCCGACTAATTTTTCTCCATTTTTCGTGCGTTTTCAGGTTTCGACTTGAACATAAAAAATGTAGACTTGAGCATAAATTACTTTTTGAAACAAGAATTGGGTCGTTTCGATGCCCAAGCAAAGAAATACGGCAAGACAAAAAAAATAATAGCAGTTGTTTTTAAACGAATAATGACTTTTATTTTTTTCCGACTCATTTTTCTCCATTTTTCGTGCGTTTTCGGGTTTCGACTTGAACATAAAAAATGTAGACTTGAGCATAAACTACTTTTTGAAAAACGAATTGGGCCGTTTCGGTGCTCGAGTAAAGAAATATGGCAAGACGAAAAAAAATAATAGCAGTTGACTTGAACATAAAAAATGTAGACTTGAGCATAAATTACTTTTTGAAACAAGAATTGGGTCGTTTCGAAGCTCGAGCAAAGAAATACGGCAAGACGAAAAAAATAATAGCAGTTTTTTTTAAACGAAAAATGAGTTTTTATTTTTTTCCGACTCATTTTTCTACATTTTTCGCGCGTTTTCGGGTTTCGACTTGAACATAACTAATGTAGACTTGAGCATAAACTACTTTTTGAAACAAGAATTGGGCCGTTTCGATGCTCGAGTAAAGAAATATGGCAAGACGAAAAAAAATAATAGCAGTTTTTTTTAACGAATATTGACTTTTAATTTTTTCCGACTCATTTTTCTCCATTTTTGGTGTGTTTTCGGGTTTCGACTTGAACATGAAAAATGTAGAATTGAGCATAAACAAGTTTTTGAAACAAGAATTGGGTCGTTTCGATGCTCGAGCAAAGAAATATGTCAAGACGAAAAAAATAATGGCAGTTTTTTTAAACGAATAATAACTTTTAATTTTTTTACGACTCATTTTTCTCCATTTTTGGTGTGTTTTCGGGTTTCGACTTGAACATGAAAAATGTAGACTTGAGCATAAACAAGTTTTTGAAACAAGAATTGGGTCATTTCGATGCCGGAGTAAAGAAATATGGCAAGACGAAAAAAAATAATAGCAGTTTTTTTTAACGAATAAACTTCTTAAAACATATACACAAATACGACATCGCAAGTACATATACAAAACCGGTTTTTTTTTTTTGTTAAAAATAATGACTTCAACATAAACGAAACTAAACTACCCTTGTGGCCTTGTGCCCAGATGTCCCCCTGTGCCACACTGTCGAGAGTGTCCCGTCCTAGTAGACCGTCTTGGCCTTACTGTAACTTCTTCACTCATTTCGTTGCTCATATCCAAAGGGAACGGAACAGGCGATATATTTCGTTGATATTCCACTGGTGAAGATTGAATCAATGTTTGGGGAGGGGGATCATTAAAAATTGAGTCAACGAACGAACACAAATACGACTGGTCATTAAACCCGGAATAGGAGGAAGGCCCGCCTCGGTACTTAGGTGCAAACCCGGAATAGGAGGAAGGCCCGCCTCGTAACTCAGGTGGAAACCCGGAATAGGAGGAAGGCCCGCCTCGGTACTCAGGTGGAAATCCGGAATAGGAGGAAGGCCCGCCTCGGTACTCAGGTGGAAACCC
Organism: Buddleja alternifolia; assembly: GCA_019426215.1. Lineage (NCBI taxonomy): Eukaryota > Viridiplantae > Streptophyta > Magnoliopsida > Lamiales > Scrophulariaceae > Buddleja > Buddleja alternifolia. Next base: position 4,194,270 of record CM033406.1, read on the forward strand.
GGAATAGGAGGAAGGTCCGCCTCGATACTCAGGTGCAAACCCAGAATTGGAGGAAGGTCCGCCTCGGTACTTGAGAATAAACTACTTTTTGAAACAAGAATTGGACCGTTTCGATGCTCGAGCAAAGAAATATGGCAAGACGAAAAAAATAATAGCAGTTTTTTTAAACGAATAATAACTTTTAATTTTTTTCCGACTCATTTTTCACCATTTTTCGTTTCGGGTTTCGACTTGAACATAAAAAATGTAGACTTGAGCATAAACTACTTTTTGAAACAAGAATTGGGCCGTTTCGATGCTCGAGCAAAGAAATATGAAAAGACGAAAAATATAATAGCAGTTTTTTTTAAACGAATAATGACTTTTAATTTTTTTCCGACTCATTTTTCTACATTTTTGGTGTTTTTTCGGGTTTCGACTTGAACATGAAAAATGTAGACTTGAGCAGAAACTACCTTTTGAAACAGTAATTGGGTCGTTTCGATGCTCGAGCAAAGAAATATGGCAAGACGAAAAAAATAATAGCAGTTTTTTTTAAACGAATAATGCCTTTTAATTTTTTTCCGACTCATTTTTCTCCATTTTCGTGCGTTTTGGGTTTCGACTTGAACATAAAAAATGTAGACTTGAGCATAAACTACTTTTTGAAACAAGAATTGGGTCGTTACGATGCTCGAGCAAAGAAATATGGCAAGACGAAAAAAATAATAGCAGTTTTTTTTAAACGAATAATGACTTTTTATTTTTTTCGGACTCATTTTTCTCCATTTTTCGCGCGTTTTCGGGTTTCGACTTGAACATAAAAAATGTAGACTTGAGCATAAACTACTTTTTGAAACAAGAATTGGGCCGTTTCGATGCTCGAGGAAAGAAATATGGCAAGACGAAAAAAAATAATAGCAGTTTTTTTTAACGAATATTGACTTTTAATTTTTTTCGGACTCAGTTTTCTCCATTTTTGATGTGTTTTCGGGTTTCGACTTGAACATGAAAAATGTAGACTTGAGCATAAACTACCTTTTGAAACAGGAATTGGGTCGTTTCGATGGTCGAGCAAAGAAATATGGCAAGACGAAAAAAATAATAGCAGTTTTTTTTAAACGAATAATGTCTTTTAATTTTTTTCCGACTCATTTTTCTCCATTTTCGTGCGTTTTCGGGTTTCGACTTGAACATAAAAAATGTAGACTTGAGCATAAACTACTTTTTGAAACAAGAATTGGGTCGTTTCGATGCTCGAGCAAAGAAATATGGCAAGACGAAAAAAATAATAGCAGTTTTTTTAAACGAATAATGACTTTTTATTTTTTCCGACTCATTTTTCTACATTTTTCGTGCGTTTTCGGGTTTCGACTTGAACATAAAAAATGTAGACTTGAGCATAAACCAATTTTTTAAACAAGAATTGGGTCGTTTCGATGCTCGAGCAAAGAAATATGTCAAGACGAAAAAAATAATGGCAGTTTTTTTAAACAAATAATAACTTTTAATTTTTTTTCCGACTCATTTTTCTCCATTTTTCGTGCGTTTTCAGGATTCGACTTGAACATAAAAAATGTAGACTTGAGCATAAATTACTTTTTGAAACAAGAATTGGGTCGTTTCGAAGCTCGAGCAAAGAAATACGGCAAGATGAAAAAAATAATAGCAGTTTTTTTTAAACGAATAATGAGTTTTTATTTTTTTCCGACTCATTTTTCTCCATTTTTCGCGAGTTTTCGGGTTTCGACTTGAACATAAAAAATGTAGACTTGAGCATAAACTACTTTTTGAAACAAGAATTGGGCCGTTTCGATGCTCGAGTAAAGAAATATGGCAAGACAAAAAAAAATAATAACAGTTTTTTTTAACGAATATTGACTTTTAATTTTTTTCCGACTCATTTTTCTCCATTTTTGGTGTGTTTTCGGGTTTCGACTTGAACATTAAAAATGTAGAATTGAGCATAAACAAGTTTTTGAAACAAGAATTGGGTCATTTCGATGCCCGAGTAAAGAAATATGGCAAGACGAAAAAAAATAATAGCAGTTTTTTTTAACGAATAAACTTCTTAAAACATATACACAAATACGACATAGCAAGTACATATACAAAACAGGTTTTTTTTTTTGTTAAAAATAATGACTTCAACATAAACGAAACTAAACTACCCTTGTGGCCTTGTGCCCAGATGTCCCCCTGTGCCACACTGTCGAGAATGTCCCGTCCTAGTAGACCGTCTTGGCCTTACTGTAACTTCTTCACTCATTTCGTTGCTCATATCCAAAGGGAACGGAACAGGCGATATATTTCGTTGATGTTCCACTGGTGAAGATTGAATCAAAGTTTGGGGAGGGGGATCATTAAAAATTGACTCAACGAACGAACGCAAATACGACTGGTCATTAAACCCGGAATAGGAGGAAGGCCCGCCTCGGTACTCAGGTGCAAACCCAGAATACGAGGAAGGCCCGCCTCGTAAGTCAGGTGGAAACCCAGAATAGGAGGAAGGCCCGTCTCGGTACTCAGGTGGAAATCCGGAATAGGAGGAAGGCCCGCCTCGGTACTCACGTGGAAACCCGGAATAGGATGAAGGTCCGCCTCGGTACTCAGGTGCAAACCCGGAATTGGAGGAAGGTCCGCCTCGGTACTTGAGCATAAACTACTTCTTGAAACAAGAATTGGGCCGTTTCGATGCTCAAGCAAAGAAATATGGCAAGACGAAAAAAATAATAGCAGTTTTTTTAAAACGAATAATGACTTTTTATTTTTTTCGGACTCATTTTTCGTGCGTTTTCGGGTTTCGACTTGAACATAAAAAATGTAGACTTGAGCATAAACTACGTTTTGAAACAAGAATTGGGTTGTTTCGATACTCGAGCAAAGAAATATGGCAAGACGAAAAAAATAATAGCAGTTTTTTTTAAACGAATAATGACTTTTTATTTTTTTCCATTTTTCGTGCGTTTTCGGGTTTCGACTTGAACATAAAAAATGTAGACTTGAGCATAAAATAATTTTGAAACAAGAATTGGGTCGTTTCGATGCTCGAGCAAAGAAATATGGCAAGACGAAAAAAATAATAGCAGTTTTTTTTAAACGAATAATGAGTTTTTATTTTTTCCCGACTCATTTTTCTCCAATTTTCGTGCGTTTTCGGGTTTCGACTTGAACATAAAAAATGTAGACTTGAGCATAAAATACTTTTTGAGACAAGAATTGGGTCGTTTCGATGCTCGAGCAAAGAAATATGGCAAGACGAAAAAAATAATAGCAGTTTTTTTTAAACGAATAATTACTTTTAATTTTTTCCGACTCATTTTTCTCCATTTTTCGTGCGTTTTCGGGTTTCGATTTGAATATAAAAAATGTACACTTGAGCATAAAATACTTTTTGAAACAAGAATTGGGTCGTTTCGATGCTCGAGCAAAGAAATATGGCAAGACGAAAAAAATAATAGCAGTTTTTTTTAAACGAATAATGACTTTTTATTTTTTTCCGACTCATTTTTCGTGAGTTTTCGGGTTTCGACTTGCACATAAAAAATGTAGACTTGAGCATAAACTACTTTTTGAAACAAGAATTGGGCCGTTTCGGTGCTCGAGCAAAGAAATATGGCAAGACGAAAAAAATAATAGCAGTCCTTTTTAAACGAATAATGACATTTTATTTTTTTCCGACTCATTTTTCTCCATTTTTCGTGCGTTTTCGGGTTTCGACTTGAACATAAAAATTGTAGACTTGAGTATAAAATAATTTTTGAAACACGAATTGGGTCGTTTCGATGATCGAGCAAAGAAATATGGCAAGACGAAAAAAATAATAGCAGTTTTTTTAAACGAATAATTACTTTTAATTTTTTTCCGACTCATTTTTCTCCGTTTTTCGTGCGTTTTCGGGTTTCGACTTGAACATAAAAAATGTAGACTTGAGCATAAAATACTTTTTGAAACAAGAATTGGATCGTTTCGATGCACGAGCAAAGAAATATGGGAAGACGAAAAAAATAATAGCAGTTTTTTTAAAACGAATAATGACTTTTTATTTTTTTCCGACTCATTTTTCTCCATTTTTCGTGCGTTTTCGGGTTTCGACTTGAACATAAAAAATGTAGACTTGAGCATAAAATACTTTTTTAAACAAGAATTGGGTCGTTTCGATGCACGAGCAAAGAAATATGGGAAGACGAAAAAAATAATAGCAGTTTTTTTAAAACGAATAATGACTTTTTATTTTTTTCCGACTCATTTTTCTCCATTTTTCGTGAGTTTTCGGGTTTCGACTTGAACATAAAAAATGTAGACTTGAGCATAAACTACTTTTTGAAACAAGAATTGGGCTGTTTCGATGCTCGAGCAAAGAAATATGGCTAGACGAAAAAAATAATAGCAGTCCTTTTTAAACGAATAATCACTTTTTATTTTTTTCCGACTCATTTTTTTCCATTTTTCGTGCGTTTTCCGGTTTCGATTTGAACATAAAAAATGTAGAATTGAGCGTAAACCACTTTTTGAAACAAGAATTGGGCCATTTCGATGCTCGAGCAAAGAAATAATGCAAGACGAAAAAAATTATAGCAGTTTTTTTTAAACGAATAATGACTTTTTATTTTTTTCCGACTTATTTTTCTCCATTTTTCGTGCGTTTTCGTGTTTCGACTTGAACATAAAAAATGTAGAATTGAGCATAAAATACTTTTTGAAAAAAAAATTGGGTCGTTTTGACGCTCGAGCAAAGAAATATGGCAAGACGAAAAAAATAATAGCATTTTTTTTAAACGAATATTGACTTTTAATTTTTTTTCCGACTCATTTTCTCCATTTCTCGTGCGTTTTCGGGTTTCGACTTGAACATAAAAAATGTAAACTTGAGCATAAACGACTTTTTGAAACAAGAATTGGGCCGTTTCGATGCTCGAGCAAAGAAATATGGCTAGACGAAAAAAATATTAGCAGTTCTTTTTAAACGAATAATGGCTTTTTATTTTTTTCCGACTCATTTTTCTCAATTTTTCCTGCGTTTTCGGGTTTCGACTTGAACATAAAAAATGTAGACTTGAGCATAAACTACTTTTTGAAATAAGAATTGGGTCGTTTCGATGCTCGAGCAAAGAAATATGGCAAGCGAAAAAAATAATAGCAGTTTTTTTTACACGAATAATGACTTTTTATTTTTTTTCCGACTCTTTTTTCTCCATTTCTCGTGCGTTTTCGGGTTTCGACTTGAACATAAAAAATGTAAACTTGAGCATAAACGACTTTTTGAAACAAGAATTGGGCCGTTTCGATGCTCGAGCAAAGAAATATGGCTAGACGAAAAAAATATTAGCAGTTCTTTTTAAACTAATAATGGCTTTTTATTTTTTTCCGACTCATTTTTCTCCATTTTTCCTGCGTTTTCGGGTTTCGACTTGAACATAAAAAATGTAGACTTGAGCATAAACTACTTTTTGAAATAAGAATTGGGTCGTTTCGATGCTCGAGCAAAAAAATATGGCAAGCGAAAAAAATAATAGCAGTTTTTTTTACACGAATAATGACTTTTTATTTTTTTTCCGACTCTTTTTTCTCCATTTTTCGTGAGTTTTAGGGTTTCGAATTGAACATAAAAAATGTAGACATGAGCATAAACAACTTTTTGAAACAAGAATTGGGTCGTTTCGATGCTCGAGCAAAGAAATAAGGCAAGACGAAAAAAATAATAGCAGTTTTTTTTAACGAATAAACTTCTTAAAACATATACACAAATACGACATCGCAAGTACATATACAAAGCAGGTTTTTTTTTTTAAAAAAAAATAATGACTTCAACATAAACGAAACTAAACTACCCATGTGGCCTTGTGCCCAGATGTCCCCCTGTGCCACACTGTCGAGAGTGTCCCGTCCTAGTAGACCGTCTTGGCCTTACTGTAACTTCTTCACTCATTTCGTTGCTCATATCCAAAGGGAACGGAACAGGCAATATATTTCGTTGATGTTCCACTGGTGAAGATTGAATCAAAGTTTGGGGAGGGGGATCATTAAAAATTGAGTCAACGAACGAACGCAAATATGACTGGTCATTAAACCCGGAATAGAAGGAAGGCCCGCCTCGGTACTCAGGTGGAAATCCGGAATAGGAGGAAGGCCCGCCTCGGTACTCAGGTGGAAACCCGGAAGAGGAGGAAGGTCCACCTCGATACTCAGGTGCAAACCCGGAAAAGGAGGAAGGTCCACCTTGGTACTTGAGCATAAACTACTTTTTGAAACAAGAATTGGGCCGTTTCGATGCTCGAGCAAAGAAATATGGCAAGACGAAAAAAATAATAGCAGTTTTTTTTAAACGAATAATGACTTTTTATTTTTTTCCGACTCATTTTTCTCCATTTTTCGTGAGTTTTCGGGTTTCGACTTGAATATAAAAAATGTAGACTTGAGCATAAAATACTTTTTGAAACAAGAATTGGGTCGTTTCGATGCTCGAGCAAAGAAATATGGCAAGACGAAAAAAATAATAGCAGTTTTTTTAAAACGAATAATGACTTTTTATTTTTTTCCGACTCATTTTTCTCCATTTTTCGTGAGTTTTCGGGTATCGACTTGAACATAAAAAATGTAGACTTGAGCATAAACTACTTTTTGAAACAAAAATTGGGCCGTTTCGATGCTCGAGCAAAGAAATATGGCTAGACGAAAAAAATAATAGCAGTTTTTTTTAAACGAATAATGACTTTTTATTTTTTTCCGACTCATTTTTCTCCATTTTTCGTGAGTTTTCGGGTTTCGACTTGAACATAAAAAATGTAGACTTGAGCATAAAGTACTTTTTGAAACAAGAATTGGGCCGTTTCGATGCTCGAGAAAAGAAATATGGCTAGACGAAAAAAATAATAGCAGTCCCTTTTAAACGAATAATGACTTTTTATTTTTTTCCGACTCATTTTTCTCCATTTTTCGTGCGTTTTCGGGATTCGACTTGAACATAAAAAATGTAGATTTGAGTATAAAATACTTTTTGAAACACGAATTGGGTCGTTTCGATGATCGAGCAAAGAAATATGGCAAGACGAAAAAAATAATAGCAGTTTTTTTAAACGAATAATTACTTTTAATTTTTTTCTGACTCATTTTTCTCCATTTTTCGTGCGTTTTCGGGTTTCGACTTGAACATAAAAAATGTAGACTTGAGCATAAAATACTTTTTGAAACAAGAATTGGGTCGTTTCGATGCACGAGCAAAGAAATATGGAAAGACGAAAAAAATAATAGCAGTTTTTTTAAAACGAATAATGCCTTTTAATTTTTTTCCGACTCATTTTTCTCCATTTTTCGTGCGTTTTCCGGTTTCGATTTGAACATAAAAAATGTAGACTTGAGCGTAAACCACTTTTTGAAACAATAATTGGGCCATTTCGATGCTCGAGCAAAGAAATAATGCAAGACGAAAAAAATAATAGCAGTTTTTTTTAAACGAATAATGACTTTTTATTTTTTCCGACTTATTTTTCTCCATTTTTCGTGCGTTTTCGGGTTTCGACTTGAACATAAAAAATGTAGAATTGAGCATAAAATACTTTTTGAAAAAAAAATTGGGTCGTTTCGATGCTCGAGCAAAGAAATATGGCAAGACGAAAAAAATAATAGCATTTTTTTCAAACGAATAATGACTTTTAATTTTTTTTCCGACTCATTTTCCCTATTTTTCGTGCGTTTTCGGGTTTCGACTTGAACATAAAAAATGTAAACTTGAGCATAAACGACTTTTTGAAACAAGAATTGGGCCGGTTTGATGCTCGAGCAAAGAAATATGGCTAGATGAAAAAAATATTAGCAGTTTTTTTAAACGAATAATGGCTTTTTATTTTTTTCCGACTCATTTTTCTCCATTTTTCCTGCGTTTTCGGGTTTCGACTTGAACATAAAAAATGTAAACTTGAGCATAAACTACTTTTTGAAATAAGAATTGGGTCGTCTCGATGCTCGAGCAAAGAAATATGGCAAGCGAAAAAAATAATAGCTGTTTTTTTTACACGAATAATGACTTTTTATTTTTTTTCCGACTCTTTTTTCTCCATTTTTCGTGAGTTTTCGGGTTTCGAATTGAACATAAAAAATGTAGACTTGAGCATAAACTACTTTTTGAAACAAGAATTGGGTCGTTTCGATGCTCGAGCAAAGAAATAAAGCAAGACGAAAAAAATATTAGCAGTTTTTTTTAACGAATAAACTTCTTAAAACATATGCACAAATACGACATCGCAAGTACATATACAAAGCAGGTTTTTTTTTTTAAAAAAAATAATGACTTCAACATAAACGAAACTAAACTACCCATGTGGCCTTGTGCCCAGATGTCCCCCTGTGCCACACTGTCGAGAGTGTCCCGTCCTAGTAGACCGTCTTGGCCATACTGTAACTTCTTCACTCATTTCGTTGCTCATATCCAAAGGGAACCGAACAGGCAATATATTTCGTTGATGTTCCACTGGTGAAGATTGAATCAAAGTTTGGGGAGGGGGATCATTAAAAATTGAGTCAACGAACGAACGCAAATATGACTGGTCATTAAACCCGGAATAGAAGGAAGGCCCGCCTCGGTACTCAGGTGGAAATCCGGAATAGGAGGAAGGCCCGCCTCGGTACTCAGGTGGAAACCCGGAAGAGGAGGAAGGTTCACCTCGGTACTCAGGTGCAAACCCGGAAAAGGAGGAAGGTCCGCCTCGGTACTTGAGCATAAACTACTTTTTGAAACAAGAATTGGGCCGTTTCGATGCTCGAGCAAAGAAATATGGCAAGACGAAAAAAATAATAGCAGTTTTTTTAAATGAATAATGACTTTTAATTTTTTTCCGACTCATTTTTCTCCATTTTTCGTGCGTTTTCGGGTTTCGACTTGAACATAAAAAATGTAGACTTGAGCATAAAATACTTTTTGAGACAAGAATTGAGTCGTTTCGATGCTCGAGCAAAGAAATATGGCAAGACGAAAAAAATAATAGCAGTTTTTTTTAAACGAATAATTACTTTTAATTTTTTCCGACTCATTTTTCTCCATTTTTCGTGCGTTTTCGGGTTTCGACTTGAATATAAAAAATGTAGAATTGAGCATAAACTAATTTTTGAAACAAGAATTGGGTCGTTTCGATGCTCGAGCAAGAAATATGGCAAGACGAAAAAAATAATAGCAGTTTTTTTTAAACGAATAATGACTTTTTATTTTTTTCCGACTCATTTTTCTCCATTTTTCTTGAGTTTTCGGGTTTCGACTTGAACATAAAAAATGTAGACTTGAGCATAAAATACTTTTTGAAACAAGAATTGGGCCGTTTCGATGCTCGAGCAAAGAAATATGGCTAGACGAAAAAAATATTAGCAGTCCTTTTTAAATGAATAATGACTTTTTATTTTTTTCCGACTCATTTTTCTCCATTTTTCGTGCGTTTTCGGGTTTCGACTTGAACATAAAAAATATAGACTTGAGTATAAAATACTTTTTGAAACAAGAATTGGGTCGTTTCGATGCTCGAGCAAAGAAATATGGCAAGACGAAAAAAATAATAGCAGTTTTTTTAAACGAATAATTACTTTTAATTTTTTTCCGACTCATTTTTCTCCATTTTTCGTGCGTTTTCGGGTTTCGAATTGAACATAAAAAATGTAGACTTGAGCATAAACTGCTTTTTGAAACAAGAATTGGGTCGTTTCGATGCTCGAGTAAAGAAATATGGCAAGACGAAAAAAATAATAGCAGTTTTTTTTAAATGAATAATGACTTTTTATTTTTTTTCGACTCATTTTTCTCCTTTTTTTTACGTTATGCGCCGATTCGGAAGCGGTGGTGGTCGGAGAAGAGACCGAGGAAGGCAGCGGCGAGCCCGCGAATTCTCCGGCAACGGGCGATGATGGCGGCGGCGCCTGACGGCGCGCTGTTAAGGAAGAAGAAAGGGGAAGACGGGCTTTGGGCTAGGGCTCTTTGTTGTGTTGGGCCGAGCCCAGCACACATTAAATTGTGTGTTGGGCTTGGTCCAATGCATATTTAATTAATGAGTAGTTGGGCTTGGCCCACTCGGATTAATTCAACAAAAGCCCAACCTGATTTTTTTAATTAATAGGGAGTTGGGCTTGGCCCACTCGGATTAATTAAATTAATGCCCAAGATGTTTTATTTATTAATAAGGAGTTGGGCTTGGCCCATTTGGATTAATTAAATTAATGCCCAAGATGTTTTATTTATTAATAAGAAGTTGGGCTTGGCCCAAATCGGATTAATTAAATAAATGGATTTACCTGATTTCTAAATTAAGAGGTGTTGGGCTTGCATTTAAATGAATATGGGCTTATTTAGATATTGATCCAATGACACCCAATCCAATTAAATTGGTCTAGATTTAGTACCCATTTGTTAATTGGGGTTTTCCTTCTTCTTCTAAATTAAAATCTCCAATTAAATTAAATAGGATTTAATTTATAATAAATTAAATTGGATTTGATTTATATTAAATTAAATTAGTTTTAATTTATTTATCAAAATCAAAATGGGATTTAATTTTGTTATTGATTAAATTGGATTTAATCTTTCCTATCAAAATTAAATTGGATTTGATTTTGTAATAAACTATATGGGATTTAATTTTATAATAAATTGAATTGGATTTGATTTATTTTAAATTAAATTGGATTTAGTTTACCTATCAAAATTAAATTAGTTTTAATAAAGTTATTAATTAAATTGGATTTAATTTTATAAGTTGATTAAATTTGATTTATTAACCTATCAAAATTGAATTGGTTTTAATTATGTGCTTAATTAAATTATTTTTAATTTTGTAACGATTTGTGAGCCCAATGGAAATTAAATTAGATTTAATTTCACTTTGATTAAATAGGATTTAGTCCTCCCATGGAAATTAGATTGGATTTAGTTTCACTTGGATTAAATTATATTTAATCTTCCCATGATAATTAAATTAGATTTGATTATTTTTGAGTTAGATTTTTCGATCGCATGCAAATTAAATTGGATTCAATTTTACTTCGATTAAGTTTTATTTAGTCTTAGTATCAAAATTGAATGAGGTTTAATTTTGAAATAGTCAAATTGGATTTGACTAATAAATAAATTAGATTTATTTTATTCTTGTTCACATATATGCTTTGCATTTGAAGTATGCTTGTTATATGTGATGGATACACTTTTCATGGACTTAGGATTTATTTATTTTATGTTTATGATTCATGCTTAGAATATTTACATGTTGATTAGGCCATTGGCTTGGACCGATCTAGATAGTCCATGAAAATGTGTGATAATAGAATTGCTAGGTTTTTCTACGCTTTATATGCATGTTAGCATGTTAGAAGTTAAATGTTAATATGTTTTGTGAAACCTTATTTAATGCTTAAATTCTCCCAATTAAATAATACTGAGTTATTAAAGAGCGATGGGCGTCCTCTCCCTCCACTAAGCTTAATGAGATTAAGAATTGCATCTAATATATGACATCTTCCCAGTAAGTGGGGGTCATATATTAAGACCCAATTCTGAAATTTCATAATGTGCATTGGATCCCTTAATCGAAGCATATTTCACCCCAAATATCGTTAAAGGGTTGTCAGGTGAAATTCAAATGTTAAATTATAAGGAGTTAGTGGAAATGAACTCAGATAGTTCACAAACTTATATATCGTTAAAGGGTTGCGGTTGTTAGACACCACTTTAAAAGGTTAGTGGGCCAAATATCGTTAAAATGTTGCAACCCACTTAACCATTTAAAGAACTCAATCACTCACTAGGAAATCTATCCAACGAGATTTTCGAAAATTGCAGTGGGAGTGCAATGTTTTGAAAAATATAGTGGGAGCCAAGTAAAATTAAAGTCCTAAATTTTACTTGTGTACAATATAAACACTTAATTGATCTTTTGGTTTATTTTCTGTTTTAGTTTATATCTCTCTTAAATAGAAACCCGTTTAGTTAATTATGCTCGATGATTTTGTCAACACTGGCCTAACCAAATCAACTGACTTGGAACTTGAGGATGTTCCTCAGTTTAGCGTCATTGAATTGTATGCTTGAAGCAAGCATTACTCAAGTCTAAGTATGGGACGATGAGTAGAGGCTTCAATATGAGGCGCACTGCGTATAGAACTATGTGTTTTAATAAAACTAAGTGTTCTATGACCGGTTTTCTCAACTTCTTGTATTCTACGTTCTAGAGTCAGTGCTCATGTTTGAAGAATTGGAAAGGAGTACAAAAGTTTGGAATTAGTATACTGTGAACACATAGACTAAAGAGCGTGGTATGCTAGAAACAAACAAGAAGAATTGTTTAGCACCTAGGATTAGGTTATGACTTATGAGCATAAGATTCACGAGTAAGGAGAAACATGGGGGCACAAGACCATTGGGATTAGATCCCTATCCAAACTTAAGAATCTTGTCTCATAGGCAAAGGACCGAGTCTCCATTCACAGGGAAAATATTAAAGGGCCACTCTAGATCTAAAGTTTGGTGCGTACTGACGTCTATGGTTGAAAATATGGTATCATATTAGGACACTACAATTAGATTGTAACGTCAAGTATATGATTTCCTAATTCGACCCGTTCTCAAAAGAACATAGTATAGTTTCACAGCTGTTACTTCCAGTGACTCTGCAGTTGAATAGGGTAGTAGTATGCAAGAACGAGACATTGTTGGACATGACTCATTCTATACTAAACTACATGGAATTGCCCAAAATTCATAGTGAGTCATGCGTTGCTCATAGGTATATCTTGAATATATGTCCACCAACGAGCTAGTCTGGTAGAGTATCTCAGCCGCCTGAGATATATGGTGGTCTGCTACAAAGAAAGCATAAGTTGTATGCTGTGGCAGAGGGAACCATGGTTACAATCCCTCTATGCATGACAAATCGATAGTGGATATGGACTCTACGAGAAGGTGTAAGGCTATGAAAGTGAAGATGGATTAGATGTCTTTGAATCAATCCTAGACTTTAGTAGATCGCCGTGAGAGTATTCTACTCATCATAGGCGAGTACATCTACAAGAGAAAGATTGATTTGAATGGAAAAGCCAAACTGATGGCAAAAGGGTGTAGTCAAGAGAAGGGCATTGACATGAGGAAGCCCCTTTGCCATAGTTATAATCAAATTCACTAGAATCTTACTTGCGATAGTAACACACCAAGATTATGAAAATCTGGCATGTGGATGTGAAGACTTGTTCATGAATGGATTCCTCAAGGAGGACATCCATATGGAATAGTCCAAGCGTTTCACATCTGAGGCCGATTCTCATAAGGTCTACATGCTGTATAAATTCACTTGTGGATTTAAGCGGACCTCTCGTAGTAGGAATCTTCACTTTGATGACATAATTTGGAATTATGATATCATCGAAAGTGAAGAGGAACCGTGTGTGTGCATGAATGCCAGTGGGAGCGAGATGTCATTCTGGTACTATATGTAGAGAATCCTCTACTTATGGGAAATGATGTGGGCTCATTGACTTGGATCAAGACATAAACATCAAGCATATTCTCCATGAAAAGACTTGGGAGAAGCCACTTGTATCCTTATAATTCGTGGTAGAGCGAATAGGATAATGGGGCCCTCCCAAGCCCTTTGCTTAGAATAAATCCTAAAGAAATTTAGGATAAAAGATCTAAGAAAGAGCTCTTACCTTATTAGGAAGAGCAATGGGTAGACATAAAATATATCATGAAGTACTTTAAAAGAACTTAGGATATAATTTTTTGTCTATGCCTTTGGAGAATTGAGACTGGAAGGTTATATTAATCGGACTTGGAGTCTGATAAAGATGACTGTAATTCCACTTAGGGTTTGTATTCAACCTCAACTGTGGAGTAGTAACTTGGAAAAGTTCCTATTGAAGTACTCCACCACTGAGAATGAATATGAAACTGCCTTGGAGCCTTAGAGGCTGTCAAGGAAACTGTTTGGATCTGAAGTCCGTGTAGAACTTCTGAAAGTCCCTAGCGTGTTGCTTGGATTGCCACTTTACTGTGATGAAGTGGAGCTAATGCGCAGGCTAGGGAACCTAGGTCTCACAAATCCAGACACAATGTTGAGAGATACAACATCGTTTGATGGATCATTGGAAAGGGCAATTATAGCCTTGCAGAAAATAACCTCAGCCGGTAACACGGCTGACCCACTCACTGGGCCACTATCACAGGTGGTGCTAGATCGACATCTTATAAGATGGGTATTGGATATCATAGAGATTGGCATAGAGTGCAAGTGGTAGATTGTTGGGTTTATGCCCTCGATGCCAACGAGGACCTAGAGAATAGGGCACTAGCTTATATTGTACAACCTGTTCTATTATATAAAGGGATTAGTAAGTTGTTCATATAATTCTTAATGGCATCTATAAGTCTTAAATAAACAACTAGTCCATGTATGTCAAGACAAACCTTCGCACTCCTTATAGGAGTTAAGAAGATGAGCACTGGAAGGATTTGGTACTTGATCACTTAAACGGTTCGCAAGTTGGTGAATCTCAATTGGGCATTGAGATTTGTGCTGACTTGTATGACACATGATCTGACAAGGAGTGCCACTCTAACACTATGGGATAGTGGGAGTTTGTGTCATGGATACATTGATTGGATTGTATTAGTGTATTCGAACACGGCTCATAGTAATCTGATCACATGGGTTTTTACCAGTGACTGTCAATGATCGGATTACTGATTATGATAGTATGCGTAAGCCTTCGACCTGAGTAATCACGTTGAAGATGTGCTTGTGACATCAAGTCTGTCATTAAAGTAGTTAGATCCAATTCACCCAATGGTGGGGTCAACCTCGAAGTGCGGCTTGATGGGAAAATAGAAGTCTTAACTGGTTAGCAAAATGGAATTCACTGTCTCGAAAGTAAACGAGAAGTATCCTATGCGATTATAGGTAAATGAGATTAAAGTCTCTAGCCAGAGCTCATGAACTAACCCATGTAGGACACTGAGGGTAGTTCGTTAATCTCATATTACTATGATACTTGAGCATAGTATCGAGTCCTGTGAGTTTGGCATATTCCATGACTCTCACTCGATCGGGATACGTCAGTGAAGGGCTTATACTCATACAGTATTCATAATCTAAAGGTTCGTACTCAGATGGGCTACGATGTAGGCCACAGTGCTGGCTAGGTATTACTCACATCCTTTGGCATCCTCCCATTGCCAATCGAGACAAACCTAGAGAGTCGCGCTACAGGAATAGACGGGGAAATCGATTGTTGAATTTGGAGGATGTTTTGGTAATTTGTCCTATGGAAGGACGAATTAATTAATTGGACGAATTAATTTAATTAGTTGTTAGATTAAACATAGTATTAAATTAATTATGTTGACTAGGTCAACTATGATGTTAATTAATTATTTAGTTAATTAATTAATTGCATTATTAATTTAATCTGTATATTTAATTGGATTAAATATTAGAGGGTTAAATTAATTAGGCTAAGCTGACTAAGTCAACATAGCCTAAATAGCAGTCCAATTGTTACCTATGGGGCGTGTGTTTGGTGGGCTTAGTTGGAGGATTTATTTAGTCTTCCAACACAAGCTTTAGAATAACACAACACAACATAAGTCACAATACGTGAAAATCCTCCACAAAAAATACAACACAGAGAAAATAAATTCTCTTCCATTCTCTCTCACCTAGCCGCCATTATGGAGTTTGAGATGGAGATTTCTGGAGTCAATTCTGAAGCGTGATAATCTGGAGGCAGTGACACTTTTGCTACTAAAGAAAAGAATCAAAAGGCTGGTTCAGAAATTCAATTATGCGAAAAAGATTTGAAGATTCGCGAGGATTGATTGAATACACGTGTTAGGAATTTCATGTTAGATGTTTTGATGATGACAAGATAGGATTTCATGTTAGACCCCAAAAGAATGTAAGTTTATACTTTCATAGAAATATTGTATAAGCGTTTGAAAGTTTACTTATTTTGTTAGGCTTGTAATTTTTATCTTTATAGATTTTAGACTAAGTATTTAATACCAAGTCACTGATAGAATTCTGAGTGAGTCTATCAAGGATGAAGTTGAAGATCAGCGTCTGAAGTCAAGAGAAGATAAAGATTTGCTTTGAGCGTCTGTCAAACGCTAAGGAATTATTTCAGGAATCTGTTCAAGCGCTACTATTCAAGTGAACAGTAGTCAAGCGTCTTCGGAATAGTGTTGCTGTTCAAGCGATCACTATTCAAACGCTTACTATTCAAGCGAACAGTAGTCAAGCGTCTTCGGAATAGTGTTACTGTTCAAGCGATCACTATTCAAACGCTTACTATTCAAGCGACCACTATTCAAGTGAATAGTGTTACTGTTCAAGCGATCACTATTCAAGCGAACAGCGTTCAGATTTTGCTGAAGATAAAACCCAAGTTATCAAAGACTGAAATGCAATCACCAACGGATATTTATTTCCAACGGGAAATAAATTCAAAATGCATTAAATGCTTGATAAATGCATTAAATGTAAACAGACAGTATGACTTGTGGACAAGCCACCTTTGTTGACTAGACTGTCAGCTTTTCAGAATTCAAACCTGCTCCTGTCCAATAGGAATCAGCAGAAATTAAGGAATGTCAGAAAAGGGACTATTTGAAGCTCCGCGTGAGGTACACGCGCCTGACTTGTGTCCAACGGACAAATCCCAAAATTCTCTATAAATAGTACCCTTCAGCTATCTCTGTGTCAGAGAGTGAGAAAAAGACGAAAATGTGAAAGAGAGCTGAGAAATAATTTGAGAGAAAAGCTTGCAAACCCCATAGCCAAAATCCTTCAAGCTTCTCAAATACATTCCAGACAGTCACCCGATATCTCAAACATCTTCCAAGAAGAACCCCACACTATTATTGAGATATCCCAAGTTGTTTGAACTTCCCAACATCAAACAAACCTGTTACAATAAACCCTCAACACCTTTCATCTGAGTGAGAAAGATTGTTGACTTCCACAAGCAGTATTTTTTAGTAAGAGAAGCTTGTTGAAGAAAGGTCTTTATTGGAGCTGAAGTCTGTGTGATCAAGGAGCTCAAGGCCATCTTGGAGAAGATCTTTATTGGAGTTGAAATCTGTGTGATCAAGGAGCTCGAGATCGTCTTCACCTCTCTCCCTAATTTGTAGAAGATTCTGTGTGATTCTTTGAGAATCATTTTAGTGGATTTCCTCCGAGTGAAAAGGAGAAGAAGGACGTAGTTGGGATTACACCACCCAACGAACCTTACAAATATTTTGTGTCATTTACTATTTTATTGCCTTACATTACACTGTTATATAATATCTTGAAAAGGCATTTAAAAATAATAAGCGACTAATTGGTTAAAACGAATGCTAAGCTATAAAAACATTTCCGCTGTGCTAACCCTGATGAAGTGATTGAAATGTTACCCTACTTTGGTAATCGTTGAAATCATTAAATCTAAGTTATCTTTTCTCAAGCGTTCAAATATTTCAAAAGTGATACGAAATTTTTTTTGAAGTCGAAAAAGATTTCAGGGTCTATTCAACCCCCTCCTTTCTAGACCCTTTCGTATGCCATTGTGGGACCACCACTTGGTATCAGAGCGGTTGAAGTTGAATTTTTTTAAACGAAAAGGTAAGTTTTCGCATTCATCTTTTTCCATAAAAATCAATGAACAAATAAATTGATCTTCGCTTCGGGAATCTGGATATGTTTTTAAACTTTCGCTGCGCACGAAAAGGATTCCCAACAACTTATGCAAAGATCGTGGTTATGATAGGTTGAGTATCTTGACATCATTTGTGTCTAGGTCTTCAGGGCCCGTTGCTAGAGAGTAACCTCAATTTGTAGGTACCATGATATTATGGTGAATAATACATGGTCTGATTAAATCAAGGAAGGTTTAGTCTAGTACTTTCTAAATTTAAAAAGGTACAATGACACTTTTGGAAAGTGTATCAAGGGGTCACACACTAACTCCTGAGGATCCTGCTTAAAAGATATGAGTAATCAACTTTGGAAGTTGAGGTAAAATTAGGAAAGTCTAGGACTTACCTAAAGAGGAATATTAATTAATTGATTGGAGATCAATTAATTAGACTATTTAATTAATCAAGTAAGATTAATTAATTAATGGACTAAGTAAAGTCCAAGGGTTTTATTTAATTAGTAGAGGAAGTCGAAAATTAAATACAATTAAAGAAATAATTGGGTAATAATAATTAAGGTTGGACTTTAATTATTATGGAATATTTAATTAAATGGTTGGACTATTTAATTAAATAAGGAGCCAAAAATTAAATCAAGTTGGATAGAATTCTTGGACTCCAAGAGTATGAAGGGGCGGGTGGCGGACGTGTATAAGGGATAGGATTTAATTCCTCTTTAAGTCTTGATCAAGTCGGAATCAAGGAAATATTTTAAAAGAGCAAGAAAGGGAACAAGCTAGCTTGCAAGCTAAGTTCCTTGTTTCTAAGAAACTCCTTAATAGAGTTTGATTAGGAATATATGAAAGTCAAATCTTGGAGATTTTATTTCATCTTGACTTTCAATCAAATTAAACCTAGGAGTCTCTCTATAAATATGTGTGTTAAGAAAAACAGACATACACTTTTATTAGTGAAATTTTCGTCCACCCCTAAGAGAAAAGAAAGAAAATTTTGTCTTCTATTTTCTCAAGTATGCTCGCTCCTCACCTATTATTTCTTGCCAAGGTTTTGCTCATGTGTTGAGAATAACCTTTCACATATATCCCTACCTTCATATATAAGCTTAGATTAGATCTAAATTAATTATTTAGGCTAGCACTACATATATAATTATTGGGATTTATACAGAGGTGTGGATACATCTTAGAGGTGAGACGATTGGATCGCTTGAAGATACAAGGAACAAATCGAAGCTCGGGATTTGAAGGAGGCCGACGGATTCTCTATAGAATACGATCAAGGGATTATTTGTTCTGGTTGAAAAGATCAAAAACTTGTACGAGGGAAAAAGCGCGAACAGGATTTTGCAGAGCATAGTTTTCTCAATTTAATTAGCTCGATTAAACCGGCCAATGTAATCCTGTTTCGGGGAAGTTGTAAAATTTTTAAATTCCGCTGTGCTTACCTACCTCGGGGATTACCTAACCCAAGAGTGGTATCAGAGCCTGGTTAGTTTAATCGAACTAACTTGTGTGATTTATTAGGCTTTATTTATTTTCATTTGAATAAATTGAAAGCATGTTTAAATCAAGATCCCTTGAGTTATTATAAATTGAATTTAGTTTGAGATTTAATTGTACCAAAATTTAGAGTTTTTATGACAAATTTGGTTTCGGGAAAAACTATGTAATTGAGTGATTTTGGTTGATAGTGAGTTTTTGGATTTGAAAAATACCGGTGGTGGGAAGTAGTGAAACGGACGAACCAAAAGGTTTGAAAGTGGAGTAACAACCCAGCCCAAGGTGGGTTATTAAAATCGAGAAAAACCCACTGTTTAATGCCCAAATCGCTGGACGAAATGGGCCGAAACAGTTGGGTCCGCGCATATCCAGCACATGTTGTATGCAGGCCAGGCCTACGGGTCAGGCCGCCCAAGCCCGACCCAGTTTCGGCGTACTTAAAATTTTATTATTTTAATATTTTTGGAAATTAAAATTATTTTTGAAAAATTATAATTTTGGAAATTATTATTTTTCCTTGGAAAATAATTTTTTGTGAAAAATCAAAATTATCCCAAATAAATTGCAATTTATTTTAGACAAGAGGTAGGTAAATTTTGGATATCGCATATTATATGGCTTGACATGATTATGTGACTAGTCTTTTGTTTTCGTTGTATGTAATTTCAATGGGTTGTAAAAATAGCCGATTTGTCTTTTATTTTTTTCTGTCTTTAGATTAGTAGAATGTAAATAGATTATAGTCTATGTAGTTGAAGGTGAAGAAAGAAGACGAAGGCCAATCGAAGACTTGTATGTAGTGGCGAACCATTGTAATAGTTAGGTTATTTTTATTTCCTAGAAGTCCAGCCCACTTTGGCTCAATGGGTTGATTAGGTTAGGGTTTGAGGTGGTTTATCCTAATTTACTTCTTTGTGGATGGTTTATTTTTCTGTCTATATATATGTGATGCGTTTGGAATGCATGCATAGGATAGAAAACTAAACAAGATAAATTTAATCTGATGAGACTAATATTTTATGCAATTTCCTCCTGAGAAAATATTAGGCCTATATGGAACTGAAATTGGATTTCTCTTCCATGCCTTCCATCATATGTGGTAACATGTGAAACGCCGTTGAGGCTAGGTGAATCACTTATATAATTGGGGATTAACTTAGTCGAGATAGTTTGTGATTGTCACTAAGCATAGAGATGCTCTGTGGGATCTAATCACTCATTGTACACTCATATAATTGGGGCAATGAACTGAGAGGAATGACCATTGAATATTTGATGGGTCTGGCCTAACATTGAGGTAGCATATTGGACACCCATATAATTGGCACACATGTGAAAGACGAGGTAAAACAAACTTGAGAACCATCCAACGAGGTGGAAGACCGGGGGAGGGTACTATCTAAATGGATCAATCACACTCATATAATTAGGGTGACTTGATTAATTTAAATAGATCTCATGCCCACTAAGAGAAATTACTTTTTCCTCGAATTCTATCCTGAGGGTGGTGGAATTTAGAAAAACAGTGGGAGGCTTGTACAATTAAAGACCAAATTGTATACGGACTTTATTTTAGAATGAATGCTAATATATCTGCCTCGAAACCTTTGTAGATCATTAAGTAAAATGGCTAAGAATCCACTCTATGCTATTCTTGAAACCAAATTAACCAGGCCTAATTATGCCGACTGGATGAGAAACCTAAAAATTATCCTTTAATTAAACAAGAGGGAGTACATCCTGACGGCTGAACATCCAGGAATAACTTCCGAGAGCACTGATGAGGATAAGGAGTACGCTAAGCTGTGGTCTGATGACAATATCCAAGTGCGATGTCTTGTTATGACTTCAATGTCTAACGAATTACAAAACCAACATGAAAAGATGACTCTTGGAAAGGATATTGTTACTCACCTAGAAGAGCTGCACGGAACTAGGACCAGGAAGGAGAGATATGCTATCTCCAAAGAGTTGTTTGGGGCAAAGATGACCGAGGGGTCGGCCGTTGGGGACCATGTCCTCAAGATGATCCATTTGATCAATAAGTTGAGTGACTTGGACATGGAACTCGATGGTGACCTATGTGTCGATCTGGTGCTACAATCTCTTCGTAGGTCCTATGACTAATTTGTCTTCAATTTCAACATGAACAACTTGAATGACTCACTCAATGAGTTGTTAAACATGTTGATAACTGCAGAAAGCACCATCAAGAAAGAAAAGCCTATGCTACTTGTGAGTTCTTCATCGAAATCCAAGAAAGGAAAGAAGAAGAAGAACAAGAGCAAAGAGCTTAAAGGCACTGGTGGTGTGAAGAAGACAAGGAAAGGAAAGAAAGCCAAGTCGGATTATTGCTTCAACTGTGGGAAGCCTGGGCACTGGAAGAAGGACTACAAGAAGCCACCAAAGGCTCAAGGTATGTTCTTTGTTGAAGCTAACATTAGTGTTAACACTGCTTCTTGGATACTTGACAGTGGGTGCGGTATTCATCTTTGCAATGATTTGCAGGGGATGGTAAGAAGCAAACCGCTAAGTAAAGGAGAGATGACCCTAAGGATGGGAAATGGAGCAATGGTTGCTGCCTAGGCCATAGAGACCGTCCACTTAGCATTAGGGAGTAGGATTTGGATTTTAATTACGTCTATTTTGTACCCGAGATAGTAAGAAATATCATATCCATTCCGGTTTTAGATGGAGAAGGATATCATTTTGAGATTCATAATAAAAATTATTTTTTGTTTTATGAATCTAATCTTATTATAGAGTCAAAATTTCAAGATGGTCTTTATACAATTTTCCCAACTTATCTTACTCTTAATATTTAACAACGTAACAAAAGAAAATTAGATAATTCCATAAGTACATCAACTCGGCACGCTAGACTAGGTCATATCTCTAAAGAAAGGATACGCATATTGGCAAATCAACTTGGTCTTAGAGATCTAGATGAAATGCCAACTTGCGAATCATGTCTTAAGGGAAAGATGACTAGATCGAGTGCTAAAGAGATTTAGCATGGAAGAATCCAAGAGAAGATTCTTGCCTATGAGACATGGAATCACTCTTTCCAAGTCTATGTGCCCCAAGACTGAGAAGGAAAGAGAGAGGATGTCTCACATACCTTATGCATCCTCCATTGGAAGCATTATGTATGCGATGATATGTATAAAGCCTGATGTAGCTTATACACCTAGCGTGTGCAGTCGCTATTAGGCAATTCCCGGTGAAGAACACTAGACTGCCTTGAAAACAATCCTCAAGTATCTTCAGAGAACTAAGGAGTTGTTTTTGGTATACGGTGGAGGAGAATTTGATTTAGAGTGCTACACAGACTCTAGTTTCCAAACTGATATTGATGACTCAAAATCGATTTCTGATTTCATTTTTCTGCTTAATGGTGGAGTAGTGAGTTGGAAAAGTTCCAAGCAACCGACTAATGCTAATTCAACCACCGAAGCAGAATACATTGCTGCCTTAGAGGTGGTAAAGGAAGCTGTTTGGATGAGGAACTTCATCCAAGAATTGAGTGTCGTTCCATCTATTGTTAACACGGAACCGGTGTACTGTGATAACAATGGGGCTATTGCGCAAGCAAAGGAACTAAGGTCTCATCAGAAATCCAAGCACATACAAAGGCGATACCATTTGATCGGGGAGATCATTGGGAGAGGTGATGTTCGAGTGGAGCGTGTAGACTCGACAGATAATGGAGCAGACCCACTCACCAAATCCCTTAGTCAAAAGGTGTTTGATGGAAACCTAGGGAAGATGAGCCTCAAATAGGTGGGCAATTGGCTCTAGGGCAAGTGGGAGATTGATAGAGTAGATGCCCAGCGCGCCAATTTTGGCCGCTATTTACTGTGTAATAAACTCTATGAGACAATCATTTCATATGAATAAATTCAATTATATTATGACATTCTTTGTTCTTAAATGGTTATTATATGCTTAGAACGAAGTCCCTTGAATCGCACATGACTATGGGACATCATCGGACATCGGGAATGATGATGATGGAATATGTCTCTAAGATAGTGATTCTTAAAAGGTTCCAAGTCAATGATGGGTCTGTCAAGATTAGGGATATTGACAAAGACCAAAAAGACTTACTTGTGTACATAGTTCTTAGAGAACGTGTCTCATTCCATAGGCATAGGTGTACACAAGGATTCTCATTTGGATAATGAGTGAACTGAATAGCCCCGCCAGGACATTCTTAAAATGGTCATCGAATGTGGAATTTTCTATAATCACGTAGGCATAAAAGTAATCCTTATGGACCTGAGGTTCCATTGTCACTTTGAGCATAGTCGATTATACTTTGACTTATCTCATGATTCCATCACGAGTTGTCATATAGGATATCTTGGGTATAGTGTGATTATGTGTTAAGGTACATGAGAGACCAAGATAGGATCCATGACTAATTTAGCAAATCAGACATTTCCTATGTTTTGCTTATTGAATCCATTCAAGGAATCTTTGGCCAAAGTATGGCAATCCAAAGAGGCGGAGTGTTTCCTCGTTTCAGTTGCATGAATCGATATCATGCAATGAAGGAGACATAGAGATTGGGTCGTAAGAGTTTCAACTAAGCCATTACTCGAGATACCAATCCGAAAAATTTGATGGAGTGATCTTACTTATGCGAAGATCGTGGTTATGATAGGTTGAGTATCTTGACATCATTTGTGTCTAGGTCTTCGGGGCCCGTTGCTCGACAGTAACCTCAATTTGTAGTTACCATGATATTATGGTGAATAATATATGGTTTGATTAAATCAAGGAAGATTTAATCTAGTACTTTCTAAATATAGAAAGGTACAATGACACTTTTGGAAAATGTACTTACTACTAGAACATGAACAAGCCTAAGGGGTCACACACTAACTCCTGAGGTTCTTGCTTAAAAGATATGATTAATCAACTTTGGAAGTTGAGGTGAAATTAGGAAAGTCTAGGACTTACCTAAAGAGGAATATTAATTAATTGGTTGGAGATCAATTAATTAAACTATTTAATTAATCAAGTAAGATTAATTAATTAATGGACTAAGTAAAGTCCAAGAGTTTTATTTAATTAGTAGAGGAAGTCAAAAATTAAATACAATTCAAGCAATAATTGGGTAATAATAATTAACTTTAGACTTTAATTACTATGAAATATTTAATTAAATGATTGGACTGTTTAATTAAATAAGGAGTCAAAAATTAAATCAAGTTGGATAAAAATTTTGGACTCCAAGAATAAGAAGGGGCGGGTGGCAGACATGTATAAGGAAGATGATTTAATTCCTCTCCAAGTCTTGGTCAAGTTGGAATTAAGAAAATATTTTAGGAGAGAAAAAAAGGGAACAAGTTAGCTTGCAAGCTAAATTCCTTGTTTTTAGGAAACTCCTTAATAGAGTTTGATTAGGAATAGATGGAGGTCAAATCTTGGAGATTTTATTTCATGTTGACTTTCAATCAAATTAAACATAGGAGTCTCTCTATAAATATGCATGTTAAGAAAAACACACACACTTTTATTAGTGAAATTTTCGTCCACCCCTAAGAGAAAAGAAAGAAAATTTTGTCTTTTATTTTCTCAAGTAAACTCGCCCCTCACTTATTATTTCTTGATAAGGTTTTGCTCTGTGTTGAGATTAACCTTTCACATATATTCCTACCTTCATATATAAGCTTAGATTACATCTAAAATAATTACATTGGCTAGCATCACATATATAATTATTGGGAATTGTACGGAGGTGTGGGTACATCTTAGAAGCGAGACGATTGGATCGCTTGAAGATACAAGGATCAAATTGAAGCTCGGGATTTGAAGGAGGCCGATGGCTTCTTTGTAGAATTCGATCAAGAGAGTATTTGTTCGGGTTGAAAAGATCAGAAACTTGTATGAGGGAAAAAGCACGAAAGGTATTTCGCGTAGTATAGTTTTCTCGTTTTAATTAGTATCGATTAAACTGGCCAATGTAATTTTGTTTCGAGGTAGTTGTAAATTTTTTAAATTCGGCTGTGCTTACCTACCTCGGGGATTACCTAACCCAACAGATCCCACCAACAGGTGAATTGGATCTAACTACTATAATAACAAGTTCAGTGTCACAAGTACATTGTTCGTGTTTCCTTAGGTCTAAGACTCACGCATACTATTATGACCAGTAATTTTATCATTGACAGTCACCGAGTAAATACTCATGTGGTAGGATTACGGCGAGCCGAGTTTGAATATATCAATCCCATTGATATATCTATGTTATGAGCTCCCACCATTGCATAGTGATCCTCACTATTGCGTAGTGAATGACTAACACTCCTTGTCAAAGCTCATATCATACAAGTCTAGTCTTAATGCGCAATTAAGACTCTTTGACCTGTGAAATCATTTTAAGTAATCTAACACTTCTAGTGTCTCTCTCCTCATACAAAAGGAGTAGAAGGTTTCTCCAATTACATTTGGACTATATGTTCAAGACTATTAATGCCAATCAAGATTTATATGAACAAATATAAAAATTTCTTTTATTCCAAATAATAAGTTTGTACAAAATAATACAAATAGCCCTATTCAATCTAATTCTTCATTGGCATCTAGGGCATATACTTAACAGAAATGAGGAATGAGGGTTTTTGTATGGGCAAAAGGCATTTTACGGGTCTTGTCCAGATCTTGGACCCATTAGTAGGCACCGGGAACGAACCCAACCCGGACCCGAGCTCTTTGAAGCTATCTGGTTTGGGTCGGGTCCAGGTCTCATACCCGAACAACCAGACCTGGACTGGGTCTAAGAAGCATTGGACATGGGTCTGGGTATTGCCTAAATGACAGGCCTAACCCCTGCCTTTACATACATATCCATTATATCACTATAAAAAAATTTATCCTTGTCTACACCCAGACATACCACCTTCCACCCACCAAAATACCTTATATTAGGTATCCATTCAACTAAACCCCCAACCCACAAATAAATTAGTTTAATTAATATTTTAGTAGAATTAATAATATTGATTAATTAGTTTAATCAATTGAAAATAAATTTTTGGTTTCTTTTAATTAATTCTCTTATGTAGACTAATAATTTAAATGAGTAAAAGCTAATGGATTAATTAGCTTTAGTAGATTAATTAATAATCAGTTGACTGCATATAAGCAGTATTGGACGCCTATTTGTAGATATGCATTCTGCTTAGTAGTGTTTTCTTCTCTCTTCATCCATTAGAGCTAAACATCATATTTTTTTATAGAGCCAAATAGTTTGATTATTAGTTAGCATTGAAAATCAAAGCTAAGAATCAAACTACGATGTGGATAAACATCGAGGTACTACATTTAAATATTCAAAAGGGATTATCCAGAGAAGAAGGAAAATCGAAGGGGCACCATTTTTGAGTGGGCAATGATGACTTCATCCCAGAAAAGAGGGGGACGATTTGCTTACACCTGATTCCACCATTAGTTCGTGATCATCAGATTAATCTGATTCGATGTCTGTTATGAAACAAGTGGAAAACATATTAATGCTTGAAACCACCTATGGAATATTTTTAATTCGATGGTACCTATAGCCTGCCCATTGTGCATCGCTTTTTAAATTTTAATCTGTTGCTTCCACTATGTTTGCACAACCAGGTGATACCTATAGCTTTTCAATTCCAGGATCGCCACATATGTGACCGATCGCCCCTTAGCTATAAATGCTTCAATTTATCTAAGTGAAGAAAGATACATATACTTCAAAAATAAGACTTTTAACATAGTGTCTATTACATTTAACAACGCTATTAATTGGCTCGCTGGTCATACAACACTAACAAATGTGAGGGAAAAATGTCTATTACAATTTAACAATGCCACTAAATGGCTCGCTGGACATACAACACTAACAAATGCGAGGGAAAAATAAATAAAACTCAATACTCACAATACGAAGAGGGAACAAGTGCATGTATGAAAAAACTCGATAAGTAAATGCATTAAATAGGCCAGACATTTTTATTTTATTTTAAAAATATATCCCTCAAAATAGAAACACCTTGTTATTGTATATATCAATTTACAATGATACAAAACATATTTAAAAGATATTCGTATCATGTTTATGAATTAAAATAAATTACAAAATCAAAATTTCAGAGGAGACAATAATATTTCTTTGGGGGGGGGGGGGGGGGGGGTGGGGCAGGGCAAGTATCCAAATTTTCGCTACCGGGTATATATGTTTTTGCTATATGCCACGCACCACCCTACACCAAAAAAAACAAAAAAAACTAATATACCTTTAATGTTTTAAATTAAACCAAAAAATAGTTTAAGTGGAGTTGGTGGGCTTGTTTTTAATTAACCGCTAGGTCTAGAGATCAATTCCGTTAGGCCTCAACTATATCACTATTATTTTGTTACCTTTTTATTTAGACTAACATTGTACTTGTTTTTTAAAAAAGTAATTATTAGGCAAAAAAAAGATAATACAAGTTTTTAAAGAAGTAATTATCAAGGAAGAAAAGGAAAAGAAAAAGCAATTACCAAACACGAAAGTTGTTACCTTTTTATTTAGACAAATACTGTACTTGTTTTTAAAAAAAGTAATTTTTAGGCAAAAAAGGACTATACTGCTATGAATAATTATATGGATGTTCATGTATCCTCCACTATATGATATGATGGATAATCATTTCTCCTCCTCTTTATGTTATAGTGGATGATCATTGCTCTTCCACTACTTGTAAATCCATCTTTTCCATTATGCACTCAACTCTTGAAATAATTGTACCTACTATTTTGTGCCTATAAATAGGACATGAAGTTGTATTATTAAGACACACCAAAATCAAAGAAAGAATTCTCTTCTTAATTCTCTAGTCTCTCTACTTTAGAATATTTGTATATATTTCATAATATTTGAAGTTATTTCATAACACGTTATCAGCACGATCCGTCTCAAAGGGTTAATCATTTTAAAATTTGGCAAAAGATATACATGGGGTACTCAACGTATGATGTAACATCCATTGAGAGATTTTCGTGAGTTATTATGAGTTTGTAAAGAAAATTGATGGACAAGATTTTTAAAACAAAGCAAGAAGAAAAGGTAAAGAAAAGGTACGTATATTTCAATATTTAACAAAAATAAAAATATGCAATAATTCTCTTGATGTTTGGAAAGAAGACATGTGTATATGTGCATATATTTGATTAGTATTATTCTTTTGAAAAATCCTATCATGTTGAAAATATTTTAAGAAGTTGAATGATTGTTATGTTATTCATTTTATACTTTGATAATAGTATTATATTGATGAATCTTGAAAAAAACTTGACTTTGTGACTCTTGATATTACGAGGAAAAATTATTTTTCTTGGGCGTTAGATGTTGAAATTCATCTTGATGCAAATAACTATACTCCATTCCCTGAAATGAATGTGTTGAGCAATATATAAATTCATATATGCAAGTAACTATACTCCATTCCTTGAAGTGAATGTGTTGAGCAATATATAATTATTTTAATCATGAGTCCCGTCCAACTAGTTCTGCTACATTCCCTGAAGTGAAAGTAGCAGCACATAACTATTTTAATCATTAAATAAATCATGGACGTGGACATGGTCGTGGATATGGTTATGGAAATCGTGGTGGTTATTCAAAGAATACATCTTTCCACCAGAAGTGGAAAAATAATGAAGAGAAAAATAAAGGTGGCCAAAATAGCCAATCTGTAGAAAATTTATGTTATCGTTGTGGTGGTAAAGGTCATTGGTCTCATACCTGTTGTACACCAAAGCATCTTGTTGACCTTTACCAAAAATCGCTGAAAAGTAAAAGAAAGAAAATAGAAAAAAAAATTGCTTTTGAAGAAGGCGATTCTGATCATGGCCGATTTTGATGACACTCATTTAGATGTTGCTGATTTCTTTGATGATCCTAATGGAAAAATTGATCACTTGATTGGAGATGGAAGTGTTCAAAAATAAATTTGTTAAATTTTAATTCTAGTACTTTATAAATAAATATTTAAGCATGTTGTTTTCTTTTTAAGAATGAATTTATTCATAAGATTATCGTTTCTTATATTAAATAATATTGTTTGATATTGATTTATTTCTTTTTATGTTTCAATAAAGAATGAGTATTTACTCGATCAGCAACAACATCAATAATGAAAATATATGTCTCGCTGATAGTACAACAACTCACACCATTCTCAAGAATAAAAAATACTTCTCTTATTTAGTAATGCAAGAAGCCAATGTTAGTACTATATCGGGTAATGTAAAATTAATTGAAGGCTCCGGAAGAGCTAATATATTGTTACCCGGAGGAACACAATTTTATATTGATGAAGCCTTATATTCTACTAAGTCTCAAAGAAATTTACTAAGCTTCAAAGATATCCGCCGAAATGGATATCATATTGAGACAACAAGTGATGACAATATTGAGTATCTTTACATCACTAATACAATATCTGGCGATAAATGTATATTGGAAAAATTGCCTGCATTTTCTTCTGGTTTGTACTACACGCATATATCTACTATTGAAACACATGTTATCGTAAACCAGAAGTTTACAAATCAAAATAAGTTTGTTGTTTGGCATGACCGGTTGGGCCATCCCGGATCAATTATGATGCGAAAGATAATTGAGAATTCATGTGGTCATCCATTGAAGAGCCAGCAGATTCCTCAATCGAATGATTTCTCATGTGTTGCTTGGAAAGTTGATTATTCGACCATCAACAACAAAAATAGGAAGTGAATCTCTTACGTTTTTGGAACGTATTCAAGGCAATATTTGTGGACCAATACACCCGTCGTGTGGACCATTTAGATATTTTATGGTTTTAATTGATGCATCAACAAGATGGTCACATGTATCTTTGTTATCAACTCGCAACCTGGCGTTTGCGAGATTGCTTGCTCAATTGATTAGAATACGAGCACATTTTCCTGATTATCCAATTAAGAAGATACGCCTTGATAATGCGGGTGAATTTACTTCCAAAACGTTCAATGACTATTGTATGTCTACTCGAATTGATGTTGAACATCCTGTAGCACATGTTCATACACAAAACGGTCTAGCAGAATCGTTTATTAAACGTCTGCAGTTAATTGCAAGACCTTTACTTATGAGATCAAAACTTCCTATTTCTTGTTGGGGACATGCTATTTTGCATGCAGCAGCACTTATTCGCATAAGGCCAACAAGTTATCATAAGTTCTCCCTATTACACTTGGTTTTTGGTCAGGAACCAAATATTTCCCATCTAAGAATTTTTGGATGTGCGGTATATGTTCCAATTGCTCCACCACAACGCACTAAGATGGGTCCTCAAAGGAAGTTGGGAATATATGTTGGATTCGAGTCTCCATCGATAATAAAGTATCTAGAGCCATTGACTGGCGATTTATTTATGGCTCGATTTGCTGATTGTCATTTTGATGAATCAGATTTCCCAACATTAGGGGGAGAAAATAAGCAGCTGGAAAAGAAAATTAGTTGGAATGAATTATCTTTATCTCATCTTGATCCTCGAACAAAACAAAGTGAACTGAAAGTTCAAAAGATAATTCACTTGCAAGGTTTAGCTAACCAACTGCCAGACGCATTTACTGACCTAAAAAAAAGTGACTAAGTCACATGTACCAGCTGTTAATGCTCCAGTAAGAATTGTTGTCTCTGAAGGTCAAAGTAATGAGTCTACTGCACGCTTGAAGCGTGGTAGACCTATCGGTTCCAAAGATAGTCATCCTCGAAAAAGAAAAGGAGCTAAGAATCAAGATGGTCTAATCGAGGATAAAATAACTCTAGAAGAGTCCCCAGTCATAACTAATATTTCGGTTCCAGAAGAACCTCAGGTACCTGAAAATTGTGAAAATAATGAGATCTCAATCGATTATGTTATGAACGGGAAATGATGGAATCGAAATGAAGTCAACGTTGATGATAAATTTGCATATAATGTAGCGCTAAATATGATGAATGATAATGAGGATCAAGAACCAAAGTCTGTTAATGAATGTCGACAAAGAAATGATTGGCGAAAAATGGAAAGACGCAATGAGGGCAGAGTTAAACTCGCTTGAACCAACGAAAAGTTTTTGGACCTGTAGTCCGTACACCTGAAGATGTAAAAGTTTTTGGACCTGTAGTCCGTACACCTGAAGATGTAAAAGTTTTTGGACCTGTAGTCCGTACACCTGAAGATGTAAAAGTTTTGAACCTGTAGTTCGTACACCTGAAGATGTAAAGCCAGTAGGATACAAATGGGTATTTGTGCGAAAACGAAATGAGAAAAATGAAATTGTAAGATATAAGGCACGTCTTGTTGCCCAAGGGTTTTCGCAACGACCTGGCATAGATTATGAGGAAACTGATTCTCCTGTGGTGGATGCAACTACTTTTCGTTATATAATAAGTCTGGCAGTGCATGAAAAACTTGATTTGCGTCTAATGGATGTTGTTACAGCCTATTTGTATGGCTCGCTTGATAATGATATATATATGAAAATCCCTGAAGGATTTAATATGCCTGAAGCATATAATTCAAGTTCTCGAGAACATTATCCAATTAAATTAAGTAAGTCATTGTATGGACTGAAACAATCTGGACGAATGTGGTATAATCGTCTCAGTGAATATTTGTTGAAGGAAGGATATAAGAATGATCAAATTTGTCCTTGTATTTTCATGAAAAGATCTGGAAATGAGTTTGTTATAATTACAGTTTATGTTGACGATTTAAATATCGTTGGAACTCCTGAAGAGATTTCAAAAACTGTTCATTGTTTAAAGAAAGAATTTGAAATGAAAGATCTTGGAAGAACAAAATTTTGCCTTGGGTTGCAAATTGAATATTTAAAGAACGGAATTTTTGTATATCAAGATGCTTATATATCAAAGGTGTTAAAGCGATTCTACATGGATAAATCACATCCATTGAACACCCCGATGGTCGTAAGGTCGCTAGATGTGAACAAAGATCCTTTTCGACCTCGAGAAAATGATGAAGAATTACTTGGTCCTGAAGTACCATATCTAAGTGCAATAGGTGCACTAATGTATCTTGCTTGTCATACTCGACCTGATATAGCATTTGCTGTTAATCTATTAGCAAGATATAGTTCTTCTCCTACGCGAAGGCATTGGAATGGGGTTAAGCAGGTACTTCGCTATCTTAGAGGAACAATGGATATGGGCTTGTTTTATTCAAATGTACCCAAATCCGAACTGATTGGATATGCAGATGCTGGATATATGTCTGATCCTCATAGTGGTCGTTCACAAACGGGCTATTTATTTACATGTGGTGGCACAGCCATTTCATGGCGGTCTATGAAACAAACCATATCGGCCACATCATCTAATCATGCAGAAATATTGGCTATTCACGAGGCAAGTCGAGAATGTGTTTGGTTAAGATCCATGATTCAACACATTCGAGGGACTTGTGGTTTATCTTCTGGAAAAATGATCCCGACGATCTTATATGAAGATAATTCCGCATGTATCACACAATTGAAAGAAGGGTACATTAAAGGAAATAGAACAAAGCATATTTCACCAAAGTTCTTTTTCACTCACGATCTTCAGAAGAATGGTGATATCAATGTTCAACAAATCCGTTCCAGAGATAATCTTGCTGATTTGTTCACCAAGGCACTTCCTACAGCAACATTTGAAAAACTAGTCTACAATATTGGCGTGCGCAGACTTAAAGATCTTGACTGATATTGTCATGAGGGGGAGATAATACGCGCTGCACTCTTTTTCCTTTAACCAAGGTTTTTCCCACTGGGTTTTCCTGGTAAGGTTTTTAATGAGGCAGCATCTGATTGCGTATTGAAAGAATTATGTACTCTTTTTCCTTCACTAGGTTTTTATCCCACAGGGTTTTTCCTAGTAAGGTTTTAACGAGGCATATTCTTAAGTGATGGACATCCAAGGGGGAGTGTTATGAATAATTATATGGATGTCCATGTATCCTCCACTACATGATATGATGGATAATCATTTCTCCTCCTCTTTATGTTATAGTGGATGATCATTGCTCTTCCACTACTTGTAAATCCATCTTTTCCATTATGCACTCAACTCTTGAAATAATTGTACCTACTATTTTGTGCCTATAAATAGGACATGAAGTTGTATTATTAAGACACACCAAAATCAAAGAAAGAATTCTCTTCTTAATTCTCTAGTCTCTCTACTTTAGAATATTTGTATATATTTCATAATATTTGGAGTTATTTCATAACAAAGTTTTTAAAGAAGTAATTATCAAGAAAGGAAAGGGAAAAGGAAAAGCAATTACCAAACACAAAAGTTATTAATGTGAACAACTCCAGCTTCTTTTGCATTAAGATTAATAAAAACTTTTCCTATAGGTACCTTTTTATTTAGACTAATATTGCACTTGTTTTTTTAAAAAGTAATCATTAGCCAAAAAAAAGACTATACTAGTTTTTAAAGAAGTAATTATCAAGAAAGGAAAATGAAAAAGAAAAAGCAATCACCAAACACGAAAGTTAATTAATGTGAACAACTCCAGCTTCTTTTGCGTTAAGATTAATAAGAACTATTCTTAAAACCTATAGAAAAATATTGTTGAGAAGGAAGTATTATATAAAATTAATAACTAGTTTTCTTAAACATATAAAAAAAAACTTGTAGATAAGGGGGAAATACAAGAAACCAACAAATTTAAAAATTAAAAAAAAGTCTATCACTTAATTATTTAGAGTTTATCATCCAATGGATATACATAGTTTTAATAATTATTACTTTATATTTTTTCGAAAAACTATCATTATAATACAGTTGAAATTGCGAGTGATTTTTCTTATGTTTTTCAATATTTAATGTTATTTTCTTGATCCGACTTAATTGTACATTGATTTATAATGAACGAAGTATTATTATTTTTTCAACTAATTGCTTTCATCTAATAATAAAATAGAAAAAAAATCACTAACTCCAAATAAAATGAAACGAAAAATCAATTAGGATGAAAAATATTGGGAAAAAATTGGTTACTAACATATTAAATATTAGTCAATTATGAAAGCTCCTGATATACTGCAATAAAATGAGTATTCGTATGAGCAATTAGGTTCAAAATAAAAGTTTAATATATCTTTTTATGCATATTTACTTATCAAATATACTCAAAGAACGTCGAGTACAAATACAGTAATTTTTCAAAAAATCGTTTATATACTTAAAAAATTACTATACTTTTTATTGAAAATCATTTTTTTCTTTTACACATAATAATTGTTATTTTACTTATTTATTAAAATTAAAATAAAATTTTACACACAAATATTGTCAAAATATTTACGTTTAATGGTAACTAAGCTGGCCCCCCCAACATGTAATTCTTGGATCCGTCCCTGTTCGTGAACTATCTAATCTCAAGGACTAAAAGCCAATAAAACAGTGTATTGACCTCAAATTTCTCTACTTAAAATGCACTGTGATTGCAACACTTAATATTTTGAATAAATTCAAAATCAGAACTGTAAATCCAAAAACTGAAAAAGTGTAAAAAAAACAATGAAATCTAGAAGTTTAAGCTCAATAACTTAAAAAAAACAATAAAGTAATACATATACCATCAATTTAACATTAAATGCACGACGTGATTGAAACAGCTAAACCTTGGCCAATGATAATAGGATTATTAATATACTTTGAGAATTTAAAAACTATAACCGAATGTTAAGACCATCTAATGTAGTTACCTCAAATATTTAAGTGAACAAAAGACAAATTAAACTTCAATTAAAATCTTACATGTGACCCAAGACCTGTTGGTCTAATAGTATCCACCTCCCACTTTATGTGAGAGGTCCTGAGTTCGAATCTAAGCTGCCAGAAGTTGTGGTTCTTCCCTCCTTTATGGAGCCAGATAGAGTCTGTATGGCTCAAAATTATAACTATCAACCCGAGTTTGTCGGACTAGATATGTAGGTTATCCTCTTCCCTTGATTAAAAAAAATAAAAAAAAATCCTACATGTGAATTGCAATCTGAACTATTATCATCATGAAAAAATAACTAATTTCAATTTGACGGAAATTTTTTCGTTTTGAGATAAGGAAACTTTTCATTGTAACTAACTATAAAATTGTTTGTCCAATTTTGCTCAGTTTATCCATATGAAAAATAAAAATTATTATAGGTTGAAACTTATCTGTTATCACCAAAAAATAGTTATTCATTTTTTTTGTCGTTTTATCCATAAGTTGGTGGTTACATGACCCACTAGTTGTAATCGGCAACCGAATTTTTTTTTTATCACTTAACATATTTCTAAGTTTATAATTTCATATGATCACTTAATAATATGTTTATTGTGTGTACGTAAGCCTTTTTTATCCCTAAATCCATGCAAAATCACATATAAGAAAGACCAGATCCGTAGAAAAGTATACGTGGTGTTTTTCATGTAGAGCGGATGACTCGGATTGGAGGCCCGATAAAATACCACAACTGATTGAGAAAAACATGATCGTCCTATTGTTAATTAATAATGTATGGTCAACCATCCATTTTCAGTCATCGTAATTAGTATTAATACGCTCATCTCTTTTACAATATACAAAACAAAGATAGAATAAAAGGATTCAGAGGTCTCTCAACAAAACAAAAATAAAAATAAAAAACGAATTATTCATAAAACAAACATTGTTGAGAGAGCCTCAGTGTCTTAGAAGTATTCTTCTTTAGTTTTTCTTATATTTGTGAAAAAAAATTAAAGCTAGTTAAGATGGGAGTTGGAGGAGGTGTTGGTCCTGGGAATGGAGCAAACTATGAAGGAAAGGTTACACCTTTCGTGGTGATTGCATGTATGGTTGCTGCAACTGGTGGGCTGATTTTTGGTTATGACATTGGTATCTCAGGTTAGTATAGTTAAATAATTAATGATTTATATATATTATCATATTTATATGACGATGTAAGATCAGAATTAACAATTTACAATATTTGTATGTGGATTAATTAATTTGCAACGTAACAGGTGGAGTGACATCCATGAATGAGTTCTTGGAGAAATTCTTTCCAGCAGTTTATGCGAAGCAGAAGGATGCATCGGGGCGCGAGAGCCAGTATTGTAAATTTGAGAACCACATTCTAACACTCTTCACATCATCACTTTACCTCGCGGCCCTTGTGGCTTCGTTCTTTGCCTCCGCCACCACACAAAGATTCGGGAGAAAGATCTCGATGACCTTGGGAGGATCCATCTTTCTCATAGGTGCTATTCTCAATGGTGCAGCCGTCAACGTGGAGATGCTCATCATAGGCCGTTTATTGCTTGGTGTTGGCATCGGGTATGCCAACCAATCTGTCCCTGTCTACCTCTCTGAGATGGCTCCAGCTAAGCTAAGAGGTGCCATGAACATCGGCTTTCAGATGTGCACCACCATTGGCATTTTTGCAGCAAATCTCGTGAATTACGGCACATCTAAGATGAAGGAGAATGGATGGAGAGTTTCACTAGCTTTGGCAGCTGCTCCTGCTTTGATCATGACTATTGGAGCAATCTTTTTGCCTGACACTCCCAACTCCATGATTCAAAGAGGCCAAGCAGACGAAGCAAAATCAATGTTGAAGAAAATTCGTGGCACTGAAGCCGTGGACGCTGAGTACAACGATATGCTAGAAGCGAGCGAAGCATCTAAGCTAGTGAAACAACCTTGGAAGACAATAATGGAGCGCAAATACAGACCTCAATTGGTCATCACCTGTTTGATTCCATTCTTCCAGCAACTTACGGGCATCAATGTTATCATGTTCTATGCCCCCGTGCTTTTCAAGACATTAGGTTTTGGTGATGATGCTTCCCTTATGTCAGCAGTCGTCACTGGCTTGGTCAACGTGTTCGCCACCATAGTTTCAATCTTCACTGTTGACAAATTTGGTAGGAGGGCTTTGTTTTTGGAAGGTGGAATTCAGATGCTTATTTGTCAGATAGGTGTTGGTTCTCTCATCGCCTCCGTTTTTGGGATTTCTGGTGAAGGACATTTCAGTGGGGCAAAAGGTAACCTAGCTTTAGCTTTGATCTGCTTTTATGTGGCTGCTTTCGCATGGTCATGGGGTCCATTGGGGTGGTTGGTTCCTAGTGAGATCCATCCCATGGAGACCCGATCAGCAGGACAATCAATGAACGTCTCTATTAACATGTTCTTCACTTTCGTCATCGGCCAACTTTTCCTATCAATGCTTTGCCATTTGAAGTTTGGGCTCTTTTTCTTCTTCGGTGGATGGGTTTTAATAATGACCCTTTTCGTCTACTTTTTCCTGCCGGAGACCAAAAATATGCCCATTGAAGAGATGAATAGAGTATGGAAGGCTCATTGGTTCTGGGGAAAGTATATTCCTGAGGATGCAGTTGGTCTTGGCCACAATCGAAAAGATAATGATGTCTAAATTGATTAAAACTATAATAATTCTGTAAAAAATTTGTAATTATCTAGTCTTTGAAGTGTGGGGCAGGAGTGGATGTAGAAGCATTGCATAAACCTTTTAATCACTATCAACACCTGTATATTTTAAATTTCTATTATTTACTTTATTGAAATTAAATTTTTGTATGTTACTGCGTCCTTTACAGTTGCATTCATACTTGAGATATTTTTTCATACATAACAGCAATATTTTGAAACCCGAACTGCTCATCGAACCGAAAAATCGATCGGGTCATGAGTCACCGATTACACCGTCGAGTGCACCGAGCTCAAACCGATAATGTCATAATTATGTACCACATAATATACATTATCTTAATAATATCGTAAAATAGTACAAAATATATATATATATATATCATATATTTTGAATTATATATAGTATCACATCAAAATGGGTAAACCAGTTACTGATTTAAAAAAAATAAATAGGCCAACTTACGACCATGTGATCTTCTATTTCATCGCAACATGACATACCCTAAATCTACGGTATTCTTTTCGTCGTCTGCTAATTTATTTGTGCTTTTTGTTTAATATGATGCACATATGAAATGACGATCTTTCGTGTTCCTGGTACTTCAAGCATCGTCGTTTGGATTGTGATCTTCACGTGGGATTCACGTGGTCTACAATGGCTAATTTTTTCTTCCTACATTTTATTTTTATTTTATGTTTTAGTCCTTTTTCTAGTTGTACTTAATGCGAACAACATCGTTTGGTTGTCATTGTTATTCGATTAATGCAGTGGCGTCATTTTAGTTTTTTTTTTTCTGGTTTGGTATTGCTATGGCCCACATTGATTAATTTCCTCCTCTTATATTATATTTTGTTTACTGGTTTGAGTTTAATGATGCCCAGCTGCGGCGGCGGCGGCAGCTAGCTATATATACTCGATATTTGATTTAATTTTGTTGACTTTGGCCTTTGTTGCGACGTTAAACAAAATTGACTTTTGTAAGAGTTTCAGCTAGAAGACTCGTGCCTTGATTTATATTTTCTTTTATTCCTCATATAATTGGATATTATGATTTTTTGTGGGGTATGTTGTTGTTGTTGTTGTTGTTCTTTATGTTATAGTGTTTAACTATTCGTTGTGATTGTTTACTACTTTTGGTGGAGCGTTCTTTGTTGGGTTCCGATTCTTGCGGGTGTATCGACTATCGACTCAATGCTGATATTTATTTTGGAACAAGTGAGCTTTATATTATATATATCTCTACTGTACAATATCACCATGCTTTGGGGGGGGGGGGGGGGGGGGGGGGGGTTGGGGGTTAGCAATTTGGGTACATTATTGGTCAAAAAATTGGCAATTTCAATACTACATATCACTGGAAATTGCTGACATGGCTCCGAAATTTGCTGAAGTGGCCGCCGAAAAATGCCAAAATTAGGGATAATTATTATTTTCGATCCAAAAAATCCAATGCTATTTTTCTAGAAAGATATTGTTTTTCAAGAAATTCTTTATATCTAACATAATTTTTTAAATAAGATGGACGTATATTTTTGGATATAATTTCTCTATAAATAAAACAAAAATATATAATTATTTAAATACTGATTTTATATATGTACTTATTCAACATATTTAGGGACAATTACTAACCCCCCTCCCCCCAAAAAAATTAATATCCGAAAAACCATGAAAATATTTTTCGATCCCAAAAATACATTCCACCAACTTTTCATTCTATAAACCCCAAAATTTATGGTTAATCCATTTATGGACTTAATTATCCTTAGCCTTCTAATAAAAAATTCATTAATTGTTGTTAGGAAATTTCATGGTAGAAGTTTTGATGATGAAAAGATAGGTTTTATATCAGACCCAAAGATTTGTAAGTTTATCTTTATTAGAATATGTATAAGCGTTTAAAGTTATCGAGTTGTAATTTTAGTTAAGGCCTTTTATCTTCATTATTTTAGACTAGTATCTAGCGCTTGAGCTATGATAGAATTCTAGGCGAGTCTATCAAAGTGATAGCGTCTGAAGACTTTGAAGATGAAGGATTCTGTAAGCGGCTATCATAGCGCTTGAGAATAAATTTAGAATGATAAATGTCACAAGCACCTGTCATCACCTGAATTTAATCTGAAGTCAATAAGTTATTTAAGGCAATCATCAACGGACATTTATTTCCAACGGGAAATAAATTCAAATGCATTAAATGCTTGATAAGAGCATTAAATGTGATAATGACTATTGACGGTAAGGATAAGCCTTTTTTCATTGGCTGTCAACTTAAGTAGGTTTGCTACCCACTCTGTGCAGCAAAATTTTCGGAGGTGTCAGAGGAAGACAGTTTCACGCGCCTCGTGCTTCACACGTTCGTGCATGTGTCCATCGGACAAATCCCGAGAAAAGTCTATAAATAGATACTCACAGGTCAAACCAAAACGACCGAGAACTATTCACTTACGCTGTTGAAATCTATATACATCATCAAAGCTTGAAATTTCCATAGCCAAAAACCTTTTTGGGCTTTTACATCTCTATAGCCAAACCAATATCTCTTACATCTTCACCAGAAGAATCATTCTTTTAAAGAGATATTCCAAAAGTATTTGAACTTTTCAAATCAAACAAACCGTGATAAAACCCATCAACCTCTTCAATTTGAGTAACGAAGTCGTTGATAGACAAGCATTATTTCTGTGTGGAAGAAGCGTTGTCAGAAGCAGATCTTAGCCGAGTCAAAATCTTTCTGATCAGAGTACCCGAGATCAAGTCTTCATCAATTTGCTATTGTGTTGAAGTTGTCTTTGTGAAACTTCGTGAATCATTTTAGTGGATTCCTCCTATCTGGAAAGGAGTAGAAAGACGTAGCTGAGATTACATAAACCCAGTGAACCTTACTCTCGTGTCTTATTTACTTACAGTTCTATTGCTTTAGTTATCACATCATACATTATCATAAAGCATACATTATCAAATCACAAAGAGCAACTAAACTATTTTTAAGCACTTAATTTGTCGCATCAAATAGACTTGTATAAATTTTCCACTGTACTAACCCTGATATAAGTGCTGAGTGCCTGATTCATTTTGATCAAGCACTCAAAACTATTGTCTAAGTTAAGTTTACAAAAATAAGTCTCAAATTTCGAAAAGAAGTTCAGGGTCTATTTGACCCCCCTTCTAAACCCTTTCATATGCCACTTGAGACGAACAATTATAGTTTCATGTAGAAATTTCTTTATTTAGAACTATTAAATTGATAATCGTATTAATTATGATTTTAATCTTAAATTTTGATATTTTTAAACATTTTAAAAGCTTCAAAAAATATTTTTTTTGATAACTACCATATTAGAATCAAAAATAAATTATAGGAAAAAACTTAGAATATTTAATAATAAAAAATAAAATCCGTAATATACCATTTATGAATTTAAAATAAAAAATTTATAGAATGGGTATTAAGATTGAAAAATATTTTGATTGGTTTTGGGGATACAAAAATTTATTTTAGGGGGATTTTAGTATTTTTTCCAAATATTTGAGATATATTAAATATTTATAAGAACATTTATATGTAAAAAATATATAATATCCATATATGTTATAATTGAAATAATTGTATACTTTATTATAAATTTTTAGATAAAATTATTATATACTCAAAATATATAATTATTCTTTTCGTACATGAATTATTAATTATATCTTTTAGTGTATATAAACTTATAATAATTATATAAATATTCTTATATAAAATATTAACAATTACATATTACTAAGGCATATACCAAAGTAATGGTATAAGTAACTAAATTAAAGCTAACTAGAACAAGTGATGGCATGTGGTAGAGTGGTAGAAGAGTTAAATTTTAGCTCAAAGGTCATGGGTTCAAACCTCTTAAGTAGAAGAATTTTTGAGCTTTGTCCAATTAGCCGCCATATCATCAATCCATTATCCACTTGGCTGCCACATCATCAATTTTCCCTCCAATTCTGAAAAATCCCCGATTTTGACATTTTTCAGCAGCCACGTCAGCAATTTTCGGCGATATATACTAAAATTGCCAATTTTTTGACCAATAATGTACCCAAATTGCTACCCCCCCATATTAGTGTACCGAAAAAATGTGCAGGCCACATTAGTGTACCAAAATTGCAATTTTCCCATCAAACTTACATTTCACAACACTCCATACTCTCTCAACTACCTAACTAAAAGTAGAACTCTACTTCACAAAACATCTCAAATTCCTTTCCAGCCAGATGAAGTAGATAATTGTTGCGAAAATGGTAAGCCTTTTACAACTCATAAGAGACTTACCTTTGCTAATCCCAATACCCCACTTCACTACATCATTCCATCCTTCTTTATTGTATCTTAAGTTCACTCTTTGCTAACATTGTTGCATAGCATTCTTTGTGTATTTACATTTGAAAAAGAGATGATCTCTGGACTCTTCTGCTTGAGCACATAACAAGCATTTCAAATCATCAACATCCTGCTAAAGGTGCACTCTATCCCGTCTCTTCAATCTATTGAGCATAACCATCCAAACTATGAATCTATGTCTAGCTATTGGGCATTTCCCCCATGCAAGAGGCATCAACTCACCTTCAACATAATGCTCCATACAGTGCGCATATGCCTTATGAATAGTAAATCCCCCTTCTCTCCACTTATTTTGTGCCATATCTACAACATCCAGGAGCGGATCTCTGATGGCTAATAGTCTTTTCCAGAACCAAGAATTTGAATTCTTTGTTGTTACTGTCCATACATTGCCTGACCTTAGGTAGTATGCATGGACCCATTTAATCCAAAGAGAATTAGACTTTGTAGCTATATTCCAAATATGCTTGAATGTAGCTGCAATGTTCCACTTTCCCAGTGTAATAAGCCCAACACCACCTTTCTTCTTTCAGAGCAGAGTTTTTGCCAACTCACAACTGCATTACATTTACCTGCTGCCTTACCACTCCACATATAAATTCTGCAAACTCATTCAATCTCTTGTAAAATAGTAAGGGGTAAAGGGAACACTTAGCTCCAGTAGATTTGGATGCCAAATAACACAGATTTAGGAAACAGAATTCTACCTGCAAAAGATAAGTATTTAGATGTCCACAAAGTTATTCTTTGTAATATTTTCTCAATAAGGGGCCTACAGTTGTTCATTGTCAATCTGGATGAGATAAGGGGTACCCCCAGATATCTCATGGGCATGTTCCCTTCAACAAAGCCTATTTTTAGGAGCAATTGTGTCTTCATCACAGAGTCAATCCCTTCACATATCATCTGGCTCTTTTCTAGATTAGCCTGAAGCCTAAAAACCCCTAAGAATCTGTCAAAACACTTTTAACTCTGCTAACCGATTGGATATATCCTTTGCAAAACATCATCAGATCATTTGCAAAAACACATTTATTAGCCCTACTCTTTTACACTTGGGATGAAATTTAAACCCTGGTTCTTTGTGGAGGAGTTTAATACTCCCAGATAGGTAATCCATAACCATATCAAACAAGTAGGGGG
Organism: Buddleja alternifolia; assembly: GCA_019426215.1. NCBI lineage: Eukaryota > Viridiplantae > Streptophyta > Magnoliopsida > Lamiales > Scrophulariaceae > Buddleja > Buddleja alternifolia. Next base: position 4,237,393 of record CM033406.1, read on the forward strand.
ACATGGGATCCCCCTATCTCAATCCTGTCCTCCCATGGAAATACCCAAACATGGATCCATTCATCATTATAGAGTATTTCACACTAATCACACACATCATAATCAATTGGACAAATTCAGAAGGAAATTCGGACAAATTCAGAAGGAAATCCATATGTTGTCAATACCTTCTCCAGAAAGTCCCAGCTGATAGTATCATATGCCTTTTCTTTGTCAACCTTCATCACCACTCTTGGTGAGATCCTCTTCCTCTTGTAACCTTTAACCAATTAATTGATATTGTTATGTTCCTAGCAAGCCATTGTTTAGGCTCGACCATTTGATTTGTAAACACTATGACAGTCTTGTTTTAAATATATAGAACATTATATTTATGGTATGCTTCTTTATTGTTTTCTACTTAAGATAGTATAGATAGAGAACTCAGGGATTACCTTATGGTTAGGGGAGCGACCTGATGTCTATGGAACTCTCTCAAAGACCGTAATCCTAAAATTCGTTCCAAGTCATATAGGCGGTGAGATGTGGAATATCACGGGCCTCACCAAGACTTTTTCGTGAATGTAATAGAGATTGGCGTGTTCAATTGTCAATGGCCGGATGGGTCAATACACACATGAAGATTCATACTTAAAAGAAGTATGGAATTGAACGACCTCGCAAGGATTTCTTATTGGTACTATCGAACATGGAGTCCTCGGGTTTCGTAGTGTGAGATTAATCCTTTAGACCAGAGATGTCATTGTGAAGGGTGCTATCCACTATACTTTGATATACACATACACTCCAAGAGAGTCATATGGCGATGTATTTTAGGTATAGTTTGATAGTACAGCGGAACAGATGGCATTAGATAAGGGATTCATCCAGGGTCAAGTACCTCGCATTTCCTATGCTGTTGCGATAGTCTAAATAATTGATGAAAACCTTTGATCAAATCGAAATGTCTTATAAGAGAGATTGGTGATCTCGGTTTGGAAGACTTGATCATTAGATGTTACAATATAGTCATAAATTCTAAGGTTATTAGGGTTCTACCGTCGCTATACCCTAGACCATAGATGAAAAACTGATGAAGGGATTTTACTCATATGAAGATCGTAACCTGGATAGGTTTGCTTTTCATCATTAACATCTAGAAAGTTATGGCGACGTTGCTAGACATCGATCCATGATCTATAGGTCCCTTGGGTTAACCGGTGAAGTTAATCCAAGGCCTGATTAATAATTTAGATAATTAATCTAGCCTATGGGCAAGGATTTATTGCTAGCTTATTGGTGAGCAGTGTACTACCTATTAGCTTGGTTAATTCTTAGAGAATTAATGGAGGAAATTAATTATTTGAGAATTAAGTAATTAGGAGAAAGGAATTTGAATTAAATTAGAATCTCTAATTTAATATTGAAATAATATATTAAATTAGGACATAAATTACTTAAAGTCCATTTGGTAAAGGAGTTATTAAGTATTAATTAAATTGGGTCAAGACAAATAATAATAAGTCATTGGTCTTATTTTAATATTTGGCTTGGGCCCAAAGAAAATTAAAATAAAAGAGAGAGAGCCCACTAGGTTAAGAAACCTAGTGGGGACTCCCAACTAGGGCATGTGAAAGGGAGGATAAAATCCTCCCCCCTTTCACACGCCCTATATGCTACACAACTTAGTAAAAATTCTCTCTCTCTCTCTCTCTCTCTCTTTTTGCTGCTCCTAAAAGTTAAGAAGCTTCTTCTCGCAAGATTTTCAAGAAAGTCAAGATTCAATATTCTTCTGGCTAGCACTAGTGAAGATCATTGAGGGTACGAACTAGGGTGTGTATACACCACAGAGAAGCAACACTTGTGGCGCTAGAGCAATTTTATCCGGGAGCAGCTTAAAAGCCAAATTGCTGAATCGTTCTTCAAGAGGTAAACACGAGTTAACTTTTCTAGTTAGTTTTTGAATCCGATGGTGTGATGTCTGTCTAACCTTGTTTAAGGAATGTCATTTTTTTATTAAAATCTATCCGTTTCCGCTACGCTGGCATCCCCGGGGTCGTACCGATCCCAATAGTGGTATCAGAGCCAAGATTAGATATGGTTCAGATTTTTTTGGTGTTTATATGCCTTAAATCTGTTTTATTGCATATTGTAATTGATAAGAGTAGTTTTTACGTGTTTTTAAGCCCTTACGTTTATGTTTTAGATTCATTTATCGCTTGATTTATTCCACATATACGTGCAATCTATGTGCTTATTGAGTAAAGGTGAAAAATCACTGCAATAGACGTAAAGTGCACAAAACCACAGTATTTCAGTATATTTTGAAACCGAATTTGAGGAAGTGTTCTTCTAAAATGTTGTATATCTCCATCTTGTCTTAACGTGGCAACTTGAAGCATTCAAATCGGAGGTCTGTGGAAAAAGTTATGAAGAAAACACGATTGCTGCGCTGAAAAACAAAGAAAATGGTTTGGCTCTTGCAGTATGCGCGCCTAGGCACCGGTCAACTTATTCCCCAAGTCAATTTTTCCACCTAGGCCGCGCCTAGGCACCATTTAGGACACGCTTGGGCGCCAAAACAGCGGTTTTGAAAGTATAAAGGACAAAAATGAAAGGAAGAGGGAAGGGGGTTTGGATTTTGGAGTTGGGAGATCATTTTCCGAGATTGGAGCCAACTTTTCATCACTCTTTGAGGAGAAGAAGGGGAAATGAGCTAGAGATTGAAGTTCCAAGCAAGGATTCATCATCAACCAAGTCTTAGGGAGTTTTACTTGCTTTCATTGCGATTTTTTGTTCATAACTATGTATATGATTGTTCTATATCTTCTTGAGCTATTGATGATGAGCTAATTCTGCTAGATTAAGGCCATGTGAAGGCTGGATTTACGAGTTGATATATATGAATTGATTTCTTTGTGTTAATTCTCTTATTTCTTTGTGTGTTGATTTTGTGCTTTTATTCCAATCATATGCTTGATCACCATATGCTTGCTATTGTGCCTAGTCTATTCATTCGAAAGAACATAGGTTAGGGTTCAAAAGAATCAACACATCATCCCAAAAAAATGAGGAATTGCTCCTAGAAATAGGTAGAGATTCTCGGGTGCTGTTAGCCGAATTTATCCGGGGAAATTCTAAAACGTAAATGCGTGGTTATTGGTTAGATTCTCGGATAGACATATCTAGAGAACCGTCAATTAATCATAGGATTATTATGAGCCAAGACATCGGGTAATAATTAACTAAGGAATTTCCACCAAAGCAATAGGAGTCTAATAATTCGAAGAGTAGCTCATATATATTGACGAGTAAACACGGTTGTAGCATGTGCCTTAGTCGCTTTATCATACGTGAGATTTAAGCCATTGATTGTTTCCTCTTTGGTTCTTCGTTTATTTAATCATTTACTTGCACTTTGCTTTAGTTGTTTACTTATTGTCAATCATAAACTAAAATTCAAATCTCTGTGGTTCGACAAGCCAGACTTCTTTTTGTCCACTTTTATTACTACACACGACTAGTGCACTTGCTATAAAAGCACGTTAGCCTCTAGCGTGTCATGTTTTTGGCGCCGTTTCCGGGGACTTGTTTATTTTAGTTTTTGATTTTATTGTACATATTTGATTTTGCTTTGATTTTTCTCATTTTTTTTCCCAATGCCTGAGCGTGATGAGTTTAACATTCAAGCGTCTGAAATAGTAGCAGAATTGGAAAGGTTGCTATATAGCACACCTGAGCTTTCTGATAGCCACTCCGGAGCGTTCGAGATAGAAACCTCTAGCACCGAGCCTTCCACTCCTACACCTTCTCACCCGGTTAAAGTTTGCTTACCTTCTCCCCTGTCCACGGGTATAGAGGTAATTAATGTCCATGATGGTAAGTTTTCCTCCAGTGTAGGAGATGACGTGGTTATTTGTGATGACTATGAGGTTTTTAATCATCCAATTGATTCTACGTTTTCTTTATGCATTGATGCTTCTGATCCTTTTAGTGTTGGGCTTTTTCAGGAAAGAAGAACCAATAATCTCCTCGAGTCCTACATCATGAACTCCAAGTTTGTCACTTCAATGGGTGAAGGAAAAAGAGCTAGTGTCCATAGCTTGAAGAATAGTCCATATCATCACCCGACGCATGGGGAAGAAAGGATGATAAGGGTGTTGATGAACTTTAAACAAATTTTTGAGTGGATGATTGCTTGGTCCCTAGTCAAGCTACTTTTCACAAACACTGGACCAAGTTTCATTCTTGCTTTGAGAGTGAACAAATCATTCATACGCCATCCTCCTTGAGCCAACTTAGTAAAGTCAAGCTAATGACTATAAACAAGCACTTCTTGGGAGGCAACCCAAGTTTATAAGTTTTCTTTTCTTTTTGCTTTCGTTTTTGTCATGTTTAGTTTTGTTTCTTTATTTTTTGTTCAAGCATCCACTTTTGGCATGGTTCTCTTTGAGTCTTGATGGTTTTGTATTGTGAGTACTTGACATGTAGTAGCCGAGTTTTGCTTTGGAAAATCTTTCGTTGCTGATTTGAGCTTGGAACGGATTTCATGTGAATAAGGTTTGCTTTTCAGCATCCTTGGTGTAAGTACTCTCGATTACCCTTTTTGAATGCTTATGGTTGAGCCAACATTGAGGGCAATGTTGAGTTTAAGTGTGGCGGAGGGGGGGTATATGAGTAGTGCTTATCGGTTTTATGTGTCATGTGATCAGTTTTTTAGCTCAAGTTTGACGGAATCGTTGCTATTGCATGTGTTTTATACTAATTTTTGAGAAAAACCAAGCATAACAAAATTTTGTTCTAGGATATTAGCTTGTCAATTGGTGCAATTAGACTTGAGAACTCGAGACAATGGCATGATATCTTGTATGTTTCTATTAATGGTCTAAAATGAAAAAAATTACACATCTTGATTATGCTCATTTCAACCTTAGTTGAGAATTAATCTTCCTTAGATGATACATGTTGCACATAAGTCGAAGGTAGAGGGATTGAAAAAGGTACCCCATAACGAGATATGTGAGGAGCACCCGCAGATATATTAACCTAAATTGTTCTTGTTGTTTTGAGATGATTAGTTGCTTAGGGGTTCATAATTGTGTTAGATGAATGAATGATTGAGATAAGATTGGCATGACCTCGAAAATTTGGTCAGGCTAACGAGTATTGGAGGTCACCAAAGCACCATTGCCTATATACTATACTCGTTGAGCTAATTTGAGATTTGCTCAAGCCAATCGAGAATGAGTTGAATAAAAGACCTTGTTCTATTTCGTGGCCTTTGCCACTCGGGTGATTAAGTTCTTAGGAGTGTCTTAACACTTAGCACCCTAAAACCCTCTGGTTTGGGAGTTGTTGACCCAAAGCTCGTTACATGGGTGGCAAAGAAGATTTAAAGGGGTAGAACATCACTCGAGGCCTTATGTTGATTATAAGCTTAATTCGTTTCAAAGCTGAAATGTCAATGTAAAGTGAACGGAAGTGAGCACAATTTAACCTTAAAGTTGCCTATGATTTGATGAGCTTTATGGTCTATAGAAAGTTGGTAGATATGGGGAATATTTCCAAGCATGGTAGGGATGCCTTTCGATCATAATGCCCAGATCTTATCCCACTACACCCTTTGGAAATTGGTTCGATTCTAGGTGTTGACGAGCATTGTTTTCATTTGTGTACATATTACTGAGCTATTTTTGTCACTTGATTTGTGTCATTGCATCATAGTTCTTATTTCAAGTTGTCTCGGTTGGTTTGAGCTTAACATCCTTCGATTTTGCGGGGATATCGCATGCAAACCCTCACGAGACTATAACTCGTCATTTAAGATAACTCAAAGGTTTAAAGGCTTGTTGCACACGCTAAGTGCAATCGTTTACTACACAAAAGTGAGTTAGTTAGTAGTTTTGTTTTCGTTTCTGTTGGGTTGACTCATTCCCTCGGGTGGCTCGTGGCAGCGGAAATTAAAATTTTACAAAAATAAACGTATAACCACCAGAAAACAGGCATATGGAATTGGTTCGATCGAATTTGATAAGGAGGTAAACGATATTATACTTTTCGAAAATTTCGTTTCACCTGGTACTTTGGATCTCAGCAACCTTGTAGTGCAAATCCACACAATTTCCCTTGGGTGAGAAATTGCCCGTCGTCTTTTCGTATCTCCCGGTTTAGAGTGCTCCAAGCGTCAAATTAATTCTCAATTTAATTATAGGCACAACTCATTAATTAAATACAAGTCAAATTAAATCCAACCAATTAATTCCAACATTTATTTATTTAACTTGGGCTCCACCCAATTAAATAAAATACTTGGACTCTACTAGGTCCATTAATTTAATTAATTCTACAAGATTAATTAAAAGAGTAAAATTAATTGAATCCTTCAATTAATTTATATTCCATATTAGGAAAGTACTACACTTTCCTAATTCCCTCAATTTCCTCAAAATTGATTAATCACATCTATTCAAGCAGTGACTCTCTCGAGTTAGTGTGTGATCCCTTAGGCTCGTTTCTATCTAGTAGTAAGTACACCTTCCCACAGTGCTAGTGTACCTTCCAAAAAGGGAAAGTACTAGATTAAATCAATCATTTGATTTAATCAAGCCTCGAATTAGTCACCAAGCTAATTCTCGGCACTTACAAATCGCGGTTGCTCACCTAGCATAGGGTCCCGAAGACCTAGATATAACGAAAGTAAAGATACGCCTTTTGCGATCTTGATCCTCGCATAAGTAAGATCCCTCTATCAGCCTTTTCGCTCAACTGCCCATCTGATGCAATGTGATTCTTTAGTGATGGCTTTACATTTTCTATATATATCTAACCGTTAGAGTATATGCCCTCGAATGCCATAAAGAGGATAGATTTATAGGGCATAAACATTGTAACTAAACTATGGTTTTTCTATTAATATAAGGTAGTTGATTGTTGTTTTCTTATAGGCATTTATAAGGTGTGAATAAACAACGTAAAGTCCTTGATGACAAGGCAAACCTTCTACCTCCTATGGGATAGGAGGAAAGGCACTAGAATGGTTTGACGCTTGACATCTAAAAGGGTTCGCAAGTTTAAGAAATATTGATTGGGCATCAATAGTGAATAAAGAGTTGTATGATGTAAGTTTCGACAGAGAAAGTGCCAGTCGTACACTATGGAAATGGTAGTGGGAACTTATATCATAGACGTGTTAGTTGGATTGATATGTTCGAACACAGCTCGCATCAGTTCATCACATGGACATGCACTCATTGACAGTCAATGATGAAACTGATAAGTAGTGATAGGTACGTGCGAACCTCTGACCTGAGAAATCGAGTTGAAGATGTACTTGTGACATCAAGTTTGTCATTAGAGTAGTTAGATTCAAATCACCTGTTGGTGGAATCGACCTCGAAGTGCGACTTGATGGGCAAGTAGCATTGTTAACTAATTTGCAATATGGAATTTATTCTCTCATAAGTGAATGAGTAAAATATCCTATGCGATCGTGAATAAGTGAGGATGAAAGTGTTTGGCCAAAGCATTTAAATACCTCGACTTATTATAAGCATAGGCATATGGTCAAGTTATATGAGTTTGATTTTAAACCATGACTCTTACTTGATTAGGATATAAGAATAAAAGGTTTATACACGCACGGTATTCACGGCGTAAAGGTTTGGAGTGATCCTATTCATTCGTTCTCAATTGGGTTACGGTGTGAGCCACGAGACTGGCTAGGTGTCACTCACACCCCTTTGAATTTCTCCCAATTGCCTTTTGAGACAGCGCTTAAAAAAAGGTAAAATAGGGGGTGGAGGCGCCCAGCATCGGCGATCGGGTTGGCGTACGCTAGGAAAGGCCCAGCGCACAGCGCTGAGCTTTGCCAAGCCAGTGGGTTCAGGTGCTAGGCCGGGCCTAGCTGTCTGACTCGGCCCGATGATTAATAAATTATATATATGTATAATTATTAATAATTATTGGGTTTGACCATATAGACAAATTTGACCCGAAATTTGTCAAACTCCCATTTTCCTAATAAAATGATTTTGTTTTTCTGAAAATTAAATTGGATTTAATTATGTCATAAATAAAAAATTTGGAACTTTGTTTATGATAAATGATGATTAAATAAATAAGATTTATTTTGGGCTAGATTTAATTTTTCAAAACAATTAAGAATAAGTTAGAATTATTTCTTAAATAATAATTTGGATTTATTCTTTTAAATTGAAATTAAGTTCTCTTTTTCATAATTAAATTAGATTTAATCAAGCATGAATTTCTTTTTGATTTTAAAAGTAAAAGCCAACGTGATCTTGAACAGTTTATTTACATGCTTTGATGTATGTTGTGGTGGATGCATCCATAGACTTAGGGTTTTACCGTTTGTATTATCTGAGTTGTATTAGGCCGAATAATGCCCTCCAGTTTGTACTTTTAGTTACCGTAGTATAATGTATAGGGCGCTTCAATGTTATGTAACAAGTAAAGGTAGGGCCTTCTTGAAGCTTGGAGCCCGGGGTATATCAATATTAGATTTGATATAGGTCCCTATCCCCCTGATTGACCTATTGGCTTAGATCAATCTAGAAAGTCCATGGAAAGCATGTTGATAGAAGAACTAGGTTTTCTATTAGTGCATGGCTTAATATAATACCACATATGCGCGAATTGGATTAATGTGCAAAGTGAGGCCTTAATTAATTAACAAATTCTCCCAACGCAATCATACTAAGTAAGTAAGGGGCATTCGATATCCTGGCTCTCCATCAAAGTTAGAGAGATAGAGTAATAAATTCTGCATGGCATCGTCCTGACTAATGGGGGTTATGAATAAACTCATAATTCGAAGATCTCTAAGTGCATTTGATGCCATCAGTCGAAGCAAATCTTACCCCATACGCCGTTACAGGTTTCAAGATAAGATTTAACTGTTAGATCGATAGGAGTTGATGGGAAAGTACTTAGACAGATTACCACCAATATTTCGTTACAGGCTGAGATTAAGTGATCCATGAGCGAAAAAGGAATTGAACCATCAGTTGGACTGATTGGCGTGGCACGCCACTTTGAAATTTTTAATGAGCCATACATCGTTACAGATTGCAACTCATTGAAATTTTTTGAAGAACTCAATCACTCACTTCGAAATCTTTCCAACAAGATTTTCATTCATTGTAGTGGGAGTGCAATGGTTCGAAAAATGTAGTGGGATCCAAGTTCAAATTAAAGTCCTGATTTTACTTGGGTACAACATAATTATCAAATGAAATCTTGGTTTATTTTCTACAGTCAATATATCTCCCTCAAAATGGTTAACCCACTACAAGTTTTGCTTGAAAAGAATGTTTTGAACAACCAGAACTTCTCTGATTGGAACAGAGCTTTGAGGACGGTCCTCAATGATGAAAAACTAGAGTATATGCCAAAATTGGATAGACCACTCAGGCCTGGGGTTGAAGAGGATGATTTAATTCACATAGAGTATTCGAATTGGGTATCCAAAGCTGGTTAAGTAAGGGATTACATGTTGAACCCCATGTGCAGCGAATTGAGACGCACTCATGAAGACATGGATAGTCCCAAGTCAATCATGAAGCACTTGGAGGATATGCTCGAGGAAAACGAAAAATCTATTAGATATTTCGTTTCTAAGGAACTGTTCAACACAAAGATGATGGAGCATGAGGATGTTGAGGATCGTGTTTTGAAGATGATCTCCATGTTAGAAAGACTTCGGTCCCTGGATTTCTACATGAATTTCCACCTCTAGGTGAACCTCATTCTTCAATCACTCCCAGGGTCTTTCTTAGATTTCGTCATCAATTTTGACATTGATGACATTGAAGGGTCACTCTCAGTACTTATGAGTCAACTGATAAATGCACAACAACGTAATAGGATGAAGTGGGGTGCATTCCAAATTTCGATTATTTCGAATAATTCTGAATTGGCTGGGAATATCAGGGAACCCAAATCGACAAAAACTCACAAGAAGGCCAATGGTCCAAAGAAGACAGATGTATGTCTTCACTACCGTGAGATGGGACATTCGAAACCCGATTGTCCCAAGCTGAATGTGAAAATTGCTTTAGGTATAGAACTTAATGTTTTGGCAACAAATTGTTCTGTTACTGTATTTACTTCTACCTGGATTCTAGACTTTGGGGCTAGTGCTCATGTGTCTGTTTAGAATCAGGAGCTGGAAAGAAGTAAGATGGTGGAGCATGGAGAAGTGATGATCAATGTTGGCAGCAGACATAGTGTAGCAGCCACACACATTGGCACCACTTCCATTAGATTATTTATTGGGCATTTATTATTGTTAGACAATTGCCTTGTTTTGCCCAATGGACTAAAGAATATTGTTTCTATTCCTATTTTGGTCAGGAAAGGATATTTATTTTCCTTTGTAAACAATTCTTGCAACATTTATTTCGGAAATCAATGTGTTAACAATGCGCCTTTAATAAATGGTTTATATTATATTAATGTCCAAAATAATTGTAATGTCAATGCTATAACAAGAAAATGCGGTTTGTATGACACGAACCTAAGATAACTCTGGCACTTAAGACTGGGTCATGTCGGGGATCATAGACTACATGAGTTAGAAAATGATGGAGTCATAGACTCGTTGGGATCGAATCCCTATCCCACTTGTGAGTCTTGTATCCAAGGAAAGATGACCAAGTCCCCCTTCACAGGGAAATTTGAAAGGGCCTCTGAAGTCTTAGAGTTGGTTCATACAGATGTGTGTGGTCCTTGTGGAAATTGGCCCGCGGTGGTTTTCTAGACTTCATTACATTTACCGATGACCATTATAGGTATGACTACGTTTATTTGATGAAATACAAGTTTGAATCATTAGAAAGGTTCATTGAATCTAAGACTTTGGTCGAAAACCATACTGGGCATCATATTAAGGTGCTTCGGTCTGACCGAGGTGGCGAGTATATAAGTGCCGAATTTGACCAGTTCTTAAGAGAACATGGCATACTGTTACAGCTAACTCCTCTAGCTACTCCATAATTAAATGGCATAGCAGAGCGAAGGAATCGAACTTTGTTGGACATGGTACGATCTATGCTCAGCTACACGGATTTGCCCATTTCATTGCGGGGGCATGCATTACTTACAGCTTCTCACATTTTGAACAAGTGTCCCTCCAAGTCTGTTCCTAACACACCGCATCAGATATGGCGTGGAAAGAAGCCTATTCTGAAGCACATTAGGATATGGGGCCGTCCTGCCCATGTGAAAAAGACCAAGGCCGAGAAGTTGGAGGTTAGGTCCTTGAAAGGACGATTCGTTGGATATCCCGATGATTCCATGGGATACTTTTTCTACCTGCATGATGATCAAAGAATCATCATTGCCTTACAGGTAGTCTTTCTCGAGGAAGAGTTCATTCGAGAAGGAGGAGCTGGTAGAAGTATTGTTCTAGAATAACAAAATGAATCTCCTTTGGAAGACACTGTTGAAGAGACCCAATCCGAATTGGGAACGACGCAACCATCAATGAACAGGCCATCTAGAGTATCTCAACTGCCTGAAAGATATGGTTATCTGCTACAGGGAGAGCATAACATGTATGTAGTAGCAGAAGGGTACCATGGAGACGATCGCTCTAGCTATGACCAGGCAATGATGGATATGGATTCTGCAAAATGACATGAAGCTATGAAAGTGGAAATGGATTCTATATTCAAACCAAGTCTGAACTCTGACCGATCCACCCAAGAGTATTGTACCCATTGGATGTAAATGGATTTACAAGAGAAAGATTGGTCTGGATGGCAAGGTGAATACCTATAAGGCCAGGCCAGTGGTGAAAGGGTATAGTAAAAAGGAGGGCATTGACTATGAGGAAACCTTTTCACCAGTAGATGTGATCAAATCCATTAGAATTCTAATTTAGATAGCTGCATACCTGGATTATGAAATCTGGCAAATGGATGTGAAGACCGTGTTCTTGAATGGATTCCTCGAGGAGGAGATCTACATGGAATAGCCCATAGGTTTCATATCTAGTGTAGATTCTCATAAGTTCTGCGAATTGAATAGGTCTATTTATGGACTCAAGCAGGCCTCTCGCAGTTGGAACCTTTGTTTTGATGAAGAAGTGCGGGGCTACGACTTCATCAAGAATGAGGATGAACCATATGTCTATGAAAAGGTCTGTGGGAGTAAGATCATATTCCTGGTGCTATATGTAGATGACATTCTACTTATAGGGAATGATGAAGGATTGCTCACTTCTGTTAAGACATGGCTTTCAAGTAAATTCTCCATGAAAGACTTGGGAGAAGCTACCTACATCCTGGGAATTCGAATCGATAGGGATAGATCAAATAAGATGATATGACTCTCTCAAGCCCTCTACTTAGAGAAGGTCCTCAAACAGTTTGGGATGAAAAACTTTAAGAAAGGTCTTTTGCTTATGAGACACGCAATCCATCTCTCCAAAAAGATGAGTCCTCAAAGTGAGGAAGATCGAAAGGAGATAAGCACCACACCATTCCCTATACATCGGCGGTAGGAAGTCTCATGTACGCGATGTTATGCACGAGACCAGATTTTGCCTACGTTGTGAGCGTGGTGAGTAGGTTTCAAGCTAACCCGGACAAAGAACATTAAATCGCCATAAAATCTATCTTGAAGTAGTTGAGAAGAACTAAAGATATGATTCTAGTGTATGAAAATGGAGAATTGAAAGTGGACGGTTACACAGATTTTGATTTCAAGTCAGATATCGATGACCGAAAATCCACTTCTGGGTTCATATTCACTCTGAATGGTGGAGCAGTGTCTTGAAAAAATTCCAAGCAAAGCACAACTACTGATTCCATGACTGAAGCTGAATATGTGGCAGCCTCGGAGGCAGCCAAGGAAGCTGTTTGGATTTAGAAGTTCATGGATGAACTTTAAGTTGTTCCTAGTGTGGAGCTTCTGTTGCCACTATGGTGTGACAACAATGGAGCCATTGCGTAAGCTAGGGAACCAAGGTCTCACAACAAATCTAAACACATAGAGAGGAGATATCATATAATTCGAGAAATCATTGGAAGAGGCGACATCGCCGTGCAGAAAATAACCTCAGCGGAAAACGTGGCTGACCCACTCACTAAACCATTGGCGCAGGCAGTGCCAGAGAAACATCTTGAGAAGATGAGTATTAGATACCATAGCGATTGGCATTGAGTACAAGTGGGAGATTGTTAGGTATATGCCCTAGATGCCAATGAGGACAAATAGATTGTATAGGGTATTCAATTATGTTGTACAAATTAATAATTAATAAAGGCAATTATTATTCTGTTCATGTAAAACTTTGTGGCATCAATAAGTATTGAACAAACAGTCCTTGTGTATCGAGGTTGACTCTTCACCCTTTATGAAATAAAGATGTGGCACGGGGAGTCTTATTCCTGATCACTCAAACGCAAGTCAAGGAATCTTAATTGGGCATTAAGATTCGACTTGTATGTCACATGCTCTGACAAGGAGTGTCAGTCGAACACTATGGGATAGTGAGGCACATGTCATAGATATATCAATGGAATTGATATATTCGGACTCGGCTTGCTGTAATCCGATCACATGGGTATTTACTCGGTGTCTGTCAATGATTGTATTACTGACCATAATAGTATGTGTGGGCCTTAGACCTAAGGGTTCATGATCAATGTGCTTGTGTTATTGAATCTGTTACTAGAGCAGTTAGACCCAACTCACCCTTTGGTGGGGCCAACCTCGAAGTGCGATCTCAATGAGTCAAGTAGCAGTTGTTCAGTGATCGCCGACATGGGATTCACTGTCTCGATAGTAAATGAGAAAGTATCCTGTGCAATCATATGCATATGAAATTATAAGTCTTTGGCCAAAGCAATAAAACTAACTCATGTGGGACATGGAGGGTAGTTTGGTAATTTCATCTTTATATGATTACAAGCACAGTATCAAGTTTAGTGAGTTTGACATAAACCATGACTCTCACTTGATCGGGATACGTCAGTGATGGGCTTATACTCATATGGAATTTATGGTCCAGAGGTACGTAAATGATTCGTTCATTTTGTACTTAATTAAGTTACGATGTGAGTCCACGGGACTGACTTGGTGACACTCACATCCTTTGGTTAAGAGTCGCGCTATAAGAACCCACGGGATGTCTTTTTGTGTTAAACTTTTAGAAAGTTGTAATTAAATGGACGCATTGATTAATTGGTTAAATCAATGAATTAAGTATTTAATTTAATAAGATTAAATTAATTTATTTAATTGGAGAATTAGTTAATTGGAATTAATTAATTATTTAATATGTATTGGAATTTAAATAGATCAATGAATTAAGTATTTAATTTAATAAGATTAAATTAATTTATTTAATTGGAGAATTAGTTAATTGGAATTAATTAATTATTTAATATGTATTGGAATTTAAATAGGATTTAAATTTAATACATGTTAAATGATGGGATAAGTTGAATGGCCAACTTAAAGCCCACCCACGTCCACTTGGAGCCCTAAGGGGAGGACATATTGAGAGTCCTAGAGGACTCCGACTTGTCTGTTAACTCAAGGAGTTATAAGATAACTCCAACACTTACAACTCATAACAACTTTAACCTAGTTGCATAACACAAAAAGGAAAAAGAATCCTCTCTCCTCCAAAACTTGCCCTAGCCGTCCACCACCACAAACGAGGAAGTTTTGAAGATCTTTTGAAGGTTCATTTCGCGTGCATCTTTAGAGACAGGTGTTAGAGTATATGCCCTCAAATGCATAAAGAGGAAAGATTTATAGGGCATTGACTTGTAACTAAACAATATCTTTAGTAATATACGGTATTATTTTGTTGTTTTCTTATAGGCATTTGTAAGGTTTTAATAAACAACGTAAAGTCCTTAATAATAAGGCAAACCTTCTACTTCCTATGGGTTAGGAAGAATGACACTAGAAAAGTCTGATCCTTATTATCTAAAACTTGTTCGCAAGTCAAAGAGAGTATTGACTGGACATCAATACTGGATAAAGACTTGTATGATGTAAGTTTTGACAAAGAAAGTGCCCGTCAATCACTATGGGACTGGTAGTGGAAACTTATGTCATAAACATCTCAGTTGGACTGATATGTTCGAACACGACTCGCATTGGTTTCATCACATGGGTTTTCACTCACTGACAGTCAATGATGAAACTAATAAGTTGTGATAGGTACGCGTGAACCTTAGACCTCAGGAATCAAGTTGAAGATGTACTTGTGACATCAAGTCCGTCATTAAAGTAGTTAGATCCAATTCACCCTTTGGTGGGATCGACCTCGATGTGTGACTTGATGGGCAAGTTGCAGTCTTAACTGATTAGCAAAATGGGATTTATTCTCTCATAAGTGGATGAGCTAAGTATCCTATGCAGTCATGAATGAGTGAGGTTAAAAGACTTTGGTCAAAGCATAAAGAGATACGCATGTTATGCACGAAGGTATACTCATAGACCTTGATTCATTATGAGCTAAGCATATGGTTAAGTCCTGTGAGTTTGACTAAACCATGACTCTCACTTGACTGGGATGAATGAATAAAAGGTTTATACTCGCATGGTATTCACTGCATAAAAGGTTTGGAATGATCCTAATCATTCGTTCTCAATTGGGGTACGATGTGAGGCACAGGTCTGGCTAGGTGTTACTCACGTCCTCTTGGTTTTCTCCCAATTGCCTTTTGAGACGAACCTAAAGAGTCGTATTTAAAGGAATGGAAAAAGGAAAAATCATGGAATAGACTTGAGAGAATTTTTCGGTATTGCATATCGAAATTAATTAATTAATTAATCATCACATAATTTTATTAATTAATTAAGTTAATGAATTAATTAATTTCTGAGAGAAAATTAATTATAGAATTAACATAGATTTAATTAGTTATTTAATTAATTAATTTATTGGATAAATAATATTAATTATTTAATTAATTAAACAAACCAACATGGACTAATGCCCGAAGGCTTTCTAAAGCCTAAAGTGGGCATCCATATTTAAAGAAGCCTAGGGTTATTATTTCCTAGTGTAGTATAAATATACTACTTAGTGGAAATAATAACAAGTCTCCGACATTAACTTTCTCTCCCAGTCAAGAAGTCTTCCAATTCTCTCTCTCCCTCCTAGCCGATTTCAAGGAAAGAAAAGAAGAGGATTTTTTGCTTTGATTTCCTGTGTGGCAATTTAGAGACAGTGATGATTTTAGTGTTCAAGAAAGGATCAAGAAAGCTGGTTCAGAATTCAACATATGCGAAGAAAGGTACAAGAATTCGAAACACAATTTCAATATGTGAAATCGAGATGAACCACTTGGGCTTTTCAATTTTATCTTCCGCTGCATTTTTATGCATTAAAACCCAACAGTGGTATCAGAGCCAATCTCTGATTTTCGTATTTCATTGAATACGTGATTTATGTAATTTTCGCATTTTTGAAGCATGTTATTAGAATATATTTTTATAATATGAAAATCATGATTTTTCTGTGTTTAATTCATGGTTATTGTAGTATGATGATATGTGAATTGAAAAATCAAAGTTGTGTGAGAATTGGGGTTGAAAAACCGCGAGACGAGTGAGACACGCTCGGCATGCGCAATCTGCCGGACCAATAGGGCCACCCGCTGCGTGCACAATGTGCGCTACCGGGTGCTAAAAGGCCACCTGGCCGTGCGCTGGGCGCACAGTGTCAGGATCAATGGGCTCGGGTTGTCACGGTTCTAACGGGTCGGGTCAAAATTTCTCGGGTCCAATTTTAAATAAATGGGTTTTGGACTATTTTAATTATCCGGGTGGGTCAAAAGGATGATGACCTCGATTTAATTAAATAAGCCCAAATTTTTAATTAAAATTATGGACTTTCAATAAATTAGTTTTGGGCTTAATTAATTGAAAATTAAATATGTCAATGGTTGGTAATTTATGTTTGATGAAATCGAGCCCAATTTTTTTTTATTGAATATTTATTATTTAAGTGAAATAATTAATTAATTATTCTTGGAGGATTTTTTAATTAATCAATTTATTTAAATAATAAATTCTCACTAGATGGTTTATTATCATAAGTACTAATAAAGTTTGGAATTTTATTGAGGAAATTAATTAGTTGGACTAATTAATTATTAACTTAATCACCAACATAGTTGCTTTTAATACCGCAAGCATGTATTATATGATGGTGACATTTATTCATGGGCTTATGTTGTTTTCTTTTGATTGTATTTCTTTTTAATGGGTTGTAAGGGCCGGATTTGAGCCCATTTATTTTATTTCTAAAATTATGTATAGGTTGTTAATTTAATCTCATGTAATAGATAGAAATAGAATAAGCCCTATTTAAGAGGAGATCAATCCAAAAGAAGAAGGAGCTTGGAGCCCAAGAAGAATAGCTAGGCTTATTTTTCATTTTTTATAATGGCCCATTGGCTTGGGCCCTCTAGATAAAGCCCATGGATAAATGTGTTGGATTTATTGCTTTCGATGCATGTTCATTAATTATGTGAAGCATGTATGTTGTCAATATGCGCTATATAAATTTGATAATGTGCAAAGTGAGACTTAGATAAATGTTTAGAACATGAATTCTCCTAATTAAAATTTATACTAAGTTAGTAAGGGGTGCTAGGCATCCTTGCCCTCCCCTAAACTTAATAGAATTACGTTTTAAACTAGTACGTGGCATCTTCCTAGTAAGTGGGGGTCATATATCAAGATTTAATTTAAAATTTTTATTAAGTGCATTAGATGCCTTAATCGAGACATATTTCACCCCCAATATCATTAAAGGGTTGCAAGGTCAAATTCAAATGTTAGATTATGAAGAGTTAGTGGGAATAAACTTAGATAGTCCACAAAGCCTATAAATCGTTAAAGGGTTGCGGTTTTGGTGGGTTATGGGAAAAAGAAGATTGGACCGTCTATTGGATAGATTGATGTTGGACATCACTTTAATGAAGTAATGGACCAAATATCGTTAAAGGGTTTCCATCCATTACATTAATTAAAGAACTCAATCCCCACTACGAAGCTATAAACAACGATCACTTCCGTTTTTCACAATGGGAGTGTGAATCTCAAAAAATGTAGTGAGGGCCAAGTTATAAGTCGAAGTCCTTGATTTTAAACTTGGTTTTAGTTTAGTTACATACGTCTAATTAAGTCTGGTTTATTTTTTGCAGTTATTTGATTTATCTCTCTCAAATCTAAAAATGTCTCCCAAACCACTGTCAAAATTAATGGAGAACACAATTCTCACTTATCCAAATTACATAGAGTGGCTCACAAAGCTGAGGATGGTCCTTAGCAGTGAATCCATAGACTATGTACTGGAAGTTGGTTGTCCTCCCATTCCCAAAAAAGACAAGGGTGATGAAGTTCGCCTGGCTCATTGGGATTGGTGTTGTGACAACCATAGAGCAAAAGTGTACATCTTAAGCTCCATGTGCATTGAATTGCAGAGGTCTCATGACAAGATGGATAATGTAAGATACATTATCCTACACTTGGATGGGTTGTTTGGGGAACGCGGTAGGGCCACTAGATATTTCATATTAAGAGATCTTTTCCGAACTAAGATGACTGAAGGAGAGGATGTTGGAGAACACGTTTTCAAAATGACGACCATGATAGAAAAACTAAAATATTTAAACTTCTACATGGACCTACATCTCCAAGTTGACCTCATCCTACTGTCACTCCCTGATTCGTTCTATTACTTCGTCATAAATTTTGACATGAATGACGTTGAGGGTTCATTAGCTGGGCTTCTGAAAAAACTCAAAGTTACTCAGAAACAAATGAGGGCGGATAGATGGAACAATTGGATGGAAACTACTTTTCCTAGTCCATTGGATGGAGGAAGGAAGAATAACAACCATCTTGAAGAGGGAGCATCCATCACGACTTGAAACAAATCACAACAAAGGAGGAATAAGAGGGCTAGAAACCAGGACATATGTTTATGCTGTGATGAGCTAGGTCACTGGAGAAGAGACTGTCCTAACAAACGAGCAAAAGGTAAAGAACTTTATGTTTTTGAAACTAATTGCTCTATCACCATATTTTCCTCTTCATGGATTCTCGATTCAGGAGCTAATACTCATGTATGTTGTGTGAATTACAATCTAGAAGAAGTAGGAAACTGAGCCCTGATGAGGTGAAGATCAGAGTAGGCAGCGGGCAAAGTGTCCCAGCTACTGGAATTGGATCTACCTCATTGCTTTTAAATTCTGGACATTTACTTTTTCTGGATAATGTTTTAGTTTTGCCCAATGGGCTTAAAAATATTGTTTCAATTCCCGTGTTAGTTAAAATCGGTTATACTTTCCGTTTTATTGATGACCATTGCAACACTTATTATGGTAATAAATTAGTAGGCTTTGTTTCTTTAGTAAATGGATTGTATTACCTTAATATCTAAAAGGAGTGTTTTGCGATTACTATACAAAGGAAATGTAGTAGGCTTGGACCAAAGATTGATCTAGCATCTTAGACTAGGCCATGCCGGTGAACATAAAATTCACAAAATGGAGAAAGATGGACTAATTAGTTCATTGGGATTGGATCCCTATCCTACTTGTGAATCTTGTCTCAAAGGCAAGATGGCTAGATCCCCCTTCACAGGGACTTTTGAAAGAGCCTCACAAATCTTAAGTTTAGTGCATACTGATGTTTGTGGACCATTTGGAGAAATGGCTCGAGGAGGTTTCCGTAACTTCATCACATTCACTAATGACCATTCAAGATATGGTCTGGTGTACCTGATGAGGCACAAGTCCGAATCTATTGAAAAATTCAAGGAATTCATTGCTTTAGTGGAAAATCAAACTGGTCAACATATAAAAACTCTTCACTCGGATCAAGGAGGAGAATATATGAGCGACGACTTTGATGTATACCTTAGAGAGAATGGTATAGTATTACAGCTCACACCTCCAGCAACATCACGGTTAAATGGAGTTGCAGAGCGAAGGAATCGGACCCTGTTGGACATGGTTCGCTCCGTGCTCAGCTACACTGATTTACCCATTTCACTGTGGGGTTATGCGCTACTTACAGCTGTACACATTTTAAATAGATGTCTGTCTAAGTTCGTTCCTAAGACTCCATATGAGATATGGAGAAATAGGAAACCAAGTCTTAATCACATCAAGATTTGGGGATGTCCGGCTTATGTCAAAAAGACTAAAGTGGACAAGTTGGAGGCTAGATCCTTGGAAGGGCATTTCGTTGGATATCTTGAGGATTCAATGGGATACCTCTTTTACCTGCACGATGATCAAAGGATCATTGTAGCTTTACAAGCCCATTTTCTTGAAGATGAGTTCATTCAAGAAGGAAGAGCGGGTAGAAAGATTGTTCTCGAAGAACAAAATGAAACTCTAGTGGATACATCTACACAGTAAGTGAGAACCGAACCTTCTGTAACACAACCACAACCGCAAAGGTCAAGTAGAATACCTCAACCGCCTGAGAGGTATGGATATCTAGTACAGAGGGAGCAAGATCTTCATTCTATATTAGAGGAAGATCATGAAAATGATCCATCTACTTATGATCAAGCAATAGTGGATGTAGATGCTACTAGAATGCGTGAAGCTATGCAAACTGAGATTGATTCGATGCATGCAAACCAAGTCTGGAAACTTGTGGATCTGCCTGGTGGGGTAAAACCAATTGGGTGCAAATGGATCTACAAGAGAAATATTGGTGTTGATGGCAAGGTTGACACCTATAAAGCCAGGCTAGTGGCGAAAGGGTATAGTTAAAAAGAAGGGATTGACTACGAAGAAACCTTTTCGCCAGTGGCTATGATCAAATCAATAATGATTTTACTTGCAATAGTGGCACACCTAGACTATGAAATATGGCAAATGGATGTCAAAACTGCTTTCCTAAATGGATTCCTAGAAAAGGATATCTATATGGAATAGCCTAAAGGTTTTGTCTCCGAGGACCATATTCATAAGGTGTGTAAGCTTGAGAGATCCATTTATGGACTCAAGCAAGCATCTCGTAGGTGGAATTTGCGTTTTGATGAGGCTGTCAAAGGATTTGACTTCATCAAAAACAAAGATGAGCCATATGTTTACAAGAAGGTTAGTGGGAGCAAAATAACATTCCTTGTGTTATATGTGGATGACATATTACTCATACAGAATGATATAGGAATGTTCACCACTGTTAAGAAGTGGCTTTCGAGTACTTTCTCCATGAAAGACTTGGGAGACGCAACTTATATTCTAGGGATTCGAATCTATAGAGATTGAACAAATAGAATGATGGGGCTCTCTCAAGCCCTTTACATAGAAAAGGTCCTTAAGAGATATAGGATGGAGGATTCTAAGAAAGGGTTCCTGCCAATGAGGCATGGGATATATCTCTTGAAATCTATGTGTCCTCAAAGTAAGGAAGATAGAAAAGAGATGAGCACTATACCCTATGCATTTATTGTGGGTAGCCTGATGTACGCGATGTTGTGTACTAGACCTGACATAGCTTATGCAGTAAGCGTTGTTAGTCAATTTCAGGCAAACCTTGGCAAGGAACATTGCATAGCTATGAAGAATATCCTAAAGTATCTGAAGAGAATTAAGGGTATGATTCTCATCTATGGGAGTGGTGACCTGAGAGTGGACGGGTTCACTGATTCAGATTTTCAATCAGATGTCGATGATCGAAAATCCATCTCAGGATTCATATTCACCCTCAATGGTGGGGCGGTGACTTGGAAAAGTTCTAAGCAAAGCACAACCGCGGACTCCACAATTGAGGCTGAATACATAGCTGCCTCTGCGGAAGCTAAAGAGGTTGTTTAGGCTAGGAAGTTCATAGAAGAACTTCATGTGGTTCCTAGCATAAAGCTCCCGTTGCCACTTTACTGTGATAACACCGGAGCAATAGTGCAGGCAAAGGAACTTAGATCTCACAACAAGTTCAAACACATCGAGAGGAGATATCACGTCATAAGAGAGATCGTTGCACGAGAAGAAATATCTGTTATGAAAATAGCCTTAGCTGACAATGACGCTGATCCATTAACCAAGCCATTGGCACATGTGGTGCTAGATAAACATCTCGAAGGGATGGGTATTAAATACCATAGCAAATGGCATTTAGTGCAAGTGGGAGATTGTTAGAGTATATGCCCTCAAATTCCATAAAGAGGATAGATTTATAGGGCATTGACCTGTAACTAAACAATATCTTTTAGTAATACAAGGCATTATTTTGTTGTTTTCTTATAGGCATTTGTAAGGTTTTAATAAACAACGTAAAGTCCTTGATAATATGGCAACCCTTCTACTTCCTATGGATTAGGAAGAATGGCACTAGAAAAGTTTGATCCTTATTATCTAAAACTTGTTCGCAAGTCGAAGAGAGTATTGACTGGTATGTTCGAACACGACTTGCATCGGTTTCATCACATGAGTTGTCACTCTCTAGCAGTCAATGATGAAACTCATAAGTTGTGATCGGTACGCGTGAACCTTAGATCTGAGGAATCAAGTTGAAGATGTACTTGTGACATCAAGTCTGTCATTAGAGTATTTAGATGCAAAATATCCTATGTAGTCATGAATGAGTGAGGTTAAAAGACTTTGGCCAAAGCATAACCAGATACCCGTGTTAGATATGAAAGTATACTCATAGACCTCAATTCATTATGAGCTAAGCATATGGTCAAGTCCTGTGAGTTTGAATGAACCATGACTCTTACTTGACTGGGATATATGAATAAAAGGTTTATACTCGTACGATATTCATAGCGTAAAATGTTTGGAATTATCCTAATCATTCGTTCTCAATTGGGGTACGATGTGAGCCACGGGTCTGGCTAGGTGTTACTCACATCCTCTTGGTTTCCTCCCAATTGCCTTTTGAGACGAATCTAAAGAGTCGCGCTTAAAGGAATTTCAAATGGAAAAATCATGGAATAGACCTGAGAGAATTTTTCGGTATTAGATATCGAAATTAATTAAGTTAATGTATTAATTAATTTCGTAGAGAAAATTAATTATAGAATTAACATAGATTTAATTAGTTATTTAATTAATTTATTTATTGGATAAATAATATTAGTTATTTAATTAATTTATTTATTGGATAATTAATATTAATTATTTAATTAATGAAACAAACCAACATGGACTAAAGCCCGAAGGCTTTCTAAAGCCTAAAGTGGGCGTCCATATTTAAAGAAGCCTAGGGTTATTATTTCCTAGTGTAGTACATATGTACTACTTAGTGGAAATAATAACAAGTCTCCGACATTAACTTTCTCTCCCAGTTAAGAAGTCTTCCAACTCTCTCTCTCTCCCTAGCCGATTTCAAGGAAAGAAAAGAAGAGGATTTTTCGCTTTGATTTCCTGTGTGGCAATTTAGAGACAGTGACGATTTTAGTGTTCAAGAAAGCTGGTTCAGAATTCATCATACGCGAAGAAAGGTACATGAATTCGAAACACAACTTGAATATGTGAAATCGAGATGAACCACTTGGGCTTTTCAATTTTATCTTCCGCCGCGCTTTTATGCATTAAAACCCAACAACAGGAGCTGAAGGAGTTGCTGTTACGCGAAGAATTACTAAGAAATCGATAAGGTAATCTATTTCGTTTAGTATTTGGAAAACTGATTAAAAATCATTAATCCCGTTAAAGTGATCCATGTTTAGGAATCCAAATTTTTTTTTATTCCGCTGCGTTTTTACTCCGAAGGATTCCTAACAGAAACATCGTGTTAGTTCTTGAGGATAGTAGTAGGTTTATATTGAAGGATGTTTATTATGTTCCTAAATTAATTAAGAACCTGATTTTTTGTTTTTGTTTTGGACAAAGAAGGTTATTCTTTTAATATAAATAATGGCTTTTGTTCAATGTTTTTGGGTGTTGGGTTGACTCATTCTCTCGGGTGGCTCGTGGCAGCGAAAATTAAAATTTTACAAAAGTAAACGTGCAACCACCCGAAAATAGGAATATGGAATTGGTTCGATCGAATTTGATAAGAAGGAAAACGAAATTATACCTTTCGAAAATTTCGTTTCACCTCGAACTTTGGATCTCAGCAACCCTGTGGTGCAAATCCACACAATTTCCCTTGGGTGAGAAATTGCCCGTTGTCTTTTTGTATCTCCCGGTATAGAGTACTCCAAGCGTCGCACCTCTAAGATGTATCCACACCACCAATCGTCTTGCCTTGCGTGCTAGACAACAAAACAATTCTAAGCTTAACTTAGGCTTGATTATGTGAAGGGTAGGAATATTTTCTAAGTCGTTTAATTCAACACATGAATAGAACGACGTCTTGTTGGAAAGAGGAGAAGAAGTGGCCGATTTTTAGTCTAGTGAGGGGGGCGAATTTTCCAGCAAAAATTCATCATCATCTTTTAGTCTCCTTCATCTCTATTTATAGGTGAAGATTACCTAGAGTCCTATTAGGAAAAGGAAACTTCCTTTCTCCTAATCTCTCTAGTAATCCTTATCCTATGAAGACTTGGAGATGGGGAAAACTCTTTTCCTCCTCCACCACATGGTAAAAATTGCCCCCTTCCCTTATTTTCACTCAAGAAATCAGTCAACATATTCAATTGGACTCTAGGGTTCAATTTTGACTTCTCAATTTAATAATAGGCACAACCCATCAATTAAATACAAGTCAAATTAAATCCAACCAATTAATTCCAATATTTATTTATTTAACTTGGGCTCCACCCAATTAAATAAAATACTTGGACTCTACTAGATCCATTAATTTAATTAATTCTACAAGATTAATTAAAAGAGTAAAATTAATTGAATCCTTCAATTAATTTATATTCCATATTAGGAAAGTACTACACTTTCCTAATTCCCTCAATTTCCTCGAAATTGATTAATCACATCTATTCAAGCAGTGACTCTCTCGAGTTAGTGTGTGACCCCTTAGGCTCGTTTCTATCTAGTAGTAAGTACACCTTCCCACAGTGCTAGTGTACCTTCCAAAAATGGAAAGTACTAGATTAAATCAATCCTTTGATTTAATCAAGCCTCGAATTAGTCACCAAGCTAATTCTCGGCACTTACAAATCGCGGTTGCCCACCTAGCATAGGGTCCCAAAAACCTAGATAAAACGAAAGTAAAGATATGCCTTTTTGCGATCTTGATCCTCGCATAAGTAAGATCTCTCTATCTAATCTCCCGATTAAATCTAGAGCAGTGGCTAAGGTCGAAGCTCTATTAATTCAATACTATGTTTCCCACATTATGTGAAATCGACTTCGACTATCTAAACGAGGAAACCCTACGCCTCTTTAGATATCATACTTCGGCCGAAGATTCCTTAAGTCGATTCACTATGTAACCATAGGAGATTAACCGACTGGCTAATGTCAGAGATAGATTCCTCTTAATTCTCACGTGCCTTACTACGTAAGACGTGTATGTCTGAGTTTGCCCATATTCGATCATCTAAAGTGATCATGTAACAAATTAAGAACATGCGCGGTTACGCATAAGACATCTAATGGAATCTTAGGTCCATATGGATTACTCTTATACTACAAGACCACTGGAAGTTCCACATTCAACTGGGAATCCATTTCAGGAACTTCCATGGGGTTGTTCAGTTCCCCCATTACCACAATGGCAACCCTCATATATGCATTGGCTTTCACCGTGCCAGTATCTATGGAACGAGATACACTTTTACCAGAGTATGCATCATATGAGCATGTCTTTTGGGTTGCATTGATATGCCTTTATCTCGATGAACCTTTTCACGACTTGGAACAATGTTTAAAGATCACAGCCTTCGAGACATATTCCATCATTGCCACACCCAATGTGCAATGATGTCCTATAGCTATGTGTGATCCTTCGGGACTTTATTCTAAGCCAAAGTAAAAACTAATTTAAGAATAAAGACATGCACACATATAAAGAGATTGACTTTATTTATAAGAAAACAATTGTTCAACTTTAGAGTTACTATTACAGAGAATGGCGCCCAATAATTGGTGCACCGGGCACTAACTCTAACATTGGGTTCAATATAAATCAATAGGGCATGTATGTATAATAACCTTTGTATTTACCCGTATACTAAGGCTCTAGAAAATCAACAAGTAAACAAGGGGAAGCGTAAAACTAATGATCCACCCAGTGCACAAATCTGGCATGCTTGACTTGGTCATGCATCTAAAGATAGGATTTGCAAGTTGTCAAGTTTTCTCGAGCTTGATGAATAACAGGAACTGTCGACTTGTGAACCTTGTCTGAAGGGCCAAATGACAAAGTCACCATTTGGAGGCCAAATGGAATGCGCCAATGATATACTAGAGTTAATTCATACAGATGTGTGTGGACCACTTAGTGTTAGTACATTGGGAAACTTTTCTTACTTCATAACCTTCACCGACGATTATTCTTGGTATGGTTATTTGTATCTTATGAGATATAACTCTAAGGCCTTTGAGAAGTTCAAAGAATTCAGGAATGAACTAGAGAAACAAATTGGTAAAAGTACTAAGGCCCTTCAATCTGATCGAGGAGGAGAATACTTGTCCAGAGAGTTTTTGGATTATTTGAAAGAGAACAGTATTCTCTCTCAATGGACGCCGCTTGGAACACCACAGCTAAATGGTGTATGTCTGAGCGAAGGAATAGAACATTGATGAACAAGGTTCGGTCAATGATGATGTCCACAGATTTACCAATGTTCTTCTGGGGTTACACCCTGGAAATGGAGGCTTACCTATTGAATAGAAGCCTAAATTTCTGGCTTTGTCTTTGTTGTCGTTAATCGATTTTGTGGCAATTATGTGGTGGTATTTGAGTGTTCATTATGGAACTTGTCAATATATTTCTTTATGGGATCGCCTGTTCCATTTTTTTTCTAGAAATTATGTATTCTCTATGTGTGAGAATTTGTCAAGGGTATCTTAGTGCTGAAGTTGGGTTAAGCGTCTGGTGGATTTTTAGTTAGTTGTCAAATTGGATAGTCAATTGAGAGTATCCATAGATTCATTAAGCGTGGTGTAAAGCATGGCTCATTATGATGTATAGAGGCTTTATTTTAGATGCATAACTGAGCAGGATTGCGGCATTCTACAATTTTTTTTATTACGTCGCTTCTGTGGTGGGAAAGCTTAGGGACTTAATATGTGATTTTAATAGTGGGTAAGGGCCTAGGTTTTGAAAGGGGAAGACATTCATCAGGATAATTTAATTTTAGATTTTGAATATTTATGTGTAGGAGTGCAACATTTTTTTTTAATTTTTGTAAGTCTTCATCAAGGTAGGAGTTAATAATCAAGGCAGTTCTCAGCCGACTGTGGTTAAGAGTTTTCAAACACCGATCATGCCCGGGATGTCTCGACATCTATTCATAACACTAAAGGGCTAAATAAACGTGGCTACTTTTTTGTTGTAATATTGGGTTTTCCAACGATTATAAAACGATGTTGACAATGAAAAGACGTGGAAATTAAATGCTTTCATCGAAAATTGGAAATATCACTAATATCACTTTTGACTGTCAATGTGTACAATTTCTTGGATAGGGATTTGGATTGCATGTTGTCAGAGTAGTTAGCATTAACTGCTCAATTTTAAAGTCAGTTGATCTGGCCCTATGATGAATTTCCAGAAAATGAAAAAGTTACAATCTTCGTTTCCAAGGGTTCATTAAACGTGGTGTAAAAGCATGGCTCTGTGTCACGCCCTAAAAGGGTCTAACAAGATCCCAAACTATAAACATGAGTCAATTCAAACAAAAGAAAAGGACAAGTTAACCAACTAACGACAAAAATTTATGTACACAAAACATTAAGGTCTAGCTTCACAACATCATTATCAATACACACCTATGCCATGATTAAAATAGACAAAAGCGTATCGATTGTCAAGTAGGTCACAACCCTAATGTCTTTCAGCAAAAATCTCTTGGGTTGGGTAATTCTCGGCTTGACTAATACAGTGGAATTTAAATAATTTAAGGCATAACAATAAACCACCCGCGGGGCGGATTATAGTTGGCTCGATTAATCTATTATAAAATAAAACATGAAACGTAAAATTACCAGCAACGAATTTTAGTTTCGGTTGGATCTTTATCAACCCACTACTTGCTTCTAAAACCTGTATTGATTCCACAAAAAGTGCCCGTTGTATCTCCCGGATGAAGCGCCTCAATCGCTGCACCTCTAATAGTATCCACACCTCCTTGAATTTCCAATTGTCCTATTTCCGGTGCTAGCCAATAGAATAAATCTAGAACTAATTATTTAGGCTTTATGTGTGAAGGAGTGGAATATATTTCTAAGTAATTAAGCTCAACACATCAGCAAAATTACACCTTGAATAATGGGTAGGAGCGGCTATATGAGAGAGAAGGGAGGAACACATTTTCTCTTCTTTTTAATGTGTTAGCCGATTTTTAGTGTATAGGAGCAAGAGTGATTTTTCTCTTCTTTAATCGAATATATATAGATAAAATCCTAACCCAAGTACATTTAGATATAAGGTAAGATTAAATCTCCAAGATATTATTCTTTCCTATTTCTAGATATACTTGATATAGGATTCATATATATAATATATGTATATAATATCTATATATTATAATATATATACACACCCATATATATATATATATATCTATATATATTATTTATATGTATTCTAATATACATATAATTCCTTAAGGAATAGACTTAGTTACCATGTAACTTATCTTTCCTTAACTAAATCAATCAAGATTTACTATGATCAAGAAGTTGAGGAAGGAAAGAATTCCCTTCCTCATCTCACACGCCCAACACGCCTTCCTCTCTCTATCTTGGAGTCCAAGTTTTGATCTCTTGATTTAATTCTTGACTCCAATAATTAACTAATCCTTTTAATTCCTTCCAATAATTAAAGTCTAACTTTAACTTATTCCACCCAATATTCAGTTTATTTATTTAACTTGGGTCTAGCCCAACTAAATAAAACACTTGGACTACACTAGGTCCATTAATTAATTAATCCACCTAGATTAATTAAATAGTGAATTAATTGGCTACCAATTAATTTATATTCCTAATTAGGAAAGTACTATACCTTCCTAATTTCCTCAATTTCCTCAAATTGATTAATCACACAATAAACATGGAAAGTCTATAGAGTTATGTGTGTGAACCCTTAGTCTCGTTTATGTGCCAGTAGTAGGTATACCTTCCCAAAGTGCTAGTATACATTCCTAAAATAGAAAATACTAAAGTAAATCTAACTTGATTTAATCAAGTTTTGAATTAATCACCATATTAAATCATGACACCTACAAATCGTGGTTACTCTACAGCAATGGGACACGAGGACCTAGACATAAACAAAATGTACAAATACGCCTTTCAAAATCACAATTCTCGTGTACGTATAATCTTTTCATCTGATCTCCTGATTGAGTCTAGGATATAGGTTTATTGGAAACCCTAATAACTTAATATCTATCTTTCCCATTTACGGTAGAGTCGATTTTGATCATCTAAATGAGGAAACCCTACGCCTCTTTAAATATCTTACTTAGGACGAAGATTCCTTAAGTCAACTCACTATGTAAACACAGGAGATGCACTGACTATGCAAGTCAGAGATGGATCCCATCTTGATTCTCATGTATCTATACATGATCAGATCACACCCAAAATAATCCATATGATGATCGCCTATGCGATCATGAAGTAAATCAAAGTGTGATGGATCAAATAGAAGACAACTTATGGAATCTGAGGTCCATGAGGATTACTCTTATACTATGTGACTGTAGGAGCTCTAGATTCGATTGGGATTCCTTTTAAGGAAATTCCTTGGGGTAGTTTAGTTTACCTATTTTACAAATAGGAACCCTCATACATACAACAGCTTTCAGTGTGCCAATACCTATGGAACGAGGTACACTCTACTAGAGTATATATTGTACAAGCAAGTTTTTTGGGTTCATCAATATCCCTCATCTTGATGAACCCTTTCACGACTTGAAACATATTAAAGGATCACAGCCTCGAAGACGTATTCCATCATCACCATACCCGATGCGCGATGATGCCCCATAGGTATATGTGATCCTAAGGGACTTTATTCTAACTATTAAATGATAGTTTAACAATAAAGAATGACATTATATAAATTAACTTTATTATAATCAAATTGTCATAGAGTTATCTCAAGAATGGCACCCAAATAATTGGCGCGCCGAGCACTAACTCTACCAAAATCAAGATAGCTAATACTCCTACTACAAAATTCGATCGCACGAGACTGACCAAGACTATGCTCGGCGATCATCTGAACTAGTCCCACCAAGGTCCTGGAATGGACATATTTTCAATATGTTTTGCCTCACATTTGTCTTTAACTTGTGCCTCTAGTTGATCTTTTTAGTAGTTTTTATCCGTGTTAGTGTATTCTTGCTTCTAAGTCATTTTGATGCTTTGTAGGCAAAGAATGATGGTTTTGACGAGTGAAAGCGTGAGTTTTGAAGAGAGCAAAGAAAGTCAACTAAGAGACCTAAAGAAGAGCAAGAGAGATTCCAAATGAAGTGATTTGAGTTAAAGAAATAGTGGAGAAGGAATCTGGACAACGACCTTGACATAGTGGTACTAAAACTTTGCACAGATTTTGCACCACTGTGTATGCGTGTGTTGGGGAAAATTAACCAAACGCTGCGGAAAATAGAATTTAATTTTTTTTTCGGATTTTCCCATAACAGGATCAATCCCAGGGTTTACTCATACGTATGTACAATAAGGTAAAACAAACTTTATCCATTGTAGCAAAGTGGTTGATAATTCCTATGATCTTGAATTCTTCAACTCCTTCGAGAAATTGCTCCGGCTGAAACTATGATGATCCAAGCAGTCCAATTGTTCTGCCTCTAAATTATCTCGCCGAAAAAATAGTTGATGAAAAAATCTTCCTCCTTTTCTTACTTGAAATCGATGGCTAGAGAGAGAAGAAGGGAGAAGAATTCTTTTTCTTGTGGTTTTGTGTAATGTAACTTATGAACTAAGCTTATAACTAATGTGATATTTACATCACTTAAGTTATTACCTTGGGCTCAAATTAAGCCCATATTACAAGCCTAGTAGCCGCCCCCTTTAGGGCTTGATGTGCCACTTGGTGCATCAATTTGAGCTTAGTGTAATCTAGCATTTAATTAATTAATTCAATCTAATTGATTAATCTAATGAAATAATAGATAACTTATTTAATTAATTTTATTTCTCCAAGAAATAATATATTAATTAAACCATAAATGAATTAACTTATTTCCTCAAATAATTAATTCCACTTATTTAATTTTAAGTATCAGATACTTAAAATATTGCCACAAGAAATATTCCATTTTTCCATCAATTTTTTTCTTTTTAAGCGTGACTCTTTAGGTTCATCTATATTTGGCAAGGGAGGATTCCATTGAATATGGGTCTGACCTAACCAGTTAAGTGATCCATATTTTAACCCAAATGAGATGAAATGATTAGATCATTTTTACCTTTTCATTTGTAAATACCGCGTGAGTACAAACTCTTCGTTTCCTGATCCCGGTCAAGTGAGAGTCATGGTTTTTAGTCAAACTCACTAACTTGCCACTATGCTACATTTATAATAAGTTTAGATCAATGAATGCTTTGGCAAAAGACTTTAAGATCTAACTTACTTATAAATACATAGGATAATTCCTCGTTCACTTATGAGGGAATGAATCCTATCTTGGATACCAGTTAAGATTACTACTTGCCCATTAGGTTGCAGTTCGAAGTTGACCCCAGCAACAGTGAATTGGTCCTAACTACACTAATGACGAACCTAATGTCACAAGTATATCTTCAAGTCGATTCCTCAAGTCTAAAGTTCAGACACACCTATTACAATTAATCAATTCTATCATTGACTGTCAAAGAGTGAAAAACCTATGTGACAGAATCGATGCGAGTCAAGTCTGAGTGCCACTATGTCCATCAGTGCACCTATGATATGAGCTCTTCACTACTTCCTAGTGATTGACGGGCACCTGTCTCATCAAAACTTATATCATACAAATCTTCATAATTTTCAATGCCCAATTGAAAATATTTGACTTTGCAGACTATTTTAGTACACAAGTATCAAACTCCTCTAGTGTCTTAGAGAGTTAACTCTTTTGTTCATGGACTTATAGATGATTACAATATATAAATGCCAATATAAAAGTAGACAACTAAAATGCCTTTTATTGATTGATTAAAAATAATTACAATTTGATAATGTCCTATCATTTGCTAATCTCCTAGTGGCATTTGAGGACATTAACCTAACAATCTCCCACTTGGACTCAATGCCAATCACTATGGTATCTAATACCCATCTTCTCAAGATGTCGATCCAGCACTGCTTGTGTCAAAGGCTTGGTCAATGGGTCAGCGATGTTGTCGGCTGAATTTACCCTCTGAACAGCTATCTCGCCTTTTCCAACGATTTTCCTTATTATGTGATATCTCCTCTCTACGTGCTTGGATTTGTTGTGAGACCTTGGTTCTTTTGCTTGTGCAATAGCCCCAATATTTTCACAATAAAGTGGCAATGACAACTCTACACTAGGGACCACTTGAAGTTTTCCAAGAAACTTCCTAATCCAAACACCCTCTTTAGCAGCCTCTGAAGCTGCTATGTGTTCAGCCTCAGTGGTGGAATCAGCGATTGTGCTTTTGCTTGGAACTTTTCCAAGTCATCGCTCCACCATTAAGTGTGAATATAAACCCTGAAGTGGATTTGTGATCATCTACATCAGATTGAAAATCTGAGTTAATATATCCATCCACCTTCAAATCTCCATGTCCATATGTTAGGACCATATCCTTAGTTCTTTTCAGATACTTGAGGATATTTTTGACAGCAGTCGAATGTTCTCTTCCCGGGTTAGCCTGAAAATGACTTACCACGCTTACTGCGTAGGCTATGTCTGGTCATGTGCATAACATAGCATACATCAGACTACCCATTGTAGACGCATAGCGCACCGTACTCATTTCTTTCCTATCTTCCTCACTTCGAGGAGACACGGATTTTGAAAGGTGCACCTCGTGTCTCATGGGCACGAAACCTTTCTTAGAGTCTTTCATCCTAAATCTCTTTAGGACATTCTCTAAGTAAAGGGCTTGGAAAAGTCCTATCATTCTATTTGTTCTATCTCTGTAGATACGAATCCCTAGAATATAGGTCGCTTCTCCTAAGTCTTTCATGGAGAATGTATTTGAAAGCCATCTTTTGACTGATGTGAGCATTCCTACATCATTTCCTATGAGTAGAATGTCATCCACATATAAGACAAGGGAAGTGATTTTACTCCCACTAACCTTCTTGTTAGGAATTTCATGTTAGATGTTTTGATGATGACAATTAGGAATCTTGTTAGACCCCAAAGTTTTGTATGCTTAAATTTCATAGATACTTGTATAAGCATTTGAACATTAGAAATGTATAGGCTTTACTTTATCTTTTACTTTTGACATTCTTAGATCAAGAAGTCGGTTAGATTAAGCGTTTGATACTTTCTGAGTGAGCTTATCAAGACTGCGAAATCTGAAGACTCCAAGCGTCCAAGAAATCAATAGTGAATGAAGTTTGAAAAAGTTCACTCTAAGCGCCTGACATGTTCTGAGTGAGGTGTCAAGTAACGAAGACTGAAGTTTCAAGCGTCTACACTTCTAAATAAAGTCTGAAGACTTTTCCAAGCGTCTAAACATTAAATAAGTCCTCCAGATTAAATGGAACTTTCAGTTCATGAATGAAGCGTCTATCAAATGACAAACATTCTCCTGAAGCGTCAGATCGAAAAGAGTTTAATGCAAATATTCTCAGTACATTAAATGCCAACGGGCATTTAATTCAAATGCATTAAATTCGGATAAGAGCATT
Organism: Buddleja alternifolia; assembly: GCA_019426215.1. Lineage (NCBI taxonomy): Eukaryota > Viridiplantae > Streptophyta > Magnoliopsida > Lamiales > Scrophulariaceae > Buddleja > Buddleja alternifolia. Next base: position 4,271,311 of record CM033406.1, read on the forward strand.
AAATGTGATAAGCACTTTCAGACGTACGGAGAAGCC